>CM042384.1:6172563-8572563 GCA_023634145.1 Thymallus thymallus | reverse complement strand
GTTGTCCACATCTGGCAGTGGGTGTGATGCATATTTCTATTTACTGTTCCCTTTATTTTACCATTATAGCTTAGAGTGCCTTTAGAAAGTATTCACACCCCTTGACTTTTTTCACATTTGTTTGTGTTACAGCCTGAATATCCCATCATGTCAAAATGGAATAATGTTTTTCAAAATGTTTAGAAATTATCTAATTAATAATGAAAAGTTTAAATGTCTTGAGTCAATATCGAAGTAACAATTTGCTTAAAAAGTCACATAGTAAGTTGCATGGACTCACTCTGTGTGCTATAATAGTTTTTAACAATTTTTTAATGACTACCTTATCTCTATACCCCACACATACAAATATCTGTAAGACCCCTCAGTGGACCAGTGAATTTCAAACACAGATTCAACCACAAAGACCAGGGAAGTTTTCCAATGCCTCGCAGAGAACGGAACCTCTTGGTAGATGGGTAAAATAAAATAAAAGACATTGAATATCCCTTTGAGCATGGTGAAGTTATTAATTACACTTTGGATGGTGTATCAAAAAACCCAGTCACTACAAAAATACAGGCGTCCTTCCTAACTCAGCTGCCAGAGAGTAAGGAAACAGCTCAGGGATTTCACCATGAGTCCAATGGTGACTTTAAAATAGTTACATATTTTAATGGCTGTTATAGGAGAAAACTGAGTATGGCTCATAAAAATTTTAGTTACTCCACAATACTAACCTAATTGACACAGTGAAAATAAGGAAACCTTTACAGAATTCAAATATTCCAAAACATGCATCCTGTTTGCAAAAAGGCACTAAAATAACTGAACTTTTTGTAAGTTAAGCACAGGCAAAATCCTAGAGTAAAACTTGGTTGAGTCTGCTTTCCACCAGACACTGGGAGATGAATTCACCTTTCAGCAGGACAATAACCTAAAACACAAGGCCAAATCTACACTGGAGTTGCTTACTTAGAAGACAGTGAATGTTCCTGTGGCCGAGTTACAGTTTAGACTTAAATCTGCATTTAAATATATGGCAAGACCTGAAAATGGTGTAACAATGATCAACAACCAATTTGACAGAGCTTGAAGAACTTGAACTTTGAAAAGAATAACGGGCAAATGTTGCGAAATCCAGGTGTGTAAAGGTCTTAGAGACTCTCCCAGAAAGACTCACAGCTGTAATTGCAGCCAAAGGTACTTCTACAGTATTGACTCAGGGGTGTGAATACTTACTACGTGATAGGCCTATCTGGTTTATATGATTATGACGGCCATAATGCTTCTTGGCAGTGTCATAAAGTCAATTTTCTTAGTCCAAGTGACACAGGATGGTCATAATGCTTCATGACAGTGTCATAAAGTGTATTGATGAAAAAAACATGACTGTAAAGAATTCATTAAAACAACAACAAAGGATAAAGAAACAAACTTTCAAACGAAAGGAAACTTCTTGGCAGAGAAAAAACACATTTGAAAAAAGGTGCGTTTTGACACTCTTATGTAGGTGTCATAACCAGCCATAAAATAATGCAATATATGTCACAATAGATGTAAATATATGGGTCATGACAGTGTTAGGACCATTTTATGACAGCTTATGACAAGTTATGTCAGCTATTATGACATATTTTGACATGGTTATGACCATGTCATAATGTGTTATGACACTGAGTGTCAAGTAAAGTGTTACTTTTGGATGAGACAAGAACAGAACAGTTCTTGAACTAAATTGAATATAATTTTATAACGCACTTCACTAAATCCCAATGACTAGTGACTTGATCTCCAGTAGGACAATGGCACTGCATTGTCGTTTACCCCATTTCACAGTAACAAGCAGTGACCTACCAAAAATACACTGATGGAGCAAAGAAAACAAACATCTGGGTGTCATCCGAATCCGAATCCCTTCCCTTCTTCACGTAGTAACTCAATGCCAGAGGCTACCTGTCAATCAACCAACTTAACGTTGATTCATAAAGGTGTGATTATTGCCTTGCTTAGCCACAGAGATGTAACACTGACAAATGTTACAGAAATGGACCAGTAGTTTAATAGGGGCCGTTTCATAAGGTCAATCCCGTCAATCCCAGTGTACTGTGCATAGTACGGTGTGTGGGCACCTAATCCAGTGGGATCATCATGCCTATTCAGTTGCCCAGCTGTGCTCGGTGCCTGCCCAAGTTGGATTTACTGTGGGCATGGTGTGTGGGCAATGTGTGTCTCCTCCCTCCCTCTAAACGATGGCAGGGATCCCTCTTGTGCCCTGGGCGAACTAAATATAATGGTGGCATCATGCCAGGCGGGCGCTGCCAATGTATAGAGTACGGATGTCTTTCTGGCTAGTGGATAGTATGAATAGTATCATGGTTGACCTGAGGTGACATGGGGCAAGCTAGATTATGTTAAATATCTGAGATTTCACTGAGTAGGTTGGCAATGCTAATTTGATGTCCATATGTCACATCAGTGTCAAAATGCCCACCTTTCGTAATAGAGGGATGGACAACAATACATGTCTGATTGGTTTGTGAAACTTGAAACTGAGGTCCACCTAATCCACATGACTTTACGCCTACTGTGGTCTAAATGTATGTATGTATATTCGATAACATCATAATGTGTAATACATATTTTCGATTAAGAAATAGTGTGTTCTAATAACCACACAATGCAGGGCACGCTGCTAAATCATGCTTGGGAGCATGGGACAACCAATGCGGAACCAGATAGAAAGAATAAAGAACTCAACAAATCCCACTGAAGTGCAAAGAACCGTTGTTCGGAATGAAAGGTTTAGAAAGTGAGTAAATGCTACACTGAGGTAGGATTCTCAGTATATTTAGGTGGGACGTAAATTGGAATGTTACATTTTTAACCTGTCACCTACATTTTTTAACACAAAATTGTGTGTGTTTGTTTGTGCTTGCATGCATGCTTTTCAGTAGCTGGTGGGCATTTTATATTCTAGCACCAACTGAGAAAATGTGGTGAACAAATACAGTTCCGTGATAACAGATCACATTACAGTGAGGTAAATCTCAAAAGCTAAATGAAAATGTTGGATACGCTAGTAGCCAATTTAATGTCTGAAATCTATAATGTCTTGTATTATAGCATCTCTCTGACAGGGAATGCTCTTTGACAGGGGCATTACAGTATGTGATAAGATCACCTGCAAAGGAAAACAATATACCCAGCGCGCCAGCTAGGAGCCAAAATAGAGATACTATTCCCAGGAGCTTTGCCACGGATTCAAGGAAGTCTCTGGAGTTAGTAGCAAGGTTATCCAGAGGGCAGCCAGAATCAGTGTTTAATTTGGTAGACACTAGCATGGATAGCAATATGCCAATATACTGTATCTTTACATCAGGAGATAACAGTGGAACGGGTGAGCTTTACATCAGGAGATAACAGTGGAAAGGGTGAGCTTTACATCAGGAGAAAACAGTGGAAAGGGTGAGCTTTACATCAGGAGAAAACAGTGGAAAGGGTGAGCTAAACAGAGAGAGGAAGAAAGACAGTTCAAAACTGAGAGTAAAATGAAATGGAGATGTGAAGCATTGAAGCAAGATGGAGTTGTGGTGATTTAAGTGAGTAAAGAGGAAAATGTTAAATAAGTGCAGTCCACAACAGCAACAAAGACTGTACTGAGAGAATACGAAGACATTTCATGGAACCAGTGTGGTCCACCTGGGATAGTGAGCATGAGGATTTTTGAACCGAGTCCAAAGGCAAGTTCAGCCAAACACACAAACTGTTATTAAACTTCCTGTTTTGAGCTACTGGGAACAGGCACACACACTTGCGCTCTCAGTAAAAATGACTGGCAATGTTGTAAATGTCTGTTACAGGCTGTTATAGTAAGTATTTGTATAGTGCCATTTGAAAAGAATAAAAATGTTGTGGTGATGGCAAAAACCATCCTCCAAGGTCAATATGAGACATTGAGGTTGAAATACTGGCCAGCTGAAGGATAGACTCCAATACAGAACTACACACAAACACCATCCAATACACAACTACACACAAACACCATACAATAAACAACTACACACAAACACCATACAATACACAACTACACACAAACACCATACAATACACAACTACACACAAACAAAATAATATTTCTTAGCCCTTCCCCCTATTTGCTCCCCATGTTAATATACTCCAGACTCCCATCCAAGCAGGCTTAGGGCCAGTTCAGATTCACTAGACGTGTTACCAGCGGCGATTTCATATGCCACTAGATATATATTTAGCTACACTTACCGTGGCTTCGACGATGCTAAATTCTCCCTGCACACCACTAGTACAGTACCGTATATCTCACTGTAGACAGTTTGGAAGAATGCTATGCGAGACGCTTCTCATCTAAACCATTACACACTTCAACAATACAACATAATACAGATACATCAATTTACAAGCATGTGCAGACAATTGAATACTTTTTATTTGTATTTAATTTTTTTAGTCAAATGACTCAAAATTACAATCATTACATGCAATTGGATGTTCATAAAAGTACAGTTGCAAAGAAAGTAATGGTAAGGTGCACAGAAGGTGTGGTGAAACAATTAAGAAAGTAATTTACAGGGGAACAGATCTTGGCTTTAGAATACAGTGTCAAGGCCCCGTAGGTCCACATAAACTATGGGGAAACTATAAAGAAAGTAATAGTAATATACATAATAATTTCTTAATTACAGTGCTTTTTTTCAAAAATTCCTACTGAGAACAGGTGAAAGGGCCTTAAATACTACATAACCTCTGTTTATTAGCCATTATTATTGATAGTTCTTCAGTTGGCGAGGTTTGCATTACTGTAAAAGGTCTAGGTGAAGGTATTGAAAGTCTAGCTTAAGGTTTGCCTCTGGAGAATCTCTAGTATTGAGAATACACTCTTAAGGCCAGGGGTAACACAGTGACTATTGGTCCTCAACCATAACTGTCCACATAGTCTAACCCCTTATGGCTGGGATTGGCTGCCTATATAGTAAAATGTAATACATTAAAGGTAAGTAAAAGTAAATGGATTTTCCTATTGAATGTTATTACTTGAGGAATTGGTGCAGATGGCTATTGATCTGCCTCATCCTAGGCCATTACCTTTTGGATGACAATCAGGGACCCCAGTCTGTTCGCTGAGTAAACAAGCATTTTTCTCCTCCTGCTCGCTGGAGCCTCCGTAGAGATTGAGAGCAGGAAGAGGTTTGGGAAAACATCAGACCGACCTCGTCTTCTACCGATAATTCTGCTAGGACGCTTGGAATTTGCCTGTCATTCCTGGTGGCCCCAAAACAAACTATTGATTCTTCTCTCACTGTGTTGTTATAGCAACGTGTATCAGCATTGGAATGGAAGGTGTTTGTTAGAACCCACGTGGAGGGAGAAAATATTTACACGTACACAAGGCTAGACTTTTGTTTTTTTACATAATATACTGTATGTCCTCTGTCCTGACAAAAGATCCCAATGGTAACTGAAGTATAACTTGTGCAGCTCACCAATAAATCTTGGGAGCATATCAGTGATTTCAGACATAGTTTTTTCTACCTGGCACCGAAGTGGGATGTGCATGTATTTTCGGTCACTTTATTTGGATAGTCCCATATAGATAATCTACAGATGGTCATGCTATCAACAAACTCTCAGTTGATTAGCAACTGTTTGCTAAGGTTAAGGTTAAGGTTAGGGTTAGGGTTAGGTTTAGAATAAGGGTTAGGGTTAAGGTTAGGGTTAGGGCTAGGGTAAGGGTTACGTTTAGGGTTAGGATATGCGTTAAGGTTAGAGTTAGGGCTAGGGTTAGGGTTAGTGGATAGTTAGTTGAAATGTTGTTGACAGTCATTGAACATCTACTGAACATTTAAAAACCCTCTACAAACCATTGACTTGGAACTATCCAAATAAGGTGTTACTGTATTTTCTTTTTCAATAACAGTTGTACCATGTAATCCATTCTTCAGCAATCCTGAGTAACTATGGTGGTTCTCTTTGGACATAGTCTGATCAGATACAGCCTCTCTGTGCTCTAAATGTCATTCCAACATCATTAAGTTGCTTTCATGTCTGGCCAACGACCCATCACGCTTCTGACCTTGAGAAAATGGAAAGCAAAAAAAAAAGAGAGCATGAAATCCTGCAGTAGAGGTGGGATTCTGGGGAAGGGAGGGGTGGTGCCGCATCGTGAGAAACAGAAAATTGGAGGTCCAATTCCAACGTTTTTTAAAATCTCAATATCAAGTAAGTACCTTACTGTGATTGCTACTTTTTAACCATTTTAATTGAAAACAAAAATAACTTCTTAGCAAAGAGCATTTTCTCAAGGAAGAACTGTCCGGGAGTGGTCTGAGTGGGGAGGGGGAAATGTAAAACGAGCTGTTATTGGCAGAGAGGTTTGCAAATCTCTTTCTTACTGGTCTATTAACTAATTTACTGCCTGGTGATGTCACCAGGTAGGCCAAAACTCAACCGCAACAAAACAGGCTGAAATGTCAGGTGGTCATTTTCTAACAGCTCTTACAGTAAAAGGGCATTATCATAATTTTCACAATTTCACAGTAATATTCCAACCTCATAATGTGGAAACATATATAGTATAAAACACAGGAAAATCAAGTTTTAGACTGCACGTTTTTGACTTTTATTAATTGTGATGTAGACTTCGGCTACCGAACTTTGGCTTGTCTCAATAAAAAAATGTGCGTGCACAAATAGCCAAAAATAAACCTTGCCGAAGACCAAAACAAACAAAAACTTCACAAAATGTTGTCATAATATATGTACAAACTGTTCCGAACTATTTCGGGTGTGAAGCATGCGGAAATGTTTGCTGTGAATAAATAGCAGCGCTGGTGTTGACTGAATACTGAACACCTTTTTCTGTAGTAGTAATTCCTTGATCTTGACCATTATCAATTCCCTCTCCATCCTTAAGACGATTTTAAGATGACAGGGCCTAAAAAACTGTAGCTTCCCACAGGTGAGAATCAGCCTCTGTATCACTTCTCACCAATAGATCAAACAGAGAAGGGTCTGGACCAGTTAATACCAAGCTATTCAACTTTTAACACTTCAACGGACTCCTCTGGATTTGAGTAGTGTATGAACAACAAGGAAGCAATCTTTGTTCTCACAAACTCATGTACTGTAGTCACCTTTGAAAGGTATATTGTTGTTTTTCATCATATCTCTGCCACACATTATTCACTCACAGCTTTATCCCAATTCTATTCTCAACTAAGAAGTGGATCACACAACGATATGCAAAACATGTTCCAGAAGCTTCAACAATTAACCCATGAACTTGTTGAGTTTACACACTAGTTAAAAGAAGTAAGATTGTCCCCATGTACTTTCCTTAAATGACCTCATAATATATGAGGAAGATAGTCCTCACTATGCAAGTGTCATACCCATATGTAACTCAAATGACACTCGACAGTATTGATTACACATGCTAATTAACGTGATATGAATCAGATCTTATTGACAATGCCACCCCATGCAACCTAATCCTCTCTGAAATTGCAGAAGGCAGCCAACTACTATTAAAGAGTGTTACATTTCGTATTTCTTCAGATTATTGTGGCTTTGGGATATAAATTGATAATGCTGTAGACTGAAGGAGAGGACCGGCGATTCAGCTAGTATAGTCAGACGTGGAAACAGGCATGGCTTCCAACAGATTAGCAATATGGGCTTGTTTCCGTGGCATTACCCGAGTATCATAGCAACAGGATCACGCCAGAATCTTACCTTACCGGGTGCGGCTCCATGTATTAACCTCAACATTATATATTTATATTTTTTCCTTCAGATTTTCGCCAGATTACAGAGATATTATAGATGCATGTGTTCAGTAAGTGATCTTTATTTAATAAGAGGAATGCAACTCCAGTTGAAGATTTGCTAAGTGTCACAAGTGGACACCTAAGAATTTTGATTGGAACTAAGACCTTGTCTTTTGTCTAAGATTGACAGGAGTCTTATTTAGGCTGATTAAGCCAAGATGCTTAGCTTCATATCTTTGAACTGAGGGAATACAAATTGTGCTGGCGGAATGCTTAATATCGCCAATGTCACCTCGGAGTCAAATATCATGCACATTAATTGTACAATTGAAATGTCAACTTAAACATGCCACGCATTGGGCTGGTGGGTAGCCAAGGAAGTCATTTAAATGAATTTAATTGGTTCAGAACACCACTAATCCTTCTTCATTTTCTTCCTACCATCGAGGTTACAGGAAGTATGGGTACGAACCAGTGCCGTTTCTAGACATATGCGACATAAGCAATATGGGCTTAGGGCCCCCGACTGACTTTCAGGAATTCAGTCGGGGTCTTAACTTACTGCTAGTTAGCATAGTAAAATACACAACGTGCAATTTTGACATTTGGTGGTGCTTTAGCAGTTTCCCTCTGTTTATGTCAGTCACTGACAGTCTATCAATCAGCCCATTTCAGCTAACATATTATAGATGGCTACGTAAGTTAGTATCTAAACCTTGTAGTAATCATGGCCGAATTACTGACACAAGGCACATGCCCAGGAGTCCTGACATCCAAGTGGCCCCCCATTGATTTTGTTTGTCACTCTTACTCAAATATCATACGAACATGGCATAAGTCATGGTAAAATATGTAGAATTGCAGGAAATTAGCTTCAAAACTTAAACGTTTTCTCTCCATCTAGTTGCAAACTGTGTATAACTCCAGGAAATTAGCTCAAAAACTAAATGTTTTTCTCTCAACCCCATGGCAAAATGTGTAGGATGCAGGACGTTAACTTTAAAGGTGTACATTTTTCTCTTTTGCTTGCGAGATGAGGTGGCCCCCCAACCAGATCTCGCTTAGGGCCCCGAAAATTCTAGAAACGACCCTGGTGGGGACAGGCGAAGATACAAGCGAGAAACCTTACATGCCTTTCTACCTGGCCCTGCCGTTGCTGGTGTGCTAATGAGGGGTATCCGATGGTTGTATTTTCCTCCTATATAGACTTTTATATCAAGAACAACTCTATGTTCCAAATCACAACATCACATACACTAGAATTGCATGGGTACAGACAAGAATGCTATACTTACATACAGTATACTGTATGTACAATGTATAATGTACTGTTGATGTAAAGTTAAAAGCAGTATTGGGGTCAATTCAGAATTTCAGAAGAAATTATACAAAAAATACAGATGCCATTTTAAATATTAACTTGATTTTCAACTCATAGTTTTTTTTGGTATATTTGTCACAATATGTTAGGTTGTTCCCTTCCATTCTGGAGTGTTTGATTTGATCTGTTGCATTCTGGGAAATGTATTATTTCTGATATTGAATAACATGTATGTGGAATATTTATTATTATAGACAACCTTCAAAATTATCTTAGAATATTTCTTATTTTAGGAGAATGAGTTAAACATGTAATGTTTCAACCATATGTTAGTATTGGTTAGAATACACAATGTTAAAATTAACATTTGTATCGTGATGTGTCTGCACTTAAATAATAGATAGTTGAACAGCCATTACCAATTTCAATGTTATTGAATTAAATACTACTTCCTTTAATTTAATTTAAATTCTGCTTCCTGTGGGGTGTGGTCAATTCAAATGAAATTCACTTTCAGGGAAAAGTATTGGGAATTAAAGAGCAATTCACAACTCAATTCAGAATGGACTCCAACCCTGGTCAAAAAGGATATGACATCAGAGATGGACATAGGAATCATCTAAAGCAAAATCCTCTGGATGGCTAATGCTGATGCATTCTGGGGACAGAATGCACCGTTTTAGCCCAACTAGATCTAGATCTAGAAACTGAAAATATGTAATGTTCATAACTCAAATATGATGCTATCTAGTTGTCATATTAGCATCAATTTTGATCACACAGGTTCAGTTACAGTATATACAGTCAGACAAATATACATTTTGAAGTACCCTTCTGAGTGTCCTACTTTACCCATAGTCACATTACCCAATGAGATATGTAATTGACTAACTTCATTGTCTGTGTGGCAATCAGTGTACGTGAACAACCTAACAGCATGCTGCCAAAGGACTACTGCAGTCCAGTACAACCCAACAAAGCATTTTATTTCCCTTATAAATTAAGGCCTTGGTCATAGACCTCCACCAGGCGCAAACACAAGTGCTCCCAAGGGGGAGGCAATTCAAAGAGAAGAGGAGGGGGACAGAGAAGGAGCTGCAGCCTGAACGCTTCAAATCGACCGTATAGACAATCCGGCGTGAGATGCAGGAGAAATTGATTGCCACATGTCAATGAGATGGAGACAATAAGGGCGAAAGGTAAATGTCCCTGTGTAGATGCTTGTGCATGTGTATGAGTGGAGATCACAATGGTCCCCTGGCTGTGTGTGTGTGTGTGTGTGTGTGTGTGTGTCTGTGAGTGTGTGTGCATGGATCTGTGCAGTGTAAATCATGAATATCCCCGCAGCCCTAACCTTTAAGGGCCCAACGGAGCACTTTCAGCTATTTTATACAGCAATAACATTTATATATTTTAGAGTCACAGGATATATCGTATGCAGTTGAGTGGGAGCTCTCCGACGTGACAACATTTGAAGATTAATGTAGCACTCCAGTGTGTCACAATGATTTTTCTTTTCACTGTGACCATATCATTAGGAGATCCTAGAGTCCACATGAAGGAGATTCCAACATTGCTACATCTCAAAGTGATCACAACTGATATGAAACAACTCCTGCCGAGACTGAGGCTGTCCTTATATGGAAACCGGAAATATAAGCTAAGACTTTCCACAGTAAACAAGTATAATGATACTCATCACTATTGTCTAAACACTAATACCAGCAAAAGGGCAGCCCTGACTGCAGCACCTGACTGCAACATAGGAGAAACCCTCTTTAATTTTCGAAACTTTAACAAACCAACATTTTAACTGCATGGCAGGGGGTCTAGTCTAAAGCTGACTAGACCCTCTGCGGTCTAGACATATCAGTCTGTATGGTTGAGGATGAAAATCACCAGACCATAACATTGGATCAGCCTACACAGTGACAAAATGAATCAACGTATTTTATCGCGTCATTTCAATACCTCTGCTTGTGCAATGTCTTATGTTATTCGCAATCTCTTCGCCATAACAAAGTAATCCTATTATATTGTCCAATCCTGATTTTACTTGGAAATGGGGCATTGTACAACATATTATATTGAGACGCTTCTTTACTCACACACAATAACTATATTGAAAGTCAAGAGTATCTATCGGATCATACCTATCTGGTTGTATCATTTCTGTAACGATAAAATGTTTCAATTTGCAGATTGTGGATAATACTGAGCTAACGTTTATTGGTGATGAGCAATTCAGATTTATTTAGACAATAAACTCAGCGATTGGTGGAGCTCAAGAACCAGGAAACATTCACAGCGTGTTCGGAAAGTATTCAATCCCCTTCCCTTTTTCAACATTTTGTTACGTTACAAACCTATTCTAAAATGAATTAAATATTTTTTTCCCTCATAAATCTACACACAATAGCCCATAATTTTTTTGCACATTTATAAAAAATAAAAAACAGAGATAACTTATTTACATCCTTGAGATGTTTCCACAACTTCATTGGAGTCAACCTGTGGTAAATTCAATTGATTGCATATGATTTGGAAAGGCACACACCTGTCTATATGGTTGAGAGTGCATGTAAGAGCAAAAACGAAGCCATGAGGTGGAAGGAATTGTCCGTAGAGCTCTGAGACAGGATTGTGTCAAGGCACAGATCTGGGGAAGGGTACCAAAACATTTCTGCAGCATTGAAGGTCCCCAAGAACACAGTGGCCTCCATCATTCTTAAATGGAAGACATTTGGAACCACCAAAACTCTCCCTAGAGCTGGCCGCTCAGACAAACTGAGCAATCTGGGAAGAAGGGCCTTGGTCAGGGAGGTGGTCACTCTATCAGAGCTCCAGAGTTTCTCTGTGGAGATGGGAGAACCTTGGAAGCCATTCCTCAGTAAAAGGCACATCTTGAGTCATCTGACCAATTGACCATAAAACCAGAGGAAAGCAAGGGGCCATTGGATGGGTACACATAGTCATTGAGTATATGCTAGAGAGTCTTTTGAAGTTTTGTGGACACAAGGTTACAGTATGTTTGTCTAAAATAAAAAATAAACAACTATATATTTCTAAATTCAGCATTATACAAAATGAGCAAAGAGAACATAATGTCAGCTCCCATAGGTTCCCTTTTGTCACAGGTTATGAAGATAAACCAGAAACTAAATAACAACTTGAAGCAAACCATCCCTTTGCTTGTAATCCAACCCACTGGAACCATGAATGAATCAAGGATATTAATTGATGTTTAAAACAAATTCCATATGTGTCTTACTGTAACCGAAGACCAACGGCATAGTTTATGTCGTGATCAGAGAGATTCAGCAGACATAAATTCTCTGAGCCCTGTGTCATGTAATTTAATCTCTACGTTTTTATTTTGTACTCTTACACTGACTCCCTATCATAACTGGCTAGAGACATAGAGTAGGTCTCATCTCTACATACACATGTACAGTATATACACCTGTACATATAGACACTGCATTCTGTCCTCTGTAAATAAAATTAGTATATTCCAACAGTCTTATAGGAAGTGTTATGGGTTTGGTGAGTGATAATAAAGTTTTGGCCATTTTGAAGTTCTATCATATTGCATTTTTTGTTATATCAATGGCTTTGATAAATCACTTCGAATCAAATGTATTGATTAGTTACTTCTGGTTATTACTCAGAATCATCTAGTCATTGGTCTCAAGTGGCGCAGTGGTCTAAGACACTGCATCTCAGTGCTAGAGGCATCATTACAGACAACCTGGTTTGAATCCAGACTCTATTGGGAGTCCCATAGGGTGGCGCACAATTGGCCCAGCGTAGTCCGAGTTTGGCCGGTGTAGGCCGTCATTGTAAATAAGAATTTGTTCTTAACTGACTTTCCTAGTTAAATATAGGTAAAATAAAAATAACCAAATTACCTTACCTTTTACATTAAGTTGTCCATATTACTATGTAACTACACAGTAATAACTGTAGTAACAACCTAGTAGTTACATAGGTTTTTAAGGTAATATAGTTGTAGCACAATTGTTACACAATTGGATCAAGGAATGTCTAATTACACATTCACTTGTTGAAGGTTATTCCACAGGTGTAATTACTAATCTTCTTACAATTTTTTTTGTAATTACATGTTTGAAAGTCAACTGTGAATAACCATGTTAATAACTCAAACCAAAATCTGACCTTGTTGCGTGTAACAACAAGGTGCCACTACCACATGTAATACCCTGGTTGATAAATAGGCTAGGACCTGGTAACAACAACTGTAAGAAGGCACACCCTGTCATTAATTACCAGTCATTTTCAATTGTTTTTTTTTATATATGTTGTGACCTGGCTAAAAGGCAATACCAAATCAAGTGTAATGTAAGAACAATGTAGGACACACATGTAATTATCATGTACCTACCCAGGAGGAAGCAACTTAATGTAAAGTGCACCCCAGTAGGGTATAACCTTTATAATTACTTTATTATTGCTGACACGGTTGCCAGGTGTACTGTGTTTTCTCCGACACATTGGAGCGGCTGGCTTCCGGGTTAAGCGAGCACCGTGTCAAGAAGCAATGCGGCTTGGCAGGGTTTTGTTTCGGAGGACGCACGGCTCTCGACCTTCGCCTCTCCCGAGTACGTAAGGGAGTTATAGCGATGGGACAAGACTGTAACTACCAATTGGAAATCACGAAAAAGGGGTAAATATATATATTTTTTAAACATGCTAACGAACTAGTTAGGAAAACGTGTGGTAAAGCTAACTAGCATTTCCCAATGTTTTAGCTAGCAGCTAGCTAAACACTGGCACAATGTCAACAAGCTTTCCAACCTGATATATAAAATGTATGAAACATCTAGTTAACAATGTTATTTCACTATTTTGAGACGTACCAGTCAAAAGTTTGGACACGCCTACTCATTCAAGGGTTTTTCTTTATTTTTACTATTTTCTACACTGTATAATAATAGTTAATTCAAAACTATGAAATAACACATATGGAATCATGCAGTAACCAAAAAAGTATATTTTAGCCACCTTTTGCCTTGATGACAGCTTTGCACACTCTTGGCATTCTCTCAACCAGCTTCATGAGATAGTCCCATGAAATGCATTTCAATTAACAGGTGTGCCTTGTTAAAAGTTAATTTGTGGAATTTCCTTCCATTCCTTCTTAATGCGTTTGAGCCAATCAGTGTTGTAACAAGGTATGGGTGGTATACAGAAGATAGCCCTATTTGGTAAAAGTCCATATTATTATTTTATTTGGTAAAAGTCCATATTATGGCAAGAACAGCTCAAATAAGCAAAAAGAAATGACAGTCCATCGTTACTTTAAGAAATTAAGGTCAGTTGCAAGCGCAATGCACTACCAACTTTGAAAGTTTCTTCAAGTGCACTTAGAATAAGGCTGTAAAGTAACAAAATCTGAAAAAAAGTCAAGGGGTCTGAATACTTTCCAAATGCACTGTATGTAAGTCATTCAAGTGTGTTAAACCTCGCAAGGCTGCCAGCCCAGACGGCATCCCTAGCCGCTCCCTCAGAGGATGTGCAGACCATCTAGTTTTTGTGTTTTCTGAAATGTTCTAATTATACCCACCTGCTTCAAGATGTCCACTATCCTCCCCGTGCACAACAAAGGGAAAGTAACTGAATATGGTCCAACGTGGCTCAGTTGGTAGAGCATGAAAGTGTATGCACTCACTACTGTAAGTCGCTCTGGATAAGAGCATCTGCTAAATGACTAAAATATAAAAAATGCTAACTGAATGACTACCAATCTGTAGCTCTCACTTCCTTCCTCTGCAACACAACTGCGTGGCCTCACACAGTTCCAACTCCATCATCAAGTTACCTGACGACGTGACACGACAATAGTAGGCCTCATTACCAACAATGACGAAATGGCCTACAGAAAAGAGGTAGGCATTCTGACGGTGTGGTGCTAGGTAAACAACCTCTCCCTCAACATCAGCAAATCAAAAGAGTTTATTGTAGACTTCAGGAGGAACCTGGCTGGGTATGTCCCCATCCTCATCAAAGTGGCTGATGTGGAGACAGTCAAAAACGTCAAGTTCCTCATCGTAGACATTTCTGAGGAGCTAAAATGGTTAAACCACACAGACACCGTGGTGACGAAGGCACAGCAACTCTTCAACCTCAAGAAGCTAAAGAAGGCCCTCATAGTGTTCTACAGGAGCACCATCAAGAGCATACTGTCTGGTTGCATAACAGTCTGGTACGACTAGGGTTGCAAAGGATCGGAAACTTTCCGCTAACTGGGAAGTTAAGCCCGGGAATTTTGGGAATGTTGCTTGAATTCAGCTAACAGTGAACCTTTTTTGTGGGATACACACAAGGCAATTCTAGGTCTTGTGGCATATTTTGGTTAAACTATCCCCAATTCAATTGAATTGCAACCCTCTGCATGCACAGTGCATTCTTCCATCACATGTGCAGTGCACTCTTTCATCACATGTACAGCTGATTCGCAAGATCTTGCACACAAATGAGATGCTGTTGAGCCCACAGTACTACATTGTCTGAGCCAAGGACTACATGCTTTCTGGTAAGTTTTGATTACAATACTGGGTGGGGTGAAAATATTTTATATGACATACACGATTTTGTGTTAACTAGTAAATAGTATCCAACAGCAAAGTGTGTTTAAATAATTTCTAACTTGTTTTTACTCAATGGAGAAACGTAGTCAGATAAATGCTGATGAATGTCTTGCTCGAGCTGTGTATGCAACTGGTTCACCTCTGATGCTCACAGGCAATGTGTATTGGAAGAGATTTCTGAATGTTCTTCGCCCAGCATACACCCCTCCAACCAGACATGCTCTATCTACTCATTTGCTGGATGCAGAGTTCAACGGAGTTCAAGTGAAGATCAAGCAAATCATAGAGGAAGCAGACTGTAATGCAATTAATTAACTACATCATCTCCACCCCTCAACCAGTATTCTACAATATCACAGACACAAGGGACAACATACACACTGGTCTCTACATTGCAGGCAGTCATCAATGACCTTGGACCACAGAAGGTATTTGTACTGGTGACAGACAATGCTGCGAACCTGAATGCTGCTTGGTCTAAAGTGGAGGAGTCCTACCCTCACATCACACCCATTGGCTGTGCTGCTCATGCATTGAATCTGCTCCTCAAGGACATCATGGCACTGAAAACAATGGATACACTCCACAAGAGAGCCAAGGAAATGGTTAGGTATGTGAAGGGTCATCAAGTTATAGCAGCAATCTACCTCACCAAGCAAAGTGAGAAGAATAAGAGCATCACATTGAAGCTGCCCAGCAACACCCATTGGGGTGGTGCTGTCATCATATTTCTCTTGGAGGGGAAGGCGTCTCTCCAAGACATGGCCGATATGGACACCCCCATAAGAGGATCCTCCTGGATGATGTATTTTGGGAGAGAATGGTAAGCAGCCTGAAACTCCTGAAACCTATAGTGGTAGCCATTGCACAGATTGAGGGAGACAATGCCATCCTGTCTGAAGTTCAGACTCTGCTTGCAGATGTAAGAGAAGAAATCCGTACTGCCCTGCCCACTTCACTGTTGCTCCAAGCAAAGGAAACTGCAGTTCTGAAATACATCAAAAAGCTTGAAAACTTCTGCCTGAAGCTCATACACACCGCAGAGTACATGTTGTACCCCAAGTATGCTGGCAAGAGCATCCTGTCTGGTGCAGAGATCAACAAAGCCTATGGTGTCATCACTACCGTGTCTCGCCACCTTTGCCTGGATGAGGGCAAGGTTCTTGGCAGTCTGGCGAAGTACCCTTCCAAGCAAGGGCTTTGGGATGGAGATGCAATATGGCAGTCGTGCCAACATATCTCATCAGCCACCTGGTGGAAGGGACTTTGTGGATCTGAGGCTCTTTCCACTGTTGCCTCAATCACCCTCCAAATCCCACCAACATCAGCTGCCTCAGAGCACAACTGGTTCTTGTTTGTGAACACACACACCAAAGCACGTAACAGGCTGACCAATACAAGGGTTGAAAAATTGGTGGCCATCCGGGGAATTTTATAGCTTTTTGAGCCTGACAACGAGCCATCCTCAACAAGGTTAGAAAGTGACAGTGAAGATGAGGCCTCAGAATCTGATGTTCAAGAGGTGAACATTGAGGAGGTCCAGGGAGAAGACATGAAAGCCTTAGAGGAAGACAACCAAAGCTTTCATTTCTAGACTATTATTTTACAGACGTTTGTTGAAAACGTTTTTGGGAGATGCGATGGATAATTGGGGATAATTCAATATTCCCTTTCTTTTGTTGTTCAGTGAAATCATCCCATGTGAAGAGTTTATTTATTTTTTCTTCTATTGGAAGGATTTAATCATTTGCAATTATGTGTTTCTGTCTCCATATGACATGGTAAATATATCCAATGCAAAAAAACATCTACATTTTAATTGTATTAATATTAATTTGCATATATTTCCATTAATTCCAATATATTCCAGTTAATTCCACCTCTGAATATTCCCCAAAATGTGCAACACTAGGTACGACAACTCCACCACCGCTGACTGCAAGGCTCTACAGAGGGTGGTACACTCAGCCGAACACACCATTGGGTACACACTGCCTGCCTTCCAGGACACCTAAAACACCAGGTGTCGCAGGAAGGCCAAGAAAATCATCAAGGATCTCAGCCACCCGAGCCACGGCCTGTTCTCACTGCTTCCATCACTCAGACGCAGGCAGTATAAGAGCATCATGGCAAAAACGGTCAGACTGGCCAATCACTTCTACCCCCAGGCCATCAGGGAAGTCCGGGGAGCAGGGGGGGGACAGGGGGAGCAGGTAGCTGCCTAGTGGTTCAGCAGTCTGATGGTCTCTTTTTGACTGGCACTGTTGGAGTTCAAAGCTTAAGAATTTCACTGTACCCTGCAATTACATCTGTGATCCTGTGCATATGACTAATAAACTAATATAATCTAATCTACAGTTATTACTATGTAGTTACATAGTAATGTGGTTAACATGATGTAAAGGATTACCCTAAATTACAGCATATCATTGTCATGTCTTTTTCAAGACCTCATTGTCATAAATTGTAACTGCATTGAAGTCCCTTCCACCAACACTTTATTGGTTGGTTTGGACGTGGTTGTAGCGAACGGCAATACAATTATAAATGCATGTCCCCGCTGAAAAATGTTCCAAAATCAACTGTAATCCAGCTACAGTGCCCTCATCCACATACCTGAAATCAGTTCATAAGATTATGCTGTTGATGTGGTCCATATATGAACAGCCAAATTCATACTGAATTGGTGTCAGTGTCAGTTGGACTTGGAACAAGTACATACAAAGCTTATTTAAAGAATAGATACACAGGATACAGTTATCTGAAAGTACCTAGTATGTGTTTTTCCCAGACATTCATGTTTCAGCTGAAGGTGACCAGTAAAGGGAACACACCTCAAAGTTCTAGTGTTAAATTATTCTGGCAATGTGTGGGCAACCAATGTCATCACTAATTAGGACCAGAGTATCGGTTGACATGGGCTGGTTTGGAATCTGTAATCATATTGCTTTGCAAAATTGGTAAAACTAAATACAGAAACTCAAGCTTGGTAAATCTTTACACAATTTCACAAGTTTGCTTCTACACATTGTATCATTCACAATAGGTAGAATCTATGTTCTTTACATCTCCTCTAACGTACATGACAAAATGTATTCTTAATGCTTTTTCCAGGGAAGACCGAGTAACCAGGAACATATTTGGGACCCTCCTATGATCATTGTGTTTTATTTGGCAAACCCTCCGAAGGGAGAGAAGATAGAGGGAGTGAACTGAAGCAATTAATTGAAAGACTTTCTAGGGCACATCTCGGATCCGACCGTAGTGTAAGCCAGAAACATGTGAATAATGCATTTTAAAGCATATTTTCTTCTCCGTGCTTAAGAGGGAACTTCATAAATGGAGAAATTCTCCCTTTGATTCCCATTAGTGTCTGGTGTTTTATTGATAGAAGCTGGACCGCTGGTTCTGGATTTATCGAAGAAAGGGAGATAAAGTATTTGTGTGAAAGTTACCAATCTCTCAGGTGGCGTGCATGGACCTTGGGGAACTATTGTCTCTGAGCGGTCGCGTCGGCTCTTCCAGTGTCTGTCCTCAATAACGAGCGTTGCTATCCTGTTCAGACTGCAGTGCACCCCTTGTACCTTATTGTCGATCTAAAGTGTTGGGTCTTCTGGGAGCCACTGAGGGCCCAGCTGCCAAACAGGGAGAGAGACAATTTGTCTAAGCCTGCTCATCTCTAGCTGAGCCCCCTACCTTTCCCTTTCTCTCTTTCCCTCCCTAGTGGAAACAGGCTTCTACCAGTGAGAACACAAAGGGCAAAAAGAGGAGAGGGAGAAAGAGTGGAAATGAGGGAAGAGCACAGAGGCCAGAGATGAGGGAAACAATAGCTGAGCATGCTCAAGCCCCTTGTATTAAACTATAATCAGACAGGGCAGATATACATGTTCTGTGGTGTTTTATGATCTTCCTTTATTGGTCCCAATATTAGTGGAGTATAGTGAAAGTTATATTAGTGTAAAATCCTAATAATTTTAGTTTATACATCATGGAGGATATGAATAAAATACAATATACAGTATGTTACCATTGCTCAACATTGTGTCAGCAAGCAACTGAAACTGATATATTAATGTTTTATTTATTTAACCTTCATTGAACTATATTCACGACATGAACATAATAAAAAAGATGGCCAGATAAAAGACAACGAATAACACTTCAACAGTTGTCGCCTGAGATTTTGTTCAAACCGATAAACCTGTCACACTCATCAGCTATTTTGACCTGTCAGCTGATGACCTTTTCGTTCTCTGTTGTACCATCAAAGCTAATGACTGATTGGGAGTCAAATGCTAAATGTTTTATGATTTTAATTACAAATGTGATCCTCACCGCAAACAACACTACCAATCAATAAAGGGTCTCAGGAAATATTTCAATGTAAATACGCAGCAGGGATTAACGTCAACTCCATCATGGTCATGGTCACCCAATGGTCTTATGCCTCTGTACGAAATGTAATTATAATGTATGGTGTCCATATTAGAACAGCCTCAAATTCACAAAGAGTTGGTGTCAGAGTCACTCCGACTTATTAACATAGCATGATGTGTAAGTTGTACGAAGCTGGTTTTGTTGGTTTGGTGGTTTTGTTGATGGTGAGGTAAACATAGCAAATAGCTATGGGATTCTTTGAGGCTGTTTTACTGATTAGCATGGCCTTATTTCTATTACAGCATATTGGATGACTGTCAATCATATTCCATTCACCCAGCTCTATGTAACATTGATAGGTTTAGGCTACTACATGATACTAGAATTTGCCCTATACACCATCATGAGGTTGCTACAACCTAGCCTACAAATGATGTAGGTGCACAGGTTGAGAGACAAATTGGAGTAATCAAGGAATCAGACAGTAACACATTCACTACTGCCTTGCACACTCTTGCCTGGATCTAGCTGATTTAGGGTGTAATCATTAGTCCATATCAAAACTTTCAGTTAGGTTTTCCCCGTTTCGTTCAGTTTGCTTCCGTTTAAGAAACATTTTGCAACAGAATCGGCGTAATGAATACACCCCTGATAACCTGCAAACACAGCCATCAAATCAAATTTTATTGGTCACATACACGTGGTTAGCAGATGTTATTGCGGGTGTAGCGAAATGCTTGTGCTTATAGCTCCGACAGTGCAGTAATATCTAACAAGTAATATCTAACAATTTCACAACATATACCCAAATACACATAAATCTAAGTAAGGAATGGATTGAGAATATATACATATCAGGGCAGCATTGGACTAAGATACAGTGTCATAGTAAGCTTTATAGTATACAGTATACACATAAGAGATTGGTGATGCAGTATGTAAACTCGATTAAGTGACTAAGATACCGAAGAATAGTATAGCGTACGGAAACATTATGAAAGTGGCTAGTGTTCTATTCCTTAAAGTTCCCAGTGATTTCTAATCAATGTCTATAGGCAGCCACCTCTGGTGTTTTAGTGATGGCTGTTTAGCAGTCTGATGGCCTTGAGATAGAAGTCTTCAGTCTCTCAGTCCCAGCTTTGATGCTCCTGTACTGACCAGCATCATCACGTCTTCACATTCTCCTGCTCTCACATTTTCCCTTTGCTTGTGGACTTCAGTGCACAATACAACAGCTGTATGTGACCAGGCGAAAAAAACTCTCCAAGCCAAACTTTCATACCATAACCGCTAACCGCCACACACACATCGTGGGCACCATATTAGCTAACGTCATAGTCAACATATCTACTAGAACTAACGTGTTAGTAAACCCACTATCTAATCCATGTGTATAATCACGCACTGCATTGTACAGCAAGCAATTTAGCTAGAGCTCATCGAATTCCATTGTGATGCAGGGGGGGACACTTTTTGGCAAGGGGATACTATTTAGCATGACAGGACCTAAAACCAAAAGGGTATACTATTTAGCATGACAGGACCTAAAACCAAAAGGGGATACTATTTAGCATGACAGGACCTAAAACCAAAAGGGGATACTATTTAGCACGACAGGACCTAAATCCAAAAGCTTACCTTGACTTGGAAGAGCTGTTGTGTTGGATAGCCTTAGCCATCTAGCTAACATAAATAGCATAGCTAAGAAAAAGTGAAAGTGAAAAAAATACATTGCTCTCTCTTGCTCTCTCTCTCTCTTTTTCTCTCTCTCTCTTTCTCTAATACTTCTCATTAATTGTTGTTCAAAACTGTTCAGCTATTGTCTTTCTCTTTGAGTCAACTATTCACCACATGTTATGCATTGCACTGCTAGCTAGCTGTAGCTTATGCTTTCAATACTAGATTCATTCTCTGATCCTTTGATTATATTGACAACATGTAAGTTCATGCTGCAAGAGCTCTTATAGGTTGGAGGATATCCTCTGGAAAGGGCTGAGAACCATGAGCCTCCTAGATTTGGTACTGAAGTCGATGTACCCAGAGAAGGACGGAAAATAGCTGTCCTCTGGCTAGACCATGGTGCTACCCTACAGAGTGCTGTTGAGGCTACTGTAGACCTTCATTGCAAAGCAGTGTGTTTTAATCAATTATTTGGTGAAAAAGGATAACTTTTTGGTCCTGCTTTAAATGGCTTCATAAAGCCTTCATAATGCCTTCATAAGCACTACAAATATGTATTACAAAAGCATCTATAACCGTATGTCATGCTTTATAAAGGGTTCATTAATGTGGCATAACTGTGAGACATAATCACCAATGTCAAATGTGACATAAACCAATATGTTGAATATAATATAAACATGTGCTTTATGAAGGGGGACATGTTGTACTGAAGGATGGCATACACTCTAAAGTGAAGTCATGTTAGTCACATTACACCTAATCTCATTCCCAGACATTTCCACCCAGATGCGTGTAAGGTCTGGTGGACCAACACATCGAACTTGGCCTTCACTACTTAGGGTTATGTTTAAAATACAATTTTAAGTAGATACATTTTGGAATGGGCAGGGTTTTGCCATCATTATGACTTTTTGACTGTGTTAAGTAGTGATGATGACAAATACTTTTCTCAGGTCACTCCTATAGAATTCTATGGTTACTCCCACTAAGGCCAACTTTGAATGGTTGATATCTCAGGCTTATATGTGCTCTGTGTGCAATAGCCTGGGGACGACGTTACACCAAAAAACACTTACCTTGATGAAAGCCCCCAACTTAAAGAAATATTGAAAAAATAAAATAAAAATTCAAGTGGCTTTCTTCTGTACACAAACACAACAACAACGAGTCATATCGTGCGATTGAAGTATGTACAGTATGTAATCTTACTCAACACTCAACTACTACAAACTCATTTAAATTACAATAATTATAGGATGTTACTTTTGCTGTCCAGTGCTTTGCAAACTCATCACATGATCAGCGTCACGCCAGCACTAAAAAAGTAGTTTTTAAATATTCTAAATAAAAGTCCTCCACATAACAGTGCCAATAACCTGTATTTATTAATGATGATTTGCATTCTGAAAGTAATCAGACCCCTTTTTTCCACATTTTGTTTCGTTATAGCCTTAGTGTAAAATTGATTAAATTGTTTTTTTCCCTCATCAATCTACCCCATAATGACAAAGCAAAAAATGTTTTTTTGACATTTTTGCAAATGTACATGTTTGCACTTTTACATAAGTATTCAGACCCTTTAAGCAGTATTTGTTGAAGCACCTTTGGCAGCAATTACAGCCTCAAGTCTTCTTTGGTATTACACTACAAGGTTGGCACCCTTGTATTTGGGGGGTTTCTCCCATTCTTCTCTGCAGATCCTCTCAAGCTCTGTCAGGTTGGACGCTGCACAGCTATTTTCAGGACTCTCCAGAGATGTTCGATCGGGTTCAAGTCCTGGCTCTGGCTGGGCCACTCAAAGACATTCAGAGACTTGTCCTGAAGCCACTCCTGCATTGTCTTTGCTATGTGTGCTTAGAGTTGTTGTCTGTTGGAAGGTAAACCTTTGCCCCAGTCTGAGGTCCTGAGCAATCTGGAGCAGGTTTTCATCAAGGATCTCTCTGTACTTTGCTCCGTTCATCTTTCCCTCGATCCTGACTAGTCTCCCATTCCCTGCCGCTGAAAAACATCCCCACAGCATTATGCTGCCATCACCATGCTTCACTGTAGGAATGGTATTGGCCAGGTGATGAGCGGTGCCTGGTTTCCTCCAGACATGACGCTTGGCATTCAGGCCAAAGAGTTCAATTTTGGTTTCATCAGATCAGAGATTCTTGTTTCTTATAGTCTGAGGGTCCTTTAGGTGCCTTTTGGCAAACTCCAATCGGGCTTTAATGTGCCTTTTACTGAGGAGTGGCGTCCGTCTGGTGTGCTGCAGAGATGGTTGTCCTTCTGGAAGGTTTTCCCATCTCCACAGAGGAACTCTGGAGCTCTGTCAGAGTGACCATCGGGTTCTTGGTCACCTCCCTGACCAAGGCCCTTCTCCCCCGAGTGCTCAGTTTGGCCTGACGGCCAGCGCTAGGAAGAGTCTTGGTGGTTCCAAACTTTTTCCATTTAAGAATGATGGAGGCCACTGTGTTCTTGGGGACCTTCAATGCTGCAGACATTTTTTGGTACCCTTCACCAGATCTGTGCCTCGACACAATCCTGTCTCGGAGCTCTACGGACCTCATGGCTTGGTTTTTGGTGTGACGTGCACTGTCAACTGTGGACCTTGTGTGTGAATTTCCAAATCATGTCCAATCAATTGAATTTACCACAGGTGGACTCCAATCAAGTTGTAGAAACATCTCAAGGATGATCAATGGAAACAGGATGCACCTGATTTCCATTTCGAGTCTAATAGCAAAGGGTCTGAAAACGTATGTAAATAAGGTATGTCTATTTTTATTTTTAATACATTTGTAAACATTTCTAAAAACCTGTTTTGCTTCGTCATTATGGGGTATTGTGTGTAGATTGATGAGGGAAAACCTGTATTTAATACATTTTAGAATAAGGCTGTAACTAACTAAATGTGAAAAAGTCAAGGGGTCTGAATACTTTCGAAATACACTGTATATGCAAAATAATTGTCTAAACATTACCAATGACAATGATTCATATAAGTGACATCTACATATATTTTGTGTTTTCAAAAACATTTTCCAAAGTCAAATATATGCCCCTAATGCGAATCAATGGAATAAATATTAGCTTATAGCAAGAACTATTCTGGGTGCTGCAGTAAAATTATTGCAGTGTCTGTAGAATGTATATAAGGTGTTATTTCATGGGGCTCTGCATAATACGGAGTGTTACTGGCCTTTTACTCAACCCATTCCATTGGTGGCCACAATGCATAATCACTGTAGATGGAATACTGTACATAATCATCACATGTGCTTACTGAGCTACAGAAAACCTGCTAACCAAACAACAGTGAACGGTATGCTCACTGAATTAAAAAAGTAGGCAGATTTTAAAAGCCCCTACAAACGCCTTTTGATGTGCATGACTGCTCTTTAGAAGGTGTGTCATCCTGCATCACAGCATTTTTGTGAAGGTTGAGGTCAGGTCCAATATTGACTATTCTCTCAAGCGGGAATGAGGTTAGACCATCCTAGAAATGTTTTAGAGTAATATAATATAATATTTACAATTTATAAATGTAAGCCTCAATTTAATATGATTTACAAAGCCTTTATTAAGCAGTGTCTTATGCCACCCTCTATAAAGCACAGACTTATATAATATTTGACCTAGTGGGTTATGTCCCATTTGACATGGGTTGTTATGTCACACAGTTATGCCACATTTATGAACAAAACATGATATACGGTTATAGATGGTTTGTAACACATGTATGTAGTGTTCATGAAGCCTTTATAATCTGCACTTAATTGAAAGAGGGAGCAACTTGGTCAATGTGTCACTATTTTAATTTGTATTAAATTCACTGAGTAGGATGGTCCTCCTCTGAGGAGCCTCCACTGACCTACTGTGTATCCACAACCTTCAGTCACCAGAAAACAAATATGGTTAGGGATATATTCGTTTGACATTTTCAGAGTCAGTCATTCACTGCCAATTTACCCTGTGAATGTTAAATTACAGTGAAGGCAACAACAGGACTTTTGAAGGGTAGAAAAAAGGACTTCAGACAGCTCTTGTTGTTTATTTGCTAGAGAGTAAATTGTGTGCACTCCTGTTGGGAGTTGCAACATCCCTAATATCACTGGCTTCAGACTATCGCTAACGGGGAAAGCCGGCCTGAGAAGAGAAGTTTAAACTTTTCCCAAAGCTTTGTTGGAGAAACAAAAAGCCCAGTCTAGACATGCAACTAAACTAGGAAAAGGGGAGCAAGAAATGAATGGATTATGCCGGCAGGAAAGATTAATCTCTATGCTACTTTGTTGGGCTTACCCTTGCATGTCAATGTCAACGGCGCCTGAAAGATCCCTCAGAACCAACCCTGATATTTAGGGTTTTGCGTCAGGCTATTGGCCCATAATTACCTGTGTTTCGATGAAGGACAGGTATGCGAGGTGTGGCTTCCACTTTCTTTGTAAACAGTGGGAGAGAGATGAGCCGGTTTTCTGTGTGAAGAGAGACCACCAGTGAGCCAAACAGGGTTTGGCCAAGCTGCAAAGTCAAAATGTGCAATATACCATGAAAAAGTTAAAGGTTAAGGCTAGGCATAATGTTAGGATTAGGCTATGGTTAGGAAAATTTTTAAATACAATTCTGTTGTGTTTTTGTTGAGAAATTGTAACTTCTGGCTTTGAGAAACTTCTGGCTTTGCAGCTTGACCAGTTAGAGACAACCAACAGACAACGGTGAGCCCTGCCAGAGACCTGAGAGGTTGTGACACTGGATGTTGGCCACAGGGGTGAACTGATCCGCTGCCAAACTGATCTGTGTCGATTTCCATAACGAACGATTGAAGAGCGCAGCTCCTAAAATATTTCACCTTGAGCCGAGTCAGTCGACTGACAGACCAAGGAAAATTTAACATCCCTATATAACCCCCACATAGAATGTTGGAGAGAGATAATAGAGGCTTGCCGTGTATAACTGGATATCATGTTGAGGGGTTTGATTTAGGTCCTATGGTATGACAATAACCTGTCAGCAACATATCCTATTAAGATTTAAAATACAGTATATTCTTGATGTGCCTGATTAAAGAAAAAAAAAACGATTAAAAGTCCACTATGCCGAAATCACTCCGCTGTTTCCTGGTTGCTAAAATTGCAATAGTTTGTCTAATTTCAGTTTATATGACAAAACAAGCAAGTATAGTGTAGAGAATCATTGTACCATCTAACCCTCTATGAAATATATTTTCCATAACCAAAAATATGGTATTTTCAGCTGTTTGAAGCTGGTGTACAAAACTGAAAGTAAAAGATGTAATAACTACTTACTTATAACTTAAGAATGCGAAGAATAGAAATAGCACACATAGAACAGATATACCATTTCATAGACTTGCTTGCAAGTAGAATTATATATCTATAACTCACATTTCTATGTGAATTTGGTCAGGTCGCCCAAAAAGTAACATATCGCAGCTTTAAAAAAGGGATGTCTTTAAATATGTCATGAATTTGTTTATGATAGTTGCTTGGTGTTTAGCGTACATTTCATAATAAGAACGTATTTATTTTCAGATATTTTCATGTTTCATTATAGGAATTAAAGGAGCATGCCAACAAATGTACTCAAAGAGAAGTCATGACAAAATATGACCTGTTGAGTGAACTGACACGGTAACCTCTGCCTGAGTCAAGATGAAACCAAAAGCAGTGTGTTTTCTCTGCCTGGGCTTGATTAGCAAAGACAACAATCGGCGCGCATGCAACATTTTCAAACTTTCTTAAGAGCATAAGCGCCTTTTACACAGGCTCTTGTCACTGAAGCAGAAGGTCAGCGCGAGGCCGATGTTTTGAGAACCACATTAAATGTTGGTTTACCCTTCAGAGTTATTTTTAAGACTTTATTGACCACATATGGCTCCTGTACAACCAAACCAGGCAAGGAAAGAAGAGAAATATTACCTAGCTTTAGGTAACTCACAATCATATGACTTTCATGGCACCTTACACCAAAAACGGTGGGATAAAATAGGTTTAAAAATGAAAGAGATCAAGAAAAACATGTATTAACACGGTCATAAGGCGTAAAAATGTTAGTGTTTTTCCTAAACTTTGATTAAACAATGACGTTTCTTCATACATAATTAAATCACAAAGTGGAAAATGATATGGTAGTTAAATTGTACATGTCAAACCCTACAAAAACTGCAATAACTCACAGGACACTTATCATAACACTCTCCCAAATTGTCAAATGTTGCTGCAATTGTTACCATTTCTCCTTGGATGCTCATAATTGACAGTGAAACATTGCGTAAACCTAGATCAAACCAATTTTACAACCTAGCTATGCAGACATACTGTCACAAAAACGAGATAGATTGATCAGTGTTTGAAGAGTTTGGGATTTCCTACCTGTCACAGGGTTATGATCAAAACAAACTGCGTGTTGAGGTGAAAGCCAAGTACAGCGTACATTTTTGGCCATATGCTGGTATATGGGGGCTCGTCCACTCCCAAAGAGTTCAGTCCACATCAAAGTGTAGCCACATCTGGTTCTGGGTAAAGGGAGAGGGACAGATGGACTCAAGAGGTCTGGGGGGCAGTTTGTTTGGAGGGGCACAGGGGGGTTAGCGGGTTAGTGGCAACACAGTAACGCTCAGCACACTGCTGTGAGATTAATTTGATTTAGGAAAAACAGGATTGCTACTTCCTGGATCAGTGTTTGAAAATTAACCTTATCCTTGAATCTTGATGAGTCCCCTTGTCATGTGGGTTTTTGTAACAAGCAAATGTACAAAGGATCGCTTTAGGACAATTAGATTGATTAAATTCATACCAAGATTATTGTCCCTTCCCCTTGAAATATTTATATTTTGCTATTTCAAAATAGTTATTGACCGGCCAAGGTGTAATAATAATAATGATAATAATTATTATTTGTGTACACATTTTCCTATATTGCTGTTGAAGAGAACTGTGAATGAGAGACATAGAGAGGGTGTATCTATGTGTGTGTGTTTGTGAGATAGAAGAGTGAGAACGAGAGAGAGAGAGACAGCGAGAGCGAGAGAGAGAGAGAGAGAGACAGAGAGAGAGAGAGAGAGAGAGAGAGAGAGAGAGAGAGAGAGAGAGAATGAGAGAGAAAGAGAGAGAGACCTCTGTGACCCTGGCAATGTCTTCTTGAGAGAGATTTCTGGCAGGCCTGGGGTCAGAGGTTGAGCCTCAGGGAATTCTCTCTTTAAAAGGTTATCTGGGCCTTGATTGGTGCTCACTGATGTGATTCCAGTTTGTAATTGGGTATGATTGAAATAATATATAATATCAAACACTCACCTTTTTCCCATGATCTTTTTTCCTTGGGAAAATTGACAAAAATGTGTAAAATGTTGCACATTTCAGTCAACGTGTAATGTGACAGTGAATTCAAAATAATGCATAAAAGTATTGATATATTGAGGTGAATTGACATGGTGTTCAATTATACCTTGCAGTCAGCTAATTTTTACAGAATAAAGCCATATTTTTGTGCTCAGCTAATTGAGTTTCTCATCTGAAATGTAAATAGGATATGTGACAAGGGCATCACGCCTCTTAATTTGTGTACACTCTGTGCTCCGCCTCGAGAATCCTGTGCGCTTAAGACAAAAGAATATGCATTTCCTTTTATTTCTCCTTTTCTACTCCCCTTGCCAGTTAAGTTACTTGCTAGCTTGTAAGGCTGCTTAGATATTTTTTATTCTTTGGAGAAAGCTCAACTAAATCCGGGAAAGCATAATGTTTATCCAATGTGAAAATAATTACTCAAAAGTGTTTTTCTTAATCCTGATAATTAGAGCGTGGCAAGACAGATCAGTGTCATTGTAAATCACGGCCCCGGCCGATTGACTTCTGGTCCTTGTAAATTTCAGGTGAAGATGGGAACGGATAAGGGTTAGATTAGGCCTAATGCAGAGTAGCAGCAAGCCCTTAATCTGTCATGATACAAGGATGATCATTTAAAAAGGTCTGGATCGAGGGCCCGTGTCCTGGTTGGAGGAGAGCGGGCTCGACTGGGACCCGTCTTAAAACGTGCTTAGTGTACGCAGTGGCGCGGTGGCACAGCAGCTGCGAGCACTTGTGCACGGCTCTACGCACAGCGAGAGAGTACAAGAGAGAAGGAAAGAGACAGAGAGAGAAGACTCAACATCTCAATATCACCATCTCACCCTACGCCTGGGCTCAGGGGAAACCTGTTGTCGAGCAATAATCTCAAGATCAACAAGCAAGGTTTGAAACCCGGGCTATGATTTCACTATGGCGCATTGGGGATCTGCCGAATGAAGCCTCCGAGTGGCATTTAGGGTCCACTTGGAAAACAGCTCATCTTGTTAGATAGGGAGACAGGAGACATGAGGCTCCACAGCCACTAGTTCCTCCGTTATTTGAGTGATGAGAGAACGAGCATTTGGTCGTCTCTTCTCCGGGTCATATTACCCAAACTCCAGTGGGGAAGGAGCATGGAGAAAGATTTGCGCAAGCAAAATCTGCATGGCTGGGTCAATTAGGGGTGGAGAGGAATGGCAGACTGGCAGGATGCAGCGCTGGCATCTTTCCGGTGACCGGCCTGAGTGGCAGGGATGCTTGTGTGACCGGCCTGAGTGGCACAGTGATGTGTAAAATCCTCATTGATACTTGATTTATGAGGGATTTGATTGACCAATATTTACATCTGCTTTTTAGTAATTTGTTTACTGTAGCAGTCATTTGTCCATTTCTGGCTGACAGTATCAGCATGTTTCAATAACCCATCAGTAACACTCGACCTAAACTTCCAGTGAACTAACCCCAGCCTTATTTAGTATTTTATTTGACACACGCACGCACGCACACACATACACAAACACAATCAATTAAAACCTGGAGAATGGCACTTCAACCAGTGCTACAAGTATTGTCACTAGTGTCTGGTTATTTAGATTGCGTGCCATGTGGGCTAATTCAGAGGCGAAAGGCGATCCTTTGATATTTCTGCAGTCGTTTATTATTGTTACTACACTGGATCATTTCTGTCTTCCTATCTGTGAAACTGTAATAATTCCAATTATAGTGTTGAGTAATATATTATAGAAAAGAGATATAATACTTAATAAATCTTGAATGTTGATGCATTATGGAGACAGATAAGGGCCATTTTATCATATGTAAACATGATGGCGTTGACTAATGTGGGCAGGCTTGTCGCTCAAGAATCAAGTTGCCAGATATCTAAGAGTGTGCCAGGCATTTATTAGCATATTTACTGAGCTGTTTTATATGATAATAACTGTGATGGAATCAATTCACGCATATGTTTATTGACTTTCTGATTGGCCTATTGATTGACACGGAGGTGACCTGAAACATAGTTACTGGTCTGGTCTAATTTGGAGATGTGTTATTAACACAGCATTTAAAATGGCAGCTGTACATATATTACTGGTCATAATTCCTCATGTCTTATGACCATTGATATGTGAAATGATTTGTCTACTCGCTGAGCAGAGCAAGAAGACTTTGCCATTACATTACAAGCAATTTGAAGGCAATTGGAAGGCGAATGACAGAGCCATTAGATGACATGACATCCTTATGCATCGTAAGGTCATGACTCACGTGTAACAACGTGCTTAGGGCTATTATCATTAACCAATACATATGCTATACGTCAGACATCATATTACCCATATAGGGGTATTCAATACTATTATGTTTTTTTTTACAATGTTAACTGCCAAGCTTGTCAACTACAACTAGTTAAAACATGAATTTATTTACTCCTTTTGTTCTAAAAACTGTATTTAACTGAGGATTTTCCCCTTTAGCCACCAGTGAAGCTGAACATCTGTGAGCATGTACTGTATGTGTATGATGTATGCACTGTATGTACACTCTTAGAAAAAAAGGGTTCCCAAAGGGTTCTTTGGCTGTCTCCATAGAATAACCCTTGTTGATTACAGGTAAAACCCTTTTTTGTTATAGGTAGAATCATTTTCGGTTCCATGTAGAACCCTTTCCAACGGTTCTACTTGGAACCAAAAGGGTTATACCTGGAACCAACAAGGGTTCTTCAAAGGGTTACGTTACTGTATTGGGACAGAATTTTAGGTTCTAGATAGCAAATGTTTTTTCTTAGTGTACTGACTGGACTGATGGATGGACAGTGTAGTTACATTTGATAATATAACTTGAATTACTATTGTCGACACTCCTCCACGATGAATACAATTTGTCTGTCTCTCACTATGGTAATCTCCAGTAATTATAAAACCAATCAAAGCATATGCTAATCAGTGCTTTTAATAAACACATAAGTCTCTGTCTACAGGGGGAAAGGGAGTGTTTTATTAGATTTTAATTCTGCTCTTAATTTAAACAAGCAGTGGGATCATTCTGTCAACCAACTAGCTGATTAACTTAGAGCACAGTCCAGAGGTCCACTGAAGTCAAACTTAGAAAATAGTTAGTGCATTCAGAACATTTTCAGACCCCTTGACTTTTTCCACATTTTGCAACGTTACAGCCTTATTCTAAAATTTATTAAATTTCCCTCATCAATCTACACATATTACCCCATAATGAAAAAGCAAAAACAGGTTTTTAGAATTTTCTGAAAATGTATTAAAACTTAAAAACAGAAATACCTGATTTACAGAAATATTCAGACCCTTTTGTTATGAGACTCGAAATTGAGCTCAGGTGCACCCTGTTTCCACTGATCATCCTTGAGATGTTTCTACAACTTGATTGGAGTCCACCTGTGGTAAATTCAATTGACTGGACATAATTTGGAAAAGCACTTTCAGAGCAAAAACCAAGCCATGAGGTCGAAGGAATGATCCATAGAGCTCCAAGACCGGATTGTGTCGATGCACAGATCTGGGGAAGGGTACCAAAAAAATGTCCGCAGCATTGAAGGTCCCCAAGAAAACAGTGGCCTCCATCATTCTTAAATGGAAGAAGTTTGGAACCACCAAGACTCTTCCTAGAGCTGACTGCACAGAAAAGCCTTGTTCAGGAAGGTGACCAAGAATCCGATGGTGACTCTAACAGAGCTCCAGAGTTCCTCTGTGGAGATGGGAGAACCTTACAGAAGGACAATCATCTCTGCAGCACTTCACCAATCAGGCCTTTGTGGTAGAGTGGCCAGACGGAAGCCACTCCTCAGTAAAAGACACATGACAGCCCAATTGGAGTTTGACAAAAGTCAGCTATAGGTCTCTCATACCATGATAAACAAGATTCTCTGGTCTGATGAATCCAAGATTGAACTCATTGGCCTGAATGCCAAGCATCACGTCTGGTGGAAACCTGACACCATCCCTATGGTGAAGCATGGTGGGGGCAGCATCATTCTGTAGTGATGTTTTTCAGCGGCAGGGACTGGAAGACTAGTCAGGATTGAGGGAAAGTTGAACGGAGCAAAGTACAGAGAGATGCTTGATGAAAAACCTGCTCCGGAGCGCTCAGGACCTCAGACTGGGGCAAAGATTCACCTTCCAACAAGACAACGACCCTAAGCACACAGCCAAGACCAATGCAGGAGTGGCTTCGGGACAAGTCTCTGAATGTCCTTGAGTGGCTCAGCCAGAGCTCGGACTTGAACCTGATCGAACATCTCTGTAGAGAGCTGAAAACAGCTGTGCAGTGACACTCCCCATCCAACCTGATAGAGCTTGAGAGGATCTGCAGAGAAGAATGGGAGAAACTCCCCAAATACAGGTGTGCCAAGCTTGCAGTGTCATACCCAAGAAGACTTGAGGCTGTAATCGCTGCCAATGATGTTTCAAGTACTAAGTACTAAGTAAAGGGTCTGAATACTTATGTAAATGTGATATTTCCGTTTAGTTTTTTTATTTGAAAAAATGTCAAAAAACCATGTCATTTAGTTTCCTAAAGGCTTTCCCACATTGTAGGTTGGATTCAGTTCTGTACAATTATTTAATGTCACACTGTATGATGTTAGCAAATAAAAGTTGTGATATTAACTTGGTTCGATTTGCTTCAGTTCTGTCGTCACATTCTGCCAACACCAGCAGCACAATCGTCCCAAGTGAGTTCAGAAAAACTGAAAGTATGCATCTTAGAAATGCTCTGTGTACAAAACATTACAAACACCTTCCTAATATTGAGTTGCAACCCCTTTTGCCCTCAGAACAGCCTCAATTCGTCGGGGGGCATGGACTCTACAAGGTGTCGAAAGCGTTCCACATAGATGCTGGCCCATGTTGACTCCAATGCTTCCCATAGTTGTGTCAAGTTGGCTGGATTTCCTTTGGGTGGTGGACCATTTTTCATACACACAGGAAATTGTTGAGTGTGAAAAACCCAGCAGTGTTGCAGAGCTTTACACACTCAAACCGGTTTGCCTGACACCTACTACCATATCACGTTCAAAGGCACTGAAATCTTTTGTCTTGCCCATTCACCCCTCTGAATGGCACACATACACAATCCATGTCTCAATTGTCTCAAGGCTTAAAAATCCTTATTTAACCTCTTAAGGATGGGACCCTTTTTCTCAATTTCCTCCTAAAATGACATACCAAAATCTAACTGCCTGTAGCTCAGGACCTGAATCAAGGGTATGCATATTCTTGATACCATTTGAAAGGAAACACTTTGAAGTTTGTATACACCGATTGAAGTGGATTGAACAAGTGACATCAATAAGATATCATAGCTTTCACCTGGCATCACCTGGTTAGTCTGTCATGGAAAGACTAACCAGGTGTAATTTTCACATACAAACTTTATAAGTTCCAACTCAGAATCAAATAGCCTTCCCAAAAATAACATGGTCGCTGTGGTAGAACATTTATTTTTATTACAGATTTTGTGCATTTATCAAAATCCCATCAGGTAGCCTATTTCAGATGTGTCATGTAAACAAGATTTTTAGGGAAATTGCTCTTCTTGCTAAGGATTTAAACATTTAAATCAAACTATTATATTAATCTGACTATTCACAATAATTGTATTACTGTGTGCATACTCAGTGCCGGCCATGTTTGGTCAGTCCCCGGGATCGGCTCGTACACCAGCCACTTTGTCGAAGCCTACAACCCCACGCAGTGGTACTTATCGGTAGACCTAGACCCTGTCACAGTAAACGAGCCAAGACGTCCGACAATCGTTTACGACCTAAGAATTTGCCCACAACGTGGACATATTGTCTGGGATGGCAAATCGTACAGTCTGTGCGGGCCTGAGTGCATACAAGTTGCTCTGGATAAGAAAGCTAAATGACTAAAGATGTTAAAAATATAAATGTAAAAACTAATTAATTTGAACCGTGTATTTACTGTAAATAACTGTTGTAGGCCTAAGTACAATGTGACAACATTGTTCTTACACTGAATCTGCTACAAGCATTTCGCTACACCAACAATAACATCTCCTAAATATGTGTATGCAACCAATATATTTTTTTATTTGAACTAGCTAGGTTTGAAAAACATCTGAAAAACCAACATACTGTATATTTAAGGGCCCATTGTTAATATGGACCAAGTCAAATAAATATACCATCATAATTACACTAAATATGACACTTGTAGTGTCCCTGAAAAGCAGATGTTTACTTACACACACTAAACCTGATAATTACGATTGTTCAGTAGCTAATAGTGGTTGTTGGCCCTGTGCTATTAGCCTGCTAAAATGCGAATTTATGCACGATTATGGCCTAACCTAGACAATCATCTTGATGGAGTCTCATTATATTCTGGCTAGTTTCTCTCTGATTTATCAGAGTGACTCTGGCGTGCGCTGGAGGGCATGTGCAATCTCTTTTGTCTGGATATAAAGGAACAAATATTCAGAGTGCTCGCAGGATTGAGCTAAAGCTGCCGCTCAGTATTCACCGCTGTGTCTCGCTTTGGTCTTTGGTTCCTCCATCCTGGAACTTTCCTTGCCTCTCTTTTGGAGCAATAGTGAGGAAGAGAGAAAAAGAAAAGGAGGGGTGGGGGGGGGGGGTGAATTGGGGTGGTGTTTGATGTGTTGATTGGGAAGAGGGGCTAGGACAGCAGCAGCTGCACTGGGGAGCTTCCCTTGGGGGAGCCGGTTTGATAGCTAAATGAAGACCTCTGGTGCTTTCTTGTTAGCCAAGATGGATTCCCGGGTCCAGATGAAGCTGCAATTAGTCAATGGCGGCCGGCTTTAGGTGCACGCGATCACAATCCACAAATCAGTGGTTCTCGGGGCCTTAGGAGTATTGGAAGCTACTGCCCCGGGCTGTGTCCTAGCCACCCTGGCCCTTTTGCCGCCTCTTTACCACAACAGAGGACAGCGAGGAGAGGAAAGAAATCCCCAGCCGAGAGGGCTGCACACATCTCTCGTTAAATGATCTCCCTGGTATTTGGGATACAGCTGTGCACATCTGATTAGTCTAGAGAAGGCACAGGCTAGAAAAGGCTGGTTAGAAGCCCTTTCTCTTAGTCCTTTTTTCTACAAATATTATTGATTCTTGACGAAGATTTGCAACATTTCTGTATGGTTTGTCTGGGCAATCTATCAGTCCAGATTCCTCATCCCTTTATGTCTATGAACCTACCTAGCTGTATCGAAATCTTATTTCTCATTTTTTCGGATTACTTTTGCAGGATAAAATGTACACTACTGTAATTTAACAGCAATGAGTCTTGAGGTTGTTATGTCTTAGCTCGATGTAAGAACATCTGCTTCCTGATATTTCCCCCTTACTTTATGCCCGCTAGACAAAACAAATCAGAACGGTCAACTGTGACGATAACAAAATAGAACGTGTTTGTTTTGTCTGCTTTCAGTGTGTCGTCTTCCTCTCAACTCGCCCTATGCAGTTGATAATTCCACTGGAGCAATGCAACATGGGGAAGTTTGTGCCACTGCACTATGAAGCGTTCTATTTATATTAAAATGAGGATGCTCCTCGGGGAGACAGAGGGGAATGGAACAACAAACATGAAGCTTAAGAGACTGGGGAGAGTGTAGGGGCACAGTGACAGCAAAATGGCAACTCCTCATACAAAGCGGCCTTAAGGACCTTAGCAAGAGTTCAAAAACGAATGGTGGTGGCGTGCAGGGGCTTGAGACGTGCAGTGTGTGGTGTACACTTTTCCCATAAAACAACACCCACGGTAATAAAGTAAGTCCCCTAAATCCACAGACCGTAGTGCTTTGATCCCTTAAATTGCCTTTATTTGGGATTTTGCCTTGTTAATTTCGTTGACCAACAATGTAGCACTGTTGCATGACCTGTGATAGATTGGGGAATCTGCCTCTGTTTGTTGTAGTTGTTTTCAAAGCCTGCATTTGTTACTATATTGACTACTGTCATTCATGTTTTTTCTTTCTGGACCTAATGTTGAGCTCTATAAACAAGACGTGTAGGTTTAAAAGCACAACACCATCATCCCAGACAGCCTGGACCCAATTAAAATGTGCATACCGCCCCAACAGGATCCACAGATACCGCCCCCACCTGGACAAGAGGAACACCTATGTGAAAATGCTATTCATTGACTACAGCTCAGCGTTCAACACCATAGTGCCCTCCAAACTCATCACTAAGCTTAGGAGCCTGGGACTGAACACCTCCCTATGCAACTGGATCCTGGACTTCCTGCCGGGCTGCCCCCAGGTGGTGAGGGTAGGCAACAACACATCTGCCACGCTGACCCTCAACACGGAAGCCCCTCAGGTTGGTAGGCTTGATCACAGACGACGATGAGACCCGCCTATAGGGAGGAGGTCAGAGACCTGGCAGTGTGGTGCCAGGACAACAACCTCTACCTCAACGTCAGCAAGACAAAGAAGCTGATCGTGGACTACAGAAAACAGAGGGCCGAGCACACCCCCATCCGCATCGATGGGGCTGTAGTGGAGCGGTTAGATAGCTTCAATTTCCTTGGTGTCCACATCACTAACAAATTAACATGGTCCGCCTTTTCCCCCTCAGGTGGCTGAAAAGATTTGGCATGGGCCCTCAGATCCATAAAAAGTTATACAGCTGCACCATTGAGAGCATCTTGACTGGCTGCATAACTGCTTGGTATGGCAACTGCATGGCATCCGACCGCAAGGCACTACAGAGGATAGTGCGTACAGCCAAGCACATCAGTGGGATCTCTATACCAGGCGGTGTCAGAGGAACAATTGTCAAAGACTCCAGCCACCCAAGTCATAGACTGTTCTCTCTGCTACCGCACAGCAAGCAGTACCGATGCACAAGTCTGTAACCAAAGGACCCTGAACAGCTTCTACCCCCAAGCCGTAAGACTGCTAAATATGTAACCAAATAGCTACCCGGACTGTCTGCATTGATCCTTCTTGTACTAACTCTTTTGACTCATCACATACGCTGCTGCCACTGTCTATGATCTATCCTGTTGTCTAGTCGCTTTTCTCAATTGACCTAGAGCAGGCTTCATGTAACTGGAATAAAAATTACTTGACAGATATAACTCAATGTATATCTACTGATGGTGTTAAATCAGGTTTCCTGGATATTACGAAAGGTGTCCTGCAGTACAGGGGCTGAGCCAGAGGGGTGTCAGGGCTGGCACTGGACACCCCTGACATCTGATTGGCCACCCCGCGTACCATCCCAAAATGTAATTCGCTACTGGTAGTTTGATGCTGATTGACATCTCATTTCACCTCTTGTTGAAAGAAACATTTATTTTGACGTTCGGTGGCACATTTTTCAAATCGAGGACGAGGAAGAGAGAATATTAACATTGGTTGCGAGATACAGAAGAATATTAATAAGAAGAACATACAGAAGAATAAGAGAGAATATTTCCACAGCGCCACCAGCTCTGTTCACGATTGGCAAAAGCTAAGCGAAGTAAGTTTTAAGGTTTAGCATCGGGTTTAGGTTTCCTGAACATCTTTTACGAAAGTTGAGTTGCTGTGTAAGTTAACGTTAGACCTTTTGGCTCCATTAACAGACAGATAAGATAAGAGAGATCGGTTCCCAATTTAGCCTAAGATTATGTTTACATCTGTGCTAGTGATACACGCATATACAGTGCAGTGTCGTAAATTACAGTATACGAATGTTTTGCTAATGTGGGGTAACTAGTAGGCTACAGCTGTCAGTGTTCAGCAAGTTAACCTTCAGCAATTTGAAATCCATTAACTCAGTTAAATTGTTATTATCAATCTGTTAACGTTACTCAAAAGATTACCACAATTTGCAGATAGCCTGTTTGCTATTGTAAATGTGTAAGAAATTATAGCTAGCTAAGTTACTTACTGCAGAGTAGGGCTAGCCATGATCTAACTAGTAATTTAGGCTGGTAGTTGATTTTAAGGTACTGTACAGTTATGATAATAGGGGATTTTAAATTAAGATTGAGATTGGATTAAATTTGGGTAATTGGATGCTTAGATGTAACCATTATTTTTGGATAGGGTCAATTAAACATGAAAAGAAAGGGAGAGATATCAGACTACAAACAGGCAGATCAGGTGCAAACAGACCCCAGCCTTTGCATCACCACCGGACCCCAGAGCAGCTCCCTACCTGAGGCTGAGATATGACACATTATTTAACGTGTATTTCAAGACATTTCCAGATCCAGAGAAGGGGGTCCTGTACAGCTGCGTTTGAAAACATTTCTCAGAACTCAGCATGGTACTAGGAAAATGGCTTTCAACAGCTCCTGGTATATGGACAATTCATGGCTTGAATATTCTGTAAATCAAGATTCAATTTATTGTTTCATCTGTAGGCATTTTTCTTTGCCCAATACACCTGAATCTGTCTTCACATCACTGTCAGATTTTTGTAAATGGAAAAAGGCACTGTTTAAAGATTCTGGGTTTAAGCTCCATTTGAAGGCAGAGCATCATATCAATTATATCTTATCTTCTTGGTGCTTGAGCTTTATTTTCTGAAAATATTTTGGATGTTCAACACTTATAGACCCAGATGATAAATTCATGAAAACTGAGTGACCCAAGTCTCTCCAGTATCTGAGTACAGTGCAGTGTGTGTGTGTGTGTGTGTGTGTGTGTGTGTGTGTGTGTATGTGTGTGTGTGTGTGTGTGTGTGTGTGTGTGTGTGTGTGTGTGTGTGTGTGTGTGTGTGTGTGTGTGTGTGTGTGTGTGTGTGTGTGTGTGTGTGTGTGTGTGTGTGTGTGTGAGAGAGAGAGAGAGAGAAAGACATTGAGCTGTAGTTCCGAGGTGGAGACACTGACTATTCATAGTATGTTCAAGAATTCTAGTGAAGTAACCCTTTTGGACCACACTATCTGCCACATTGAAGAACTCTGGCTTAAGTGAATTATCACTACTATCTCTAAACAGCAATCATAGGATTCATTCATGCTCCTTAGATGCCAGGTCAGGGTTACATACTCATTTTCTGTCATGGTCTGTGGACCCCCTGAAGTAGCCTTGGCCACCCCCTGGCCACCCCATGTATAAAACTCTAGTTCCGCCACAGATTCTGGGTCTTGTACTTTTTACTGTTTACAATAACAATATTGACCTGCACTTGTACGCTGATGATACTGTTGTCTATGCAATTGCCTCCCACGGTTGACCAGGCTCTATCTGAACTACAGTCGGCCTTCATTGTATAACAGAACAACTTTAATGACATGAAATTAGTACTGAATGCAGGTAAAACTAAGCATATGTTGTTCTCTAGAGCGCATAAAAATAAGTCTGATGATTTAAGCATATGTATTCCATATTGATCGTGTCCGTGCTTACAAATATCTGGGCATCTGGATAGATGAAAAGCTGTCTTTTAAAAAGCATATTGATGAGTTAGTTAAGAAGCTGAGAATAAAAATGGGCTTCTTCTATAGAAATAGGTCCTGCCTCTCTAAATAGTAGAAAGCAGATTATTCAGTCGACGTTCCTATCGGTCCTAGACTATGGCGGCATCATCTAAATGAGCGCAGCTGCCACTTCATTAAAGCAGTTAGATGCAGTTTATCATAGCGCATTGCACTTTATTACGAACAACAAAATGTTGCACTCACTGAATTCTCTACCAGAAGTCTCTCTGTACCTAACATCATAACTAAACTTCAGACACACGAGTTACCACACCTGGTCTCAGGGATGGTTAACTCTGGAAATGCCTTTTCTTCTCTACTGAGTTAGGTGAATCAGCTTTTAGTTTTCTTGTACATTATTTGTGGAACAATCTTCAAAATGTTCTTAAATTTGATGTTCTGGTGCAATTCAGAAAGCTGATTGAGGACCTTATTAATGATGAAAATGTTGTTTTTTCTATGACCATATTGGTATTTCTGCTGCATTTTGTATTTATATTTTGATGTGTGTATTTTCAGTAATTTATGTAATTCAGGTCTCACCTGTAAAAGAGACCTTGGTCTCAATATGACTCTCTTAGAAAATAGAAGTTAAGCCTACCTCAATTACCTCTTACCCCTGAAACTTGACTCGGTACTGGTACCCCGTGTATATAGCCAAGTTAACGTTACTCATCGCATATTTATTCCTTGTGTTTTGATATATATACAGTATATATATATTTCAATTTTTCTCTCTGCATTGTTGGGAAGCTCCCGTAAGTAAACATTTCATTTTAAAGTGTATTATGTACAGCACATTTCTAAGCTCATAGACTGGTCACATTTTCACATAAATTGCATAAAAACTAGACATGTTTAAAGCTGGAATCCTTAGCAGTTGTTTTGACAGTGTCGTGAAACTGCTTTAGAGCTGTCAAATCCACAAGTGGTCCCGGCATTATAAAGCGGACATTGCCATTGGCTGCATGGAGTCGCATTAACAGAAATCCCATGGAGCCTGGTTAACAAGTTTGAACACTTGAATGTGAGATGTAATCTACACCTCGATTAGGATGATAGAAATCCTTATTATTTAGTTATTTTATTTAGTAATTATTTCTATATAGCCTACACTTTCTTGTTCTGAACATCCAACTTGAGTGGGACGGGTATGGCTTCATGACAATGATCAACCACCGATTTGATGGTTCCAATGCAGTTCCACCTCCAACACCGCCAAAACATCCACTATGAGGGTGTCCGCTATTGCCGGTTAAAGCTTGATCTGATTGAATCTTCGCCTAAATTGGAGAGTGCCACATCCGTTTGGGATATTATAACAACAGAAAAGTTACTGCAAACAACTAACACTTTTTTTTCTCCCTCATTGCACGTGCGAAAGGACAGCAGAATATGCACTGCAATTACGTTTTTGCCACGCAGCCGTTTTCATAATCAAAACAAATAGAATAACAAGAGCAGTGGGGCGAATAGGGGCGCTGTTTCCCTTAATGCGGATTCAATCTTTAAATCTTTTAAAAGAGTTACACACGACTGAACTGTTGGATGTTAAATTCTACAATAGGTACATTTTGCAGGTAAAACTATAATCATGCAGGTTCAATTATGAGTACCTTGTCCTATTGATAAATACACCAAAACTGCACCAATTCTCCAAAATATGTATCCCAGAACAGCACCTTGTCATGATGACAAAATGACCTGTATCATTACCCAGTCATAATAATATTGGCCATTAGACAATAACAGACAGGTTTTTCCCCTATTCAATATAGCAGTGTGGACTGGATTAGTATGGACCCTGGCCCCACAGTCTACTTGTTAATTAAACTCAAGGGTGAAGGCATTATTTGTGGGAAAGAATCCAATTATTTTACCTCTCCAAGCTGGAAGAGAGCGGCTGTGTGATAGTGGTGGTGATGATGATACCACTGAGGGAAGATAGATAGCCACTTCAGGACTGAAGGAGTCCGTTGTTCATATGCTCAAACCCTTGATTATCTTATTTCTCTATATAGGAGAAATAGCCTTTTCACAGATGTTAGAAGAATATTATTGATGGGGTGGTGATCTGATGGTAACCAATGGCAAAATACAGGTAGTAATTGTAATATTCTTATTTTGCTTTATGTAGCCTATGTGTATTATATTTTGTAGGAAGTTGATAAGCTAAAAAGTTGACATGCCCTAGATAATTGTAACTTCAAAGGCAGCAGGCATTAATAATAAAAAAAATAAAAAAAACTTAATTACAACTTTATACCATCTAAAAACTGACAACTTTATCCCTGTCTACCACTCTGTAATGGGTGGCCTTGTCTGAACTAGCACCTAGTTTTTCACAACACAATTAGTGGCCTTAACATGGGATCAGGACTGAATTAGGTAAATGTAGATGTTTTAAGAAATGTCTTATTTAGGGTATACTTCAAAGAAGTACATTTCAATCGACTCTTTCAATTGCAGGATGTGTGCAGAAAAGTAAGCTTTCATGTTGGCATTGCCCAATACCTTTTTAACCCTAAATAATGCATTGTTATGTGATAGTACATTCTTCACACCGTAGAACATGTTTGGGCTGCTAAAATTAGAAAGATACGCCTAAATACAAATCATCTCACAGAAGACCTCACAACAGTCTAATTGTATTGTATTTAATTGTATCTTTCACTTCTCTCTCCTTTATTTATTTACCAAGCTGTCACACATGACCAATCTCACTAATTGACATTTGTGTACTTGGTCTGCTGAACTGGTGCCCGTTTGATGTGACTGGCCCAGTGTGTGTGTGAATATGTGTATGTGTGGGAATATGTGTGTGTGTATGTGCGTGTGTGTGTGTATATGTGTGTGTTTGTATACGCACACAGTTGTGTGCGCATGTGTGTGTGCCACGTATCATTTCACACTTTCATGTCTCCGCAGGGACAGGCAGGCCCCTAATCTACTCCTGGGAGCTCTCACCCCTCCTGAACTTTGGCATGGCGTGGGTCACCTCCACGGGCCTAGGGGACCTGCAGCCTCAGCCAGCCCTAATCCTGGGGAGTCGATAGATGCTAGCATGGCTGCAGGGCTGCAGGCCTCAGCTCTACACACACACCCCGGGGGAACTGCTCATTTCAATAAATGTAAAGTGATGCTGTCCACAAGCAAACATAATGAAACATGAAAGCTGCGGGAGCATACTCACAACATGTTTATGGAACGCAGTCAACGTCCACATAGCCTCACACATGTTTATGATCCCATATGTAAGCACATGCACTGGAGTGTCCTCGGGGCAAAATGTGAAGGTGTGATCTGGTGAGATGTTAAATGACAGGCAAGCGAGTGGAACATTTGATCGCTTGACGGAGTCGATGCCATTCTGCTTCCACGATAAGACCTTATTAGTGTGCGCACTTCAGCTGGCAACATAAATCTTCTGCATATTTCATATTTCAGTTTGTCTCAATTGCTTGAGCACACTGTCTGTTGATACCATAGCAAGCACCATAAAAACCAAGAAATCATTTTATCACAGCATGGGCTGTATTATTTTTACCTAAAATGATTTTACCAAAGAAAAACTGTCACTCAGGGGCATGAATATCCAGAAACAAGAGGCTTTATTGAACCTTTTGAACCTTTTTCCATTATAACTGAGAGCTGAACTATCGTCCTCTGTGGGCCCCTCTACCTCTCCTTTGACCTTACCCTCGGCCTCTTATTTGGTCCATTCTTGCAAACAACAACTCAGAGGTGACCCCTTTTTTGCATTAGTAAGGACTGATTGCTAATTGAACAATTGTGCAAAGAAGTTTTGCACACGTACAGAAGAGTTTCACATTCATGAGAGTAATTTGTATCAGCTGTGACCAAATGTTTTAATTTAGTTTGACATGATTTATTCAACTGACTTTTGCATCTTTTGTAGAGAGTTGTGTTTACTGTTTTGCTCAAATTTGCTTAGCATTTGCACTGTGTGTGAAAGCAATGAGAAATGACTTAGCATTAGAAAAAAATGGTATTATTTGTGTCCTTTCATGTTGTTATTCATTAGGATCTATGCTCCAGCGTTTAGGATTTTAGATTAAATGTTTAATCTGAGGCAACAGTACAGAATGTCACCTTTTATATGAGAGTATTTTCATACCTATCTGTTTTAGCATTTGGAAATGAAAGCACTTTATATATCTAGTCCCCCCATTTGAAGATGTCATGAGTATTTGGACAAATTCAATTATTTAAGTAGTCAAAAGTTAAGTATTTGTTCCCATATTCCTAGCACGCAATGACTACATCAAGCTTCTGACTCTACAAACTTGTTGAATGCATTTTGCAGTTTGTTTTGGTTGTGTTTTGGGTTATGTAATGGTGAAGGATGACTGGAGTATTTTTCTTTGTAAGTGAGTAGATCGCAGTGCTAGAGGCGTCACTAGAGACCCTTGTTCGATCCCGGTCTGTATCACAGCTGTAGCACAATTGGCCCTGCGTCGTCCGGGTTAGGGGAGGGTTTGGCCGGGGAAGGCCATCATTGTAAATAAGAATTTGTTCTTAACTGACTTGCCTAGTTAAATAAAGGTAAAAAAATATAAAATAATTAAATATATAAGATGAATCTTGATAATGCCATGATTAGGAATCATGACTAATGATGATTAAGAAAGTTACAAAGGCTACAACAAAACATGCTAACCTCTCACCGTTACCAATAACAGCTGAGGTTAGCATGTTGATCTTTGTCCCTCTGTAACTTTCTCACTCATCGTCATTCACAATTCATTCAAACGTCCATAATCATGCTAGCATCCCTATTACTATAGAAGAATTCAGAAACTTTTTATATTTTAATTTACTAATATTTGGAGTACTTTAATACACTAGAAGTGGATTCGTCCAAATACTTATAACTTCTTCAAATGACTGGGTAGATTTCTGAAAAATAAAACATATATGTATAAAAATACCCTCAAATGAAAGGTGACATTTTGTGTTGTGGCCTCATTAAAACATTTTTCTCAAATCCAAAATGCTGGAGTGTAGAGACACATTTTAAATCGTAGCTTCACTGTCCAAGTACACACAGAGGCTAATGTATTTGTGTGACAGTGACGTGAACGCGTTAACCCTGTGGTGAGTAGCATGTAACAAGGAGGGTGGAGGTGTGGTGGAGGATACAGCCTCTATGGCCAACTACCACCCTGCTGTGAAGGGAGCCAGTACAGACATGCAGGTGTAGCTGGGGGGTGGGTAGGGGGTGTGAGACACAATGAGATGGGTGGCTGAGCGGGACCTCCCACCATTACAGCACTAAATAGGCTAGCCAGGCTCAGACAGAGTTTGTGAATGAGCAGAACTCTCCTGGGAGGTCAGGTTCACTGGGTTTCTGATAGGAGTGTATGATTAAGGTCACAGACTATGTGACTGTGTGACAGTGGCGAGGTGAGGTGAGGTGACAAGTCAAACACTACAGGGTTAAGTTTATAGTTTTGTAGCAATAGGGCCAGGGTTAAGATCACGCTGAGTTCATTGTTGCAACTGGTTAACAAGCAAGGCAAGGGGGTGTTCAGATGGAAGGGGTTGGTGGGTTCCGCTTTCATGTAAATTATGTAATGATCATATTTTATGTGCAATATGTATTCATCTTGCTTTAAATCAAACAAACCCCACATCAATTTAAGCCCAAATTTGAGTCCTAGTCCATTGAAGTACAATAGGCATTTCACCTTTAGACCCTCTCCAACAACATTAATCAAGCCCCAGTCTCCAAAGTATGAGCTGTTCTACTTGCCTTTTGTCATGGTCTACCCGCTACTGTGATTGTCCTAATATGGACACCGCACATTATGCCAAGTGCCTAAAATATGAGGTGAAATTAGCAGAGAACACATTTCCCGCTCTTGCACGGTGTACATTTCAGGACATCCTCAAGGTCATTCAGAAACATCCCATCGATCTTGAGTAACTTTGAACCTCTGCAGTCCTCCAGAGAGAGCTCTCCAAGTATTGATGGATACAACTCAATGACCGTTCAATATACAGTCAGTATAGATTAATTCAACCCACTAATCAAAGCTGATTATCTAACTAGGCTAAAAGAAGATTGTCTCAAACAGGCGCCATTACATTTGACACTACGATAAAACTGTAGCATCTTTCTCCCTCTCATTTCTTCACATTGTAACGGTGCTTTGTGGTTTAACAAGCTATCACTACTAAGTAAAGATTAGATTTTACAGACAGGCATCCAATGGGGCCAAGGCAAGGGGTGCTTTCAGTAAAACATCATCACAGGATCGTACCATTTGCAATGGTGATCACCCACACCAACCGTGGGATGGACAGACTGACTGACAGTCTGACGGACTGGAAGAAAGACGCAAATAGATAACTTTGACCTCCAGCTCTAAGGGTATTTCACTTAGGCATCAGACGGGCCACACAGAAAGTGTTTATTTCCAATGGCCCCCAAAAATAAATTAGGAGTGGGCTCCTTGGCCATCTCCCTCAAATCAAATGCCAAAAGATTATTCCACATAATTATACTAAAGGGCAATTGGTTGATATGTGTCAGGGTCGTAGGTCGTGGCCGGAATAAGCAATCTGATTGGGGCTGGGTGGTGGGCTGTAATATGTATCCACGCGGTAGGCTCTAACCCTATTCCCCAGGCTGATTGCTCCCTGTCACTTCCCTTCAAGTCATGTAAATTGTGTCTGCTGCTCTCTCATAGCAACTGGAGGACGGGGGATGGTTGTGTGTGTGAGTGTGTGTGTGTGCGTGTGTGCGTGTGTGTGTGTGTGTGTGTGTGTGTGTGGTGAGTATGTGAGTGTGTGTGTGTGTGTGTGTGCGCGTGTGTGCATTGGTGTGTGTGTATTGGCAGGGGCATCTGTCTGATGTCCACTCTAACCAGTGCTGTCCCTGCTCGCAGTAATGGCTTCTTTTGGGCAATCAGAAGAGACGGTTTCTTGACTCATCTCCTTTAATGGGTTGTCCTCCTCAGGCAAAAATTGAATAGCCCCGACATGGCCTAAGGCGAGCGATAAAAATTCAATAATTCGCCGGGGTCAACATCCTGTCATTTTTGGGGGGTTGGGGCGAGTAATTACACTGCACTAACATGGGGCCCGGATGGGGGAGTGTGTGGGGGAGGTTTAAAGGAAGATTGACACCTGACACCTCTGGGGAAGAAGGGAAGAGGAGGAGGTGGAGATGGTCACCTTGATGTACCCACTCATCCGCTACCTGGTCCCATTCAGGCCAAAATCAGACGACCATAGCTCTGTGTCACAGACCAGCAGAGGTAGAAAAGTGTTCAAATGGATTGGGTTTATTTTGCTGTATCAGAAATGGCACCCTTTTTCCGGTCCCTGGGTCTGTGAAAGGAGTATAAGGATTTTTAGTGTGAGGTTGTGCATGGTCGATCTGATGGTCAGTGTGTTCATTTTTTGCTATGTGTCGATTCGATTTTCTTTTCTCCATAAACATGTAGATACCAATGAACAACACAGGAGATATTAGCTATAAGGTATACTACAGTGTTCATTTGGAACTTCAGAAGCCTATACATACAGAAATAAAAGTGTATAAAAAAATTTTTTATCAAGAAAATAACTCTAAGGCCTAAGGATAGATACAAATCTGTATATATTTTTATATATTATAATTTGGAATTTTGTTTTCATTGATTTAATCTGTTTTCGTCTTAATTGTTATGATCTTCCTATTGCATTTCTTCAGTTTGTGTTGGAAAAAGAAGGGTTAATTTCCAATTTGAATAGAAGGCACCAGCCAATGTCATTGACATTGACTTCAATTAGAGCAGCATTTTAGACTGACAAATTGTCTTGTAATAGGTGGGACAATTGTATGATGCCTCAAGTCCCTCAAGCCAGTAGCGAGCCTTATCATGTTTTCTCACGCTTAGCTAGTAATCGAGGACGATGTGGTAGCTAAATTGTTAGCATCGCCCTTTTCAAGACTACATTTTAATAAAAAGTTCAATCTTGTACAGACCAGGAGACCAACTCCTGCACTGCCTGACTTCGAGGGTAAGAGCCTGACTGATCTGCTCCACTTTCTCCAGCAGAAGAGACTACTTGATAGTATGAACCAATTGCATCTGCTTATCTGTCTAGTTTTGACCATTCCAGTGTCCACTGCATCAGTAGAAAGAAACATTTCTCCACTAAAAAGGATCAAGACATATTCCAGGAACACCACTGGACAGGCCAAACTGTCAGCCCTGGCTTTGATCTCAGTCGGAAAATAACTTATTTCAGATATAAAATCAAAAGACAAGCTATACGAACCTAGCTCCAAGTTCTCTATCTATATGTATGACATCAGATATTATTTTTCCGCAACTGAGGGCCTAGCTCCAATAGTCACGGATAGATCATGTTAGAAGTCATACTGTATATGTAAATATCTCATTGTGTGATAAAGTGTCACACGCTCTACATACACACGGTATATAAATTGCTATCGATCCCCTTCCTCGTGTCAAACACAAACTTCTCATATTCTCCATAACACAGAATACATTTGCAATGGAAAAGGACCCGAGATGGGTGACCCCTGAGAGAAAGATCTCCCACCTCTGTCAGTTTTATATGACATTATTATTCCCCAGGTTGTAAATTCTGACATGTTAAGATCTCCGACAACAACAATATAAAATGCAATCAATGACGCTCTTCTCTCCCGGCTTCCACCGGCCCTCTTTCTCGCCCTCCTCAAATGATATTCAGCCGTTGATAGTTCCTAAATCAAAGCGTCGTGGATTCTGCATAATACGGTGGCCGGGGTTGGGTCGTCATGAGCGGGTCGTTGGTGTCCCTCCGGCTTTATGGAGTTAATGTGAATGCCGATATAATGCAGTATAAAATGCTGGCCTCATAAAACACTGCATTGACATATTGCCAGACAGGTTACGTTTTTATTTATAACGCCTCTGTGATAGAGAAAGATGTGGTGGTCAGTCATATGATATTCAATACCTGTCACTCTCCATTCAGCGGTCTGCATGTTGCATCTATTAGACAGATTTCTCATATCAGTTTTGAGTTGTGTGAATTTGTCTAGTCTAGATGTGTCTCATTGTGGGCGATATACTGAATTTTCAAGATTTCGGGGGGGGGAAATAATTCTGATCATTCTTAAACATAGCAGCCAACTAGACACGTAAAACATTGTACAAAGAAGTTGCGCTGACACACTCCAACAGTGTGTAAAACAAATGAAATAATGATGTGTGTTTGCATGTCTATGAGTGTTTGTGCATGTACGTGTCTGCATCCCTGTACGTGTGCCTGTGCACATCTGCATGCCTGTGCATGTCTTTGCACCGAAGGATTTCTCTGATTGATCATTTTCTTATGGCCTCTTAATTACAATGCTAATGAGAGGTGGTGCTTTTCTGCTCCGACCAAGGCTTTTCTGCCCTGTCACTGAAAACAGGAGGAAAGGAAATTACATGGGTGATCTAGGGTGGATGATCCCCTAGTTAATATTTCCAATCTGTTAATCAATGGGCTGGTCAAGCCCAATGACCACAGCAGTGCTGCACCACTACAATTACCTAAATGTGGTGTACAGATGTAGGATCTGAATTTGATCACTTTTTTTGCTGAGGATTTTTGTGCACAGTAGGAAATGCAAACGCATAGTGTATTTCAGTTTGAAAAAGTCTTCTAAAATGTGCAATATCCACTTTGGGTAGAAGCAGAGGTTCAGGTTGGCAGCTGAATATGCATGTTAAAAAAGTTTTAGAGACCTTGCATTATAATCAGTTAATCATTTGGGAGATGAAGATGGAGATATTATTGGTAAATACTTAGATAAGTGAATACATGCAATGTTTGTTTGATGTAATATAATGTATTCCACACTGTGTGGTTGTGGCAGTTGTTCTCTCTATCTGTTCACAAGGTTACAAGGACACTGAAATAGAAATCAACTTTTTCATGGGCGGGGGAGGTATAGGCTAGCGGGTGGTTTGTTGGAGGTTTGAGATCATAGCGCGGAACGAAAACGTATTAACAATGTAATAACAAAAGATTATGTTCGTCTGAGGCGCGAGGCCCTCTGTTTTCTCGGCTCGCACCGACTGTGAAGTCTTTATTCTGCGAGTCAGCCCCCTTAAAAAGGTTATTATGTTCTCTCACTGTGACAGTGCTGGCCCAGGGAGCTCCAATATTGTGGCGGGGGTCGCCTGTACCACATTAGAGCCAATAAATGTGCGTTGGCACTACTCAATTTAAAGTAAAGCCCTTTCTTCCTTCTACCGCCCTTCTTCATTCCTAATAGGGTATTCCACAAACGCATCTAATAAGTTGTAGGGTATCTGCTGTGATCCAAGCGGAATGTTTCAATGTTTTCCTTCTTTCTTTGTACTGAATATAATATTTTAATCTGGCAGTAGTTACTTTGTGTGAGACATAATTTCTCAATTGTGTTAGTTGTTGTACCTAGTTGTATCGCGCAGCAACCAATGTTAGTTAGCATTCTGTTGTTCCAGTTTTCAAGTTGTTTCTTGTTCACGATGTTAGAAATATTCTGCTGTGCCATTTTTCTAGTTGTTTATGTGCGAGATGTTTGAAATACTCACAAAATGTATATTAGTATTAGTTTACCTTGAGTGTGACTAGCTTTTTATGATCTGAATTAATCCGAAACATAATTAACACTATTCTATTATATAAATTAAAACAAATACGAAAACACAACACATTCACATTTCATACAAATATCTCAAGTCCAGTGTGTTTATTGTGGAGTTTGGGGAAGTTAAGCGATTCATATCATGGGAGGTAATATCAACCTCAGGGATCATCCAAATCCTCACTGGGTCCACTGAGGGTTCAGGATTCATGAGGGTGTTTTGTGTGTGTGTGTGTGTGTGTGTGTACGTTTATTTGGTTAGACGTGCTTGTGATGATACAATTCTATTGTTTTGGTAATGAATTAAACGACTCATCTTTATAGTATAGATTTGTTTTTGTGTTTTATTTTTGTTGCACTAGCTAGGTTTCCATTAACTTGTCCTGGGATATTTTGTCAACATTTATAAAGTTTGCATAGGGAGTACAGTAGATGCAACAATTGCCTGCCAAAGTGTGTTTCCATTGAACTGCCTAGTGTCGATAATAAACAGCTGAACGTAATGATGTCACACCTAAAAAAGCACATTTTCACAAAAACGTAGAATGTCGGATAAAAATAAAGCGTTGAAGTGTTTCTATTATCCATTTAGGCAAATTGCGCATTAATTGGCGACAGCTTGCATGCCCTGCCCACCTATCTGTTTCCTGAATCAGGTAGCCCACAAAAGCCAGCATGGATAGAATGCAAGAACTTACTAATATTTGCAATATTCTAATGTCTCCTTATCATCACAGTAGTCATGTAGGCCCAGTAGAGATCTGAAACAATCTGATGGTGAAATTTCAAACTGCAATGTAAAGCAATTCAGGCATTCTTGCAAATAAACATAATGTGTTATAGTTCAATAAATGGATTTTGTAAACAGTAGGTATTTAGAATTAAAATGTGGAGTGGAGCTTTATAGTTACGTGATAACATCACGTGACCCGCGTACCTTCAAAATTATTTGTCCATCAGAATTTATTAGAAAAACACAGTTTCCATCATCATTTGTCTCAATAAAGAAACTTTGACAAAAGAAAAATCAACCCCTGTCCAACCGATACACATTCATTTGATCTTTAAAAGATTTCTCCTTTCATTGTCATTTGAATACAAACAATAGAATAAGCCAAACAATGAAGGTCCATCCACGCTATTTTATAGGCTTACCTACCACACATAGTCTGTAAGTAATAAGGAACATAATACAAATGCAGAACAAGCATTTTCAAAGACTGATTGGTGATTGATCGCCTGCAGAGCACCTCCCTAATGGTCATTTGTGAGAGGCTTTTTGTTTCATCTTTTTCAGCCTTGCAGAGGGAGAGAAAGTCAGGGAAAGGTGCAGAGAGAGAGGAGAGAGGGAAGGAGAGCATGAATTAATTACATGTGCCAAACCCTTGCCTCGAAAATGTTTCCCTTTTTTTGAGCCGCCATCGCCCCATCTCATCTGTATTCCAGATTTGTCCCCAGACGATACCGCCCCTGATTGAGAGGCAAATGCGAGATAATCGCAAATCTTCCTTTAAAACAATTCTCTTTAACACATGTGCATGTCTAAGACTATGAGGCCTACGGCTTTTAAACACATGCCTCCTTGTCGACACTTTGCATTTACTTGTTTGTACTACATCTAAAGTGATGACATTATTAGACCTCATGGAGGTTATGTTAGGCCTTATGTTATCAATCATTGTGGGAGTATGAAGGCAAACCCAAAATGTGTCCATTGCAACCTGAACGTAACAACATTCTATTATAACTCTTTCTGCAATGTATAGATTTTCTCATAAATATATTTAAGAAATTCAGTATATTTGTCTCTTGATTGGATAGACAATTTAATTGCTAAGCAATAGACTCTATAGTTACACTTTACTTACTTGTAATAGTGTTAGTCTATCTATCAGATCTACCTGTCTACCCTCTCCACTACCCTCCACCCCTAATAATAATGATTATGTTAATTAGCTATTTATCCCACCTCCATTGTGTTTGCCACTCCACAACAAGAGTGATGGGACATGTCCTTTCAACTGTCCAATAACAGGCCACTATCTGCCTGTATGTGTAATTGTGTTTGTGTCTTTGTGTTAAGTGCCCATTGATCCAGGTTGTGTACAGCCAGTTAGCCACATTAAACATTAACCCGGGATGTGACTGAGGAACACGGGGCAATTAATAGAGCTATAATGGAGGGGGACAGATCACTTAGGTAGCGGTGAGTGATGGCCAGCGAGGGACCACCTGTTTCGGTGTGGAAGGAAAAATGAAGTAGAACAGGTCTGGAACCCTGCTGTGAGACGCTGATTGAAATGTACAAGGCTACACACTGCAGCACTGACAGCCATATCCCACTTTGCCCCACAGGGCCAGACGTGTGGACATGTACTAGGGAGGTGTGAAGTAGGAACTGAGGGCTGGTGGAAACATTGTATTATTTGTGACGATTACACACTGTGCATGGTTAAATATGGAAATCTATATGTTATGGCCACCCGCAGACAGAACAGTCATTCATATCATGTACCTTTAACAATCTGTATTTTGTGGAAAATTGGGGTTTCCAAATTAGCTTTTGGTCATTGTTGATTTTTCAAATTAATTTTCATTGTGTAATCAATTATCTTTCTGCAAAACTACATATCAATGCGGACATACTACCTTCAAAACAATGAAAATACCACTTTCCATAGCCACACATATTTTAACAAGCATAATTTGTCATCTTTTGTCAATTGCTCGTTTTAGTGTTTGTCCTCCTTTATCACAACCCAACCCCTGGCGCTCTTGTATTCAGCACACACTACAGTGGAAACAGATGTCTTTTATGCCAGTGGAACAACTTTCAAGTTGACAAGGTCCCCCTAGAGAACGCATGGATCCATGGCAGTCAGAATTTCTGACTAATAGCCGGTTTGATGTGACAGGCCTCTGCCGCCTGGGGAAATTGAGGCTGCGCTCCTTGTCGATACCTTTTGTGTCTCGCTCAGTTATAGGTTATTGTTGGCCTAAGGGACAGGGAGCCGTCTGGCAGTTCACATTTGCTAGACAGTATGTGGTCAGCACCAACTTTTTTATTGTTGTCTATTGATCTGTCGCAGGCCCCTCTCTCCGCCAAGGCTAATTTGCTTGTTACCATAAATTTGTCAGGAGCAGGGAGGAGTAGTTTCCATCAAGGCCGCATCAAGCAGACCCTCGAAGGCTCTCGCCGCCGTTGCTGCCTCTCCGCCCCTAGCGCCTTGGCGTAATGTCAGCTCGAGTGGTCATTTTCAAGCGTCCCTTTTCACCCCCTCCTTCGACACTTGCTCTCGAGCCAACAGTCTAATACACAGGGACTATTTTTTAAACAGGTTCTTGTTAAACTGTCGTTTAATCAATACTGTTTCCTTTATCTCACGCTCGCCCGGAAATAAACATGAGTTAAACACATGACCTTTCTACGGGTCCTGCTCAGCCAATAAAATTAGCACCCTGGATGAGCCATTTATACCTGTATGTCTTGCGTAAGTCATTAATTTCAGGAAATATCATTTTAAATGACAACACATGGCAGGCCTTTGGTGCTGCACTTTCAACTCCTGGGCCGCCGCACTGTCATATGAGAGGAGTTTGTCACCGCACAAGCGGAATGCCACGGCTTTATAACTAACAACAGACCGAACTGAATAAATCTGTGAAAGAAGGAGAGAGAGAAAAAAAGAAAGAAAAAGTTATGGATTTTATATTAAATTCCTTTGCCTAATCCAATCTGCTGTACAGTCCAGACCTAGTTTAGGCCACATATTAATAATGTATTTGAAAGTGCTTTATTCTCCATACCACATAGGGATTTAGAAACGGGTGCTTTCTCAAGTTCTGCATCTTGGTTATTTGTAAGCGCCCAATAAATAAGTAGGTGACAGCTCATTTTATGAGATCTTAAGCCCAGGAAAGCCATGAGAATGCCCACGGTTGGGTTTTCTAAGACAATGGAGAGATGGAGAGGAGGACATAATGAATAGCTTGAATATTACATTTATTACTTACGTACGTGAACACACTGATAACAATTAATTGATATGTTTTTATGAATAAATAAAAAAATATGTTCAAGAAAAAACAGCTCAATACTGTATATCAAAAGTATTGTGCAACAATGAAGACTCAAGATGAACCCGTCATGATCTGCCATTCATGACATCATACAGCGAAACGCTAAGTGTTTTTGTCAGGCGCAGACATTAGATTCGATTTGTATTTAGTCACATGCACAAGGTAGTTGTAGTTCCAGTGCAAAGTTAAATACTTCAACTCTGAGCTCCAACATTTTAAGTGTGAATGAAACAATAAAAAAATATATACATATTTACAACTGTGACAATGATAAATATACAGGTCCATTGGGGGGTGGAATAAAATGCCATAGGGGGAATATGTTGGAGCTAAGGTGGAGCATATATCTGGCATGTCCAAAGGGGGAGCATATATCTGGCATTGCCATAAGATCCGTTGACTTCACTACTACACAGTCATGTTAATATTCCCATGGCTGTCGGCCCATTGGACAAACGGCGTGTTTGACAACACAAGCCCGAGCTGTCTTTGCCTCTTCTTTCGAGAGTATAATTTTGGTTTTGAGGGACGGCAATAAGAAGGAACCACTGATGTCTTGCAGCGGGGAGAAATGGTAGCACCGGCAGTCTGATATGACGCACTGTCTGTGCCCCCCGGCACGACACAGGGAGGTATAGCACATATGGCGAGACTCATCGAGACTCATCCCTGTCCCCCCCGTTGCACGGTGTTCGGTTTCACAGGATGCCGCAGCCCCGAGCCCAGCAACGGTGGTGACAGCCAAGGGTGACATCACCAACAACTGGCGTGAGATACCATAGAAACATAAATAATATTTTTGTTGACATTTTGAAATAAATCAAATCAGAGGGCATGTTACTCATCCCTAAGCTGGCAAATAATTGGGGTCTCTGACAATTCAGCGCTGATGTGTAACCAGCAGTCTCTGTTGACGTCCCCATACCCACCAAAGACAACACTCCCTTAAAATACATTGTACACTCGTAAAAGCACTCCTCAAACTTATTTTAATAATGGCCTATCAAATGTTCAGTAGGTACTATATTCTGTATAATGACCTTTAACCCAACAACCTGCCAAATGGTGAAGAGGCTTTATAAAAAGTACTGTATGTGAGTACTTAGTGGATGTTGGTACATTGTTGAGTTATCTCCTGAAATATCTGACCACTAATTGGCACTTAGCTGGTTAACTGAATGCTGAGGTAAATACTGACCACTTAAACAGCGCCCCAAGGGGAGCGAACACCCTGGCCTTACTCTGACCTCAACCTGAACGTAACCCTAACCTCAAGGCGACCCCTAACCCTAAACTTAACCCTAACACCCGCTCGCACCCTGACTTTCACCCTCAAACTGACGCCCCGTGCCTCCCAGGCACATCTGCTTTGGGACCAGGGCTTTGAGTGAAAGAAAAAAAGAGGACGAAATCTGACTCCCAGATGAAAACCGCTCAATTTCTCTGTCCTTGGCTACCGTGAGACTAATGTTGATCTTTGGTCGATGGAGAAAAGAGACGGGTGGCCCGTGTCGACCCTTCGCCAGAGTGAGTCATATGACCCTGACTGTCTCTACACTACATAGCTACACTGTAAAATGTGCTGCCCATTGGTTAATGGATTTGGCTGGATACAATCCCTAAAAAATCATAGTGAGTTAGTAACCTAAAAAAGCTTTTGTAATTCTACAAGACCTCGTAAATGGTGTTATACTGTATATTGTCAACTTGTATTCGTAACCACTAAGGTAACCTTATTGTTTTCAAGTTTCTAAGTTGATCTGGAAAACAAATCTGAATACCGAGAAACATTTACTTTATGTGAAGAAACTGCTTCTCGACACAACTGAAGCTTGGACACTCAGTTTCTCAGTTAGATGCGACATACAGTCATGCCCCATTTAAAGCGTTTCGCTTCTTCGCCTTTCCCTTCAAATCTGTCAACGTGTATGGCAATCTCTAGCACTGAGTGCAGCACCATGAAGCATCCTATTGGCTGATCCCCGAGCACGGTGGTCTTTTTGATACATGTGCCTGCGGACTGGCCCGAGAGCAAGAAGCAACAAAATAAATATCCCCCATAACCCTCCTTCCCTCCCTTCGCTTCCCTTTCCCCTTGGTCACCGTGACTCCCATGCTCGAGTTGGACTTTTTTCTCCCAGCCTCTGAAATACTCCCCCGCGGCTCCTGGCTTAGGTTCCTCTGCGGCCCAAATCTCCAGCCTCCAAAGCTGAAGTTGAACCCAGGAAGATCTGGGTTCAATTACTATTTGAATTGATATTAAATACTTTGGCTGTGATTGATTGAGTTTGCCTGTTGCAATGGAACCAATAGAAAAGTCTCAAAAGTTACAAACTCCACCCACCTTTAAACAAAACAGGCTAAAATAAACGCTCATAGTATTTGAAAGATTTCAAACAGTATTTCAAAGACTTCAAATAGTATTTGAACCCAGGTCTGGACCCGGGTTAGAATGGGTGGTCACCAGTATAAGTTTGAGGGGCTCTGCAGAGTGTAGAGAAACGCAAAGGGGGAAAGAACCTTGAAAAAACGAAATACCGTGGCATTAAATGGACATCCTCAGAAAAAGCCTGCCCCTTTCAATCCAGATGCTCATATTGCATTTGACATTTGTTGGGCGGTAATGTTCATGCTTTAAAGCGAGTGGCTTTCTGTTTCTGTTTTCAACTTAAATGTAATGAAAGGAAAACAGTGCAAAATTCCCACTTTATTAAATAAAACATGTTGGTGGCCCTGGGGCAAACATTGTCACGCCAAGAACAGATTTCTTGCGATAATACGTTCCATAACAATTTGCTGCACAAATACGTTGACAGAGCATATGTAAAATGTTTACCATTTATTCGTTTTGAGATAAATGCTTGCATGTTTACAAATAATTTATCCCCCTATATCCAGGCCTGAACAAAGACACTCTAGCTGTTGCTACCTTACTTCTATGGCAGTTTCGATAATGACAATCATAAGACTATTTCCTCTGGATAATAGTCAGTACAGATGATTCACTTTGCAATGACATCAAACAACCAACTTTTGTTATCTACTGTAGTGAGAGACAGCTAATCTGGAATTACTTTTTTATTTTATTTACAGAGCATTAATATTTTTTTACTAACACATATTCAAAACGTGTATTGGAATTTGTAGTAAAACCCCAGACAATTTACAAGATAAGAAACCATAGTAAAAGTGCACATTGATGCTCCACTGTGCTTTCTCCCCAGTGAGATCACCAGGCACAGATATGGATGCAATGGTCAGTCGGTCAGTCCCTTGCCCCAGGCCAATTGGGACAGGGGTCATATGGAGGTCATTGAGAGGTCACACTATAGCGACCCCTGCCCGTGACTGAGGTTGTCCGTTAATGAGAGTGGTCTGTCTGATAGCCCTCTTTAGAGGGAATACCTCTCAGCCTTTATGCCCCTGCTTTTAGCCACGGCAGACTCATTGCATTGTTACCCTCATGAGAAACACATTATCTAGCCTTAGTTGTGTTAGCTGGTTTACTTTAAGACCCAAAAATACTCATATAAAGGAAATTAAATACTGTGTCTCATATTCTCATGATTTGTGTTGCTCACACACATTTTTGTTGACCTCAATCCATTAATTGGGATGACATTGATTGCGCAATAGAGAAAAAAGAGATGCTGGTTTAAACAATAAGGTGCCAGAACACACAAATACATAACTAAACTTTAAAAAAGGACTTGTTCTTGGTCTCCCTATGGTGCAACTATGTGTTCTAAGGTGGACTATCTCTCCCAGCCTCTCCCTCCTACTCTCTCCCTGCTGCTGCCGACTGTCTTATTGTTCGGAATCCCATTTTTAATGGAATCCAGATGGAGAGAGATGAGCAAACACAAGACATGGCAAAGATTGAGACATTAATTACCTTTTTGGAATAGCAACTATTTTCCGATGCTGCCTGACTCAACGTCGGGCTTCGAAAAATATATATATTATAACAGAATAGAAACACAACACTTCAATTCTTTATCCTCAGACGGCATCATCATTTAGACAGAAAAGGTCCTGCTGTCTTTAAAGTGATCTTTCTTTGATAGATAATCTCCTCTGTTCTGTTCTTATAGGAAGAGCAGGGTTTGAAACGTCATAAAGTTGACAGGTAGAATGGAGGAGATATTAGATAGGAAATGTGGTGGAATTCTAATCAGACCAAATGTATGTAGGCCTATTCACTGTGGCAAACAGCACCTGGTACATGCAGCCGTTTGTGTAATAAAGGGAATATTCAGGGTCACTGGGTTTAGCAACTTCATACATTTATTCTAACCTCAAATCAATAAATAAAATAAGTAAATGATATGAATCGATTCATTATTATTATTTTTTTTTCAGAAAGTATCTAAGTAAGTAGCCAATACACGCTACACGGATACTGTACATAAACATTTAAATAGCACACCTGTAAAAGGAATAGGGGTCATCTTTCCAAGAACGCAATATATTTCTATATGAAACACAGAGCTTTGGAGTAGTTGCGGAGGGAAAAAAATTCCTCAGGCAGCTATAAAAAGCATGCCCCATTTCCCTCCATTTCCCTTCCCTCTCTCTCTCTCTTAGTATCCCCAACACCTTTCTTTGGGATTTACTTAGAATATGAAAGGATTGGAACTACACCTGGCTTGACAGACACTGTGCTACTTCATTAAACCACATGTGCCTAGTGTGGTGCTGTATACAAGAGAAAGCAGCGAGAGGCCCGATTCCTTCGAGATAGACAGTGCCAAATCCCAGGTCAAAGCACCTCAGAATCCATCTTCTATCGCCTCCCCAGTTTTCTCTGAAGCACAGAGGGACCCTATTGATATTTAGATGATGCCGATGCAGGTAGGAAAAGCATTTTTAAGATATTGATTTTAAATTGCACATTAGGCCTGTTCCACTTGCTATACCTTAAAGAATAGGTCCAGGGCCCGGTCAGTTCCGCTCCCCTCCCAGGACTATTTCACGTGTGGGAATTTGTATAGATTTTTCAGGGCTTGTTTGCTGTGATGGGGGAGTGAATGCAATAAGTGCTCCATTACTTACACAATCTGTGAGTGCTCGGAAAATTAGTCACCAGTGACCCCGTGCCCTCACTCTCACACTCATTCTCAGTCAATGTACCTGATGGGAATACGAATAAACTCAGACTAATGTCTGGATTTCTCTTCCGCCACTGCGCTGCATCCTCTCTCCACCAAAGTCCTCATTGGAGCCCAGATATTTCATCATTGAATTGTGTTAAAAAAGGCCCTTTACATTAAAATTGCAGTAACTGCATATGGAATATTTGTGTGGTTCACTGCCTAAAACATCTATATTTCTCTCTCTTTATATACACAACCATTCAAAAGTTTGGGGTCACTTAGATATGTCCTTGTTTTTAAAAGAAAAGCCAATTTGTGTCCATTAAAATTACATAACTTTGATCAGAAATACAGTGTAGACATAGGTAATGTTGTAAATTACTATTGTACATTAGATTGAACAAGTACATTAGAGTGTCTAGTTTGAGAAACAGTCCTCAACTGGCAGCTTCATTAATTAGTACCCGCAAAACACCAGTCTCAACGTCAACAGTGAAGAGGCGACTCCGTGAGGCTGGCCTTCTAGGCAGAGTTGCAAAGAAAAAGCCAAAAGTATTTTCCAATTAACAATTAGCATTTTAAAATGATAAACATGGATTAGCTAACACAACGTGCCATTGGAACACAGGAGTGATGGTTGCTGGTAATGGGCCTCTGTACGTCTATGTAGATATTCCATAAAAAATCTACCGTTTCCAGCTACAATAGTCGTTTACAACATTAACAATGTCTACACTGTATTTCTGATCAATTTGATGTTATTTTAATGGACAAAAAAAATGCTTTTCTTTCAAAAACAAGGACATTTCTAAGTGACCCCAAACATTTGAACTGTAGTGTATAAAGTACCAGTCAAACGTTTAGACACACCTACTCATTCAAGGGTTTTTCTAACTAGGCAATTCAGTTAAGAACAAATTCTTATTTACTATGACAGCCCACACCGGCCAAAACTCGGACGACGCTGGGCCAATTCTGCGCCCTATGGGACTCCCAATCATGGCCGGTTGTGATACAGTCTGGATTAATTAACAGGTGTGCCTTGTTAAAAGTTAATTTGTAAAATGTCTTTCCTTAATGCATTTTAGCCAATCAGTTGTGTTGTGACAAGGTATGGGTGGTATACAGAAGATAGCCCTATTTGGTAAAAGACCAAGTCCATATTATGGCAAGAACAAGTCAAATAAGCAAAGAGAAACGACAGTCCATCGTTACTTTAAGAAATGAGGGTCAGTCAGTAAGGAACCTTTCAAGAACTTTCTTCAAGTGCAGTCGCAAAAACCATCAAGCGGCTCCGGAGTGGCGCAGTATGGAACTGCATCGCAGTTCTAGAGGCATCACTGCAGACCCTGGTTCGATCCAAGCCTGTATCACAACCGGCCGTGATCAGGAGTTCCATAGGGAGGCGCACAATTGTCCCAGCGTCGTCTGGGTTAGGGGATGCCAGGGAAAATAAGAATTTGTTCTTAACTGACATGCCTAGTTAAATAAAGCTTTTTTTTAAAATGAACAAGCGCTATGATGAATCTGGCTCTCATGAGGACCACCACAGGAAAGGAAAACCCAGGCAAAGGGTGGATACTTTGAAGAACATAAAATATAAAATGTATATTGATTTGTTTAACACTTTTTTGGTTACTACATGATTCCATATGTGTTATTTCATAGTTTTGATGTCTTCACTATTCTACAATGTAGAAAATAGTAAAAAAGTATATATATATATATATATATTACATATCTTTGTGTTGCGACAAAATTGTAAAGTAGTTATTGTTTTATACGATTCTGTTGTTCAATAAGATTAAACCACCCACTTCTCTGTACACAGTTTTTAACTTGTTGTTTAGCTTAAGTACTCCCTGGAGAAGAGGGTGAATTTTCAAAGAGGGGCAGGTGGTGTGTGTGTCCGTGTGCATGCATGCACTCTCGTGTGTACGTGTGTATGCTGCATGGGGCAACACCCTTTCCCATGGGTCCCCGTCAAGTCATAATGAAAGAATTGCGACTCAGCACAAATTCAGCAGATTATGAGAAATGACTTGGCAGAAGGTGATGCTCTCTTCTGCTGAGCTGAACTAAAGGAAGAGGAAGTAAAAGAGGGAGGGGGTTGCATTGGGAGAAGAGAATAGCACAAGAGGAGAGCCGTAAGGGTGAAATTAAAGCCCTCCAAATCCTTACAGCAGCCTTACCCCTCCTTTTCTCTCCATCCCAGAAGGCATGAAAGGCCCTAGTATCTCCCAGTGGCGACCCCGACGAGAGCAGGAAAGGGGGGCTCACTCCTCCCCTCTCCTCCCCCTCCTCTTCTAGACTAACTGCATTGATGCTTTGCTTGATTTAATAAATGAGGCTTGAGAAACCTGATCATACAACACACTTGTCTTCACAAAGGAGCCAATCTAACTATTGCCAGATGCGGGCGGATGGTGGATGTCTCTGAAAAAAAGAGGACACACGTAATTTCTCCCGGGGCTGGGATGACACAGTACTGTCTTCCCTGGGTGCCAACAGCGCTAGGCTAGCTGGTCAACACCTACTTTGGTACAACTTGTAGAGACACAGAGAGAGAAGAGAGAGGAGAAAGAGAGATACTCCCCTTTTGTAAAGGGAAGATGGACAATCCTTTGAGTTGGACTGACTCATAACTAGGGTCATATTCATTAGGAACAGAATACAACAGAGTGAAATAGGGAGGGAGAGTGAAAGAACTTGTCCAATAAAAAACAGTCCTTTTTGTTTAACTATGTAATACTTTTTGTTACGGAATGTCTTAATGAATGTGACCAAAAAGAAAGATGGACACACCCTCCATGGTGATTCAAGATTCAAGTCCATTGGACTACTTTCTTCAAACTGCAGCATATGCATATTCTAGAAGTTGGGGGCTTCTGAGATGTCTTAAAGCGAGTATCAGCATTGACTTAATGTAGTGCAGTCAATATTTTCATCCAGATTTCTCTATTGTGGCTTATGTTAACATTAAGTGATTTGCTTATTTTTACATTTTATATAAGTACAGACCCAGAGCTTCAAAATTATATACTGTATCATACACTGTAGTTGGAAGACTACATGGGAAAGTTATTCTGCTCTAGAAGTGGAAAAAATGCCCTTTGAAAGGTTTTAATGAGATTTTAACACTTACACAGCTCTTCTTTGTTTACGTCCATTCAGCATCATTCACACCCTCTAAAGGCGTCTACAGAGAACACGCAAACGGGGCCGACAGAGCGTAGCACAGAGTTGCAATGTCGTTTTTCGTCCTTGTAATACCCTACGGCATTCAACACAGTTTTCTTCTATCTGGAGATTGATACCCGATGTATCATTCCTTGCGAAAATGTAGGGGCAGTATTGAGTGAGTTTTCCAACGGAAGTCCTTCCCCTTTTTCTATGTCACATATTTTCATGTATCCCTTTTGGTATAAACATGGAAACAATGGGGGACGTGCTATTAATTTGCTGCTACTACATTTTAAATGCAAGCTTAGTTTGCTACTCACAATTATATCTGTCTCTGTCCAGTTTTGAGGAGCGTCTTTGCGAGCGGGTGAGAAAATATGAGAACGTCGACAAACCTTCGACAAGCACGCAAAACAGCTGGAGCGAGATATCACGAAATTTGAACACCGATATTGATATCAAAGATATAATCGGGAATGGTATGTTCGCAATCTGGAAAGGAGAAAGGAGACAAGGAGTGGGGCTGCCTCCAGTGTCTTTCCCACCGATTGTCTGACAACTGGATTGGCTTCATGTTCACGTTAAACCTCGTCAGACAGACACCAATATGCCAGATACGGTATGTACTCTTGTCATGCAGCCAAGTCCTTTTGTACAGTGTGTGTGTTTGTCATCTTATGTTTAGCAGACCTAGTTAGAACATGTGATATCTGCTTTTTTCTGGATGGGAGAAATGGTGATTGGGAAATATTCAGTGCCTGCGTTGTTATCATAATGATTAGCAGGGCTAGTTCAAACTGATCTGAAAAGAGACACTGTGGTAAGTGAGCTACACTAGATATACAAAGGTATGTGGACACCCCTTCAAATTAGTGGATTCGGATATTTGAGCCACACCCAGTGCTGACAGGTGTATAAAAACGACACAGAGATGCAATCTCAATGGACAAACATTGGCTGTAGAATGGCCTTACTGAAGAGCTCAGTGACTTTCAACGTGGCACCGTCATAGGATGCCACAGTCAGTTCGTCGCATTTCGGCTAGAGCTATCCCGGTCAACTGTAAGTGCTGTTATTGTGAAGTGGAAAGAGCAAGGGTGGTGGGCTGGCTTTATTAGTTAACAACAGATGGTGTTCCGAGCCATATTACTGTTAAGGAAGAGTTTTGTAGCCCGGACATTGAGCTGTTAGCCGTTAGCCTGAGACCCTACTATTTGTTGCTGTTATTGTTTACATCCCGCCCTCCGCTGACGCAAACACAGCGTGTGATGTCATCCACTCTGTTATCGCGAGGTTACAGACAGCGCATCCCAGTGCTTTCTTTGCCATTTCGGGGGATTTTAACCATGCATCTCTCTCTTCAACGCGGCCAACATTCAAACAGTTTGTGAAGTGCCCAACCAGGAATAATAAAACTCTGGACTTGTTATATGCTAATGTGAAGGATGCATACAACTCCACTGCAATCCCTCCCCTCGGTAGATCGGATCACAACCTTGTCCACCTCACTCCACTCTACAGGCCTTTGGTCCAACAGCAGCCTGCGACCACTAGGACCATTAGGAGATGGTCTCCGGAGGTGAATGAGGCCCTACAGGACTGCTTTGAAACAACAGACTGGGATGTGCTCTGTGAGGCTCATGGGGAGGACATCAATGGACTTACTGACTGCATAACGGACTATATTAATTTTTGTGTAGACAACACTGTACCCACCAGGAAGGTACGCTGTTTTCCAAATAATAAACCCTGGGTCACCAGCGACCTGAAGGCCCTGCTGAATGAGAAGAAGAGGGCCTTCAAGGAGGGGGACAAGGACAAATTGAAATGCGTCCAGAAGGAGCTGAAGTTGCGGATTGCTGAGGGGAAGAGAGGGTATAAGGAGAAGATGGAGGACAAGCTGAGGCAGAGCCAGGTGAGAGAGGTGTGGAAAGGTATGAGAAATATCACTGGCTTCAAAAAGTCAAACAGTGGGCAGACGGAGGGGACCCAGGACAGAGCCAATGAGCTGAACCAATTTTTTAACAGGTTTGATACTGGCCCTGTCCACCTCCCTTCCAGCTCCCCATGCCACATACCTGTCCCACCCCCACTTTGCACATAACACCTCTGCTGAGACAATCAGTGACCCCACCTCCACCCCTGCTCCCCCTGGACTGATCCTCAACACCCCCCTTCCCCCCACCTCCCCACCTTGGCTGGCTTTCACCACCAACCAAGTGAAGAGAGAGCTGGAGAGACTACATCAGAGGAAAGCGGCTGGCCCTGATGGCATCAGCCCAAGGGTGCTTAGGGTGCTGACTAACTGTGTGGAATACTCCAGCACCCTTCAACCTTAGCCTGAGCCTAGAAAGGGTCCCAGTGCTGTGCTGTGGAAAACATCCTGCCTCGTCCCAGTGCCCAAGAAAGCCTGTAGCGCTAACATCCCACATCATGAAGACCCTGGAAAGGTTAGTCCTCGCTCACCTCAGACCCCTGGTGTGTACATCACTGGACCTCCTGCAGTTTGCATACCAGTGCAACATCGGGGTGGATGATGCAATCATCTACCTTCTGCAGAGGGCCTACTCTCACCTGGACAATGCAGGTTGCACTGTGAGGGTTATGTTTTTTGACTTCTCCAGTGCCTTCAAATACCATTCAGCCCCTGCTACTGGGTGAGAAGATGAAGAGGATGAAAGTGGAAGCACCCTTAGTCTCCTGGGTCACGGACTACCTGACCGGTAGGCCACAATTTGTGCGACTACAGAGCTGTGTGTCAGAACGGGCAGTGAGCAACACAGGGGCCCCACAGGGAACGGTCCTGTCCCCCTTCCTGTTCACCCTCTACACCTCGGACTTCAGATATAACTCTGAAGCATGCCACCTACAGAAGTTCTCGGATGACTCCGCAATTGTAGGGTGCATCAGGGGTGGGCAGGAGGACAGGAGCACAATCAGTGACTTTGTGTTGTGGTGTGAGCAGAACCACCTTCAGCTCAACATCAGCAAAACAAAGGAGATGGTGGTGGACTTCAGGAGAACAAAGGCACAACTGACTGCAGTCCCTATACAGGGGATGGATGTGGAAATGGTTGGGTCATACAAGTTCCTGGGAGTCCATATGGACAACAGGCTGGAATGGGCTGATAACACCGGGGCCCTGTACAAAAAGAGCCATAGCCGACTCTACTTTCTGAGGAGGCTCAGGTCCTTCAACGTGTGCAGTAAACTACTGCATACCTTCTACCAGTCTTTTTTGCAGTGGTGTGCTGGGGAGCCAACATAAAAGCCGGTGATGCTTCTCGGGTAAATAAGCTGATCAGGAAGGCTAGCTCTGTCCTGGGGATGAGCCTTGACACTCTAGAGGAGGTGGTGGAGAGACGGATCCTGGCCAAACTGCTGGCCATCATGGACAACGTCACCCACCCTCTGCATGCCATGGTTATGACACAGAGGAGCACCTTCAATCACAGACTGATCCCACCATGGTGTGCCAGAGAGCGCTACAGGAGGTCCTTTCTGCCGGTTGCCGTCGGCAACATAGATCTGGAACTGTTGGGGTGCTAGAACCTAGTTTAACAATTGCATCCATCCGTGAGTAACTCTGGTCCGTAATCACTCATTCACTCTGGACTTATTTATTCATTCAGGTCTGTATATACATACTCATGTACAGTTGTTATATCATATCACGTGCAATATTGCAAGTCATTGTTGGACTTAACGTACGTAGTCATTCACTCAGGAATGCATATTAGTATCCTGTCAGTTGCATCTTTTCTCATTGCTTTTAGTATATCGAATGTGCAATACGTACAGTTATCTGTAATTAAACCCTGTGCAATAAGGACTGTATTTTAAGGGAATGACTATTATTACCCCAAATTATATCATACACACATTTAGCTATTTAAGTATCTGTCACGGTAGGGTGCATGGAGAGACCAAGGCGCAGCGCAGCGCAGTGATAGTTTGACATTTTATTTTGTATTATGTAACAACAACTCAATGACGAACTAAATAGACCTGTCAGACTCTGACCATGAATACATAGAGAAGCAATAGGCTTCTCTATGGCCAGAGCCTGACAGTATCTCTTCCTGTCATTTACCTGTACAGTTTATGTAACCATGCAAGTATTCACTTACCTGTAAATATAACTGTATATTTACCTGTACTGCTAATTTAACCATGCAAAATATTCACTTACCTGTTCATTTAACCAGTATGTCTATTAAGTAAACTATTATTTCCCTCGCTCATATCATATGCATTTTTAGCTATTAAAGTATTTATCGGCCATCGACCTGTATAGTATAGTTAACCATCCAACATCCACCAATGTATAGTGTACATATTCAGCCAACCACCCATACTATGCAATGTCTTTTTATAGCTTTTTTCTATAGTTATTCATTATTCATCTGTCTTTTGTGTATTTTCGTTCTGGCATTTTGTACCTGCCCTATGTTTTGTTATAGCTGCTTGACAAAGAAATTTCCCCCTCGGGGATCAATAAAGTATCTATCTATCTATCTATCTATCTATCTATCTATCTATCTATCTATCTATCTATCTATCTATCTATCTATCTATCTATCTATCTATCTATCTATCTATCTATCTATCTATCTATCTATCTATCTATCTATCTATCTATCTATCTATCTATCTATCTATCTATCTAACTATCTATCTATGAACAACAACGGCTCAGCCGAGAAGTGCTAGGCCGCTCACAGAACAGGAACGCTGAGTGCTGAAACGCGCAGTGCGTAAAAATCGTCTGTCCTCGGTTGCAACACTCACTACCAAGTTCCAAACTGTCTCTGAAAGCAATGTCAGCACAATAACTGTTCGTCGGGAGCTTCATGAAATGGGTTTGGCGGATGCCAGGAGAACGCTACCTGCCTGAATGCATAGTACCAACAGTAAAGTTTGCTGGAGGAGGAATAATGGTCTGGGGCTGTTTTTCATAGTTCGAGCTAGGCCCCTTAGTTCCAGTGAAGGGAAATCGTTTTATTTTTTATGCCCAATTTCGGCATATCCAATTGGTAGTTACAGTCTTGTCCCATCAAGTTTGTGGTAACAGTTTGGGGAAGGCCCTTTCCTGTTTCAGCATGACAATGCCCCCGTGGACAAAGCGAGGTCCATACAGAAATGGTTTGTGGAGATCGGTGTGGAAGAACTTGACTGGCCTGCACAGAGCCCTGACCTCAACCCCATCGAACACCTTTGGGATAAATTGGAACGCCGACTGCCAGCCAGGCTTAATCGCCCAACATCAGTGCCCGACCTCACTAATACTCTTGTGGCTGAATGGAAGCAAATCCCCGTAGCAATGTTCCAACATCTAGTGGAAAGCCTTCCCAGAGGCTGTTATAACAGCAAAGGGAGGCCCAACTCCATATTAATGCCCATGATTTTGGAATGCGATGTTCGAAGAGCAGGTGTCCACATACCTTTGTTCATTTAGTGTAATTAGATTGAGATTTTTATGATATTAGTTATTTTGAGTGAGCATTTTAACTCAAAGGAGCCCATGGAGATGTTTTAAGATTGCTTTCAATGTATTTTAATTGGATCCTTTGTTTGTACCACCCACGGCAATTTAACTTATCCCAGAGGCTGCTCCCAAGACGCCGCCGGCGGAGAAGAGGTATTCGGAGTGGACATCTCGTCACCATCCACCGCTTCCGAGTATATTACTCGCTAATGTTCAGTCTCTGGACAATAAAGTAGACAAGCTCAGGGTGAGGATCTCCTTCCAGAGAGCCACCAGGGACTGTAACATACTCTGTTTCACATAATCATGGCACTCTCGGGATATACTGTCCCCGTCCATACAGCAAGCTGGGTCCTCAGTTAACTACTCATGGTGCGATTGTGATAGCATACAGAAACTCAAGTCCTTTTGTTCACCCGACCTAGAATACCTCACAATCAATTGACGACCGTATTACCTCCCAAGAGAATTATCTTCGGTTATAGTCATAGCTGTGTATATTCCCCCTCAAGCCAATACCACAACGGCCCTCAAGGAACTACACTGGACTTTATGCAAACTGGAAATGCTACCAAAGTTCTATCAACACATTGACTGTAGTACTCACTTAGGAAAAACACTGGACTACTGCCACTCACTTTTTCGAGATGTCTACAAGGCCCTCCCCCACCCTCCCTTCGGCAAATCAGATGACGACTCCATTTTGCTCCTCCCTTCCTATAGGCAATAACTCAAACAGATAGTACCCGTGCTAAGGTCTATTCAACGCTGGTCTGACCACTTGACTCCATGCTTCAAGATTGTTTTGATCAAGCGGACTGGGATATGTTCCGGGTAGCCTCTGAGAATAACACTGAAATTTACACGGACACGGTGACTGAGTTAATCAGGAAGGATGTTGTTCCAACAATGACCTAACCAAACCAGAAACCGTGGATAGATGGCATCATTCGCTCAAAACTGAAAGCTGCGAACCACCGCATTTAACCATGGTAAGGTGACTGTGAATATGTTTGAATACAAGCAGTGTCGGTTTTTTTGTATTTCCGTAAGGAAATCAAAAATGCAAAACGTCAGTACAGAGACAAAGAGTATAGAGACAAAGTGGAGTCGCAATTCAACGGCTCAGACACGAGACGTATGTGACGGACATATTCAATCTCTCCCTGTCCCAGTCTGCTCTCCCCACCCAAGAAAGCAAAGGTAACTGAACTAAATGACTATCACCCCGCAGCACTCACTTCTGTCATCATGAAGTGCTTTGAGAGGCTAGTTAAGGATCATATTACCTCTACCTTACCTGCCACCCTAGACCCACTAAAATGTGCACACCGCCCCAATAGATCCACAGACGATGCAATCGCCATCGCACTGCACACTGCCCTATCTCATCTGGACAAGAGGAATATCTGCGTCAGAATGCTGTTCATTGACTATAGCTCAGCCTTCAACACCACAGTACCCTCAAAGCTCATCATTAAGCTTGGATCTGAACCCCGTCCTGTGCAACTGGGTCCTGGACTTCCTGACGGGCTGACCCCAGGTAGTGAAGTTGGGAAACAACATATCCACTTCGCTGATCCTCTACACAGAGGCCCCACAAGGGTGCATGCTCAGCCCCCTCCTGTACTCCCTGTTCACCCATGTCTGCATGGCCACGCACGCCTCCAACTCAATCATCAAGTTTGCAGACGACACAAGAGTAGTAGACCTTATTACCAACAATGACGAGACTAAAATAATTTCTTCCTCAACAAAATGAAGGAGCTCATCGTGGACTTCAGGAAACAGCAGAGGGAGCACGCCGCTATCCACATCGACAGGACCGCAGTGGAGAAGGTGGAAAGCTTCAAGTTACTAGGCGTACATATCACTGAAAATCTGAAATAGTCCAACCACACAGACAGTGTGGTGAAGAAGGCGCAACAGCTCCTCTTCAACATCAGGAGGCTGAAGAAATTCGGCTTGGCCCCTAAGACCCTCCGAAACTTTGACAGATACACAATTGAGAGCAATCCTTTCGGGCTGTGTCACCGCCTGGTACGGAACCTGCACCGCCCGCCACCACAGGGCTCTCCAGAGGGTGGTTCAGTCTGCCCAACGCATCACTGGGGCACAGTGCCTGCCCTCCAGGACACCAACAGCACCCGATTTCACATGAAGGCCAAAAAGATAATCAAGGACATCAACCACCCGAGCCACAGCCTTTTCACCCCGCTATCATCCAGAAGGTGAGGTCAGTACATGTGCATTCTATCTCAAGGCCATCAGACTGTTAAATAGCCATCACTAGCCAGCTACCACCCGGTTACTCAACCCTGCACCTTAGAGGCTGCTGCCTTATATACACAGACTTGGAATCACTGGCCACTTTAATAATGGAACACTAGGCACTTTAATAATGTTTTTATACTGCTTTACTCATCTGAAATGTATATACTGTATTCTATTCTACTGTATTTAGTCAATGCCACATCAACATTGCTCGTCCTAATATTTATATATTTCTTAATTCCATTCTTTTACTTTTAGATTTGTGTGTATTGTTGTGAATTGTTAGATACTACTGCCCTGTTGGAGCTAGGAACACAATAATTTCACTACACCCACAATAATATCTGCTAAAGATGTGTATGTGATCAATATGATTTGATTTGAGCACTAGTTTCCTCTTGTGATATTTCATCTTGTTATCGTAACTAAATATATTGTAAATAATGTCTTTGTCTGGTTATTTGTACTTGTGGCTGAAAATATTTATGATCTGAATCATTCACTCAGTAAACTTGTACTGCTTTGTACATGAGCAATGTAGATAAGGTTAATGTCTTAGGTGTCTCATGTAGCCCATGTAGCTCAGTTGGAAGAGAATGGTGCTTGAAACGCTGAGGTTGTGGGTTTGATTCTAACGGGGTAACAGTATGAAAATGAATGCACTTCCTACTGTAAGTCACTCTGGAGAAGAGTGTCTGCTAAATTACTGTAAATGTGTCTCTCCTTATTGTCTACAGCTAGACACTCATTCTCACCCATATACCATAGCAGGAAGGTCTCCATTGAAAGGGCACTACACATGACCATGTAGAACCTTGTGTTATGTTGATTAAATGTCTCAAGGGTCTAGCTGTATTGTCTACAGCTGGACAGCCATTCTCACCAATGAGCATAGCAGGAAAGTCCTCATTGAAAGGGCACTACACATAACACATGGTTAGGTAAATGTTTTGATGGTCAAGCTTAAAAAAAAATATATATGACAAACTAAAACAATACAAGGACGAATTGCCTGTCATTGTGGTAGTCTTTATTGTGATTTGTAAAGTGTAAATAAGAAAAATATCTCAATCCAAACATCAAAACCAAGTGTGTAGCTCATATATGACGTATAAACAGTCATCAACAAGAGGAAGAGAACATATTTTCCAAACCACACTAACATTTTAACATTTACTGCAGGGTTGTCACCAGAGTTTCACAACATTCGGTGCTCAGTCCTGAAGACCAGGGGGGTCCCAGAAAAAAAAGGGCCTTTTCTAAAATAATTTCCTGCAATTCTATGTCATTTTACATGACTGGAGAGACATTGCAATAATATTTGTTATTACCACACAAATTATCAAAATGACAAGCTACAGTACTCTTACATTTACATACTGAGATCAATAAAATGAATAACCCATGTCTTAAATGCAACCAATAGCATAAAGCCAATTAAAAGAGTGAATACGCAGATTGTAGGCCTACAATATGAGGAAATTATAGACCACCAACTTTTCAAGTGGCACTCACCTATTTTCCCGCAATATTTTGAAATATTGCGCAATACCTTCCAGATGTTGCTTGTGCTGTTCATTGACAGCCACAGCTCACAATCAGCTGTTTTATCTTTGCTGCACATGCTGCCTAACTGCGGGATTCCCGACTGTAGACATGGCTTTATGCACTCATACTGTGACAAAAACACATCTACTGTCACGTCCATGCCAACCAACTCGACGGCGCTTTGGCTTTTTTTATGCCTGGCGTTCGTTACATCTACAGCAAATCTTTAAATAAGCTATATGTATACTCTGTGGCTAAATTATGCTTGTGAATTATTTCATTCATCTTTATAGGAGTAATTATATAATTTGGTCCCAAAAAATCATTTATCTGCAGCACTTCCAGCATCCCTTCCATGTACTGTGCTCTACCCAGGGCAAAATAATCAACACTTATTTTTATTAATTCAACCGATTGTGGTCACTAACCCCATATGAGGTTAGGAAGGCCGTTACAATAATATTTAAAATAATCTATCAGCAAGCAGCCTAGATATTACAATACATTCAGAAAGTCAATGAAGCCAATAGTGGTTTCAGCTATGTTGCTATTGAAACGATGTTGGCCTTATGACCTTTTTAAACAATAAAAAAATATGTCAAATCACTTGAATAGCCTATGGGAAAAGTGTACAGAAATGTATTCGCGTCAGTAGGCTAAGTGACTGAAATACATCAGAAAAGTATTGGAAAGTTCAGGTAAACATCTAATGTGTATGTGTAGAGAAAATCTGCATTGCTTTCAATTGCTAGACTAATAATCAGGAGCACTCACCTCAACTTAGCTAACATTTCCCAGCCTAATTGTAACCAAATATCCAAACGGAGATTCAGTGAAAACAATCAACATTGATTGATTTATCAACATGCGTTCCCATACTTGTCCCAATCAAAATGGTGCTGGAATTGTCAGTTGACCACACATGGCAATGGCTTTACATTTATTATAACTAGTGGCGTAGTGCTATTTTTTTAGAGACGATTTAAAAAAAATATTATTAAGCAATAATTTCTGAATTATAGTTGGTACCGACATGAAGCCTATTGTATAAAATCATTTTAGAATATACATGCACTTTGGATACATCATCCAAAGTGCATGATTGCCTATGCCTAAAGGCTAAAGAAAAATAAATAATAATCCTAAAACCCCAAATTAGGTTATAAATTAGGCCATCATCACTGTCAATCGTGAATGATAATTCTTCACATTTTACAGGTGAAACGTCCATGCTGCAAGCATGCCAACCATTTGATTCCAATCAGTTTCATGGGAAAATGCATTTCGATCTTCTTGAATGATTTAAGTAATGGTGGCTAACCGGTCTAACTAATCATATTTTAGAGCAGATGGAGTTAAACACAGCCAAATAATCAACATTTCAGCACAATCATCCTAATTTCATAAGAAATTACATGGTGTTTTTGGTATAACAGTAGCCTGACATTATCATGCTAGTATATTTGGTTTGTTATGTAGAATACTAACTAATCATTAAGTGATCTTGTGAGACATTCTGAGAAGTGGAGGAGCGTCGCTATGCTGCGTATCAACAGCACTAGATCCCTGATTATAATGGTTGGATGACTTCGGGAGTTTCGCTTAACCACAGCTCTATGAACTAAGTGGCAGCAGTTTATGGGTCCATGAAGATGGTGTCCCTTTGTACCAATTGTCCCCTCTCCTGGACGCAGGATCCGAAAACGGTTCTTGAGTGCCGGTAGTTGAAGATCTTATTGGCGTCATCAAGGCCAGATGAACTTTTGAATAAAATAAATGTTTCCATTAGTATTGAACAGAAACATGAAGACAAACAAATGTGTACTGTACTGTAAATGTGTACTGCTGTTAGAACCAGTGAAAGGCTCAGATCCGTATCCATCTTGTCACTTCCTGTTGAACATGGAACGAGAAATTTGTTTTACTTTCACCCCTTTTTCTCCCCAATTGGTAGTTACAGTCTTGTCCCATCACTGCAACTCCCGTACAGACTCAGGAGAGGCGAAGGTCGAGAGCCATGCGTCCTCTGAAACACAACACAGCCAAGCAGCACTGCTTCTTGACACAATGCCCGCTTAACCCAGAAGCCGACCGCACCAATGTACACCACTGTACATCTGGCGACCATGTCAGCGTGCATGCGGCAGGTCCGCCACAAGAGTCGTTAGTGCACAATGGGACAAGGACATTCCGGCCGGCCAAACCCTCCCTTAAACCGGACGATGCTGGTCCAATTGTGCGCCGCCTCATTGGTCTCCCGGTCGCAGTTGGCTGCCTGGACTCGAACCAGGATCTCTAGTGGCACAGCTAGCACTGTGATGCAGTTCCTTAGACCATTGCTTTGAAAGTGTATTGGAAAGTTCTTAGTAGCTAGCTTTTTAGTTTGCATCAGTTGCTGGGACTGCTAGTCTCTGTCCAGTGATCCTGCCGACCAAGGACGGGTCTGACAAGCTATTTGGTGTTGCAGCTAGCCTAGCTGCTAGCTAGCTGCATATCAAGCTAGCAGGGTTTTCTTGAGGGCTTGAACACAGCCTGCGACGCGGTTAGCCATTGTGGCTGGGACCACGGATTGTCCCAGGTTTGTGGCTGTCTAGATCCCTGCGAGGAGCAACAACGTAACCTACGTTGCTAGCTACCTGTCACGTGAGGGTGCATACCTCGACCAAGACGCAGCGCAGGGATTATAGTTCGACATTTCTTTATTATTTACTATGTATATAAATGAACGAACTACACAATACAAACAAACACGATAGACAAAAACGTCACGTTCACCAAACCAGACACGAATGAAACGGACGTAATAAATGAGCACACTTACTTTCACTGTGACTGTGACATATAACGACAACGACCCACAACCCAGTGTGAAAATCTACCAACCTATGTAGGATCCCTAATTAGAGACGATGCGCTACAGCTGCCTCTAATTAGGGATCCCACACAAACCACCACCAGAAAGACAAAGAAAAGACCTGTCAGACTCTGACCATGGCTACATAGAGAAGCAAATAGGCTTCTCTATGGCCAGAGCCTGACACTACCATGACAAAGACCAAAGCCGGCGGGAGTACCGTTGAGGACAGTGGTGTCTCTCTGTCACACGTGAAGGATCTTTTAAACTAACAAAAATAATTATATATGCAGTTGTTACAACAACAAGAAAATAGCTTCAAATGTTTTGTCCAAATGCAAATTAAACGAATAAAAGAATGGACGACCTGACCAGAGAGGTCCAGGACCTGAAGAACAGTTTGCAGTTCTCCCAAGGTCAGCTCGATGAGTTTAAACAGGAGAATGGAAAGATAACAGCAATCTCTAAGTAATTGAGAGAGGACATCAGTTCTGTGTGTGAATCCATGACAACAATAACAATAAATCAGACTCGAGGGACAATCAAGGCAGAACAACATGGTTTGGACAGAATTGCAGAATCTCCACACGAGACCTGGACGGAGTCTGAGGACAAAGTAAGGAAAATTATCTCTGAGAAATTGAAGATGGACCACAGGAAGATTTAGGTGGAGCGCGCCCACAGGACTGGAAAAATCACCACCAGCCCAGGTGACAGGTCCTGGCCGATAGTGGTCAAGTTCCTGAGGTTCAAGAACAAGGTAGCTGTTCTGGAAAGAGCCAAGAACTTGAGAGGAACGTATATCTTCCTCAACGAGAAATATTCTGAAGATGTGCGCCAGAAGAGGAAAGAACTTATCCCAGCCATAAAAGCTGCCATGAAGCTGCTTACATCCACTATGACATGCACATTGTCCACCCTCCCTCCCAGAAGCCTCGAAGGGATGAGAGCCAAGCCTATGGTTTCGTAGCTTCAACCACGCAGCACACACACACACACACACACACACACACACACACACACACACACACACACACACACACACACACACACACACACACACACAACAATTGATTAATGGACTGCTGAATGTATATTTTTTTCTCTTACTTTGTTTACTCTTTTCAGTATTATGTCTATCTCTGATATGCTACCCAGGAAAGGGCTGAAAATAGCCCATATGAATATATGTAGCCTTAGAAATAAGGTTCACGAAATCAATAACTTGCTAACATCTGATAACATTTACAAAATAGCCTCCAACACTCTCCTTAGCAAATTGGATGTAGTCTATCACAGTGCCATCCGTTTTGTCACCAAAGCCCCATATACTACCCACCACTGCGACTTGTATGCTCTCGTTGGTTGACCCTCACTACATATTTGTCGCCAACCTACTGGCTCCAAGTCATCTATAAGTCTTTGCTAGGTAAATCCCTGCCTTATCTCAGCTCACTGGTCACCATAGCAACAACCACCCGTAGCATGCGCTCCAGCAGGTATATTTCACTGGTCACCCCCAAAGCCAACACCTCCTTTGGCCGCCATTCCTTCCAGTTCTCTGCTGCCATTGATTGGAAAGAATTGCGAAAATCCTTGAAGCTGGAGATTCCTATCTCCCTCACTAACTTTAAGCATCAGCTGTCAGAGCTGCTTACCGATCACTGCACCTGTATATAGCCCATCTGTAAATAGCGCACCCCAACTACCTCATCCCCATACTATATATATTTTAATATATATTAATATACCAAAGGCATATTTGCACATCATCATCTGCACATTTATCACTCCAGTGTTAATGCTAAATTGTAATTATTTCGCCACTACAGGTCTATTTATTGTCTTACCTCCCTAATCTAACTACATTTGCACACACTATATAGATTTTCTATTGTGTTATTGACTGTATGTTATTGATGTTATTTTGATGTTGCACTGCTTTGCTTTATCCGATGGATCCGGAGTTATATGCCTTTTCGGCGTGGTATGATCGTCGGTGCCAGGCACGCCAGACCCAGTATCTCAGAAATGTGACGCCCTCCTTGGCTTTTCACTCACAAAAGTGTCTAGGTTTTCCTGAGAATGGTGTGACAAACAAAAAACATCCAGTCCTGTGGGCGAAAACAGCTGTTTGATGAGAGAGGTCGAAGGAGAATGGCAAGAATAGTGCAAGCTAACAAGCGGGCCACAAACAGACAAATAACGGTGCTGTTCAACAGTGGTGATCAGAATGGCATATCCAAACTCACAACTCGTCGATCTTTGTCACGGATAGGCTATTACAGCAGACGATCACACCGTTGTTTCACTCCTATCAGCCTGGTGTCAACCGTACATGCTGGTGGTGGTGGTGTACTGCTGTCTAATATGCAGCAACTTCGTGAAGCCATCGCGTCAGCATTGACCAGAAAAAAAGATGCTTTTTTTTTTTTTGTCACATCATCTTTGAAATGCAAGAGAAAGGACATAATATTACTTATGAGTCCAGAAGCAATTTAGATTTTGGCCACTAGATGGCAGCAGTGTATGTGCAGAGTTTTACACCTATCCAATGAACCATTGCACTACTGTTCAAAATGTTGTATTAAGTCTGCCCAAATCTGCCTATTGGGTTATTGATACATTTTCAAGTACAAAACTTTGCACTCTCCTCAAACAATAACATGGTATTCTTTCACTGTAATAGCTACTGTGAATTGGACAGTGCAGTTGATTAACAAGAATTTAAGCTTTCTACCCATATAAGATATGTCTATGTCCTGGGAAATTTTCTTACAAGGTCATGCTAATCACATTAGTGCATGTTAGCTCAATCGTCCCGAGGGCGGGACACCGATCCTGAATGCTTGCAAGTTATTGAAGTGTATTAGCAAGCATTATAGCAGCTCCTAAACTGACAAGCTAGCTCTCTCAAGAGTCCTCAGCATTATAGCAGCTCCTAAACTGACAAGCTAGCTCTCTCAAGAGTCCTCAGCATTATAGCAGCTCCTAAACTGACAAGCTAGCTCTGTCAGGCACCTCAGCTAAGGACTGAGGGCTTGATATGTCAGCATAGATGGCAGATATAGCAACAATAGTAAAATGGCATTTTCTAATATGACCATGTTGTTATATGGCCCTTAAATGTCTAAATGAATTCAACAGTCAATATAACAAACATCAACAAATAAGGACTTGCACATGAGTTCTCGTGACCGTATTGTATAACATGCAGTCCTACGCTGTCAATTATCATCAAGTCTGCTTTAATCACTAGAACAACATGGAGCACCCACACTTGTGGAACTGTCCTTGAATAGATGGCACCATGTAATCCGTGGGCAAATACAATGAAAGCTAGGCTTAATCTATGGGATCAGAGAGCAGGATAGTCCTCACTATTAATGAACCATTTAAACAACATGCCTTAATCTGCATCAAATAGTATCAACATGTTTGTGTATGGAAGGATTTAGTTTAAAATAGAAGTGCATGGAAGGCATTTTTGCCTAGTGTGCATCACATTGCAGTGGGTGTCTAAAATAACCATATATTGTATATAACCATAGCTAATAAATCATGTATCTTTTCATAAACACCATACAATGGATTTTGATCTCCTTATAAACATAGTCTTACACCAACCACCAACTGTTAAAGCACAGCTCTTTGAGTATGGTTTTACAACTAACATGATCTCACAAAGTAAGTAAATAGTCAGCGATGTACACAATGTTTTATAAAACCTGTCATATTTCATTTTGATCCGGCTCTTTACAACCACTACTGCACAATATTTAACTTCATTCATATTCTATTGCAAGGTCATAGTATTGATAAAATATTCATAATTCAATGTGACAGTCATTCTAATGTTGATTTTAGGCTTCAAACTTTTATCTCAACATGATTGAGCATTGCTCCTTATCTTAGTAGATAATTCACAAAGTATTCCTAAAACATTGAAATCACTGCTCATGATTGCAGTTCAGAGAACCAAATCCATTCAATCATTCATTTTATTCAAATTCTGTCTCATTCAATTTAGATTTGCTCTTGGTTTATATTCACCTTATAATGTGCATTTGCCTATAAAATACATTATTTTTAGATTTGGTTTGAGATGTCTGTATCTACAGGGTTCTGGTAACTTTCTGGCAACTTTCTAGGATACAGTACAAACTCCATTATGTTATCAGACATCATCGTAGCCATAGGAAGTGAACCTACAATTTGAGGCAGCAAGGTTACACTGGGTTGGTTTATTATAGCTGCTGCATTTCAGTTTGTTTTCACTGTATTGTTCCATTGAGCCATACGTCTAATCTCCTTAAGCAAGACATTAACTTGCAGGTCAAAAGGTAAGGGAGATGGGTTTCTGGGCATCTGTCTGGAAGTGTCTATCCTGACCTCTACAACACTCTTATTGAGTGAGCCATGTTGCACAGCACACATATACACAATGGTTTAGCTCTCTTCACACGTTGGCTCTATTTGGGCACTATTGGTTCGTCATGCAGAGTTTAAGACAACAGCGGCAACGGTTATCAGCGCTATCATTCCCTAACATTCGCCACGGCCCCTGTTGTCCGATCGAGGCGGACAAGCATGTCTATAAATAAGCATGGTGAAAATGTAACAATCTGTGTGTCCCCGGTTTCAATAGCAAGATCCCAAATTGATTTAATTAATGTAGTATGTATGCCCATGACGAAAGAAAGATCTGAAGAAATTCCTTTGTCATGGGTGGGAAAGGGATTATTTATGGTGTTGTTTGTGCTTACGTATTTCCATAATTAAAACATATTGGCTTCCAAAAGCAATAAAATAGACAAATTGCTTTGGCGTGGTTCAAGACAGTTGGGGAAGGCTCTGCATATTGGCAGTTCAAATGAGATGGGATTTGGAGACTTTGAAAGTACATTTGAGCTTCAGACTTTAGTAATGAGGTCTGACGGAGTGATATCACCCTCCCCATATATTTAGTTTTGACGTGTGGTGAAAGAGAGAGAGAGAGAGAGAGAGAGAGAGGGATACAGAGAGAGAAAGAGAGAAAGAGAGAGAGAGAGAGAGAGCACTGTGACAGTTTTCAGCTGGGGACCAAAACAGGGCCAGCACTCTCCAAACAACACAGGCATGGTCCTATCAGTTTATGATGTTCGCTGCTCTGAGGGAAGACCAAAAAACCTTGCTGTCTTTCGCTTGGTACATGTGTTTGTCAGTTTATTCTTTTACCTCTGTCAACAGTGTCTACTACTGCGGGAGACCAAAGTGAGTTACTCCAAGTGAACAGAGGGGAGATGGTGGGAGAGGAAGAGGAGCAGGGCCGGCCATGGGCATAAGCAAAATTAGCAGTCGCGTAGGGACCCCCGCCGCTGAGCCCCACCCCCCCCAAAAAAACATAATTATATACACTGGGGACCCAGAAATACAAAAGATGAGTTCATTAGAGTTACCAACCTCAGATTGCACCCCAAATAAATGCTTCACAAAGTTCAAGTAACAGACACATCTCAACATCAACTGTTCAGAGGGGAATGTGTGAATCAGGCCTTCGTTGCCGAATTGCTGCAAAGAAACCACTACTAAAGGACACCAATAATAATAAGAGACATGCTTGTGCCAAGAAACACGAGCAATGGACATTAGACCGGTGGAAATTTTAGATTTTTGGTTCCAACCTCAACCAAATTTAGATGGTTTGGTATGAGTCGGACCGCAGTGAAGGAAAAGCAGCCAACAAGTGCTCAGCATATGTGGGAACTCCTTCAAGACTGATGGAAAAGCATTCCAGGTAAAGCTGGTTGAAAGAATGCCAAGAGTGTGCAAAGCTGTCATCAAGGCAAAGGGTGGCTATTTGAAGAATCTCAAATATAAAATATATTTTGATTTTTTTAACACTTTTTTGGTTACTACATGATTCCATATGTGTTATGTCATAGTTTTGATGTTCTCACTTTTATTCTACAATGTAAAAAATAGTGCAAATACCCTTGAATGAGTAATATTCCAAACTTTTGGCCCCCAGTGTATAGTCCTCGCTCACCTCAGACCCCTGGTGTGTTCATCAATGGACCCCCTGCAGTTTGCATACCAGCTCAACATCAGGGTGGATGATGCAATCATCTACCTTCTGCAGAGGGCCTACTCTCACCTGGACAACGCAGGTTGCACTGTGAGGGTTATGTTTTTTGACTTCTCCAGTGCCTTCAAATACCATTCAGCCCCTGCTACTGGGTGAGAAGATGAAGAGGATGAAAGTGGAAGCACCCTTAGTCTCCTGGGTCACGGACTACCTGACCGGTAGGCCACAATTTGTGCAACTACAGAGCTGTGTGTCAGAACGGGCAGTGAGCAACACAGGGGCCCCACAGGGAACGGTCCTGTCCCCCTTCCTGTTCACCCTCTACACCTCAGACTTCAGATATAACTCTGAAACATGCCACCTACAGAAGTTCTCGGATGACTCTGCTATTGTAGGGTGCATCAGGGGTGGGCAGGAGGAGGAGTACAGGAGCACAATCAGTGACTTTGTGTTGTGGTGTGAGCAGAACCACCTTCAGCTCAACATCAGCAAAACAAAGGAGATGGTGGTGGACTTCAGGAGAACCAAGGCACAGCTGACTGCAGTCCCTATACAGGGGATGGATGTGGAAATGGTTGGGTCATACAAGTTCCTGGGAGTCCATAGGGACAACAGGCTGGAATGGGCCGGTAACACCGGGGCCCTGTACAAAAAGGGCCAGAGCCGACTCTACTTTCTGAGGAGGCTCAGGTCCTTCAACGTGTGCAGTAAACTACTGCATACCTTCTACCAGTCTGTGGTGGCCAGTGCCATCTTTTTTGCAGTGGTGTGCTGGGGAGCCAACATAAAAGCCGGTGATGCTTCTCGGGTAAATAAGCTGATCAGGAAGGCTAGCTCTATCCTGGGGATGAGCCTTGACACTCTAGAGGAGGTGGCGGAGAGACGGATCCTGGCCAAACTGCTGGCCATCATGGACAACGTCACCCACCCTCTGCACGCTATGGTTATGACGCAGAGGAGCACTTTCAGTCACAGACTGATCCCACCACGGTGTGCCAGAGAGCGCTACAGGAGGTCCTTTCTGCCTGCGGCTATTAGACTATATAATGCCTCACCGGGGTGCCGTGCCGTCGGCAACATAGATCTGGAACTGTTGGGGTGCTAGGACCTAGTTTAACAATTATGCATCCATCCGTGAGTAACTCTGGTTCGTCAGCACTCATCCACTCAGGACCTATTTATTCATACAGGTCTGTATATACATACTCATGTACAGTTGTTATATCATATCACATGCAATATTGTAAGTAATTATTGGACTTAACTTACCTTTTGCACCTTTTCTCATTGCTTTTAGTATATCGAATGTGCAATACGTGCAGTTGTCTGTAATTAAACCCTGTGCACTAAGGACTGTATTTTAAGGGAATTACTATTATTACCCCAAATGATATCATACACACATTTAGCTATTAAAGTATCTCTTCCTGTCATTTACCTGTACAGTTTGTGTAACCATGCAAAATGTTCACTTACCTGTTCATTTACCCTGTCTGTCTATTAAGTAAACTATTATTACCCTCGCTCATATCCTACGCATTTTTAGATACTGAAGTATTTCTCTGCCATCGACCTGTATAGTATAGTTAACCATCCAACATCCACCAATGTATAGTGTACATATTCAGCCAACCACTCATACTATGCAATGTCTTTTATAGCTTTTTTTGCACTCCAGATATCTTGTATTTCTATACTTTGTCATACTGCCGCTCTATGTATGATGTACCGTGTATCTGTCTTTTGTGTACTTTCGTTGTGGCATTTTGCACCTGCCCTGTGTTTTGTTGTAGCTGCTTGACAATGAAATGTCCCCCCCGGGGGATCAATAAAGTACCTATCTATCTATCTATCTATCTATCTATCTATCTATCTATCTATCTATCTATCTATCTATCTATCTATCTATCTATCTATCTATCTATCTATCTATCTATCTATCTATCTATCTATCTATCTATCTATCTATCTATCTATCTATCTATCTATCTATCTATCTATCTATCTATCTATCTATCTATCTATCTATCTATCTATCTATCTAGAGAGAGAGAGAGAGAGAGAGAGAGAGAGAGAGAGAGAGAGAGAATCAAGTAAACAGCCATGGAATCTCCAGCCATGGAATCTCCAAGCTTGGCAGTAGAATGACCTTACTGAAGAGCTCAGTGATACAACCGTTATACGTTACCTTTCCAACAAGTTAGTTTGTCAAATTTCTGCTTTGCTAGAGCTTCCCCGGTCAACAGTAAGTGCTGTTATTGTGAAGTGGAAACGTCTAGGAGCAACACTAGCTAAGCTGCGAAGTGGTAGGCCACACAAGCTCACAGAACGGGACCACTGAGTGCACGTAGCACATAAAGATAATCTGTCCTCGTTTGCAACACTCATTACCGGGTTCCAAACTGTCTCTGGAAGCAACCTCAGCACCAGAACTGTTCGTCGGGAGCTTCATGAAATGGGTTTCCATGGCCGAGCAGCCGCACACAAGCCTAAGATCACCTTGCGCAATAACAAGCGCCGTCATTGGACTCTGGAACAGTGGAAACGCGTTCTCTGGCATGATGAATCGTGCTTCACCATATGGCAGTCCACTGGACAAATCTGGCTTTGGCGGACGCCAGGAGAACGCTACCTGCCCCTATACATAGTGTCAACTGTAAAGTTTGGTGGAGGAGGAATAATGGTTTGGGGCTGTTTTTCATGGTTTGAGCTAGGCCCCTTAGTTCCAGTGAAGGGAAATGTTAATGCTACTTCATACAATTACATTCTAGACGATGTTGTGCTTCCAACATTGGGGAAAGCCCTTTCTTGTTTCAGCATGCCAATGGCCCTGTGCACAAAGCGAGTTCCATACAGAAATGGTTTGTTGAGATCGGTGTGGAGGAACTTGACTGGCCTGCACAGAGTCCTGACCTCAACCCCATCGAACACCTTTGAGATGAATTGGAATGCCGACTGCGAGCCAGGCCTAATCGTTCATCAGTGCCCGACCTCACTAATGTTCTTGTGGCTGAATAGAAGCAAGTTCACGCTGCAATATTCCACCATCTAGTATAAAGCCTTCCCAGAAGTGTGGAGGCTGTTAAAGCAGCAAAGGGGGGGGCAACTCCATATTAATGCCCTTGGTAATGTAGTGTATATATATATGTTTATATTTAGGAACTCAGTCGGGGTCTCAACTTACTGTTGAGATACACAAGGTGCAATTTCTAAATTTAGTAGTGCATCAGCAGTCACTGACAGTCACTCAATTAATCCATGTCAGCAATTACAGAATATATATTTTTTAACAGTAAGTTAGTCTAGCCACCTTGTAGTAATCACAAATGAGTGACCAGGCACGCAGGGCATGTGCCCAGGGTCCCTGACTTCCAGGGGGCCCACATTGATTTTGTTAGTCACTCTCTCTCAGATATCAAATGAACATGGCATAAGTCATGGAAAAATGTACAGAATGAATGCATGTAATTCGTTTTAAAACTGCAACAATTTCTCTGACCCATGGCAAAATGCGTAGAATTTAAATTAGCAATATTTTTTTCTCTCTGCAGTCAAGAGGAGGACCACATTTTTTTTACCAACGGGGTGGGGGGCCTCCAAACCAAATCTCGCTTAGGGCCCGTAAAAAGCTAGCGCCGGCCCTGAGGAGGAATCTTGACAACTGACTCATCCTGCAGAAATGCGCTTGTGTGGTTACTCCTCAGCAGCCTGAATATGAAATACACTTGTTTGAAAAATATTGTGTCAGAAAAATAAATAAATACATGAAATCTGACCAAAATTGTCAATGTATGGAAATTACTCTAAGTGTCTGTTATGCCCCTCCAGTTGGTCAATTCCACCCGCACCCTCCTTTTTCCTCCTCCTCCTCCCGGAGGAAGCTCATTCAAACCAGATGTTACTAAGTCAATGCAAATGTCAGAGCCAATAGTTGGCGGCACACCTGGTAGATACAGGGTGACCAGGGGCAAACTATCTACATTTTTCCCCATGCATTGCACTTTCTCCCCTTTTTTCTTTAATAATATTTATGATTTTCCCTAGTCTCAAAAACAACTACAGACGCCAATATGAAATATTGTCTGTTGATATATTATGTAACATTCAAGTCCTGGCAGACTGAAATTTGCATATTTTCTGGACATACTTATGTTTTCTAATCCTCCTGTGTGCCATGTATGATCTCACATACAAATAACTCAAAAGAAGTGAAAACTCTGCATTTGTCTTACATGGTCTATTATTATGACATGTTTTGACCAACTTTTTCCAAGTGTTTCCATCTAGTTCAGACTTTTCAAAATCAACTGAAAGCTTAAAAGCACCTCATTGGTTACAAAAAACAAAACATTGTCTCCTGAGCTTTCCATTGGCTCAACATGCTGTAGGATACAAGGAAGTGAGTATCATATTATTAGTATTTTTAGCTATCCCCCTCCGTAACTCTGTGGCAACCTACTACAACATTCTACATTTAAAACAAAGAAATAAGACAATGTTCCTATTATCAATCAACTGAGTGATGGTCCAGTATGAGCGATCATTTGCATAGCAAAGCTAAACAGTCCAACCCATGTACTGTATTTTGGAAACCATTTACATTCTACCCTTGTTTCACTCTCATTCCAATTAAACACACTGTACTGTATTTGAGCCAAAATGGAGGGTGGTTCTTGGAAGCTAGAATTAGAGAGGGGTGGTCCCTACAATGATTAATGGCTTTTCTTTTGACACTGACAGAGAGGGATCAGCAAAACAACCAACAAATTCTGCATAACTCCAGTCAAGCCAGACGCCAGCCTCGCTATTGTGTCACTGACACTGACAATTAGTGTACTGGCGAAACACACAAACACCCCCTCCACACTACACTGCACATACAGTGGATGGAATTGATTTATAGTCAGCGAAACATACTTTCTCATACTTTTGAAATGCATGATGGATCTGCTTGCATCCAATAAGACTCCCATTCAACGATAATTATCATCTGTTCAACGGTGGATAGTGTTGCATGTTAGCTCGTTTTTCCAGGCCCCCTCATTTCTGTTGTCTCCTTTCCAATATCAACTCTGGACCACCTGTTTGGATGACCAGGGGGTCTCAGCATCGAAGGGGACGTAGCTACATCTTGCCAGGACGCTCGTAAATAATTTTTCCCTTGTTTCAAATGCGCAGCTGCGCAGATATGTAACGTTTACGATATTATTGGCCCGAGCTACATTTTATTGAGAGTTATCAATTACCCTATATAAGGAACTCTAACAAACCTCACTGACATCTCCGTTGCACCTGTATACACGTCAATTCAAAGATAGGTCATTAACAATATATCCAGTTGCATTCTGAATAGACCATTTTATTGCAGGCCTCATATCACGTAATGGCAGACTGTGGCTAATACGGATGTGAACTGGCACCCTGATATCTACAGGCGATCGCCAGCATCCCCAGAAAACCTACTCCAATCGCCTACTCCAATGGTCTCTCCCTTTCCACTTTGGCGCCAGCAATACGGACCAGAATTCCTCACTTCGTAAAAATTTGCCCGGCCCATCAACAGTCACCAGTAATCAATACGGCCAGCACAGCTGCTGGCCCATAAAACAGCCACCATTTGGAGCCCGGCTGAGTTCCCCCCCCCCCGTCTCTGGGCTGTTTTGGGCCGGCCCAAGCCCCTTACCCAATGGTCTCATCTGGAGATGGCAAGAGATGATAGAGAGAGAGAGAGAGGACCCTTCCCCTTGTGCTTCATAGGGAGCCCATCCTCTTTGTACAAAACTTGTGTGCCAGACTTTTGGAGCAGTCCGTGTTGAGTAACAATGGATTGTATTGACCACACACTGTAAGCTATCTTGTTATCTCTGGGTTGACGGGGATACATGACAGTTCCATTACCCCAATATACTCAATCACAAACTGTTTGTCCGCGGAACTATGTTTTACTTTATTTCTTTACCGGTGACCAGAACTGTAATACTGCACTGCTGAACCACAATGCCTGGTGTGAAATCCGATCCTGTTCACGGAGGGCCCTTGGAGATGGCCAAACCACATCTATCAGTGTCTAAATATCTCCCTGCAGTCTCTGAGGGAACTTTCAAGGATAAAGCGACTCTTCAAAAGCATCCCTCTCCGTTTGATGTTCCAAAAGTCTGGGACAGTAATGGGTGCCTTTGTTGTACCCCCAATCACCTATTGATTATGTGAGGGAGAGTGGGTGAGGTGTAAATGAGGTGGCACACAAAGAGTAGCATGCCCACGTCACCTAACGTCATTCTCCCGTATAATGAAGTAGTATACTGTAAGTATAGACCATATGGAAAACAAACCAGAACATTTTATCTGTTGGAAAGTCTCTGTGGTTATTAAAATGTCTCACATGTATGTAGGTTGTGAGAAAATAGAAGATGGAATATACTTTTCTACTCCTCTACAGACAATTTTTTAAAAATAATTTGGTTGTCATAATCAATTAATATCTGATATTAATATATCTGATCCAAAGATGTAAATACTGATCGAAATAATATTGCATTTCTATTGTATTTCAATCCATTAGAAGTTTCACATTCATGTTCAGTGCCTGTACAGGTAGTGAACCGTGGGCTATATAGGGAATTGCCAACATAGGTAAACATTTAATTTCATGACAATAACTGAAACACAATTCACACCTTGCACGTCGCACTGGGCTCTAACAGTTGATTAGAGCCAAAATGGTCTTGGGTTACAATGTTTTACCTACAAACCCAGTTATCCCTTAGCAGCAGAAGTAACCATGTTGCTAATAGACTTCAGCATGGTGAAATAAAATACATCTTTAGAAATCCTCCTGCAGCTCTTGGCCCTGTGACATTTGACAGTCTTTTATGGTGCAGAACGAAACCTGTTTGGTACTTGGGGGTTGAAAATTCAATTGTGCCGTATTGATTTCAGGTCCGTCTGTCATTATTCCCTTTACTGATTGACAGGTGAAAATTGGTTACGTTAAGTATTTCATATGTTATAGGGGCTGACATTTGCTTGCCTGCTCCCTATGTCAATATTGTTGGAGAGATAGGCAGCTTTATGAGATAGCAGTATACACTGACTCTGGATTTTGTATGATGTTCCAGTGTTTTTCCTGACATAATTTAAGATATATTAAAAATTGCCGGCATCTCCCCTCGAGGTGTTTAATGCCAATATTATTGTCTTTCACCAGGAGATCATGTATGTTCATAATCGGTGGGGCTGCCATACGCTGCACACACACACACACACACACACACACACACACACACACACACACACACACACACACACACACACACACACACACACACACACACACACACACACACACACACACACACACACACACACACACACACACACACACGCACATACACATTCACACACATATACACACACACAAACATGCAGAAGCACAAACAAACACACGTGCACATACCCACATTCTACATACACTGCATGCTCATGTTTAGGCGATGGACTACCAATGATTGTCAAATTGAGATGTCCTGATTGATTCATGTCAATGCTTAATATGGGAAGCGAGCGTCATAACCCCGCTCTCTTTCAACAGACTGCCAGAAGAAATTGTCTCACTGACGACATCGTTTGTCGCACAACAGCACTGACATTTCTCCATTTGTGTATCAGACAGGACACTCTGACTCCCCACTCCCCCTTCTCCTATCACTGTCAATCTTCCCTTTGCATGCCACGATGTTTGTCCCTTTACGTCTCCCTTACTAATGGCATGGCATGTCTTGGGTTGGCCTTTGGGCTCCCTTCACAAGATGATGAAGGGAATAATTACATGAAGAGAAAAAAAAGACATATTGAGCCTTTCTCCTCAAAGAGCGTAGAGCAGAGAGGCTTCTGGGATAGTGCAGCTGTGTGCCATCAGGCGACTCGTCACCTAAAGGATCAAGGGGCTCAATGGGACAGCCGTGTGTGTGTGTGCATGAGTGCTTGTGTGTCAATGTCACCTCCTACACATACTGTATCTCCACTCTCTCTCTCTCTCTCTCTCTCTCTCTCTCTCTCTCTCTCTCTCTCTCTATAATAAGCCCTATTAATTGATGAACAAATTACTGTATGAAACTGTAAAAACCAGAGAGAATGGCAGACATCATTTTCTATTTTGTGTAGGTGTGACCATAGTTCCCAAATAATCATATACCCCACCCAGTGTCACGGTGAGTGGTGTGGGAACGAGGCGCAGAGCGAGAGGACGGTGCAAACATGTTTTATTTAACTAATGTCACAAACAAAACAAAAGAACGTACTCTACCGTGATGCTGACGTTGAGTGCAGACACGCACAAACACACAAACAATGATCCACGGCGCAGGTGGACAAAACATGAACATAAATAGAGTCCCCAATTAGAGACAACTCAAGACAGCTGCCTCTAATTGGGGATCATCAAACCCAACACCCATAGTGATTGTCAGGACCTGACTGTGGCCATCCCACTCCCTCTAGTGGGATTCAGAGGCCTGGTCTCAGTCAGGCCCTTACAGTACCCCCCCCCCCCAAGGCGCGGGCTCCCGACCGCGATACGTCCCCCCAACCAAAATACACAAAATACACAAAGTCCAAACACAAAAAAAAAAGAGGGGGAAAGGGCGGAGTACTGGGGAGGTTGATGGTGGGGGCTCCGGCTTTGGGCGTGACTCAGGCAGTGAAGGCAGCTCCCTCCCTGCCTCCCCGTTGCACGCCCGGTCCTGTCCGGACCCCGGTGCGATGGATACCCCGTCAGTACTCCTGCGATGCACCAAGTCCTGTCTGGACCCTGGTGTGGGAGACCCTGGAGAGCGGACTGCTCTGGCGCAGGAGTGGACCTGTGCCCAGCCCAGGCAGCAGTGTAGACGACAGCTCCAGCTGTTTAATCAACCTGTCTCCCTGTCCTGGACTGGACACCGGCCTGGCGAGGAGCTCCGGCTCTTCCTCCCTTTTTTCCTCGGGAAAGAGGTGAGCCAGACGCTTCTTCAAGATCGCCAATCTGGCCTCGAAACTACCCGCCTCCTCGATCTCCCGAACGTGAGGGTTGGGCTCGGTCGCGGGAGGAAGTGCCACCCAGGCTCTCCACCACTTCGCCTGTTCCTCCTTCGACCGATCAAAAAAACCCTCCGGCGTCTTCCTGTTATCGGCCGTCGGAGGCGGAAGTGGTGGGCACTGATCCTCCAACCTGGGGTGGCTGACCGACGGTTGGTCGCGTGGAGCTGGTACTGGGGTCCCTGGGCTGGGAACACGCACTGGACCTCCGGTGCGGGAAGCTGTCGCTGGACGTACCGAGCTGAGGAGGCACGCTGGTCGGATTGGCCAGGAGCGCGCTGGAGATCTGGTACTGGGGTCGGAGACCGAACGCATCCTCTCGTCGTCCTCCTCGGCCCACCCGAAATACCTCCTCAGCCGCTCCTCCTCCTCCGTGTCCCTCGCGTCCCAAGGACCCCACAACCCCCCCCCCCCCCCCACCATCAATATGGGGGACCTTCGGGGCTGTCCACGGTCGGTCCTTTCTCTCCTCGAACTCCGATGGTGAGGGCTCTGTCCCAAGCCCCCATGCTGGTCCAGCCACGAGCTCCTCTTCCCTCGCAGGCGTCGAGAAGCCCCAGATGCTCCCCACCACCAGTTGCTGTGCTACCTCCACAGTCCTATCCTCCCGACGTCTCCTCTGATGACGCCGGTGCTGTCCACGCTCCTCCGCGAAGCCCATAATTCCACCTCCCCGATACTCCTCTTCTTCCTCTCGCTGCGGGTTCCCTTGGTGGTGGATCATTCTGTCACGGTGAGTGGTGAGGGAACGAGACGCAGAGCGAGAGAACGGTGCAAACATGTTTTATTTAACTAATGTCACAAACAAAACAACGAACGTACTCTACCGTGATGCTGACGTTGAGTGCAGACACGCACAAACACACGAACAATGATCCACGGCGCAGGTGGACAAAACATGAACATAAATAGAATCCCCAATTAGAGACAACTCAAGAAAGCTGCCTCTAATTGGGGATCATCAAACCCAACACCCATTGTGATTGTCAGGACCTGACTGTGGCCATCCCACTCCCTCTAGTGGGATTCAGAGGCCTGGCCTTAGTCAGGCCCTTACACCCAGATCACTGCTGACTGAGGTCTGTGGCCCTCTTTTGGGCAAAAAAAGCAGCACTCCTGTTATGTGTTTGTCAGACCGTAAAGCAAATGTTTAGGCCTTAGGAGCTACAGCCCATCCCTCATGCAGTACACTGACAAGAGCACGGTCCATGTAGACCAGCCCCAGGTCAACATTAGCCGAGTGGAGAGATCAATATATGTAGTTAGTCAATATTATTTCTAGTCGAGCTATTCTTCGTATATTGCGTTATTCTTCGCATCCCTCCCCCAGCCTTCATGTACACAGACATTCCATGATCGTACATCATTGACATTAGAGAATCAAAGATAAGGAAGAAAAGTGGTGATGCTTCCCAACAATCACTCTGATGGTAGCTTCCAGACACATGGCCTTTGGGGTGTAGTCCAGCCAAGTTGCAGCACAGCAGACACCTCTTAGGTATATTTATGTAGCCCATCCTTAGCCCTGAGCTACACTTGTTTGGCTAGGTATTAGCCCGTCTTAATCTGCTGTTTGGACGACATCACCAGGTGGCTCAGGGGATCTTTGGGTGGGGTTGTACTGAGGGTGATCCATTGTTTGACTCCACTTTGAAACAAAATGGCATTTTTTAAAGGCCCAGTGCAGTGAAAATGATGTTTTTCCTATGTTTTGTATCATATTGTACAACAGCTGATGTCTGATGAAACTAACACTTTAAAAGTGTGAAGAAATTTGATCAGTGTTATTTCCTGGTTGAAAATACAATCTACACAGCACCTTCTAATCAGCAGGTTTTGCAAGGGTGGAGTTTTGGCTTGCCTGGTAACTTCACCAGGCGGTATGTTAATATACACCAATAACAGTTCATTTTCAGATTACATATCTCTTGCCCTCCCTGCTCAGACCACTCCCAGACAGTCCTATTAAAATATTTGCTTGATAATTTTTTGTTGTTGCTAAAAATACATTTCTATTTCTTTTTGACCACTTTAATGGAAAACGATCAAAGTAAGGTACTTAGTTGTTACCCAGAAATTATTTGATATTGAGATAAAAACGTCTGCATTGGCTTTTAAGCACACATTGTAGCGGTAGAGATGGGAATCAGTCCAAAAATGGTAACAGAAGCTTGTTTCTCAGCATGTCCAGACTTCCTCTCATGCCCTTTTAAGGTAAAAAAAAAAAAAAGGTGCAAGCAACATGAAGAAAGCTCCAGTGGGTGTTCTGTAATCTACGTCTAGTTTCTGTCACATTATTTTTGTAAATAAAGTTTTATACAATAGGTATGTCCACAAGAGCAGAAGGAAGTGAAGGTTATACTGGAATAGGCCATATATGACAACACTACCATGCGGCTTGTATGAGGAGAACGTCTCTCCCAAGAAGCACTGCTCCACCTGGGAGCGCCACAGATGGCTGCGTGGACATCAGGCCTATAATGATTATACGTCTGCTAACTCTTTTACCGTATTAAATATATTAAAGATTCATGTGTGCCTATAGGATATGGGCAAGGCTTGGGAGTTGGTCTGTGGTCACTCTGTTGTGTTTTCAAAGAAACGTGGAGTGGGGGAGATGGTATCTCAGGTAATCCCTGGATTAGGCAGCCAACCACCTAATGGTTGGGAGTGGTCGACCTTAAGTGATTTTTGCTCTCCATTTTGCTTCATAATCCGTACTCATAAAGCCTGTTGGTGTTGGTGGACAAAGCTGTGTGCATTTAGATTTTAAAGTAAGGGAGGACCCAGACCGACTCAGGCCACCAGTCGCTAACTTGTTTTGCTAAACAGGTGACCTAAAGTAGTCAAGTGGTCAATCGGTGACAGACCACCCTTGTAGAAATTCAAATGGAGATAGATTTTGCATGGCAAAGTACATAATCGTATGTATAATCCATCTATTTGGTCTACTTTAGTGAAGGGATTTCCCTTTTTTTTTTATTCAAAGTGTCTCGAACATATTTATCATGACATATGTGCTCAGTACATGGCAATAAAAAGTTTAAATAAGAACCATAGGAATACTAGGGAAAAACGTTTTCTAGTAAATTATTTAAAACATCCTCATGAAAGTTTGTAGGTCAACGGTTTATCGCGCTTTAAAAAAAAGGGGGGAAAAAATATTCTCATTCAAAATGTTAAAAAACCTCCCAAATTGGTGATTAAATATATTGTAATTTATTATGGCGTCTCATGGCTAGACTCAATGACTGCATTTAATTGGTATTTATTTGGTTCGCAATCAGTCATTGCCCTCTCACTGTATGTACAGCACCATTTAAAAACTTTTATTATGTCATTTCTTGAATAAACTCCCCTAGTTTTATAGGAAACACATGACTGAATGGGACACCACAGTAACGTTAAGAATTGGGAAAAGTAGTGTTCTGGGCGTGCACACATACACACACATACTCTCACACACACACACACACACACACACACACACACACACACACACACACACGGACACACACGGACACACACACACACACACACACACGGACACACACGGACACACACACACACACACACACACACACACACACACGGACACACACACACACACCACAAAGGCAGACATTCAATCATAATATTCACTTGGCATGGAGAAGCCCTGGTTTGCCCAATGTCTGGGTGGAAACACCTCTTGCGTCTTGGAAATGCATCTTGAAAAGGCGTCTTGCCCGTGAGAAAACATTTGAGCGATTAAAAATCTTGAAGTCTGTCAATATGGTGTCAATTGGCAGGAAAACTATTTGTATGCAACATATTAAGCACCTGGTACTTATTTCATGGCAACTTTGGCGTTATTAGGGGGTATTATAAGCACTGCTGGGTGCCATTTGGTATCAAGTATGCACTAGTTACATTAGAAAACCTACAGCTTCCAACATAACCATATTAGTATTGATGTAATAGTACAAACAACAAATACAAACCACTTTACATTGTTTTAATGAAAACTTCCTCTCCTACATATGTATCGATTTAGATCACAATAATAATTACATAGTTCTCCTGCCAAATAGAGGGATTATACAGAGAGCTTGTTGAGAAAATGGAGGCTTACACTGAGTGTTTTAACAGATCAATGAGTCCAATTAAGAGCGCTCAAATCAGAGTGGATGTATTGGAAGATTCTGAATGTGAGTGACGATGGAATGCCCAATAGACATTTTGGTAGCACTTTCTATAAAGTACATGCATATATTGCCTTATGACATCCATCGTAATGATATGTTGATATGATATGATATGTTTATAATGCATTATAACAGTGACTGTAAAAGAGTACAGCTGGATGCATATCAAAGCTGTGTGTCACGGAGGAGCTGAAGCTAACACAAGGGGTTTTGGGTAGTGCAGTGTTTACAGCCATACTGTCCTTTGATCTTGTTATGAGAGCTCAACTAGCATTTTTAGTCCAAGCTGATTTAATGACATGTATTATATAGCTCACATGCCATGTGAGGTATGTTTTAGTGATAATATAATACTACTATATCAGTCTGCAGTACCTAAAATAATACATCTCTGTGAATAAACACATTTACAATGCAATCATTGTTTAATGTACTATATCTGTACTTGCCCTGTACAATAGCTTAATTATATTATTGTTATAGATGTAGTTACTGAGTATGTTGAAATTGAGTCCAATAACTGTGCTGAATTTGGACTAAAAAGTATGAACCACTCAAATATTCAGCCTCTCCACTTTTCATACTTAAGTCGTCAAAACTGTGAGATGAGCTTTCATCACCAATCATCACACTGATCTCTTTGCATTTCGAGCAAAACCAAAACTTAAAAGAGTATGACAGTTGGATCTAGGGCTGTCCACAAACGTTGCCTCAAAGCTTTAAGTGTGAGTTAAACGTCAGAGTGGGAGCTAGAGATCCAGACAATGCTTTTTGGCAACCCAAAGTGGAAACCCAAATTCAAGTGAGGGAAAAGAGACTTTTCATTTGGGTTGTAGCTTGCAGTGAGTAAATGGCTACCTCATTCAATTCAATTCAATGTGGTCCAGTATAGTATTATAGTATTGCTACACACTCGGAACAGAGACAACAGAAGTTGTATATTTTAGTTTGGAAAGTTATTTATGTACCTGCCATGGGTTTTGACTCAACCTCACTCTTTTTACAAAACCTCCCACTTCTCCCCAAAACCAGCTGGAACATAACCACAAAAACATTCTAGCAACGGGCTCTTGAGATCCTCCTTTTTCTGAGTTATGAATTCACCATATGGCATGTAAAGTTATCCTAGCGAAAAAAGAAGCCTGTGGTTTGTTGTTGAATGCCTCACAGGGGCATGTGATGCTAAGTTCGCAATGGCTCTGATATGAATTATGACAGTGGCCTAATTTTGTTTGATGAATATTATTTTTTTTTGCCACCTTTTTGAAAACTAATAACTTATTCAATCAAATCTTATTCTCAATTGCTCCGAGTATGCCATGATACACTATATAAACAAAAGTATGTGGACACCCCTTCAAATTAGTGGATTTGGCTATTTCAGCTGACAGGTGTATAAAATCGAGCACACAGCCATGCAATCTCCATAGACAAACAATGCCAGTAGAATGGCCTTACTGAAGACCTCAGTGACTTTCAATGTGGCACCGTCATAGGATGTCACCTTTCCAACAAGTCAATTCATCACATTTCTGAGCTGCTAGAGCTGCTCCGGTCAACTGTAAGTGCTGTTATTGTGAAGTGGAAACATCTAGGAGCAACAACGTGATAGGCCACACAAGCTCACAGAACCGAACCGCAGAGTGCTGAAGTGCTGAAGTGCGTAAAAATCATCTGTCCTCGGTTGCAACACTCACTACTGACTTCCAATCTGCCTCTGGAAGCAACGTCAGAACAATAACTTTTTGTCGGGAGCTTCATGAAATGGGTTTCCATGTCCGAGCAGCCACACACAAGCCTAAGATCACCATAAGCAATGCCAAGCATCAGCTGGAGTGGTGTAAAACTCGCCGCCATTGAACTCTGGAGCAGTGGAAACGCGTTCTCTGGAGAGAAGAATCATTCTTCACAACTGGCAGTCCGACGGACTAATCTGGCTTTGGTGGATGCCAGGAGAACGCTAACTGCCCCAATGCATAGTGATCCCTGTAAAGTTTGGTGGAGGAGGAATAATGATCTGGGGTTGTTTTTCATGGTTCGGACTTAACGCTAGACCGTACAATGACATTCTAGACGATTCTGTGCTTCCAACTTCATGGCAACAGTTTGGAAAGGCCCTTTCTTGTTTCAGCATGACAATGCCCCTGTGCACAAAGTGAGGTCCATACAGAAATGGTTTGTCGCGATCGGTGTGCAAGAACTTGACAGGCCTGCACAGAGCCCAGACCTCAACCCCATCAAACACCTTTGGGATGAATTGGAACGGGTACTGTCAGGCCTTATCGCCCAACATCAGCAACGCCTGACCTCAGTAACGCTCTTGTGGCTGAATGGAAGCAAGTCCCCACAGCAATGTTCCAACATCTAGTGGAAAGCCTTCCTAGAAGAGCGGAGGCTGTTATAAGAGTTTGACCAACCTCCATATTAATGCCCATGATTTTGGAATGAGATGTTCGACGAGCAGGTGTCCATATACGTTTGGTCATGTAGTGTATGTCACACACACACCAATAGTTACACTAGACCTATAATGTATACCCGTAACTAAGAAACTGAAACAAAGCCCAAATTCATTGATGATATCATCTCTTACCATTGAGAAAAATCAAAACAGCACAGTGTTATCCGACCAGCCTATAAACACATACTACATTCTTACCAAGAGATGCTCTATACACCATCACTTTCGGGAACAGAGAGGGCCTAATCCAGTGATTGGTTTTACCTTATCACAGAATTTAAGGAGTGTACAATTCTAAGCTGACAGATTGAACCCCTGTTCGATACAGGTTTGCAAAACTGAATCTGTTGAGCCTCCAAGATTTGATATGGGTATTTAAAGCTCTGCTCGGCATTAACCGAGAGCACAACAAATACCCTGCCTTTTAACTGGGCTGGGGGAATCTGGGCCAGTCGGGATGCAAATTGAAATGATCCAAGAGTGGATTGAGAAAGTGAGGGTGGGTGGATGTTGGGGTGGGGGGTTTGAAGGGGGGTTGAAGAAATGAGGGGATGAGAGGTGAGAGGAGGCAGGGTGAGGGGATAAGGGTCCAAGGAAAACGTAGAGAGCCTGCAAGAGCAGCCATGAGGACTTGTGGCTTTATGATCCGTGTGACAACAGTAGCAGATACAGTAGAGAGAGTGGGCCTCAAACTGGGTGACAAACATTTGGTCAGCAAACAGCAGCTTGTGGCTCTGCCATTCCATCTGGCGCTATAGGCTACCTTTAGCCCACGTTCCACCAGTGCAGATGATCTCACTGAGTCCAAGAGAGGAACAGTGTATAGGCTAGGGGGGGGGGGAAAGTATACTCTATTATTTTGCAGAAGTTATGATAATATTGGATACACCAGAATATAACTGAAATCTATATGCACAGAATGGTTGTGATATCAATTCACAATGAAAGATATTGAATGTATTGTGCCAAAACTACACTCACATTGTCCAAATTGCAAAACAGACTATAATATTACATGTAATGGTTTTGGGTTTGGCTGGATGATGTGTACTGTTGCAGTATAGAGATATTATTTGTCAGAATTAGCATGGAACCCAGATCTTTCTATAAAGTATTGACAGCATGTTGGCAAACTTATATTGTAGTTGGGAGAAGAAGTGACTGTCTGGACCTTGTATGTAGTTAATACTATACAGCATGTGATAATAGGAAACATGCAGGCCTATGGCCAATGCATAATATGCCAGCGCTAGTGTTCCTATTATTCCATTTGACACACTCCTAGGAAGAGATGTGATTATTTGGATTGTCTGTCGTCAAAGATGTGAAGAGCTGCCATGGCATTTATCTGGAGATACCAATACCAGACATACCAATAATAATATTTTCCCCCTTCTAAAACACACACATGAACACACGCACGCGCACACACACACACACACACCATCATTTGGTACCAATATGCCCATCATGCTAGGAGCATTCAGTTAAGGAGAGATATAAAGTCAGTCAGAGAATGAATGTCTGCCCAACTCTCAACATTGAAACTAAAAAGGAATAAATTAACACTTGGACACTGTGATAATACAACTCTCTCGTCAGACCTGGTTAACCCCGACCCAAATTACCCACCTAACATTAATTTAATTGCGCTCCAGGGGGGGGGGGATTGGGGGGGGCAATGGCAGTGCACACTGAGTAATTCATGATTGGGAGTCCATGTAAGTCAATGAGAAACTATAAAGAAAACAGCTCTCCTCTCTTGGGTGTGGTGAGCTTCACAGGGCTTTCACATACAACTTTAAAGAGCCTGAGTTTTAAATCTGAGGATATAGTCTTAAATCGCATGGGAGGCCTATTGTTTCTAAGGCTTCTCATATCTACCATGGTTAACACTCTCCATGCCATTCAAATTAGGCGTGTGTGTGTTTGTGTGTTGTTCTGTCATTATAGCACAGTGTGTAAGAACTAGGCGGTTAGGGCCAGTGTCACTGTTTGAACAACAAATGCAATACCTTATTTTTTCGCTAAAGCTTCAGGATAATTATTCAGGAGTGGTCATAGCTATCCTGAGAGTGCCATGAATATGTTCCAGTATCGCCACTTACAGTAATGTGATTTTAGGCCATTAAGTCTGAGTCTAATAAGTAACATGATTAAAAAAAATTGTAACCCGTCGGTTTAAGCTAGATATACGTTTTTTTGCATGGGCTGTGTCTCAATCCACCACATCTCAATCCACCACATGTCGGCCTGCCGCATCTGCGGTGGAAGGTGGCCCGAGTTACAGCGGTGTTTGTCAGACCATGAGACGTCCCGAAGTCTTCTCATGAAAACTGTCTGAACTGTTTGGCCTACAATTAATATGACCACACTATGAAGAGTATCGATTTGAATTATGGAGGTAGTTTTGTGCCAACTAAAAAAGGGGTTAAATATGTGTCCAGAAAGCTAAAATCTCCTAGATACAGGACAGACACTTCAAAACCTTAATCCATATTATATTTTTTTGACTGTCTGTTTTGTCATTTATTCATGTGTTATTCAATGCATTTCTCTGGGCTATAGTAGTAAAGGCCAAATTCAACATTTTAAATCTTTTTTTTTATACCTACAGGGGTCCTAACATTCAAAATCAAACAGCTAAATGATCCATGGAATGACCACATTAAAACAATTCCATATGTTAGCTTTGTAGACTTCTAGAGGTTAAGGTTGATATACAGTATGTATTCTTCATTATAGTGAAATACATGGTTTACACATCCATTTGTAATTTGTTACTATTCACTGGTTACAAAGTTAACTGATTGAAGCCACATTTGTGAATTGCCATTTGATTAAACAGATTATGCCTTTGTGTGTGTGTGTGTGTGTGTGTGTGTGTGTGTGTGTGTGTGTGTGTGTGTGTGTGTGTGTGTGTGTGTGTGTGTGTGTGTGTGTGTGTGTGTGTGTGTGTGTGTGTGTGTGTGTGTGTGTGTGTGTGTGTGTGTGTGTGTGTGTGTCTGTGTGTGTGTGCGTGTGTACGGACCACTGAGCAGTCTTTGAAGCTACTCTGACATCAGTTACTTTTTTCCTTGCTGCATGTGCAGAACTATGATGCACGTCAGCTCAAGACTGAAACCTTCTCATTAATCTTTCATCAACTGTTATTTAGTCTGTCTGCGAGTACAACGTTGTACTTTTCCCCATGGTGGGAATCATAAATAAAACGCATGACTGCAAAGACGTTCTGGCTGGAAAAAGCTTTTTTTTTCACTCATTAAGCTACACTTATCCTGGAGAAAAAATATCTAAATGTTTGAAATCTTTTCAATATTAACCTTTCAATGTTAAATCATAAAGATAAAGATAAACAGTAGCCACTTCTTAAATCTAGATTTACATTTAAATGTGATGTCTATGAAACGAGACAAAAGGTGAGATTTTCTGACACTAATGGTTGCTGCCTCTGAAATGGTAAAAAAAATAATTTTGTAGTCTAGAGTCTAGACCATGGGTATTCAACTCTTACCCTATAAGGTCCAGAGCCTGTTGTTTTTCTGTCCTACCTGATAATTAATAGTACCCACCTGGTGTCCCAGATCCCTGATTAGAGGGGAACAATGAAAACACGCAGGGGAACTGGCTTCGAAGTCCAGAGTTGAGTTTGAGGGGTCTAGACCAAAACAAACTGAACAAAGTAGTGACAGGTATCCTACATTTTTTACAGTCTCACTATAAAGCGTTTTTTATTTTATTCCTTATTTGCTGCTTCACGTAACAGTGCTCTTTCTCTCTTGCTTGGCGTGCCGAAGCAGTGTCAAGGAGTATAAGATATTATTGTATCATCAGATATTGATCCCTCCAGCTCCGTGGCCTGGTATTGATTCCTCAAAGTGGTACAGTAGACCTTAGATTGTCTTCACACTGCATTTCTACCCGCGCTGCGTTATATTATATTTGTCAAGAAAACATTCATTTTCTATTCAGCCATGTCAGTGCCGTGGGTTTTGCCAATTAGTTTGGGTGCTTTTCATTCACGGTTATTGTGGATTTCTACAAGAAATTGAAAACCATAAACCATACAAAGATATGGTGAGGACGTCTGTAACTGGTTATTGCTCACGATATGCTTTATATATTATGTTCTATAAACTGATCAGTATGAAAATTATGAATGAAGGTGTGTTTACTGTTTACCAATCCCCCCATACCCCCCCCCCCCCCCGCCACCCCCCAGACACACCTACACACATACATACTTCCCAAGTCACCAACCCTAAAGTTGTATCAAAGTATTTTCCTTCTCAGCCCATTAAAAAATTCAAAAGAGCACATTTAGGCATAGTAGACATATCCTGCATTTTGAGAGTACATCCACCTTTACCTGCATTTCCTAAAATGACAACAATGTACCTACGTTATTTTAATATTAACCTTGATTGGCTAGGTACAGCTCTCATTCATCTAGTGGTTTCAGTGTGAGTGCTTCGGGACAATCCTCTTTGTGGTATGGCAACATAATTTTGAGTTGAGATTTCACTGGAAAATATGACTTCCTTTTTAAACGGTCTGTCTGCCAAAGGCTGAGCTGCTGCTCTTGCATCAGTTATCTGCCTATGCTTATCCCAACGCCGATGAATTTAGGATACAATGAAATGGCAAGACATTTAGGTCTCTTAAATTACAAATGCTAGCATTGCAATTTTAACACTGGACAGTGTGGTTACAATTGACTCATATGTTTAGGCTACAGTATTTGTTTATATAATTATTGTGCTTAAATATACTACATTCAGTATCCTAGCAAAGATTACCTAGGTTTTATCTCAAAAGTGTGCTGGCTGAATGATTCTTCAAAGCAATGTTAAGACTGTGAGCCTGTGACAAAAATTCAGTTTGTCCTTGAGGGACATGTAAGAAATGGTGACTTGCTTATAGGCATGCTGTCTCCTGTGAAGACCCCACCAACAATAATGAAGTATCTTATTTAACATCTGCTTGCATGGGTGGCAATGGATTTCTAAATCTAATCTTAGACCAAACAATTTCCACTCATTAATTATAATTACCTGTAATGGACCAAGGGGCACTTAGCAAACTATGAGGTTAAGTACCAAGGTGTGGTGGGTCTTTTGCTGTCCTTTAGGCAAACTGATTGTTCAAGCTAACAAGTGCCTCCTTGTGTGGTCTTCGTTTTCTGTCAAACACATCAGTAAGATTCCCTATCCGACATTTGTAACACAAATTATATAGTAGGCTTTCATGGCTACAACGACCACTGTTTTTGACATGGAATAGGCCTATAGAAAATGTATAGAAAGAACGTTCTGCGTTTTGAGACCTGACTGATCTGTAGGCCAAGACAGCCAAGGTGCCGGCCCGAGCTATACTTCCCTGCTATTTGCCAGCTGTTTGCTCGCTGCGGCCGCACGTTTTCATATCACTCAAAAGAAGCCCTGATATGTCTAGCACGTTTGAAAAGTGTGTCATAGGGCGCATAGACAATGTCCTGCGGTGTTGAAAATGTATTGCTGGACGGTAAGTGTAGACCCATATATTTTGGAGAGAGAATAATGCATTTGTTGTCGGCAATATTAAATATGTCTCGATTACGAAGTCGATTAGCCTACTTTGACAACCTACTTGCACACGGTGATGGACATGACAACCAAAAATAACAAAAATAACCACATAACAATAATACCCATTATTGATGTAGCCTGTGTAGGCTTATTGATTTATCTACGGAATCCTCCATTAGGCCTATAGTATACGTTTTAGATCAAAATCTAACACACTATTTTTCATACGCTTAAATGTTTTGAACTTTACAGTTAAAAATAGAGATGCCCTATTGCACTACATATAATATGCAACATCGAAATGTGTAAATAAAGATGCCTTGTTTATTGAGCACAGTCAAGGTCGTTGTTTTTGCGGTTTCTCTCATTTGTACTCCAACCTGCTATAACCAGGCCTTAATTATCATAAAGCCTATGAACTTGATTCAGATGCCTACAGTTGAAAACACGGGAGAACAATGGTTCAAAATAATATACGATGCCTACACAATTTATTATCGGATTTAGATTTTCTTGAATCGAATTAAGACCTTCATTCGGTTTCAAAAAAATATATAGACTGTTTTTATGGAATACAATGAATATTTTATAAAATAGATAATGTTGAAATATTAATATCATAATTGTACTAAAATGCATGCTTATGTGAAGTATACAACACATGTGTTGTTTGGTAGGTTCTAAATAGTCTACAGAATGAGAGGAGAGTGCAGGAAAACAAGTATACACATACACATAATAACAGGCCCTATATGGCTACAGCCCCGGGAAGGTTATCTCATCTAGAGAAGGTACCAGACGCCATCTTCTGGTAAGTGAACGCAGTTCCCCATTTTACGCTTAGACTGTTATTATCTCGATATCTTAACTGTAGCACTTTGAGATTTGATCCAAATGTAAAGTGCATTACAAATAAAATATATTATTATTATTATTATATAAAAGATGCTGCAACAATTGTCGTTATGCTCTCGAGCGTGTGTGTAATTGATCATATAAAATTGAACAGGGCCTATAACATAACTCTTTAGGTTGTATTTTTGTTATTTCTCCATAGGAAAATGTACACATTGAAATACACTTTATCTTGTTCAGGGTTTGTTTAATACCTTTACATATTATTCAAGTTCATTATCCAAGTTTCTAAATTATTTTGCAGTTTAGTGGACTATCTTCATTTGAATCAGCCTGTCAGATGGTTCATTGTTTGGTTATAGCCTTTTGTTTATTAGTTTATTTATTGTATAATAATATTATTATTATTATTATAACAATATTATTATATAATGTAGACCTCTATTTTATCATTTAGACCTACATTTCATTGGATTTGCTGTTCGTTGTTTCACTTATTATGTTATTATTTTTCAAATCTAGACTATATTTATTGGCATTTATTAAATTGTATTTTCTTGCCATGCACTACTCCAAAAAGGGGTATGAGGCTATATCCACACATTCTAGCACAGTGGTATTTTGAATAAGGTTGATCACAATAGTATTATATTCTAAGCTATAGCCTTATAGAACGACCAACAACCATCTTGCTGGCCAGCTGAGCAAATCCACTATTCAAACCACTATACGCCACCCTGCTCATATGACCTGGGTGTGCTGACTGCCTCTCCAGATGGCCGTTTCTCTCTGTCTCCTCTGACAACTCATCCCAGCTGAGACTGCCACTGAGCAGACAGCATGGGGCTTATCCCTGCATTAGTGCACCAGTCCCTACTGCTAACAATGGGCCCAAACTGCAGTGATGGGACTGGGCACTGTGTGGGTAAGTATATTACTCATATCGGGTGGAATAGAAACAAAATCTATTATTTATATGATAAATTATGTATATTTGTCAATGTCAGCTTTTCTGATTGTAATTGAAAAATGATGGATAGAATGTCTATAATGTCTGTCATTATATCGTGTGTGTTCAGCTGAATTCCTTGTCAGTGAACCACTCTATGGCTATGACAGAAAAACAGTCCTCCGATGACTGTATTGTCTCCCCTTCCTTGTTTTAAGGCCTGCCCGTGGCACTTTCCCATATGGACGCTCTCCGACGAGCCATGTTTTTATCGTCTCTGGACTTAAGTGTAGGCCACTTAACTATCTAAGCTTTTGCAGTGATCATCTCATTTATCTGGGATTATTGCAGTGAATTTACTGTTTGGTTTTCTTCCAGGCCTAAAATGTCAAGTCCAAAGTCATGTATGCAGTAGCATTACTTGGTGAGAGTCTACGCAGATCCGCTGAAAGCTGGTAGCAGTTGATCTTTGGATAGAGCATGAAATAAATAAATCCTCTTTAACAGATCAATATTCATCCCTTTTAATGCTGGATGTGAAACGGCTGGATTTGAGGTGGTAATGCTGATGTACAGCTAATCGTTGAAAAATAAGCAGCGGGGCTTTGCGATCCACGGCAGATAGTTAAACAAGAAGGGAATGAGTAAGTGCTGGATTGTCTAGCCAGTGAGAAACCTGCTAGTAATTACATGTAATTTATACCGTCCAATTAACACCCAGAATGTCAATTTTGGGAGGTGGAGCCTTGAAATGGGGCCTCTTTTGTGCAAACATTATTGGAGTGCTCAACCTATGACACATTTCCTCCTGTGCTGCCCTCGAAAGGGCCTGGTAATGATACTGTACGTTAATGATATTAGTTAGTTGACTCTGCTTGTATAAATACCAGCGTGAAAATAAATTGATATAGCAGAGGTTTTAAGGTTTCATTATTGCTTTATTTTTTCCACTCTCTATTTAATGTTTTAAGGAAGGAACGAGGGACATGACCCCTGACTGGATTGTATCTTGGCACGAGAGACCAAGACAATTTTTTCCTACATGTGCGAATTCGCTCGGACCTGCTCACTGAGTCACAGCACACTAGCACCTGTGACAAGATGTGACAACAAATGACTAACAGGCCCTTTTCGAGACATGTAACTGAATTTAGAAGTTACCAATGCACGCTAAAGGCCCACAGTCCACATTACCACGAAACATCAACGGAGCATCGAGGAGCTTGAAGAATGTAATTTATCACTGAACTTTCGGCTTCCCGTTGTGAAGTATACTTCCCCTTCAGCCTTTGAGTCCAAGGCGCTTTGCATGGTGATTTACATGGCTTGTAGCAACTATGAATAGAGGGTTCATGTCTGCATACCAAGTTTGCAGAATCCTCTGTCTCACGTTAGCAAAGAGCACAGCTCGTCTTGATCGATTGCTCCAAGATGTTCAGTTACTCAAGTGGCAAATAAATAAATACTTTTGGAAACGCCTAGATTATGGTTTTGAAATGTGGTCCTAGGCCGATAGTTGATAGTGTGTCTCCTAGCTTCTTCAGTCCCTGTATTGGTTGTAATGAACTGTGAAAGATTCTACTTGGCTTCTACTTCCTGTGTGGGGTCAAGTGTTAGTCACTAGCTTACTGTAAATCACTGTGTAGAGCATCATTATGTTTAATGAGAAGAACTATGACACTGTGATGATACCTGTGTTCCCTCTGATTATGCTCAGCCCCTTCTAAATCATACCAAAGTACAATAGTTGCTCACATGTTTGTGAGCTACTGTATCCTAGGCCTCCTAGTATTTGCTAATGGTAAACAGTCGCTTAATGCCTATGGCCATACATTATTGTTCTTAGCACAATGAGCAATGTGTCTGTTTCATATTTGTTTTCATCTTTGAGCCCATTGATAATGGCATGTTTAATAATCTTGGGGTTTCCCCCAAAAATCAGTGCAAACACATTTGTACATAGAGCCCTAGGGCTGTAGGCCTACTTGGAAAAGGAAGAAGAGGCGCAGCCTACTCCAAATGCATTGGGACCACACATTATAGAAGGGAGATGATGCTTATTGATACAAGACTACTGGGCTGGGATGTTTACCAAGGCTTTTTTGGCTCACATAGCTGACGGCCAAAGAAGAAAAGAAAGACGAAAGGGAAAAGGAAAAAAAAGGAAAAGAAAGATATTTGGCATTTTCTACTTTTTCTCAACAAACACCCCTAGGGCTAAGAGTCCCATTTAAATAAACAAAACAAAGTCAATTTAGCGGACCGGCAGACCGTGTTTCGACAGGCTCCAAACACGGCGCCAACTCAAGAGTGGAGAGGGGGGGGGGCCTGGGAGCTGGGGGGGGGGCTCACCTCCTATCTCTGGCACACTTTTAAGTCAGTGGAGAGAAGCTGAACAAAATGGCCACCTGCCAGAATGGGTTGGAGTGGGAGGATGAGGCTGCCTTTGGCTGCATAAAGTATACGGCTGGGTTTGGACTAAAATCACTCTGTCTGGCCTACATATTGGATTTAAGGATTTACGTGTGCCAGGTCTATGTTGTAGGCCTTGATGAGGCCTTGGGTTAAGTCTCTCTCAAATCAAACCAAATCAAAATACCATAAAGGCTTATTTATCATACTCTGTTTTATGAAGGCATTATTATTTATACAAAGTAATTGTAAAACATTCTGGAAAGATTTCCCTTTGGCAGTGCTTGATAAAATATGAAGAATGTGTGCACTTCCAATTAGATACTATGGAGACATTTGTTTCTGCAGTGACTCAGAATGACCACAAGAGGGAAGACCCAACACAAAGAAAGCCAGTGGAATGGGGATCAATGGTTCCACAAGACCATCACTGCAACACATTTGTAAGATATAGTTTGTCATTTTGAGTAAAATAATTATATTATGTATCAGCAATGACTTAAAGTGCGTATTATTTGTACTGTATATAGTTGTTCTTCAAAAATGTATTTTTTTGTTCAACAGAATTCTTCTTGGTTGAATCGAAGTCAAACAGCACTCTTCAACCAGTGGTCAGTTGTGATGTGTCTGAAAGACCACTAGGGACTGAACTAAGTCCACTTTAGACTGGACATGGAAAGTGTTGCAGTCCAAAAACACACCACTCCTTTCATCTCTGGAGTGTGAAATTGAATTTACTTCCCTGAGGAACTCTTTCTTCTGAGTTTTATAGTCGTCTCTTCACTTTTGCTTTCATCCTTATGCATATAACTTTCTTGGGCAACGTTTATACATAACACCATGGTAAGAAAATAACTTCTCATTGTATGGTTAGTTACCCTTACCCCACAGCAGACTACACAACCATAATGTACATTCACTTTGTCTTTATTTTGGGGCCTGTTCCTGCGTACTGTTTTCCTTCCCTTGGCTGGAACCAAAGAGAAGAGGGGTCATCAGCGTTCACAGGGATTTTGTAGCCGAGGCCAGATATTTGCTTGGCTGAAACCAGATCTGGCCGCTGTCTGTGTCACCCAATGCTTTTGTCTCCCAGGGAGTGGACTGGAACCCTATAACAACACAAGCATCTGCTTGATCATTCCTAAAGGTCCTGAATGACCTTTACCACAAACATTTGTATTTCTATTAAGCCCTATTACACAAATATAAACACCATACATTAAAATACACATGGTCTTTTGTCAATTGTCACATATACTGTTACCGTAAGCTGATTCTCATGTCCATGCTACAATGGAGGTCTTCTTAGCTACTGAAATATGAATGCAATGCATGTTCATTTCCATGGGAAAATACACTGCCTCCACCATAAACCCTGAGTATAATGTATAGGCCTACTGTATGTGTCATACACCCATTGATGCCTCACCAGGTTACTCATCATTAGTTAAACGTGAACTTGAGAGTCTTATCTATCCCTCATTGTTCAGCCAGTGGTCGTCTAAGGTCAAAGACAGCTTGTTTGACACTGTAGCACCAAGCTGTCTCTATAGCTTATCACGACCGTCCTGACAGGGCTGCGAAATATACACTGGGGGCCAAAAGATTAGAATATTACTCATTCAAGGGTTTTTCTTTATTTGCACTATTTTTTACATTATAGAATAAAAGTGAAGACAGCAAAACTATGAAATAACACATATGGAATCATGAATAACCAAAAAAGTGTTAAACAAATCAAAATATATTTTATATTTGAGATTCTTCGAAGTAGCCACCCTTTGCCTTGATGACAGCTTTGCACACTCATTGCATTCTCTCAACCAGCTTCATTAGGACCGCCAAAGGAATGGAAGACCCAGAAATACCTCTGATGCAGAGGATAAATTACCAGCTTCAGATTGCAGCCCGAGTAAATTCTTCACAGAGTTCAAGTAACAGACACATCTCAACATCAACTGTGAATCAGGCCAAATTGCAAGAAACCACTACTAAAGGACACCATAATAATAAGAGACTTGCTTGGACCAAGAAACACGAGCAATGGACATTAGACCTGTGGAAATTAGTATTTTGGTCTGGAGTCCAAATTTGAGATTTTTGGTTCCAACCTCAACTAAATTTAGATGGCTTGGGATGAGTCGGGCCGCAGTGAAGGAAAAGCAGCCAACAAGTGCTCAGCATATGTGGCAACTCCTTCAAGACTGATGGAAAAGTATTCCAGGTGAAGCTGGTTGAGAGAATGCCAAGAGTGTGCAAAGCTGTCATCAAGGCAAAGGGTGGCTATTTGAAGAATCTCAAATATAAAATATTTTTTGATTTGTTTAACACTTTTTTGGTTACTACATGATTCCATATGTGTTCCATATGTATGTCATAGTTTTGATTTCTTCACTTTTATTCTACAATGTAAAAACCTTTTGGCCTCCAGTGTAACTGTCCATTAAACTTTAGACCCTAACCAATCTAGTCCTGACAGATATCACCGGCAGTATTGTCTGTCTGTAGCTGGCTACGTAGCTGGCTACGCTGTCTGTGGAATGTACTGAAATTTACTAAAAACGTTGGCCATTGCTTATCAAGGCCCTGAATTAATAACAGCCAGTTGGCCCCGGCTCCAATTTGATTTGGTTCCTGGGCTCAGATTAACAGAAATAACAGATTCAGCAGGGATGATAGGACTTTTCCCAGACTCTCATGGTACAGTCATCCCTCGGAGCGTTATTAAAACTCAACGGCGTAACAAGGAGGCTATGTTTTTCCTAGCTCTGAGGAGAGATTCTGGAACCATTCTGTTTAGGTCTAAAATGACCCAGGATCAATCCAAATTGGCACCCTATTCCATAAAGGTTTTGGTCAAAAGTAATGCACTTCATAGCGAATGGGTGTCATTTCTGACACAGTCCCACCGAGTGGACTCAGTGGACAGCAATGTCTAAATCATTAGCAGTTGTCTCTGTTTCACTTGTTGATGAATTGAGCCAACATGTATAAGCCACTACGACTAATTTTGTGATATAACAACAACATTAGCCTAATACGTCAGCATATGTGACATAGTAATACGTCAGGTGGGGTAGCTATAATGGTTAAACATCACTATTTGACATATTCTAATGATACCATGTTGACCACAATATTGTCTTGAGTCATGTTGGGTGTAACAGACTCTGAAGATTGAGTAATTGTATGGTTATTTCAGTCACTAGCATTAGCCATGTCTATGAAAACACACTTATAAAGATGAAATAGGGAAGACTGAGGCAACAACAACCAAATGACCCTTGCAGGTTTTGTGGGTCCCATAGCCTATATGTCACAAGGTATTATGGTACGAGCCTCAGAGCTTTACTCACGAACGGGCGATGTGATTTACAACTCCGGGTCAGGGAAAGGACGCGACCCCTGTCTAGGCATTCTCCTCAGGAATGAGAAGCATTCAGAATTACGGCCATACATGGCCATACATGACTCTAGCCAGGTCTCAGATCTGTACAAAATGTATTTGTCACATGCTTCGTGAACAACAGGTGTAGACTAACAGTGAGATGCTTAGTTACGGGCCCTTCCCAACAATGCAGAGAATTTTTATTTGAAATAATAGAAAAATAATAACACAAGGAATAAATAGACAATGAGTCATGATAACTTGGCTAAATACACTGGGTACCAGTACTGAGTCGATGTGCAGGGGTATGAGGTAATTGAGGTAGATACTGAATGTACTGTACATAGAGGTAGGGATAAAGTGATTAATCAAAAGGATAGATAATAAACAGTAGCAGCAGCATATGTGGTGATTCAAAAGAGTTGCAGATAGTCCGGGTAGCTATTATTGAACTATTTAACTACTATTTAGCAGTCTTATGGCTTGGGGGTAGAAGCTGTTCAGGGTCCTGTTGTTTCCAGACATCGTGCATCTGTACCGCTTGCTGTGTGGTAGCAGAGAGAACAGTCTATGACTTGGATGGCTGGAGTCTTTGACAATTTTTAGGGCCTTTCTCTGACAGTGCCTGGTATAGAGGTCCTGGATGTCTTCTTCACGACTGTGTTGCTGTGTGTAGATCCTGAGCTTAGTGATGAGCTTGGAGGGCACTATGGTGTTAAACACTGAGCTATAGTCAATGAACAGCATTCTCACCTAGCTGTTCCTCTTGTCCAGGTGGGAGAGGGTAGTGTGGAGTGCAAAAGAGATTGTGTCATCTCTGGATGTTTGGAGTGGGTCCAGGGTGTCTGGGATGATGGTGTTGATGTGAGCCATGACCAGCCTTTCAAAGCATTTCATGGCTACAGATGTGAGTGCTACAGGGTGATAGTCATTTAGACAGGTTACCTTGGCATTATTGGCACAGGGACTATGGTGGTTTGCTTGAAACATCTAGATTTTACAGACTGAGTCAGGGAGAGGTTTTAATTGTCAATGAAGAGACTTGCCAGCTAGTCAGCGCATACTCTGAGTAAGCGTCCTGGTAATCCGTCTGGCCCCACGGCATTGTGAATGTTAACCTGTTTAATTAGAACCCATAGCGACGACCTATCTTTAAATTACAGATGTTATTGCGGGTGTAGCGAAATGCTTGTGCTTCTAGCTCCGACAGTGCAGCAATATCTAACAAGTACAATCTAACAGTTTCGCAACATATACCCAAATACACACAAATTTAATTAAGGAATGGATTGAGAATATATAAATGTCGGTTGTCGGTGTCTGTGTTGATTGGACACCTCCTTGCACTTTGAAAGCGATGATGTCAAGTGTGAAATAAGTGAGTGAAATAAGTAAACAGCAGATATATGTTTAGTGTTGTCGATGTTGGATGCTGTAGAACAAGTAATGTCATGATAACTTGGTTGGTACTCTCTGTCTCATGGAAATAGTTGCAATGTTTAACTGTACAGTACATAGTCAGCTAACTAGTTGGTTGTTTTGTCTTGTTTCTACCAATGCAAATCATATGGAAATGGCCCAAGCTGCTTGCTATAGCTAGCTAGCTAACCAGTTCATCTGTCAGTCAAGAAAGGTTGTGTGTAGTAGTAAATTAGGGCTGTGCTCACAAAGCATCAACCTTAGCTCTCACTTTCACTAGCTAGTCATACAGATAACCAGCTAACTAGCCACCGAAATGAAGGCTACAGTAATCTGTTGGGTTTAGGTTGAGGTTTGCTAGGTGCCAATATTCATAGGCTATACATTGCCTTGTTTTCCTGTTATTTGACATCTTAGCTGAAGTGTTAGTGTAGTAGATGCCTGCGCAGTGGAGCTCATATGATGAGTTGGATATTTGTTTACATAGCCAGCTAACATGTTGCTTATTTTGTTCTGTTTCTACCGATGCAATTCATTTGGAAACTGTAGCTTCTTAACTAATCAGCTAACACTGGCGAACTCTGTAGTAAGTCTGTCAGGCAATAAAGCAATAGTTGATTGGAGGAGAGAGAGTGAGAGAGAGAGAGAGAGAGAGAGTGTGTGTGTGTGTGGAATGGGAGGCAATTAACTGTATCACACAATTTATTATGGAAACCCCTTATTAGGAAGAGAGTATGTGATTGGTTGAGAAAAAGAAAGAGGAAGGAAGAGACAGACAGTGTGAGAGGGAGAGAGAGAGAGATTCCTGACTACAATTGTATCCTAATAGTTGCTCCTCTCCTCTCCCTGTTACTCTGTTCATTGTCAGTTCATGTCAGTGAAAGTGAAGGAAGTGATGTGGGGAGTCAGCCCTCAGCAGCAAAAGGCAGAGAGGAAGATGAGTTAGAGATGATTGGAGGGATATAGATGTGGAGTAAGGAGGGTGGAGTGGACCGAGAGTAGAGAGGAAGGGAGAGTGAAGAGGAGGGAGAGTAGAGGGAGAGAGGAACATGGAGAGGAGGAGGAGGAGGAGGAGGAGGAGGAGGAGGAGGAGGAGGAGAGGGAGAGGAAGAAGCAGAGTGGGAGGAAGAGGGAGGGGAAGAGGGAGAACACACCTGAGTGTGTTTGCTCCAAGTCCCACCATTCACCCATATACCACAGCCTGGGTCTAAAGTGACAGTGGCAGGGGTTTTGAAGTTGTTTTTTTAAAAAGTGGTAGGAACTTATTTCTATTCAAGAGCTTGTAATTGTTTGCAACAAGAAAATGTGCGGCGTTGACCATCTTGACCAACTGAGGAGCTATTACAATGTTGGACACACTGGCAGAAAGTTGTGGAAGTATGTGTTTTGGGGGATGCTCAACATTGCCATCATAAATGTGTACAGTACATTGTGTGGGGGACCCTGCAAAGGATGCTTCCCAGAAACTGCAAACTCAGGTCCCTGAAGGCATTCAAAATGCAGTTTGTGCATTCACTTTGTGATATGGCTACAGTGGCAGGAAGAGAGGAGCCAAGTGTGGCACCAGGGCGTGTGGTAACTAATTTGAAAGCAGGTGAAGTTTGAAGGGTGCAAGAGGGTGTGTGGTGTGCATCTGGAGTGGATGCAGGGCAAAGAGTAGGAGATGTGTAGAAACCTCCTTTGGGTGCTCTATGTTCTGTGCCAAATTGCAGGATGAGGCAATGCTTTAAAAAGTTCCATGACATGTTATAGGCTAACACTAAAGTGACTGTGTGAAATACAGTATCAATTTGTCCTACAAATCTTTTATTGTCTCTGAACAATTGTTGTTTTGTATCGTCTCTCTTTATATGTCTCTATCTAATACTTGTTGCATTCACATAATTATTGTCAAAGTAGGCTACTATTTCCACATTTTGTGTCAGGCCTGGTCTGTACTAAATCTTATTGAGAGAAGTTACCTACATTTTGAAATAGAATACTTTCTGAATATTGTCCTCTGGTCACATTTTGGATCATTTTATTTATTCCTATCTAAATAATATTTTATACTTGGTACATTTTGAGTGAGTAATTTAGTTAAATTTACTACAATTTTAAAAATCTATTATTATTTTTTAAGTGTTGAGTGTTCATCGTTTTTTGATAGTGAGTGTCTATACACAATGGAAGACAAAATGAGTGTTATTCCTATTAATATGAATAGGTTGTTATTAAAGAATAGGTTGTGCTCTTTAAAAGTAAGTGAACTTGTAATTGTCATTTATTCTTTCTTTATCTTGAAAATTCTCAGTAATCTACAGCGGCATTCTAGAAATCTATTGGGGTCTAAAGGTTTAAAGGTATTACTCACATCGGCTACGGAGAGCGAGATCACACAGTCATCTGGAACAGCTGGTGCTCTCATGCATGGTTCAGTGCTGCTTGCCTCGAATCGAGCATAGATGGCGGGGGTTTCCCTTTGTAATCCATTATATTTTGCAAACTCTGCTACATCCGACAAGTGTCAGAGCCGGCGTAGTAGGATTCGATCTTAGTCCTGTATTATTACTTTTTGATGGCTCATCAGAGGTTGTAGTGGGATTTCTTATAAGCGTCCGGATTATTGTCCCGCTCCTAGAAAGCGTTAGCTCTAGCCTTTAGCACAGTGCGGATATTGCCTGTAATCCATGGCCTCTGGTTGGGATATGTACGTATGGCCTCTGGTTGGGATATGTACGTATGGTCACTGTGGGGACGATGTCGTGATAAACCCCTCAATGTTATCGGATGAATCACGGAACATATTCCAGTCTGTGCTAGCAAAACAGTCCTTAGCTTAGCATCCGCTTCATCGAACCACTTCCGTGTTGAGCGCGTCACTGGTACTTCCTGTTGGGTTTTTGCTTGTAATAGAGTTATGGTCAGATTTGCCAAATGGAGTACGAGGGAGAGCTTTTCTTTGTGTGGAGTTGCACATGTAACATGCTGGAAAAAGTGAGGAAAGACGGATTTCAGTTTTCCTGCATTAAAATCAACGGCCACTGGGAGCGCATTTTGTGGTGTTAAATAGACAGCTACAAAATATAGATGAAAACTCTCTTGGCAAATAGTATGTTCTGCAGCTTATCATGAGATATTCTAACTCAAGCGAGCAAAACCTTGAGACTTCCTTAACATTAGAGATTGCGCAACAGTTGTAAAGAAACACACTCCTCCCCCCATGTCTTGCCAACTCCTATGGACATCGGCATGACAACGACCATAGGAGACTATAGGAGTTGGTTTTACAGCACAAACATATTTTATTTATTTTATTTATTTAACCAGGTAGGTCAGTTGAGAACAAGTTCTCATTTACAACTGCGACCTGGGATATATGGGACCATATACTCCAGAACTTAAGCTATGCAGTTGGTCTATTGCCATTACTCCATGTCAATAACGTATATGAACCCAGAACGTCCTCAAACAGTCTCCTTAGCCCTGGACCCCGCTGTTGTGTTTCCCGGAAGCCAATTCCCATCCAGTTTCAGCATCACGCAAAGTAGTGTAAGCCTCTCTTAAGTCACTCTTAGCCTACTGCCTCAGTCCGTTTAAACATATTCAAGCTGTATAAGACCATATAAGACCGTACTAAGCGGGGGTTTATGAAGTGGCTAACAAGGCCCATTTTATTCCTTGTTAACCTGAAATGTTGTAAAATGGGGTCATTCCATGTGTATTGGTGCATATTTATGTGTTTGTGGGCCAACAAGTGATCTGGAACACTGTCTGACTGACTGTCAGCATTTGTTTTTTGTTTTTAGGTGGGATTTTTCACATCTATCAGCCTTATGCTAAAGACTTTGTCCCACATGTGGCCTTTGGAGTTGTTTTTCTATCTTCCTAAAATGCATATTAGTTCATACATTTCACATATTATATCAGAACTATCAGTACTTAACTTAACATTGCAAATTATCAGGTAATTATCAAGTGTTTTTGTAATTTTGACACCTTTTTGGCTTACTCAAACAAAAACTAATTCACACTAATCTTTCCTAACAACGTTATCTGTTGTAGCTGTGTTGAATACAGTCAGAGAGGCCCTATGCTATCTTCCCTTTATCTATGCCTACCCCCAGTGTGGGTACGCATTTGGGGGAAGGAGAGGAGGGCATGCAATGGAACTAGGGCCCCCCATGACTGGACAGTGTCAGGTGGGGTCACCGGTAGGGCCTGTGGGCCTCAGGCTTGCATGTCATGTAGGAATGCGGCCCTCTTATCAGTGGTATAGAGGGATGTAGCCCCTGTGAAAGAAAGGTTTCTGTTGCAAGACAGGCATTCCCTATTCCTCATGTATTCCATGGTATGCACTGCTCTGCTTGTCAGAATTCAAGCTGTGTTTTATATACCTTCTAGACCAGAAATGTGTTCTTAACTGACTTGCTTAGTTAAATAAAGATTCAATAAAATGTAAAAATTGCACCCGTCACCTCATTGGATTACATTCAAATCCCTTCTCGAAATGTACATGGTAAAGCTATAATTTACTACTCCAGCCAAGTTGATTTATTTATTTTATTTTATCTAGGCAAGTCAGTTAAGAACAAATTCTGCACCTCTAGCACTGAGATACAATCCCTTAGACCACTGCGCCACTCGGGAGCCCAAAAGTTTAACCCATTATATTAACCAAATACTTAAGGGGAAAGTCCACTTAAAATTTTTATTTTGTTATGTTTTTCGTTTTGATGCAGTCCCAAATTGTTTTCCATGTCAGCAGTCAAATTTTCAAGATTTTGAACTTTCAAGAAGCAAAGTGTCATGATGATTTGGCCAGTGACACTTGAAAGACCAATATCTTGAAAACTTGATTGCTGGCATGCAAAACCTTTAGGGACTGTATCAACAGTGGACTAATGAAACAAATACTAAAATATAGTTTTTGAGAGGATTTTCCCTTTAATGTGTCATCATTTTATTTTTATCAGGCCAAATCCATTGAAGTACCTGTGGATGCTGTGTAGAGTCGTTTTATACTATCATCTGCAGCATTACCATTAATATCTTTGGGTGCGCTTACAGTGTCAAACACAGTAAATTATGTGTAATGAAGCAGGCTTGTATGATTGATAGTGTTACCCCATAGGGTTAAAAGTTGTTGTATTTGGCAGGTGGTCGGGTATTAGTTTCAGCCCGTTGTCACTAGGTACAGTTAATCATCTTTGGGTTAGGCCTAACACAGAGAACCAGAGCAGAGTCCTACCAAATCCTCCACATTTTCCTAAGTTCCTAAATCACAGGGAAACAAAGCAAAAGTTTGTTTTGGAAGCTCGCTGAGAGGTGGGGCCTGTTGCAATCAAGATGGGAGAGAGCTATAAAAGTTCCCTATTTGTTGTAAAATCCAACAGGATTTTCCATCAGCTGTGAAGTCATGGCTCTCCCTCGTGCCTCGCACTCCCGTGCTGTTTCTCATCCTTTGTTCCCGCCTCCTCAGCCGACCAGGCCAATGAAAGGCCCAACGGGAGGCCGTTACCACGGCAACGTTGGAAGCTCTCTTCCAAACAACTCGAGTCACTAAGTCACAGACTTGTTGCCCAGTGGGATTCTAGCGATAGTGGATTAGCGCTATAGTAAACATGCAAGGGGCCAGACGCGGTAGGGGGGACCGAGGGTTTGTTACCTCACAAGAAGGGGAGCAACACCTCTGTGTGAACCTTTGTCGCTTGGCGCGGTGACACGACAGGCTGGCCGTGACCCCGTGGGGCCGTCCGTCGTCATGGCGCTGGGAGTATCTGAGTGTTGGACAAACCCAGGGTAAAGCCGGAGGGCTTAGAGAGCAGGGTTTATATGCAGACTTAATCTGATCACTTCCTCAAAGCAATCAGAGCCGTAATTGGATAGGGCGGATGATATGTAAGGGGAGGTCTAACAAACTAAGTATGGGTTACTTTTCACTGTGTGGCCTTGCTGGACTGGCAGTTAATGTTTAAGGTACAAGACAACAGGTGTAGCTATGGCGGTTGCAGACCCTTGAAGACAAAAAAATATGGGAATTTGTTTTACTCTCAGCTTAAACAGTTTGTATTATTGGTCATGTGAGGTCCGTGGACTTCATTGGATTTTACTATATCCTGTTTGGTTCATTTAGCTTTTTATCTCAAATGACAGAATGGAGGGATAGAGAAATGGGGGGACATGGTGACAATAGAATGTCAAGACATTACAAATGTACTTCCAACCAGTTAACTCAAAGTCACAGTATTAATAAGTCTTGTTTGCATTGGCTGTTTGAAGTGACTCAAATCCTATTTTTGAGTCACTTCAAGCATGACCACCACCAATCAACCTACACCACTGTGCACACACCCGTCATTACTATGACAACTAGCGTAGCCATGTCAGCAAATTACTGCTGTCTGAACACACACAAGTCCCATTTGGTCATTTACAACTTGATGTTTGGACAGTCAGTATTCCAAAACAGATTTGAAAAATAAAACTGATTTGAGCATGAAGGCCTGCAGTGTGAACAAGGCTTTAGTGCATAGGCCTATGTGATGTAGTTTTCATTAGTTAGCTGTCATTACATCACATGGGTCTTACTGACATCAGACTACCCATGGACATATCAACCACATTGGTACATTTCTCTCTCACTCGTTTTAAATTTCACTCTTCTCCTCACTCAAACCATCTGTTCATCTTCAAACTGACAATTCATCAATCCTATGACGCATGATTAAGCCAAAAGAGCCACACACAGTGGGATAGTGAGCTAGACATTAACATGTACATTTGGATGAGAGCTTAGTGAGGCAAGTTTCAAAGAAAAAATGATCGTCATCCTCACTCAGTTTTTCCCCCAGTATCTGTGAATGGCATCAGTTCATTACAGTAGAGAGAAAGAACCGTGCTTGGCGCCAACGGCTGAGTGCTCTTAATGTAATTTGATGTCAAAGCCTTACATGCTCTTTTATGATACTGGCCACATCATAGATCATCGATAATAGACAACAGGACTTGAAGGTACCACGAAATTATATGAACAGTGGATGTAATTGAATGATTGAAGTTTGAAGTGAAAATGTGCTGTTTTAACATGAAAAGTTCTGTTCACATACTATATAGTAGGTGCTATGTCTGTGTCACACGTGGGTTAGGAACGTGGGTCTCCCATGGGTGCAGCCAATGTCTTAGACCATTAGACCAAGATCAATTTCCTCTTGGGCTCAGGGCAAACACTGATTTTGAAGTTTGCAGGAGGGGCTACATAATGGTGGAAAAAGTACTCAATTGTCATACTTGTGTAAAAGTAAAGATACCTTAATAGAAAATGACTCAAATAAAAGTGAAAGTCACCTAGTAAAATACTGCTTGAGTAAAAGTCCAAAAAGTATTTGGTTTTAAATATACTATAAAAGTAAATGTAGTTGCTAAAATATACTTAAGTATCAAAAGTAAAAGTAAAAGTCCTTATATTAAGCAAACATTTCTTTATTTTTTTATTTACAGATAGCCAGGGTTACACTCCAACACTCAGACACAATTTAAAAACAAAGCATGTGTGTTTAGTGAGTCCGCCAGATCAGAGGCAGTAGGGATGACCGGGATGTTCTCTTGATTAGCGTGCGAATTTGACAATTTTCTGTCTTGCTAAGCATTCAACATATAACAAGTACTTTTGGGTGTCAGGGAAGATGTATGGAGTAAAAAGTACATTATTTTCTTTAGGAACGTAGTGAAGTAAAAGTAAAAGTAAAGTGGAGTAAAGTACAGATACCCCAAACAACTACTTAAGTATTTTTAAAAAGTATTTTTTGTTAAGTACTTTACACCACTGGGGCTACATGACAGACATCTAACAAGGCATTGTGTCAGACGGCATTATATCTGGAGATAGGCTTTAAAGGGGGCAAACATGACTGACCTCTCAGCACCTCTCAATACAGACGGTCAGCTGGTGGACCTCAAGAGACAGCAGACCTAAACACAGACTGAGATCCATTCCACTCACTCACTCACTCACTCACTTACCCACACACACACAGGCATGCACACACACCTACACACACACACCTACACACACACACACACACACACACACACACACACACACACACACACACACACACGCACACACACACACACACACACACACAAACAAACACACACACACACACACACACACACACAGTTTAAATTACGAGACAGCTGGTCGTATCCAAAGTGAGAAAAGTCTAGTCTAGGCAGTGTGTGTGAGTTACACTGTACATATTGTATACACACTAGAGAACAACCATCACACTGTCAAAATGCATTATATGTAAGGAAGGCAAGGGGTGTTTCTAAACACACATACACACACACACACACACACACACACACACTCACTGTATTTATAATCCCTGCTCCCGAACCCCCCTTTACAAACACCGTCACTGCTGGCGACACTGGAGCACGGGCGCTCGTAAATTCCCCGCCTTGATTTTGTTAACCTTTACCATGACCCGTCACTTCTACGCTTGGCTTTTATAGCACCCACTCAGTCACAGATGAGGCCCTCGCCGCCGACCCTGCCTGGGTGCTTCTTTAGCTCAACACAACACACACACAGCTCATCGCTCACAGCCCACTAGCTACGCAACACCCCGAGTTGGCCCCTCAGTGCCAACACACCATAGAATTATGTTGCTGTAAATGTACATGGTAAGCAGACTCAGCTTATGTTTGTGTCAGCACGTTCAGCTTGTGTGGAGCACAACGATTGAACTGATTGTACAGCATCCACACTGTCTTGAATCATGCCTTGTAGGCCTTGATGAAGGTCCATTAGACTAAGGTCTGTATTAGACCAACATGTTCTATGGGAATAAAGTCTGCTCTGTGTCTGTCGATCGAGAATGAGTAAATTCATAACTCCTTCACAAAAAAGCTAGATACACAAATCTTTCACATTTGAACCTGTTTTTAGAGGAATCTGACTATACAACTTGTTATACATTCAAACACTCACTGATTGAGTGTCAACAGAAAAATAGAATAACATTTTTAGCTTTACACTAGTAATGGTTGAGGCCAAGGTACATTATTCTCATAAAGGTCAGTTTTACTATACATAACGCATCAACAACCTACCACTCCAGTGCTAAAACTAACAGCCCTCCCCATCTCCCCTATCCACTACCCAGACAGATACACACCAGAAACCCCTGTGTAAATGACCATCTATTATAGCTGATATGATTGGGTGGGCTCCCAAGGCACAGTGGGGATTAATGCCTCTTTCCTGCCTGCATCATGAGATAAACACTTCCCATAAAAAAGAGAAGAAGAAGAGGAGAGGAGAAAAAAATACCATGTATTTTATGTTGGATGTACAAAGACATTTCAACATCTGCATTATCTATGCCCCCTTTTAAAATACCATATGTCATTCCCTCAGAGATTCATTGGTGCGGTGAATTCCTGTTGTTAGTACAACAATAAAGAATTTGGACCACTTTGTCTTGCTCCCCAGTCTTACAGTTGACTCCTGTTACAGCTAGCAGCTTCCACACATCCACATGTTTTCTTTGAGTTCATGTTGAAGCTTTGAGACGGAGACTTGACTTGTCAAAGTATGTCATGTAGCTGTTTAAACTCAACAAGAAGCCCAAACAAAATGTTCCTAATCAACAAGTGACATTAAAATGCAAAAGCTCAGGAAGGTTTGTACTAATAATGATTTGAGTAATTCAATCATTCAGCTGTAAATCTGTCCAATATTTGAGCATATGCAACAATTCCAAAAAGTATGTGTAAAAAGTATGCAATTTTAAATGGTTATGCTTGACATCCCACTAATAGGGATATTTAGCTAAGAATGGTATCACCCATAAACAAATTGAAGATAGTCTTCCTCTCAAACACAAAACAGACACACACGCACAAACACACACTCACAGATAAAACACCTTGTCTGCTGGGTTTCTGGGCTGTCCAGTAAGTGAAGTGGAGAGTGGGGGCCCCAGATTTGGGAGACAAAGTGGAAATAGGACACTTCATCACTATGGTTTGTGAAGGCCTCAGCTATCTCCCCCACTGATAGTACCACTGCATCTTAAATGGCACCCTGTTCCCTATGTAGTGCACTACTCTTGACCAGGACCAATAGGGTTTTGAACACTACTTCTGACCAGGGCCCTGTAGGGTTCTGGTTAAAAGCAGTGCACTATGTAGGGAATAGTGTGCCATTTGGGATGCAGCTCCATTTTGTCTGGAAGATGTTATGCTTTGTGATAGTCTGGCTGAATGATATATTTGTCTTTTCGAGCTGTTGGAACCCCTTACAGCGTATCAGGTTCTAGGAGCATGTGGTTTCAATTGGATCCCCATTCTAATTTAGCACTGTTGTTTTCCCTTGTTCAATGTCCTAATAATGCAATACTCTCATGTATTTTTATCCTACTACTCAATAAAATATGGCAATGTAGAATATTTACCTCAAATCAGCCTAAATTACTCTTCAGATGAGTTTATCATTAGTTACACAAAAATGTAAATGTGTTGAAATGTTATATGCCAATAGAACACATGGAAGCGTATCGACATTGCTCATTTAATTTTCACTTCAACAACACTGCGTCTCGAATTCCCAGACTGCTTCAATTCATATTAGCACCGTGGGCATCTACGGTTTGCTGCCTGACTCTCACCCACTGTGACGATGCTGACGGTCTCTCTAATTCAAGCATCAGATTATTTTCAAGAAGGCGCGTGGGAGAGGCCGGAGGCCCGTAGGCTGTCTGCTCCACCCTGGGGAGAGCACCATCCATTACCCTGCCTCCCATGTAGTATCGCTGATGAAACGAGCCCCACCACCCTACCACTCGAGATCCATTCAGGGAGCATATTTGCCGGATGACAGTGCACTCTGTGTACCATCAATTACAGTAAGGGCAGATACATTGTCATCAGTTACCTCTCACACTAGTGTAAATCCATGGTCAACAGTAAGTCTGGGTCAAGTGATTTATACAGTGGGGTAGGCACATGCACTCACTTTACTTTCCCATACACACACACACACACACACACACTCACGCATGTACACACGTACACACACACACACACAAAAACATCCACCTCATCCCCCAAGCAAACCTGTTACTGTACTCAAGAGGCGTAATGGGAGTCTTGTTTAAAGTATGGAGGAATCTGGTCAAAGTCATCACGGAGGTCATATTTGAGAAACTGCAGAGCTCGGAGGAGTATGTGAGTGTGTGCTGGGTTTTTTCTCTCCTCCGCTTTGGTCAGCGGGGGAGGCGACCGGTGATGTAGAGTAGTAGATTCACACACACACACACACACACACACACACACACACACACACACACACACACACACACACACACACACACACACACACACACACACACACACACACACACACACACACACACACACACACACACACACACACACACACACACACACACACAAACACACACTGCTGTATGTGTGGGAGCCCAGTGCTGTGTGGACTGCAGGAAGAGGAAGTGCTAAGTGAGTTGACTGTACTTGACCGTAAGCAGCAGATGAAAATAGAGGAGATGCCGTGTCCCGGTAGTCTTTAGAGTCCTCGGTAATACTAGTGCATTACAATATTCCAGAGAGGGCCATTTCAGGCAGAGTCAATTGCTTTGGCTTCTCAAGGCCACCGCCAATGTGAATGAGATCTGGTCACAGTCATTGTTTTTGGAATTGAACGAGCAGCATAGTCAATAAAGGGAAGTTCACCCATGCCATAATTCAGCAATGAATCCTGTCAATTGAAAAGGATGGCGTTCGACACAAGCCCTGTGGTCTCAATATGGCGTAGCCTGCCTCTGAAATACCTCTGTAGGTCCATCTCTATCGTTCATAAAAGACAAGTGAGATGGCGAGACAAAGACGCTGAAATGGTGCCCCTGTCAAGGTGTCTCGTCATAATCGCTCACGGGATGATCCACCTGACACTGGTTTGAAAAATAAGACTGACAGCAGCTCTTCTTATCACAGCACCCCACTGTGAATCTCTATCACAGGACTTACAACAATATTGACTTCTGCAGGCGAGATTAGCGCATGGAGCTTTTATTTTGTTAAGGGATCAGGCGCTTTTATGTTCTTACCGAAATATAACTTTGCTCCAGCGTGGCTTTGACATTGTGGTTGCAGGTGGTATTTCATTTATGAGAGCAGCCGAGACCCGGAATGGTCCGGTTTGACTGCTGGGGCTTTAGGAGGATTATGTGACGATAAGAAGCCCCCAGAGGACTAAAACTGGACGCTACGCCGCACACCCTCTCCTCTCATTGTGTCATTTGGTCACTTTCATTTTAACTCGTTGAAATAGCCAGCACACGACAACATCCCATCTATCATGACTGTTTGTTCTTTGCCATCCACATTTAGGATCCCATTTATAGATTATTTGGTAGACTTTCAAAATGGAATGGAAAAACTGGGATGTACAGTGCAATATTCCACGTTGTATCATATCTGACTACATCCCGAAATGAAACGCCCTTAACCTAAAGCCTCATGCTTATCTCATCTTAGGATCTCATGCCAAGCAACTATGTAGCACCTCTTAGGTCATTGGAGAATTTGATGTACGAGGCAATAGCTCGGACGCCTAGTTCACAAACACAGCACATGGGAGACCAACAAGCGGGTCTAAGTGAGACGGTTTGGAAACTTGTCACCTGCAAGCACAACCTTTAGCACCTCGCCAGGGCCAGGTCGTTTCCCAGAATTGTAAACTCTCTCTTTCTCACAGGACTCACAGGCCGCTGTCCACCTCCATTGGCAGCTTATGGCAGAATCCCACCACTGACACCAATGTACTTTTTTTTTTTTTTTCAATGTCCCACCAACTCCCTATAAATCAAGTCATGGGCCTTGCCACTCTCCAATGCATAGTAGGGGGAATCCTGAGGACTGGAGTATACCACTGGAAATAGAATAAACCCATAAGAAGGTCAGAGGCTTGGCAAACAGCCACTGGATTTTTGTTACATGGGTTGCAGGCAAACGAAGCTCCATGCACCATGCCTCTTCTACAAGCAAAGCCTTGACAGAGTTTAAGTAATTGAAAGGTAATTGGCAGCTGTAAAAAAGAAACCCCAGTAAACCCTAGATCCAGCACAGGCTGAAATCTCTTAGCTGCGGAATGAAGTGTGGATCTAGCTCTTATTCATTAGCATTTTTCAGCTAAAACTGAAACACACTGCAATAATAACTACAAGCAAATAATCACTCAGACGTGTACAGGCTCCTCATTAAAAGGGGTATCATGGAGGCTTTAATTGACCTGTCTTGATTATTTGTTATTATTATTTTTTTCATTTAAATGAATAAAAACAGTGCTACACTATAGGGCTTTTGATGCTAGGAGAAAACTACTGTGCGTCCTCTGCAAGCAACCCTATATACAGTATCGATATTCATACTTCTGCCGCAGTCAGATGAGTCCAATTTGCAGTTGACGTTGATGGATGTCTCAGTATCCGGTCTCTCTGAGCCCAGGCAGCCAGGCAGCCAGGCAGTGTCTGGGATATTTGGATCGTTGCGTCTGCTTTGGCCCCTGCCACATGTGATGTCCTCTTTCCTGCTGACAACGCTACGTTCCCCCGAGGGGGTGGCCTCTGAGTAATGAGACGACGTGGGCCCCAGTGCTCAATGTCCCGTCGCTTTAATGTGACATAAATCTCCCTTGCAATGTATGATCGATCTATTTATTTCCCTATTTGCGTAAAGCCGCCAAAAGGACCCTGACAGGTGGTTTTCTTCAGGCTGAAATATCAATGGCCATCAATCACTTTTTATTGCTTTGCTCAAGTCTTTTGAATCCTGTGGCATTTGTTTTGTGTTTTGTGGGGCGCTGGGCTTGGAATATGAGATATGGAATAATATTGCAGCAAATCTGCAGATATAGGCAATGAAAGCTAGTGTCAAGGGTTAATGTTGGCTTGTATTTTATTTTCTTGTTAATGTTGGCTTGTCTTCAATATTCGCCAGTATCACTTCAGCAACCCAGATCCATTGAAAGATTAGTTTTAGTGTAAGCCAGATCATACTGTAGTAGAGGTTATCTGGTATTATTGTGTAAAATCAATACAGAATTTACCATAGAATTTGGAAATAACATAAATAAATGTTATGAATGTTATGGTCTCTTTGTCCATATTTATTCTTTCCCAAATATCATTGACTACATACAGTCAGGTCCAAAATTATTGGCACCCTTGATAAAGATCATGTGCATGTGTTTGTGTGTGTGTGTTTCCCATCACAGTCCCTGCTGATGTTGTTTAATCTTCTTTTTTTTAAGGTAATTTTGCTGTTTGCTTGAGTAATTGGAGATGAGAGGGAGTTCCATGATATAATGGCTCTGTATAATACTATGCGTTGCTGTGAATTCGTTTTGGACTGTGAAGAGACCCCTGGTGGCATGTCTTGTGGGTTATGAAATCTTTCGTCAACCCTCAACCAGGAAAGAAAGACTGGCATGCATGTTGTTGATGTTAGTTCTGTATGTGTAGTTAAGGGCAAGGTGTGCTGCTCTGTTTTGAGCCAGCCACAGTTTTGCTAGGTCTTTCTTTGCTGCCCTTGACCATATTGCCGGACTGTAATCAAGTTGGGACAAGATCAACAAGTACATTTAGTTTTTTTGTGTCAAATACACAGAACATCTCTTAATAACATACATACCCCTCCCCATCTTCACAACAGCTTTGTCAATATGACTTCAACATGATAATTGACCATCCAATGTTATACATAGGAGTTTAGCTTCCTAAATTGTCACACCTCCTGTTGGTGTTAGTTTGAAATTCCAGTTTATATTAATCAATCATTCTGATACTGACTGTAACTCATCATTTAGAATTTCAGTGAACTCACTGGCTTTGGGTGCTGACATGTAGAGTGTGGAATCATCTACATACAGTGGGGAGAACAAGTATTTGATACACTGCCGATTTTGCAGATTTTCCCACTTACAAAGCATGTAGAAGTCATTTTTATCATAGGTACTCTTCAACTGTGAGTGACGGAATCTAAAACAAAAATCCAGAAAATCACATTGTATGATTTTTAAGTAATTAATTTGCATTTTATTGCATGACATAAGTATTTGATACATCAGAAAAGCAGAACTTAATATTTGGTACAGAAACCTTTGTTTGCAATTACAGAGATCAAACGTTTCCTGTAGTTCTTGACCAGGTTTGCACACACTGCAGCAGGGATTTTGGCCCACTCCTCCATTCAGATCCTTCAGGTTTCGGGGCTGTCGCTGGGCAATTTGGACTTTCAGCTCCCTCCAAAGATTTTCTATTGGTTTCAGGTCTGGAGACTGGCTAGGCCACTCCAGGACCTTGAGATGCTTCTTACGGAGCCACTCCTTAGTTGCCCTGGCTGTGTGTTTGTTGGCCAAGATCTCGCGATACATGGCCCCATCCATCCTCCCCTCAATACGGTGCAGTCGTCCTGTCCCCTTTGCAGAAAAGCATCCCCAAAGAATGATGTTTCCACCTCCATGCTTCATGGTTGGGATGGTGTTCTTGGGGTTGTACTCATCCTTCTTCTTCCTCCAAACACGGCGAGTGGAGTTTAGACCAAAAAGCTCTATTTTTGTCTCATCAGACCACATGACCTTCTCCCATTCCTCCTCTGGATCATCCAGATGGTCATTGGCAAACTTCAGACGGGCCTGGACATGCGCTGGCTTGAGCAGGGGGACCTTGCGTGCGCTGCAGGATTTTAATCCATGACGGCGTAGTGTGTTACTAATGGTTTTCTTTGAGGCTGTGGTCCCAGCTCTCTTCAGGTCATTGACCAGGTCCTGCCGTGTAGTTCTGGCCTGATCCCTCACCTTCCTCATGATCATTGATGCCCCACGAGGTGAGATCTTGCATGGTGCCCCAGACCGAGCGAGATTGACCGTCATCTTGAACTTCTTCCATTTTCTAATAATTGCGCCAACAGTTGTTGCCTTCTCACCAAGCTGCTTGCCTATTGTCCTGTAGCCCATCCCAGCCTTGTGCAGATCTACAATTTTATCCCTGATGTCCTTACACAGCTCTCTGGTCTTGGCCATTGTGGAGAGGTTGGAGTCTGTTTGATTGAGTGTGTGGACAGGTGTCTTTTATACAGGTGACGAGTTCAAACAGGTGCAGTTAATACAGGTAATGAGTGGAGAACAGGAGGGCTTCTTAAAGAAAAACTAACAGGTCTGTGAGAGCCGGAATTCTTACTGGTTGGTAGGTGATCAAATACTTATGTCATGCAATAAAATGCAAATTAATTATTTAAAAATCATACAATGTGATTTTCTGGATTTTTGTCTTAGATTCTGTCTCTCACAGTTGTAGTGTACCTATGATAAAAAAATACAGACCTCTACATGCTTTGTAAGTAGGAAAACCTGCAAAATCGGCAGTGTATCAAATACTTGTTCTCCCCACTGTACGTAGTCATTCTAGCTTTGTGTAAGACCAGCGGCAAATCATTTGTAAAATCAAAGAAGATTAACGGCCCAAGGCAACTGCACTGAAGGCCACCGCACTGTAAATATCTGCTGTTAGCGAAGCTTCCATTGAAGAAAACTTTGTGAGTTTATTAAATAACAATTTATGATCAATAACGTCAAAGGCTGCATGGAAATCTAACAATACAACTCCAACTATCATATTATTTTCCATTTCTTTTAACCAATCATCGTGCCCATTGTGTGTCCATATTTCCTTGTGCCTCTGATACCGCCCCATAGCATCCTCCCATCCTGTCGTGTGCAATAGTGGTGTGTGTGTGAGCACTCAGGCTTTTGCTATCGGGGAGATGCCAGGGCTTCCTCGGTAGGAAGCTCTGGTGTTAACCCACCGGAGGACCCTTATCAACGACATGTCATGTTCACGTTTCCTTGTGGTTCCACCACCCCTCCTGTCCATCTCAACACTATTGGTAGCTCCGCCCTGTGAGTCGATGTTATCTCGGGCTTTGATGTGACCAACATATTTGCCCTGAGCTTTCCCACAGTCCTGGAGAAGGGGGAGATGGAACGAGAGAGAGTAGCCCTCCAAGAACAGACTGACAAGTCACAGAAGCCAGACCTGGACCTTTACACCCAACATTTATGTGCCACCTCATGCTCCCCACACACCCCAACCCAGAGTTCACCTACACACCCCAACCCAGAGTTCACCTTGCTTTGAAAAGACATGCACCCATATACCACATCAGTGTCCTAAGTCAGTTAGCACTCTCTATAGATAAAATGTGTTCTGAAAGGGATGAATTATGCCAATGCAAGTTAAAATAACAAACAACTGAATTGAGAAGGAGACTACAGAAATAAGAAACATTCAGAATAACATAACATGCCATGTTGAGAGCACAATCTCTAGTAGCTAATGTTTAGACCATTGATATCCTATTATATTACTATAATATAATATTCTAATTTTAGTATTAGCCTACTATAGTATTCTAATTCCTAATTCTATGGTTTAGACACTTAGAAGTTATTAATGACTGCATTATGACTGTATATTGACTGTATAATGACTGAATATTTGACAGGGAAGGGGATGTTGTTCTCTCAACCTGACTCTCTGACATCGACTGAGGAGAACTAATCAAGGTCCCTGCCCCCCTTTGCTAACTTGCTATCTAGTGATCAACCAACTCCTTGACTTCAAAATAAATGCCTTTATCTTTACTTTATCAGTAAAAGGGGCTGTGCGTTTGACTTTTTCTCCTTCAATCACTCCTCTTACCCTCCAACACCCTACCTAACCAGTTCATTACAACTTGGAAGGGTAAAAAAATAAGGAATAAAACACCTACTCTGGAGATTTGTTTTTTTTGCTTGTGTCATGACACGGCCACTCAGAAGTTTCTCCAAAGTTTTTTATAGTTCGGGGGTTGGCTTAGTTCTAGTTCCTCTGCCTTTGGCTATTGGCAGGCCTTTTATGTTCTTGGAGGATGTGAGGGAAATTTAAATGGAGCTAGCTAGATCTCAGCTGCTGGTTAGAGTATTAACTGCAGGTTTCTCAGTTGGGATGTGCTGTGCTTTAATGGAATTTTCTGCTAATTGTCGAGGCACACCTCCGCCTTAATCGATGCATCTGGATGATGAGTGAGTACTTGCATAATTTTTGTTCCTTCATTGGCATGATATCAATGTGAAAATGGAAATATGTGAAAAATGTTAAACATAGAAAATATAATCGGCGCAGTAATAATAATAAAGGTATCTCTGATGACAACATCATCATCTTTTCCCATTAAATTGTCAACAAATATGGTTTTATTTGGTAGGTTAATCACCCGCAATGTTATTGATACCTTAAGCACCTAAAATCACTCAAGGAGGGCCTTCCCTAGTTGTTCCAGCAGCAGTTGGCAGGTGTATGGACACCCAGCTCTACTTTCCCCTGCCACCTCTTGCTCTCCTTGGGATTAGGACCTGTCAATGCAGCCCTCTCCCCACCCCTTCCAACTACCTCCTCAATGCTCACTGTCATTCCCTCACAAACACACACACACACACTGGGACGGCTGCCCCAATCTTTAGTTCTTAGGGTGCTGTGTATGATAGCGACTGGGCACGCTCTGCGCTTGATTAGGGCAGTTAGCCCTGCTAAGGCTCTGCCTGTATACAGTGGATTACCACGAGGGAGGCAGGGGTTAAGTCTACCCAGGCACCATGCCTTCCTCTCTTTCTCCCTCCCTCCATCCCTCTTTCCCCCCTAGTGAGTCACTGCAGTAGGCCTGCCTGGCAGCTCGTCTGGGCTCTGCGCGCAAGGCCCGTCTGACAGGTAGCGGGATTTGGCGGAGCGCTCTGCATGAGAGCCAACAAGAAAAACTGAACACGGGATTAGTTTGGGATTATATTGTCAGAGCGAGCCTTGATGGACAAACTGCAGAGGAATAAATTGCAATCTGTTTGAGGAGCTAGTGCTGCTGCCACGCAAACAGGAGAGAACGTCTAACGCCCTGTCCAAAATGACAGGGGGAAAAAATCATTAATAATTTATAAACAACCCCTCAACCATTACCCGTCGCCTGCTCTTGAATGCTGCCGGGTCCGTATTTAGACATGTGTCTTCAGCCCATAACCTGGCTTTTAAAGCTGGTTAATGTTATTTATTCAAGCCAAGTGATAGGAATCTCATGGAGATAAGAAAGAGCGTAATGTTAAGACTTGAAAAAGCACATATGGCGAAAGAAATTCCCCAAGTCTTTTTATCTCATGTCAAGCTCCTGTCCTGTTTCTGATTAGATGACATATGTAGCTTAGAAACGTGTCACAGTTATGACAGCATGCTGGGACTGGTGTTTGTCAGTGTATAATTTTGACTGATTTTGGTATACATTGTCATCTTAAAAGGAGCTTTTAGTACAGCACTAAAAATGGCTTAAGTGGATTTTATAAAGCTAGCTTGGACAGTAAATGTATCCAGATGTTTATGATACAGTCCATTAATTGTGTCAAGCACTTTGCTATGTTTTGGACAGTTGTAAATCTCTCCCTCTTCTAGAAGCTCATAGCTTCTGTGTGGAGCTCTGCTAAGTTTCATCCTTTCACCCTCCTCAAGTTTAATTGGACTTCTATTATGCTTTAGAGCAAATGGTGTATACTTGGGTACTTTGTATAAGGTCAAATTATGCATGTCTGTATAAAATAGATGGCAACAAAGCTGGGTCAATTAAGATACACTGCACTTTTATGAGCATTTCCATTGCTCTTTACCACAAATGGGGTGTCATTTCGCCTATGTTTGCTAGGTCTCTCTCTCTCTCTCTCTCTTTCTCTCTCTCTCTCTCTCTCTTTCTCTCTCTTGCTAACCCTCTCTGGAGGAAGATTTATGTCAATTGTGACAATGGCCGTGAATACTTAGAGGTGGAGACAATCGATGGCACTGTGCAGTATTTGATCCCTACAAACTCATCCTATGTTGCGAGCAGGCCTTTCTATTAGATCTGGCCCAGGTATCCTGGAAGGATATTGACCTCATCCCGTCAGTAGAGGACGCCTGGTTGTTCTTTAAAAGTGCTTTCCTCACCATCCTAAATAAGTATGCCCCTTTCAAAAAACGTAGAACTAAGAATAGATATAGCCCTTGGTTCACCCCAGACTTGACTGCACTAGACCAACACAAAAACATCCTGTGGCGCACTGCATTAGCATCGAACAGCCTCCGCGATATGCAGCTATTCAGGGAAGTCATGAACAAGTACACACAGTCATTTAGAAAAGCAAAGGCCAGCTTTTTCAAACAGAAATTTGCTTCCTGTAGCACTAACTCCAAAAAGTTCTGGGACACTGTTAAGTCTCCTCCCAGTTGCCCACTGCATTGAGGCTCGGAAACACTGTTACCACCGATAAATCCACGATTATCGAAAATTTCAATAAGCATTTTGCTACGGCTGGCCATGCTTTCCACCTGGCTACCCCTACCCCGGCCAACAGCTCTGTACCCCCGGCAGCTACTTGCCCAAGCCCCCCCCGCTTCTCCTTCACCCAAATCCAGACGGCTGATGTTCTGAAAGAGCTGCTAAGTCTGGACCCCTACAAATCTGCTGGGCTAGATAATCTGGACCCTCTCTTTCTGAAATTATCAGCCAAAATTGTTGCAACACCTATCACTAGCCTGTTCAACCTCTCTTTCGTATCGTCTGAGATCCCTAGAGATTGGAAAGCTGCCGCGGTCATCCCCCTCTTCAAAGGAGGAGACACTCTAGACCCAAACTGTTATAGACCAATATCCATCCTGCCCTGCCTTTCTAAAGTTTTCGAAAGCCAAGTTAACAAACAGATAACTGACCACTTCGAATCCCACCGTACCTTCTCTGCTATGCAATCTGGTTTCCGAGCTGGTCATGGGTGCACCTCAGCTACGCTCAAGGTACTGAACGATATCATAACCGCCATCGATAAAAGACAGTACTGTGCAGCCGTCTTCATCGACCTGGCCAAGGCTTTCGACTCTGTCAATCACCGCATTCTTATTGGAAGACTCAACAGCCTTGGTTTCTCAAATGACTGCCTTGCCTGGTTCTCTAACTACTTTGCAGACAGAGTTCAGTGTGTCAAATCGGAGGGCCTATTGTCCGATCCTCTGGCAGTCTCTATGGGGGTGCCACAGGGTTCAATTCTTGGGCCAACCCTTTTCTCTATATACATCAACGATGTCACTCTCGCTGCTGGTGACTCTCTGATCCACCATTCTGTATACATCTGGCCCCTCTTTGGACATTGTGTTTACTAACCTTCAAACAAGCTTCAATGCCATACAACACTCCTTCCATGGCCTCCAACTGCTCTTAAACGCTAGTAAAACTAAGTGCATGCTTTTCTATCCAACGCTGCCAGCACCCGCCCACCGGACTATCATCACTACTCTCGACGGGTCCGAATTAGAATACGTGGACACCTACAAATACCTAGGCATCTGGTTAGACTGTAAACTCAACTTCCAGACTCACATCAACCATCTCCAATCCAAAATTAAATCCAGAATTGGCTTCCTATTACGCAACAAAGCCTCCTTCACTCATGCTGCCAAACATGCCCTTGTAAAACTGACTATCCTACCGATCCTTGATTTCGGCGATGTCATTTACAAACTAGCCTCCAACACTCTACTTAGCAAATTGGATGTAGTCTATCACAGTGCCATCCGTTTTGTCACCAAAGCCCCATACACTACCCACCACTGCGACCTGTATGCTCTCGTTGGCTGGCCTTCATTTTATATTCGTCGCCAAACCCACTGGCTCCAGGTCATCTATAAGTCTTTATTAGGTAAATCCCCGCCCTATCTCAGCTCACTGGTCACGATAGCAACACCCACCCGTAGCATGCGCTCCAGCAGGTATATCTCACTGGTCACCCCCAAAGCCAACACCTCCTTTGGCCGCCATTCCTTCCAGTTCGCTGCTGCCAATGACTGGAACGAATTGCAAAAATCATTGAAGCTAGAGGTTCCTATCTCCCTCAATAACTTTAAGCATCAGTTGTCAAAGCTGCTTATCGATCACTGCACCTGTATATAGCCCTTCTGTAAATAGCCCACACTACTACCTCATCCCCATATTTATATTTATTTTTGTTATTTTCACAAATCTTGCACTCCAGTATATCTATTTGCACATCATAATTTGCACATCCTTTATTCCTGTGTTAATGATGATAATCTGTAATTTATTTTACCACTATGGTCTATTTATTGTCCTACCTCCTAACCTTACTGCATTTTGCACTACATTTTGCACTCTGTATATAGATTTTCTATTGTGTTTTTGACTATGTTTGTTTACTGTGTAACTCTGTGTTGTTTTTGTCGCACTGCTTTGCTTTGTCTTGGCCAGGTCGCAGTTGCAAATGAGAACTTGTTCTCAACTGACCTACCTGGTTAAATAAAGGTGAAATAAATAAAAAAAAATTTAAAAGACTAACACAGCTTTCCCCTGTGCCTCATGGATCCCAAATGGGCAGAAGAAGAAATCACAACTTTTATGACAGTACATTGGATTTCATCAAACATTAAAAATAAAAGGCTAAGACTTTGAAAAGAGAAATATCCACAAATAATTGTGTTGAATTACTGCAATATTTGAATGTTATATTTCTATTTCTATACCCCCACCTTAGGATTTCTGCCAAATATCAAATGGAAAATTACACCCTTGAAACTAGTAAATTCAGCAAGACTATTGCATCTCTCACTTCCACTCACACATTGAATCCTTCTTTGTGGGATAATTGAATGTGCTTCATTAAAAGTCTCATGGTGGTGTCTGGTGGAGACAGGCATGGCACGCATTATTAATGAGCTGATTGCATTCTTTCCAATCCTGGATCATTAAGAATGCATGTATGTACGTTAAACATATGAATATGCATTGCCATAGAACATTTCCTCTCAGATTTAGCAATGAGCCAGTTTTGTGCTTGGAATAATAAACCATTTAAGAAATGAACTGCCATTTAATGCCCCCATTCCCTTGGCCAAGTGATAGAACAGTGAAAAACATTGGTAATATCTCTGCTTGAATTTGAAACTAGGTTCTGGTTTATTTAATAAAATTAATAGAATTCAGTATGCACAAACCGTATACAAGTAAATAAATAATAATCAACAAAGAAGTACACGGCTCAATTAGAATAATATATATTACATAGCGGTAAGCTACAGTATCTGAGAGCTATTGTCTTTGGCTTCATCGTGTCAAAGCTGCTAATCTAATCGGATCCAGCTTGATGAAGACAGCTGACACTCAGTCAAAATCCATGTGAAAGTGGAGGTACCGTGTATTATACTGTAGGCCTATATTATCGTGCATAAATACTCTTTAGACATATGGATGTCTTGACTTCTCATGACTAGTGAAAATAATGAAAGTCTCAAAAGGATTAGACTTTTGCAGCTTTATTTCCTCCTCCATGCATGCTTGGAATGATGAGACTGTGTGTGTGTGTGCCCGCCTGTACGTGTCTCTGCAGCGTGTGTCTGTGCACACACACGTGTGTGTATGCTCACACACACAGCTTCCTGCTGCCCTCCTCCTGGGTCCAATCACACAGTGTGACAGAGAGGACTCCAGAGGTCAGTGTGGGTCACTTGGTAGAGGTAAAAAAGAAATGTCCACGGTGAGACACACACTTGATTGATGTTGTGTGGGGGGAAGGGCGGGGTTTCTGGGGTAGATGGATAGGGGTCTCTAATCAACCTTTTGACCAATGGCGAGACAGCCAGGAGGACTAAGCATAGTATAGTATATATGCATAGAATCAGTCTGATTTTTATTAAACACATTTTGTCATCCAAATACAGATATTATCAATGTATCCATTATTTTACTCCATATAATAATAATAATAATTCCTGGATTTGTGAATGAGTCAGTTGCCTAAATCGACGGCCACAGACTTACTGAGAAGGGCATTTAGACAAAGCAAATCATCTATCTGAAGTATTCTAGATAAGAAGAGGATGCGGTAAACAGTGATTGACTGTCCTAATGTTTGGACCACTGGCTCGCCCTCTTCTACAGGGCTTGGCTTTCCTGTTGATTTATTTATCAGAGAGTAGGTGTGAGAAACAAAACGAGCCTGTCTCCTACACCGTTTCAGTAGAATGGGGTTGGGTCAAAGCTAAATGAGAGTTTAGAAAAAGGTTTATCGTTTGTCTAGGATCTGCAAAATTCAGCAACATTTCTTACTTAGAACATTTTTAATACTCGTTGTTTTAATCCTTTTACTAATTTGAAAGAGGACCTCATGATTGTTCATGATTGTACTCAGGAACAAGCAACAACTTTTGCAATATAAATTGAGTATGACCCACAGGAGTTGATGGCACCTTAATTGGGGAGAACGAGCCCGTGGTAATAGCTGGAGCGGAATTAGTGGGTTGGTATCAACTACATGTTTGTTGCCATTGCATTTGCTCCGCTCCGGCCATTATAATGAGCCGTTCTCAGCAGCCTCCTGTGGTATGACCTTGGGTTCGTTCAGTTCCATTCAAAAGAGCCAAGAGTGAACTGAACATGACGGGCCCATTCGTTTCACATCCCAATTTCCTCTGCAAACAAATAAAGGTATGTCCATACACACAACTCTTGACCCGTGCTGATAATTTGACTCTTCAGAGATTATTGTTTTCTTTTTCTCTTTGGTTCTAATTATTATCTTTGCTCTCCAGTGACAGGAAGAGTCAACAGTAGCGGCGAGAATCTTATATCTTCTTAAATAAACGGCGCTGTCTGATTATGTTTTAATGGGCAAACCTCGTCCCTATGGGCTGTGACCCTATGAGTGTGTTTTAGCTATGTAGACTGCCGCTCAGTAAGAGATATAATTGCTATGTACATACTCTCCTGGTCCAGGCTCCTTCGGTGTCCCGTCCTACAGTATGCCTATGCTGTCTGTCTGCTGCTACGGTTAGGTTATGTTCCCCAATGTTATTCTCCCAATCGGGATTAGGTTTGCTGGAAAAACACATGATATGACCGCAGAGGGGGCAACACGTTGTCTTTCACTCCCGACGGACGCCCACTCAGTCTCACTCCCTTCAAACGCAATGAGTTACAGTCTTTACTTCCCTGGGAAGAAAACGAAGACTTGCTCAGAGCAGGGGTTGGTCATATGGACGGGAAACCCTCCAAAAAGCTGGGGATGTTATCAGATTGAGAGAAGAAGAAAAAATCAAGACCAAATGTCTTTCTGACTCGTCTGTGCTTCGCCCATTCACTATCTTTTCCTTTTATTTTTTATTTGTCGCTGAAACTTGATGAATTTTGGGGGAGAGAAAATATTTAGGGAATAGGTAACATTTTTTAGGCCTTGATATTAGATTACACTGAACAAAAATATAAACGCAACATGTAATGTGCTGGTCCCATGTTTCATGAACTGAAATAAAAAAACACAGACATTTTCCATACACACAACAAATGTATTTCTCTCAAATTTTGTGCACACATTTGTTTACATCCCTGTTACTGAGCATTTCTCGTCCACCTGACAGGTGTGGCATATCAAGAAGCTGATTAAACAGTATGATCATTACACAGGTGCACCTTGTGCTGGGGACAATAAAAATGCACTTTAAAAGGTGCAGTTATGTCACACAACACAATGCCACAGATGTCTCAAGTGTTGAGGGAACGGGCAATTGGCATGCTGACTGCAAATTGAAGGTTAATTTCTCTACCATAAACTACCTTCAATGTTGTTTTATAGAATTTGGTAGTACGTCCAACCGTCCTCACAACCGCAGACCACGTGTAACCACGCCATCCCAGGACCTCCACATCCGGCTTCTTCACCTTTCGGGATCGTCAGAGGGGGGATTGGCTGGGCCTTGCTCCCCTGCCCAGTCATGAAAATCCATAGATTAGGGCCTAATGAATTCATTTCAATTGACTGATTTCCTTATATGAACTGTAAGTATGATAAAGTATGTTTAAATAAAATATTTGAAAATGAAAACAGCACACAAGCCGGCAACAACGGGTGAAATCCATAATACTAAAATAAATTGTTGTATTTTGTGATTATTTTTTTGTTCAGTATATATATTTGAACATGATGTACATTATGTTTTAGTATTTCACCCGTTGTTGCCGGCTTGTGTGCTGTTTTCATTTTCAAATATTTTATTTAAACATACTTAATCATACTTAATTGCATAATCCAGTCATGAAAATGGAGCCATATAGTCATCATTTTATTATCAAGTCATTCTAATGACCTTACACCTTTTTTGTTAGTCTCTCTCTCTCGCTCCATTCCTCCTTCCCATCTCTCTCTCAACACCTGTCTTTTATTAGGGTGGGGTGGCCAGTTGTCTCATTGATTCTCAGTATATGGAGAAGAATGCAATGACGTCTCCAAGCCTCGAGTCATTCATGAGTTGACACTGAGGGCCCAGGAGAACCGGCCCTTCTAGGAGGTAAAGCAATATCCCGGTAGAGTATGAAGTCACCACCCCGTTTGCATGCAACATGAAAAGAGGTTTCATTAAAGTTCACCTAGGTCACGAGATATAAGAAGGCCATGTTCATCAGTCAGTCTGGTTTTCTCTGGGATACAGGTAGGCCTACAGTACATACTACAGTACATACTCATAACATATGATAAATGTGAAGCAATTGAGAGGTAATTGTTTTAATATGTGCCCAACCATGCCCATATCATTTGCAATCCCCCCCCAAATTATCACAGTTATATAATGAATATTGGCCAGTGTGTGTTTTGGCTACGTTTGGACAACACAGCCATAATAAATAGTCTCCTCATCACCTGTGCTATGCACACCAGGTTTAGTCTCTGAGGTAAAATGTTGTGTCTGCTTTGACACTGTTTGTGCAGGTGTGTGCAGTGTGGTCTCAGGGCAATTGGTATGATTTGTAACGTACATTTGTTTCCCTCCATTTAACATGGTATGTTACGTTACGAATGGAATAGCTTACAATATAAATGGAATTGGAGAACAGATAGTATGATATGTCTTACCCGGTCGTACAATATCATACATATTAAATTACGGAATGTATCATACAAATTGGATCACATAATGCATCATACGTCCTGCTGTATGCACCTTAACCACAAAGGTTAGGAGAATTTATGTTGGAAGTTAGAACAACTAACAGCAAAGGTTATGAGAATTTATATAGAGTAACCAGACCATTAGTGCATGTCATACATTGTGGAGGTACACAAATTTACGTCCCAAAGTCTGTTTAATGTGGTCATGCTGGTGTGTGTTTATGTGAGTGTGTGCGTCCATGAGGTAGCGTGAGGTGATCCACTTCCTTTTCGTTTTTCTTCCCATTATCCTCCAGCTCTAAGCTGACTAACATTTTTTTCTGAAGAGAGGGGACCAGGGTTCGTGTTCAGGCCTCCTCTGTGAATCACAGCGTAGCGTGCGATCGGCCCACTGCCCTCTGCTTGACTCCCCTATGAACTCTGTTACAATAACATACTTGCTTTTTGCTCCGTCCCTAACCCCCAACCCACCCCACCTCTATTCCCCGACTCTCTTACACTTCTGTGAAAAATGGGGGAATAAAAAAAGAAAAAAGAAAACTCCCCACGTGAAAAATAAACGCCTATCTATAGTGGTCTGTGTGATTGAAGCCGACGGGTATTTATTTCGGCCGCTAGCCCCCTCGAAATTCTATCAGTGCTGTTAGCATAACTGTGATGACGCAGATAATCTTTGTTATTATTATTATTATTCTTTATTACTTTAATTTATTTCTCCCTCTAGGGCTGGATGCGGTAATGAGGACCAGATTCTTGCTCCCTCTTCCACTTCCTCTGTAACGGTGGCCAGTCAGAACAAGTCAAGGTTAACAGTGCCATCTACAGTAGAGAGGCTGCCTCTATCCATTATCCAACACCAAATTACAGCAAATTATGGGGTTGAGAGATCCGTACAGTACTCAGTTAAGATGACCCATCTCTAAAAGCAAGAGTGTGTTATTACAGTATTATTAAAGTGTGAGCTATGGTGTTTTATACAACTTAGAAACCTAACTCTTCAGACCTTTATTTAACCAGGTAGGTCAGTTGAGAACAAGTTCTCATTTACAACTGCGACCTGGCCAAGACAAAGCAAGGCAGTGCGACAACAAACAGTTACACATGGGAAATAAACATACGTACAGTCAATAACACAATAGTAAATCTATATACAGAGTGCAAATGTAGTGCAAAATGCAGTTGGGGGTTGCATTTATATGATTGTGACATCCTTTTCAGAGCCACACAAATTTAATGCATTATTTTGAAATCAGGTCCTATAAGGTATTTTTTAAATCTATGGAATTAGAGTTGATTGTATTATTTTTCATAATTTGATTATACAGTAGATAAGATATATAATCAATTAGGGAGTGTGATCAATTGATTATACCAAAATGAAAATACATGACTACTGATGGACACGAAATGACAAGTATTCACCGATTAATTTGGGCAAGATATGACAGACGTCAGAGGCCAAACAGATCAGGGCCTCGGCCATTGGGCTTGAGTGAGAAAAAAGCTAAATACACAGCCTTTAATGTTTCTCCTCACTCTAATCACCAGTGGCGATATACTCCCAAATATTATCCCCTTCTCCTTCATCCACTCTACAACGCTGTGCTCTCCCACTTACCGGAAGCTCCAACATTTACCTCGGGATTTACCGGGTTTGGGCTGAAGTGGCTGTGAATGGGAAAGTGCTAATCTACAAGGCAGATTTAGGATTAGTCTGGTGAACCAGGTGACATCAGGGATGGCCTGTCATTGGCCAGAGGGTGGGGGCGGGGATCTGGCTGGATTCTTGAATAGACAGGGTGGGGGGGCTCTGTCTGTTTATCTGTCTGCATATCTGTTTCTCTCTTTCTCTTTGTCTCCCTCCCTCCCTCTCTCCCTTTCTCTCTCCCTCAAGGAGCCCTGATGAGAGAATTCCATTAATCAGTTGAGGATTAACAGGGACTCAAACAACACTACATCTAATTCCTCCCTTCACAGCCACTGGGGCGAGCCCTACACAGGCACAGCACAACACAAAAACAGACCAGCATTCTCTGTTTCTGGAAGAGTGCCTTCTAATACAAGTTATTGATCAGTCTACCAGTTTATGGGTCTGTATGAGTATTGTTATTTCAATGCGTTTGAGTGAATGAGGGATACAAAGTGTATTGAAAGCAGGTGCTTCCACACGTGGTTCCTGAGTTAATTAAGCAATGAACATCCCGTGATTCTCAGGGTCATGTATAAAAATGCTGGCCAATATTTTGGCCATTATTTTGTGAACCATATGCCATGGCCGTCTCAGTCACCAGATCTCAACACATTTTAACACTAATGGGAGATTCTGGAGCGGCACCTGAGACAGCATTTTCCACCACCGTCAACAAAACACCAAATGATGGAATAGAGTTCCAGACAATTGTAGAATCTATGCCAAGGTGCATTGAAGCTGATCTGGGTCGTTGTGGCCCAACGCCATACTAATACACTTTATGTTGGTGTTTCCTTTATTTTGGTAGTTACCTTTACATCTGCATATGTATAATGACGTTTCAGTAACTCTATTGTCTCTAGGACGTGCTTTTGTTACAATACTCTACATGTGGTTTCTGGGTCAGATTTGTTCCATGGTGTTTCCTTTTTCTACTGAAATATGATTGCTTCTATTCAAGTTAGGCATCTGCATGATCTGTCTCATATGTAGTATCTTGTGAGGTGATAAGCATGTCTGGCTGCAGGATTCTGACCTCAGAGCAACCCACAATAATAATAATAACACAAATACAATAAAATCGGCAGTAAATCAACCCAAAGTGATTTTAAATTTGTTTCCAAGTACTCCCACACATGAATAGGTATATGTGTGCGCATCTCAATGTAATCAAGGTTTGAAATGATTCTGTTTGGGATTTGGGATTCCTGCGGCCAATTTGCAGTATACAAATTATGTAAAGCTATGTTCTGGCCCCCCGACCATTCGCTCTAGAATAAATCGGCCCACGGCTGAATGTAATTGCGGACCCCTGCCCTCAATCTTATGAAGTTCTCATACGTTGTTAAATCCAATGCATTATGTCCCATGCACAACTCACAATAATGCATCGGAGGCGTCAATGTGAAGCGGTTGCATTTGCAGACAGGTTAAGTACATGTTGGCGTGGCTCCCGCACTATCTGGGAGACAGCTTGGCTTCCCAGACTCCCACAGTTTCCGCAGTAATGAACGAGCTGCCTTACCCAAACAAACAGGCTCTCTGGAGATGTACCTCAACTACCTCCCTAATCCAGGAAGTCTCTCTTATCTCCTCCCGAATGGTCCAGTGCTGAGCCACCGCAGGCTATGATGTCATTCGTCAGGTTGAAACCCAGACTATTGAACAGGTATGGAAGTTTCAGTGAAAGAAAGTGACTGTTCCACTGTGGTGGTGCCCATCAGGGCTCGGTCCTCAACCTATTGTTTATTTACACAGCCACCAGCCACATTGACATGTTTCCATATGTCATATATGTATTGCTCACTTCTTTTACATAGAAAGGTATGTTATGTTGAGCTGGTCTTTTACATAGAAAGGTATGTTATGTTGAGCTGGTTGAATGGGGTTACAGGTGTGTCTGCATGTTGAATTTACTGTGAGATTTGCTTACAAAAACATAAGACCAAAATGCTGAGAGAAAAAAAAACACTGAACACTTACTGCCTGGATTTCATTTAGAATCTTGAAGAAGAACTAAACGCTCATTTTGTCTATAGGGGCTAATAGTTTCTGTGTTGGCGCATCTGATACAAAAGCATATAAACCACAGGGTTGTGTGAGTACAGTGCACATTTCTCCATCATGCAGTAATGACAGTTGATTATGAAAAACGCATGTACCATAATGAACATCGATGGTTTGTATAGGGATGGTGCCGCCTTCCAGTGTTGACAGGAAAGAGGAAAAGTGGCAGTAAAAGGAAATCATGGTTTGGCTGGAGAGGCATTATGACGGGTGGCGCCGTTCATTAGACAACTTTATGGAGAGCTAGAAGCTCCCGTCCTCCCACGCAAACCTGACTGGTCCGTGTCAGGCACCGCACCCCTGCCTGCTCCTTCTGTACACACACACAAATGCACACACACACGCACGCACGCACGCACGCACGCACGCACACACACACACACACACACACACACACACACACACACACAAGGGGTTGAAAACCTCACTACCATAAACTGTGCTTTGCTTGAGAATGAATCTACACTTTTCGGAAATGCAATACATTCCTCCACTCAAGCATCTTACTCTCTGATTGCTTCATCAATGATCACATGATCAACTTATTTATTTTAATGTGAAAAAAAGTGTTTTACCTATCACCTACTAAACTGTCTTGAATCAAGTATGATCAATTAATAATTTTGCCCAAAAATGTAGAACCTTCTTGAGATTTGTACACTTTATGCACACAGAATTTTCCTTTATTTATTTATTGATTGATTTATCAAGCTTAATTCTAATCACGTATTGCCCGTTTCGAGGGCACTTCTCAATTACAACATCCTCACGCTAAGACCCTCATCAGGTTAAGCTTTGATAGAGATATTCTCCAGCTGGTATCTTGTGTTTATAGGTGTCTGTGCTAAACGGGCTAGCAGTTTCCCATTGCTATCAGTTACCCTTGAAAGAGGTCTGAACCAGTTGCTAAGAGCTTTCACCCAATAGCGTTGAGCGTTAATAGTGACCTGGACATTTATTTCAACCAAAGGCTGTTATAAAGATCTAAGTCCATAAGACCATGTTTGCGAGTTTAGAGACTACACCAACAACTTTAGTTTAGAGACTACACCAGCAAGTTTAGTTAAGAGACTACACTAACAAGTCAACAAGGAGCTGGAGAGAATTTGAAACCAAGCGCCGCAGCGAGTTCACAAAGCCCAAAACAGCTGTGTTTTTACAATCACTGAAATACTACGCTGGAAATATTTTTTTAATGCCGGCTACACATACTGCACCTGCCATTTCCATCACAGCCGTGTGGTCACAAAGGGAGCATTTCATCTGTCAACAGGACCAAGCCCTCTATAGATCCTGCAATCCAGTCAATCCTTCAAACACCCCATCCAACCCCCTGTACAATTCTGTCAATTCAAATGGGATATTCCCTTAATTGACCCAAAAAAAGACGTTTTCCTTCACCTGTCAAAACCATCAAAACAATGAAGGAGCACAGTCCGGATGTGTTGTGATGTTCAGGACAGATTCAGCGGATGTTTTCCAATGTTTTGACAATCAAAATCTGTTTTGCAAATCCCTCACATTGTGAAATATTTAATTTAACAAAAAGGGAATGATCATTTTTAACTCTAACGCATGCCATTGTCATTGGAGAAGTGACATTTCGCAAAATTCACAAATGCGAGCATAGGCAAATCTATTTTGGTATTTTTCATACGGGAACATCAAGGTACAGAACGTCAGGCTATGCGATTTGCTAAAGATACAGTATATACTTTAACAACATTATTTACAAGTGTCATTTCACAGAAGAGCTATAGGCCAAATAAAAGCATTGACCCTCATAAAGAAAGCTGTCATCGGGGTCATAAGCTCTAACTTAGTGACCGCAAATGGTTCTGGTCCTCAGTCCCCACCAACTGCAGTACAACCAGACCCACCATGGGGTAGCATAGCCTACCCTCCAGGGTAAAACAAGAGAGGGAGAGAAAGAGACTGCGTCAAGCCAGTAGGGATTAAAGGGGTCACAGTGGATCAGCTGGGTCTTCCTCTCCCACAGAGGAGGAAAAGCAAATATTAATCACCTCTAGTACTTCACACACAATGGGCCCCTGGAGTTGTCAGGAGGGCCAGTGGAGCAGACGACACAGGTCCCAGGGACTAATGAAAAACGAGTGGACGGCTGTCTGTGTGTGTGGTGTGCATATGTTTGCACTTCTGAATATGTACAGTATACGTGTGTTGACGAGAATGCACGCATGTGTGTGTGTGTCCATGTGACTGTATTTGAATAAGGTGGTCTATGGATGTGTGAGTGTCTATATTTTTGTGTAAACTGGCGCAAGCATATTCACACGCATGTCTGTCTGTGTGTGTGTGTGTGAGAGAGAGAGACCAGAGAGGACTGGAATGTGGCATTGTTGGCTTTACTCCCTGGCTTGGCACCATATTCTGCCCACCCTCCTGCCCGTGCCTGGCCATTCGCAGTGGGACCATTCGCTCTCTTGCAGCGACGGCCCCACCTGGCGAGGCACGGCGACGACGCCTATGCCATCTGGTCCCGACGGCGGCCCACTATTGGCCCTTGTGCCAGTGTGGCGTGTTTAATGAGCACATATGAGCAAACAGCGCGTTGCCAGGTGGCGGTGCCGTCGCACCATGTGACCAGGCGGGCTCCAACCTCGCTGTTCAAACCCGGGGGCATCAAAGGACGGCGTGGGATTTCCAAAGTAACCAAGGCGTAATCCACCCCCTTATTGGTCCCATTCATATTGAAATGCATGGTCATAGGAGTTGCAGGAGCCCGTAATCTTGCCAATGAGCAGTCCGGCACAGCTGCAGGGATAAAGTTAGAGTGAGACCACCACTATATTAGAAAAGCTAAGGCCTCGCTGATTGGATTATGAGAAGTGGAGTGGGCGGGCGAGGGCAGGGGGAGAGGGGGGTGAACAAATGTCATCTTTCAGTGTTGGCCTGTGTGTGGCGGTGGTTGTGTTAGGCTTGGCTCCATAAGGCCGATGGGCGGGGGAGGACAGGGGGCTTTGTCCCAGGGTTTGAGCACGGGACAGAGAATGGGTGCAACAAAATGGGTAACCAAAAGCAGCGATCAGCATCTGGACTCGGGCCTTGATTCCGACTTGGCCTCCCAGCGTGAGCTCGTCTGGTATTAAGTTGTAGCGCGACAGAGTTTCGAGGACTAAACCGGCATTAGCTGCCGACTTAAAGGTTTTTGCCGGTTACTCTGGTAGGAAGAGCCACCCCATTTAAATGTGATTGAACGCGGCTTATATGTGGATCAATGATTATCCTCTTGACTGTTTTGTTTTGAGGTTTCTTTCAGCATTCATTGGAGAGTGGGAGAGGAGTAGCCATTTTGTTTCAATGATAAAGAATCAGCGTTCGTCGCTGAAATGTAGAATATTTTGATTTCCTAAAATGTATCCTTTATGCCCTTTGATTAACATATGCATTACACATATAGGTCTTTATTTTAAAGTACACCAGATATACAATTTTAAAATGAATGTACACAACATGAAATCCTGCATTGAAATACATAAATCAACCAGATACAAATGGTGGTATATTGGCATTATAAAGTTAATTACATTTCAAATGCAGCATTATTCAATCACACAAATTACTGCTTTCCCTTTGGACTTTCCCAATAATAACTGTTTTAAAGTTATCACACATGCTGTCACTCTTTAATGAAATGTATTAAAACACGGTGCTTGAGAGACCCTTCACCTCTACGATATTCACTGGTGATATAGGCTCCAAAGATTTCATATACAGCAATCTAATACATAGGTGCTATATATTGACACGGTGTAGACCTCTCAGGAATCCCAGTATAAATTCAGCCAGCCGTGTTCGGTACAACCGAATAGCTCACACACTTGACATCTCATTTTAAAGCTTATTGAGTGTGAGGAGGACTTTGTGCCAAGCAATTTCACAGTTATTTGCCAAAGATTAACCTTGGATCGGGAATTGCAGAGTTTTAATCTGACAGTGCTAACTGTTACCACAGCTAAAGCCAGGTTTATTCCAATTAAATGAAATGCCTTCACAAAGCGTTACATATTGTTGTGGACTATAAAGTCTATCTTTATGTTTGTTTAAATAATGAATAATTATTTTCTATAATTGTTTCTCCTTTCCCTTTTCTTGAAACCTGCAGCTTCTGACACATTTTGTGGTGCATTCTGTATATCAGAAGCATCAAACATGTATATGTATTTATAATGGCTTATTTAATTACATGTATTATAATGTGGGCATCAACTCTCTCCCTCTCTCTCTCTCCATCTCCCTCTCTCTCTCTTTTTCCCTCCCTCTTTCCCTAACCCTCCCTCTCTCCCTCCCAGCTCTCACCATCTCCCCCGGAGCATCAAAGGAAAAGGCGTGGGGGAATCTTTGTGGCGCTCTCAGACACATTATGGAACCAGATCAGTGGACGACAGGCGTCGACTGAGGCCGACAGTGGCCGCTGGCTTTATTCATCATGTCATATTATCTCCGGACCCTGCAGGGCCACGCTGCAGGGTCGAGGACATCAGTGGTTCATCAGTCCCACCGGCAGCATGGCTAGCGAAGCAATGCTATAATTCTCTACAGGAATGTGTTGTTGAATGAATGAATTCCCTCCCACTGAGAAGTAGTAGCAGTTGCCAAGATGGAATATCATGAGTGTGTAGCATTCATGCGATGATTGGTCAGGGCAATATATGGTTATATATGGCTGTGTATACCTACGGTATAATACATATATAGCATTATGGTTACATGGCATTATGTCCATATCACAATATATAGGGTAATATATGGTTATTTGTGCTGTGACATTAACAAGAAAGCATTGGATATGTTGAAAATAACTCTCAAATAAGTCACACCAAAACAGGATTGCTTTCTGTGCAATGCTTGCAGGTTCTGCACTATTGAAAGAAAAAAAAAATCTTGACATTATATTATTGTTTGTCTACGCTAATATAAGCTGTGAAGTGCATTGATATGTCAGCTCCCATGGATCAGCACCTTGGCCAAATGAGTGCCCTTGGCATGGACTAGCCTGACAAGAGAGCACGTACTTCATAAGCATATTAATGTCCTAACAGTGTAAAGAGTGTTTCAGCCTAATTAAGGCTTCATTACCACCACATATACTCCCCTTCTCAGCATTGCTGGGGTGCTTTGATGACCCACTACCTCCCACTATTAGACCGGGGAACGGAATAGAAGTTGGTACCAATTTCGCAGTGCAAATCTCCACCCCCGGTGCGCTCTGGGATTGCATAGGTTGGGTGACAGGTTGTGTCAGCTGTGTCTTTTACCTATCGTCGAGGCAGTTTCGCCAAATGTACACAAACGCATACACACACACTCTCTCACACACACACACACACACTGACTCCCCCTCCGCAGAGGAGGGCCAGAGCTCCGGAGCTATTTATCTCCATCTCCACACCTTGAGGTTTGGCAATAACATCTCATTACACTCACTATCCTTCAATCAACAACAGGGGCCTGAGCCTGGCTATTCCCAGACTGTGGCTATATAGCCCTGACCTTAGCACAAACCTGTTGTATATCTTTACATGGCCAACGGAACGTAATACTGAGCACCCTCTGATTGCAGTGTGAGTGATTGAATGAGTGAGTGACTGTTGAGCTGTTTGACGGTGCTGACAAGTGCACAGGGAGAGTGAGGGAAGAAAACAAAATGGCTGAAATGGTTGGATAGGCCAAGGGTGATGGCTGCATGTCTTTATTAGGCCATGTCAAATTGAAGTCTCTCACACTGAAACTACAGCTCATGTTGTTTCATTCAGTTCTGGTCAACTTTTGCAACATGATATCAACGGCACCCTGAAAAACATTTTCATACGTCACGCTTCAACCAATTCACGCTATATGTCAATTGGCCATGCTACCAGCAGGCTAAGCGGTACCAATGGGAAAAGATGAGCGTCAACAAATTGACACTTATGTCAATATATTGCATTCAATGGAAAAAGATGAATGTCACAGGGTTGATGCTTATCGAGAGCGTGGGACTATAAGATTCATCAAGAGATAATTGGCTTTTAAGTTCCAAACCCTCATTGGTTTGAATGGTGTCAGCAATTCTTGCATTTTTTTTAACTTAACAACATGAATTGGGGTATTTAGAGTACAATATATAGAGAGAACATTTAACAGAACAGGGCTATGTCAATAAGTACATTTTGACTAAATACAATACATTTCCAGTCAATGCGAAAAGATGTGTCAACAATTTTATGCATATGTCAATATATTCCGGTCAATGGGAAAAGATGAAAAGATAACTCACAAACAGAGAGACAGATAGACAGACGTCTCTCTCTCTATTCTCTAATCCCCCTCTCCCGGTGTGTCTCTCTCTTCTCTCTCTCCCTCCCTCATCATGTAATGTTCATTCATTTCCAGATTTGAACCCCGGGTGTCTTCGTTCCACAGTTCTTTAATATAAATGTACACAAACACACAATAAATATACATTATGATGTCATATTCTAAATGTTAGGAGGGTATTTTTGGCCTACATATTTATAGCCTTCTACAAAAAACAAGAAAAGGAACATTGCTCAATGGGACCTGCTGGGGAAAAGGTGCCCAAGCGGTCTATCCAATATGTCTCTCTTTGGAGAACTATCTTATCCATACGCATTTGGGTGAGAGGATAAAGGTTTGAGGTAGAATAACCTGTAAGACTAATTACATTGTATATCTCCTTAAAGATCAACTGAACACACCAAATTTGATTTCTGTCTTGGAGGTGCTTTTCCTGACTGATTCAGCATTTGGTTTATGATGTTTGTCCCCTATGAGACACTGTAGATGCAGAAGCCTATTTCACTTCCTCAAAATCCCCAGAAAAATCTAAGACTACTCAAGAAATCTGTAATTAATTTAGACGTTTTCGCAAAGGCTGTTTTAGTTGCGCAATTTTACATCTAAGTAAGGTGTTTGGTGCAGTATTTCTCAAGTAAAAAAATGTATGGAGTGTTATCTTATGTAAACAAAGTCAGTGCTGCACACTACATTTCCCTGGTTTTTCCTGGCTAAACTAGCTGAACTATGCTAGTTTTCGTCCTCATTGTCAAACGTCATAATTACTGCATGTAATTGTTTTATTGTTTTGTTGAATAGTCTTTTAGATATCTGTCGTAAGACATCAGTGGCGAAGGATATCAAACAATTTTTTTGTAGGGTTTTATTTGATCATTTACAAACAATACAAAACATACACATACAAATGACAACATCATACAAACATCAGCTGTACATCACACCTGCCCAATACCACTAGCACACAACCCTATCTCGGTGGCGAAGGATATCATTGCTACTTATTGCGGATCCAAGTTCAGTTTTGATATTCCCCGGCGTCATTGGCATAGGGTTAGCTGGATGTTTCTGACTGGTCTTGGAACTGTGACAACGGGCAGGCTTCAGGGATGCATTTCACACTGCCAACTAATACTACATTTAAGCAATGTGCATTGCAGTGAACATAAAAAGCTAATGGGGCCTCTGATTTAATGCGTACTTGCACACCTGTGTTCGTTCCACTCACGACAGAGGCACCATCATATGCTTGCCCTACTAGGTGGTTTGTGTAGTCAAGGCCATACTTTGCAGTATTTGTACAATTTTCTGTGAAAGTGCTGCAGCATCCAGGCGCTCTGCTGCGTCAAAGGTGAGGAAACCTTCACATATTGACCCATTGTAATAGTATCGAATCACAAAGGACGTCTGTTCCTTATTGCCAATGTCTTTGGTCTCGTCGACCATAATGCTGAAAGCCTCACTTTGTGCAACTTCACTAATTATTGAGGTGCAGACATTTCAGCCAGGCAATCAATTATTTTGTTTTGTGTACTATGCCCAAGTTATGATGCATTTCTTTGACTTGTCATTTTTCTTTTGACTGTATGCTCATGCTTGGCTAGCAGTTCCATAATAGAGAGGACATTTCCTTTATTCTGACCATCCGTTTTTTATGTGCTCTCTGTGCAATGTTTTGCGTAGCTGTTTCTCCAACAGTTTTAACGTACTCTCTATTTTCCCTCACTCATTTATTATATTATGCATTTAAGGAGGCTGAGAGAGAACATTTGCTTGCAGTCGACTTTTGATATTCTGCCCATGCTAACATAGCATTAGTATGTGATTCTGATTTGGCATGGCCTACAAATTCCCCGTCTTTGTAAGTTGCTTTTTTCCAATGGGGGGGGGCAGTGGGGGGGCCAGCGATTGAATCAGGGTAGCCATGGCCCCCCCTGGCCACCCCTTGGCGGCGCCACTGCTTGCTGAGACTAGACTTTTGTTATTCTTCATACATTTCATGATTATTCTTCATGATTTGTTGTCAAATATGTAGCTGACTCACTGTGGCATGTTGTTTAAAAGGCCACTATTAAACACAATACAATTAAAAAATAATTGGAAAATAATTTAGAGTAGCCTAGTCCTGTAACTGCAGGCTACAGATTTATTCAAATGTAAAACTTTTATTTTCTCATCTTAAAAAGGCAAGATTCTCAAGGTAGGCTACAGTAGAATGCTTCTTGTTCAAAATGTGTGTTTTTAAACACCAAAACAGAATTATATTATGGAGTGCTGTTCTTTGTTTTTATTTATCAAATTAGGCCTACACAATAACAACATTTGCAGGCTGTATAAGAGTAGCTTGCGAAAAATAAATGTTTGTATGAAGTAGTTCTTATGAAAGAAAAGATTGGCGACCTCTGCTCTAGCCCAAACCGTTTAAATATGATCCATATTACCAGAGCTACATTACTTTAATTTCCATTCAAATTTGATCATGATAAATGAATAACAAATTTGCAATATGATTTGTATGTGTGCAAATTTAAATGCAAAACTCCAGTTAGCATTTTCAAGTGGACAGTTCTTATTCAAGAAAAATAGTTGTTCTGTTTTATGGATTCCTTGAATTGCAGGAAAATGGTTTTGAAAAATTTACATTTTATGGGGGAGGTCTCCTAGACCCCCCGCCCAACCCGCCCCTCCTCCATCAAGCTTTCGCACACCCACTTTCAGACAAAGTAAGGCTCCCATGCTGTTGGTAATGCTTTTCTAAGGAAGAAAGGCCTTATTCTCTTAAGGTTTTCACTGTAAAGAGTTAATTTCACATAGGCAGGTGTAGGCTTGAGTTCATCGGTAGCATCTGTTGAACGATCCCATTCCTGAATTTTGTTTCTAGCCTGAACTGTTATACTGATGTCACTCAAAAGCACATTAAGTCAGGTCAGAGGAGGGAGAGAGAGGGAGAGATGAGTGGAAGGGGAGGGGGGAGAAGAAGGAGGTGGAAAGAATGGAGGGAATTGAGAGATATAATGGAAAGGGGGATGGAGGGGGAAACGAGGGAGAGAGAGGGAGCAGGTGAAGGAGGGAAGGGGAGAGAGAGATAGAAGAAAGATAGGAAGAGAGAGCAAGATAGAGAGATAGGAGAGAGGGGGAGAAATAAGGGGCAGGGAGAGAAGAGGAGGATAAAGAGGAGGCAATGAGAATGAGAGGGAGGAAGAGGGAGAGACCTGTCTGTGAGTCTCATCTTTTCGTATTTTTCCATTGACTGGAATGTATTGACATAAATGTAAATTGATTGACATACCTTTACCCATTGACTACGATGTATTGACACAAGCATCAATCTTGTCTCACTCTTCCTTTCCCATTGAATGCAATGTATTGGCTTAAGTGTGAACCCTGTGACAGTCATCTTTTCCCATTGACTGCCATATACTGTATGTACATAAGCATCAACCTTTTGACACTCATCTTTTTACATTGAATGCAATGTATTGACATAGGCATCAATAGGTTGACACAAATTTTTTCCCTACCATTGAAAAGATAAGCGTCAATTGGTGTAAGCTCATCTTTTCCCATTGGGAGCATGGTCAGTTGACCTAAACATAAATTATTTGATGCCCCAAAAAATTATGTTTTGAGGCTGATGTTGGGCTGTTTATCGAAGTCATAACTAAAAGCTGTGGACACATTCTAGCATTGAATCTTTAAAAAATAGAAGCTTTTTTACATTGTCTTCTTTTAATAATTCCCCTTCCCCTTCCCCTCGGCCCTCCATTTGCGCATTTATGAGTGCCTCTGCCATTTGCACAAGTGTCCAAAGCTGAGGGAGTGAAAATGATTGAGGGTGTAGGAGCTAATTAGACCCTTCATAGCCACTTCGGCCAAGCCAGGAAGGAAGCAGACTTCAGAGCGAAGTGCTATCCCGACATGCACAGCGATAGGTTTGGAGTTTAATACAAAGTAATTATATGTCATGTGTTTTTGTCTTTGTCTGATTTAGAGACTTGACACATGTAACAGATTAAAATGAAATCTCCCAAATTAAATGTTTAACTGTTACTGACGTTTATATCTTGTAAAACGACATGGGTGATTTGTTAATTAGAATTTCATACTTGCATCATTCATGTCAGGAATGTGTCCCGAAGTTGATGGGTTTATTTATCCCCTAACCACTCTCTGGAAGTCACCCTCTGAGTTTCGTCAGCAACACTTGACAACGAAGGGCCCTCCAATCGAGTTGGTAGGGGCAAAGGGCTCATTTGGGATTCACTGAGCATCTTTCTCTCTGCTCTTGATCATTCTGTAATTTTGAGTTAAAGTAAAGAATCCCTTGATTACACAGGCATACTTCATTGTTGTCTGTTGACGAAAAACTAAACAGTAACCTCACTCTAAGTACAGTAGACAAACAGTGTTGATATTTACCCATAAGCCCCCAGATATCCCTAATTATACATTACCATTGACAGAACCCTTTGAACGTTTAGCCTCAACTCCAGGTTACTACACGCTTCCCTATGATGTCACAGGAAAACCCCTTTTCTGAGTTTACTTTGTATCACCAAGGTTCATAAAAATGTTAAAGGACCCCACTTACATATCGCCTGGTTCCTCTAGAGTTCTGCCGTATAGGCAGTTTCTCCTGGCCTCTGCTTGCTTTTTTGGGCCGAGGCCAAGCACTGTAAACCACTATGTTACAGCTCCTGTACACATTTGACTGATTTAGATCAGTACCACTGTTTTTAAGGCAATAATCTGTCCCACCAGTAAACATATTCCCAGGTAAGAAGAACCGTGGCCCGTATTCGCAAAGCATCTCAGAGTAGAAGTGCTGATCTAGAATCACATTTGCCTTTTAGATACTAATGAATGAGATAATATAATAGACAGTGGGGACCTGATCCTAGATCAGCACTCCTGCTCTGAGATGCTTTGCGAATAAGGGTCCAGGGAGGGAAGAGAAATCCTGGACCCCACATCCCCATCTCCAGCTGAGGGAGCACAGTGAGGTATCCTCACACCACTGTGAGATCAGACAGCTTTATTGAGAACATCTTAGACTGACAATGGAGTCATACGGTCAAGAAATGGGCCTGTATGGGTGGAGGAGATTCCCAGATTTATTATGTTTCCATTGCACCCACGCCTTGACGTCATAAAATTTTATGATATGTTTTCCAGGGTGAATATTTTTTAAGCACATCTTTACCAGACCACAGAGATAACTCACTACTGGTCGTAACTTACTGAGGCAGCATGTCAAAGCATTAATCTGAACATGCTCCTTATGAAATATAATGGCACCTGTCTTGACTATTTGGTTCTGGTTTGCAAACGTTCAGTTAGGCCTTATGTTCAGTTAGTATGAGTGAGTCACAGATGTATTATTCCTCCACAGTATACCATTTCATCTATAGGTTCATAACAACAATAGTTACTGAACATCAGCTATTGTAGTCTACCGTAAAGTATCTGTTCACAACTCTTGGTGCTCAAACAACAGGGGGAAATTACAGTTTGTTAATTAGTGTGTGCACCTCCATTAGCTCCCTATCTCACCACGTTATGATGGACGTACACGAAAAGACCATCAGAGAAAAAGCATTTAGAGCAGGAGTTTTAAGTTTCTTGTCCTAATCATGACAAATTGCATATTCTCTACTGTGGCTAAATGAAAAAAAATGTATCTTGGTTTTTCTGTGTCAAACAAATGGTGCAGCACGTAAAGGTTCGGATAATACTTAAAGGCTTGACCAGGGCCTAAGATTAATGCTTATAGAGTCTACTGATAAGAGAGAGAGAGCAAACTGTCTGGTGCAGGTCTCTAGTTTTACAGCCTCACTTCTGAATTAGGAGGGGAGTGAACCTTTTAACATTATGCTATTACTGCTACTGAGTTGTTATACATAAGCTACATCACAGTGCCATAAAGTATATATCACTTTTACAAAACAGTCCCAAGTTCTCTTTTTTGGTATACAATTTCATCTCTGAATATTTCTATGCTCCATGGCGTTTATGCAGGCCTTACATGCCTGTATTGGCATTGCATAGTATGGGTGAATGGCTGAATATGTACACTATACATCTGTAACAATGTATAGTGTACATATTCAGCCATTCACCCATACTATGCAATGCCTTTTAATAGCTTTTTGCACTCCAGACTTCTTGTATTATTTACTTTTTCACACTGCCGAACTATGTATCATGTATCTTGTATCTGCCTTTTGTGTATTTCGTTCTGGCATTTTGCACCTGCCCTAGGTTTTGTTGTAGCTGCTTGACGAAGAAATTCCCCCTCGGGGATCAATAAAGTATCTATCTATCTATCTATCTATCTATCTATCTATCTATCTATCTATCTATCTATCTATCTATCTATCTATCTATCTATCTATCTATCTATCTATCTATCTATCTATCTAATCTGCTGAATGAGGACATTATTACTGATGAATGTGTTAGTTTTTTATGACCGTTTTTTGTTTCTGTTGCATTTCATATTTGATGTGTATCTGAATCTATAAAAGAGACCTTGGTCTCAGTAAGACACCCATATAAATTAAAGAAAAATAAAGAAAATAGAGTGAGCCTAATGGTAGATAGATAGATACTAAACCAATCATGAAATTCAATTAAACCTGGCCTAGCATAAAGACTTTTTAACTGCTACAAAAATGCAGTACTGAAGTAGGCTACATATTCAACCATATTAGTCAGTCACAGCCATTTACACAACACCAGTGCAATGGCCGGTGTAATTTGGAGAATCAGTGCTCCCTCCAGTGGTGTTAAATTAGCACTGACACATTGGCACTGAGCCGAGCCAGGAGCTGAGGCAAGCCAATCTGCATTTAATTCATTGTAGTATTTAGTTTAGTAGTTATTTTTCCACCGCTAATGGTAAAATAAAATCACAGTAAAAAAAAAAAAGACTGTTTTACTTCTACTTGTACTGTCTTGCCAGCCCCGCCATTGGACATTTTTTAAATAATATTATACACCAGCCAGCCTGACATTATGAGTAAAAGCTGCCATTTATATCTGTCATAAAGTTTAAATAAAACAATTCAGTAGACACCTTGTTTGGTGTCTTTATCTTATACAGCGGGTGAAATAAGTATTGAACACGTCACCATTTTTCTCCATATGTTGGTAACAACCCAAGTAATCCATACATACAAAGAAACCAAAACAAATAAGTTCAGAAATTAAGTTATGTGTAATAATGTGAAATGACACAGGGAAAAAGTATTGAACACATGAAGAAAGGGAGGTGCAAAAAGGCATGGAAAGCCAAGACAACAGCTGAAAACTATCAGCAATTAAAAAGCAATCCAGCCCCCTGTCAGTGCAAATTAATATCAGCTGGTTCAGTCCCAACTGATGGCCTACATTGCCAAGGTGTCACACAAGACACATCTCATGATGGGTAAAAGCAAAGAGCTGTCTCAAGACATTCGCAACCTAATTGTTGCAAAACATAATGATGGCATTGGTTATAGGCACATTTCTAAGCTTCTGAATGTTCCAGTGAGCACTGTTGGGGCCATAATACGGAAGTGGAAAGACAATCATTTCACCATAAATTTGCCTCGAGCAGGTGCTCCTCGCAAGATTTCTGACAGAGGAGTGAAAAGAATAATCAGAAGAGTTGTCCAAGAGCCAAGGACCACTTGTGGAGAGCTTCAAAAAGACCTGCAATTAGCAGGTACTGTTGTCTCAAAGAAAACATTAAGTAATGCACTCCACCGCCATGGCCTGTATGCACGCTCACCACGCAAGACTCTATTGCTGAAAAAAAAGCATGTTGAAGCTCGTTTAAAGTTCGCTGCACAACATTTGGAAAAGCCAGTGAAATACTGGGAGAATATAGTGTGGTCAGATGAGAGCAAAATTGAACTGTTTGGATGTCATAATACACACCATGTTTGGAGGAGAAATGGCACTGCACATCACCCTAAAAACACCATACCAACAGTGAAGTTTGGAGGTGGGAACATCATGGTGTGGGGCTGCTTTTCAGAAAATGGTACTGGCAAACTTCACATAATTGAAGGAAGGATGAATGGGCAAATTTACCGAGACATTCTTGACAGAAATCTGCTGCCATCTACCAGGATGATGAAGATGAAATGAGGGTAGACATTTCAGCAAGACAATGATCCCAAACACACAGCCAAGGAAACTCTCAATTGGTTTCAAAGAAAGAAAATAAAGCTGCTAGAATGGCCCAGCCAATCACCTGACTTAAATCCCATTGAAAATCTATGGAAAGATCTGAAGATCAAGATTCATAGAAGAGGCCCACGGAACCTTCAAGATTTGAAGACTGTTTGTGTGGAAGAATGGGCCAAAATCACACCAGAGCAATGCATGCGACTAGTTTCTCCATACAGGAGGCGTCTTGAAGCTGTCATTACCAACAAAGGCTTTTGTACAAAGTATTAAATAAATATCAGTAAGTGTGTTCAATACTTTTTCCCTGTGTCATTTCACATTATTACACATAACTTAATTTCTGACCTTATTTGTTTTGGTTTCTTTGTATGTATGGATTACTTGGGTTGCTACCAACATCTGGTGAAAATTTCATGTCAATAGCGCCTTTGGAAATATATTTACTGAGAAAAATGGTGACGTGTTCAATACTTATTTCACTCGCTGTATTTTATTCCTTTCAAAGATTGTGCAACATAAAAACCTGTTATTAAGCAACATTTTCAGTTCTATCCCTCTTTTTCAAATCCCTCAATTAGCGGTGGGAGCTTTGATCCCTCAGCCCTTGGTTCTGCAGACAGTAAACCTCCTTTGTTATTGAGCCGCGAAATGACTATATAGCAGCCTCTTTCCATGGCAGAATGGCAGGGTGAGACAAGTACAAAAGCTGCAGAATCTCTTAATGGGATAGATGAATCTAGGCCTTTACCGCAGGCCAAGCCCAGAGCTGTCCACCTTGCCACCCACAGACTCTCCACAACCGTTGTCCCACCCAACCTCCCCCACAAAATGAGTGAATTGAGGCATTCCGGATTTTGAAAGGGCTTCATTGTTGTTGTTTGGAGGAGCAGGTAACCTTTTCAGATGGCGGTGACTGTAGGTGTTCCCCCCTTGGCCAGAGGGTGTGTAGCCTGTTTGGGCAGGATGGGGAGAGCCCTGGTGTGGGAATGAGAGTGACAGTGGTGTGTTGGTGGCCGAATGAAGGGAGTTGGTTTATCAGCATGGGTGTTCTTGTTGCATTGCTTTTTGTCTTTATCTCTTGGTTGTTTGTTTATTTCGGTGGGGTAGGGTTCGTTTTTGTGTGTGTGTGTGTGTGTGTGTGTGTGTGTGTGTGTGTGTGTGTGCACAATAAGAGTGATCTTTCAATACAATTATTGATCTACACTGTAAAAATAATGATTGATGTACAATATAAAAATAAATGACAATTGGTTTGAGGTTCCTTTGGTGGCATTGTTATTATTAGCTCTTTATATTGTTATTATTAAATATATTCATGGCATTTGGGTTCTTCCTGCAAAAATAAACACAACCTGCTCTTTTTACTTGGTCCGACTTAATAAAGTCCTAATCACTTAAAGAAGGGGAGTCCTGTTTGTTTTGTGTGACATTAACCCTGGGACCACACAAAATGAAAGCCCTTTCACATCCCGGCTTAGGCTATCCATAGGGTATGCCACTAGAGAGATTGCCTTGGGCCATCTCTTTGGATAATGTTAGTTATGGTGTCTCGACTTGTGTCTGTCACTCACTCACAGAATAGTCTTTATAAATGCTAGAAATTGTCAACATGGGAAATAGTGGTAGGCTAAAACAGTGCAAAAGTAAGCTATAGGATATTATTTTGCCCTCTAGTGGGCGCTACAGTCTCTGCAGGTCTAGCCTGTTTCAATACAGACAACTTTTACCGAGATATGACAAAAAGGTCCAAATGGGATGGAAGTATTGTAATGTAAAAGCTGTAAAAGTGCTTTGCTCATGTTATGATGGAACTATGTGTGAGATATTTCAATAAAATACGGAGTAAAATATCCATACCCTCCCAATTATTAATGACAGAGGCTGACATTCATATCAAGGCCAGATTTTATTGATGTTTGCTCGAGGAACATCCTCTCAACCAAATATGTTTGCACTTAACTCCCCAGACATGTGGGCTGGGGACTGAAATATCAAACAGGACAACTGTTTAACAGGATGTGCATGACGCACGCACGCACATACATACACACACACACACACACACACACACACACACACACAAACACACACACACACACACACACACACACACTCAAGAACTCCTGTGTATATGCAGACACACAACACACCCACCCACACACATCCATGTGGCAAACATACACACATGTTCGCCCAATACAGTTCCTAGATAGTGGTGCACCGTATCTCCATTACAAATAGATTACTAAAATCATTCAAAAGACACTGCTTTGGGTATAAAAATATCTGTCCTATTGTACCACGGGACAAAGGCAGAATTACCCCATGTGCCAGGGGAATCTAATGCAATTAGTAGTGTTGACTTACAATGTGTGTGTGTGTGTCTGTGTGTGTGTGTGTGTGTGTGTGTGTGTGTGTGTGTGTGTGTGTGTGTGTGTGTGTGTGTGTGTGTGTGTGTGTGTGTGTGTGTGTGTGTGTGTGTGTGTGTGTGTGTGCGTGTGTGTGTGTGTGTGTCCTCGTCTGTGCAATGGCACTGGCTGCATCCGCCGGCATCCTACCATTCAAGGCACTGTTTGTTTTCCGAATTTGCCCTCCTCCCAAACCCCCCTTTCCCCCACCTTGAATATCACTAATTAAAGTAAACCAATAGGATAGAGACCAGATTTAACTCTACCGGCAAATCAAAAGTCAAAAGACATTGGGGGCTGGCAAAAACATACATTATTTATGACGCGAGAGAGTAGAGGGCCACATAGTGAGTTTGTTTAAAAGATTAGTGATTGGCCTCCTTATTAGCTTTAGCGTCCATCTGAGGAGCTTCCTTCCTTTTCAGGGGGCTCATTGGCTATGCTCTCCGCATAGCAGTGCTAATAACCTCAAATATGATGAAATTAACAAAGGTTGTCTCTTTTTTTTTCTTTTAGGGGTGGATCAGTTTTAATATTGAAAATAGATTGTGGGTTATATCAACGTAATTGTCATAATTTCCAATCCCCAATGTACAGTATATACATGTTTTATGAATACACAGTACTTGTCATAAGCTTGGACACACCTACTCATTCAAGGGTTCTTCTTTATTTTTACTATTTTATACATTGTAAAATAATAATGAAGACATAAAATCTACGAAATAACACATATGGAATCATGTAGTAACCAACAAAAATATTAAACACTTTAAATTCTTCAAAGTTTGCACCCTTTGCCTTGATGACAGCTTTGCATACTCTGGGCATTCTCTCAACCAGCTTCACCTGGAATGCTTTTTCAACAGTCTTGAAGGAGTTCCCACATATGCTGAGCACTTGTTGGCTGTTTTTCCTTCACTCTGCAGTCCAACTCATTCCAAACCATCTCAATTGGGTTGTGGTAGGGAGATTGTGGAGGCCAGGTCATCTGACGCAGCAGTCCATCACTCTCCTTCTTGGTCAAATATCCCTAACACAAGCCACACATGGACAGTACCAAAACAAATGATCTAATGATTCTGTCTTTTCACAGTGAAATCTGCAGAGCTGGGATGCTTGTATCCCCCATATACAGTGGGGAGAACAAGTATTTGATACACTGCCGATTTTGCAGGTTTTCCCACTTACAAAGCATGTAGAAGTCTGTAATTTTGATCATAGGTACTCTTCAACTGTGAGTGAAGGAATCTAATCACATTGTATGATTTTTAAGTAATTAATTTGCATTTTATTGCATGACATAAGTATTTGATACATCAGAAAAGCAGAACTTAATATTTGGTACAGAAACCTTTGTTTGCAATTACAGAGATCATACGTTTCCTGTAGTTCTTGACCAGGTTTGCACACACTGCAGCAGGGATTTTGGCCCACTCCTCCATACAGACCATACAGACCACCTCCAGATCATTCAGGTTTCGGGGCTGTCGCTGGGCAATACGGACTTTCAGCTCCCTCCAAAGATTTTCTATTGGGTTCAGGTCTGGAGACTGGCTAGGCCACTCCAGGGCCTTGAGATGCTTCTTACGGAGCCACTCCTTAGTTGCCCTGGCTGTGTGTTTCGGGTCGTTGTCATGCTGGAAGACCCAGCCATGACCCATCTTCAATCCTCCCCTCAATACGGTGCAGTCGTCCTGTCCCCTTTGCAGAAAAGCATCCCCAAAGAATGATGTTTCCACCTCCATGCTTCACGGTTGGGATGGTGTTCTTGGGGTTGTACTCATCCTTCTTCTTCCTCCAAACACGGCGAGTGGAGTTTAGACCAAAAAGCTCTATTTTTGTCTCATCAGACCACATGACCTTCTCCCATTCCTCCTCTGGATCATCCAGATGGTCATTGGCAAACTTCAGACGGGCCTGGACATGCGCTGGCTTGAGCAGGGGGACCTTGCGTGCGCTGCATGATTCTAATCCATGACGGCGTAGTGTGTTACTAATGGTTTTATTTGATACTGTGGTCCCAGCTCTCTTCAGGTCATTGACCAGGTCCTGCCGTGTAGTTCTGGGCTGATCCCTCACCTTCCTCATGATCATTGATGCCCCACGAGGTGAGATCTTGCATGGTGCCGTCGTCTTGAACTTCTTCCATTTTCTAATAATTGTGCCAACAGTTGTTGCCTTCTCACCAAGCTGCTTGCCTATTGTCCTGTAGCCCATCCCAGCCTTGTGCAGGTCTACAATTTTATCCCTGATGTCCTTACACAGCTCTCTGGTCTTGGCCATTGTGGAGAGGTTGGAATCTGTTTGATTGAGTGTGTGGACAGGTGTCTTTTATACAGGTAACGAGTTCAAACAGGTGCAGTTAATACAGGTAATGAGTGGAGAACAGGAGGGCTTCTTAAAGAAAAACTAACAGGTCTGTGAGAGCCGGAATTCTTACTGGTTGGTAGGTGATCAAATACTTATGTCATGCAATAAAATGCAAATTAATTATTTAAAAATCATACAATGCGATTTTCTGGATTTTTGTTTTAGATTCCGTCTCTCACAGTACATGCTTTTTAAGTAGGAAAACCTGCAAAATCGGCAGTGTATCAAATACTTGTTCTCCCCACTGTATATGAATTTGTATAATAATTTTAATTGAAAAAAAAGTTTGGAATACGGCGTCGTTTTATGTATCAGTTCATAAACCACATTCCATGGAATCGTTACATTGAAAATCTCTTCCCAACTATTTTGCAACTATCTAGATAGCACAGCTTTCAATTCTTGGATCCTTAAGTGAAACTGATATACTTTTTTATTCCTCACAATTTTCTTTAAGCAATTTTTGTCCTTAATCCAGGGCCGGCAGACAAGTTACTTACTTTCACCCCCTTCCACTTGCCTCTTTCATTTTTGCGGAAATGCTGCAACTAGTTGGTTGTCATTTTGGATAGAGCACATATAGTGCATTCGCAAAGTATTCAGACCCCTTGACTTTTTCCAAATGTTGTTACATTACAGCCTTATTCTAAAATGTATTCAAAATGTGTTTGTTCATCAACAATCTACACACAATACTCCATAATGACAAAGTGAAAACAGGTTTTTAGACATTTTTGCAAATTTATAAAAAATGTAAAACAGAAAAACCTTATTTACATAAGTATTCAGACCCTTTGCTATGAGACTCAAAGTTGATCATCCTTGCGATGTTTCTACAACTTGATTGAAGTCCACCTGTGGTAAATTCAATTGATTGGACGTGATATGGAAAGGCACACACCTGTCTATATAAGGTCCCACAGTTCACAATGCATGTCAGAGCAAAAGCCAAGCCATGAGGAGGAAGGAATTGTCTGTAGAGTTTCGTAACAAGATTGGTCTCCATCATTCTTAAATGGAAGAAGTTTGGAACCACCAAGACTCTTCCTAGAGCTGGCCGCCCAGCCAAACTGAGCAATTGGGGGAGAAGGGCCTTGGTCAAGGAGGTGACCAAGAACCCGATGGTCACTCTGACAGAGCTCTAAAGTTCCTATGTGGAGATGGGAGAACCTTACAGAAGGACAACCATCTCTGCATCACTCCACCAATCAGGCCTTTATAGGCACATGACAGCCTGCTTGGAGTTTACCAAAAGGCACCTAAAGACTCTCAGACCATGAGAAACAAGATTCTCTGGTCTGATGAAACCAAGATTGAACTCAAAGATGAACGGAGCAAAGTACAGAGAGATTCTTGATGAAAACCTGCTCCAGATCACTCAGAACCTCAGACTTGGGGGAAGGTTCACCTTCCAACAGGACATTGACCTTAAGCACAGAATAAAGACAACGCTGGAGTGGCTTCGGGCTATTAGACTATTTAATGCCTCACCGGGGTGCCGTGCCATCAGCAACATAGACCTGGAACTGTTGGGGTGATAGAACCTAGTTTAACAATTAGGCATCCATCCATCCGTGAGTAACTCTCTGGCCTGTAATCACTCATTCACTCAGGACTTATTCATTCAGCACTCATTCATTCAGGACTGTATATATACCGTTGAAGTCGGATGTTTACATACACTTAGGTTGTAATCATTAAAACTCATTGTTCAACCACTCCACAGATATCATGTTAACAAACTATAGTTTTGGCAAGTCGGTTAGGACATCTACTTTGTGCATGACACAAGTAATTCTTCCAACAATTGTTTAAAGACAGAATATTTCACTTATAATTCACAATATCACAATTCCAGTGGGTCAGAAGTTTACATACTCTATGTTCACTGTGCCTTTAAACAGCTTGGAAAATTCCAGAAAATTACGTCATGGCTTTAGAAGCTTCTGATAGGCTAATTAACATAATTTGAGTCAATTGGAGATGTACCTGTGGACGTATTGCAACCTTCAAACTCAGTGCAAGACCTCAGAAAAAAATGTGTAGACCTCCCCAAGTCTGGTTCATCCTTGGGAGCAATTTCCAAAAGCCTGAAGGTACCACGTTCATCTGTACAAACAATAGTACGCAAGTATAAACACCATGGGATCACGCAGCCGTCTTACCGCACAGGAAGGAGATGCGTTCTCTCTCCTAGAGATGAACGTACTTTGGCGTGAAAAGTGCAAATCAATCCTAGAACAACAGCAAAGGACCTTGTGAGGATGCTGGAGGAAACAGGTACAAAAGCATCTATATCCACAGTAAAACACGTCCTATATCGACATAATTGAAAGGCCGCTCAGCAAGGAAGAAGCCACTGCTCCAAAACCGCCATAAAAATAGCCAGACTACGGTTTGCAACTGCACATGGGGACAAAGATTGTACTTTTTGGAGAAATGTCCTCTGGTCTGATTAAACAAAAATATAACTACTGGGCCATAATGACCATCGTTATGTTTGGAGGAAAAAGGGGGAGGCTTGCAAGCCGAAGAACATCATCCCAACCGTGATGCACGGGGATGGCAGCATCATGTTGTGGGGGTGCTTTGCTGCAGGAGGGACTGGTGCACTTCACAAAATAGATGGCATCATGAGGAAGGAACATTATGTGGATATATTGAAGCAACATCTCAAAACATAATTCAGGAAGTTTAAGCTTGGTCGCAAATGGGTCTTCCAATTGGACAATGACCCCAAGCATACTTCCAAAGTTGTTGCAAAATGGCTTAAGGACAACAAAGTCAAGGTATTGGAGTCCTGACCTCAATCCTATTGAACATTTGTGGGCAGAACTGAAAAACTGTGCGCGAGCAAGGAGGCCTGCAAACCTGACTCAGTTACACCAGTTCTGTCAGGAGGAATGGGCCAAAATTCACCGAACTTATTGTGGGAAGCTTGTGGAAGGCTACCCGAAACGTTTGACCCAAATTACACAATTTAAAGGCAATGCTACCAAATACTAATTGAGTGTATGTCAACTTCTGACCCACTGGGAATGTGATGATAGAAATAAAATCTGAAATAAATCATTTCATTCTCTCTACTATTATTATTTCACATTCTTAAAATAAAGTGGTGATCCTAGCTGACCTAAGACAGGGCATTTTTACTAGGATTAAACGTCAGGAATTGTGAAAAACTGAGTTTAAATGTGTTTGGCTAAGATGTATGTAAACTTCCGACTTCAACTGTATATATATATATATTCATGTACAGTTGTTACATCATATCACGTGCAATATTGTAAGCAATTCTTGGACTGAACTTACGTAGTCATTCACTCAGGACTGCATATTAGTGTCCTGTCAATAGTATCTTTTTTCATTGCATTTAGTATATTGAATGTACAATATGTGCATTTATCTGTACCTCGAGACTAGGATGACATTTCATATCTGTGTATCTTGTGAACAGGATGATATTAAGTAAATCTTCCAATGCTTATGTTTGCTCCAAGGGATGCTAAAAGTATACGCAAACATGAAAAGGAGAGGTTCTAGCTCACTCAAGGAGTGGATCCACTTTCGCTGAAACAATGTAGCTCAGGTGGAGGCCGGGTGGGTTGTTGTACTCTCCACATTCTAAAGTCCCCTGCCCGAATTGCACATTGATGGATGAATCCTTGTTTTAAGGTTAAATGTGTTTGTGTTTTAACATAGCTCAAGTTGACCGTCCCTTTCGGGCTTTGACTGAAACAAACCATCTTCCAAAAGACATTCAATCTTTCTGCTGTTTTCTTTTTTTTTAAATGAACCAAAGCTAAGTGGGCCTGGCTATAATGTAGGACTAGAAACGATAACAACAGAACAACAACAGAGACTTACAATCGGTGTATAGGCCTACCTTTAGCCTGAGAACAAGCTCAATTGAACAACGTATTGATGGTGTATATTGTGTAATAGTCCTGTCTGGGATGTGTGTAGCAGAAAACTGTGGGAGGCAGACAGTGAGTAAGTAATGGTCACATGCCCCTGTAGCTTATCAATTGGGTTCTGTTTTCTTTTTACCATGACTAACAGCCAAAGTAAAGTAAAATTTAAACTGTATTTTGTTGCAACAATATTTTGGGACGGGCACAAATCCATTTTGTGGACTGGCAAAAGGCCAGTTTTGGGAACCTCATCTTTGGACTACACTGAGCTGTCGAAGAGGACCCAAGGGCAACTGAGTATTTCATGAGAGAAATTTAGCAGGGAATCCATGACTCATGACCTACTCATCTCATTATTTGTTTTGTCTTACCAAAACCTTGCAATTAACTTGTGATGAATGCTACTAATTCGAGTGTCTCAAGCGCAAAGCAGTTAAGAACAAATTCTTATTTACATTGACAGCTTAGGAACAGTGGGTTAACTGCCTTGTTCAGGGACAGAACGACAGATTTTTACCTTATCAGCTCAGGGATTCAATCCAGCCAACGCTCTAATCACACAGCTAGAGGAGTTTACTGAGTAAGACTATAGGCCATCATCATAGACTCCCCATCTCATATTCTAGCCTTTCAGGTAAATATTACACACATGAGAAGAAAGAGATTTTTGCTCAGAGTTTTTTGAGAACACTAGGCATGATCTTATAAACTTTCAAACAGCTCTAAGGGACTTCAACTCCATACATCTCTTAATTCTCACTTAGGTCAAAATAGTCATTTTTTTTATTAAATCAAAGGTAAATAAAAAAGGTACATTTGTGGCTATTGTGGCTAGCAACAACATTGGCTAACCGGCTTTACTATAGATTAGCGTAGCCATATAGATAAAACTGTTTGGTGTAACCACCAAACCAGGAAGAAAACGTGTCAAATAATGTATTTACTTACCTCACTCAGCAAGCTAAAACATTTAAACAGCTTTCTACTTGGTTCCTTCATTGCACAACCTCTAGGTCAAAATCAAAATGGCCCATTGAACATTGAGTGTCCGTCTAGCATTGCTTGCTAGCGATATTAGCGATTTTGCTAAATTGCGCTAATTGTAATTATTTTGTGACATTTCGTGACCTTGGGTTTTATCTGACATTCTATTTGACATTTTGTAAAGACATATATATATAAAAAATATATATTGTTATTTACATAGATATTATATTTTTATTCACATAGATATTATATTGTTATTCACATAGAGTTGCTCTTTAGGTGATCCTTTACATGTCAGACCTTTGAAAAAGTAAATTTACGATGAAATAAATGAAAAATCTGGAAGTTCTATCGGTGAAAACACCTTTTATCTTGGTGCTATAAGGTTCTATCTGCAATCCAATCACACAATGCTGGGTTGTCAATCCAAAATCATTTTATGCAGGGTGATATACTTATTGAGTCATGAAAGAGGAATACATCACAAAACAGTTCTGAGATCTGAGACTGAAAAATACTCATAATCTCAGAACTATGCACTTTCCAGATAGAACCTTATAGTCCCAAATCCTTGATTATTCATATCATAGGTTCTGGTCCTTTTTAAATTACTTAAGATTCATTTTCACCACTTTTTCAGAAGAATTGCCATAGTTTAAGCTTTTTTTGGTAAAAAAAAAAAAAAAAAAATACTGGTGCCTTAGAGCATGTTTAAGGCCCTTACGAGAGGCATTGCTGTTTGTGTCTTGTTCTATACCAATACGAAAACTTTAACTTTTTTTTTTACAAACTTACCACATTTTATTGATAACTAGCAAGTAGTTTACTGACTTTGGGTGTCAGAGACCAGGAAAAATATATCAGTTTACTCATCCAGAGTAAAGTTTTAGCAATGTTGCTAGTTATCCATAGGATATAGTGTATTTGTAATTTTAGGGAACTAAAGCTTTAACAAATGTGTGTTGGACATTAATTCATATATTTGATGATAAGATTAGAAAGAAGGAGGAGTATTATCTTTATTTAGTCAATAAATGTCTGTTAAAGCAACTCCTCAGTAAAAGGCACATGACAGCCTGCTTGGAGTTTGCCAAAAGATTATATCTGCAATTGCACCCCACTAAAAAAATGTTTTTTAGGGGGGTTAAGGATTTTGAAACTCTGCACATTAAGTACCTTTCGTTTTAGTTTAAGCAAAGATTATTTAAACAATGGAAATACATGTTCTTAAAGGTGGAAGACAGGTGGGAGGAGACGAGATCAGGTGGGACCATTCTAGCCAATGAGAGGGCAGATATGTGAATAACAGGCACAACACCAATATAAAGTTTTATTGTTTTTTATTCATAACAACCTAACCATTACAAAACCTCACGCAGCTAATTAGATATTACATTTTTTGTTGACCAAATTCGACACACTCATTCCTCACTTCGTGGTCATATTTTCCTAGACATATTTTGGGCGGAGTAAACCCTCTCGCGTTGCCTCTTCCTCTCTGGTTTAAGCAGACAATCTTCCTGTGTGCCGTAAATTTGTGGAAAAGTCTAAGTGGGTTCCTTGGGACGTCCAACTCTGAAGTCACCCGATTGAAGTATAAGGTTAGGGTTTAGGGTAGGGAAGTCCCAAGATTCCCGCTTTGCATCTACTTCTTAGCATCTACTGCTTAGCATCTACTTTTTTACAGTATCACAGATCATATAGACAACAAGCCACTATCTTTAAGTGTGTCATTATTTATTACATCCCACACGTCTATCAGTTACAGCGAGGGATGGGGATGAAACCAGACAGAGGAGTGGCAGGGGCATACAGTAGTAATCTCACAATTGCTACTTTACTATTGTTGACAGACACAACAACAGCTTAGCCTGTCACGCAGAAAATGTGTGTGTGTGCGTGTGTGTGTGTGTGTGTGTGTGTGTGTGTGTGTGTGTGTGTGTGTGTGTGTGTGTGTGTGTGTGTGTGTGTGTGTGTGTGTGTGTGTGTGTGTGTGGAGAGAGATATGCATTTTGAACAAAGTGTGGGTTGCTATAATCCTGTTTAAGGCCTTTGCTGTCTATCCTTTGCTGACTCACGATGAAAAACTAACAGTCTGAAATACTGTAGGTGTTTTAAGACGTGAGATCTGTGCAATAGGCTAAAGCAATATTCTGATTAACAACAGAACTAAAAAAATTGAACAGATAGGCTATGACAAGAAATCACAGGAAGTTGGTAGCACCTTAATTGGGGAGGACAGACTTGTGGTAATGGCTGAAGCAGAATTAGTGGAATGTTATCAAATACATCAGACACATGGTTTCCATGTGTTTGATGCCATTTCATTATCTCCTTTCCAGCTGATATTATGAGCTGTCCTCCCCTCAGCAGCCTCCAGAGCAAGAAATACACTCGTCCACATCTTCAAAACAATCCAACTGCTAGACCTCTCATGACAGAGAGCGGCTTGGATCCATTTACTGTAATTAGAATTATATTTTAGGATCTAGGATTATATTCTGTAATTCTAACTATGCTAGGGCCTGGGGTTTCCGCCATAGATTCAGAGTGTGCCAGTGACACGGAAGCTAAAGCCTTTTAGCGGTGTCAGAGCAAGGCTGGGGATGTCACAGGCTATGCCTGGCATTAGCAGTATAATGGAAAGGATTTGCTGATAAAACAGGGGCCTCCACTGCTAGTCTTTAGTGACTTAAGCGGCGCGTTCTACCATAGCAGTTAGGGCTTTGTATCCATCCCACTATCTCTCTCTCTCACTTTCCTCTCTCTTTCTTTAAGAGACTCTCACACACACACACACACACACACACTGTATTTCCTCTTTTATGACGATTAAGTGTGAGAGTTCAGTAAGTATCCTCTTCGCCGTGTTCATGAAAACATGGGACATTTGTTGGTTTATTTTGTGGGTTTAAGCAAATACAAGCTTTGCAAATGTTCATAGCAAATGGGCCACCATCTCAAGGCAAAATGGGTTATCTTTTACCTCCGTGGATTTCTTTCTCTAATCAAATCCAATTTGAGGACTGAACAATACATTTTGTTTTGTGCCCATCTCTGAATTTGCATGGCAATTTTGTTTATAAGATCAGGGTCACAACCATGTGAATGACTGACTTTACCTCCAACTTATATAATAGCAGAAGCTGCCTACAATACTTCCTCTTGGATGCTCCTGATTTCATTGCCCTGCTTCAGTGCCAGCTTTACAATTACCACTGTCTGATCAGTCATAATTTACCCATTCATTAAAAAGACGCAGTTTCTATAGAATGTGGCATCAAATTGCCCGTCTCATCTTTAAAAGAGCAGGAGTTACGGAGGTAGAATAGAACAGTAAATGGGTCCTATGGAGTTTCACACACGCAATCATTGCTATCTTCTGGTATAACCAAAGTCTCATACACTGACTAACCCACAATGAGAAGGCGATAAATGCACAGTGCTCAATTCACATTTCTACTCAAAATCATGAAGTGCTTTTTGTTACCTCATGTTTTAGTTTTAGAACATGTGCTGTTTGTGCCACCATCTGTCTGTGTCATATATACAAGAATATAATAATTAAGGAGGACATCTTTTGATCCCAATCTAAATATTGTGGAAGACAAGGCAGCCCTTTGACATTTTTTCCTACGAGGCTCTGTTTGTTCAACAGTATTTACCCACTCTGGCATTTGTGTTGTTTGTCAATTTTCTTTATGAGTCTCTCATGTCTGTCGGAATGCAAACACTGACAACACCTTGGCTGCAGGGTAAAAGCTTGATATTTGCTGGGAAAACAGAAAATATAATTAGATCTAATTTTAGGACTGACTTGAGTCCAAATGGTACCTGTCTTAATATTGTCACCTCTCAATCAATGTAGGGGTGATATATTCAATTAATATATAGGTATTAATTGAAGCTCAATGTTCAATTCAAATCTCCCTACCATCATATCTAAGCCAATATGACACCAATATTGATGAAAATGTACAAATCAACTTGATTGGAGGTACACAAGCCAAGACACTCCCCGCCTATCGTCATGAGCCGCCCGTTTGTTACAGAGAACCACATACCAGATTTTTAACATGGTCGTTAGGATTAGGGTCGTAGAATTTTTTTTGCCTAGAACTAGCTCAATATCTAGGCATCGGATAAAAACGAGACTACAGTGTCCATTAGACTTGCCACCTTTCGGACTGAATACGTTTGTAGGGGCAACAGTTTTGATTAAATTGATAATTTATCGCTCTCATGTGCTCATTTCTGTCCATTAAGAACCAACGATGTGCTACCTTTTTGTAGCATTTCTGACAATGCTAACATCTTCTAACAGCGGGTGTATTGCTCTGCATGCGAACAAACCTAGACTACTGTAGATAGCTAGCTGTACAGTGGTATTCAATCTGAGGTTAATCAAGATAGATAGATAGATAGATAGATAGATAGATAGATAGATAGATAGATAGATAGATAGATAGATAGATAGATAGATAGATAGATAGATAGATAGATAGATAGATAGATAGATAGATAGATAGATAGATAGATAGATAGATAGATAGATAGATAGATAGATAGATGATAGATAGATAGGTACTTTATTGATAGAAATACAAGATATCTGGAGTGCAAAAAAAAAAAGCTATAAAAAGACATTGCATAGTATGGGTGGTTGGCTGAATATGTACACTATACATGGTGGATGTTGGATGGTTAACTATACTATACAGGTCGATGGCAGAGAAATACTTCAGTAGCTAAAAATGCGTATGATATGAGCAAGGGTAATAATAGTTTACTTAATAGACAGACTGGCTAAATGAACAAGTAAGTGAAAATTTTGCATGGTTAAATTAGCTGTACAGGTAAGTATACAGTTATATTTACCGATAAGTGAAAACTTGCATGTTTACACAAACTGTACAGGTAAATGACAGGAAGAGATACTTTAATAGCTAAATGTGTGTATGATATAATTTGGGGTAATAATAGTAATTCCCTTAAAATACAGTCCTTGGTGCACAGGGTTTAATTACAGACAACTGCACGTATTGCACATTCGATATACTAAAAGCAATGAGAAAAGGTGCAACTGGCAGGATACTAATATGCATTCCTGAGTGAATGCCTACGTAAGTTAGGTCCAAGAATTACTAGCAATATTGCACGTGATATGATATAACAACTGTACATGAGTATGTATATGCAGACCTGCATGAATAAATAAATAGGTCCTGAGTGAATGAGTGCTGACGGACCAGAGTTACTCACGGATGGATGCATAATTGTTAAACTAGGTCCTAGCACCCCAACAGTTCCAGATCTATGTTGCCGACGGCACGGCACCCCGGTGAGGCATTATATAGTCTAATAGCCGCCGGCAGGAAGGACCTCCTGTAGCGCTCTCTGGCACACCGTGGTGGGATCAGTCTGTGACTGAAAGTGCTCCTCTGTGTCATAACCATAGCATGCAGAGGGTGGGTGATGTTGTCCATGATGGCCAGCAGTTTGGCCAGGATCCGTCTCTCCGCCACCTCCTCTAGAGTGTCAAGGCTCATCCCCAGGACAGAGCTAGCCTTCCTGATCAGCTTATTTACCCGAGAATCATCACCGGCTTTGATGTTTGCTCCCCAGCACACCACTGCAAAAAAGATGGCACTGGCCACCACAGACTGGTAGAAGGTATGCAGTAGTTTACTGCACACGTTGAAGGACCTGAGCCTCCTCAGAAAGTAGAGTCGGCTCTGGCCCTTTTTGTACAGAGCCCCGGTGTTACCAGCCCATTCCAGCCTGTTGTCCATATGGACTCCCAGGAACTTGTATGACCCAACCATTTCCACATCCATCCCCTGTATAGGGACTGCAGTCAGTTGTGCCTTGGTTCTCCTGAAGTCCACCACCATCTCCTTTGTTTTATTTTGCTGATTTTGAGCTGAAGGTGGTTCTGCTCACACCACTACACAAATTCACTGATTGTGCTCCTGTACTCCTCCTCCTGCCCACCCCTGATGCACCCTACAATAGCAGAGTCATCCGAGAACTTCTGTAGGTGGCATGTTTCAGTTATATCTGAAGTCTGAGGTGTAGAGGGTGAACAGGAAGGGGGACAGGACCGTTCCCTGGGGGGCCCCTGTGTTGCTAACTGCCCGTTCTGACACACAGCTCTGTAGTCCCACAAATTGTGGCCTACCGGTCAGGTAGTCCGTGACCCAGGAGACTAAGGGTGCTTCCACTTTCATCCTCTTCATCTTCTCACCCAGTAGCAGGGGCTGAATGGTATTGAAGGCACTGGAGAAGTCATTCAGGACAGTGGGGTGTGCCTTCTTGGGCACTGGGACGAGGCAGGATGTTTTCCACAGCACAGGGACCCTTTCTAGGCTCAGGCTAAGGATGAATGTTGCTGGAGTATTCCACACAGTTGGTCAGCACAGACCCTAAGCACCCTTTGGCTGATGCCATCAGGGCCCGCCGCTTTCCACTGATGTAGTCTCTCCAGCTCTCTCTTCACTTGGTTGGTGGTGAAAGCCAGCCCAGGTGGGGGGGTGGGGGGAAGGGGGGTGTTGAGGGTCAGTCCAGGGGGAGCAGGGGGGGTGTTGAGGGTCAGTCCAGGGGGAGCAGGGGCGGAGGTGGAGTCACTGATTGTCTCAGCAGAGGTGTTGTGAGCAAAGTGGGGGTGGGACAGCCGTGAGGGTGTGTGGTCTGGGGAGCTGGAAGGGAGGTGGACAGGGCCAGTATCAAACCTGTTAAAAAATTGGTTCAGCTCATTGGCTCTGTCCTGGGTCCCCTCAGTCTGCCCACTGTTTGACTTTTTGAAGCCAGTGATATTTCTCATGCCCTTCCACACCTCTCTCACCTGGCTCTGCCTCAGCTTGTCCTCCATCTTCTCCTTATACACTCTCTTCCCCTCAGCAATCCGCAACTTCAGCTCCTTCTGGACGCATTTCAATTTGTCCTTGTCCTTGTCCCTCTCCTTGAAGGCCCTCTTCTTCTCATTCAGCAGGGCCTTCAGGTCGCTGGTGACCCAGGGTTTATTGTTTGGGAAACAGCGTACCTTCCTGGTGGGTACAGTGTTGTCTACACAAAAAATAATATAGTCTGTTATGCAGTCAGTAAGTCCATCGATGTCCTCCCCATGAGCCTCACAGAGCACATCCCAGTCTGTTGTTTCAAAGCAGTCCTGTAGGTCCTCATTCGCCTCCGGGGACCATCTCCTAATGGACCTGGTGGTCGCAGGCTGCTGTTGGACCAAAGGCCTGTAGAGTGGGGTGAGGTGGACAAGGTTGTGATCCGATCTACCGAGGGGAGGGAGTGCAGTGGAGTTGTATGCGTCCTTCACATTAGCATAAAACAAGTCCAGAGTTTTATTATTCCTGGTTGGGCACTTCACGAACTGTTTGAACGTGGGCAACGTTGAAGAGAGAGATGCATGGTTAAAATCCCCCGAAATGGCAAAGAATGCACTGGGATGCACTGTCTGTAACCTCGCGATAACAGAGTGGATGACGTCACACGCTGTGTTTGCGTCAGCGAAGGGCGGGATGTAAACAATAACAGCAATGGCCGCCGTGAATTCCCTCGGCAAATAGTATGGTCTCAGGCTAATGGCTAACAGCTCAATGTCCGGGCTACAAAACTTTTCCTTAAGAGTAATATGGTTCGGATGACACCATCTGTTGTTAACTAATAAAGCCAGCCCACCACCCTTACTCTTAACGGAAGAGACGCGATTCCTGTGCGCTCTGATGGTCTGGAAACCGTCGATAGTGACGTTCTCTATGGGGATGTTATCGTTCAGCCAAGTCTCTGTGAAAAGCATTAAGCTCGTTTCTCGATAGACCCTTTGCCCACGGACAAGTCCCTCCAGCTCGTCCATCTTGTTATGTAGTGACCTCACGTTGCCCATAATAATAGACGGTATAGCCGGCTTGTACTTGAACTTCCTCCGCTTTGCCTTACATTTCAATCCCGCCCTACGTCCACGGCGTCGCCTTTTCAACTCGTCCAGAATATCAAACGTTTCCCTGGGGAGCAGCAGCGCTGCGTGGGCTAAATCCAGGAGCTGGGCTCTGTTGTAAATAATAACTGTTGACGACTCCTGTCGACGTTCAGGCTGCGATAAAATCCATAAAATCCATAATCCTGAACTATTATAGTTCAACTGTAGCAAAATAAAAAATAAAAATAAAGAAAAGAGACGAAAAAAAACGAACTAAAACAACAATTTATGCACAAACAACGGGAGCTGCTTAACAGGCGACCACTCAGGGCGGCGCCAAAACGATATGCAAACAGATATTTTGATTAGCTAGGTAGCTAGCTAACATTAGGTTGCTTATCCAAAGGCCAGCAGCTAGCCTCTATAGCTAGCTAACAACAGTCAGCTGAAAGCTAGCTTGCTAAGAAACAGGTATAGAAAGGTAGCTAGCCAATGAATGCTGTTTTAATTTGATTATTATTTTTTTAATTTAACTAGGCAAATCAGTTAAGAACAAATTCTTATTTACAATGACAGCCTACCCTGGCCAAACCCAGACCAATTGTGGGCCGCCCTATGGGACTCCCAATCACAGCCAGATGTGATAGAGCCTGGATTCAAACCAGGTTGTCTGTAGCGACACCTCTAACACTGAGATGCAGTGTCTTAGACCACTGTGCCACTCGGGAGCCCATTCTGTAAACTTTCCTAGGTAACGGTTACTAACCCCATTCCGTACAAATTTGCGCAACCACTGAATTCAAATGAGGCTGCAATGAAAACTAATGGGACTGTAGCGACTGTGTTGGCATCAAAATCTGGGGTGTGAACTACATTTCTATTCAAACGTTGATTGACATGGTAATGGCCCGATATTGGAGAAAAGTATAAAAAACTGAGCCCTCTGATGCTGTATGTTAAATTGTGGCGTGTCACGTCTCACAGATTAAAAACAAGAAAGGGACAGGAACAGGGAAAAGGGGATACCTAGTCAATTGTACAACTGAATGCATCATTTTTTTGCGTCATCACTGCAAGCCATCATGATCTCAAAAGCCGCAACAGCTGCCGTTTACTTCTGAAGATAACTATAGCGCCGCCCTAAAAACCTGATTCAAATTCAACACAAACCTTCCAATAGGTATGTAATGACACATTATATAAACTCTTTACAGTGTTTTATTTACATTTTAGAGGTGATAAGTTGGACAGATCGAGTGAAAAAAGACGTTTCCCCACACCGCATATCTCCCCCTTTCACTATCACGCAGTAGGTTTCGCTTCCCCACCCGCCATTTTTAAAAAGACCCGACGGAGCTCATTGCCTTTTTTAATCATGCAGAGATCGGCAGAATGAAGGTCTCCTCATTGCTTTTGCTGGAAAGGGGAGAAACTGTGCTTTACAATGTTATTCATAATACAGTTGACCTGGAAGTATTACATTTTTTGTACAAAGGGTTTGTTAACTACCATTAGCTAGCTTGCTAGGTAGAGCAAGCAAGGAAGGCTAGCTATATTTTGCCAAGTAAGGTTTTTTCATATAATTCTGTAGTCATCATATGTAAACAGCTGACCTAGACACAGATATGCAAAAAAAAGCTCAGTTATACTATGCAATGCCTTTTTATAGCTTTTTTTCATACTGCTGCACTATGTATCATGTATCTTTGTTTTGTGTATTTCGTCTTGGCATTTTGCACCTGTGCTGTTTGTTTTTCGTCTGGGATCAATAAAGTACCTGCCTGCCTGCCTGCCTGCCCACCCCTACCTTTACCTTCACATAAAATGGCTAAAATTAGAATTAGGTGTACCAAAACAAGTGCAAATGATTAAAAAACATTAGAGAGAAACTTAGGAGGGTCCAGCCTTCCATAAAGATAAGAAAATTGGTCTGGTTGGTCTTGTGGTAACACATTATTCAAAGATCAAAGATCAAAATGCCTTCAGAAGAAAGATTATTGATGCCCATAAGCCTGGGAGTGTTTGCACCGTTCTCTCGCTCTGCGCCTCGTTCCCTCGACACTCACCGTGACAGGGAGGGGTTACAAATCCAAATTCCAAGCAATTCAAAGTACATCATTCCATTTCCAAGCAATTTCGAAGGACATCATTCCACTGTCCGACGAAAATTCCAGACCACTGGCAAACTACCTAGGACAGTTCGTCCCACCAAAGTCAGCCCAAGAGCTGACCGAAAGATGCTCATAGAAGTCTCTAAGAACCCCAGGGTAACATCAAGGGATCTACAGGCCTCTCTTGCCACAATCAATGTCGAAGTGCATGGGTACACTGTCAGAAAGAGACTGCACAAACTTGGCCTACATGGGAGGTCAGGAAGGAAGAAGCCTCCGCTCTCAAAAAACAATATCAAGACACAACTGACTTTTGCCAGACAACACCTGAGTAAAGTCAGTTGGGTCTTGATACACTTTTTGAGAGCTGAGGCTTCTTCCTTCAGATGGCATTCTCATAGAGAGATCTCATAATTCATCATAACATGAAAACATGGACGGATTGAAGAAGATCAGTGGTTTAGTTGGTTGACGCAGCATATTACATGGAGAGATACATGATGAAACAGGGAACAAGATATGGCCCAAGTCTCTCAAACTTGCAGTGAGGTAGTGGTGTATGTAATTCAAACACCAGTTCCTTGGTGTATCAGTGTCCTAGCACAGTGACAATCTAAAGGTTGAGAAATTCAAACACACCCTTAAAGAAATAAGACAGACTACTAGACTTCAACTTGGATATTTTCCCACAGATGAGACAGACACATAGACACTTGTCCCGAAAGCAAGCCTTAGGTGGTCTTGTCCAACATTTATTGATGAGAGTGCCAAGTCACATAAGCACCTGTCAAAACTTGTCTCCTCCTTTCTTCTCTCGCCTTTTGATGTCTCTCTCTGCCTCTCTCTCTCGCTCGCTCATACCCATACCCCATTCTCTCTCTCCCTTCTGCCCTTTTTTGCTAACTTTCTTTGACAGGGAGAGGAAAAAATGTAAGCTTTGGATCTCTGATTGATTACACACAGAACCCCGGAGCTGAACGCGGAGAGGGGAGGCACCGGTTCATTTTCCATTTTAAATAAAGATGGAAAAGCAGGGACTCTGCCAAGGCTATTCATTTGATCGGAATAGGACTTCAATAAAGAAAATTCCGAGACAGCTATTTCAGTTCATCACTGGAAGGCATTCCCCAAGCAACCTTTTGTCTTGGGCCCTGACAGGCTGCAACTGTTATTTTAGCCCGCCAGAGCGCTCTATATTAAATCAATATATAATATTACCAAGGTCGAAACTATACCACAGCCACATGAAGCGTATATTTCTCAAACCCTGTTGACACTGTCCCATTTGTCTCTCTATCGTAAAACAGTCTTGCTGATTCTTCTGCCTTCTCCTCAATGCAAGTGTAGGTAATACTTTAGTTTCTTTCACATTAAATCCCATTGGGGGAAATTTGTCTTGTGTCTCCCATCAAACAAGCATAGCATTGCATGCTAGCAAGCTCTATTAAAGTGTTACATAGGGGGAAATATTGAAGGTATTTGATTGTATTAAGTTAATAGCTTTTGTCTCAATGAATAGTTCATTCTTTTCCATGATTGATTAAAAACAAGTCCCTACCAGTGACAATATTGCACATCTCAACACTGAGGCTCAAGCACATGAGAGTATAATATATCCCTCAGTACTTGATTCATTCTGTGCTTGAGGATGGTGTCAGATGCTTTTTGTGGGGTGTGTCTGCCATCTACTGGTAGATCTATCAAATGCAGGGCAACATACAAATCTGTTGTGCATAGAAAATGTCATGCATATAAACCCTTGCTATAACATTTCTGATACATTTCCCCATAATAGAATCCCATAAAATAATCTGCACCGATTAACCTTTCAAATAACAACTTCATCCATATGAGTCCCAAACTAGTGATTACACAAGATTCAATAACAGCAAAATATGTATGAATGTCGATACAAATATCAAATATCAAAAATATCCTATTACAGTGAAATTATAGAAATATAATGAGCTCGGTATTGGGCATTTCTTAAGTTTGAGTGCATTTTGCAGAGGTATTGAAAATCTTTGGACCGTAGTAACCTGGGAAAGAAGTAGAAGGTAGTTTATAAGGTATATGGCTTATCTGAAGTCCCTGGTCAGGATAATAATCAACCTATAAACGGCATCTTCATCCAGCTGGCTCAGGCCCGTCAGTATCAGTGTCAGGCCCGTCAGTATCAGTGTCAGGCCCGTCAGTATCAGTGTCAGGCCCGTCAGTATCACATTTTGATGATTGTTCGAATACCAGAGGGCGATGGGAGAAAGATAAAAAACCCATAGGTGAGCTAAAGAGCATTTATTTGAGACACCTACAATCTATCACATACTTTAGCTAACAATTAAAGGCCTTGTGTATGTAATCCTACTCTACAACACCTACTCTAAAGCTGCAATTATACAATGTTAAGTACAGTGCTGTGAAAAAGTATTTATTTTCTCTATTTTTTGCATATTTTGGACACTGAATGTTATCAGATCTTAAACCAAAAGCTAATATTAGATAAAGGGAACCTGAATGAACAAATAATAAACATATTGATACTTCATTCATTTATTTAATAAACAAAGTTATGCAATACCCAATAACTGGTTGTTCCACCTTTAGCTGCATTGACTGCAACCAAACGCTTCCTGTAGTTGTTGATCAGTCTCTCACATCCCTGTGGTGGAATTTTGGCCCACTCTTCCATGCAAAACTGCTTTAACTCAGCAACATTTGTGGGTTGTTGAGCAGGAACTGCTAATTTCAGGTCCTGCCAGAACATCTCACTGGCTTTAGGTCTGGACTTTGACTAGGCCAAAGTAAACATTTTGACTCATCTGTCCATAGAACATTCTTCCAGGAGTCTTGACGATCATCCAGGTGCTTCCAGGTGCTTTTTTGGCAAACTTGAGTCACATTTTTGGACGAAATGGGTCCGTTATGTCTGGTGAAAACCAAACACTGCATTCCTCAGTAAGAACCTCATATCAACGGTCAAGCATGGTGGTGGTATTGTGATGGTTTGGGGATGCTTTACTGCCTCAGGAACTGGAAGACTTACCATCATTGAGGGAACCATGAATTATTCTCTGTATCAGAGAATTCTAAAAACAAATGTCAGGCCATCCATCCATGATCTGAAGCTGAAGCGCAGCTAGGTCATGCAGCAAGACAATGATCCAAAACACACAAGCAAGTCTACATCAGAATGGATGAAAAACAACACATTTAATGTTCTGGAATGGCCTAGTCAAAGTCCAGACCTAAACCCAATGAGATGTTGTAGCAGGACCTGAAACGAGCAGATCATGCTCGAGCAGATCATGCCCACACTTCATGCAGTTCTGCATGGAGTGTGGGAGAACATTTCTCCACAGTGATGTGAGAGACTGATCAACAACTACACAAAGCATTTTGTTGCAGTCATTGCAGCTAAAGGTGGCACAACCATTTATTGAGTGTAAGGGGGCAATTTGTTTTTCACACAGGGGCATTGGGTGTTGCATATAAGTTTGTTTATTAAATAAATGAAATAAGTATCAACATTTGTGTTATCTGTTCACTCAGGTTCCAGTGATCTAATATTAGGTTTTGGTTGAAGAGCTGATCAGTGTCTAAAATATGCAAAATAGAGAAAATCAGAAAGGGTGCAAATACTTTTTCACGGCAATGTATATTGGACATAACTCAGCTGTCCAGTGATCACACACACACACACATTGAGAGCTCTCACCTCTTCCCGCTGTGCAGGAGGTCAAAGGCCTCATTGATCTGATCCAGGGTCAGAGTATGGGTCACAAACTCATCCAGCTACAGTTTCTAGTTCATGAAGTCCCCAACGAGTTTGGGGAAACCTCTACACTACTTCTACACCCTTCATTGTTTGGTGGTACAGTATATATTTAATATAGACATATGAAGTGCATTGATAACACTTCACCTGAACCCTCCATCATAGGGGCTACAAAACGACATCATAACATGACATTACAGATGACATACACAGTCAAGACCGTTATTGTCAGTTTATGACAATTTACTTTTCAACGGGTCAAACAATGTTTAGATCAGCTACACTTAGACTGGCTTTAATATGTCTCACATGGTCAACTCACCTCCAAAGTATGTCCCCTTCAAGGTGCGGCCCACCAAGAGGTCTTCAAGGACTAGAGATATCTCCCCCACCTCTGTCCATCCTACAATGACACAGACACCCCAGGCATCCTTACAGTTCTCCAGGGAGCTCTCTGGCAGAAAAAGGAAAACATACCAGAACTGAGACGGTTTGTCCATTAGCTATGTTATTCTGGCCATTTTTTTTATACTGATACCATCAGACTATACCCACAACGAAGGAGTGACCACACAAACTGTCTCACTCGTAGCCCAATTCATTTGTATTTTACCATTTGAAAGGATAAAAAAAAAATACTTCCTGAACACCAACCATCACAGTCACATTCCCCACACACTCCAGGGCAAAGTCCACCCCTCCGCCGGTCATCTCCAGCAGCACCTCCTGATGGGTTTGCTGTGGTCCTTGGGGTTCACAAACTCAGTGGCCAAAAACGCCTCAGCCCTGTTAAACTTTCCCGGGTTGATATCCACTGCAATGATTCTGGCGGCCCCGGCATCTTTGCAGCCCATGACTGTAGCTAGGCCCACAGTCCCCAACCCGAACACTGCACATGTGGAGCCAGGCTCAACCTGAAGAGGTATATGGAAAATCTTTATAATTATCTTGACATCACATTTAAGCCTGTTGAGTCACAATACACTTAGCACTAAACATCACTGAAAATACAGTGGGGAGAACAAGTATTTGATACACTGCCGATTTTGCAGGTTTTCCCACTTACAAAGCATGTAGAAGTCTGTAATTTTTATCATAGGTACTCTTCAACTGTGAGTGACGGAATCTAAAACAAAAATCCAGAAAAACACATTGTATGATTTTTAAGTAATGAATTTGCATTTTATTGCATGACATAAGTATTTGATACATCAGAAAAGCAGAACTTAATATTTGGTACAGAAACCTTTGTTTGCAATTACAGAGATCATATGTTTCCTGTAGTTCTTGACCAGGTTTGCACACACTGCAGCAGGGATTTTGGCCCACTCCTCCATACAGACCTTCTCCAGATCCTTCAGGTTTCGAGGGCTGTCGCTGGGCAATACGGACTTTCAGCTCCCTCCAAAGATTTTCTATTGGGTTCAGGTCTGGAGACTGGCTAGGCCACTCCAGGACCTTGAGATGCTTCTTACGGAGCCGCTCCTTAGTTGCCCTGGCTGTGTGTTTCGGGTCGTTGTCATGCTGGAAGACCCAGCCACGACCCATCTTCAATGCTCTTACTGAGGGAAGGAGGTTGTTGGCCAAGATCTCGCGATACATGGCCCCATCCATCCTCCCCTCAATACGGTGCAGTCGTCCTGTCCCCTTTGCAGAAAAGCATCCCCAAAGAATGATGTTTCCACCTCCATGCTTCACGGTTGGGATGGTGTTCTTGGGGTTGTACTCATCCTTCTTCTTCCTCCAAACACGGCGAGTGGCGTTTAGACCAAAAAGCTCTATTTTTGTCTCATCAGACCACATGACCTTCTCCCATTCCTCCTCTGGATCATCCAGATGGTCATGGGCAAACTTCAGACGGGCCTGGACATGCACTGGCTTGAGCAGGGGGACCTTGCGTGCGCTGCATGATTTTAATCCATGACGGCGTAGTGTGTTACTAATGGTTTTATTTGATACTGTGGTCCCAGCTCTCTTCAGGTCATTGACCAGGTCCTGCCGTGTAGTTCTGGGCTGATCCCTCACCTTCCTCATGATCATTGATGCCCCACGAGGTGAGATCTTGCATGGTGCCCCAGACCGAGGGAGATTGACCGTCGTCTTGAACTTCTTCCATTTTCTAATAATTGAGCCAACAGTTGTTGCCTTCTCACCAAGCTGCTTGCCTATTGTCCTGTAGCCCATCCCAGCCTTGTGCAGGTCTACAATTTTATCCCTGATGTCCTTACACAGCTCTCTGGTCTTGGCCATTGTGGAGAGGTTGGAGTCTGTTTGATTGAGTGTGTGGACAGGTGTCTTTAATACAGGTAACAAGTTCAAACAGGTGCAGTTAATACAGGTTATGAGTGGAGAACAGGAGGGCTTCTTAAAGAAAAACTAATAGGTCTGTGAGAGCCGGAATTCTTACTGGTTGGTAGGTGATCAAATACTTATGTCATGCAATAAAATGCAAAATAATTATTTAAAAATCATACAATGTGATTTTCTGGATTTTTGTTTTAGACTCCGTCTCTCACAGTTGAAGTGTACCTATGATAAAAATTACAGACCTCTACATGCTTTGTAAGTAGGAAAACCTGCAAAATCGGCAGTGTATCAAATACTTGTTCACCCCACTGTACATAGTTTGTTTCGTCTTAGTGTGAATGCATGGGGTTTGAAGCCTTGTTGAACAACATTCACACTTTTTAAACTGGCAACAGTTTCCAGGGGTGCGTCTTCTCTGATCTTGGTGTCGGCGGTATCAGGGACCACAGCGTACTGAGAGAAGGAGCTGACGCCCATGAAGTGGTTCACCTGTTTCCCTTTGCAGGATATCCTGCTGGTGCCATTGGCCATGACACCCATAAGTGAATTATCCCTGAAATAAAATGAAGTGTCCATGTTGCTGTAAGAGACAAATGTGATGACCACCATCCTCAAGCAGCCTTGAACTACTGACAGGCTACTTCGGAATTCGAGTAATATACATCACGTAAAAAGAGAAGGCATGCCTTGGAGTAATAGGTAAACCTAGATGGGTTACCAGTTCTTTTTGCAAAAAATCGTCTTTGGACTCAGACAGCATTCACACTCTCCACATTGTGGTAAAAACTGTGGAATCAATTTATCCCCTGAGGAAACAAAAGGGTAAATGCATGTGAAAAAATAATGGGGTCCTTACTTTTGAATTATGTAAATAACATCATACCTATTGGCAACCCGTCATTCGGGGCAGGTGGGGCAGAGCAAAAAAAAAGTATTATTTATATTTATATATATTTATTTTTTAAAAATGTGGGCGGGGTATGTTATTTAAGGCTCGCTGCAAGCCAGGTGTAGCAGTGATAAGGTGTTGGGACTCTGCTTTTGGGACAGCTTTATGTAGGCCCTAACAGTTTGTGGGCACCATATGTCACCTTTATTTTATTATAATATATTTTTTAACCTTTATTTTACTAGGCAAGTCAGTTAAGAACACATTCTTATTTACAATGACAGCCTACACCGGCCAAACTCGGACGACGCTGGGCCAATAGTGAGCCGCCCAATCACGCCTGGTTGAGATATGCGTGCACCAGTCTCATAGAGGTACCACCAGTCAGTGTGGCACACTCCACTTCCTGAAATCTCTCCATCAACAGAAACAGCACACAGTTTCTTTGTAGGTTAATATCCCTGTGAGTACTAGGCTTTACATAAGCATTGGTCTGGGAAATGTTTAGCATAGGGGAAAGTTGTTGTTACCACCTCCTCAATGGACAGTGGTTTGGCATATTCCCACGCTACTGCTGCCTTGCACTTGATCACCTGGGTAATAGTAATAGATGCAATATATGCATTATAAATAGAGTTTCTCGGATTAAAAATAAATAAATGTCTGCCTTATTACACAGACAGCCACTACATGGGCTTACAAAAAGACAGACAAGTCATTGCTTACCTGGCCCTCAGTATTCATTATAACTTCTGCCAGATGTGAGTCTAGGGAAAATAAACCACATCAACAAGTAGGCTGATCAATATAAATATTTATAGGTGTGACAGTTGCATTTCTGTCAAACATTTACACATTACCGAGGTATAATTTACACTAGTTCTAGTCCAGGTTGTTGCGTATACACTCCATGATGTGTATAAACGCTGGATTTCTGATGTTACACAATGAGAGGCTTTGAAGCCACCAGTGCAATATTGGCACTCCCAGAAGGAGCAGTCCTCCATAGGAAGGAATGGAAGTCCACAATATTTCAACAAAATGTTAAGGATAAAATGACATGTATTGAAGTATTTATTTGTTGTAACATTAGTACCCTCCGTAACATTAGTACTCTCCAAAAATACAATATATATTGTATATTGTACCAGAGCTACTTAATGCAAGGGTACATTGCATTGGACCAGAGCTACTTAATGCAAGGGTACACAATTGCAGTTTTATAATAATTATTATACAGCCTAATTTCAATTAACCTACTCTAAATAATATGTAAAGAATGCATGTGTCTGCTGTTTGGTGTTCTCAGGCAGGGGGAGAATCTCAACTGCATCCTCCTCCCGCCCTCTCGCTTCTCTGCTCGCCTCCTTCTCAAACCCCATTGGATGAGAAAGTCAGAGGTCGCGCCCCACTGATCTTCTTCTCCAATGGATTTTGAGAAGGACACGCGGAGAGAGGACGCGAGGAGACTGCAATTGAGATCTTTCCCAAGTGTTTTTCACAGGATGTCGTAAATGAATCACGGGTGTGCTGGGAATAGAAGAGATGAAGTGGTACTGGGAAGATTAAGATTTGGACATACAGGACTGAATTCAACATTGAAATAAATAGGAAAACATGAAAATGGGATGTGTGATGCATGTTTGGTAGGGGAGACAGTGGAACATGTGTTGTTATACTGTCAGTTATATGATACACAGAGAGAAAGATTTTTTGAAGGAGTAAGGAGAATGGGACGGAAATGGGGGTTCGATGGTATTTTGGGAGGGGGAGATGGAAGCAGTGAGGTAGATACGGAAATAATATATTTTAGTAGGGAGACTGGTCTGACAATAAGAATATGTGTAAATTGCCATGGATGACCACACTCCTAAACAGTAGGTGGCGGTAGATCCAAATGATAGTTGCGATACGCCAAGAAGCCCCAAAGAAGAAGAAGAAGAAGAAGAAGCACATGTGTTTTCGTCGCTTGTAACTTGTGTCTGGCGCACCACTCCAGCAGCTGAGCTTATTTGTTGTACAAAGGTAACGTTTTGTCAGTCAAATATATATTTTTGTGTATTTCATCAGTTGTTCGACGCGACCATAATGTGCTCAGCAAAGTGTAACGTTATACTGTAGTCTTTTGATATGTTGTAAACAAGTAATCGAGCTGGCTAACTAGTTAACTTGACTGTTAGCTAGCATGTTCAATTGATCCCTTGCAAGTTGATGTAACTTACTGACATAGTTCATACACGTGGAATCCTGCATTAATCAAGTAATTAGTTAATCAATTTAATGTTAATTGGTTAGCCAGTGAAATACATTGAATTGTATCAATACAACTTAATCTTATCTCCTGTCCTCCAACTATATCAGGCGCACTAGAAAATGTCCTTCCGGGGAGGAGGTGGAAGAGGGGGACGTGGTGGGGGATTCAACCGTGGTGGAAGAGGAGGAGGAGGATATGGTGGTGGTGGAGGATATGGTGGTCGCGGTGGCGGCGGCGGTTTCCGAGGTGGTGGAAGAGGAGGCCGAGGAGGCTTCCAAGACTATGGCCCTCCAGAATATGTTGTTGGTAAGATGAATGAGGTCGCCATGTGATGCACCCATATCACACGTTCCAGTGATGGAGAGTGCATTTTTACGTAAAAAAAAAAAAAGAAAATTAACATGTATTCACTAACTGTAAATTGCTCTGTTTAAGAGCGTCCTGTTAAATAACTAAAATGTAAATATAAAATTGTTAATGCTTTACATTATGAATTTACACTACACCAGTTGCCCGTCTAGAGATGTCCATATAGTCTGCCTGGCATTGTAACATCAGTTGGCCTATTTGTACTTGCAAATACTGATCCCAGTAATATATTATATATAATATATTTTCCTGTACTGACCAGATAGCCTTGTTTTTGTCTCTGCAGCACTAGGAGAATTCATGCACCCCTGTGAGGATGAAATTGTGTGCAAGTGTGTAACTGAGGAGAACAAAGTTCCCTACTTCAACGCACCCGTGTACTTGGAAAACAAGGAACAGATCGGGAAAGTGGACGAAATCTTTGGCCAACTACGCGACTTTGTATCCTTTCAATCTTTCGTTGTCTAACTAGTCATTGTGAATTGGATGCCGACATGGTCATGTTTTCTTGATCTCATTAATACCTTAATTGTAATACAAAATAGCACTGTGTATAACTTGTATGCTAGAATTCATCTTCTTAACATTGAGTTTCATGTAATTTGTGACACTGGTTTGTCCCTTAACCTGAAGCTACAGTATTTCTCTGTTAAACTCTCTGATAATATGAAGGCATCCTCGTTTAAGAAACTACAGAAGGTAAGCTATATCAGTGTATTACATGTGGTAGTTGAACCACTTTTATGGTCAACGTGACCCAAACTGGCATTCGTGGTGTTAACAGAGAATGCAGCAACAAAAGCGACACGTGCACAACTAAACCGACAGGGTTGGCTTAGACTGTTGACAACACGTAAACTGTATTCTGTCTCCAATGTTTATTGAAACATAAATACTTTTGCACAATGAGCACTTGTCTCATACATAGTTAGTTATTCCTGAGCTAGCTAGTGAGTTTAAGCCATATTAACATTGACATGAAATCAGTCAAAACAAGACACCGTATCAAGAACAAGCTGAAACGAAACACTTAAAGATTCCCCACAGGTCAGTTTCTTGACATTCTTGCTAGGGAACTGGCCATCCAGAATCACAACACGCTGATGTCTGCTCCGTGGAAGGGGGCACATAGTTTCGTGATTTTGTCAGCTAACACATCTATTGCATAAACATGTATTCCATAACTCTCATCATATTCTGGTCCACAGTTTTACGTAGACCCAATGAAACTCCTACCACTCCAGAGGTTCCTTCCCAGGCCCCCGGGTGAGAAGGGTCCCCCAAGAGGAGGCAGAGGTGGAAGAGGAGGTCCCCGTGGAGGTAAGAGCAAAATGTCAGCAGCTCAGGCCCCATGGCTGTTTTTTTTTTTCTTGTGGAGGAATGTTGGTCCATTTTTTTCATAAAAATATATTTTGCCCTCTTCCCAGGTGGATTCCGTGGTGGCAGGGGTGGTGGTGACCGTGGCGGATTTGGCAGAGGAGGTTTTGGTGGTGGACGAGGAGGAGGATTCAGAGGTAGAGGAGGTGGCGGTGGACGAGGATTCAGAGGTAAGTCCGGATCCTGGAAAAGCAATCTAAATAAACGTGAATAGACGCGTTGTCCAGCTGCTTTGCATTTCGTGTTTCTGTGGCGTTGATATGCCTTTTTCTATCATCCAGGTGGGAGATGATGACAAACTGTTTGTGTCGGGGATCCTCACCAAGTGTCAATACTGATGTGAAGCAAATCGGTGCAATGCGATATCGGTGCGATGCCTGAGCTTGCCTCTTGTTGAACTTTACTTATGGAGAACAGGCATTGCATCTTTTTATACTTCTCAGCTGTCAATGTGTGTTTTTGTACACTAATCTTTGATGAATAATTTGTGAATGGCTGGCTTTTATTTAATGACCTTTTAAATGCACTCTGCTGTCACGGAACGGTATCATTAATAGCCCAGTTACTTTTGCAACTCTTCAACATTGTTCTGACTGGAGGGTTTTTGGGTACATTTTAGATATGTCACTTTATTATTATTATTATACTGTTGGATATGATTCAGAGCTTTCAGTTCCCTTGGGGAACTGGGTTGTTTTATCAATGTCATGTTGGAGTGCAACAGTAATTTAAATGTTGATAAAGCCAGAAATCGATGAAACCCTGATGTTTAGAAGACTGTTGGTTTGTTATTGGATGATATGATGCACATTAGTTAATTTGTTTTCATTACAATTAAGTGGAAAATAATGTACTAACACCAGATCACCCAATACGATTAGAATACTGCCATCTTTTGTAAAGAAAAGCCTTTGATTAAACGGTGCTCTGTAGGTATCCCAATTTTTTTTTATTTGGACATCTAACTTGGTGTTTAATTTCTACTAATGCAATGTTAGTCTGGTTTTCCAGAAACGCATCCTTCAAATTCAAGGTGATTTTGTGTCCAACGCCCTTTTGTCCAAACTGTTCAGGTATCGCAATATATCTTGCTAGTACAACTGTCAAAGCAAATAATCCAGCAGCTCTCTCTGCAAAGGCATGCCCCATCTCTCTGATGAAGGCTGCGTAAAAATGTTGAAGTTTGTCAGCTATGTGAATGAAAGTTGAGTTGTCACACCATATACACTTTTGTCAGTGCCTCCTTTTTGTCCAGCTTATTGATGTCCTGTATCCAGTCATGATGTCTTCTGAGACTGATCTTGGTTAATACTTCTTGCTTTAATAACAGCTGTGTGGTCAGCAAGAGTGAGACTCCACACACTTAAAGGAAATTACATTGCAGTGTCATGTTAATGTCTCAGTTCAGTGTCTAGTCTCCCTGTTCAGTTTGTATGCAGGAGGCTTCTAAGAGAAGGTGTAACTTTTTGTAACCTTCGTTTAACTAGGCAAGGCAGTTAAGAACAAATTCTTATTTACAATGACGGCCTAGACTGGCCAAACTTGGGCAACGCTGGGTAAATTGTGCGCCGCCCTATGGGACTCCCAATTGACAATGTGATGTTATCCTTTATAAGATGTTTGCTGTAAATGTATTTAGACCACACTTAATTTCATGCCCATTCACTGCATAAGCGGTTCGTTGAAGATTTCATAGGTTTGCACAAATCATGGAACTCTTCGTCATCCATGCCAACAGTGTTCCTGATTGGTCGAGACGGTGGTTCTTGAGCTACCTGCGAATTCGGCTCTTTTTACTGACTGATCTTTTCGACTCGTTCAGTCAAAAGAGCAAATCATTAAACTAATTTCAAGTACCTTTGACTGCAGTGTGCAGTTCGGGGTGGGGCACAATGTGGGCGGAGTCAAACGGGGCAGGGTCACACTGAATACAAACGTATTTCATTTTTTAAGATCTTAAGAAATATTAAATGAAGTGGTACCAGCACGTGTTGTAACACTTTTTGCTTCAATCTATATTTGAGACAAGCTACTGATATTGTTGCAGTGAATAACACTTGTTATGCATGTCATGTACAACATAACACAATTAACAATTGAAACAATTAACACAGCAGACTAAGGTTTGGCCACTCCTCAGAAATGGCTTCACTCCTGCTCCTCAAAAGAGGCAAAGACAGTAATTTTCTTGTCAACTGCCTCCACATAACATCTCACAATCTCTCTAACTGGAATGAGAACATGAATGGTTCCTTCGTCTTCACCCGCAGTTCTTTAAGGGTTGTAATGCAGTCTCCCCCGTCCATCACCATTACATTAGGGAGGGAAACGGTGCCTTTAAATGTTTGGTGTTCGCACCACCTTGCTGTCTCTAGGGTGTCCCTTAGAAGAACATCTGCTTCTTTGAAGAAAAAGGAAGAATAAATATTATAGGCAAATTTATGGTGAAATGATTGTCTTTCCACTTCCGTATTACGGCCCCAACAGTGCTCACTGGAACATTCAGAAGCTTAGAAATGCGCCTATAACCAATGCCATCATTATGTTTTGCAACAATTAGGTTGCGAATGACTTGAGACAGCTCTTTGCTTTTACCCATCATGAGATGTGTCTTGTGTGACACCTTGACAATGAGACCTTTTTGTAGGCCATCAGTTGGGACTGAACCAGCTGATATTAATTTGATTTTTAATTACTGATCGTTTTCAACTGTTGTCTTGGCTTTCCATGCCTTTTTGAACCTCCCTTTCTTCATGTGTTCAATACTTTTCCCCTGTGTCATTTCACATTATTACACAACTCAATTTCTGAACTGATTTGTTTTGGTTTCTTTGTATGTATGGATTACTTGGGTTGTTACCAACATCTGGTGAAACGTTCATGTCAATAGCACCTTTGGAAATATATTTACTGAGAAAAATGGTGACGTGTTCAATACTTATTTCACCCGCTGTATTTTACAAGAGCTTCACTACCTTCTCAATGACTTTGAGAAAGCTGTTCAGGATCTGGCAGAATACAGACACATAGGTAATTAAAACATGTAAATAATTAAATAAACATGCACATAATAAGTATCAATACAACATGTTCTCTACTCTTACCATCCCATCCATTTCCTTAGCCAACCCCAGACTCCAAAAGTCAGATCATAGATATGTACATTTGCTCAGACGTTCACGTCACCTGCTGTTTCTGGGTGTTCTGGAGCTCCTGTCCCCAGCATGCTCTGTTCGCTATTACTTTATGGAGACTAGTGAAGTCTCACTGTCATCATTCGCTAGAGGAAAGAGCACCAAAAAAAGTATGACAATTGCACCATACAACCTAATGTCAATGTCAATCAGAGCAGCTGACTCACACTCCTGTCGCTCATCACTTCCTCCATTGCAGCCAGAGGACGTAGTGGACATCACAGCTCGTGGGGGAGGAGCTGTTAAATAAAATATATTACTTTTTTTCTAAATAACAGCAGACGTGAAAAAAACATGGGAAGGACAAAATAATTGAATATCATACCCAACACTATCCCCCCATAGCTGTCAAACTGCATTGCCACATTTGCTGGAACAATCTTGCTGTATTGTTGTTATTGTTCCTTGCAACATTGTAGTGGTGCAGTATATTTCCTTGCAGAAATATGTGTCTTGAGGGTGTTGTCATATTCCAAAAATAATTATTTTTCTTCATCCCTGAAAACAGCTGCTCCACACACTAGCTGTTGATGCGACCAGCAAGCTCAGGCACAAGTCATATCTTTCTTAGAACATCCCTTTCATCTTTGCTGTTGCCCTGGTGGAACACATCACTCAAAGCAAAATGCTCTGATGACCCAGTGAGTGGGTGGCCATCTTCATCTGCTGGCACCTTTGGGTGCTTCAACCAAGGCATACTCACATGAAGCTTGCCCTCTGAAGCCTGCTTGGTGTTGTCCAGAGTAGGATCCAATCACTTTTCTTGAAAAGGATGGAAGGTCTCTGGTTCTCTGCGGTTGGTATGCAATGCCAATCCCCTTGCATAGTCATAGACTGTTACATGGGGAAAGTGTTTCCATGACAACAAAAGATCCACACAATCACGTGGACTCTGCTCTTAGGTTAAATTTCACAGAACACACAACCCCACACGGACAAGTGATTACAGCCCAGCCATCTAGAAGACAACAGAAGTGTGTAGTAATTGAATTAATGCCTAACATACATAAATACATGATGAAGCTATGAACCATTTACACACAATATAATATTAACAGATTTAATTATTGTAGAATTGAAATACCATGTTATTTCACTTACCTGAGGCACCCCACACCTTCTCAAATACTTTGTTATAGTTAACCCAATTTGACATCTCCCGTAGTCTGTGTACAAGATCCATCTTGGAGCCTTTGCTGTCCAAATCACACTGTTTGCATAGTGCCCTTACTTCCTCCACCTGTTGTGCAAATGCATTTGTAAGCCAATGTTGCTGTTAAGAATACTTTGTCAGTGCAAAGAGATGTATTTTGCAATGTAATTTCACTATCAGAATTCACCTTCAAGTTTAGAAGCTCATCAGCTAGCCGCTCTTCAGTAATCTGATGGTCATCAGGACTACATTAGCTCGGGGGCACAACAAAAGGGTTCTTCCTAACACCTTTGGAAACAATTGTGATAAGTAGTATTTAAGAGACCACTTTCACTTCATTTCACACATGAATATATTTTACATAAGATTGTTGTTCTCAAAAGATGGTCTGTCTTTCTGCATGACTAACATGGAATCAAACCCTGACTTATCATTTCTGTGGCAACAGCATCCCAGAATTAGTTTATGTCCACATGGCCATCATGATCTTGGAGGGGCCTCGTGATTTCACTGACTGTTAAAACAATAGTTTGTGGTTAAATATATCTACATTATAAAAAACATGAGTGCATGCTAGTATAAACAAGCTCCAATGTGTATAATAAGTGTTATTCACGGGCATGGTTAGCATAATGTTCAGCTCACTGTAATTCATACAAGCACTGAATCTATAAATTATTTGAAATAACAGCTTATCAAACTCACCTGGCATATTGAATACACCTTTTTATGTGAAGGTTCATCACAATGACAGTTGGATTGTATCCACCTGATACACAAGCAAACATGTAATCATGTTCAATAAGGGCCTCAAAACGGAGATAAGCCTGAAGAACTCTTTCCTTGTTATGGCAAGGACACTCTGTTGCCTCTAGTATCTCTCACTCTACTGACAGCAGTATGTGTCTGGAAAAATTGAAAACTGCAATCCAATGTTAGTATAATTCATAGTATAATAGTATAATAATCTGTTTGATAGTATTTGGCATGAGAGGGTGAGTAAATCATTAAAAATGAAAACATGCACTTTTACAGTAGCTTAAGTATTTCAGTAAGCACAACATATTTTCAGAATGATATGTTCTTACCTGTAATGCATTCCTTATCATTAGGCATAAAGGCAGAGACAGGATTATGTGGTCATCAGAGTTGTGGACACCATCCTCCCACTCCTGGTACCTGTAGATCATGCTGCAGTTCAGGCATTACCTTCTGTAGGTTGATATACCTAAAAAGAAAATTCAACCAAAGGTGTTAAATATTCGATGCATGCCTTTTGAGACTAATAGAAACATGTTTTTTCTATTGTATGTGGGAATCACGTACTGTATGATCATAAGGATGTTAGAAGCCGGAATCAATGAAATAACTGTGATATTACTGACCTTCAACTACACCTGTGGTCGTCAGAATCCTCCCTTTTGCAGTGAGCAGTAGAGGGTCACTGAGTACGTAATCACACTCCTTGCATCTGCCCTATTTTGGGATCAGTTGCTTCGGAAAGCCACTCAATATCTTTCCATCTCTTGACTGCTGTATGACAGCCTGGGGGAGTTCAGCAGGTATTTTTTTATTTGCCATGAGGTAGTTCACCATCCGTGCTACACCTTTATCACTTGCTGGATAATTATCCTCTTTCGCATCACTTGTATCCTGTTCTGAAATAACATTTGCCTTTTTGTTACAAAGAGGTGCCATTTACCAATTTCTTTATGTATGCAAGAATGCCTTGCTTTTGAACAAGGACAATGCCAGCTGTTCTGCTTACTATCATAAGCTGTCACAACCCTTCCAAGCCTACTATAATAAGACACCTTTGGCTCATACAACCAAATGTGAATTTTTGTAGATCCACCAAGTCAGCAGGATAGACAGGGGCACACCCTCAGTATCTGCCTCGCGTTGACGCTGTATGAGACTGGCCTTGCACTCCTCACCAAACCCTTTATTCTCGACCATTGTCACCAAGGCCTCCTCTGTCAAAGTCACTGTTATGTTTCCTGCACGTGGGCAGTAGAATAAGGAACATATATGCTGACATTCAAAAGGCAGCATCCTACACCTTAAAGCAAAGTTAGCATAAAGACAACATTGGTCAACCTCACACATCAATATCTGTGTGCGTCCCCAAGTATTTTTCACAACATGTATGGTTGTTGCTGGACCAGAAAATGTATTTTCGACTGCAAACACACCATTTCTCACATCAATGCACTCACATGCCAAAAATATTTTCTCGTAAATGTGTTTTTCTTATTCAACTTCAGTTTGCAGTGTGGACAAGTTACAATTACCTTTCTTGACTTGCCATGCATGTTGGGACCAGGTTATTTAGGGAGCCGTATCTGAGGTATATGGAATGTAGTGGATGCTACTAGCTCTTGAGGAGCCTCTGGTGACTGTTTAAGAGCCTCTGGGTGCTTTTGAGGGGCCTCTGGGGACTGTTTAAGAGCCTCTGGGTGCTTTTGAGGGGCCTCTGGGGACTGTTTAAGAGCCTCTGGGTGCTTTTGAGGGGCCTCTGGGTGCTTTTGAGGGGCCTCTGGGGACTGTTTAAGGGCCTCTGGGTGCTCTTGAGGGGCTACTGATGCTGATGGTAGGTCAGGTGCTTCAGAAACTGTTCTCTGTTGATTATTGTTGCCAATAGCAACAATGAAAGTGTGTTGCATTTCTACAACTGAAGCCACACTTTATGATTGTGAACTCTGAAAGGAATAACAGTAAAGTAATAAGGTATACAATTTAATACACTGATGTAACTGAAAAAATAGGGCAAATCAAAAAATGTGAACGTCAAATATATTCAATAAACAAAGAAATAAATAGTACCTCTGTGCCTCACTGAAGTATGACCTTTGATGTGGTTGTTGACCATATATTGTTCAGCCTTATATGAGCAGAAGGAGCAGTGATGAATTTGTCTGCTGCTGCATTTTTTTATTTTGGGACTCTCGCCCTCCAATAACACACTAACGTGTCTATATACAGGAAGTAGTTTTGGCCGCAATTGGACTAGATTGTAAACTACTCTTTGCGGAATGCATTGCTTGACTGCTGTGCCGTGCGGGTGATGAGCACAATGTTGTTTGTGATCTGCAGCACCCCCCCAAAAACGATTCGTTCTCGAATTTGTTGAGCAGAGGCTGTGTATGTTTTGGTTCCTCAAAGCTGTGTCCATCATAACATTGCATAATCAATTAAATGCGATCAACGATCAGTTCTAAACATTTCTCCTCTGTTGCCCTGCAGCATGGTCTATTTTGAATGCGCACATATACATTATGACAGACAGTTCAGACAGACAGAATATGTTGTTTTAGAGTCTGTGAATGTAAAATGTTGAAAGTGTGGTGGGCATCATATTCCTGAGTGTCCTGTTGGGGTGAAAGAGTTTGAGGTGCCAAGGATCAGGGCTTGACACATCAGCAAATCTGCTTTGTGGAGGCGGTGAAGACAGTCTAAGGGGCAAGATATGGCAGTGGATGCCACAACCAGTAGCAAATGTTGTACTTCAATCAAGTGATTTGGATACACTTATTGTGAAGAAGCTGGATTTCGTAGCATTTATAGCCACATTTATTTATTTTACTGCACAAGTGTCCAAGAAGCCGAGATGTTTTTGGGCCACCAAGACTTTACAACAGATGCAAGGTCTACTATCGCCAGAAAATGTCCCGCACTCACAGGATCCTTCTGAGCCTGTGTTAGGGACCTGATTAAAATGTTGTTAGAAAAGCATGCTGATTTCGTTTAACATAAATGTCCTTACTGATAGTTTGTGTATATATACTATGGGACTCCCAATCACAGTCGGATGTGATACAGCCTGGATTTGATCCAGGGACTGTAGTGACACCTCTTGCACTGAGATGCAGTGCCTTATACCACTGCACCACTCGGGAGCCCCATTAGCCACTCAGTACAGTAATATCAGCTAGGATCATGGTTCCTTGCTGTGTCAAGTGTTTTCTTGTCTGAACCAGTCCTCTCCAGAATAACTTACACAGGCAGCCCAATTCTAATCTTTTGCCCAATTATTGGCAAATAAATTGATCCTAAGCTATGTAGGTTATAAGTTAAACTGGCTTTAGAAGCTAGACTACAGATCAAAGTCCTTCCAACTTTAAAGAGGCCCAGTGCACATTACATATTCAATCACTGACCAGCACTCTCCTCTCCAACTGCACTCACCACAGACACACACCACAATCAATCTTCGAAAACCTATTTTCTGTGTATGAAATGGACAGTTGACACATTGCGGTTCTCTCTCTCCCAGGTGATTAAGTGCAAGGCAGCTGTAGCCTGGGAGGCTGGGAAACCCTTGTCCATTGAGGAGGTGGAGGTGGCCCCACCGAAGGTGCACAAAGTGCGCATCAAGGTAACGGCCCGTTCCCTATGCCAAAAATGTCTCAGACAAATGCTTATGTGTTGTACTTGCACTGACATGACAATTCCAGCAACAACATAACAACAACCCTAGCCTGCAACAACCCTAGTTGGCTACTAATACATCAAACTTGCCAGGCATTATATTAACTATCTGCTATCTAACTAACTACCCAACGTTTATTGACTTAATTATTCACATAATTCTTAGCTTAGTGGTAGTCGTTGTACGTTTCAATGGACATTGTTAATTCTGGCTATCCACTCCGATTTCAGAGCACTCTTGCCCAGAATAACTAATGAATTTACGAACGCTCAACAACACCAGTTGAAAATGGCTGGTGTCAGTAAACGTCCGCAAAAAAAGTGTAATTAAATTGTTGTCAGCAGCACAGTTACAGTCACCAACGATCTGGATAACATGAAAACAGCCTAACCAGCTCTGCTAGAGTGAGTAAAATAGTCAGAGTGAGGTGTTCTCTCATTTGTTTCTGGAAGTAGCTTGCCAACGTCAGCCAGTTAGCTTGGGTGCTTGACTGCCGTTGAGCGCTCGGATCAACCCTAATCCTTGGCCAGAGCGTCCAGTGTGCGCTATGAACGCTCCGAGAGCAAAACACTCTGATTTTACAAACAGACAATCTGATATTGCTCTGGCACTCCAAATTGAATTAACAAACACACCCGAAATCGTAAAATGTTTAGCTAGTCATTTGTTATGCTATCAAGCTAGCAAGAGGTTGCATAGCAACAGCATCAACTTCTGGTAGACGGGCGAAGCTCTAGTACGCTCAACTGAAACGATACTGTTCATTTACAGTATACGAAAATTAACTAATAGTATGTATTATATACTCATTAAGTATGTAGTATACAGTATGTTAGTATGGGTATTCGAACACAGCTCATCTTTGGAATGTGTTCAACAGGGCCGATCTGGTCCAGTGTTTAGAAAACGTTGTTATGGCATATTCTAAGCATTTTACTACATTCCTCTATTGTACTAGCTAGCTGTCTGTCTTGCACCATCGAGACACAACCTTGTGATAGTTTCTATTATCAACAGGTGCAGTAGTTGGTATTGTATGAATAGTCCTAGATGGTTGGGACTTGGTTGAACCATATAGGATGTTTTAGGCTAGTTGGCACCACATGCTTCATAGCTTAGTGGTTGTATTGAATGAGAGAACCTAATGGCAATGTTGTGTGTTTTAGGTCTTTGCAACCGGGGTGTGTCGCACGGATGCCTAAACTCTGAGAGGCAGGAACCTTCAGGGTCTCTTCCCTGCCATCCTGGGTCATGAGGGCACTGGGACAGTCGAGAGCGTGGGCAAAGGAGTCACCAACAAATGTATTCTCCCTAAAACAGTGTTTTCCTGTCCCGGGGTCCCACAATGGGAACATGTTTGTTCCAGTCCAGTACTAACACGCCAGAATCAAATAATGCAATGGCTAAATCAAATGTCTAGTGATAGTATATTTTCTCTCCCAAGGTGACACCGTCATCCCATTTTATGTGCCACAGTGTGGTGAGTCCAAATTCTGCAAAATCCCCAAGACCAACCTCTGCCAGAAGATCAGGTAATTAGAATGCAATATCGCCTGTCATCAACTATAGCTTGGAAGGTCAGGATTAGGGTTGCAAAATTCCAGGAATTTTCAATAAATTCCCTGGTTTTCCATAAATCCCCTTTGGAGGATTCCGAATTTCTGGAAAATCAGGCATTTATTTAAAGTGCATTCATTATGCAATCCTAGTCAGGATCAATCATTATTGACTCCCCATTTTCAAAGTCAGCCAAGTAGGGAGTGAACATATCTATACTGATAGTTGGATTAATCTCAGAAATAGTAGGACACTATTCTACTCCAGTTTTGGGATTGCAGTTGGCGCTGTGCAAGCGAAGAAGCCACCAGGGTTGCAAACAACAACATTGCAATTTAAGCCAAATCAAGCCATATTCTGTCAGGGAGGTGGCTAATAGCGTTGGTCCAAAAGGTTGCTGGTTTGAATCCCTGAGCAGCCTAGGTCAAAAAAAAATTGCCTGTGCTCTGGATAAGAGTGTCTGCTAAATGACAAAAATAAATGTATGAAATAGCCTCTGAAAAATGTTTGCTAAAACATATAGACATCACTGGCTGTTATCCTTACCTGTTACTGATAATCATCCTTCCTCTCACCAGCATAACCCAGGCCCGGGGTCTGATGCCTGACAACACCTCACGGTTCACCTGCCAGGGCAAGCAGCTGTTTCACTTCATGGGGACCAGCACCTTCTCCGAGTACACGGTGGTGGCCGACATTTCAGTGGTCAAGGTGGATGAGAAGGCCCCCCTGGACAAGGTGTGCCTGCTGGGTTGCAGCATCTCTACAGGCTACGGAGCTGCCCTCAACACTGCCAAGGTGATTGGGTGACGCCAGGCTGCAAGACAAAATACCCCGTCTAGAAGTGGAAAGCACAAGCAAAGAGCCACGGCTTTGTTGTCATTTGGTTCTATCTTTTTGTTTTATATCCAATCACCTTGGTTCTATCTTTTTGTTTGCACCACTGGTGCAAACACTTGGGAAATTTAGGGAATTAATAGACTGATCATGATAACACAAATCTTACACAAATTATATCCTTCTTTTACTGACAAAAGCCATTCTGTAATTCCTGTTTTATCAACCTACTCTCACGGGTACCTACCTGCAGTTGGAGCCTGGCTCCACCTGTGCTATTTTCGGCCTGGGTGCCGTTGGCCTTGTTGTCTTCATGGGCTGCAAAGTTGCCGGGTCGACCAGGAACATCGGTGTGGACATCAACAAGGACAAGTTTGACAAGGCCAAGGAGTTTTGGGCTACTGAGTTTGTGAACCCCAAGGACCAGAGCAAACCTATTCAGGAGGTGCTGGTGGAGATGACCGACGGAGGGGTGGACCACTCCTTTGAATGTATTGGCAACGTGGGAATCATGATAAGACTGGTTAGGGGATATGGAAAAAGCAGCTTGGGCTAGAGCTTCCAGTTCTAGTTCTGTACTGAGCTCAGGGGGCTGTTCAGAATGGTGCAATGTTACAGAATGTTTAGTTAGAAATGTGTATTGTAGACAAGTTAAAGGTTGTCTGTCATAGATAGGTAGGTAGGTAGGTAGGTAGGTAGGTAGGTAGGTAGGTAGGTAGGTAGGTAGGTAGGTAGGTAGGTAGGTAGGTAGGTAGGTAGGTAGGTAGGTAGGTAGGTAGGTAGGTAGAAAAAAAGTATAAAAATACAAGAAGTCTGGAGTGAAAAAAGCTATACAAAGACATTGCATAAAATGATACTTTAATAGCTAAATGTGAGTATGATATAATTTAGGGTAATAATAATAATTCCCTTAAAATACAGTCCTTGGTGCAGGGTTTAATTACAGATATATATACAAAAGCAATGAAAAAAGATTCAACTGACAGGATACTAATATGCATTCCTGAATGAATGACTACGTAAGTTCAGTCCAATAATTACTTACAATATTGCACGTGATATGATATAACAACTGTACATGCATATGTGTATACAGTCCTGAATGAATAAGTCCTGAGTGAATGAGTGATTACAGACCAGAGTTACTCACGGATGGATTCCTAATTGTTAATTGTTAAACTAGGTCCTAACACCCCAACAGTTCCAGGTCTATGTTGCCGACGGCACGGCACCCCGGTGAGGCATTAAATAGTCTAATAGCCGCGGGCAGGAAGGACCTCCTGTAGCGCTCTCTGGCACACCGTGGTGGGATCAGTCTGTGACTGAAGGTGCTCCTCTGTGTCATAACCATAGCGTGCAGAGGGTGGGTGATGTTGTCCATGATGGCCAGCAGTTTGGCCAGGATCCGTCTCTCCGCCACCTCCTCTAGATTGTCAAGGCTCATCCCCAGAACAGAGCTAGCCTTCCTGATCAGCTTATTTACCTGAGAAGCATCACCGGCCTTTATGTTGGTGCCCCAGCACACCACTGCAAAAAAGATGGCACTGACCACAGACTGGTAGGAAGTATGCAGTAGTTTACTGCACACGTTGAAGGACCTGAGCCTCCTCAGAAAGTAGAGTCGGCTCTGGCCCTTTTTGTACAGGGCCCCGGTGTTACCAGCCCATTCCAGCCTGCTGTCCATATGGACTCCCAGGAACTTGTATGACCCAACCATTTCCACATCCACCCCCTGTATAGAGACTGCAGTCAGTCCCCTGCCTTGATTCTCCTGAAGTCCCCCACCATCTCCTTTGTTTTGCTGATGTTGAGCTGAAGGTGGTTCTGCTCACACCACAACACAAAGTCACTGATTGTGCTCCTGTACTCGTCCTCCTGCCCACCCCTAATGCACCCTACAATTGCGGAGTCATCCGAGAACGTCTGTAGGTGGCATGTTTCAGAGTTATTTCTGAAGACCGAGGTGTAGAGGGTGAACAGGAAGGGGGACAGGACCGTTCCCTGTGGGGCCCCTGTGTTGCCCACTGCCCGTTCTGACACACAGCTTTGTAGCCGCATAAATTGTGGCCTACCGGTCAGGTAGTCCGTAACCCAGGAGACTAAGGGTGCTTCCAATTTCATCCTCCTCATCTTCTCACCCAGTAGCAGGGGCTGAATGGTGTTGAAGGCACTGGAGAAGTCTAAAAACATAACCCTCCCAGTGCAACCTGCGTTGTCCAGGTGAGAGTAGGCCCTCTGCAGATGGTAGATGATTGCATCATCCACCCCAATGTTGCGCTGGTATTCAAACTGCAGGGGGTCCAGTGATGTACACACCAGGGGTCTGAGGTGAGCGAGGACTAACCTTTCCAGGGTCTTCATGATGTGGGATGTTAGCGCTACAGGTCTGAAGTCATTCAGAACAGTGGGGTGCTCCTTCTTGGGCACTGGGACCAGGCAGGATGTTTTCCACAGCACAGGGGCCCTTTCCAGGCTCAGGCTAAGGTTGAAGGGACGCTGGAGTATTCCACACAATTGGTCAGCACAGACCTTAAGCACCCTTGGGCTGATGCCATCAGGGCCCGCCGCTTTCATCTGATGTAGTCTCTCCAGCTCTCTCTTCACTTGGCTGGTGGTGAAAGCCAGCCCAGGTGGGGAGGTGGGGGGAAGGGAGGTGTTGCAGATCAGTCCAGAGGGGGCGGAGGTGGGGGAGGGGGTCACTGATTGTCTCAACAGAGGTGTTGTGAGCAAAGTGGGGGTGGGACAGCCGTGAGGTTGTGTGGCCTAGGGAGCTGGAGGGGAGGTGGACAGGGCCAGTATTGAACCTGTTAAAAAATTGGTTCAGCTCATTGGCTCTGTCCTGGGTCCCCTCCGTCTGCCAACTGTTTGACTTTTTGAAGCCAGTGATATTTCTCATACCCTTCCACACCTCTCTCACCTGGCTCTGCCTCAGCTTGTCCTCCATCTTCTCCTTATACCCTCTCTTCCCCTCAGCAATCCGCAAGAATAGGGAATCGTGTCAGCTCTATCCATTGCAATTCTGTCTACAACGTTCTTAATGGTTTCCCTCACTGAACACACCTCTGCTGCTCATGACTTTTCCACAGCTCCTGCTGAGATGGTGAGGCAGGAAACTGGGAAAGTAATTGAGCAGTGGCCCCTTTTTTGCTATGTCATATTGAAGGTGTTCTACTCTTCACCACAAGAGGTCACTGTAGTTGGCTCTTCAGGCTTGGACCAAAACAGCAAAATACCTTTCACTTTGCTAAGTAGATTGGCTTCCCCTAAATACCTGTCATCTGATGATACTCAATTTGTTGTTTTAGAGGGTGGCTCTGGAGGCTTGCCTCATAGGCTGAGGCGAGAGCATCATCATCGAGGTGGCAGGTGTGGGACAGGAGATCTCCGCAAGTCCATTCTAGCTGATTACCGGCCGTGTGTAGAGGGGCACATTATTATGAGGTGAATGTCGAGGATGATTTTGATGAGGAACCTTGACTTGTCTGACGTCAATATATTTTTCTCTGCAAAGTCACCTCTTTTTGATATATGAGCAGCAATGTGGCACTAGTTATAATACTAGTAATTACTAGTAATTTCTGTGAAAGTAAGATGTTGAAATTATTAGTCCAATCAAAGCTCCTGTACATATAACGCGATTTGACGTCATTTCTGTGGCCAATGACCTTGAGCCTTCTTGGAAGGGCACTTTCAATATAACTCTATGATAGGAAGCAAAGGGCTGAAATGTCTACTCTTACTAAGGACTTAAACTTGGGGATGACTTAGTTTCCCCATGAGTGACAGAACACTGAGCCAATAAAAGCGCAACTAGAGAACACTACCAACCCCTATGCTCTGTATTTTCAGATGGCTGCACCTCAGATATTTTTGGAGCTGCCTTACTCAAGAAAACAAAAAAGAGACCATGTTTGTACTCAATGATATATACTGTATATATACACATTTATTTACATTGTTTGCAAACTGATATGTGACACATATTAATGCCAAAATAACATGCAAAACAGGCAAAAAACAACAACAAATATTTATATATATTTATTATTATTTTTATATATATTTTTTTTTTGCAAAAAACTGGGGGCTCAAAAAGCATATTTCTCTGAATGAGAAGTCACCACTGGGTAGTCTTAGGGTACAGCTATATTAGCTGGTGATACAAATGTATGGTCTGCCCAGTGTCAACCGTTGACTGTACAAGGAACACCCAACAGGCATGCTCGCCCCTGCCCCCTTCTAAAAGCTAGATGACTAGCTAACCTTACCTTAGTTCAGGGTGCGTTCCAAGTCACTTTTTACAGTTGTACTGCGTCTATCTGAAGAATGACATCTCTCAAGGAATCAATTTCAAATCCTCCAAATTCAGAGGAAGAAAAAAGTGAATCAACTGGTAAAGAAGTGAATCCTGAAGATTACATCAAACATCCACTACAAAATAAGTTAACAGCTTGCTAAAAATTTTCAATCAACCTTTATCAATCAGTGTGAACTATCTAACTTACACATGAAAAAACATGGCCATATCAAATACATGGCAGAAACTGCTTCTAGAATGGAAATCCCTGATGTCATGGCAACGTTGGCTAGCTGAGCTCATGCGCAGTAACACATAATCTGGGTCTAACGGTTGTCTCGTGCCGAGTTGCGCATTTGCATGCCGTCAAATCAAAGGAACTGCTTCGATATAAAGTTGTTTTTGACGAAAACGTGTCAGTTTGTCACTTTCACAAGGTTGGAGTAATAACATGTTCAACTAATAAAGACATTGCCACAAATCTAGGTTGTGCCTTTAGATTTCAAGAAAATGAACAACTAAGGAAAATGTTTCACTTCTCAAACCCCGGCCTGGTCTGCTTGGTTTGTTATGCAAGCATTCCCAGAAGTCTCACGATGTTGCGCCTCTGGGTTTAGAAACTCTGTGGCTATATAAATTGGGATATCAATTATGCAATGTTAATGTTTGAAGATGACTGCTTCTACCAGTCTTATCAGTCATGGACAGCTATAAATATTACAGAAAGTGTTCTATGGCCTCTGGTCTGGACCATTAGGCACAGAGGACTTGCCCTGTAACCACAAGGTTGCTGGCTCAAGTACTGCTCCGGTTCCCCCTTAATAGCTACACAATTTGTAGGGAACATAAATAGAAAACTGAAAGCTGTCATAAGGTTCACTGGGAGTATGCTTTGCCTGATGGATTGTCAATATAAGCTTGTAGGCTATAGTGTTGACATAAAATCTTTGCATTTTGTTGCAAAATGTCCCACATATTCTGTGGTTCTTTAAGAATGACAAAATGAAAACCTGGCCAGCAAACCTCCATCTCACAGTGGAAGACTTCTGGGCTTAAGTATTTCATTGTGGAAAGTCTCATACAACAGTGGTTCCCAAACCGTCTTTCAACTTACTCTTGAAAGTTGCAATAGTAGAATGCACAAGGTGCAATTGCATACCTTAGAGAGCTATTTATAACTTGTCATAAATTTCCAGATAAACTAGCCCATCAACCCTGTCTTTCACATGAATACACATTAGACATGGCAAAATGTATAGAATTGCAAGAAAATTAGCTTTAAACCTGCACATTTTTCTCTGCACCTCCATAACAAAAATGTGTAGAAACGCAGGAAATAAGCTTTAAACCTGCAAAATGTTCCCTACGCCAACAAGAGGGGGTATCAAGTAACTTTTCAAGGTAAGGGTGATTTTCCCTATCTGTAATCTCATACCTGCTCCTGTTTCTTCCATACACTTTCAACATTCATAACAGTACATTTTTTGTCTGTTCAGGTTGTGGCCAGTAGCAGCAACCAATTAATTTTTCATTTCCCACAGTCTCGTTTCAGCCTGTGGCCTTAGCTTTTACTGCAAGGGTTATGGCTCCTCCCAAGGAGGTCAGTCTGTCTCAAATAGACCACTACTCAGACTGATGCAAGCCTCTCCCAGTGATAATTAAATGCTACCAGTGTCTGTTGGCTGCTTTTCACCTCAAACCACTTCCACTTTCAGTTCCATTCCTAATGTCGAACTAGATTTTGAGTTCTAGGTTTCATCTATTAATCTTTGACTAACAACCAAATATGCAGAAACTAACTAAGAACAGAGTTGTTCTTGGATATAGCTTAATCGCTTTATCTAAACACAGTTTAATCCAAAGCCCATCACCTATCACGTAGTGTCCAGTTCTGCAACAAAAACAAGCAATTGCCAAGGTTTCTGCCCTACAGCTTGCTCTGCGCAGACGGCAAGCAACCTCTGACCTATAAAGGTGAACACGGTGCAGGGCTAAAAAAAGGTAATGTTCTTGACCTATGCCCCCTGAGCCTGGTCTGTTTCTGTGCGCCGGAGGGTATCGACCCCATGTGGGAGGACAAGAGGATCAAGTGTGGCGGCAGGTGGCTCATCACATTGTCCAAACAGCAGCGCAGGCCCCCCCCCCCCCCCCCCCCCCCCCCCCCCATGTAATTCATGTCTCAGAAAGTTTACTATGTTTAGCGGTCATTAAAATGGTAAACATGTGACTGTCCATGTGCGTTATAGCTCCCGTGCCTTGTGGGTGAAGCTTTCGATGACCATAGCGATGATGTTTGCGGGGCAGTAGTCAACATCCAAACGCAAGGAGACATATGGACAACAGACTGTGAAAACAAGGATGCCATTACACAAATAGGGGTCGCAATACCATTCAGTTCACCCTGAAAGATGTTGACCATCTATTTTTATCCATATCCAGATATACTGATGTTTACTAGACAATGTGTATTTGCCTTTCTCTGTAGGCGTGGGTGGTTGAAGAGGTTAGGTTTGCCACACAAGGTGATCATTGGATACCAATCGCACGCGGACACTTCCACTAAGAGTGGTTCCACCAATAAGAACATGCTTGTCATCTGAGGAACCTCGACGAGCACCATGGGAGTTATTTGTTGTTTTTTCTTTGTTTGCTTGTTTGTTTCTCCTTTCCGTTCCGTGGCTGTCATTGAAATGCTGTCGAATCTGTTGCCCAATTCAACACAGACAATTGGACTGCCTTCATTCAATCAATTGCAATATGATTCCAATTTAAAAATATATAGTTCATATCTGCCCCGAAACAAACCTATACCTTACCTTCAATGAAGGGTGGAATAACCATGAGAATTCGAATACCCACATTTTTGGGGGATTTTTTTTTGTAAGGCATTATTTTACTTTCTTCATTTGGTTGATATACTAAGAGGATTTTTGCTTCTGTAGTTTATGTTAAAAAGCAGCACACTCGTGCTGTCCTTTTGCTTAATTTATTTAGTTTTACCCGGTCTAAAGAAGTGCTGTAGTTTCCTCCATTTATTCTCTGTTCATTATTTTCAATTGGTTTAGCCCAAATTGACATACAGTATCAGTCAAAACTTTGGACACACCTACTCAATCCAGGGTTTTTCTTCATTTTCTAAAAACTATTTTCAACATTCTAGAATGATAGTGAAGTCATTAAAACTACTGTATGAAAACTATGAAATAACACATGGCATCATGTAGTAACCAAAAAAGTGTTATACAAATCAAAATATATTTTATATGTGAGATTCTTCAAAGTAGCCACCCTTTGCCTTGATGACAGTTCGGCACACTCTTGGCATTCTCTCAACCAGTTTCATGAGGTGGTAACCTGAAATCTATTTCAATGAACAGGTGTGCCTTGTTAAAAGTTCATTTGTGGAATTTCTTTCCTGTGTTGTGACAAGGTAGATGTGGTATACAGAAGATAGCCCTATTTGGTAAAAGACCAAGTCCATATTATTGCAAGAACAGCTCAAATAAGCAAAGAGAAATTACAGTCCATCATTTCTTTAAGACATGAAGGTCAGTCAATCTGGAAAATGTCAAGAACTTCAAGTGCAGTAGCAAAAACCATCAAGCGCTATGATGAAACTCGCTCTCATGAGGACCGCCACAGGAAAGGAAGACCCAGAGTTACCTCTGCTGCAGAGGATAAGTTCATTAGAGTTACCAGCCTCAGAAATTGCAGCCCAAATAAATGCTTCACAAAAATCAAGTAACAGACACATCTCAACATCAACTGTTCAGAGGAGACTGGGTGAATCAGGCCTTCATGGTCGAATTGCTGCAAATAAACCACTACTATAGGACACTAATAAGAAGGAGAAGAGACCTGCTTGGGCCAAGAAACACGAGCAATGGATATTAGACCGGTGGTATTAGACCAAATTTTAGATTTTTGGTTCCAACTTCTGTGTCTTTGTGAGACGCAGAGTAGGTGAACGGATGATCTCGGCATGTGTGGTTCCCACCGTGAAGCATGGAGGAGGAGGTGTAAAGGTGTGGGGGTGCTTTGCTGTTGACACTGTCTGTGATGTAATTGGAATTCAAGGCACACTTAACCAGCATGGCTACCAAATCCTTCTGCAGCGATATGCCATCCCATCTGGTTTGGGCTTAGTGGGACTATCATTTGTTTTTCAACAGGACAATGACTCAACACACCTCCAGGCTGTGTAAGGGCTATTTGACTAAGAAGGAGAGTGATGGAGTGCTGCATCAGATGACCTGGCCTCCACAATCCCCCAACCTCAACCAAATTGAGATGGTTTGGGATGAGTTGGACTAAAAAGTGAAGGAAAAGCAGCCAACAAGTCCTTCAAGACTGTTGGAAAAGCATTCCAGGTGAAGCTGGTTGAGAGAATGCCAAGAGTGTGCAAAGCTGTCATCAAGTTGAAGGGTGGCAATTTTAAAGAATATAAAATATATGTTGATTCGTTCAACCATTTTTTGGTTACTACATGATTCCATATGTGTTATTTCATAGTTTTGATGTCTTCAATATAATTCTACAGTGTAGAAATTTGTCAAATAAAGAAAACCCTTGAATGAGTAGGTGTGTCCAAACTGTTAACTGGTACTGTAAAATAATTTTCCTTCAGGAAAATCTTTCTTCATTGTTCATTAAACATTTCATATTGCAGTTTTATGTAGCATTCTGATGTTATTTATTTTCCAGTATTTTTTACTGTAAATCTGTATATACCTTTTTTACATTTCCTCGCTAAGCACATTAGAATGCTTTAATAAAGTGTATATAAAACTCTATTTGTATTAATTTATGGCCTATTAGGTGTGACTGAATGCCTTGCTTTGGCACCCTGTCCCACTCCTATGAACATGGTACAAAAGATGACTGTAATTAAATATAGACAGTATGTTGTCTTAACTCTCATAAGTTTAAATAGATGTTGATGCCTGTAGTCCTAAACTACTGTTTTAGAGAAGCCTTTTAAATCTCAGTCTCAAGTCCCACCAGACTAATTCACAGTGCAATTGTTTGCCTAACAAGGTGGTTAAAAAAGAACACATCAAGTGAAACCTCGATTCTCACTGCAGATATCAAGTTGGGTTTCCCTTTAAGTGCTTAAGTCTACCAATTATAACCCCTGTGCTGGAATGCTTTTTTGGATGTATAAAAGCACCAGAGATTTCTTGGTAGCCTTGATGAACACCTAAAATGAACACCTACATATATTTTTTTTTACATCATTTAGCAGACGTTCTTGTCATTTTACAGTAGTGAGTGCATTTTTTTGGAAGGACCATGGGACCATGGGACACCATGACAAAAGCCTTTTCCTGACATAACTACATGTTATCATTAATAATTTCTGATATCTGACAGATTGAGAAGAACAGAGAAAAGAAGAGCGGATATGGTTTTACTCAGTGTGAACGTGTTTAATAAAGCAGCAGAAGGAAACCTTTATATATGTTTAACTGTAACAGGACAAATGCATTTGAATTGTCACCCTAACTTATACAGATAGTTTGCTTTCCTTTTCATTTGCAGATTAGCCAATAGTGTATGAAATAGACTATGAAACTTCCAGAATGTTTGAAATGTAATTAATATATCTGACATGATTCCCTATTCTATGTGGCAGACAGTTTTACTAAAAACATTTAGATCTGAATGTTGTGTGTTATGTAGTTGCAGTTCATGGCGCATTGATTTATGATAGCAGTACTACACAATCACTCTCTACACCAGTAGATGGCAGTAAGTATACTCGGAAGGCTACTTTGAGGCAATTTCCTGTTTGGAGTTGATACAATAAAGGGTGTGTCTAGCCTCTCAGATTTGTTGCTTCTTGATTCCACATGGTGAGAGCGATGGTCATTTTGTTGTGCTCCTACACATAGAGACTAGATGGACTAATGTGGGACTTTAGTCCCTTTGAAGGACCTTGTATTTGTGTCACCTCAACTTAAACCACTGAACTACCAGTTAAAACTGGAGCAGGATGGCCTAGATAGACTGATCTACCAGGGAATGTTGGCTCTGGTTGGCTTAGAATGGACTAAACTATCAACCAAGCAACAATTGAGCTGGCTGGCCTAGATGGACAACGCTGCCAGTCAGAGGTCAGAAGTGGAAGAAGGTTAACCACTTTGGCTAAGATGTACAACACTGGTCTGCTTATTCTTACTTCTACTTATTTTGCAGACATGTATAGCAGGTTACAACCCTGTTTAGGCAGGCCTAGGACCCCTGACAGGGAGAGTATCATTAGGCTTGCTAGTTTAGAAAAAACAGAAATGGTTTGAAGAATCCAAGGTCCAAGGCACTCAGGTTGGTTTTAAAGGTAAAAAGCCTTATTTACTAATCTTATGTTTTTTGAAAAACACATATGCGTTTCAGCATAGAGCCTTCATCAAGGCTGGCTGGCTAGCTGGTTAAATCACTCCTCAACAGGCTCCAGTGTTGACATCCTCCAGTGTTGACATCCTCCTGGATCATGGGAAATTCACTGAAATCTAAACTTATTTCAATCATCCACAAGGAGGCAGTATTGGCCCACTCGATCAGCGTACACGTGTAGTCTATGACTCCATTGTGAAAACTTACTTTGAAAAAAGGAAATTAGGATTGCAATCCAAGACTCTCCATCTCCAACGTACACACACCGGGGGAATGAGATACATCTAAAAATAACAGATGGAGGTTTTTCAATTTTCCCCCAAAGCCTTCCTGCTCGGGCAACTTGTGTATCACATATGAAGGGGGACAGGGAGAGTCAAGCAGTGCACTGATGTTTTAACCCCATGCACTCAACACTCTCTCCGGCACGCTCAACATGAGGTTCCAGGTAGTTCTAGTCTAGAGGTCCACAAGAGGTGTAGCCTAAATCCCCCTCTAGCTCCCATGACGGGATGTCACTGGCCTAGCCTCTCAGTTTGAGAGTGAGATGTTCAGTCCCACTGTGCTTGATAGGCTGGAGTACGGTGGCTGGGGCCGGCACAGAGGGTCAGCAGATATACTACTGTTATCCATGACAGAGCTGGCAGTTTCTTACATTTTCTCACAGCTGTAATGATCTCGACCTGTTTCTGTCTCACTCATAGTGGGACTACAAACACACATCTACTCATTCATCTTGTACGGTTCGGGGGCCTACATTTACAGTACATGAAATGGGGGGGAAATCCAAAACTTGTGTTATTGCTAATTACAAACACACACACACACACACACACACACACACACACACACACACACACACACACACACAAGCAAGGTCTTAAAATGTGTTAAAAAGTGTTTGACCTCCAAAGAAACAAATAATTGACACAGAGAGTTTATACTGCCCCAAATCTTTAGACAGAGTTCATATAGCATCCAAAATAGATAGACCTGCTATATGCAGCTCCCCTTCATCTCTGTCTCTCTTCCTCTCTCTCACCCTCTCTTCTCTCTTTCCCTGTTTCTTTTCCTCTCTTCCTATCTTTCTCTGACTCTCTCTCCCTCCCGCTTCCCACTCATCCTCTCCATTTACAACTGTACAGATGTGTGCATTAACTAACCCAGACTTCAGGGGCAGGCAAGGGAAATATTCCCCAGCAATGACTTACTTAAATGAGCTTCCGTTGGTGTCTGCAGGCAGTAACTGCCTGGTGGCATGGTGTGGAAGGCTGGAAGCCAACTATCCCTGTGTGTAAGATACTGTATATTCCCCAAAGCCTCTCCTATCAGCCATCTTTGAGTTTCTGACCCACTTTTACACTGGTGTTGTTTGAAAGTGCAGCATATCTACATCCAGTAATACTTGGTATGATGCAGTGAAAATGCTTTCTGAACCCCCCCCCCCCCCACAAAAAACACCCCACCAGCTGGTCAGATCTCTAGCCTACATGGTGGTGGTGTTTCCCTGGCAACAAATCCAGCACATAGTCTACGTACAATGACGTACTATGTGCTGGAACATATTGGAGTAGTCTGGAGATCACTATCAGCCGGGGAGTGTAAATGTATGGCTGTAAATACATAATGCCCTGAAAGTTGAACATGATGTTTCATGGATATCGGTGTGTTTTTTAAAAGTGTGTGCATAACGTTTTGGTGCCATTTATTTGAGCCTACCACTGTGCACTAAGTATTTGAACTGTTCTAGATAGTTAACATAGCTCCTGTGTGTGATGATATACAGTAACAGTCAAAGGTTTTGACACACCTACTCATTCCATGGTTTTTCTTTATTTTTACTATTATCTACATTGTAGAACATTAGTGAAGACATCAGAACTATGAAATAACATAAATGGAATTATGTAGTAACCAAAAAAGTGTTAAACAAATCATAATATATTTTAAATTTGAGATTTTTCAAAGTAGCCACCCTTTGCCTTGATGACAGCTTTGTACACTCTTGGCATTCTCTCCCTTAGAATTCATTTGAAATAACAAGTGTGCCTTGTTAAAAATGTGTGTTGTTCTTTCCTTCTTAATGCCTTTGAGCCAATCAGTTGTCTTCTGACAAGGTAGGGGTGGTATACAGAAGACAGCCCTATTTGGTAAAAGACTAAGTCCATATTATGGCAATAACAGCTCAAATAAGCAAAGCCCAACATCACATTTCAAGAAGTTTCTTCAAGTGCAGTCACAAAAAACATAGAGCGCTATGATGAAACTGGGTCTCATGAGGACCGCCACAGGAAAGGAAGACCCAGAGTTGCATCTGCTGCAGAGGATAAGTTCATTGTAGTTAACTGTGCCTCAGATTGCAGCCCAAATAAATGCTTCACAGAGTTCAGGTAACAGACACATCTCAACATCAATTGTTCAGAGGAGACTGGGTGAATCAGGCCTTCATGGTCGAATTGCTGCAAAGAAACCACTACTAAAGGACACCAATAAGAAGAAGAAGAGACTTGCTTGGGCCAAGAAACACGAGCAATGGAAATTAGACTGGTGGAAATCTGTCCTTTGGTCTGATGAGTCCAAAGATTTTTGGTTCCAACCTCCGTGTCTTTGTGAGACACAGAGTAGGTAAATGGATGATCTCCGCATGTGTGGTTACCACCGTGAAGCATGGAGGAGGTGGTGTGATGGTGTGGGGGTGCTTTGCTGGTGACACTGTCTGTGATTTATTTAGAATTCAAGGCACATTTAACCAGCATGGCTATATTTATATTTATTTAACTCTTTTTTGGTTACCACATGATTCCATATTTGTTATTTCTTAGTTTTGATGTCTTCATTATTATGTAGAAAATAGTTTGAATGAGTAGGTGTGTCCAAATGTTTTACTGGTACTGTATGTGCAGTATAAACCCTATGTAGGCTATAAACAGTCAAAGATGGTGAGTCATTTTTATGCACCTACAGTGGGGAGAACAAGTATTTGATACACTGCCGATTTTGCAGGTTTTCCCACTTACAAAGCATGTAGAAGTCTGTAATTTTTATCATAGGTACTCTTCAACTGTGAGAGACGGAATCTAAAATAAAAATCCAGAAAATCACATTGTATGATTTTTAAGTAATTAATTTGCATTTTATTGCATGACATAAGTATTTGATACATCAGAAAAGCAGAACTTAATATTTGGTACAGAAACCTTTGTTTGCAATTACAGAGATCATACGTTTCCTGTAGTTCTTGACCAGGTTTGCACACACTGCAGCAGGGATTTTGGCCCACTCCTCCATCCAGATCCTTCAGGTTTCGCGGCTGTCGCTGGGCAATACGGACTTTCAGCTCCCTCCAAAGATTTTCTATTGGGTTCAGGTCTGGAGACTGGCTAGGCCACTCCAGGACCTTGAGATGCTTCTTACGGAGCAACTCCTTAGTTGCCCTGGCTGTGTGTTTCGGGTCGTTGTCATGCTGGAAGACCCAGCCACGACCCATCTTCAATGCTCTTACTGAGGGAAGGAGGTTGTTGGCCAAGATCTTGCAATACATGGCCCCATCCATCCTCCCTTCAATACGGTGCAGTCGTCCTGTCCCCTTTGCAGAAAAGCATCCCCAAAGAATGATGTTTCCACCTCCATGCTTCACGGTTGGGATGGTGTTCTTGGGGTTGTACTCATCCTTCTTCTTCCTCCAAACATGGCGAGTGGAGTTTAGACCAAAAAGCTTTATTTTTGTCTCATCAGACCACATGACCTTCTCCCATTCCTCCTCTGGATCATCCAGATGGTCATTGGCAAACTTCAGACGGGCCTGGACATGCGCTGGCTTGAGCAGGGGGACCTTGCGTGCGCTGCAGGATTTTAATCCATGACGGCGTAGTGTGTTACTAATGGTTTTCTTTGAGACTGTGGTCCCAGCTCTCTTCAGGTCATTGACCAGGTCCTACCGTGTAGTTCTGGGCTGATCCCTCACCTTCCTCATGATCATTGATGCCCCACGAGGTGAGATCTTGCATGGTGCCCCAGACCGAGGGAGATTGACCGTCATCTTGAACTTCTTCCATTTTCTAATAATTGCGCCAACAGTTGTTGCCTTCTCACCAAGCTGCTTGCCTATTGTCCTGTAGCCCATCCCAGCCTTGTGCAGGTCTACAATTTTATTCCTGATGTCCTTACACAGCTCTCTGGTCTTGGCCATTGTGGAGAGGTTGGAGTCTGTTTGATTGAGTGTGTGGACAAGTGTCTTTTATACAGGTAACGAGTTCAAACAGGTGCAGTTAATACAGGTAATGAGTGGAGAACAGAAGGGCTTCTTAAAGAAAAACTAACAGATCTGTGAGAGACGGAATTCTTACTGGTTGGTAGGTGATCAAATACTTATGTCATGCAATAAAATGCAAATTAATTATTTAAAAATCATACAATGTGATTTTCTGGATTTTTGTTTTAGATTCCGTCTCTCACAGTTGAAGTGTACCTATGATAAAAATTACAGACCTCTACATGCTTTGTAAGTAGGAAAACCTGCAAAATCGTCAGTGTATCAAATACTTGTTCTCCCCACTGTATGTGTGGTTTACACACTTAAGGTCAACAGAAAATCCATTAGCAATACTGTGTTAGACATTTATAATGGTATCAATACATGTGTAATCCAACTTTGAAGTGCTTGGGAGGTTTGTGTCGTAGTATTGATCAGGAAATGCTGTAATCCCTGATTGGGACAATGGTCAGTGGGATTAGTGTGTGGGGGGGACTACTCCTTTTACGCTGGTAATGGGGAAAAAGTGTGTTAATTGCCCTTGACTGGTTGAAAGTAAATCAATTATTGATTGCCTTCTTGACTCCTCTTCTGTACTTACATACCCTTACAAATCCTTTTATCTTCCTACTGTGTGAGTACATTTCCTTATTCTATTATTGTTATGCAGGGAGGAAAGCCCACGGACCGCTAACCACCTCATTAGCCAAAATTGTGTTTTTGTCCTGTTGCTGTTTTGCTACATCGAGGAGGCTTTGAAAAGCACACTGAGTGGCTTCTTGGCTTCTCTCTGCTCTTTCTCTCCATTGCTCTCTCTCTCTCTCTCTCTCTCTCTCTCTCTCTCTCTCTCTCTCTCTCTCTCTCTCTCTCTCTCTCTCTCTCTCTCTCTCTCTCTCTCTCTCTCTCTCTCTCTCTCTCTCTCTCTCTCCATTCCTCCCTTACTCCTCATCTCCTGCTTCTGATACACACACACACACACGCACACCTACACACTCAATCCAACCTCAGCACCAAGTAAATAAGAGAGCTGATGAATGAAATTAGTTTTGAGGTCCAAAGGCTGTGTCTTTAACTGATGATACTGAATATAAACGAAGAAAGGCAGTGCAGACAGTACTCACATCATTATTCTGTCTATAGATTTTTCCCTTCCCCTCCACCACCTCTGAAAAGAAAGCCACCCAGTTTTGGAAATGAGCTATAAACAAAGTACAACATGATATAACTGGGTATTTATTCAGGTCTGCTAGACGGCCAGCCTACTGCATTAAAGGTATAACTTGAAAGTGGAGGTGCTTGGTGTGTGTTTTTATGGGTGCAAGCGTGTTTGTGTGTGGGTACAAGTCTGCCTGTGGGTGCAAGTGTGTGTGCTTGTGAGTGCGAGCGTCTGGGTGGGTGGTTGTGAATGAGTGTGTGTGTGTGTGTGTGTTTGTGTGCGGGCGGGTGGGATGTGTGCTTGTGTGTTTGTGCATGTTGGTGGGTGGGTGAGTTCGCTGTGTATGTGTGTTTATGGATAGATCTATATATTTGAGGTTAGCCAGAAAAACATGCATTTTGTTGAAAGTCAGAATCAACAGCTTTCCTCCTCTATTGCTAGTAATAGATGTGTAGACAGTATTCTAGGACAAGTAATACCACCAAACAAGCCTATTTGTCTGGTTCAACTTTATAAATAAGATCGGACAGTTGCAGATCTAGAACTACAAGACATAAAGACGAGTGAAATCCTACGCCCCGGGGACATGCTGAGTATCGGCAATGGCAGTTCTGACCTTTTTAACTAGAATATTACTAGTGTTTTGTACTATTCCAATGAGACATTACTTGATTATCCAAGTACCTTATTTCTCCTTGTGCCCATTATATCCTTATTTAAAAAAGAGAATTCCTCTATGTTCTGTCTGTGAAGTAAGGGGCCATTGAGGTGTTCTGCATTATGGCGGGGAGCTGTGAGATGAGTGGAGAGGTGCAGCCCACTCTAGAGCTGAAATGTGTGCTACACCTATAGTTAATTTAAAAGACGCACAGAAAAGTTTCAATGGAGAAGAAACCCGGCCCGGCTCACAGTTGGCATTGCAATTCATCCCAAAGGTGTTCCATGGGGTTGAGGTCAGGGCTCTGTGCAGGCCAGTCAAGTTCTTACACACCAATCTTGAGAATGCATTATTCCTCCTCCATCAAACTTTATAGTTGGCACTATGCATTCTGGCAGGTAGTGTTCTCCTGGCATCCTCCAAACCCAGATTTGTCCGTCGGACTGCCAGACGAGTCCAATGGCGGCGAGCTTTACACCACTACAGCCGACGCTTGGCATTGCACATGGTGATCTTAGGCTTGTGTGCTGCTGCTTCAGCACTCTGCGGTCCCGTTCTGTGAGCTTGTGTGGCCCAACACTTTGCAGCTGAGCCGTTGTTGCTCCTAGATGTTTCCACTTCACAATAACAACACTTATAGTTGACCAGGGCAGCTCTAGCAGGGCAGAAATTTGACAAACTGACTTGTTGGAAATGACGATGGCACGTTGAAAGTCACTGAGCTCTTCAGTAGCACACCTCGGGGGAGGGGTTGTGCTATATGGCCAATATACCACGGCTAAGGGGCTGTATCCAGCCGACTCTGCGTTGCGTTGTGCGTAAGAACAGCCATTAGCCATGGTATATCGGCCATATACTGTACCACACCCACCTCAGGCCTCATTTCTTAATTAGACACCATGTCTTGGATTTGTTTACAAAATATGTGATACTGATGTAATACAGTGGAAGAACTTTGTATATCTGTAGAGGCTTAACTGAGGTTAGCATGTCTTGGGGGTATGATATTTGTGGATCTAACTCTCTCACTCATCACTATTCACGATTCATTCAGGATTTTCCGTAATCATGGTAGCATCCACTTGAATGTAGAAGTGTTTAGAAACATATTCTATTCTTATTTACAATCCCCTAAAATGGGGTGCTGTAATTTCAGTTCAGCCGATATGGATGAAAATACCCTCAAAAATTTAAGCTGACAGTCTTTACTTTAACCTCTTAGTCATTGTATCATTCCAAAACCAAAGTGCTGGAGTACAGAGCCAAAACAACAAAACATTTGTCACTGTCCCAATACCTTTGGAGCTCACTGTATTTACAATTTGTAATAGACTGTACTGTGAAGAGTTACCATAGAAAAGTACAGGGAGTATGGGCCAATAATACAAGGCATGTTTGCTATATTAGTGTTTAGGAGAGTGGCCTCCCACAAACAATTCAATGTTTTTATCGTTAGCTTAGCACCTTGGGTTGCACAAGCAGCCATAAAGTCAAATGAAGAGAACAATTGTTTCTTACCACCAATTGTCAGAGGTTTTGTTTGTTGTATAAGGCTATTCTCCTGTGGGGTTCAGAGTCAACGTTTACAACGTTCCAAGTTGCTTTTCTTTTGTTATACTGTTGAGTAAAATTGACATTGTGAGTTCAGATTGTCGTCACACTTAAAGCCTTTCCTTCAACTTTTTGTCCTTACGATCCACTTTGAATGTGCTAACTTGGTCATGTACTAACTTGGTTGTTGTTTCTTACTGTATATATTGACTCAGAGACAGACCAAGCACCGCTCAGGTAAGACGTCCCATCCTCGCTAAGCGTTATCGTCATACTGTTGTCTATACTACCAGTGGTGTTGTCAGTTGTAATCTTGTACCCATTTGTTTGAACTCCACTGTTAAATCTCAAAGGAGGAGCCCACTGTGGTCTCCTCACCCAGTACTTTTAGTTCAAATGTGAATTCCCTAAACTTGAATAGCCCCTCGGTTTTCAAATCACATAGAGGACTTGCGCTATTGGTATTTTGGTATTTTATTAGAATCCCCATTAGCTGTTGTGAAAGCCTTCCTGTATTCCACAAAGAACATGACATAATACAGAACATTAATAGACAAGAACAGCTCAAGGACAGAACTACATACATACATAAATACATAAATACATACTGTACATACATAAATACATACTGTACATACATACATACATACATACATACATACATACATACATACATACATACATACATACATACATACATACATACTGTACATACATAAATACATAAATACATACTGTACATACATACATACATACATACATACATACATACATACATACATACATACATACATACATACATACATACATACATACATACATACATACATACATACATACATACATACAAAATATACAGGAGAGGTGTTGAGGTGCTGCTTTATCTGTTTTATTTAAACCAGGTTTACTGTTAATTTTAGCAAAATGAGATGGAAGGGAGTTCCATATAATAATGGCTCTATATAATACTGTATGTGTCAGGCTCTGGCCATAGAGAAGCCTTTGGCTCATCTAATTTAGCCATGGTCAGAGTCTGATAGATCTAGGTTATCTAGTTCTGTGTGGTGTTTTGTGTTGGGTCCCCAATTGGAGGCAGCTGCTAAGCTGATGTCTCTAATTGTATGTTCCACACCTGGGGGTGGTTCATTGTCTTCCATGTCAGTCTGTAGAGTAAGTGTATTTACATTTGGCCATATAAAATGCTCTTAGTTTTAGAGATGTTCAGGAACAGTTTATTACTGGCCACCCATTCCAAAACGTGCAGATATGTATTTGGTTGCATTATCATGTTATTTGTAAAAATAGGAAAAGTAGAGGGCCTAGAGAACTGCCCTGTAGTAGCCTCCATTAAAGAAAAACCTCTGAATTCTATTAGATAGATTGTTCTGAATCCACAATATGGTCATACAGTCAAAAAACATGTGTTTTCACAACAACAGGTTATGGCCAATAATATCAAAGGTTGCACTGAAATCTTACAGTACAGCTCCCACAATATTCTTAGCAATTTCTTTCAACCAATCATCAGTAATTTGTCCTGTACATGTTGAATGTCCTTCCCTATAAGCATGCTGAAAGTCTGTTTTCAATTTGTTTACAGAGAAATAGCCTGGTATTTGTTTAAACACATGTTTTACCAACAGTTTGCTAAGAGCTGGCAGCAAGCTGATTGGTCTGCTTTTAGAACCAGTAAATGCCTCTTTACCAGTCTTGGGTGTTGGAATGACTTTGGCTTCCCTGCAGGCCTGAGGACAAATACCTTCCTCTAGACTCAGATTAAAGATATGATAGATAGGAGTGAATATAGAGTCAGCTACCATCCTCAGTAGCTTTCCATCTAAGTAGACAAAACATCAAATGGTTTTGTGAGGAAAAAGCCATCTGATTCGATGAAAGATGGAGTTGAATTTGTCTTTCTGCCCATAATTTCATTTAAAGTACGCTAATGTTTTTTTTCATCATCATTCTTTATATCATTGATCTTGGCTTCATAATACAGTTTCTTCTTCTTTTTTGTTAAGTTTAGTCACATAATTTCTCAATTTGCATTATGTCAGCCAGTCAGATGTGCAGCCAGACTTATTAGCCACTCCTCTCGCCACGTCTCTTTCAGCCATACAGTTTTTTAATTCCTCATCAATCCACGGAGCCTAAACAGTTCTAACAGTCAGTTTCTTAACAGGTGCATGTTTAACAATTATTGGAAGAAGCATCCACATGAGTCACATCTACATGAGTCACAGCAGACACTTTTGTATTATATTTTATTCACTATTTTAGGCCCAGCTTTTGGAACCTTGGTTCTTCTAGATATAGCCACTATATCATCATCACTGCATACAATGATATTAATATTGAGGGTTATCATGTGTTCAGAGCTGACAGACAGCGTAGAGGTGGTGGAGTGGCCATTTTGATTAAAAATCTTTTCTCTGTCTCTTTACTAAAATCCATTTCCCTTACTAAAATGTTTTTGCTACTATCTTTAAGCCTTTGTCTGGGGAAATGGATCCATAACTGTTATAGGGGTCTACCATCCTCCCTCTGCTAACGTTTGTGCACTCAAGGAGGTCTTCTTTTACTAAATCAGAAGTTATTATCCTGGGTGACCGACATTGTGATTGGGAAATGCAGGCTTCAGACAATCTAAAAAACATGTTTAATGATCTAAACCTAACCCAGCTGGTGACTAAGCCTACACGACCTAACCCTAGAGATCCTTCAAAGTCAACTCTGATTGATCTTATTTTAACGAATACACCAGAGAAATATGTTTCTACTGGTGTCTTCACCCAAGACATTAGTGACCATTGACCAGTTGTTTGTGTTAGAAATGTAAGAATACAAAAATCTAAGCCTCTTGTCATCATAAAGGAACTTTAAAAACTTAATTAAACAGGCTTTTTTACTTTAACTTTATTTTAGTGACTTAGATTGTATTTCAGCTATCACTGATCCTGATTTTATCTTTGAGCCTCTTTGCAGACGTCTTCAATACTATTGAGGACAATCATGCTCCCTTCCAGAAATTAAGGGTTGAAGGTAGATCGAACGCCTGGTACACTCGGAAATGATCAGAAGTCAATGATAAGAGATTATACTCTTTTATGAATGACTTCATGGCCAGGAACACAGACTTAGGCCCGGACTGGCAAGATTTTAAGCAACTGAAGAATTATTGTGTAGAATATATCATAAAGTCCAAATCTGATTATTATGTAACTGCTCTTTCAGATTATAATGGGAACTCGGCTAAATTCTGGAAAACTTTCAGATCTATGAAGGGTTCTAATTCTTTGTTGGCTCAATAACCCACATTTAGAATTTAACATTGTTATCAGAAAATATTCCAAAAGTAATAATTATAAATATAAAAGTAATAATTATAGCGCCATTTCAAGGCTTTCTTGTCTAGTTCAGATTCTCCAATCCTCGGTAAATGTACAACTTTGCTCTTTTGTTATCTGAGAAATGTAAATCAGTCAGGGTTTAGGCCTGGCCATAGCACTATTACAGCAACCACTTTAATCGATAATGGTCTCGTCAATGGTTTAGACACTAAAATGAAATGTTTTGCTTTGTTTCTGGACCTGTCGAATGCTTTTGATACTGTTGATCATGCTAACATTTGAATAAGTTGTCCTCGATAAGCCTGATCTCTGACGCGTGTTCTTGGTTTCATGATTTTCTTAGTGACAGAACTCAGGTCATCGTAATGGATGGGGTTAAGTCTGAATTTCATAAAGGTGTACCACAGGGTCGATTTTGGGACCTGTTATATTCACTATTTATATAAACACCATTGGTCAATTTTAATCTACAGTCGTGGTCAAAGGTTTTGACAATAACACAAGTATTTGTCTCCACAAAGTTTGCTGCTTCAGTGTTCTTAGATCTTTATGTCAGTAGTTACTATCGTACATTGAAGTATAATTACAAGTATTCCATAAGTGTCAAAGGCTTTCATTGACAATGACATTCAGTTTATGCAAAGAGTCAATATTTGCAGTGTTGACCCTTCTTCTTCAAGACCTGGCATGCTGTCAATTAACTTCTGGGCCACATCCTGACTGATGGCAGGCCATTCTTGCATAATCAATGCTTGGAGTTTGTCAGAAGTTGTGGGTTTTTGTTTGTCCACCCGCCTCTTGAGGATCGACCAAAAGGTCTCAATGGGATTAAGGTCTGGGGAGTTTCCTGGCCATGGACCCAAAATGTCGATGTTTTGTTCCCAGAGCCACTTAGTTATCACTTTTGCCTTATGGCAAGGTGCTCCATCATGCTGGAAAAGGCATGTTCTTGGATGGTTGGGAGAAGTTGCTCTCGGAGGATGTGTTGGTACCATTCTTTATTCATAGCTGTGTTCTTAGGAAAAATTGTGAGTGAGCCCACTCCCTTGGCTGAGAAGCAACCCCACACATGAATGGTCTGAAGATGCTTTACTGTTGGCATGACACAGGACTTATGGTAGCGCTCACCTTGTCTTCTCCGGACAAGGTGTTTTCCAGATGGCCCAAACAATCGGAAAGGGGATTCATCAGAGAAAATGACTCTACCCCAGTCCTCAGCAGTTCAATCCCTGTACCTTTTGCAGAATATCAGTCTGTCCCTGATGTTTTTCCTGGAGAGAAGTGGCTTCTTTGCTGCCCTTCTTGACACCAGGCCATCCTCCAAAAGTCTTCACCTCACTGTGTGTGCAGATGCACTCACACCTGCCTGCTGCCATTCCTGAGCAAGCTCTGCACTCGTGGTGCCCCGATCCCGCAGCTGAATAAACTTTAGGAGACGGTCCTGGCGCTTGCTGGACTTTCTTGGGTCCCCTGACGCCTTCTTCAGAACAATTTAACCTCTCTCCTTGAAGTTCTTGATGATCCGATAAATGGTCAATTTAGGTGCAATCTTACCAGCAGCAATATCCTTGCCTGTGAAGCCCGTTTTGTGCAAAGCAATGATGACGGCACGTGTTTCCTTGCAGGTAACCATGGTTGACAGAGGAAGAACAATGATTTCAAGCACCACCCTCCTTTTAAAACTTCCAGTCTGTTATTCTGACTCAATCAGCATGACAGAGTGATCTCCTGCCTTGTCCTCGTCAACACTCTCACCTGTGTTAACGAGACAATCACTGACATGATAGCAGCTGGTCCTTTTGTGGCAGGGCTGAAATGCAGTGGAAACGTTTTTTGGGGGATTAAATTCATTTTCATGGCAAAGAGTGACTTTGCAATTAATTGCAATTCATCTGATCACTCTTCATGACATTCTGGAGTATATGCATATTGCCATCATCAACACTGAGGCAGCAAACTTTGTGGAGACCAATTCTTGTGTCATTCACAAAACCTTTGACCACGACCGTATATGCGGATTATACTATTATATATGCTATTGCCCTTACTGTTGATCTGAGCTGTGTGATAGTATTTAAAACAGACAGGGTTTAGAGCTTGAGGTAGTCACCTCATACAAGTACTTGGGAGTATGGCTGGACGGTACACTGTCCTTCTCTCATCACATATCAAATCTATACTTGGTTTCCTCTATCGTAATTGCTCCTCTTTCACCCCAGCTGCCAAACTAACCCTGAATCAGATTACCATCCTACCCATGCTAGATTACGGCGATGTAATTTATAGATCGGCAGGTAAGGGTGTTCTTGAGCGGCTAGATGTTCTTTACCATTGGGCCATCAGATTTGCCACCAATGCTTCTTATAGGACACATCACTGCACTCTATACTCCTCTGTAAACTGGTCATCTCTGTACACCCGTCGCAAGACCCACTGTTTGATGCTTATTTTTCAAAACCCTCTTAGGCCCCACTCCCCCCTATCTGAGATATCTACTGCAGCCCTCATCCTCCACATACAACACCCATTCTGCCAGTCACATTCTGTTAAAGGTCCCCAGAGGACACACATCCCTGGGTCGCTCCTCTTTTCAGTTTGCTGCAGCTAGCGACTGGAACGAGCTGCAACAAACACTCAAACTGGACAGTTTTATCTCATTCTCTTCACTCAAAGACTCATTCATGCACTCTTAGAAGTAAAGGTGCTATCTATAACCTAAAAGGATTCTTCGGCTGTACCCATAGGAGAACCCTTTTTGGTTCCATGCAGAACTTTTTTGAGTTCCATGTAGAACCCTTTACACAGAGGGTTCTACATGGAACCCAAAATAGTTCTGCCTGGATCCAAAAAGGGTTCTTCAAAGTGTTCTCCTATGGGGACAGCCGAATAACCCTTTTTTTTCTAAGAGACACTCTTACTGACAGTTGTGGCTGCTTTGTGTGAAGTATTGTTGTCTCTACCTTCTTGCCCTTTGTGCTGTTGTCTGTGCCCAATAATGTTTATACCCTGTTTTGTGCTGCTACCATGTTGTGTTGCTACCATATTGTTGTCATGTTGTGTTGCTACCATGCTGTGTTGTCATGTGTTGCTGCCATGCTATGTTGTTGTCTTAGGTCTCTCTGTATGTAGTGTTGTGTTGTCTCTCTTGTTGTGATTTGTGTTTTGTCCTATATTTTTATTTAATTTATTTATATTTTTAATCACAGCCCCCATCCTCGCAGAAGGCCTTTTGCCTTTTGCTAGGCTGTCATTGTAAATAAGAATTTGTTCTTAACTGACTTGCCTAGTTAAACAAAGGTTAAATAAATAATACATACAAAATAAAATATTATATGAAAACCATACCACAAAAAAACAATATACAATACAAAAGTAAAAAATAAAAAAGGTTTGTTAAAACACATAACAAAACCTACTAATTAGAAATGTATATATGAATTGATCAATAATCACAAGAAGAACAAACAACATTTATTCTGAGTAGTTCATCAGGCTGACCCCCAGTCCTTTCTTTTAGTTATTGAGGGATGATAATGTTTTGGAAATGTGAAGATAAGAATTGCAGAGAATGGTACCTCTGTATCTGATAGAGAAATGACTATATGAGGTGCAGCAGTGGGGAGGATGAAGGTTATCGCAGTGTCTTGTGTATTATCGATCGATTTCAGAATTAACCTGGAAGAATCAATTGAAGGATTTAGGTAAACTGTCTGGGAGGTATGATTATTTGTAGATTAAATGCATAATTGGCTTTTATATTAATGTTGTAAATAGAAAATATATTGAGTTTCTTAAACAAAGGTAAGGATGGAGACAGGTAATTAGAGGAGGTGGCTAGTCTAGCAAATGTATTTTGTATGATCATTTGTGTAGATAGGAGGCATATGTACAGGCTCAGACAATATTAGGGTAAATTGAGATATAGTATAGAGTTAGGAAGAAAGCCTGATGAACCAAACCACTCATCTTTCTGATGATACCAACATATTTCATCACTTTGCTGCAGACAAATTAAACTTAATCTTTCCAGGATAACATTTCATCAATTAAAACTGAGGATTTGGATTTGACTTGTTCCATTTCAATTCCTCATCAATCCACGGGATTTAACAGTTGTTACAGTAATTTTCTTAGTGGGTGCATGCTTATTAGTAACTGGGATAAGCAATTTCATAAAGGTGTCACGTGCAACGTCTGTTTGCTCCTCATTACACACCATGAACAAACAAATATTATTCACATCAACAACATAGGAATCACTACAAAACTTATTGTATGACCTATTATACACTATATTAGGCCCAGCCTTTGGAACTTTGGTTTTCCTATATATGGCTACTATATTGTGATCACTACATCCGATGGATCTGGATACTGCTTTCAAGCACATTTCTGCAACATTAGTAAAGATGTGATCAATACATGTTGATTATTTAATTCCTGTGCTGTTTTGTAACTACCCTGGTAGATTGACTGATAACCTGAACCAAGCTGCTGGAACTGGCTACAGTTTGAAGCTTTTTTCTGAGTGGGCATCTTGATGAAAGCCAGTCAATATTTAAATCACCCTGAAAATATACCTCTCTGTTTATCACATACGTTATCAAGCATTTCACATGTTATCCAGATACTGACTGTTAGCACTTGGTAGTCTATAGCAGCCTTATAATGCTGTGAAAGGATCCAGAAACCCAAATGATTTGGGTGGATCTCATCCTCCTTAGAAAATGTGTTTTGTTTCTAAAAGGTATCAATATTGTCAACAAAAGTTACACGCATTGAGCTGCCATAATCACGTAGCCAGTTGTGAAGAGAAAGAATCCTGCTTAAGCGTTCAATGCCACAATTCAGAGAGAGCACAGGGCCAGATATGATGGATATTTTATTACTGTCTATGAGAGAGTCAATCTGTGATGGCTTGGTTGTGGTAAGGCCTCTTACTCCCACCTAGGGGAGGAGAGAGGCACACAACCAAGTCATCACACCCTATCTAGGGAGATGATCATCCCCAATCAGAGACAGCTGTATAGCGTTGTCTCTGATTGGGGATAGTATATAGGCTCCACACACAGCCACCTGTGTGTGGATCATTGTTCGCTTGTCTGTCTGCACTGCCTGCAACAAACAAAGTAAGTCACCGTGTTTTGTGTAATCGTGTTTTTGTTTTCACTCTCCTTGTTTATTGTAAATGCTTCGTGAGAACATCTCATTTTCAATAAAAAGGATGACACTTCACCAGCGCTCCGTATATCGTCCCATATATCCTACGCACCGTGACACAATCAGCTCTTTGAAATCCAGTTTCATCTGTTCAGATCTGCCCTTCATAATGTAATTAAAACCCACATGGAGTACGATAGAATCGACGTCCATGTCCTGGCGTAGTGTATTTGGGAGCAGCTTAGTAATGTAATTTACTCGAGCTCCAGGATAGGACAATGTTTTTGCACCAGGAACAGTCACATTTCTTACCGTGGAGCTGCCCAAAATCACGGCTGGCGAGAAGGACGTGGAAATCCAACAACTCCCACTCTAAACAGAATGGTGGAGTAGCCCCACAGATGGAGCAGCCCCACTCGATCCAGAGCAGGGACGGAAGGTTGCAGACGTCGACTTCGAAATTGTAGGGGAAGAAGTAGGAGTAGGCACAGCTGTTGCAGACACAGGTACCCCCAGCATCAAAGGTGCAGGAAGATCAGGCTCCAGGTCGGCGAAACTATATGTTGTTTGTATCTGCTCCAGGCCTCTCGTTGGGAGTGTAGACTGCTTTTCAGGAGGCTACTGTCTTCAGGTTCCACGGCTCGTGACATGCGACCATCGTTGAGTGCCATGATCCTCTTGCTGTGCTCCTTCCACTCCGCTATCCGTTGGGGGAGGAGAGGCAGGAGATGGCTCCCTTGGCGAACGAACTCTGGGCAAGTCAAGTCCTGCCACAACATAGCAAATGGGATTAGGTCTTGACTTTGACTAGGCCAATCCAAAACTTCAAATTTGTTGCTTTTTAACCATTTTCATGTAGACTTGATTGTGTGTTTTGGATAATTTGTCTTGCTGCATTTGTCCAGCTGCGCTTCAGCTCACAGATGGATGGCCTGACATTCTCCTGTAGAATTCTCTGGCACCAAAGCATCCCCAAACCATCACACTACCACCACCATGCTTGGCCGTTGGCATGAAGTTCTTACTGTGGAATGGTTTTTGCCAGTCATAATGGGACCCATCTCGTCCAAAAAGTTGACTCAAGTTTGCCAAAAAGCACCTGGAAGCACCTGGATGATCATCAAGACTCTTGGAAGAATGTTCTATGGACAGATTAGTCAAAAGTGTAACTTTTTGGATGACATCGGTCCTATTATGCCTGGTGAAAAGCAAACACTGCATTCCACAGTTAGAACCTAATCCCAAAGGTCAAGCATAGTGGTGATATTGCAATCGTTTGGGGATGTTTTGATGCCTCAGGACCTGGACAACTTGCCTTAAATTAAAACTAAGGTTAAGATCTGATAACATTCAGTATACAAAATATGCAAAAGTAGAGAAAGTTTAAAATATAAAATAAAATAAAAAGTCCACATAACACCACTGAAGACTTGATGTGTGTTTTTTCGCATGAGGTTAGGTGAAACACATGAACAAAGTTGAATAAATATGTGATTGTGTGCGTGTGCGTGTCAAATAAGTTGACTATAGTGGAGTCAGTTGCATCGGCCGACGAGAAGGGGGTTGAAGCCTTGCCATAAACTTTTTGTCATTACCATCCACTCGTCATTTCTGAGAAGGTCATTTTGGGTGACTAATGGTCTCCCATGTCACCACTTTCCTTTTATACTTTTCCATTACATGTCGCATTAAATATTCATGGGCCACCACATGTTTGTTCCAAATATGGCGGCCATTCATATTTTATATCTGCTTTATCCCAAATCCTCCTCTCTAAACCACCCAGTCAGATCTTGCTGCACTGGATTTTATCATTGGGAAGATTGTGTCATGTAGTCATTTTCGAACCTGCCAGCGTTGGTCATGAATTGTGGATGCGCCGCCACTGATGGACTCCTTGTTTTTCTGATGGCATTTCGATGCATGAGAGACTCATGTTAGCTCATAGCATCACAGCGCTTCACGCTGTAAGCAGAAGCATTCAAGGAGCTATTTAAGTCATAATGAGTCTCAGTATTTTTTGTTTATAGTAACTTAATGCACAACAATTAGTGATTAGTCATTTGACAAAACTGACATAAAATAGCCTCAGTTCTTATCAATATGAGTAACAGAAAAACAATTATTGAGCATTAATGAAGGATGTGTTGCTTGTATTGTATGATGATGCTTGTATGATGCCGCGGTTGAGTCAGCCTCATTAAGGCACTTACTGTAAGTTGCCCTGGATAAGAGTGTAAACGTTACACTATCACAGTAAGTGCATGCTTCATCCGTGTGTGTGTGTGTGTGTGTGTGTGAATTTGTGTGTGTGCATCTGTATGAGTGTGTGAAGGGGGCGAAGGTAGCCAAGCATTTACAGTTCTTCTCACACCTTGGAAGCAGTGATTTCCTGACCCTCCCTTATGAAGACTCATATCACCCCAGCCTCCCGCACTCTAAGCCAGCCTCACTATCATTCTCCAACTCCTTCAATCCTCTTTCTGCACGCTCCACATCAACTCTGTCTCTCCTTCTCTTATCTCGCTCTCCCTGTCCCTTCCTCTCTTTATCTGACTCCCTCTCTCTCTCAACCTTTATCTCTGTCTCTCTCTGTTTCTCTCTCTTGCTCCGACATACTCTCACACTTAACTATGCCAGGTGAGACTGGCAACCTCATTTAAACAAAAGAGCTCCGGCTCTCCTCGCTCTCTCTTTCTCTCCACACCTCCCTCCGTAACACCCACCTAATAACTCATCCCTTTTATCAGCACTCGATATGGCCCAGCCACCACATGCACATTTTAGAGGATGACACCAAATGAGTGTTTGCGATAAGCGCCTTACAATGAGCGACACCTTTTTCTCTTATCAGGTTCCAATAAGCATGTGAGGGAGAATGCGAGGGAGATAGTGTTTCGCCGGATCTTGTTGATTTCACGGCCAAACAATGAGATTAAACCCATGTAACCTTAATAATTTATCCCATGGTAGGCACGTTCACGGTTTGGGCTTCATGCAGTGTTCCTGGTTTCCCTTAAAGGAGCACTCTGTAGATATTCCTCCCCTAATTTATTACATATGCATACACATTAAATCAGTTGACACACACACACATTGTTGTCTAGTTCGCTATTAGGGAGGTCCTCTTTAATTGGACTCAACCCTATTCAGAGTGTACCTTCAAAACTAATGATGGAGCATGGCTGGAATGACTCATAGACACCAAGCACAGTAAAATACCCAATGAAACTAACAGCATATCCCAAGATCCCTCTTTTTGGTAATAATACACAGCAGACAAATATTTCAATGATATTCCATCACTAGTAAACAATAGCAGAGTTGGTTAACAGTAGTGGCTCTGTAGCCTAGCATTGAACGGCAACACAACTCTTTAGCATTCATGCTTTGATTGCCGACTGTGCAAGTGTTTATCATATGACATGTATTAGTAATTTCCCAGGCCTGCAAAAATATTGACCCTGGTATTTGTCTAACCTTATCATGCTTATGCCTGCAGTGTGTATATCAATGCCAAATCAGCTTTAATTACGGAGAAGTGCGTTTGGGTCAGGTATAGCGGAGATTAGATTTACTTTTGCTTTCGTTTAAACACACAGCTGTGTGTGTTTACGATCTTATCTGATGGATTCATGTTTAGGAAGCAGATCATTTGTGTTTGTAGAACATAGACCTACAGGATTATGTGTGGATACATTGACATGTCGTAACACAGAGGCAAAGATAAAAGCATGGGAGAAATGCTATCACTTACAGACACTCTAGTAATATCTGTAATTCTATTAATAAGGTACAGGATGTGCTGGGTACATACAGAGTTGGAAATATCATAACACAGAGGCAAGTGAAACATCAGAGAAATGATGCCACCTACAGAAGTTCCAGTAATATCTGGTATTACTGTTAAAGGTTCATCATATGCAGATTGTTATGTCCATTTCCTTTGACTTATCTACATATTCCTGATCACCCACAACATTAGGCATAATGCAATATTAATAACATATCATCTGTCATCATAGGAAGTAATTTGTCAAAATGTCATATTAAATGGACAGTAATAACAGCAATAGGTGGCATCGTTTCTCCTGCCAACTCTGTATGTACCAAAAGCATAGCTGTATTGCTTTAGGTCTCACAACAACTTGCAGCAGCAGCACATTAAAATGTATGCATGGGAGATCCAATGTCTTAATGTAGACAATCTGTACATACAAACGCCCCAAGTAAAAGTCATAAGATATTGTCATTCTATAAATTAAACGAGGGAAGACGATTTATCATCTACATGTTCCTGATTACCCACACCATTAGGCATAATACAGTATTAATAACGTATCATGTGTCATCATAAGGAAATCATTTGTCAAATCATCTTCCCTCGTTTAATTTATAGAATGACAATATCTTAATGACTTTTACTTGGGGCGTTTGTATGTACAGATGTGCTGCTGCTGCAAGTTGTTGTGAGACCTAAAGGAATACAGCTATGCTTTTAGTCACTACATTTGATCACACCTGTTTTTAATTACAAAACCTTGTCCCACTTGTAAGTCAGATAAGTACAGTTAAGTATATCAGATAAGTACACATTTTGTTCATGTGCAATACAGATTACTAGTCCCAAATCAGATGAATGTTTTATACTTTCTCCGGCTAGCTGCATGCTTTAGTTTAGTAAGCATGCTCATGATAGTTCCCAAGCTATTACATTTATAAGGAGCAAACAGGTTTACATGTTGTTTTATTTTGGTTGGCCGTTTCTTTTGGCAGCCTTTTAAGGGTGTTGGGCTACATGACTGTGTTCAGAGAGCTCCTTAGCGTTAGCTTTATTGGGTGGCTTAAATTAGAGAATAAGACAGTATTCTGATAGAAACGCTGCATACACAGTCCACTCCATCATTCTTAATTCTTGGCAGACAATGTGGTCCAGGGTGACTTGCATGGGCTCGGGAGTTGGCTCCTACGCAAGACTAATGTCCCCAATTTTAAACATTCAGAGACAATTCAGGGTAAATGTCTCGCTCAGAGGCAGAGAGCAGCGCCTTCACTTTCTTAACGACTACGGAGTGTCCTGCACAGCAGGCAAGTGAGCACACAGCAATGGTTTAGTGCAGAGGTGGAGTGTGTGTGTGCCTGCATGTTTGTGCTGGAGGCTGTAGTGACGGTGAGGGAAGTCTACAACAGAAAAGTCCATGCTCTGTCGGAACACTCCTTTCTTTGTGCATCTTATAGAGCGACTGCCCCTATAATGAACCTAATCCCTTTGAAAATGGCCTATGTGGCATCATTTATTATAGTGTCAAAATTGACTACAAAGGGTAATTTTGGTCATAAAGTCAGTCTCGTCTAAAACGGAGTTTTGAACCTGTGCGTCACAACGAGTAAATTAAGGTTGGGTTTGGATTACAATGATGTCAACAATGCATGCCCCCTTTTGTCAAGCTCCACGTGCAAATCGCCCCGCTGCTGCTCCCCTTTGCTTCCCTTCATTGAATGGGGATTCGTTGTTTCATTGCCGCGTTCAAAGGATCACGGGCCCTATATGGATTGACCATGCCTCCACAGGCAAAGTTCTATGGCAGGGCAACCCTGGACCGGGAGTGCCGCAGGCACTTCATGTCTTTGATTTAACTGACCTGGAAGACCAGGTGTGTTGAATTTTGGCAATCATTGAACTGATCAATTAGCTCGGTTTGTCAAGTGTGGTGCCTAGTTGGAACAAAACCTCCAGGAACAGGGTTGCCTACCTCTGTTCTATTCTTTGCATGCCCTGCCGAAGGACCCTAGTAGTATGCGGAATAGGTGCTTTGGAGTTTGCTAGCTTGGTGTGCAACGACCGGTGGTGGTGGTGAGTATAACCAGATATACTGGAATATAATGACCTCTCTGGTATAACTTAACTAACGACGTTAGATTACATTATTGGTGGTTAAAGCGAGGAAGGCTAGCGAACGTTAGCTAGCTAGGCAGGTTAGCTAAAGTTTTAGCTAAAATTAGCATAGGTTGTTAACTAGCTAGCTAGCTGCCGCATTAAACTTAGTTGGGTCGTAGCTCATACAAGTTTATTGTGTATTATCTAGATACTGCTAGTTATGTAATATTATCATTTGATAATGGTAGAAAGGCAGGCTAGCTACTGTTAGCCTACAAGTCAGATTTGCAAGTTAGTTCATAGCTCATAGATGTGTATTATGTATTGTCTAGGGCAAAACTAAATAATGTCTGCAGCTATGGTGGTAGCTAACTGATGTCTGAGTCTGAATAATGTGAACTAGGAGTAATGTCAATAACAGTGAACTAGGAGCAACAAACTGTAATGGAGCTACAGTCAGTCTACATCCGTAAAGTATAGAATTAGGGTTTTACTAGTTGCCAAAAAGTAATAAAAACAGCTGCAGGCAAGGTTCTGACAGATGGGTGTGTCTTGGTGGCAGCAAGGAAACACCTAAGAAACACCCACATCAAACCACTCCCCCAAGCCAACTCACGTTTGGCTTCTGTCATGGCCGCCAGCATTGCTTGAGGAGCAAGCCGAAAAACAAGGCCAAATCACTGCAGTTCCCCTTTAACCTTAAATCCCGGCAGGAACGAATCTCTGTTTCCCTTCCTTCTGGCCCCCTTTTTCCGTCTCTCACGCAGGGTATTGATGTCAGAGCTCTCAGGTGGAAGCCTCTCGCCGGGAAAGGAGGCCCAGGGCCGAGGAGGAGGGCACGTCAATACACCTGCCCTTTATTCCCCCAGACTGGACGATATTGAGTATGCCAGACAGATTTTTAGTAGTGCATCCTGGCACCTCAGGGTTGTATCCTGACTAGCCTCAGACCAGATCATGCCACAATATTGTAATGCAAAGCCATAAAGAACTGTTGAGTTATTGTTTCTAACATTGCCAGGTTATGTTGGCTTATTAGCAGCCCTATGTTTTGATATGTGGAAAGGGAAAGGCATTGATGTCAAATGTAGGCTTTATCAGTGACAATATGATATGAGGTACTATAAGGAAACCATTGTTTGAAAACAGCCATATGTTCTTGAACAGTTTCAATGTTACCAAGTATTTTAAAACTAGAACAAAAAAACTGCAGACTACAGTGGTTCTTTAAGACTGACGTTATTGGGAAACCCGGCCTTAGGTTAACAACCCCTGCCTTTCCATTGTGTAGACAGCCAGCCACTGAATCAATCCACATGGGCCATTTTAGTCCTGCACTCAATAAAACCCCTCAACCTTCCTGTGCCACACAAAACCGCTGACAGTGTTTACCCCTAATTGTCCATGCCATATGCAACAAGCAAGTAGAACAACCGTGGGACACAGAGTTGAATGTCAGTTTGCAACGGTATTGGAACTTAGCAGCTTGGCTCGCTTTTGTGTGTGTGTACAGAATGGTAGTGTTTGACTCAATGCAATAACAAGTGAGTGTGTGATATGTTGTGTATTCATGCAAGTGTGTGTACCCACGTGAATGTGAGTGTATTTGTGTTTGCCCATGTTTAGGCTGAGCAGTGGTGTGCTGTCACGGTTGGGACCTGTAACGTAATGGAGAACAGTACCGTGATGCACTGCAAAAAGAGCAGCCGGCAGCGTTTCACCTTGAGACAAGGGTCACACTCCTCCCTCATAATCCATAAAGTAGACCATAATAGCTTTTCTCCCAGACGTAATCCTGCACAAAATCAAGTAGCGCAATATGGCCGGGGTGGGCCTCTCGACATTGGATGTCTCCATAGGCATGACCTGGGTAATACACACATACATGTTGGAACGGATACACATACACACACACACACAGTTATTTAATCATGTCAAACACTGTCATTATGTTAGACATTTATGTGACCATTGTATCGGTAGACAGTGTTTCACCTGATACCAATTTAAAAAGAAAAAACGAAATTATGCAAAGAGGAGAGAACATCTATTCTATCCAAGGGCAAAAACCTATCCTGTAACTGAATAAAAATGATCATTAGAGAACGGTCCGAGACGGAAGCATTGTCCCTCATAGGTAGCATTGTGACCTTGATTCCACATCCATGCCTGCATCCTAGTTTTCCTACCACCGGCTTCACCACATCTCTTCAACTGATTCCCCACAGTAATCTCATAAAATAACTACATATGATGTCATTACTGGCTCCCGATTGATGCAGAGGGTCTTTTAAGAAGTTATCTGAAATCTGCAGTCGCCTCATACCCACTGTCTGTCTGCTTTTGCCGGGTAGAGACAGAGGGCCATTATAAAAAGAGAGAGCGAGAGAGCTTCTGGCAAACTGTCCAGAGGCCTGATGTTAAATGAGGTCGGTGACCCCTGTGTCAGCTCTCCTCCTCATTTTCCCGCTATCAATCCGTATCTCTACAGACATCCCTCTGCTGTGCACACACCCCCTGTCTGAAAATGGGGCACTGACACACTTTTTGTCCTGGGTATCCAGAATGGAAGACTGACGGGGGGGGGGATTATTTTATTGCCGCTGGGTAATCCAATCAGACCCGGTGGCGATGTCAGACTAAAGATGTTAGGAGTCTGGCTGCACTTCATCAAAGCAATGCTGTTTCCTGATGTTCCGACTTACCTTTATATTGGTAATGCCCGAAAAGAGCAAAGCCCATTAATACTCAGTACCGCCAAATGGAAACCCTAAAGGACATGTCAATATCAACAGAACTGGAAAAAAATATCCCATAAATGTTCCACATGCACAAAAAGCTTATTTCTCTCAATGCTGATTAAACGTCATGATCATTACACAGATGCTTCTTGTTCTGAGGACAATAACAGGTTTTGTTACACAATAACAGTTTTGTCACACAACGCAATGCCAAAGATGTCTCAAGTCCACCAGAGCTGCTGCCAGAAAATGTAATGTTAATTTCTCTACCATAAGCTGTCTCCAACCGGCAACTGCAGACCACATGTAACCACACCAGCCCAGGACCTACAGATCCGGCTTTTTCACCTGCGGGATCGTCTGAGACCAGCCACCCGGACAGCTGATTACATTGTGGGATTACATAACCAAAGAATTACTGCACAAACTGTTAGAAACCATCTCAGGTAAGCTCATCTGCATGCTGCATCATTCTCACTAGGGTTTTGACCTGGCTGCGGTTCGGCAACGTAATCGACTTCAGTGGCAAATGCTCACCTTCAATGGCCACTGGCATGCTGGATAAGTGTGCTCTTCACGGATGAATCCCAGTTTCAACTGTACTGGGCAGATGGCAGACAGGGGTTTGCTGATGGGCGGCAGGTAGCCCAGTGGTTAGAGTGTTGGGCCCGTAACCGAAAGGTTGCTGGATCGAATCCCCGAGCTGACAAGGTAAAAATCTGTTGTTCTGCCCCTGAACAAGGCAGTTAACCCACTGTTCCTAGGCCGTCATTGAAAATAAGAATTTGTTCATAACTGACTTGCCTAGTAAAATAAAGGTTAAAAAAATAAAATACAAAATAAAATGTCAGCGTTGTGAACAATGTGCCCAATAGTGGCGGTGGGGTTATGGTACAGGCAGGCATAAGCTACGGTAAATGAACACAAATGCATTTTATCCATGGAAATTTGAATGCACAGAGATACCGTGAAGAGATCCCTTTTCAACTAATCATTAAATCCTCAATGAGTTGAATAAGGTGACTTTGTCCGGGGCTACAACTAAAATGTGTGCTGTTGGGTGTACTGGAGGACTGGAGTTGGGAAACACGGATTTAGCAGACGCTCTAATTCAGAGCAATTTAAAGTTTAAAACTGTCTAGGTTTGTGAACATTTCCCAGAGAATCACAGATAGCCTTTTCCACCAGTCCTGTGGTCAGGTTTTTTTTTTTTTTTAAAGTGGAAACCCCATTGAAAACAGTGTAACAAGTGGTCTGTGGATAGGCCTCACCACAGTGCTTTCGTGAAAGTATTCAGACCCCTTCCCTTTTGCCATACTTTGTTATGTTACAGCCTTATTCTAAAATTGATTAAATACAATGTTTTCCTCATCAATCTACACACAATTCCCCATAATGACAAAGCAAAAACAGGATTTTATAAATAAAATTAAATTAAGGGCAGCAATGTTGTTAAAAAAAGTAGCAAAACTTTTGTAGTTCTCGATGGCTAACGTTATATCTTTCAAAAACGGCTTGGTAGAGAAACACATGCTGAACAGCTCACGTTATAAACAGAAGCGTGCTATATGGTAGATCAATTCAAACTCATTTCCCGGAATGTCCAGCCCATGCATTATCTCAGCCAGTGGGAAGGTTCCTGTCTTTTTAGAAATGTATTTAACAATTTTATTTGCATTTATGGATGGAATACAAGTTTGTTATTAAGGCGCATGAAAGTACATTTTTTGTACTGGTCCCCCGTGAGAATCAAACCCGCAAGCACCATGCTCTACCATCTGAGCTACACAGGACTAACATACATACATACATACATACATACATGCATGCATGCATGCATGCATGCATGCATGCATACATACATACATACATACATACATACATACATACATACATACATACATACATACATACATACATACATACATACATACATACATACATACATACATACATACATACATACATACATAAGAAATTTCCCCTCTGGGATCAATAAAGTACCTATCTATTTATCTATCTATACATACACACACACACGAGATGTTCACAAGTCTTTAAAGTAGAGTCCAAGTCAAGTCTTTTAGGGCCAAGTTTAAGTCAAGTCTCAAGTCCCTTTTGGCAATGGCTTTCTGCCTGCTGTGGGTTAAATCTATAAACATTGTAAATTATTTCCAACATTATTTTTAGGACAATTTCATAAATGTACAGTTAGTTGCCAAACACTGTCGTAATTACATAATTTACAGCATATTATTAAAATATGACTTGATTTCACATACTATGATAAACGATAGCTTAACTTGTGCTTGTGTTTTAATGTTACGATCTATATAGCAGTAGCAAACACAATGTCCGCTCAATCAAATAAAGTGCAAATATGAGTAACCACAATCCTCCCATTGAAATAGATACGTCCATGTCTGCATATATTTTTGCCAAACGCATAAGTTCTAGAACACTTCTCAGTCCTCTATACTCAACTACTTTCTCTGTGTTACAATGCCGCCTAATCCACATATCCCAGTATTGACTCAAGTCAATTGATCACGAGTCTAAGTCAAGTCGCAAGTGCGACTCGAGTCCGAGTCTCAGACTCGAGTTTCCATCTCTGACACACACACACACACATTGGAAAGTCTTCAAAGAAATTTGGATTTTCTTAAAAAATGTATAATAATAATAATTTGACCAGTTATTTGAGTTGGCATGTGAGGGAAAATGAGACAGAGAGCCAGAGAGAAGGTAAATAATGAGATAGCAAATGGAGAAGCAAAATAAACGGGCATCAAAGGGATAGATCCCTTCAATTTGAAGCTCCTGGAATAATGGGTACCGGGGGAAAAAAAGACTTGGAAGAGTATAAGCTTGAAATTGATTTATGTCACAAGAAGAGAGGGCTCTTCTTTTTCCGCTGACTCCACTGCCATGACAACGGCTGAATGAAAGGTTATCAACGATAATGCTTAGTCTTGGGAAGCGATTTTGTATGCTTTCATTGCTTTGCATTTCGAAGGTTTTGTCATTACCAACTATTTACATTTATGCCTTGAGAATACCCAAAATCTTTCATGACAGATTTGGTGTCTCACAATAACATTTTAAAGCAATTTAAACTCAGGGAAATGATAGGCAGGGATTATATAGATTGTTTTCTGTTGTTGGAGGGGATTGATTTGAGTTTTGTTGTTGGATTTTCCAAATCCATTTCGGCATAAAATGTATTTCTTCCATTCACATGGTGTCAATCATCATCTGAAAGTTTGTGGACTGCTTATGGGAGATTGAGGGCGTAGCATTAAGTCTGGCGAAGTATCTGATGAGGCAGTATCCATTTCTGTATGCAAATGAGCTATAGCTAACTCGGAGTAAAGGTTCTAGCAACTTCTTCAACATCCCATTGCGCCACGCTTCTCAGGCTTCACCCCCCTCTTAATTTTTCTCCCCTCACCATTTTTCCTATGCCTGTGATAGAATGAAATGTGCTATTAATTTATATGAATGGGATATGATATGTGGTCTATCGATGTCTATTTGTTCCGAGTTTGAGTGATGCCTAGAAAATCCTATGGGGGGCGCACGGAAATTCCCAGTTCATTCTTTACAACTGACTTGAAGCTGAAGCTTGTTCTCTGTGTAAATCATTTCTATAGTTCCCCTCTTTCAGGTACAAATTCATATTTAGAATGTATTTGTTCATGTCAGAATGTTAGACGTTAATGTGTGTTAGTTACTGGTTAGCAAATGTGTTTGAGTACTGATATCAATGTGTTATTTGAATGATTAGCACCACTCTGAATTAGCTATTAGCCATTTTGCTAGCTAGCTTGCTAGGAGGCTTCTCATGAGCTCACAAGGTATCGGTGTGATCAAAGGGTGCCCCATGCAGCTGTGAGTGAAAGCCAAAGTATGCTTTCTCTGGTAATGTGTGCCGGAGGCTCCGTACGGAGGGTGTGACACAATTGCGGCGCCGCTGGAGGCCTGCCGAGGCCAAATCGGGATCCGTACCGCATCGCTGTGCGCCTCCCATATTTTTTAACAGTGGGCTCCGTGTAGCTCTGCATTGATTATTTGATGGTAGGTGGTACATCTTGTATAAACACAAACTCACTTCCTTGACATCAAACATGGAGAACTTTGGCTATCAGATTAAGTTCACAAATAAAAAACATATTTATAATACCTTGTGTAGGGATTTCAAAGACATGAAAATTAGTTTAAACACCTGGAAAGAGATTGGGGAGGTAATCGGGAGAGAGGTGGTAAAAAGATCAATGGAATGCAGACCATGGGCACATTCATCAAATCCTTAATGATTGGTGTATTGTAACAGGCCCCACAATGAGGTTACTCAAATCAGATGTGGATATATTTGGCTGTTTTTGCTGTATAACATTTAGAATTTGTCCCTTTTCAGGATTAGAAAAAAAAGTGACTGCTGAATGCTAACTCCCATTCGAATAAGCTGATAGCATAGCTAGCATACAGAAATCGGTAATGGTAGTCAAAGTAGTTTGTAACTGTAATGCAGTTAAATGATGACGATGACATAAACATATATTGGGGTTGACATCCATACAAGCATTATACTCTGATTTTTACCTGAACATAGTGTGAAATACACATGTAAACAATGGCCTAAATGTGAAAGTTGGTTTGGTGTTTCTAGCTGGAACGGTTCAAGAGTTAATTTTATGCAAATGTATGCAAGTTTTGATAATTACAGTTCGTAAAAGTTTTAAAGAATTAGAAGTTAGGATAGCCTGAACATGTGAAAGTTGGTTTGGGGTCTCTGGCTTGAACGATTCAAGAGTTACTGTTGGTGAGTTATTTAATGCAAATATACTGTATATAGTTACAATTGATACGTTTTTAAGAATCTTAAATTAGGATAGCCTAAACATGTGAAAGTTGGTTTGGTGTCTAGCTGGAATGGTTCAAGAGTGACTGTTAATGGGTGATTTTATGCTAATGTATGCTAATTTATATAGTTATAGTTACAAAAAAGTTAAGAATCTGAAATTAGGATAGCCTGCACATGTGAAAGTTGGTTCGGTGTCTCTAGCTTGAACGGTTCAAGAGTTACTGTTTGTTAGCTATTTTATGCACATTCATGCAAATGTATTTAATTATAGTTGAAAAACGTTTTCATGAATTGGAAGTTAGGATAGCCTGAACATTAGAAAGTTGGTTTGGTGTCTCTAGCTTCAAGAGTTAATGTTGGTGAGTTATTTTATGCAAATGTATATAGTTATAGTTGATTAAGATCTTAAAGATTTTGAAGTTAGGATAGCCTGAAGTTTGTATCACAACCAGCTGTGATTGGGAGTACCAAAAGGCGGCGCACAATTGGCCCAGCGTCATCCGAGTTTGGCCGGTGTAGGCAAAACTCGGTAAATAATAATTTTTTCTTAACTGACTTGCCTAGTTAAATAAAGGTTAAATAAAAATTTTTTTAACTACCACTGTATTACTGTGGTTTTAATTCAAACCCATGTTAAAATATTCAAATTTTAAATGCTTATAATTTAAAAATATTATCAAAATCTGAATACAAGCTAAGTAATTTGGGTCAGTCTGGACATCTCAATGTTAGTTTGGCAGTGATAGCTTAAACGGTGTAAGAGCAGAGGCTAATGACATTTTAAAATGGTTATAGTTCAAAAAGTATAAATGCTATAAAAATTATAAACGCAAGCAATCTAAGTTTGGTCAGTTTGAACATCTCAACATTGGATTGGCGTTGATAGCTTAAATGGTGTAGGAGGAGAATACGCCCAAATTGTACTGCCATTGAAATTCATTGGGAGCTCATTTAAATATTGTTGTAGTACAAAAAGTGTAAATAATATCAAAAATATTTTCTCAAACCACCTAAGTTGGGGCATTCTGCACATTTGGAAGTTTGTTTCGTGTTAATAGCTTAAATCGTTAAAGTGCTAGAGCAAATGGAAGAAATCAAATAATAATAGTATTAGTATGTAAGAAATCTATAAAAGTGTCTCTTCAGCAGGGATTTCAAAAGAGGCACTGAATCTGCAAGCCTGATCTCCTCTGCCAGACCATTCCAAGTCTAGGGGCCCTAATAGCAAATGCCCGGTATTCTTTTCCTTTCAATCTAGACTTTGGAATGGTCAACAGTGACCTGCCAGAGGATGTCAAGCTGCATCCTGGTTCGCAGGGAGATAATTCATATATGTGATGCATTTAAAAAGTTTAAAAGGGTTTTGTCATTTAATTCATAGTCAAGTTTTTTTTTAAAGTGAATAAATATGAATACATTAAGCTATGGTAATTTATAAATGTAGCATACTGGTTTATGGAACAATATGTAAGAGCTATGTAATTTAAAATAAGATATTTGAGCTTTCGTAACATTATAATTTGTAACAATGTAAACAGTTGATATAACTGACTTTAAGCTGAAGCTACGTCTTTCTCCGTGTAAATAATTTCTATATTTCCCCCTTTTTAGGGGTATAACACCTTGAACCACTACCAGGTCTAATTTCCAAGTCATATATTGAATGAAAAAGCCTCACATATCACATCTTTCAGCATTAAGCCTTCATGTGGGTGTTTTCTTGTTCAAACAGTACCGGGGAATGAAAACACAATATGAGGAAACAGTAGAATGAGGCCTTTGTAATATTCCCTTCACTACAACTAAGCTGCAATAGTAACCAATTATGACAACACCTTAAAGTGGAGTAACCTTTATATTATGGTTACTCTGTAACTGCTGTAACTAGAATAACACTTGAAGTTGTGGTTCATGCCATTGTAACAGCAGGTAAGGCACTGCAATTAATACACTGAGGGCCAGATGTACTAACGCTTTTGCGCCCACTTCAGGCGTATTTGTTTCGCAAAGTGCGCATAAAACCATGGCGTGGTATGTACGAACGGGACGCAACGAGATGAAAGGGCAGACTGCCTGCAGGAACTGAAAATGGCAAAATGCGCTTTTCGTGTCATGCATATACATTCATGGGATGGTCAAGGGGAAAGTGGGAGTGTCACATAAAGAGATGGGAGGGGAAGCGTAAACTGCGCCTAATTATGTATTCCACGTTATGTACAGAACAAGCCAGTGAAAGCGCGCCTCTATTTTGCGCTGAAAATTCTCCGCCTCTTAAAAGCAGGTGTAACGTAGGAAGCGGGTTTCCTGGCATATGCCTCCTGTTGAAATGACAGCAGTAATCCGAGCAAGACGAAGACATAGGCTAAGGAGAGGAGCTGAAAAGATTTTTGCCACAAGAATCACACTTTTTCAGTTGAGTGAAAACAAAATCATTAAGCGTTACAGATTAAGCAGCTACGCAATATTACAGTTACTGGAAGAAATCAAAGATGACATGGAATCTCTGACTCAGCGTTCACATTCCATTCCAGCAGTTGTTAAACTCCTCACTACATTACAATTATTGGCATCAGGATCATTTCAAACAGTCATAGCATCAGCAGTGGGAATATTGCTGATCCATGATGGAAAGAGAGGAGGAGGCCCATTCAATTGTGCGTTTAAATACGCACAATTTATGGTATAGTGGGTGGGGACAGGCGCTGATTACCTGATGAACTGCAGGTTTGGTACATAACACGCACACTGCGGTTTCACATCAAGCGCTTTCTGCGTCTTGGCCATGGCGCTATTAACGCTGCGTTCGCAAATGTACGTACATCTGGCCCTGAGTGTATTAGCCCAGGCGTGTCAAACCCTGATCCTCCCTGTGTAGACCACGCCTAGTCTCACTCTTATGGTGGAAGTATTCTACATTGTCACTCTGCTTTATTGTGTTTCTTGGGACTGGATGTACTCATGCCTCTGCAGTTGCTCTCACTCTCCTGTGGCTCGCTTTAGGCTGCCTGAGAGGGGAGTGTGTTTGTGTGAGGGTGAGTGATTGAGTGAATGATGAGTGAGATGTGGTTGTCAGTCGGCTCAAAGCTCCATCTTTCTACACATGCCTCCTCTGTACTCCTCTCTCCACTCAGCCATGTCTTTAGCCTCCTACCTAAACCCCACCGCTGCCGCAAATGATCCAGTGTTTACCATAAGGCTCTGACGCTGTCAGTCTGCGTGGATCGAGTACCTTCGAGCCAAGGCGAAACTGTGTCTGTCTTTGCCTTTCCATTCAGCCGCGTGTTGCCTAGACGACCATGCCACAGTGCTCTCTCTGGCTTTACTCATTCTAGCGTACAGTATTTGATCCAAGTCAGGTGTCCAATCACATTGACTCACATGAGAAATTGTTAAGCATTGAAATGCATCATTACACATGGAGAAAAATATTGGGGGGAAAGTTCGATGTCAATTTATTTTGATTAAAATTAGATTCCTGCGAGACGTGACATTTTCAAAGGGATACAGCAAAGGTTTGGTTGCATAAGGCCATGGGGCTCGGTGCATTATTCTACCACAGATGGTAGACAGAGTATATGCGAACATCACCGCTGGTGTGCGTGCATATGTGTGAGCATGTGTTATTTGGGGGTGAATGTGAAAGCATCAGGACCTTGGAGCATCTTTCTTTGCTTGTGATGTGATGCACAGTGCAACAAAAGGACGTTGTCAATTGCTAAGGCCCCTTTAGAGGCACCAAGACAGAGGTGTTAATGAGCATTGCCTGTTGGCTGATGTATAAGTACATTAAATATTCTCTGACTGGTTGCCAGCTGCCCTGCTATCCTAGTATCCTTTCATTACTCACTGCCAATTCAAGCTCCTTCTTGCAAATGGGCTTATCTTCAAGTGAAAGCGCTAGCTATAGCTAACTGCCTTAGGATCCTTACAAGCAAGCTAATTGTCTGTAGCAGCTGTAAAACTAGGGTGAGATCATGTTACTACCCTTCTCTCTTTTAATTCAGATGGATGATGTTATTTAGATAGCTGTTACTAGCTGGCAATAGGGGTTTATTTCATGTGAATGAACTTTAAAGGAATTTTCCATTTTCCTTGGCTGTAGTCAATTCGCCCAAAACATTCCTGGATATGTATTTCCCTTTTTTAGATACTCAACAGGCATATTTTGCATTTCTAATATGACATGACATCAACATTAATATATCAAACTAATGATGAGACAGATATAATAATGTATGTAGATGGGATGTGTAATTGTGTGCGAATGGTGCTAAAAACGGTTCCATTTTGGGTTCTGACAAGACTGGGAATGAATTCACAATGGTACTCGAGGGGGTTATTATACCCAGGGGGTCTGATGCCAAAGCAGGGGGTTTGGGTGGCATTATCCACAGCTAAGACCCCTAGAGAGATTGATAGGCATTCTAGCTCTTTTCCCAAATACGCGGAGACAGCCAGGGAAATCATTCAGAGAGCAAAAGCTTACAGTGTGAAAGGCAGTATGCTGTAGAATGCTGTAGCACAAGGCTAATATAAATATAATTCCACATTGTGTTGTCCTTTTGAGAGGGGATAAACAAATCCAGGTTTACAATACGAGGTGTAATTGATGTTATTTGGATGTTATGGGCTGTACTTGAGAATTCATTTTCCAGATTAATAGAATACTGCAGGTATTAGTCACGAGTTCCATTTAGCATTGAGATTGATACCTTACATTGTTTGAGGATAATATGTCAATGAATGTGCACATATCCTCACATATGCAAGTGTACTGTATGATTTTATAGTTTATTTAACCCCCATTTAACTAGGCAAGTTGTAACGAATGCCCCGTGCAAGACGACGGGCCCTCCTCCTCTCCAGCGATCATCCTCGCCGGCGTTCTAAACCGGCGGTCGGGGGAAGATGGTAGCAACACCCTGATGACCCACACCTGTTCCATATTGGTCATCAGGGTCACTATTTAACCCTGTGTTTTTTGTTTCAACCCTCGCGGGTTATTATCTATTGTGTGTTGCAGTATCCAAATTAAATGTCATTCGTTCCTTTGCTAAATTCATCTCTTTTTCATTTTTGCCTCATCACTCACTTCTCACCCCTCGCAATATCACACAAGTCAGTTAAGAACAAATTCTTATTTAAAATGACAGCCTACCTACAGTCAGCCCCTGGAGCAAATTAGGGTTAAGTGCCTTGCTCAAGGACACAGACAGGTTTTTCACCTTGCGCTTGAGTATTCGAACCAGCAACCTTTCGGTTTCTGGCTCAACACTCTTAACGACTAGGCTACCTGCCGCCCATATAGTGCAGCAATGACTTTGATTCATTGATTAAGTCAATCTTAATATCTAGCAAAGATATAATTTAAAGCAAAGACATTCCCCCAAAAAATGTAAACGCTGCAATGTTCTGTATTCTCAACAAAAATAAAGCTGTTATATTTGATGCCCAGACCAAACTAGAGATAGCAAAGCAATGCTATGTATTACTGCCATTCATCCCTCATCTGTCAACTTTTATAAGTCTCTTGTCGGTGAACACTTTCTTTGTGATATTACAAATACTGAGCAGTAGGCGGATGAGTAAAAAATATTTTATTGGATTTCTCTCGGATTCTTGGTCAATAACCAGAGACCTCTTCTTATTACTCAGTGTTTTCAGAAAGTATTCATACCCCTTGACTTATTCCACATTTTGTAGGTTACAGCCTGAACTCAAAATGGTTCAACCATCTACACACACAATACCCCATAATGAGGGTAAGTGATTCATTGACATAAAGAAATATATTTTTTACATAAGTATTCACACCCCTGAGTCGGTACATTGTAGAAGCACCTTTGGCAGTGATTACAACTGTGAGTCTTTCTGGGTAAGTCTCAAAGAGCTTTCCACACTTGGATTGTGCAAGATTTTCCCATTCTTTTCAAAATTCTTCAAGCTCTGTCAAATTTGTTGTTGATCGTTGTTAGACAACCATTTTCAGGTCTTGTCATAGATTTCCATGTAGATTTAAGTCAAAACAGTAACTTGGCCACTCAGGAACATTCACTGTCTTCTTGGTAAGCAACTCCAGTGTGGATTTGAACATGTTGTCACATCCTGGCTCTTAGATGGTGACAAGCAAGGGAGTCCACACGTTGACAGTTAAGAAGTAACATAAATATTTATTAAATAACTAACAAAGTATTAAACTACAAAGGAAAACTAACCTGTGAAGTGTGAAAGTAGGCATATGAGGGGTGTAATGGAGATGCATGGATGAAGGTAAAGTGTGTGGAAGTGTTGAAGCATAATAAACCAAATCACAAAACAAAATGGTGCTTGTGGGGGCAGAGAGGGAGAGAGAGAGAACTAGGCACCATGAACGTTTATCCCAAACCAAGGTGCAACTTGTCATCTTAACGACCCAATCAGCTCCACCTGTCCCCAATCTGCAAACAAAAACACCAACACAGAGAAGGAGGCAGGGAGAGCGAGGGGGATGTAACAATGTGTTTTAGGTTATTGTCCTGCTGAAAGGTGAATTCATCTCCTAGTGCCTGGTGGAAAGTAGACTGAACCAGGTTAAATGCCTTGGTCCAAACAGGGTGCATGTTTTGGAATATTTTTATTCTGTACAGGCTTCCATCTTTTCACTCTGTCAATTAGGTTAATATTGTGGAGTTACTACAATGTTGTTGATCCATCCTCAGTTTTCTGCGATCACAGCCTTTAAACTCTGTAACTGTTTTAAAGTCACCATTGGCCTCATGGTGAAATCCCTGAGCGGTTTCCTTCCTCTCCGGCAAATGAGTTAGGAAGGACTCCTGTATCTTTGTAGTGAATGGGTGTATTGACACAACATCCAAAGTATAATTAATAACGTCACCATGCTCAAAGGGAAATTCAATTCTGTTTTTTACCCTTCTTTGCGAGGCATTGGAAAACCTCCCTGGTCTTTGTGGTTGAATCTGTGTTTGAAATTCACTGCTCAACTGAGGGACAACCTTATAGATAATTGTACCACAGGAGGTTGGTGGCACCTTAATTGGGGAGGATGGGCTCGTGGTAATTGCTGGAGCGAAATTGTGGAATGGTATCAAATACAGCAAACACTTGGTTTCCATGTGTTTGATGTCATTCAATTTGCTCCAATTCGATCCATTATTGTGAGCCGTCCTCCCCTCAGCAACCTCTACTGAATTGTATGTGTTGGGTACAGAGATGAGGCGTAATTCAAGAGTAATTCAAAAATCATGTTAAACACTATTATAGCACACAGAGTGAGTCCATGGAACTTATTATGTGACTTGTTGATCAAATTTGCACTCCTGAACTTATTTAGGTTTGCCATAACAAAGGGGTTGAATACTTATTGACTAAAAAACAAAATACTGTTTATAAACATAATTACACTTTGACATTATTGAGTAGTGTGACAAAACATCTCAATAAATATCAATTTTAAATGTGGTCTGTAACACAACAAAATGTGGAAGAAGTCAAGGGGTGTGAACACTTTCTGAAGGCACTGTATGTGGTCTAATGTGACCCTTTCACCTATTGATCTTACAATTTTAGAAAAGTAAACAGAAATACATTCGGCAAATGTCAGTCTCTCTTGCATGCGGTGCCAGGCAGCTTTTCTTTTAATTGCGTGTTGTGTTCTCAATATGGAGTCTTGCATGTCCCTGTTTCTTGTTCTTTTCAGTACCATCTGGCACTCGACAGAAGCTACATTTCAGTCGCTTTCATCTGAACTAATCAGCTATCTGTTTTCCTCACGTTTTATCCATTGTGATGGTGAGTTAATTGTGAATGAGTTGTCATTACTTTCTGTTGTCACAGTAATGGAAATTACCATGTTGTTCCCATATTTCAGACAAAAGCAATCCATACATGAGAGGCATAGTCCAGATGTTGCAAAAAAATAACCTGCAACTCCAATTCTTTGCTCATATCACAGAGGTTGAAGTACGATGAGTAGGGTTAATCTGAGTGTTCTGACCTCACAACGGTAGTCAAGCTAACTGGCTAACATTGGCTAGTTTGCTAGCTACTTCCAGACACAAATGAGAGAACACCCCACTGACCATTTTACTCACCCTAGCAGAGCTGTTTAGGGTGTTTTCTTGTTATCCATAGGGTTGGTGACTTTAACAGTTCTGTTGGCAACAATTCAATTACGCTTTTTTGCTGACGTTTACTGACACCGGTCATATTTAATATGTGTTGAGCGTTCGTAAATTCATCAGCTGCTCTGGCATACTCAGACTGAATTTACAAACGCACCCAAAATGGTTACTTGCATAGTGGAGTCTTTTGTTTGCTAGCTAGATAAACAATGAACCATAATCCCAACTCATAATGTTACTACCCTGCATGAATCTGCAGGTACCTAACCAACCAGGTTCAATGTTAGCTAGCTAACATTAGGCTAAAACTAGCAAAGTAAATGGCTCTGAGATACGAATAATAACATCATACACATAACATTAGCTAGCTAACAGTACACTTTAACTTCAAATGTAACCACTTTCTGTCAAAATTAGAAATGTGTAATATCTGAAAATGTAGCTAGCGAGACTATCTTAGCCGCATATATCATGGATGGACGCGCCTCCCTCACGGATGCCATGGTTGCCCTTAGTTTGAAAATCCAGAGACAGGTGTTTTCTCCATCTCCTTAGCTATCATACTCTAATTCCACTGATTTCAAAACTTGGTCCTCCAGAAAGTGGAGAGCAACACTTATGCAGTTTTACTACGTGATACATAAAAAAAGAATACTTTTCTTCCCCAAAATTCTAATGGCTCTCCTGTAAAGTAGTGACCCGCGACATACAGTAAGTCTAGTTTCCTGAAACAATTCACATATTTAAAAAACAAAGGCCAATTCATTACATTTTAAGTCTACAAAGAAAAAGAGTGGCTGATGGACAGCGTTGCAATAATAGCCCTGGCAGCGAGTTACTGCTGCTGCTGTGCTTGTGCTGAGTACAGGTCTGACTCATCGACTCATATGAAAAGCCAAGGCCTCATGTTCTTTTGCTGTAGGGAGTGTATACATCAATTGCACCCCAGCAGACTAATGAGCAAGATATTGTATTTCCCCAACTTCTCTTTCTAAGGGAGCTTTGTGGTTGATTGCTTTTGTTTTGTCATTATCCACAAACCCTTCAGACCTTTCCTTCCCTTGACCTTTCGTATATGTATGGCCAAGGCCCCTCACAACAAAATTTAGGAGCACCATAAAAAAAGATTTTAAGGGTAATTTTCAACCTCATTTTGTACAATACCCGTGTCTACATACAGTGGGGAGAACAAGTATTTGATACACTGCCGATTTTGCAGGTTTTCCCACTTACAAAGCATGTAGAAGTCTGTAATTTTTATCATAGGTACTCTTCAACTGTAAGTTGCTGAATCTATTACAAAAATCCAGAAAATCACATTGTATGATTTTTAAGTAATTAATTTGCATTTTATTGCATGACATAAGTATTTGATACATCAGAAAAGCAGAACTTAATATTTGGTACAGAAACCTTTGTTTGCAATTACAGAGATCATACGTTTCCTGTAGTTCTTGACCAGGTTTGCACACACTGCAGCAGGGATTTTGGCCCACTCCTCCATACAGACCTTCTCCAGATCCTTCAGGTTTCGGGGCTGTCGCTGGGCAATACGGACTTTCAGCTCCCTCCAAAGATTTTCTATTGGGTTCAGGTCTGGAGACTGGCTAGGCCACTCCAGGACCTTGAGATGCTTCTTACGGAGCCACTCCTTAGTTGCCCTGGCTGTGTGTTTCGGGTCGTTGTCATGCTGGAAGACCCAGCCACGACCCATCTTCAATGCTCTTACTGAGGGAAGGAGGGTGTTGGCCAAGATCTCGCGATACATGGCTCCATCCATCCTCCCCTCAATACGGTGCAGTCGTCCTGTTCCCTTTGCAGAAAAGCATCCCCAAAGAATGATGTTTCCACCTCCATGCTTCACGGTTGGGATGGTGTTCTTGGGGTTGTACTCATCCTTCTTCTTCCTCCAAACACGGCGAGTAGAGTTTAGACCAAAAAGCTCTATTTTTGTCTCATCAGACCACATGACCTCCCATTCTTCCTCTGGATCATCCAGATGGTCATTGGCAAACTTCAGACGGGCCTGGACATGCGCTGACTTGAGAAGGGGGACCTTGCGTGCGCTGCAGGATTTTAATCCATGACGGCATAGTGTGTTACTAATGGTTTTCTTTGAGACTGTGGTCCCAGCTCTCTTCAGGTCATTGACCAGGTCCTGCCGTGTAGTTCTGGGCTGATCCCTCACCTTCCTCATGATCATTGATGCCCCACGAGGTGAGATCTTGCATGGTGCCCCAGACCGAGGGAGATTGACCGTCATCTTGAACTTCTTCCATTTTCTAATAATTGCGCCAACAGTTGTTGCCTTCTCACCAAGCTGCTTGCCTATTGTCCTGTAGCCCATCCCAGTCTTGTGCAGGTGTACAATTTTATCCCTGATGTCCTTACACAGCTCTCTGGTCTTGGCCATTGTGGAGAGGTTGGAGTCTGTTTGATTGAGTGTGTGGACAGGTGTCTTTTATACAGATAACGAGTTCAAGCAGTTGCAGTTAATACAGGTAATGAGTGGAGAACAGGAGGGCTTCTTAAAGAAAAACTAACAGGTCTGTGAGAGCCGGAAGTCTTACTGGTTGGTAGGTGATCAAATACTTATGTCATGCAATAAAATGCAAATTAATTATTTAAAAATCATACAATGTGATTTTCTGGATTTTTGTTTTAGATTCCATCTCTGACAGTTGAAGTGTACCTATGATAAAAGTTACAGACCTCTACATGCTCAGCAGTGTATCAAATACTTGTTCTCCCCACTGTATGTCTATATAACTGCGCATGTCTACATTTTGTAGAAGTGTTTTTTTTTTTCATTAACATTGTTTTAAAACAGTGATTTTCAAACACTATGGCATTCGCGGTGACGTGGGGAGCATGAAACGTCTTGCACGTTGTTCCACAAAAATTATATGTAACTCTTTAGATACACTTGTTTATTATAAAAAGCTAAAATGTTGATACAAATACCTGTGATTGAAATTAAAAAGTAATTTGTGGAATATTAGGTTGTTACATCATGTAAAATAACTATTTTCTTTTTGGGATGCGTTACATTGAACATTGTACACTGTCTTTTTAAATCTGAAATAAGTAACTTTTTGAGCGACATGACCAAATCTCAATAGAAATGTGAGTTATAGATCTGTCATTCTTGTTGAAAGAAAGTCTAAGAAGCGGTAGATCTGTTTTATGTGCACTATTTCTATGCTTTACATTCTTAAGTTTTGTTTTTGCGTCTTACTTTAAAAAATATATATTTTGGGTTATTGAACAGACATTCCACAGTGGTTTAGATGGTAAAATAATTATCTACACTTGTTTTGTCACACATCCTGAAATTAGGCTAACTATGAACGTTTTTGCATCCATTAAATGGCAGAGTGATTTGTGCATATTGCACCTTTTAAGAGCATCAAGTTTGTGATGACCACATGCAAGAGATCTGTCATTTATTCATTGCTATGATCATTGATCTCCTGAAGAAGTGATCAATTTTCCTTTCTTTCTGTGCCCTAAAATGTTTGGATATACAGGTAAAGTCACTAGGTTGTTAGTTAGATAGCTAATGTGATAACAAACATGACTTAACAAGGTGTAAAATACAGTAAATGGTTAACAACCTGCACATAGTTTTAGAACAGCCTGCGACATAGTTTATGAATGTAAAATTTGGCCCCCAATCCTTGACAGAAACAAAAAAACATTGAGCAGGTAATATGGGTCAGATCATTTAAACTGTTTCCCAACAAACAATATTATTTTGTCATGACTTATTGACGTCGTAACTTTTCGTACCACTTACGTAACTATATTACGTATACTGTACCTGGAAGAGTGAAGTTCCTATTTTTGTTGCTACAACGTAACTTGCTTAAGCTGTAATTTCGTCATCAGTACGTCATGACAAGGTTATGTAATTAAGGTTCCCTATTCGTCAATTGCCAACTATTGGCAGCCTTTTAGGTATTTGGTTATGCAAGGTTTATTTTTGCACTTGCAAACCAGTCCAGCCTGGGTACTACAGCTAGCTAGCCTACCTGTTAAACTTTTTGTCTATTCCTGGTCTTCTCTGCAGGATCACTCATATCAAATACAATTTAGCCATTGTGCATGGTGTGGTTCTATATATTTCTTAAATAAGAGAACACATTTCCTGGTTGCTAAGATTCTAATAGTTTGCCAAATTTCAGTTTGTGACAAAACAAGAAAGTGTAGAGAATCTTTGTTCCATCAAAGCCACTGTGAAATATCTTTTCAATAACCAAACATTTTGTATTTTCAGCTGTTTGAAGCTGGCGTACAAAACCGAATGTAAAAGATGCAAAAACGAAACTTGAGAATGGGAAGCATAGAAATAGCGCACATAGAACATATCTACCACTTTTTAGACTTGCTTTCAATGACAATGACAGATCTGTAACTCATTTCTCTGAATTTGGTCAGGTTGGCCAAAAAGTGATATAATGCAGCTTTAAGCCTAACCCAGACAAAGGGTTTAAGGAATTTAATATTGATACGGAGTTCTGGACTACATACTCCTTGACTGCAGCAAGCTATTTTTTAAATCAAAATTGGACCGACTGTGTCCTGGTTTGCAGGTTCTTCAAAAACTTAGGATGGACCACATATATGCAAACATTGTGTGTAATTTCATCAATCAATAAAAATCAAACAATGGGAGGATATTAATGGCCATTGATACATTGCATGAAAGTGAAACCCACCTCCTACAAGGTATAGATTGTACCCCTACTTTGACCTAAAGTAGCAGACAGTCTAAATCCAGATTAGTGACAATGTAGGACTACTTAAACCATTTGTAAAACATAATTTTAGTTAGTCCAACATAAAGGTGCAGTTTAGTGTACGATAAGGCTTAATCTGTGTTTGGGGAAACACCCCAGTATCTATTACCATTAATTGCCAGAAGTAACTGTGTTGAAATTGAACTCACATTTGATAACAATGCACACTGTTGTGTTTAACAGTGCCCTTTTCCTCCTGGAGGCGATGGTCCTAATCACCTGCCTCGCACAGTCTCCTGGGTTGGCCCCAACCAAATCAGGCTGAGATGGTGAGTCTGCAATGCAAGCAGTGGTGACCTCGTTATTCAGGGCAGGTTTTTGCAAACAATGTCAAATGTATGTAAATCATTGAGTTAATAAAGCTGCAAACAAACATGGTCTCTTTTTTGTTTTCTTGAGTTAGGCAGCTCTAAAATGCAGGCGTTTCAGCCTAGCTCAGTGCTTTCTGTGTAGGTGGGGCAAGCCAGCAGAAAATACGAAGCGTTGTGCCGTGATTGGCTCAGTGTTCTGTCACTCATGGGGACTCTACGTCACCGCCAAGTCTAAGGGTAGACCTCTAAAATTCAAGCCCCTTGGGTGCTGCCATAGAGGTAAATTAGAAGTGCCCATCCAAGAAGGCTCAAGGTCATTGGCCACAGATAAAATTACGTAAAATCACGTTATATCTACAGTAGCTTTGATTGGACGGATGTCAGGCTCTGGCCATAGAGAAGCCTTTTGCTTCTCTATATAGCCTTGGTCAGAGTCTGACAGATCTATTACTTCTATTTCTGGTGGTGGTTTGGTTTGGATCCCTAATTAGAGGCAGCTGCAGTGCATTGTCTCTAATTAGGGATCCTACATATGTTTGTATGTTCCACACCGGGTTTGTGGGTCATTGCATATTCTATGTGTTACAGTGGTAAAGTAAGTGCGTCTTCTGGTAGCGGTTTACTTTGTATATTTCGTGTCTATGTCGAGATTTATTCAATATCATTGTTATTCTGTAGAGTTTGTCATTCATTGCTTTGGAATTTATATATTATAATTAAAACATGTCGAACTTCAACTGCGCTGCGCCTTGGTCTCTCACCGTCCCGACTCGTGACAACGGATCACGTCAACATCTTACTTTCAAAATCTTAGCTAGCAGTCATCGACATGAATCAAGTCGACAATATACTGGCAAATCCTTTTTAATTCTTGTCATATGAAGAGAAATAATGAAGAGAAATATAGATAAAACAAATTGGTGCTCATCGACCGTTGGATATATACATTGCACAACAATTTGGAAAAAGCAAATTCAACAATGAGTGGTTTGGAAGGAATCAGTGAATCAGTGTATGCTGTGTAGTAAGCTGTTAGTAGCCCATGTGCCTCGCCCTAATAAATTGTTCTATTTACCCTTCTTAATTTGATTTGATTAATTTCGCCTACTGTTCTGACTTGGTGTTGCACATGTAGCCTATAACCTGTTTTAAAGAAATGTAATCCTCTAATATTTTAAGAGCTTTCATTGTCTGCTTATGTGCCCCTTTTATTTATCCTATGGTTCTGACTTGGTGTCCAGGAAGAACACTATAAGAACGGCCCATGTTCTGTCACTTTACATTTCAAAAGTGCTAAACAAATAGTTATATTGACTATGTCCGTCCTTGCTCGCTCATTAATGTCTTAATCGAAATTTCGGATTGCATCTTCTCTGCTTGTCGTCCCTTTATGCCATAGTTTGTCTCAATTGTCAATAGAAACCACATTTGTTTAAGCAAGTCAGCCATATCAGCTATGTTTTTTTAAAAGGCAGTAAATGAGGCTGAATGAACTGTTTCGCTGCCAGAAAAGGCTCCGCTGATAGCCAGGTGTAGCAGTGGTACGATGTTGGGACAGCTTTATGTAGGCTCTAACAGTTTGTGGGCACTGTTTGTCACCGTTATAGTGCAGTTAATGTATTGTTTAGTGTTGTGTTTAGTAGTGGCTTTGCTGACACGCATCCCACTTTTGATTTACATGTTAAAATCACCACTGAACGTAAGTAACATAAATTGAATCAAAAATACTGTTGGCAAAGGGATGCATAGTCTTTTACCCCTTTTCCACCAAAGCATTTTGAGAGCCGGTTCGGTGCCTACTCGCGAACAAGTTCTTTGTGTTTCGACAGCCAAAGAACCGGTTCTCGGCCAGGAAAATTGGTTCCAAAGTGGCACCAACTGTTTGCTGGACTAGAACCATTCTTTTACCACGTCATGCTTACGTCGGGGGCTGGGGGCGGGGTTATTGTGACCAACAACACGACGGGAAAGGTTGTGACCGCCATTGCTAAAAACACAGCGCTAGTAGAAAGATAGTACAACGATTGAAGAAAGATGGATTCGCAAAGCCAGGAGAAACATTTTCAGAAAGACGATGTAGTCCGCCATTGTAATTGTTATGCTTGAAGTTGGCGCACTTATCTGTAAATATAACTGTATATTTACCTGTACAGCTAATTTAACCATGCAAAATATTCACTTACCTGTTCATTTAGCCAGTCTGTCTATTAAGTAAACTATTATTACCCTCGCTCATATCATATGCATTTTTAGCTACTGAAGTATTTCTCTGCCATCGACCTGTATAGTATAGTTAACCATCCAACATCCACCAATGTATAGTGTACATATTCAGCCAACCACCCATACTATGCAATGTCTTTTTCATACTGCCGCTCTATGTATCATGTACCGTGTATCTATCTTTTGTGTACTTTCGTTGTGGCATTTTGCACCTGCCCTGTGTTTTGTTGTTGTAGCTGCTTGACAAAGAAATTTCCCCCTCGGGGATCAATAAAGTATCTATCTATCTATCTATCTATCTATCTATCTATCTATCTATCTATCTATCTATCTATCTATCTAAGACTTATGGCGACGTACACAGTGACGTAACGACGTTGTTCGCTGGGATCTCTAGTCAGTTCTGAGAAGGTTCGCAAGTTGAACCAACTTTGAACCAGCACCAGTTCCGAACCAGTTCTTTTTTGGTGGAAACGAGGTACAAGACAATTGGTGAGATTTCACTGTTTACTCACTCATGAAATCGTCTTACAGCCATAAAGCTCTGGCAGACACAATAGAGCTGAGTGTCATGCAAGCCTCACCTTCATGCACCTTGGCCATTGAGCAAATAGGCTAATGTAGATGGCATTGGGAAACCTAATTAGATTTTTTCCATTTTCAAAATAATGGTTTTAACAACTCAGTTAGGGCTACCTCTGTTACATGAGGAGATAATAAATAAATAAATAAATAAGTAATGTGTCAATGCATTTAGAATATTTAGCAAGTCTACCTATACGCCATGTAGTTTTTCACTTTTGTAGGCTTTTTGAATTGTCTTCAGAACTCTCCTCAACATGCTAACACTATGCTGTTACCAAGCGACAAGCATTTTGCCATCTGTCTAAAAAAGGGGTAATGTTACTTAGGACAGACATTCATTGACTCTATTCCCATGGTAAATACTAATTGTGTAGCTATGATTTATATATATATTTTTATTTAACCTAAAACGTTTGACCGGTAGTGTGTGTGTATATAAAAGAACATGTATAAACAGTACCAGTTTCTTTATTTTGACTATTTTCTTCATTGTATAATAATAGTGAAGACATAAACTATGAAATATCACATATGTAGTAACTAAAAAAGTGTTAAACAAATCAAAATATAATTTAGATTTTAGATTCTTCAAAGTAGCCACCCTTTGCCTTGATGACAGCTTTGCACACTCTTGGCATTCTCTCAACCAGCTTCACCTGGAATGCTTTTCCAACAGTCTTGAAGGCATTCCCACATATGCTGAGCACTTGTTGGCTGCTTTTCCTTCACTCTGAGGTCCAATTCATCCCAAACCATCTCAATTGGGTTGAGGTCTGGTGATTGTAGAGGCTAGGTCATCTGATGCAGTACTCCATCACTCTCCTCCTTGGTCAAATAGCCCTTACCCAGCCTGGAGGTGTGTTAGGTCATTGTCCTGTTGAAAAACAAATGATAGTCCCACTAAGCGCAAACCAGATGTGATGGCGTATCGCTGCAGAATGCTGTGGTAGCCATGCTGGTTAAGTGTGCCTTGAATTTTAAATAAATCACTGACAGTGTCACCAGCAAAGCACCCCCACACCATCTCCTCCATGCTTCATGGTGGGAACTACGGAGATCGTCCGTTCACCTACTCTGCGTCTTGGAACGGTGGAACCAAAAATCTCTAATTTGGACTCATCAGACCAAAGGACAGATTTCCACCGGTCTAATGTCCATTGCTCGTGTTTCTTGGCCCAAGCAAGTCTCTTCTTATTATTGATGTAATTTAGTAGTGATTTCTTTGCAGCAATTTGTTCATGAAGACCTGATTCACACAGTCTCATCTGAACAGTTGATGTTGAGATACAGTGGGGAGAACAAGTATTTGATACACTGCCGATTTTGCAGGTTTTCCCACTTACAAAGCATGTAGAAGTCTGTAATTTTTATCATAGGTACTCTTCAACTGTGACAAAAATCTCTGGCCAAGACCAGAGAGCTGTGTAAGGACATCAGGGATACAATTGTAGACCTGCACAAGGCTGGGATGGGCTACAGGACAATAGGCAAGCAGCTTGGTGAGAAGGCAACAACTGTTGGAGCAATTATTAGAAAATGGAAGAAGTTCAAGATGACGGTCAATCTCCCTCGGTCTGGGGCACCATGCAAGATCTCACCTCGTGGGGCATCAATGATCATGAGGAAGGTGAGGGATCAGCCCAGAACTACACAGCAGGACCTGGTCAATGACCTGAAGAGAGCTGGGATCACAGTCTCAAAGAAAACCATTAGTAACACACTACGCCGTCATGGATTAAAATCCTGCAGCGCACGCAAGGTCCCCCTGCTCAAGCCAGCGCATGTCCAGGCCCGTCTGAAGTTTGCCAATGACCATCTGGATGATCCAGAGGAGGAATGGGAGAAGGTCATGTGGACTGATGAGACAAAAATAGAGCTTTTTGGTCTAAACTCCACTCGCCGTGTTTGGAGGAAGAAGAAGGATGAGTACAACCCCAAGAACACCATCCCAACCGTGAAGCATGGAGGTGGAAACATCATTCTTTGGGGATGCTTTTCTGCAAAGGGGACAGGACGACTGCACCGTATTGAGGGGAGGATGGATGGGGGCATGTATCGCGAGATCTTGGCCAACAACCTCCTTCCCTCAGTAAGAGCATTGAAGATGAGTCGTGGCTGGGTCTTCCAGCATGACAACGACCCGAAACACACAGCCAGGGCAACTAAGGAGTGGCTCCGTAAGAAGCATCTCAAGGTCCTGGAGTGGCCTAGCCAGTCTCCAGACCTGAACCCAATAGAAAATCTTTGGAGGGAGCTGAAAGTCCGTATTGCCCAGCGACAGCCCTCGAAACCTGAAGGATCTGGATGGAGGAGTGGGCCAAAATCCCTGCTGCAGTGTGTGCAAACCTGGTGAAGAACTACAGGAAACGGTTGTAATTGCAAACAAAGGTTTCTGTACCAAATATTAAGTTCTGCTTTTCTGATGTATCAAATACGTATGTCATGCAATAAAATGCAAATTAATTACTTAAAAATCATACAATGTGATTTTCTGGATTTTTGTTTTAGATTCCGTCACTCACAGTTGAAGAGTACCTATGATAAAAATTACAGACTTCTACATGCTTTGTAAGTGGGAAAACCTGCAAAATCGGCAGTGTATCAAATACTTGTTCTCCCCACTGTATACCTATCTACAGTAGTCTGTAGAGAACAAATATGAACAAATATGACCATGGAAAAATCATTTGATGTTACAGCAAAATCCACATTATACCCCCTTTTAATGACAGAAAAATCAGAAGAAATAAATCTAAACCTAAATTTCTCAGGTTATATCAACATGTCCTGAGTTCAACAATATTTTAATACATTGAAGAGAACGTACTTAAAATGTCCTCTTGCACTCTTGGCACCATTTTCTCTTTCTCAATACATGTGATTAATAAAAAAGAGGTCTGCTGATTGTCTCCTGAAACCCAGCAAGGCATCCAGAGTCATAAAAGGATGGTGGGAAGAACAGATTGTTTGTTTTGTTATGAGTTGAAATGGGTTGCTGTAAATTACAGGATCTGTAAATCTTGGCCTGGAATGTCACACTCTGTCCACTCGTGAGTTAGCTAGTGTAACGTTATCGTATCCTACACAATTCAATTAAACTAGCCGAGCCTAAGTTAGCTTAAATAAAACTCTATATTAAATCTATAGATTTCTATATACTGTATATACCCTACAAATCCTAAAATATTTACATATACACACCACACTACACTACAATACACTACAAATCATAATATACACTTGACAAAAAATGTAATAGGCTACCATCATGTTTTCTGGCTAACAGCTAACATTAGCTAGCTAGGTAACGTTAACCAAACTCAACTACACAAACTACTACTTACTTAACAAAAACAAACGTATCACTAGTTATGCTAATTGACTATACTAAATTGGAAACTAAAAAGACAGTCTGAAGCTGAGGTGAAGATGGTGAAGTGCAGCTAGTAGTAACGATGGTTGCTACTAACTGAAAAAAAATGGCTGGACTTTGGAGCTGATATTACTAGCTAGCTAGTTACCATGCATGTGCGCAGTGACAATTTGCATTCAATATGCACTGAAGTGTGCTGCTGAATTTGTTGTCTAGATAGCATTTCCTAGTCTATCTATTCTAACGTTGTTGTTGGATGATATTAATATTTATGAATATAGACATATATGAATATATATATGAATATATATATGAATATAGACATATAGAATATAGAATATAGACATTGTATTAATTGGAATTTCTGATTTATTTAATGAACAAATCTGAAGTTAATAATTTTGGCATTTTTAACCTGAATGCAGGGCAACTCTCCAGAACAGCACTTGATGATCCTTTGCATGAGATTACTTACCAGATGCAACAGTGTATCCTATTTTCCCTAGCGCAGGTTGAAAGAAATTGCTAGGAAATGTGATGTGGAGCTGTATCAGACTGTTGCACGTATCGTATGAACACACAACTCTTTCCCAAGAGTAGCTGTGGCCTGGACTCCAGAGGGTAGAATACAGGAGATGAATTGAGGATGTTACAGTATTGACTCTCTCCCCAATCTTCCACTTTCTCCTCTCTTCTACCCCACTTCTCCCTCCCTCCACCCTCTCCCTCCCCTTCTATCCCTTCTCTCTCTCTATCTCTCCCTCCATCCCTTTTCTCTTCCACTGGCACTGAGGAAGATCCAGGGGGAACATGGAGTGACTGGTTCCTTTAAGGAACGCCCCCTAGCTCACTGAGCTACAGAGACACAATCCCAAAGAGGACAAGTAAGAGAAGGTACAGTCACACACACAGGGCCTGTGTTCTGATTGGTGTTTCTCTGTGTGTGTTTGATTTGTGATTGGCAGGGACCATGCTCCATTTGTGTTCACCTTTGACATTTCCTATATGTCATCAGACATTCCTTCCAGTCACTTCCATGACTTTGTGGACCTGTGCTGTGAGGCCTACAACCTACAAATGTCTTTGATGCCCTGAGACCTCAGTCTGAGGCTGCCACACAAAGTACAGGCTACTTGGACTTCCCCAAGCTCTGGAAAAAGAGCTTAACAATAAAGGACAGCCAATGTGTCCTCCAGCAACGCAAGGTCAGTCAGCCTCTTCAGTCCACAGATCAGTAAAATGGTCCGCATGACCACACAGAGGACAGGCCACCTGGACTTCCCCAAACTCTTGAAAAGAGTCTGTCAACCTTAAAGGACAATATCAGTGTTGAGGTCAGTCACCCATTGAACCGGATAACAATCCAGGGGCCGGTCAAAAAAACCCTCCTCCAGACTCCCCCAGTCGTCCTCCCTCCTCCACCGATCCCGGCTCTGCAGGGGCTCATCCATGAGCCCCCACGTGTTGGGAAACAGGAGCACCTCGTCGTCATCGTCCAACCCCTGGGCGTACTCCTGCTCCCATGGCTGTAGGGGCTCCTCCATAAGCCCCCACGAGTGTAGTGGCCGGAGCTCCCCCCCCCCCAAATAAAAAACTGTATGGGGATTCTTCGGGGCTCTAGGCTGGGCCTGCCTCTTCGATCGCCGACGTGGCCCCCTTCGAGGTCCTTGCTGCTCTGGGACCCAGCCTTGTCCAAGAGCTAAACAGTGGAGGAACTCCTCCTGGGAGATAACTTCCATACCTCCGGGGAGTTCCTCCTCTGTCCAGCCCTGCTTGGTCCCGTGGTGGTGGGTTTTTCTGTCACGGTCGCTATGAGACAGGACCCGAAGCGCAGAGTTGTGTTGAAAAAACAATCCTTTATTCCCATAAAGTAAATCCACAAACCGAACAAAGGAGAGACAAGGAGGAGAGCATGTTATTATTTATTTTTTAACTATCTGAACACTGAATTGACCTAAATGTACAGTGCATTCAAAATACATTCTAGGTTATATGCGCCACATCTCAAAATAGGCTGTCATCACATTAGGTTGGAATAAAATTATGTTAATTTAAGCCCAATATATAACGTTATGAAATCATGTTGTTAGGTAAGAAAGTGACCAAATGCTGTGGTCATGATATTACATTTTCACAATGTCATGGGAAGGTAATTACCAAACCAATAAATCGTGGTTGGTCGTGGTTACTTAATGTTTGCTGTGTTGGATTAAAAACGATCAGTTTTCGTAGTAGATGCAAGCTGCATTTGGGGAACAACGATACAGCGAAGCCTTAACAATTATGAAAAATATATATACGCTGGGGGCCAAAAGTTTGGAATATTACTCATTCAAGAGTTTTTCTTTATTTGCAAAATGTTTTACATTGTATAATAAAAGTGAAGACATCAAAGCTATGACATAAGACATATGGAATCATGTAGTAACCAAACAAGTGTTAAACAAATCAAAATATATTTTATATTTGAGATTCTTCAAAGTAGCCACCCTTTGCCTTGATGACAGCTTTGCACAGTCATGGCATTCTCTCAACCTTTTTGTAGACAACTTTGGTTGACGACATCAGCCTATTGAGTCCACTGGTCTCATTCACACAGAACTACCCTACGCCTTGACCTCTTTCTCCCTTCTCTCTCCAGATTAAATCCTGAGACTAGTGCGATCTGTCTGCCTTACTACCTGCCTGCTCGACCCCATACCCTCCTCCATTCACCAGACCATTGCTGGAGACCTTCTCACTTCCCTCATCAACTCATCCCTGACCACTGGCTGCATCCCCTCTGACTTCAAAATGGCCCGAGTCGCTCCTCTTCTCAAGAAACCAACACTTGACACATCTGATGACAAAACCTTTCTTTCAAAAACACTTGAGCATGCTGTCTCTGATCAACTTTCTCGTTATCTCTCTCAGAATTATCTTCTTGACCCTAACAAGTCAGGCTTCAAGATGGGTTACTCAACCTAGACTGCTCTTCTCTGTGTCGCAGAGACTCTCAGCATTGCCAAAGCTGACTATCCACTATTATCATCCTCCTAGATTTATCCGCTGCCTTCGAAACCGTGACCCATTCGATCCTCCTCTCCACCCTCTCAGGGCTGGGCGTGTCAGGCTCTGCACACTCTTGGATTGCCTGGCAAGCCCTCCTACCAGGTGACGTGGACTGGATCATTGTCTGCACCTCAAACTCTCACTACTGGTGTCCCCCAGGGCTTGGTTCTAGGCCCTTTCCTCTTCTCTCTATACAGCAAGTCACTCGGCTCTGTCATATCCTCACATGGTGTCTCCTATCATTGCTATGCGGATGACACTCAACAATTTTTCTCCTTACCCCTTTCTGACACCTAGGTGGTGACACTAATCTCTGCGTGCCTGGCCTATATCTCAATTTGGATGTTGGCCCACCACCTAAAGCTCAACCTCGACAAGACGGAGCTGATCTTCCTCCTGGGGAAGGCCTGCCCGCTCAAAGACCTCTCAATCACAGTGACGCCCTCCCGGAGTGCAGGTTCATGCTTTACAACATCCTTTGAGTACGACCCTGCCTCACACAGGAAGCTGGGCATGTCAAAATCCAGGCACTTTTCCTCTCCCGTCTTGACTACTGCAACTCCCTGTTGGCTGGGATCCCCGCTTGTAACATCCCCGCTTGTAACATCAAACTCCTGCAACTTATCCAGAATGCTAAAGCCCAACTGGTTTTCAACGTTTGCAAGTTCTCTCATGTCACCCGCTCCTCTGCACACTCCACTGGCTTCCAGTCGAAACTTGCATCCACTACAAGTCCATGGTGCTTACATATGTTGTTGCACCGCAATGATGGAACCAATTTCCCCCTGAAGCTAGAACAAACATCTGAAAACCTATCTCTTCAAACAGTATCTTAAATAATCCTCCTCACCTCGAAAAAAAACCAAACATGAACCAGCACTTGCACTTGACCCACCACCGTTTTTAGCTCTGACACTACTGATTGAGCTACTTTATTGAGGACAAATGGACTTTCTATGCCTGTGGTATGTAGTTGCCTAGCTATTTGAAGATTAATGCACTAACTGTAAGTCACTCTGGATAAGAGCATCTGCTAAATGACTAAAATGTAAATGTAAACACAGCTCATTGAAATGGGTGTCAAATTGTTCTCACCATTTTTTTACGTACCTCACAGTATGTTCTATCAGTGATATTAGAAAGAAACCCTGGGCGGCACCAAACTTTCAGAGAAAGTGTCTCTGCAGCTGGATCCTATTGTTTTCTAGCAAATATAATAACTTGACTGTCCACAATGACAGATATGGTGAGGAACAAGATTGAATTGTAATGAAAGGGGACTGGTCAAATTGGGACAATGTATCCTCCAAACACAGGCTTCGGGTTACCATCATATTCAAATAATGATTGACATATTTTCATTAAAAACGTTATTTCATCCTTCAACAAGATATAGTCCCAACACAAATCTAGGGTTGCTATCCAAGCCGGTTGGTCGTTCGTTTTATCAGTTCAGTTACCAGACTCAGTCGTTCAGTCTTTTTGTTCTGTATCTATGGACTGGCCGGAAACGTTTTTATCCCTTACTTGTTAGCTAGCCAATTACGGCTAACTTAGTCACGTCAATTAGTGCAGCCAGAATAACAACAGTAGCTGCATTTGCGTTTGTTTAAGCTGTTTTCTAGTGACATTTATTTGGACACATCCATAACAATAAGCTAATGAGGCACGATTTCACCTGGCATAGAAAATGTATTTCGTCAGGACACTGTTGTTCAGAGGAGCTAGCCAAGAACACAACTAACACAATCACTTAAAACTGATGCTGGAAAGACTAAACTAGCTTCACTTCATTTTGTTTTACCTTTTTTCTATTGATAGTTTATATATATATCCATTAAAAATATGCCAGGTGATTCATGATTTCGACTGGCTGAGAAACGCTGCCTGTCTGTTTCGTCCTGACTCCCGAGATGTTTATTACTATGGGAGATCGAATTTGAAAATTGAAACAATGTTGCAAATGTTGAAGAGACAGGCAGCAAGATCTGTACAAATCTCCAATGTTGAAAACTAAATGTTAGTCTAAAAGAAATATGAGATATTGTCCAGATGCTTTTTATAGTGGAGATCAAGTTTATAAATTGCCTGGCTGGGCTGATGAGACAGTGGATTGTGCAGTCTGATGGAACAAAGTAAATAGGCATTTTAACATCATAGATTTAGCTGTGGTAACTTGTGGAATAGACAGCAGCTGGAATGTGGTTTTAACCAATCAGCATTCAGGATTAGAACCACCCGTTATATAACAAACTATACGATATGTCCTAGAATCCCTTACATGAATGCAAGATGTTCCTTTTGGTGTTGGGATTAGGTGTTCTCACTTATAGAGCAGAGTGGAGTAGCATAGAGTTATTAATCATTAAAGCTGTGACAGGTTTTTCCACTGCTGAGCCTCATATATCAAGTGTAACCCACACAAATCTGGCCAAATTCATTCACACGCATCCAATGCGAAGTCTGAGAGAGCTGCGTGCATAGATATGTTGCACGCAAATCAACATAATTCTCCCCATATCGACCATATGGATAATTACTTATGGGAAAATATCAGCAACACAGGGAAGAGATTTAAGGCTCCGCAGTTTTTGCCCACACACTATGCAGTTGAGTGCTTAACAATGATATCTGGGAAGATTGGGGTATTAATTTGTCCAGTACTCCTTGTCTATATTCAGGGAAATATTACAATTATGCTGTGCTTTGAATGTGTTTATTCAGCCTATGCATTTAGCAAAATTGGGTAGCGATTTACTTTAACTGTATTAAACACCTTCCTAATTATTGAGTTGCACCCCCTTTTGCCTTCAGAACAGCCTCAATTCATTGAGGCTGTTCGAAAGTGTTCTACATGGATGCTGGCCCATGTTGACTCCAATGCGTCCTACAGTTGTGTCAAGGTGGCTGGGTGTCCTTTGGGTGGTGCATCATTCTTGATACACACGAGAAACTGTTGAGCGTAAAAAACCCAGCAGCGTTGCAGTTCTTGACACACTCAAACTGGTGCACCTGGCACCTGGCACCTACTACCATACCTAGTTCAAAGGCACTTAAATCTTTTGTCCAACCTTTAACCTGTCTCATCACACAGGGAAAAAGTATTGAACACATGAAGAAAGGGAGGAGCAAAAAGGCATGGAAAGCCAAGACAACAGCTGAAAACTAATTAAAAAGCAATCCAGCCCCCTGTCAGTGCAAATTAATATCAGCTGGTTCAGTCCCAACTGATGGCCTACAAAAAGGTCTCATTGCCAAGGTGTCACACAAGACACATCTCATGATGGGTAAAAGGAAAGAACTGTCTCAAGACCTTCGCAACCTAATTGTTGCAAAACATAATGATGGCATTGGTTATAGGCGCATTTCTAAGCTTCTGAATTTTCCAGTGAGCACTGTTGGGGCCATAATACGGAAGTGGAAAGACAATCATTTCACCATAAATGTGCCTCGACCAGGTGCTCCTCGCAAGATTTCTGACAGAGGAGTGAAAAGAATAATCAGAAGAGTTGTCCAAGAGCCAAGGACCACTTGTGGAGAGCTTCAAAAAGACCTGCAATTAGCAGGTACTGTTGTCTCAAAGAAAACAGTAAGTAATGCACTCCACCGCCATGGCCTGTATGCACGCTCACCACGCAAGACTCCATTGCTGAAAAAAAAAGCATGTTGAAGCTTGTTTAAAGTTTGCTGCACAACATTTGGAAAAGCCAGTGAAATACTGGGAGAATATAGTGTGGTCAGATGAGAGCAAAATTGAACTGTTTGGATGTCATAATACACACCATGTTTGGAGGAGAAATGGCACTGCACATCACCCTAAAAACACCATACCAACAGTGAAGTTTGGAGGTAGGAACATCATGGTGTGGGGCTGCTTTTCAGCAAATGGTACTGGCAAACTTCACATAATTGAAGGAAGGATGAATGGGCAAATTTACCGAGACATTCTTGACAAAAATCTGCTGCCATCTACCAGGATGATGAAGATGAAACGAGGGTGGACATTTCAGCAAGACAATGATCCCAAATACACAGCCAAGGAAACTCTCAATTGGTTTCAAAGAAAAAAAAATAAAGCTGCTTGAATTTCATGTCGATAGCACCTTTGGAAATATATTTACTGAGAAAAATGGTGACGTGTTCAATACTTATTTCACCCGCTGTATGTCGGTATTCCACAAATACAGGGAATGTTCTGGGACCAGTTTACATGGTAAACGCTGAACTGAGGAAGTGGTAGTTTCTACAGTCAAGGGTCTGAGAGCCCATTTTATTCTCGGAGTTCATTCAGTTTCTGCTGCTTCCTCTCCCTCAGACACCTTGGCTGTAGTTTAATCCCTCCTGCAGGGACTGTCTGGGACTGACCTGCAAAACACTGAGTCAGAAAACCCAAGTACCTCAGTAACCGTAACATGAGCCACACACACAAACACATATACACCCTTGTTTTACTATCATTGTGGGGACCGAATAATTGATTACCATTCTAAATCATATTTTCCCTAGCCATTAACACTATAACTGCCTGGACTTTCAGCCTATAAGGACCTGTTAGAGATCATGGCCGGGTGTCCCCTTTAGCATATTATTGAGATTCATATCAATCTGCAAGGTGGTCAAACATAAGCACCAACAGTTGAAGTAGTGCATAAACAATTGTAAAGGATTAATTGCATGAAGAAATATATAAATAAATAAAAATAACAATAGTTTTGTTTCGAGTCAAAGATATGTTTTGTATAATTCTTCAAAGTGCTAAAAAAACGTAGGCCTATATCCTATTTTAGTTTCCCTTACAATAAAAACATTACAGTATACATTTGATCAACTTTATTGTAGATTCTATACCAAATGAAAAAGTTAATATATAAACCAGCCAGGTGCACAGGTGAAATTAAAAGCACCAGTGCATGAATGTAATGGATGAATTGCATAAATATTAGTGGAAATATATTCTTGACAAGTAATTTGTTGATTGTATCGGACACTGTATTGTGACCTTATACCCTTGCCTTTAAGCATGAATCAATCATGTCTTCTCTTTATGCTTCGGGTCCACAGTCAGCACACAGCTTTAGGGCTTTGTGTGAGCAAGCCCCACAAATAAATCTGTTGCAATGCACAGTTTTCATGAGCCTTATTTCATGTGCACCTGCCGCAAGTGTCGCATAACCTCTCTGATGCGGTTGCACGGCATGTTTTTTTTCTGCGGCGAGGCTCAGGCATTGGAAGTGGCGGTTCAAAGTCAACATCAGAATCAGATGAAGACTCTTCATCAGCAACGTTGATTTCAAACTCAATATCCGGTCCTCTATCCGACTCCAACTCATCTAAATTCTGCAGCATTTGCAATGCTCTAAGTGTGTCCATTTGTTTGGTTCGGCTTGCCATTGTGAACTACACACATTGTATGTTTTAATCAGTGTCTGATTTGATTCTCCGAGGGGAAATTATATACCTTTTCCTGCCTTTCATAATAAAATAATTAGACCACCCACAACGCCCACACTTCTTCATCATCATTACAAGATTGTTCTAAATTCAATCATCCTCTTCACCCTCATCAATCAAATTCAATCACCCTCTTCACCCTCATCATCATTCTGTTCCTTGATGTCTCATGCACCATTATCAGTTTCTATGTGGATTCTAAAGCCCATTCATCCTTTGTGGTTTTAGACAACTGATAGACCTAATATTGTCGCTCATCAGATTATTGTCAATTTAATCCTGTCTTGTCAGGCTTATGTGTGAAATTAGTTTCGGTATAGTTTAGGTGTATTTTCGATGGGCCGGCTGTGCAGGCTGACTGGCATTGTTTGTTTCCGCTCGTCAACTTGGATAGAGTCAACGGTATGTTTTGCGTTATTCTAAAAGCCTACTGCAACACATCATGTTTCCCTTTTGTTTCCCTTATAATAAATGTGATTAGTCATAGTTATAGTAAATAAAACAGTGCCATTACAAGGTAAAATGTAGAAGAGAATGGTATCAACCTGCGGTCAAATTATTAACATGAGTGCCAAAGCTGATAAATAGGCATAACAGAAACTCATCGTTATACTATTGTTGTTGTAAATTAAATCAACCTCTTAACTCATCATTCAGTTAGGGATCATTTTAATTTGATTATGAAGTAACTTGCAGAATTATCCCATTCCATCCATGTGTCATTCATTCAGTGAGCTGGCATCGTTTGCTTCAGTGAATAGAGTCAAGGATATATTTAGCATTATTCTAAAGGCCAACTGCAAATGTTTTTTGTCGATTTTAAATGTTTTATTTAACCTTTATTTAACTAGGCAAGTCAGTTAAGAACAAATTCTTATTTACAATGACGGCCTACCCCGGCCAAACCTGGACGACACTTCGCCTCACAGGTCCCATGTCACAAGTTGTGGAAACCGAAGGCAGCGGCATGCTGCTAAGTGGACTGGAGTGTCTGCGAGAGGACCGGAGCAGATTGACATGAGGAACAGCTTCGCCTCACTGGTGCCTGATGTACTTGCGACTTCATCGCTGGAACAGCCTGTGTCTGGGATGGCTTCGTCGTTGAGTTCGGCTTCATTCCCTCTCTCTGGATCTGACGGGGCACTGTCTGTTGTGGGAGGTCTGGACCTATCGCCGGGAGCTGCAGGTGTACGCTATACTGCTTCTCATGAGGCTGTGAAAGGGTTCGCAAATTGTGTGAGGTGTAGGAATGGGCAGATTTCTCCACCCCCTTCTACGGGTCATTGTATGGTATTGTATTCAGTGGTGAGAAAGATCTCAGTCCCTGGAGCAAAAACGTTGTGCTATCCAGGAGCACGAGTACAGGACATCAATAAGCTGCTTCCAAACATTTTAAACTTGAAATTTAGTCTTTCATAGTTCATGTGGGATTCAATGACATCATGAAGGGCAGCTGCAGATGGATTTTAAAGAACTGTTTGGGTCTCTGCTTGACACAAACAAACACCCCATAAAATCTGGCACTGTGCCCTCCCTAAATCGTGGCATTGAATGTTTCAGCAGAGTTTTAGCCCTCCATAACTGGCTGCGTGACTATTGCAGCTCTGTGGGGGCAACATTTATTGACAATTTTGATACCTTCTGGAAAAAAGCTTGTTTTATAAGAACAATGGGATCCACCCAAATAATTTAGGTTCCTGGATCCTTTCACAGCATTATAAGGCTGCATTGAGACAATGACTTATCAATGACCGAAACCCAGCTCAGTTAATCCCTACCATTGTGTCGCTGAGTTGTCATAATGCTTCAGCAAATCTACATTATCCTGTCATAATGCTTCAGCAAATGTGCATTATCCCAGGGGCGTTAAAACCCAATGTAAGTAACCTGATGTATGTCCCACTAACTATCTGCTGATCCTACAGCTATTGTATGCCGTAATCATGTGCCTATGAACCAGAGTTATACTGTTAGCACTGAGGCGGTGTGCCCTAGTAGCAAGTTCATTGCGGGCAGCTCACCCTGCACTAACATACAGTGCCTTCGGAAAGTGTTTAGACCCCTTGACTTTTAAGTCAAAGCCTTATTCTAAATTGATTTTAACAATCCTCAGCTATCCACACGCAATACCCTGTAATGACAAAGCAAAAACAGTTTAAAATATTTTTGCTAATGTATTATGATTTTTTTTTTTAAATACCTTAAAGCATTCAGGCCCTTTCCCATGAGTTTCGAAATTGAACTCCGGTGCATCCTGTTTCCATTGATTATCTTTGAGATGTTTCTACAACTTGATTTGAGTCCACATGTGGTAAATTACATTGATTCGACATGATTTGGAAAGGCACACAGTTGTTTATATAAGGTCCCATAGTGGACAGTGCATGTCAGAGCAAAAACTAATCCATGAGACAGGATTGTGTTGAGGTACAGATCTGGGAAAGGGTACCAAATTATTTTTGCAGCATTGAATGTCCCCAAGTACAAGTTTGGAACCACCAAGGCTCTTCCTAAAGCTGGCCGCACAGCCAAACTGAGCAATCGGGGGAGAAGGGCCTTGGTCAGGGAGGTGATGAAGAAACTTATGGCCACTCTGTCAGAGCTCTTGAGTTGCTCTGTGGAGATAGAACCTTCTAGATTGACAGTCATCTCTGCAGCACTCCACCAACCAGGCCTTTTTGGAAGAGTGGCCAGACTGAAGTCACTCCTCAGTAAAAAGGCACATGACAGCCCACTTGGAGTTTGCCAAAAGGTACCTAAAGACTCTCGAACCATGAGAAACAAGATTCCAACTCTTTGGATGTCAATGACTGGTGTCACTTACACCTGGCGGCAATTAGGCTATTCTTTTCAGAGACTGTCTCTCAGGCGCTCTGTGGAATTTGAACATGATTTAGAAGTGAATAACCCTGATAAAGCACTCTCAAACAGTCTGTGCTAAAGCTAGTTTGGCTTAGCAGAAGTCTGTGGTCTTCAATCCTTGTATTACACCACAGGTTAAGAACAGAATTGACAGAGATAAACAACTCCTAATAGACAACTCTCTCCTTAGTAGGTCTGGAAGGAGCTTAGCCATTGATTTGAGCCAACATATTCCCATTAAGTAATTTATGTTTAACCTAAATCAGATTACCATTTCATGGTTGAGCGAGATCTGTTTCAAATGTCACAAACCAAGTGTCAAGTTCTCTGACTGCACCCCAGCCGCTTCTCCATCTCCAACTCCTGCATGATTATATTTGCATAATTCTTGGTGTTTTTTTATATCTTGCCTTATACAGCTCTCTTCATACATGCTTATCTAATGACTACGGATAACTCCTGTGAGGGTTTGATTGTGGTTAGGCCTCTGACTCCCACCAGGGGGAGTGGAAGGACCACAATCAAGCCCTCACACCCTAACTAGGGGAGTAATGATCCTCAATCAGAGACAGCTGTACAGGGTTGTCTCTGATTGGGGATTGTATTTAAGCTCTCCACACATCCACCTGTGTGTGGATCATTGTTTGTGCCTGTCTACACGGCGTCACAGAACAGTAAGTCACTTTGTTTGTGTATACTCTCCTGTTTATTTTATGCCTTGTGATAACACCTCATTTAATAAACATGGATGACACTTCACCAATGCTCTGTTTACCGTCCCATTACTACAAACCGTGACAACTCCTAATGATTTATTAATATTTTTTATTGTACCTTTTGTATACCTCTTTTCATGTGGCACTTCATGAACGTATCTAAGCATACCGTAATTCATCTTACACTTTGCAAATGATGGTGTTAATAAAAACACTGAAATTCAACTTTGTTTACATTTTCTTTGATAGTTAACATTTGGAAATGAAGGACTACGAGGCATGTCTAAAGGTTTCAAATGTGTTTTCAGTTTGATTCTGCGTTTGGTATTCAAGGACACAAATTAAGAAAACATTGTGGCACTTCGTAAACAGTTGTCTTCCCTCTTGGTCTGTTAGACATTTTGGTGTTGAAGAAAATGGATTGAAGAAGGCATGATAACAGCACCTATTGGATGCCTGTAATTATCAGGAACAGGCAAAGTTACAGTACATTTCTAATGTAGAAACATTAAATGATTCAGATTAAATAGGAAACTATATACACAGTCTCACATGTGGATGAAATATACTGTATAAAGTTACATTTCATATGCATTCTCACTGCTCACTTGGCATCCTCATGAATGATCTCACCCTGCATGTTAACAAGTGCTGCACAGATTCTAAGGACTTGGGCCATTTTGTGCGTCATGTTGATGGGAGAGGATTTTGAACAGCTTGAGTCATCTGATAACTCTCTCAACATGTATACATACATTAGCTATCCTTCTTGCTTGTAATATCCTCATCAGACAGCTAGTCTCCTTTTTGAGTGAAGGCTGGTACGGCAAGGTTTACCTTCCTCTCATATAGCAGATCTTGGATGCCATAACTTCATCGCTAGGCCTAAGGTATTCCAGTGGTTGTATGACTCCCCTCTGGAATTGAGATTGTGTGCTTTCTGAAGAGTGGTTTCAGAGCAGTCGATGATGCAAGTGGTGTTGGGGAACTTCTCTTTGAAGAACTGAGGCATTGTGTTCTGGATCGTCTCCCTCGGCAGCCATGGAATGTAGATCCTCATGTGCTCCTCCATTGTGTCAATCCAGTAGGAAAGGATTCTGCTTCAGTTTCATCAAGGTTATCAGTGACATGCATTTCGAAGTTAGCCGTGTACAATTTCTGCAGGAACGCTACATGGTCTAAGGAAACACTAAGAAGAAGCCAGTATACAACGCTAAGCTAGAGTCATTCTTCAGGATGGTGTGGGTCAATGGCTCTGCACCACCACATTGGGTTTGTTTAAAAAAAATATATATATATATTTTTTTTTAAATGTAACCTTTATTTAACTAGGCAAGTCAGTTTAGAACAAATTCTTATTTACAATGACTGCCTTCACCAGCCAAACTAGGACGACGCTGGGGCAATTGTGCGCCATCCTATGGGACTCCCAATCATGGGCCACTTGTTTCTGGCAGGTGAGCTTGTTGATTGGATCTCTTGACACATAGCTGTGATCAGTCAGTGCTGGAATCTCCCATTGAATATCAGCATCTTGTGCTGGTATTTTTCTGTATTATCAAATGAGGAGACATAAACTAATCACACAAGTCAAAGTTCTACTTAAACTAAATCTTTATTTACTTATAAGTAAATAAAGCAAGTCACACCAGAGGCGCAAGTCAATGATTTGAGTGCTTTGCAATAATGATGGCGGGTCAACGCAACCCTTGACTGTTGGGTTGAGCCCCCGACACATTATGACAGACCTTTTATAGCAAAGATACACCCCTTGAATGTTCATGACAAACAACATACATATGGAATAGATCACCAGGTTAAGCTTGATATATGAGAAAGGAATGTCCTACCGCCATCTAACATTTGAGAGACTGTCCAGAGTTCTAACCGAGGGCGAGACTCCCCCTTCACCCCTGGTATCTCATCTAACACAAACACTAACTCACTCAATGGCATCAATCGTCAGATCCATATTCCCCTGTCTCAAGTCAAACCCTTCCCTTTGCAAAGACACAGCCTTAGTAGACAGAAATGTTTTACTCTTCCCAGGATAGGTGCAACCTCAGATGTCATACAATGGTTCTAGTCACCATCCCACGTATCCTATCTCAAATCCTTATCTCCCCCAAGGCCGAAGGAGGGAGTAACTGGCTCCCAGACACTGTGGAGCCAAGTAATTAACCCATCCCTTCACCTGGTCTGCAATAAGCCTGTTCTGCACAGCAACAAGGACATGTGAGAGACAAGCCTGACTTCCAACCCCAGAGTCCAAAATGATACATTCTAATAACAAAAGTTCACAGTTCAATCATATAAGTATGTAATGCAACTAAGACATCTTAATTATATATGTTACCAATCTAATTCTGATTCTTCCCCAACAATCTTTATACTTGCGGTGGAATTGGCACACTCAGATCGGACTCTGCATCACCACAGTTGATCGGACTCTGCATCACTACAAGGCGCCTAACAACTGCACTCGCTCCTCAAAAACGTTTGGCGGTCAAAACACTCCTGCTCCATGAACAGCTTCCGTTTCTGCCAGTTATTGGCATCCCCTTACCGAACATAAAATGCCCCCTTTGCGTGAATACATGTTTGGTAAGTTGTGAGAGGCGATACTGAGATAATTAGCTAGCTAGCTGTGAACTATTGACCGGAAGTACTTAACCTTAACTCCCTCACAAAAAAAACTAAACAGACCCCGCCCATATTTCCGTTGAAAATGAGGTGAATAATACAGTGTAATCATTTGATCAACTTTATTTGTAAATTTGATTAGTAATAGAGTTATTATAATTAAGAGTCCAGTTACAGCATCGTTTGACAATAATACAAATATAACCAGCAACATTTTCACCAGCAGGTGAAATGACTTGCCATATTCCTAAACAAAAGCACCAGTGCATGAACAATTGTAAAGAATGAATTGCATAAAGAAATATTAGTGTAAATATATCCATGACAAGTTATAGAAACAGTGTTTTGTTGATTGTATCGGACACTGTATTGTGCCCTTAAATCCGTGCCTTTATGCAGGAATGAATCTCGTCTTCTCTGTATGCTTCTGGTCCAAAAATCAAACGTCAGTGGCCATTGGTCTATGATGGTTCTATTGTTAACTAATGTCTTTTGTTGTACTTTTTTTATCAAATGAAATTGCACCAATCATATGTTGGCGTGGATCAAAGCTCACATATGTAATGACAACATAAACATATGTTGACCTGGCTAATAATGCACATTTGGTCCCAGTTCGCGTAAACTCCCTTGAGGTTTCTCGACTGTCATCTGACATGTAAACATAATTTTTTGCTAAATTAATTTCCAATAGAGACGTGCAGATTGAATCATCCATATCCAAAATAGACTGTTTTAGAGATTCTTGTTGTTTGATATGCTTATGAGCGGTGTTGTTTTAGTATGTTAAGTAATTTGTGTACTCAAAACTCTGCTGAATTCTCAAGTCTAGTTCTCAACTTAAAGACATTTTCATTTTCATTGTTATAATTTTTTTTATCCTGTAACTTGTCATTTTGAATCTAGAAAATCTTACATTTTTCCTGACCATTTTCAGTAGAAGAGCAGAGTAGAGTGCTTCATGTGCTTGCCACTAACATGATAACGAGCTCACATTGAAAGGACCTTTCTTCGATCAGCCGCTCTTATCATCCATTGCTGTGTACAGTGGGAGGGCAATCGCTTCCCTTCAGCAGAGGGAAATGAAGGTGCTCTCATACATAATAGCACCCTCTCATTTCTCTAATAGTAATATTAGGTCGGGTATAGCACCACAGAGATCTGATTACGTAATAAGGCGGCAGGGGGATGGGATGGGGGGGAGGGGTGTTGGTGTTGCCATTATGGTTGGCTAAACCAATTTCCGAAGCAAATAATTGGACATGGATTTCTTTTTTATGGATCGGCAAAAACCCTAAAGCTCAGACACACCAGTAGGATTGTCAAACGTTTGCCTGCTGACAGTACTTTCCACCTCGGAACAGCAGTCAATCTCTTTTGTGTTCACACAGCAAAGAGTTTGGAAGTCGTCAGCCACTCAGCCTTGTTAAAATACTCCAAACCAGAAAGTGCTAGTACAGTTGTTTGGCAATGCATATCCGTGCATATTGCTCATGGTCTAGATTCCAAGCTATATGCGCTTAATGTTGCTATTTTGTAGAAAGCCCTTGTTGATACTAACCATATGGCTACAGATAGATAACTACCTAGCAAGATGATGAAAAGACAATTGAATTCACTCTCCATAATCCCATACTGCCAGTGCCTACTCAGCCCATAGCCAAATGTTTAGCTAGCTAGCTAACCTTAGCATATTCGCTAGCTAACACAACATAGCTAGCTAGCTAAGAACACTGCACTAACTAGGCAGCTAACACAGGAAGCTGTTTCATGGAAACTAGCTAATCCCTTGTGATTTCATTATACTGTCAACACTAACTACAGTGGTTAGCTAGCTTGGAGGAAGTGTTTAGTGTTCTGTACATTGTGTCAGTGCACTTAGCTAGCTACCATCGCATAGCCTACATTGCATATGATTTGTGATGCCCTCTTTTTTGGGGGTTCTCCTCCACGTGGGGGTTTGTGCTCTCTGGTTGGCTCAAAGTCAAGTTGTTTGCCACTGACGAGCATTACGATTCTACAAATTCTAGCAAGAGGAACAGCCTCCCACTGTGATAAGTACCTAAGTGTACTTAGGTCTCAGTGTTTCATGATTAAAGCTCCAAAATAATTTACAGCATTTTTCAATCCACCTTGTCAGGGTCACAGTGCGAGATGTTTTTTTTTCCCCCCTAAATCTGCTCTGTGCACACCTGGTGCGTGAATCTTTGAATTGTGTCTGGTAAGAGTTACACATTGTAGAGAACATCCACCAAATGCTAGGGGCAAGAGAAAAGTTTACATGGTTCGGAACATTATACCCTATTGTCACGAGTGGGTGCAAGCATAGACCAAGACGCAGCGCAGGGATAGTAGTTCGACATATTTATTTAATTTACTAACTATTCAATGATATCTGTTTGAACTACACACACAAAACAAAACACGATATACAAACGTCACGTTTAAAACAAAACACGATTTTAAACGTAACAAAAGCACACTTACTGTTCTCCGTGAATTCGACATATATACCGAAATATACAATGACCCACAACCCAGTGTGAAACATACAAACCTATGTAGGATCCCTAATTAGAGACGATGCGCTACAGCTGCCTCTAATTAGGGATCCAACACAAACCACCACCAGAAACAGAAAGAATAGAACTGTCAGATTCTGACCATGGCTACATAGAGAAGCAAATAGGCTTCTCTATGGCCAGAGCCTGACACCTATTAATGTCAGCAAGGTTAAAGTATAATATTACTCACGAAGCAATAGGGAATGTTATTTTTCAGGTGAAATTAAATGTATTAGTTTACAATGACCCCTGTAAATCATATTTGCACGATCTTGCCTTTCAGGTGCCCTTGTGTTATTAATGGCATCCTTCAAGGTGTTTCATTGTAAAACATGACAGGGAAACTGACTTACAGCGTCTACAATTGGCTGACTATTTTCCATTTCCAAGGCAGCACGGAGGTGGCCTTATGTGGTCTGTCTTCCTTGTCCGATGGTTTATGTAACCAGAGTTTTTGAAATATTACTCTGAGGATTTAGCCAGGCTGAGCCTTTGTAATCCTCAGCACAGATACTTTTGCAAAGCCTGTATTTAATTAGATTTCCCCATTTAGTAATTTGCTGTCTGAAGCCTAATTCCAGCATAATGCTCACAGTATGTATCCCTGGCAGCTGCAAGGACTGGGCGCTGTGTTCTACTTCAGTGTCTAGTTGTCCAACAAGTTCCATTTCACTTTGCAGACTCTTTAGGTTTCATTTTACTGAAAATACAGTACAAGACTGTTGGTGTAGTCTTTACCTTGATTGACAGATCAGCCATTTGTGTATGAATAATTTCACTGTCTCACCTAGTCAGAGTGAGTGACATCTTTTATCAGGGATATATAGAAGATTTCATTTGATATTAGAATTACTGACAATGTCCATACAGGGTAAACTTTAATAGAAATTGGGTTAGATTTGTTTGCAGTGATAAATGTTGTGCGACAATGACAGGTTGAATTACTGTCACTCAATGAAAAGATAATCTCAGGAATCATATTACAGACAAAATGTTTGATTGGTTTCATTGATTTATATTTTAGCAGACCCGCTTATCCAGAGTGACTTACAGGAGAAAGTATGGTTAAGTGCCTTGCTCTAAGGCACATTGACAGATTTGTCACCTAGGGGATTTGAACCAGCAACCTTTCAGTTACTGGCCCAACACTCTAAACCACTAGGTTACTTGCCGCAGTGTGCCACATAATTTTGTGGCACACTCACTACTCACAGGCTTAATAATGATACCTTGAAATCCTTATGAGACCATTGAGCACGTAAGTAATTGTAGTCCCGTGTAGCTCAGATGGTAGAGCATGGCACTTGCAATGCCAGGGTTGTGGTTTCAATTCCCACGGTGGACCAGTATGAACATGTATACACTAACTATCTGTAAGTTGCTCTGGATAAGAGCATCTGCTAAAATGTAAATGTGATTACTTGGGTGATTCATAAAGTTCTCTGAAGTCACAATTCCACATTATGGAATTCCACATTCCAGATTATGGAGCCATTGTGTATTGGAAGGCCAAATAATGATATCACTGGAATGACTTTCTAATTGTAAGCTTTGTTTTATTGTTAGCAGGACATTATTATGAAAATACATGTCTTTATGCTCTAGAGTAAGTGGTTTTACACAGCTACTCAAGCAGGGATACGTTTACCTACACTACAGCATTATATAATCCGTATTTTGAAAGGGGCTTATTCAGTAATGTGGAGATTCAACCCAACGTAACTTCTCATCACTCCAGGGCACCTTTTCAAAAATGAGATAGCCCCAAGGTTTTTGCTTTCTGTGGTGGTTGGCCAGCGGAAAATCCGGAGTGTAGGTGCTGGTAATGTTCTCTAGTTGCGCCATGAGTGTTCTGTCACTCATGGGGACACTACGTCACTGACAAGTCTAAGGGTAGAGCTTGAAAATTCAAGCCCCTTGGGTGCTGCCATTAGAGTTACATTAGAAGTGCCCATCCAAGAAGGCTCAAGGTCATTGGCCACAGATAAAATTACGTCAAATTATATAATATAAATCACATTATATTATATCTATATGTTTTAATAAGGTTTGTATCACAAATAAAAGTGGCCAAATAACTTTGCGCACATTAATCCGCTTTACAAGGGGTGTAGAACCTAACTGCCATACATAAGCAGTGCGTGAGTTTCAAGTTTGGGGAAGATAATTTTAAATTATGCACTGTTATAATAAAAGCATTACAAGCATAATTGCATTTGCGGTCGATTTTGTATAAATGGTGTTTTCCGCTAATGGAACATTCGTGCTTATAGCCTACTACCATGTGCGCATTGCTGCGCTTATAATGTGAAGAAATAGCCTAATAGTTTATCAACATTTTCAACTAAACATTCTGATCTGTTGCGGCAGCCACATTGCGTAAAACAGTTTTTTCAATGCTATTGGTTGTATGAATTTGGGATCTATCGCATCCCACAACTGTCCCAGAGGCAGCTGCCCTGCATTGTCTCTAATTGGGGATCCTATTTAAGTTCATGGGTTTTCCCACCTGCGTGTGGATCTTTGTGTGTTTGTGCACACCTGTTCATGGTTGTGCCCTTTCCTTTGTTGTTTTGATTCCAATAAAGGAATGTCAATATGCTACTGCTCTGCGCCTCATGTCCTGCCTTTGCACCATGACACAACTATTATGTTTTAGTCAAACATATCAGTTAGGGCTTCTTGTGGTCAATTTGCAGTCTACAAATTATTTGTAATTATGTTCCGTCCCCTCGACCATCTGCTCAAGAAAAAAATCGGCCTGCGGCTGAATCTAGTTGTTGATCCCTGATCTAGAGGATGTGTCATTGAATAACTCCAAGGTCAATCACCTGTATTTATCTACCCACACATCCTTACAGGACTGTAGCTGTCCTTTGTATTGGAATTGTCAAAAATAACAACCTATGTACATCTATGTTGCCTGAAGACAAATCAAATCATATTCATTCTTATTAACCCCGTCACACAGTTAGTTACATATCATGTTCTTGTTATGTTTACTACATGAGGTTGTGACTTACTTTTGATTTACTTGTGATTTATTTCTGTCTATATGCTAGGATGTTCTATCTGATTCTAGAGTATCTGTTCTCTATCTCGGATTTCAAAATGCAATGCATGTACCCTCTGATACTTGGCTACCTTGCAGCTCATAGAATTTTATTGACGTCCCCTGTAGCATGAGATGGCGTGGTAGCGCACACACACAGCTATGCCCCCACAAGTGTAGATTTGTCTGCCAATAACCATAAGAACAAATCGTGCTCCTCTTGTTTCAGTTGCTGTTTACTGGCTGGTGGCTACACATGCACTTCTTTACACAGAGCGTGGGCAAGGTCATCATGACCATCGCTAGCTGTTTGTTACACAGTCTCCTTTTCAAAACATATCACACTTTTCCTTGACACATTTCGATAGTCATATAAAGCCCTGTGTATTCTCCTCATAATATTTAAGGACAGATACCTTTTATTAAAGGTTCTTTGAGTTTTTAAATAAAGTGGACCTCTTATTGTCTTGGCAGCTTGCATTTAAAATGTCAGCACTGACATGATTCCCTCTACAAGGACAGTTTGACTAAGCTAACATTAAAGCTCAGGGTATTTTTGGTATACTCTTTTTGGGAACTGTTTTTGGAAACTAACTTTAATACTGAGTCTGTTTAAGCCCAACGGCAACCTCACCACATGGTTTGGTATAAAGCTGAAGAGGGCTGGGGAAATGTAACCACATTATTGTCAGACCTATTGATTCATGGATTGGCAGTCCGTGAGATCGACATGCTAGTTCTAAACATATTTTGTAGCTACAGTATATATTGTTTGTTTACAAAGACTCAAGTGACAACAAAAACATAAAGAACTTTATATGTTAGATTATGGTTGGGGAACGGTCTTGGATATATTTGTGGACTTCCCTAGGTTTTGCACCAGCACATTCAGTAAATATTGATTTCTTTAAACTGCTTTTCCCAATTCAAGTATCTCAAAGCTTCCAATGAGGCCTAGGAAAGTGTGGGTAACGTCTATAGACACAGGAAGTCATTTGGGGGTGCTACGATTATTTTGCTGACGGAGGGCGGGGGGTCGGTGCAAAAATGTAAATGCCTGCGCTGAAGACGTCTGTATTGGTCCAGGACTAGTAAAGGCCCAGTGCACAATTTTTGTGAAATTTTAACTAAATGTATTTGAGTGTTTACCAGTCTGATAATTATTTGTACAAAGCAGTTAATCTGATAAGACTTGGGGGATATAAAATACTTGCTTAATATGTTTTCCAGGTTCTTTAAATACTTTGCAAATGCATATTATTTCAATGCGAAATCGGTCTACTAATTCCTTTGTAGAAGACACTCTTATCCAGAGCAACTACGGTGAAGCATGGTGGTGGCAGCATCATGCTGTGGAAATGTTTTCCAGCTGCAGTGACTGGGAGACTAGTCAGGAACGAGGCAAAGATGAACGGCACAAAGTACAGAGAGATCCTTGATGAAAACCGGCTTCAGAGTGCTCAGGACCTTAGACTGGAAGACTCAATGCTGTAATCGCTGCCAAAGGTGCTTCAACAAAGTACTGAGTAAACTTACGTAAATGTCATATTTCAGTTTTTACATTTTTTACTTTATGGGGTATTGTGTGTAGATTGATGAGGAAAACAAACAATTTAATCAATTTTAGAATAAGGCTGTGACATAACAAAATGTGGAAAAAGTAAAAGGGTCTGAATAATTTCAGAAGTGAGTGGATTCGGCTATTTCAGCCACACCCGTTGCTGACAGGTTTGTAAAATCGAGCACACCGCCATGCAATCTCCATAGACAAACATTGGCAGTAGAAGAGCTAAGTGACTTTCAATGTGGCACAATCATATAATGCCACTATTCCAACAAGTCAGGTTGTCAAATTTCTGCCCTGCTAGAGTTGCCCCGGTCAACTGTAAGTGCTGTTTTTGTGAAGTGGAAATGTCTAGGAGCAACAACGGCTCAGCCGCGAAGTCATAGGCCATGCAAGCTTACAAAATGGGACCGGCGAGTGCTGAAGCGTGTAAAATCGTCTCAGTTGCAACACTCACTACCGAATTCAAAACTGCCTCTGGAAGCAACATCAGCACAAGACCTGTTCTTCAGGAGCTTCATGAAATGGGTTTCCATGGCCGAGCAGCCACACACAAGCCTAGGATCACCATGTTCAATGCCAAGTGTCGGCTGGAGTGGTAAAAAGCTCACCGCCATTGGAATCTGGAGCAGTGGAAACATGTTCTCTGGAGTGCACCTTTGAACACATTTGAGATGAATTGGAACGCCAACTGCGAGCCAGGCCTAATTGCCCGACCTCACTAATGCTCTTGTGGCTGAATGGAAGTAAGTCCCCGCAGCAATGTTTCAACATCTAGTGGAAAGCCTTCCCAGAAGAGTGGAGGCTACTATAGCAGCAAAGGGGGGACCAACTCCATATTAATGCCCATGATTTAGGAATGAGATGTTTGACGAGCAGGTGTCCACATACCTGTGACTGTTCATCTCTGAGCTAAGGCTACCTCAGTAATTTAATGCTGGGACATTGAGCGCAAGATATTAGCTCTTAGCCTCTTAATAATTGCATAACGGCTATCTTGGACACAACTTATAGTTTTCAGAGTGATGATGCTACCTTGGCTAGACCTATCGAAAATGCTTATGGGCCTTTTAGCAGTCACATAATTATGGAGTCAGATTATAAACTGAAAAAATATATAAACGCAATGTGAAACAATTTAAAAGATTTTACTTAGCTACACTTCATAGAAGGAAATCAGTCAATTGAAATAAATTCATTAGGCCCTAATCTATGGATTTCACATGACTGAGCAGGGGCGCAGCCGTGGGTGGGCATGGGAGGGCATAGGCCCACCCACTTCGGAGCCAGGTCCACCCACTGGGGAGCCTGGCCCAGCAATCAGAATATTTATTTTCCCACAAAAGGGGACAAATACTCCCTCAAAACTTGAGACATCTGTGGCATTGTATTGTGTGACAAAACATGTGCAGATTTTAGAGTGGACTTTTATTGTCCCCAGCACAAGGTGCACCTGTGTAATGATCATGCTGTTTAATCAGCTTCTTGATATGCCACCCCTGTCCAGGTGGATGGATTATCTTGGCAAAGGAGAAATGCTCACTAACAGGGATGTAAAAAAAAATATGGAACATTTCTGGGATCTTTTCAGCTTGTTGCATTTTATATTTTTGTTCAGTATATATTATATTATGGCCGTATTAATCCTACGCTAATTTCATCAACAGAATACATATCAGCAGAATTCCTACATCTTCCCACTATGACAGTTTCTAAGAGAAAGGTTGAAGTGTGTGTTTGTTTTAGCTGCTATGTGGGCACATCTTCAAAGAGGTTTACATGACAGCTGTAACATGCAACGCAAACTGGATTTCAGCAGACAAAACACTTATAAGCCAGGTGCAATCAGCCAGAGAACTGTATCGTGTGTGGGGGAAATGAACAGATTTACCCTTAATGGTTTTCTATATTTTGAGGGCGAGTGAGGAATACTGATATATGCTTTATGTTGCAGTTGGGTTATCGCTCCCTTAGTGGAGAGTTGGTGGGACCTGGAGAGTGGGTTCCATCATTAGGCAAATGCATCAGTGAGTCGACTGGCAGACATTGACGGGGAGTCAACCCTCATTTCTGATTCCGGGGGTGTCTGTGTGGCCCAAGAAGCCAGCACAGCCTGGAGTGACTCGCAAGCAGATTATCTCTTTAACCAGCAAAACATTTTTTGAAGCTATGGAACTGTTGGCACAGTCCTTGAACCTGCTGCAGATGCAAGAAGCAACTTTCAAAAAAGAGAGAGAGAGAGAGACATTGCTTTACTTCTTCTTATTTATGGCAAGTGTAAGAGGGGGCATGTAAATTCTGAGATGTGAGGCTGCTGAATCAGTATTCAAGTCAATACATTGTTGAGAGGGGGAACATTCATGTTAGTAATTGGTTCACGTTGCAGTTATTCAAAATATAAAATGCAGTCAAAGAACAAAGAAATTGTTTTCACTTTAGGGCTAGAATTTTAAACCTCTTCTCTTATCTCAAGGTAGCCAGGCAATCAAGAGCCCAGTCTGGATTTTTTGGGAACATCTCATCAAAATCGGGAAGTAAAATCCCCATGAAAGTTCCTAATGGTGTTAGAAATTAAACTGCGTGAGCAGCTCCATGAAATTACTGTAAATTGTGCAGCACAGTCTGATGAATGGAAAAGTGAGGTTCACAAGCACACGGGTTTCAGTACTAAAAGACAGAGAAATTGCATTTCTACAAAGGGCATTATTTCGCCATCACAAACACATATTGTATTTGGAATTCTCAACTATTTTTTTTCTGAGTTCCTCTTTTCAAAGCTTTGTAAAATACTGCACAACAACGCACAAGTAAATTAATAGGGTTAAGGTGACAAACATGAAGAATCCTTATAGAAATATCCCAGTTTTATAAAAGTATATTTGTTTTGTATTTTCTTACTGTACATCAACTACAAGAGATATTTTGTAATGCTAGTGTCTTCTTTCAGTGATCTGTCAATCAAGATTATTGATTGTGTATACAGTGGGGAGAACAAGTATTTGATACACTGCCGATTTTGCAGGTAATTTTTATCATAGGTACACTTCAACTGTGAGAGACATAATCTAAAACAAAAATCCAGAAAATCACATTGTATGATTTTTAAATAATTAATTTGCATTTTATTGCATGACATAAGTATTTGATCACCTACCAACCAGTAAGAATTCCGGCTCTCACAGACCTGTTAGTTTTTCTTTAAGAAGCCCTCCTGTTCTCCACTCATTACCTGTATTAACTGCACCTGTTTGAACTCGTTACCTGTATAAAAGACACTTGTCCACACACTCAATCAAACAGACTCCAACCTCTCCACAATGGCCAAGACCAGAGAGCTGTGTAAGGACATCAGGGATAAAATTGTAGACCTGCACAAGGCTGGGATGGGCTACAGGACAATAGGCAAGCAGCTTGGTGAGAAGGCAACAACTGTTGGCGCAATTATTAGAAAATGGAAGAAGTTCAAGATGATGGTCAATCTCCCTCGGTCTGGGGCACCATGCAAGATCTCACCTCGTGGGGCATCAATTATCATGAGGAAGGTGAGGGATCAGCCCAGAACTACATGGCAGGACCTGGTCAATGACCTGAAGAGAGCTGGGACCACAGTCTCAAAGAAAACCATTAGTAACACACTACGCCGTCATGGATTAAAATCCAGCAACGCACGCAAGGTCCCCCTGCTTAAGCCAGCGCATGTCCAGGCCCGTCTGAAGTTTGCCAATGACCATCTGGATGATCCAGAGGAGGAATGGGAGAAGGTCATGTGGTCTGATGAGACAAAAATAGAGCTTTTTGGTCTAAACTCCACTCGCCGTGTTTGGAGGAAGAAGAAGGATGAGTACAACCCCAAGAACACCATCCCAACCGTGAAGCATGGAGGTGGAAACATCATTCTTTGGGGATGCTTTTCTGCAAAGGGGACAGGACGACTGCACTGTATTGAGGGGAGGATGGATGGGGCCATGTATCGCGAGATCTTGGTCAACAACCTCCTTCCCTCAGTAAGAGCACTGAAGATGGGTCGTGGCTGGGTCTTCCAGCATGACAACGACCCGAAACACACAGCCAGGGCAACTTAGGAGTGGCTCCGTAAGAAGCATATCAAGGTCCTGGAGTGGCCTAGCCAGTCTCCAGACCTGAACCCAATAGAAAATCTTTGGAGGGAGCTGAAAGTCCGTATTTCCCAGCGACAGCCCCGAAACCTGAAGGATCTGTATGGAGGAGTGGGCCAAAATCCCTGCTGCAGTGTGTGCAAACCTGGTCAAGAACTACAGGAAACGTATGATCTCTGTAATTGCAAACAAAGGTTTCTGTACCAAATATTAAGTTCTGCTTTTCTGATGTATCAAATACTTATGTCATGCAATAAAATGCAAATCAATTACTTAAAAATCATACGTGATTTTCTGGATTTTTGTTTTAGATTCCGTCACTCACAGTTGAAGAGTACCTATGATAAAAATTACAGACTTCTACATGCTTTGTAAGTGGGAAAACCTGCAAAATCGGCAGTGTATCAAATACTTGTTCTCCCCACTGTATGTCTGAGACCAATATAATTTGATTTGATTTGTTAATGGTGTACTCCAGCCACAAACCAGCGATGAAAGTTTAATCACGTCAACGTAGGAGTCCATGCCAGTGAGACGTGATTCTTCTTTGAGTTGAGAATGCCAACTACAATGGGTCTCTGATAGAAGTAGACAGTTGGCAGGGTTGGGTAGGTTACTTTTTAAATGTAATCCGTTACAGTTACTAGTTACTTGTCTTAAATTGTAATCAGTAACGTAACTTTTGGATTACCTAAACTCAGTAATGTAATAAGATTACTTTCAGTTACTTTTCGATTACTTCACCCCTAAAACACATAAGAAAAAAAATATTATTACCAATTTAACAACATTTATTGCAGAATGTTTGAGCCACTAAGCAGAGCCACATTAGAACACATCACAAAGCATTGTGACAAAAATGTATTTAAACCCTGTATACCTGCCTCAACATTCGTCCTTCATCCTGATCTTATCCATTTACACCTATAAGATCTGATCAGTCAGACCACAATGCATCTTTTAATCATGTACGCCTGTCTAAAACTGTGAGTACAAACACAATGTTTAGGACAAAGGATACATGTTAAAACCAGGTGTAAGTAAGGGCTTAAGTAACACAGCAACATGGATGGTGCTAAACACTTATCCCACGGGACACCAGTACAAAAAAGTATTGAAATGTATGACTCACTACGTCGCTCTGGATAAGAGTGTTTGATAAATGACTAAAATGAGAAATGGAATATGAAGGAAACATTTAGTTTTTACAACATGCACAGTGTAATCACAGATTTAGTGCACAAAGTCATTTTTTAAGTTAAGCAAAAAAAGTGCAGCTACAGTTGAAATCGGAAATTTACATTCAGTTAGGTTGAAGTCATTAAAACTCATTTTTCAACCACTCCACAGATTTCTTGTTAACAAACTAGAGTTTTGGCAAGTCGGTTAGGACATCTACTATACCGCTCAGGAAAGAGACGCGTTCTGTCTCCTAGAGATTAACATACTTTGGTGAGAAAAGTGCAAATCAATCCCAGAACAACAGCAAAGGACCTTGTGAAGATGCTGGAGGAAACAGGTAAAGTATCTATATCCACAGTAAAACGAGTCCTATTTCGACATAACCTGAAAGACCGCTCAGCAAGGAAGAAGCCACTGCTCCAAAACCGCCATAAAAAAGCCAGACTACGGTTTGCAACTGCACATGGGGACAAAGATCGCACTTTTTGGAGAAATATCCTCTGGTCTGATGAAACAAAAATAGAACTGTTTGGCCATAATGACCATCGTTATGTTTGGAGGAAAAAGGGGGAGGCTTGCAAGCTGAAGAACACCATCCCAACCGTGAAGCACGGGGTGGAAGCATCATGTTGTGGGGGTGCTTTGCTGCAGGAGGGTTGGTGCACTTAACAAAATAGATGGCATCATGAGGAACGAAAATTATGTGGATATATTGAAGCAACATCTCAAGACATGAGTCAGGAAGTTAAAGCTTGGTCACAAATGGGTCTTCCAAATGGACAATGACCCCAAGCATAATTCCGAAGATGTGACAAAATGGCTTAAGGACAACAAAGTTAAGGTATTTGAGTGGCCATCACAAAGCCCTGACTTCAATCCTATAGAAAATGTGTGGGCAGAAGTGAAAAAGCATGTGCGAACAAGGAGGCCTACAAACCTGACTCAGTTACACCAGTTCTGTCAGGAGGAATGGGCCAAAATGTACCCAACTTATTGTGGGAAGCTTGTGAAAGGCTACCCGAAACGTTTTAAAGGCAATGCTACCAAATACTAATTGAGTGCATGTAAACTTCTGACCCACTGGGAATGTGATGATAGAAATAAAAGCTGAAATAAATCACTCTACTATTATTCTGACATTTCACATTCTTAAAATTTAAGTGGTGATCCTAACTGACCTAAGACAGGGAATTTTCACTAGGATTAAATGTCAGGAGTTGTGAAAAACTGAGTTTAAATGTACTATTTGGCTAAGGTGTATGTAAACTTCCGACTTCAAATGTAGATGCAATAAACTCACATATCAGAAATGGTATTGCAGTAGGTCTATTCTAGCCTTCTCAGATGATTGAAGGCATAAACTGCTGTTGTATCGCAGCAAGAGGACATGCTCTAGAAGAGAATCAGACATCCTGTTTCGCTAAGGGGTAAACCGGTTTCCACCATAGCTGAAAAGGCACTCAACTGGGGCACTGGAGGGCAGTGTAGAGTTGTACAGTACTTCAGAAACAAGTTCCGGACTATGGGGAACGATTTCAAGGAGTCCAAAGACTTATCTTTGTCTTCGAGGTACTTCCTCACCTCATCCTCTGCAGTGCCACGGCCCTTGTTGTTGCACCTCCTAACACAAAAAAGTGTCTTCTGACTCCCTCATCAACCTCTTCCGAGTGTGTGTTCTCCATAGAAGCTGTTTCTTGAACTCATGTGCTCCACATCTCCTCTCTCTTTCCAGGGTTGAGCCAACACAGTTGAAACTTTGGCATGCTAGCAGTTGCCATTTATGCTTCACGGGTGCTTAGCATAACTTTAAGCTTAGGATTGTTGGGATAAGAAAGCCAAAACACTTATTCTCTCCCTAAAGAAGATCAATAGAGAATACAAGTGTCTGTAGGAGTGTACTGTACTCCTTGAGAAAAGTGGCATGTCATGCCGAAGAAGCTTTTGTTATGGGCAGACAAGATGTTTGCTGTGGTGCAGACTGACTTTACGCTCTGGAGTTTGGTGGAGAGAGCTTCTTTCATGGACTCAAATTCCCTTTTAATTTGTTGCACTAAAGTCTTTCTACACATGACCTTTGAATGTGTGTATATATATATATATATATATATTTTTTAAATAGCTAATACAGTATTATACTTTAAATTCAGATTGAATAATACAGCCATTTATTTGGGTTGAAAAAACTATTTAACAGCAGGAAAACTGCAGTGTGCCTTTATTGATTTGGGTAGCATGTTACTCTGAAACCATAGCTAGCTAGCTAACTAAGTTAGCAACAACCCTGACAGTTAGCATCATATTATGTTGGGTTACAGAGTGCAACTAGCTTTCAAAAAGTGTTTATTTTATTTTGATTTAGCTAGCAAGGCTATGTAACCCAGTGAATCTTACCCAGCTATCTACAACTGATTTATATTAGTTAAAATAGATTTAATTAGTGAAATTGTTAACAAATTAGCACAATAGCATACTTGCTATGATATCTTGCTAACTACAGTAGCTAGCAACTGAGAGCAACCTTAAATGAGCAGCATACCACATGGTATAAGAGAGTTGGCAGGCAAATTAGCAAGCTAAACAGGCTAGCTAGCTAGAAATCTGATTAACTACTCTCTGAAATCTCCGACCTATGCTGGAACATTGGTAACATTGTGAAGACAACCTGTCTGTCTCTAGAGACTAGCTAGCTAAGCAAGCTAATGCGCCACACCTGCCGATCGTCATACTTACCTCCAAGTTTTTCTTCAGGTTCAAAGTCGAGTTTCTGGAACAGTTTGCATTGAACTGTTAAATTCCTGCCCTTTTATTCTCTGAACACAAATTGTTCTTTGAAACGGCATCCAAAAAATGCGCCATACCTTTTTCTTTTGTGACCGTGTATGTTGCTCAGGCGGGAAGATCACAGTAGCACTTTTTTGGTTAAAGACTGTTAATATGAAAGGTAATTAAGAAAACAGTCAATTGTTTCATGGACATCTTTTTTTCTGCAAATATCCCTTCTAAATTTGAAAGTAATCCTAGAAGTAATTATCTACTTTTTCAAAAGTATCAGTAAACTGATTACAATATTTTTGCTGGTAATTGCAGTTAGTTTTTTAATCAATTACTCCCCAACCCTGAGAGTCGGTAACTACAGTATTTTGTAACCTATTGAATGGGTTAGGAATTGGAACTCAGCTTCCATCTTTGTTCATCTCATTGTAATGTTCTGACAAATGAATACATGCTTTTGGACCATGCTACAACATGGTGGTCTTGTGGAAAAAGCTTAATGAAACATCATAGGCTGACTTTTATTTGAGTATTTGAGAAATTAAGCATCAGAGACACTCATTTCAGCCTAATTAAAGTTTGAATTACTTGATGTTGCTCATATTAAAGCTGGATCACCATTTAAGCTTGTGTATCTCTTATTGCTCAATAATATTTAAATATTAATTGGAATGAAAATACAAGCAGGTACTGTAAGTGTCTAGTTATCTTAAACTAATCATCCAGAACAGTTTTCTTTCAGATATTTCCACAGTGTGCAAGACAACCTGCCTTGTATTAGCTACAAGGTGCTACGTCACTTATAGTACCATAGTCCGGCACAGGTATACTACATATTTAAAATATTTAAACCTATAATTTACAATCTCCCCTCCTATAATATTCCCTTGAATGGTAATGAAAGCCATTGCATATATCTGATCATGAAGTTGTTGTTTTCTCCTGAGGTGCCCAGCCTCACCCCATAATTGGACATGAATAGTGGATGCGTTCAGCTATCCATCTGAACTGGAAGTGGCTTGGCCCCACCGCTGTGGAGATGAAAGAAAGTTCAGGAAATATTTATGCTTTTTCTGGACACATATTTAACCCCTTATTTTTGATGGCACAAAAATCGACGCTACAGATGATTTGGTGAGAAGACCGATTTTTGGGATATCTCATGGTCTGACAAACACCGCTCTACGACGCCCACAAGCATCTTGGGACTCGTCGGTAGTCGGTACAGCCGATCTGCCAACCTCTAATATGTAAAGGTGAGACTCTCACGAACACGTACATGTCGGTTGTTTCCCTTTAAGATTCCCACAGGCCTCACAAGACTCGTCTAAAGGTTCCCCGGTACTAGTTGAGTTTATATTTATATTTATATTATTGCTCCCGAGTGGCGCAGTGGTCTAAGGCACTGCATCTCAGTGCTAGAGCTGTCACTGCACACCAACGGGGCGGCGCACATTTTGCCCGAGTGTTGTCCGGCATCATTGTAAATAAGAATTGTCTTGCCTAGTTAAAAAAAATTATTATGTAGTGAATCTGTTATTCAATGCGTTTGTATGGGCTAATAGCAGTAGGGCCAAACAATTGTTTTCATCAAATACTTTTTTATTTGGGTAGCATGTTCCTCTGAAACCATAGCTAGCTAACTAAGTTAGCAATAACCCTGACAGTGAGCATCATTATGTTGGGTTGCAGAGTGCAACTAGCTTTCAAAAAGTTTTTTTTTTTTACTTTTGATTTAGCTAGCTAGGCTATGTAGCCCAGTGAATCTCACCCAACTTTCTACAAGGGATCTTAAAAATAGACAGAGCTTAGACTCTTATGGGTTTTAACCAAGGAGACACTATACGTTACATTTAAAAAAGTATTAGGTTTATTATAAAGTGTTTTTGTGTCTTAAGGTATCTTACTGTGTAGAACGTTTCTACCCTTACCTTACTGTATGTAACCACCTCTCTGCCCAAGGCAACATGGTGCTTGTTAGGTTTAAATGCAGGTGTCAACCAGCTCAAGGGTGTAATACCTTCGGACATGCCTGTGCACAAACTGTCAACTGGGAGAGGCTGCTAGGCACGAGTGATGCCTGTAAAGGAGACAGGTGTTGCTTTTCATGGTGTGAGATAGGGAAACTCATTTCCGGCCCTCTGTCTCTCTTTTGTGACACCTCACATCACTTCCATGTTTGCTTAAGTGACGTAGGTGATGGGTTGAGGGGAGGTGAGCCTGAGAGGGAGGCGGGGCAGGCATAGCTTCAGGTTGTATTGCAAACAGTTTAGTGTCTATGGATGAACATCTTTGGGGACTAATCGTGAAGGTTTTAGCCATCAGAATCTGCATGTTCACTTAAGTAGACAACAAATAATAGTTAAGAGGAGTGCATCCCAATCTCATTAGGGCCCGGTGTTACAATTCAACTCACACCTCCTCTGTAGACAGCTCAGCAGGGTACATGCAGCCTAACAGTCAAGGGTCATGTTACTGCTCTCCATTCATTCTCCCCTTTCCAACTCCAGATAACTGTGGTGGTTAGTAATTGAAGGATCTCAGATTGAAGGATCTTTCTCAACTACTTGGTGCATAAAAATAATTGCTGCCTTTTATGACACTGCATCACATCTGGAAAGCACACCTGATTCAATTTGTCAACTAACCATCAAATCAGGTTTGTCTGGGGCTACAACAAAAATGTATGGTCTTATTTGTATTACAGCATGTTGGATGACTGTCATTCATATTCCATTCACCCAGTTCAATGTAACATTGAGGTTGCTACAACCTAGCCTATGAATGAAAGTTTACAACGTAGGTGCACACAGGTCGAGAGCAATTTGAGGTTACAGACAGTGACATATGGACAGACAGTGACGCAGTCAATATCGCCTTGCACACTCTTGCCTGAATCTATATGATCTAGGGTGTAATCATCAGTCCAACAGTTGCAAACGAGAGTTTCTATTGGACAAATTCATGTATTTGTATCCCCGTTTAATTTGATCAATTTAAGAAATGTTTTTCAACAGAATCGGTGGAATGACTACAACCCTGATCAAGCATAAACACAGTTCACTTTCATAGCAGCCAGGTTGTATTCCTTCTCGCCTCTATGCACTCTCCTCCATTTTCCTTTTCCCTTCGTTTGTGGACTTTAACACATCAGCTGTATGTGACCAGGCGAAAAAACCTTTCCAAGCCAAACCATGTTATAACCGCTACACACAGCCTACATCGTTGTCCCCATATTAGCTAAAGTAATGTCCTAGTCAACATAGTTAATAGAATTAATGCGTTAGTAAACCCACTACAATCATGCAATAATGTTACAGTGTATAGTCAGTAAGCAGTTACACCGGCGGGCCGGTCATAGCCAGCTATCTAACATATCATCCCTCTGTTTCAGTAACTAAACTAGCCAGCTGCATTTGCTAGCTAAGTAAGTGAAACTTAATTGTTTAAGAAATTAATTTGTTAAAAATTATTGTCTTTCTCTCTCTTTGAGCCAACAACTCATTTGATGCACTGCAGTGCTAGCTAGCTCTAGCTTATGCTTTCAGTACTAGATTAATTCTCTGATCCTTTGATTGGGTGGACAACATGCCAGTTAAATGCTGTAAGAGCCTCCTAGGTTTTGTATTGAATTCAATGTACCAAGATGAGGACTACAGAGTGATGTTTAGGCTACTGTAGACCGTGTGTTTTAATCAATTATTTTGTGATATTTAATATAGTTTTATCTGAAAATGATAACTTTTTCAATGTTTTACCATTTTTATGAAATTCACTGAGAAGGATGGTCCTCCCCTTCCTCCTCTGAGGAGCCTCCACTGTTGAGGACTGGAGTTGAGAAAAACTGCAGTAGGCTGTTTATGCTTCCCCTGCTTTACTAGGCTGTATACAGTAAAAGCCTTTGGAGTTGGGAAACACTGATCTACTGTATATACAGCCTCCTATGTATAGCCTAGCAACACCATAGTGTGGGCATGCATTCTCATCACAGACCCTGTGCAGGCAGGGAGATGCACCATCACACAGTCTTTTGACTGAAGTGTGAGGAGGAGTTTTTCTGCCCATCCCCACGCATCCAGAGTATTGCAGTGATTACTAGTTGCAAGGCTCATACATCATAAAGGCCCATCGGACAAAGAGGACCACAATGCACCCAGGGGAACGGTGACTGCCGAGGGGGGGTTCAACTTTGCGACGATAACAGCCACGATGAAAGGAGTATAATTAATGTTCTATGAGGTAAACCTATGACATACTTACTTTGTGTTAGCCAGCACAATCTGATACAAGTAGAAAGGACAGAGGGGGAAAATATGAAGAAGAAAAAAACTGAACTGGCGGAGAGGAAAAAAACAACTATGAGGAGCTAGGAAACGGTTCTCTCCTGTTTTCTGGGCTCAGTCTTGCTCTGTCTCATCTTATTAGAAAGCTAATGCAACTGTCTGTTCTAATACTGGAGAGCAGCTTTTAAATTTTCTCTTTCTCCCTCACACACTTTTTCTATTTCGTTCACCACTAATCTGTGCTGTGCCAGCAGACGATAAGACGAGGCACGTCCACCGCTTCATAGTCGTGGTTTCGCCAGGCTTTGTGGGAGCTTGAGTTGTACAATCATTTGTTTCTAAAACTTTGGAGTAGGAGAGAGAAAAAGTTAACTTTTCCAGGTGTATTTTATGTCTAATTTTGCTGTAGTTCTTTGAGTTTTTGTGTTGATTCTGCTTTCCAGAAACCTGAAAGAAAGAAAATCACATCCCCTCTTTGTTTTACGTACAAAGAAAGCTCAGTCTTGGGGCCTTTGAAGTGCACAAAGTGGTAGAGCTTATGGAGGTATTGTTGCTGAGGAGAGGGATGAATTCTGGAATGAATTTAAATCTACGGAATTAACTCCTACTGGCTCAGATATTTTAAGGATCAAGCACGTGTTACTGGAGCTTGAATACAAACTAAGAACCCACAGCCAAAATGGGCTCCACTCCTATAAATAATCCTATAAATAATTCTGTAATATTAGTAATAGTAGCATGATAGTACAACATATGATACAATTATATGGAAACACAATTAAAGACTCATGATTCATTCGTAGTGTATACACTAGTAATTCACACTTACACTTTGCATTAAAACATGTATTTTATCTCTCCCAGAGAACCAGTGAGGTATCACATTTAGTCATGGACACATTTTGACGACGGGGGGTGAAAGTCAAAGTACAAATGTATTGAGCAATATGCAAGTCACATCCCCCACCGGTATCTGCAAAATCCCCTGGAATTCTGCAAGGGTATATTTGACTCAGGGAAAATCTCTCTGGCAATAGAACAATGTATATCATGTATAGACTTTGCTAGTCATGAGGGTGTCTCGAATATACTGGAAAGATAAAGCCCTCTTATTCATTATTATTGAGCTTCTCATCAGTCTTTTATTATTGTTAATGAATATTTGTTACCTAAAAAACATTAAAAATGTAATCAGTCCATCCAAGCATAAACTATATATGCTATTTACGAGTTCTGATGAGAATTATTTAAGGACATTGACATTTCCAGATGTGTATTTAAATATTTACATTCCTTTGCTGATATGTCAGAATAGGGGATCTCTACTTATTTATTGTCAGTATTATGCAATATAGACCGATTATCAATTGATTTTGGCATGTCATGCATTCATATCAAATCACATCAAAATGTATTGGTCACATATTTAGCAGATGTTATTGTGGATGTAGCGAAATGCTTGTGTTCCTAGCCTCAACACTGCATTAGTATCTAACAATTCACAACAATACACACATATCTAAATGGAATTAAGAAATATATAAATATTGTGACGAGCAATGAAGCCTTATGTATACAGGGTAATGTATACAGACTCAAACTCCTTAGGATTGAGGACGTGCTGGTTAATAAATATTTACCTTTTAAAAGTATACTCCATTGGACAAACTCAGGAAGGATAAAACATGGCTGGGGTACTGTGTCAACAGAAGTGGTTATATTGAATTTCAAAATAGGGCAGCTATTCCAATGAATCTGGCACTTTTTCAACTTTTGTGAAATGTTGTAGTTTGTAGAGTCCACAACAAGATGTTGGTTTCTCAAAGAGGGAGCAGTGCAGGATCCAAGAGCCTACAGGAGTGCACCATTGGAAAAATATTGATGTTTCAAACCACATGGAACTCACCTCAGTGTTTCTCTGCATGTTTACAACCGCAAATACGTCACTTCAAACCATGTTTTTTCCCCCTCTGACATCATGGCAGGCGTGATAGAACAGCAGAGTATGTACTGATTTGTTTTTTACCACGTCGCCTATTGTGGATCTCCAATTTAAGGCAACAGAGTCAGATAATGTTGAAGAGACATTGTTCTGGGGATTTCCCTTTTGGAAATTGGGAATCAATCAAAAGCAATACATTGACGTAATCGTAGTCTTAACATCATGGTCTTAACATTTATGAGGGTACGTTGTCACCTACTAACACATGAAAAGCCGTAATGGGCAAAAGCTTTTTGGTATCCATTGGGCTCATATTGTAGCTAGCTTTGGGTGTTAGAAGCCCTAGTGTGTCATCTACACCTCATCATACTGATTCTACACCTGGTGGCATGATTAAACTTTCAGGGAGTCACCAGATTCACTGACAAGGGGAGATTAGACTGATCTCGGTCAATCCCTCAAGCAGTGACTACACTTCACCATTGTAATGTTATGCTAATGAGTAGATATCACTGACAATGTAGGCAAGTAGTTATCCCAAATCTCTCTCAGACCCAGGATTAGCTAATGCAGCAGTGAAGGGTCCCTGACCGCTTCCAATTCACTGTGCAGTTGTAGATACATGTAGATACATGCTGTAAAGACACAGTGAAGAATATGTAGGCTAGACGTGGAGTAGAATATTTTTGAAAACTCTATGAATTTGTGTTCCAGATGTATTTTTGAGTCTCAACCAGACGTTTAGATTTGATCAGAATCACCATTAGCCGACGCTAATGGCGACAGCTAGTCAACTGGAGTCCGACACATAACGAAAAAGACATTACAGACAAAACACTTTACAATTGACATACATTTAAAACATTAACATGTAGTGTGCGTGTGTGTTTGCATCTATCAGTTACACATACATGTCAGTACATACACACAAAAAGTAGGTCACATGGGGTAGAGGCGTTGTGCCATGAGCTGTTGCTTTATTTGTTTTTTGAAACCAGGTTTGCTGTTCACTTGCGCAATATGAGATGGAAAGGAGTTCCATGCAATCATGGTTCTGTGTAATTCTGTACGTTCCCTTCAATTTGTTCTGGACCTGGGTACCGTGAAAAGACAAACCCCCCCCCGTCTATGATCTGTAAGTCCAATGGGCAGGTTTTTACATGCTTCCTATGTTATGTGTGCACGGTTTGAAAAGCCGAATCCCAATTTTGAATCCCAAGGTTTTAAATCAATATCAGAGGGACTGCACATGCTCAGATTTACAGCCTTTTGATTTAGTTCGCTCAAGGTTGAACTCAGCTGGTAAACAGGTAGCACTATCCATCTTCTCCAGCAGCTGCTTGGAGTTAAGGTTATGTAGATGTGGTGAGGCTTGAAAGAACATGGCTTTCGCTAAGACATAGGGAGAAAGTTGCCTTTTATTACCACTGGGAGGATACTGACACGTCTGGTAAATCTATGCTATCATATCACCAAGAAGGAAGAGGTGATGTTATGACTAGATGCTGATACAAGTCGCTGATAGCGATCTTTTAAGACAAGAGGACCCTTGCAGGCCTTTCTCACACCTAAAATGCTGACGTCCACGTTACTGTTGAGGGGAAAGTGCAAGGGTGGCTTTCTTTATGAAAAAATAAAAACTGGAGAGCAGCAGAACGGAGGAAAATACCTTGCAGTGTCTTAGCATACAGCTAACACGAAGCACAATTTACCAGACTCCTCTTCTAGCTTCCCACTCATCTATCTCAGATAACCTTGGGTGGGTGGACTAAATGTTCTGTTCCACCAAAACTACGGTGCCAGCAACCTTCACCAGATAGGCAATTAGGACGGAAGAATTGAAAGAGATGGGGGATCATTAATACCAAGTCAGACTGAGGCAAGAATTAATTATTTAAGGAGTGGTACTTATTAAGAAATTGATTCATATGAAGGCCAAGGCCTAAAACCTTCTGAAGATATGCATGTTGAATCAATAAAACACTAGCTGTCCCTGGGGCCAATGTCCTTACTTACCAATGTATGATGGGAACAACCTCAATGGCAGTCGGCTTGATGTGCCAAACGGGTTGAAATGTGAACGCAGCTCTTCTAGGTAAAAAGCTGACTAGGTGTTTGAGTTCTTCTACTGTGTTTTAGAGGTACAAAATACATGGACTTACACTCTAGTAAGGAGGTCTCACTTAGAGTAAGCATTTACCCACAGTATAAACTGTATATTGTAACCGTAGCAAGTTAGCAAGTAGTCCTTATCCTGTAAAATGTCTGGTTACAGAAATTCCCTCACATTTTCCTCAATGTCGAGTAAAGCCTGTGAAACTACTGTGAAATGTCCTAAAGTAACTCCAAGAGGAAACTATTGACTGTAGTTGGTTTCAAGTATGTCGTGTGTGGGTTGCTTCCCTGAGCCACACACATGAAATAGCCTCTGTAAAATCTAGGCCCAGAATGGATCGATAGCTATTGATCACTCCTGGTTGGCAGACATTGGAGTTCTTCTAAAGAGTTTCTTTTACTGAGCACATAGTGTGCGTAAGGTACAAAAATGCATTGGAAAAGCCTGAGTAGGTATGGATAAAATAAGTTGGCCTAAGATTGAATGTCTACTTTAAATGTTTTTCCCAGCATAACTTTGAACTCAATTACTCCATCTTCTAAGATCCCTTATTGATGTCACCTTTTAAATCCACTTCAATCAGTGTAGATGAAGGGCAGGAGACAGGTAAAATAACCATTTTTATGCCTTGTGACAATTGAGACATGGATTGTGTATGGGTGCTATCCAGAGGGTGAAAGACAAAATATTTAAGAGCCTTTGAACGGGGTATGGTATCAGGCACACCGGTTTGAGTGCGACAACAACTGCAACATTGCTGGATATTTCACGCTAAACAGTTTCCTGTGTCTATCAAGAGTGGTCCACCACCCAAAGAACATCCAGCCAACTTGACACAACTGTGGGAAGCATTGGAATCAACATGGGCCAGCATCCCTGTGGAACGCTTGTAGAGTCCATGCCCTGACTAATTGAGGCTGTTCTGAGGGCAAAAGTGGACTCGTGTTCCTAATGTTTTGTACTCTGTGTATATACTGTAATACAGTTGAAAAATACAGCATAATATCCTCATGTCTTTGTGGAACGCACCACCTGATCATCACCCTTGGGTGGTTCTTGACCGTGAGTGGTATGGCCCAGGGAACGGTGCCCAATCAATTAACAAGGACTGGGTATAGCTCTGAGCTGCAAAAAGCGCAAAAAGCCGCGCAGACTGGAAGCTCCCCAGTGGACCTGATCTCTAGTTGCCACTGCGCTCCAGTGCACACAGTCTCCAAGCTTATCTCTCTGCGGAGCCCTGCTCTGAGATAAGAGGAGGAAGGTGCTAACCCGGTGATAAGGCGGTGGGTAAGGTCGGCCACTCTTCCCTCACTACTTGCAAACAGGCCATCGCCATCGAAATCCCCCTCGTGTGTAATAGTGGGAGCTCCTTTGGAGCAATACTCAAAAGTCTTCAGCTTTTTTCAATTTTTTTTAAATGGGGACACATTGGAAAACACTGCCACGCTGCTGTGGGAAGGTGGAGCCAATCATTCACGGTCCAGGCACATGTTTCACCGGGAGTCTAATTTAAATTTTCTTTAAAGACACTGAGCTAGGTTGCAGTCACAGTGGAACTGTTTCTATTGCTTTTCCATAATAATGCTCAGATGAATTTATTTTTCAAATTAAATCTGTAAGGCGTGTGGTCTCAGATAGGCAGACCTGAACACCTCTTAACTACATTACTTATCTGCTATATCAAAGTTTAATGGTCATGAAATCCATTTTACATTCTTACGAATGCTCTTTGTATGCCATTAGCTACATACGTCTCATGGTAACATTTAGAGCTAAATGTTACCATGAAACACATTAGGAGATATTAGACAGTCTCGGTTTGGAAGGCCCTTTTGTTCCTTTCCTCTTTTTCTTCATTTCTTTCTCACGAGGGGGGAGTGTACAGGTACCGGAGTGCCAAGTCTTGGTCCAAAAGGCCCCTTAACAACTTAAATTATTTCTTCTTTCAGAGGCAATAATAGGCAGCTGATTTTCAATCTTGCATAGCTTTTTAGAAAGTTTGTGGTCATAGGCACATCCTTAAAACACTTAGATGCTGGGTTAAAGAAGTATGAATAAAAAATAACAGAAAGGCCTGCACAATTAATATGCTCCCAATGACCATTTGTAGGTCAGTTACTTTGGGATCAATTCCCCTTAGAAGAAAGACAAAAAGGATCCATCAAACGGATTTGATGTGTCATCATGGTTGTCCCTGACTTGTGGTGAGACTCGTTCAGGTGGAACAAACTTTACCTTGCACCTTTTTTCAATGCTGAATTGAATGTCATTGAGAAAAGAGAAATGTGTCAATGTATTTTGTGAATATAAAAGTCATCCAGTAATTTGTAATCTGTATGCTGGTAACGTAGTGAATTAAAGTTACAGTTTTGGGGTAATCAGATTACATGTAATCAGTTACTTCCCAACCCTGTGTATACAGCACAGCAGTTGAGTGGGATCTTTTGATTGACAATTTATCACTAGATGTGCTTGAAAAGGTAAACAGCTGTTTGCTCTGTGTACACCTAAATAGGCTATGTAAAGCACATGACTGTATGATAAAAACCCTCCAGCCTTGAGAGAATATCTAAGGCAAATACTGTATGTATGCACTTAATAATTTATCCTTAGCCCATGTTGCTATAAACTGAAAGTACTGAATGTGATTCAATTACCAAGGGGCTCTGCATGACTCTGTGTGACTGAGCCGCCATTGAGAAAGCAGCAGTGCATTTTTAATGACTACACAAACTACTATGTGCCATCTTCGCGGATCACATTAATTAGACTACGGTTCATTTGATATGTCACAAGCACTGAATAAACTTTGTAAGTGCTTTTACTCGGTGGGATATGTTCAGTTCAGGGTGGATGAATTAGACATAAAGAAAGCAGCTCGGGAGGTAGTAGAGTGGTTCACTGGAATCTGGAAATAGCTTTATATGTCTGTAAACCTATGTGAATATCTGGATAGTGCCTTCCCACAAACAAATTCAGTAGCCTATAGTTCGCTATAGAAGTCTACACTAGTAACACCTGTGTACCTGTAGAAATGGTTTGGCTCAACTTTTCACAGACACACTGTACTTTAACAAAATGTTCTAACGTCCTTTTGGTTTTCATTTAGTGGGTAGCATTGGTGTGACAAACTAACCGATTTCTCACCACCAGAATAAGGTAGTAATTCAGCAAAGATGGCAGTAACAATTTTCTTCCTGTGAAGCTTTTGGCAAGGCGCACCGTGAGATATAGCACTGATTTTAGCACAACTATGAGGACATACTGTAAATAAGTACACAGAAAGACGTGTCAGTCTGTGGACTCAGCTCGGGGCGAGCTGTCTTACAGTGTTTCTAGTTTGGAGAAAGAGAAAACACATGGCCCCGGGGCTGATAAGGACTGGCACTGATATGTTGGCCAAACTAATTAGCCAAAGGAAATTGGCCCTCAAGGTGAACAACCCCAGTTTGGGCTGTCTGACCAGGGGCTGCCAATGATAGCCAAGCGGGTTCAAGTGATTTTTGGAGGGAAATTAAGTGTATTTTCTCAGACAGCCAACTAGCTCTGAGACAAATTCATTTTGAGTATAGCAGTGCCAGTTTCACTTAGGATTCAATTCCTGGAGGTCTCTTTTGTTGCAAATAGTTTTTGCATACAGTGGGATAGCTTAACAGTAAGAATGTCTGCACGAGAGCCTTTTTCCTACATTGTGTTTCACCTGTACAAATTTAGACTTTACAAAAGATATGAACTGTCATTACATCAATGTTTACTAGGGGTGGCAGGTAGCCTAGGGCTTAAGAGCGTTGAGCCAGTAACTGAAAGGTCACTGGTTCCAATCCTCGAGCCGACTATGTGTAAAATCTGTTGATGTGCCCTTGAGCAAGGCACTTAAACCTAGTTGCTCCTGTAAGTTGCTCTGAGTACATGTCTGCTAAAATGTAAAAAAATATATAGCTGGCTGTTTTTCCATGTCAAGTCCTTCACCTGCTTAGTAAAGCATTTGTCCATTGCCAGCTATTCAGCTAATTTGGGCTGTGGTGCAGCTGGAGCTCTTGGCACTTCAATTTTTTTTAAAGTGCTCATTAAATTTGTTTGTGGGGGGGGCTGAAGGAGCAACACACACACAATGAGGATCCAGTGTCAGTTTCTCTCAGCAACCCCCAATAAGATGCCACACGTTGCACAATGGCAGCGTCAGCCCAAATCTGGTCCTACACAAAAAGGAGTATTTGTTTATGCTAGAAAGATACTAGTAATTTTCCTCCACACCGTGTTAGCCTACTATGGACTGTGCAGCATATGTGGGACCATCCCAGGGATAAATTATAACCTCCCTCGTGTTATCAATGAGTGTTACAACTTCAAATTAAATATCAGGTTTGCACTATGCTCCTTCTGCACATACATGCTGTGTGGAACTTATGTAATTATTTATTAACAGTGCTCTCTCCTATTGGATTTGAGGCACATTGGAAATGTACAGGCAAACATAATCTGAGTTTAACCTCACTGGATGAATTGAGACTGGGGGAGTTGGGATTTGAGCCGGAGCAAACAGTGACAATGTAATTGGATTGTGACAAGCGAGCAGCCGTAATTCCGTGGATTTCACAGCTCGCTCCATTCTTCATGTTATTTCCCAACAGCACTCAATAATAGACAGAACATGACAGAACATATTGCATCTGCACCACTTTGGGCTGACAAACATGTGACACATGCCAGTGTTCTTGATGCAGGCACTGTATGTGATGAAGTGGTGCTGGTCTCACTCTGTGGTGACCAGAAGGGGGAGCCATTTTGTTAACACAGAGTCCCGCATCGCCTCCCCTATGTGGTGACACTGCACAGGACATTTTTTAATCTTAATCTTAATTGCCTTCCTACAGCTCACAAGATGTTGAAATTAAGTGTTTGTTTGTATAACCTTTTACAGGAGATCCATCTACAGTAGTTATGCAAACATAGGCCTAGATCTGGTTCCATACCTACGTTGGGAGCTGCATCAGTGTAAAAATATAATTTGTGGGAAGAGACACACGATTATGAGGGCTGTAGCCTACTGTTTAACATAAACATCTATAATCAAAGACTTGTCAACTTCTGTAGCTCAAAGACAGTAAATGTTTCACTGTTGCCTTAGTCACGTTTTACATTTATGTAAATGCTTCAGAGGTAAATGTATAGATTTTTTACATTTTTATTTCATAACCTCTTCTTAATCGTTTTGCCCTCAAGTATGTCAACTACATGTAAAAGACACTCATATTCTACCCTTGTCAGCATTTCCCCAAGTACACAGTTCCTCTCCTCGCCTTGTGCATAGAGGTGTGTGGTTTGTTATACTTGTAAATGTTTTTTTCGTTTAGCATACATTTTAAAGTGAAAAATCTGAGTTTCTGTGTAAGTTAATTAATGTGGAATTGCCCATTGTCTGTATTTGTTAACTCCCTGGCACCTTTTCAATTACCCACCTCATCAGACTACCTTTCAGCTGAAGATGTTATGAAGCACAATAATAACACTTCTCTAATAAGCTTTACGATTGTACTGGCATAAAATGTCAATTGAATTAGTGCTGTTGTGCCAATTAATACTGTATTTAGACATTTAAACACATAGCAGTTAAAGTAATCTTATTTCTTTATAATGAGTATGTAAATGTCTTTGTTTCAGCCCAATGGCAACCCCATTACTTGGTTTGATATAAAGCTATCATCAAAATGATAGTTTTAACCATGTTTTGAAGCTATACGTGTGTGTTTACAATAGCATTGGGTTGTGATTGAGTAAGACAGTTGAACTAAGCTCAGATAGATAGATACAGCATGTAGAAGTCTGTAATTTTATCATAGGTACTCTTCAACTGTGAGTGACGGAATCTAAAACAAAAATGCAGAAAATCACATTGTATGATTTTTAAGTAATTAATTTGCATGACATAAGTATTTGATACATCAGAAAAGCAGAACTTAATATTTGGTACAGAAACCTTTGTTTGCAATTACAGAGATCATACGTTTCCTCTAGTTCTTGACCAGGTTTGCACACACTGCAGCAGGGATTTTGGCCCACTCCTCCATACAGACCTTCTCCAGATCCTTCAGGTTTCGGGGCTGTCGCTGGGCAATACGGACTTTCAGCTCCCTCCAAAGATTTTCTATTGGGTTCAGGTCTGGAGACTGGCTAGGCCACTCCAGGACCTTGAGATGCTTCTTACGGAGCCACTCCTTAGTTGCCCTGGCTGTGTGTTTCGGGTGGTTGTCATGCTGGAAGACCCAGCCACGACCCATCTTCAATGCTCTTACTGAGGGAAGGAGGTTGTTGGCCAAGATCTCGCGATACATGGCCCCATCCATCCTCCCCTCAATACAGTGCAGTCGTCCTGTCCCCTTTGCAGAAAAGCATCCCCAAAGAATGATGTTTCCACCTCCATGCTTCACGTTTGGGATGGTGTTCTTGGGGTTGTACTCATCCTTCTTCTTCCTCCAAACACGGCGAGTTTAGACCAAAAAGCTCTATTTTTGTCTCATCAGTCCACATGACCTTCTCCCATTCCTCATCTGGATCATCCAGATGGTCATTGGCAAACTTCAGACGGGCCTGGACATGCGCTGGCTTGAGCAGGGGGACCTTGCGTGCGCTGCAGGATTTTAATCCATGACGGCGTAGTGTGTTACTAATGGTTTTCTTTGAGACTGTGGTCCCAGCTCTCTTCAGGTCGTTGACAAGGTCCTGCTGTGTAGTTCTGGGCTGATCCCTCACCTTCCTCATGATCAATGATGCCCCACGAGGTGAGATCTTGCATGGTGCCCCAGACCGAGGGAGATTGACCGTCATCTTGAACTTCTTCCATTTTCTAATAATTGCGCCAACAGTTGTTGCCTTCTCACCAAGCTGCTTGCCTATTGTCCTGTAGCCCATCCCAGCCTTGTGCAGGTCTACAATTTTATCCCTGATGTCCTTACACAGCTCTCTGGTCTTGGCCATTGTGGAGAGGTTGGAGTCTGTTTGATTGAGTGTGTGGACAGGTGTCTTTTATACAGGTAACGAGTTCAAACAGGTGCAGTTAATACAGGTAATGAGTGGAGAACAGGAGGGCTTCTTAAAGAAAAACTAACAGGTCTGTGAGAGCCAGAATTCTTACTGGTTGTTAGGTGATCAAATACTTATGTCATGCAATAAAATGCAAATGAATTATTTAAAAATCATACAATGTGATTTTCTGGATTTTTGTTTTAGATTCCGTCTTTCACAGTTGAAGTGTACCTATGATAAAAATTACAGACCTCTACACTCTTTGTAAGTAGAAAAACCTGCAAAATCAGCAGTGTATCAAATACTTGTTCTCCCCACTGTAGATAGATAGATAGATAGATAGATAGATAGATAGATAGATAGATAGATAGATAGATAGATAGATAGATAGATAGATAGATAGATAGATAGATAGATAGATAGATAGATAGATAGATAGATAGATACTTTATTGATCCCAGAGGGGGACATTTCTTTGTCAAGCAGCTACAACAACAAAACACAGGGCAGGTGCAAAATGCCACAATGAAAGTACACAAAAGACAGATACACGGTACATGATACATAGAGCGGCAGTATGAAAAAGTATAGAAATACAAGATATCTGGAGTGCAAAAAAAGCTATAAAAAGACATTGCATAGTATGGGTGGTTGGCTGAATATGTACACTATACATTGGTGGATGTTGGACTATACAATACAGGTCGATGGCAGAGAAATACTTCAGTAGCTAAAAATGCATGGTTAAATTAGCTGTACAGGTAAATATATAGTTATATTTACAGATAAGTGAATACTTTCATGGTTACACAAACTGTACAGGTAAATGACAGGAAGAGATACTTTAATAGCTAAATGTGTGTATGATATCATTTGGGGTAATAATAGTAATTCCCTTAAAATACAGTACTTAGTGCGCAGGGTTTAATTACAGACAACTGCACGTATTGCACATTCGATATACTAAAAGCAATGAGAAGAGGTGCAACTGACAGGATACTAATATGCATTCCTGAGTGAATGCCTACGTAAGTTAGGTCCATGAATTACTAGCAATATTGCACGTGATATGAAATAACAACTGTACATGAGTATTTATATACAGACCTGCATGAATAAATAGGTCCTGAGTGATGACGGACCAGAGTTACTCATGGATGGATGCATAATTGTTAAACTAGGTCCTAGCACACCAACAGTTCCAGATCTATGTTGCCGACGGCACGACACCCCGGTGAGGCATTATATAGTCTAATAGCCGCTGGCAGGAAGGACCTCCTGTAGCGCTCTCTGACACACCGTGGTGGGATCAGTCTGTGACTGAAGGTGCTCCTCTGCGTCATAACCATGGCGTGCAGAGGGTGGGTGACGTTGTCCATGATGGCCAGCAGTTTGGCCAGGATCCGTCTCTCCGCACCTCCTCTAGAGTGTCAAGGCTCATCCCCAGGACAGAGCTAGCCTTCCTGATCAGCTTATGAGGCATTTATAAGTTATATTCCTCAAGAATAAATGACCATATCATTATCCCATATTGCCCCAGTTTACTAAACATTTGACTCAGGTAAAAAAAAAAAAACCCCACAAAGGCTGGTTTTAAGACGCTGGAGTGAGCATGCTTATTCAAATCCACGTGTGTATGGTTATTCTGGGCAGGCTAAAGTTGAGCGGCACAAGTTATAATGTCACTGGGGACAATTCTCACCATTTGGTCAAATAAGTGAATGCATCGGAAGACACAAAAGCCTTAGCTTTATTCTACTTCATTCCACACCATTTCATGGGATATATACCTTACATTTCTGAGGAGGGACTCTGCCCTCAACTTGGGCTTTTTGTTTGTTTCCCACTTCCTATTGTTTCTTTCCCACTTCCTATTTTTTCTTTCCCACTTCCTATTAAATATTTAAACAAGCCTGACAATGCCTGAAAAGCTCAGCCTACCATGAAAGGACGGGAAATACAGAAGATAACTTTGAAAGAGGAAAACCATGGAGAGAGCGATAGAAAAAATCTCTTTCATCAAAGTAACCACAGGTTAACTTTTCTAGGTGTATGTGTGTGTGCGTGCATGCCTGCGTCCAGGTCTCATAGAGAGAGTTGAATTGTTGAAAGCTGACAGCATACAAATAGATTTTATTTTCACATAATATGCAGCAGTCTGGGTCAGGAAACCTGAATCACCAAAAATAATCCTTAAAATAGCTGTTTGACTGGGGAGAGACCTGGTCCACTGCATTGTTTTTTGACCCTCAGATTCCATTTCAATTAATTTTAACATTCATTTCAACAAAGAAATATGCATTAACTCTGCATAGTAGTCTATCCCAGTATTTCAAACCTCAGGAGTATGTCTAAACGCACATCAACAATAGTGTAGCTTCTTTCGTCATAGTAATTGGGTCAATGTTATAAAGACATTTTCAAAGATGAGTCAGACACAGGTGACTCCAAATCACCGCAGCTCATTACCTAATTTCATATGACAGCCATAGTTCATTATATGATCAATCAATGCATTGATCACAAGCGTGCTGACCTTTTGATCAATCAGACTCACCTTCTTGAATTGCAGCAGAGAATTTTCCTGCACAGCTGGAGATGCAAACTTGTAGTGTATTCTAGCTTTAAAAAGGCTTCTAAAAGGTGTAATTTCCACTTAAAGATTTCAGACTTGATTTGCCTTAACACTAAATGTATCAACCCCTACAAAAATGGTCCATTCATTATAATTATAATCCACATAATATTGGTCTAACATTATGATCTAAATAGAGAGCAGCCATATAAGAGGTAATAAAAAGCTTTTCATCAAGCATCAACTACATTTCATGAATCGTTTGCCAGTCAGAAAACATGTCAACATTTTAGATCCATATCAGTGCTCATGAACATATCTGCGTAATTGACTTCGGTAGCTTACTGTTAGATCGTATTAGAGTGTTGAGGGAATTGCTGGGCAGTTCGGCCCACCACATGCCTGCAGGAATTGGCTGTGATGTCACGTCACAAAATAAACATCTGTGACTCACTTCTGCCAGGGAATCCAATGTGACTAGTATGTGCCCTTATGCCCGTATGGTTGCCACACATTGGCGACGGGCAGAGGCTGGTGGCAAAGTCTTCCCATGTCACATTTGGATATCTAGAGGGACATGGTAGAGATGGTTGAGACAGAGGGAAAAGGCTATGTCATTTCTCTTTGGCAAAGGGCAGGCATCAAGACCTTGGGAGATAGCTTCAGATGATGGCTGTGTTTGATGTTTGGCTTTCTTTCTAGAGATTCTTGGAGAATGTGACGGAGGTCAAGTGGGATAGAAGCAAAGGTTAATCTTACGCTCTCTTTTCTGATAAAGATCTTCAGCTATGATGCCGTTAAAACCGGCTGGCATTTCTTTCTTTCTCTCCTCCTCTGCCTCCCTCTCTCTCTCTGTGTTTGAAATATAACATTCTGATGCTGAACAGTTCTCTGATTTCTATAGAAATTCCACGCAATTCTATTCCACCTTTCACATTGTTACCCAAGCAGGGTTCAGTGCACGGTCAAGGAGACATCAACTGAACACAGGTGGCGCAGTGGTCTAAGACACTGCATCTCAGTGATAGAGGCATCACTACAGACAACCTGGTTCGAATTCAGACTGTATCACAACCGGCTGTGAATTGGGAGAACCATAGGGCGGCGCACAATTGGCCCAGCGTCATCCGTGTTTGGCCGGTGTAGGCCTTAATTGTAAATAACAATTTGTTCTCAGCTGACTTGCCTAGTTAAATAAATGTTAAATAAAAAAAATAGTTATACACTTGCTGTGGAAGCAAGTGTGGTTTCCACAAAACCATCAGACACCGTCACATAGGAAATGCATCTCATCAATTGAAATCACAGGTAGATGCTTCTGGTTTTCAGATATATTTCCATTAGTGCATTAGGTTCTTCATAATCAGGCATCTGTCAATGTTCAGAACACCTTACGTATCTCCTCGTGTTGTTTGTGTCAGATCAGATTCTCTCTGTACTGTATCCCCATAACTCTGTCCTATAATATTGTCTTAAATGATTAATCTGCCAATTCCAGACTACACTTTAAATGACACATGCTTGTCTTGAGTGAGTCTACTCCTCCAGATGTGTCTTAAAAAGAGATTAATCATCAGGGACAGTGGTGTTTGGATGAGTCGTGCACCTGCCATCGGAAATGTGCCATATCAATCAAACCCGAGGTGCTAATGATCATCTGCCAGAAGTTCTAGCAGAGTAGACCACCATCTCCCCCGGCGAAGTCATTTGCGTCGATCTGCACCGCTAGCGCATTTGGCCTCCTCCGCAGTCCTAATAGCTCCGACGCTTTGTGTCCTGACGAAACGCTCTCCTGACTCGAATATTAATTATTCTCGTCCACAACGGAGATCTGGCTGGATTCGCTGCACCTTTGCCAAAAATAGACAAATAAATAGAATGGGGGAAATTAAATAAGTAGCAGGCCTGAGACACAGCCCGGGTGCATGAGAGGAGCTGCTTAATGTCCCAAAAGCATTATTTATCCTAACGGAATGTTCTTGACATTGAACTGGATGACAAAACTTTGACAATAGGCTGGGGAAAGGACCTGTGGGCGGGAGTTCTCTATAGTTAAATAAGATTAGCCTAATTATTGTCTACTCAGACATGGCTCCTCAGGAGCCAGAAAGTCATTCTCAACATCGGACTGAGCTATTCCAAATTGGTCTCAGAACATTTGGTATTATTCTGTATGTAAATCCGAGACACTCTATTTAGCATGATATGATACATTTCGTATGGTATGTATTCATTTGTGGATGTCTATCACCCATTTTGTGTGATATTTTACAAATTACAAGTCGTGTTAGATGTTACGAATTTGCGAAACTTACAATATGTTACAAATTTGCAAAACATATGATAGGTGGCTTGGTTAGGGGTTAGGGTTAGGGTTACAGTGTTAAGATTAGGGTTAATGGAAGGGTTAGCTAAAATTGTTAAGTTTAGGAGATTGCTAAAAGGGTTAAGGTTAGGGGAAGGTCTTATGTAACCATAATAAACGTAACATACAGTATATACTAATATGAGTGTTCCGGATTTACATTTTCTATGTTATGTTTAGTTAATGAGACCAGGCTGACCACTCAGGACAGGGATCACAGGGCATCTGAGTACTGGTGTATTGGAGGGAGGGCAGATAGGGTGTTTTAAGTCTTTGGGGAAAGGCTCTGATGAATAAAGGAATACTGAGTAGCCTAAGTCCTGTGTGGTTTGAGGGTTAAACCAACGATGCTGTAGTATGCTGTCCCATGTTATGGAAGTAGACCAGTCAAGAATCAGAGCACTGCAAGTTCAAGGCTCATATGGACTGTATAGTAATGTGAGTAACATGACTGTACACATTTGCTTTAAAAACAAAAACAGCATTTTTTTATTACAATTATTATTATTATTATTTATTGAATTGGGGTCTCCCTACTCAATTCACATCTCATAAACGCATGTTTTAAAAGTTGCTAATGTCACAGACAGACTATCTGCAGTGGGTTGAAGCCTGTTGAAGATGGCTATCTGCAGTGGGTTGCAGCCTGTTGAAGATGGCCAAATAGAAATGTATAGGTTGCAATCTTCCATTTCTGTATGGGGGCCGAGATAGATCCATAGAGCATTCATGGGACACCTCCACACATGAGCTATGGGTAAACAGATTCAAATGCTCTTCATCCTACTCCAACATTGTGTTTGCACGCTGTGACAGCATGTGGTAGAACATCTCTTCCCTTGAACAAACTAATCTGAGCAGGCTGGTTGACACCCATTGCTTTTTCCACCAATTTGTTGAGATGCCGGATCAAATACTGTAATGCTACCATATGACTGTTTGCAGTTGTCATAGAAATCCCTTTGACGTTTTCTTTTTTTATATACGCTACCGTTCAAAAGTTTGGGGTCACATAGGAATGTCCTTGTTTTTGAAAGAAAAACATTTTTTTTGTCCATTAAAATAACATCAAATTGATCAGAAATACAGCGTAGACATGGTTAATGTTGTAAAGGGCTACATAGGTGTACAGAGGCCCATTATCAGCAACCATGACTCCTGTGTTCAAATGGCTTTTTCTTTGCAACTCTGCCTAGAAGGCCAGCATCCCGGAGTCGCCTCTTCACTGTTGACGTTGAGACTGGTGTTTTGCGGGTACTATTTAATGAAGCTGCCAGTTGAGGACTTGTGAGGCGTCTGTTTCTTAAACTAGACACTCTAATGTACTTGTTCTCTTGCTCAGTTGTGCACCGGGGCCTCCCACTCCTCTTTCTATTCTGGTTAGAGCCTGTTTGCGCTGTTCTGTGAAGGGAGTAGTACACAGCGTTGTACGAGTTCTTCAGTTTCTTGGCAATTTCTCGCATGGAATAGCCTTCATTTCTCAAAACAAGAATAGACTGACGAGTTTCAGAAGAAAGTTATTTGTTTCTGGCCATTTTGAGCCTGTAATCGAACCCACAAATGCTGATACTCCAGATACTCAACTAGTCTAAAGTTGTATTGCTTCTTTAATCAGCACAACAGTTTTCAGCTGTGCTAACATAATTGCAAAAGTGTTTGCTAATGATCAATTAGCCTTTTAAAATGATAAACTTAGATTAGCTAACGCAACGTGCCTTTGGAACACAGGAGTGATGGTTGCTGATAATGGGCCTCTGTACGCCTATGTAGATATTCCATAAAAAAAATCAGCCGTTTCCTGCTACAATAGTCATTTACAACATTAACAATGTCTACACTGTATTTCTGACCAATTTCATGTTATTTTAATGGACAAAAAATCTGCTTTTCTTTCAAAAACAAGTACATTTCTAAGTGACCCCAAACTTTTGAACGGTAGTGTATACAGCGGGTGAAATAAGTATTGAACACGTCACCATTTTTCTCAGTAAATATATTTCCAAAGGTGCTATTGACATGAAATTTTCACCAGATGTTGGTAACAACCCAAGTAAGAAACCAAAACAAATAAGTTCAGATATGAAGTTTGGTGTAATAATGTGAAATGACACAGGGAAAAAGTATTGAACACATGAAGAAAGGGAGGTGCAAAAAGGCATGGAAAGCCAAGACAACAGCTGAAAACTATCAGTAATTAAAAAGCAATCCAGCCCCCTGTCAGTGCAAATTAATATCAGCTGGTTCAGTCCCAACTGATGGCCTACAAAAAGGTCTCATTGCCAAGGTGTCACACAAGACACATCTCATGATGGGTAAAAGCAAAGAGCTGTCTTAAGACCTTCGCAACCTAATTGTTGCAAAACATAATGATGGCATTGGTTATAGGCTCATTTCTAAGCTTCTGAATGTTCCAGTGAGCACTGTTGGGGCCGTAATACGGAAGTGGAAAGACAATAATAAAATACTGGGAGAATATAGTGTGGTCAGATGAGAGCAAAATTGAACTGTTTGGATGTCATAATACACACCATGTTTGGAGGAGAAATGGCACTGCACATCACCCTAAAAACACCATACCAACAGTGAAGTTTGGAGGTGGGAACATCATGGTGTGGGGCTGCTTTTCAGCAAATGGTACTGGCAAACTTCACATAATTGAAGGAAGGATGAATGGGCAAATTTACCGAGACATTCTTGACAAAAATCTGCTGCCATCTACCAGGATGATGAAGATGAAACGAGGGTGGACATTTCAGCAAGACAATGATCCCAAACACACAGCCAAGGAAACTCTCAATTGGTTTCAAAGAAAGAAAATAAAGCTGGTAGAATGGCCCAGCCAATCACCTGACTTAAATCCCATTGAAAATCTATGGAAAGAACTGAAGATCAAGATTCATAGAAGAGGCCCACGGATCCTTCAATATTTGAAGACTGTTTGTGTGGAAGAATGGGCCAAAATCACACCAGAGCAATGCATGCGACTAGTTTCTCCATACAGGAGTCATCTTGAAGCTGTCATTACCAACAAAGGCTTTTGTACAAAGTATTAAATAAATATCAGTAAGTGTGTTCAATACTTTTTCCCTGTGTCATTTCACATTATTACACCTAACTTAATTTCTGAACGTATTTGTTTTGGTTTCTTTGGCTTGTATGTATGGATTACTTGGGTTGTTGCCAACATCTGGTGAAAATTTCATGTCAATAGCACCTTTGGAAATATTTGTACTGAGAAAAATGGTGACGTGTTCAATACTTATTTCACCCGCTGTATATATTTTTTTTTATTTACCCATCCACCACCCCTCATTTGATTGATTCTTAGCATGTGGCATGACAGTCAAAAAGGTGGATTCAATTTTACTCAGAAAGAATAAATTAATACAAATGTGAGTGTTAGTCATGCACTATCGAGCTGGACTCTCCGTGACTGTGGTGTGGTGGACGCCTTGCTCCCAGATGCCCTTGCACTCGTTACTGCACATACACAGACATCTAATTCCCCTGGATGTTTCATTTAGCAATGCAGACTGGGGTCCATGGCAGGCTATCATTAATTAGCATTGACAGCTAGGGCATTGACACACACCTCAAACAACATAAGTACATCCATACCCTGACTCACAATGGCAGTATAAGGATATTATCTCTGGGATACCTTGAGATTCGGGCCCTGCATATATATTTTGTTATCAGTTCTATGGCATTTACTTTATTTCAAAGCATAATAGAACATATTCTGATAGTGGTTGCTTTGAGTTGACCAATAGGTTACCCAATGGATAATTTAGTGTTGCAGCGCTACATGAGGCCCATTTTCTCAGTATTTACTCCAGACAGACAATCAGTTGTGGTTCCCTATTTGAATACTTTTGAAAATGCAGTCCCTTCTTTGAGATAATCACTGATCTTACATGAATAGGTAGGGGAAATACTGAGTTTCACTTAATGGCTTCCACTGTCAGATCAGTGAAAAGATCAAGAAAGGAGGAAAGAAGGATGCATTTTCAAAGTATCTGAACTAGACCTATGCTTTGTAGAGTACATCAAAAATGACTAACTATACAGTTAGTTGAATACCTGACTACCTGACTGTGAGGGGCATTGTATATGGAGCTATTAGTACTTTGATTTCCAGGTGTGGGCGTTGCTGAGTTGCCATGATTAGAGGTGCTTAGTTTAATTAAGCTTTATGAATGAGCCATATGTCAAACTGGACCTTTGATATTATACAGCAGGGGTCATTAATGGAAAGAAATCGGTCATAAGAGTTAGGGTCAATTGCATTTTAGCTGTAATTAATTGACATTTAATTTATGGATTGGAATAAAAAATAATAAAAAATAATTGACTGAGTTGTAAATTCACTTCGTGTCTCTCTCTCTCTCTCTCTCCCTGCCTCACTCACTCTCTCTCCCTGTGTACTATTTTCTGATTAGTTTTTGTCTTGTGTTAGCCTAGAGTCTAATCAGCAGCAGACATTTGAGCTCTGGCAGGTTGCGTGGATCTATATAGAGCTGCAGCTGCCCTGCAGGGGCTGGGATTAATCCCAGACAGGAGATGTGGCCATCTATCCACAGATTCATTCAACACCATTTCAACAAGCCATGACACCCACCATCTCAAATTGTTCCGAAATCACTTCTGTTGTTTGTTAGAAACATGTAAGATTGGCATTCCTAAAATATTATTTTGTTGAAATTAAGCTAATTGATTGCAACCAAATTGTTCATTTACAGTGCCTTCTGAAAGTATTCAGACCCCTTGACTTTTTCCCAAGTGGCGCAGTGGTCTAAGATTTCAGTGCTAGAGGCATCACTACAGACAACCTGGTTCGAATCCAGACTGTATCACAACCGGCCGTAATTGGGAGTCCCATAGGGCGGCGCACAATTGGTCCATATACATAATTTTTTTGTAATGATGGCTGACCCTGTAGGTAGGCCGTCATTGTAAATAAGAATTTGTTCTTAACTGACTTGCCTAGTTAAATAAAGGTTAAATAAAAAATAAAAAAATATGTAAAAAATAAAAACACTAAAAACAACAACATTCAAGTGTTCAATAAATGTTACTTGTTGTCACACCCTGAGTGGTTTCACCTGTTGTCTTGTCTCCACCCCACACCAGGTGTTCCCTATTCACCATTAGTCCTCTGTGTATTTAACCCCTGTTCTCTGTTCTGTCAGTTGCCAGATCGTCTTGTCCTGTACAGTCGTTTCCAGCGTTCCATGTTTCCAGTGTTTTTCCCCGTTACCCGTGTTCAGTTCTGTGTTTTCCCCGGTGTCGATTTCTGCCTGTACCCGACTACGAGCCTGCCTTCTCCTGTGTACCTCAGCCCTTCTGCCTCGACTATCGCCTTCTGCCTGTCCACCGACCAACGAGCCTGCCTACCCAAGTGTACCTCTGCCGTGTTATCCTGTTGCCAACCTTTGCCTGTCCTCCGATTACGAGACTGTCTACTCATTAAATATATTGTTTATTGGAATCTATTGCCTCTGTGTCCGGGTTTGGGTCCACCTGCCTGCCTTGTGTCACTTGATAAATAGTGAAAATCTGCACAAAAGCAATAATGAATATTATACTGAATATAAGTGTTGATATCACAGCAGTCAAAAACAGTCAATTATTTTCAGTGCTTGCTGTTCTGTAGAAACTTGTTCCAAACGTTGGATACCATGGCGAATTTGTCTGTTTCCAGGTGTTGCGTTCTCGTTTCTTTGTCATCAAAACAGAGGTAACGCATGATTTCTCTGAAGCGATCCCATGACATGGCTTCTCCAAAGAAAGGAATCCCATACATTTTGATAATAGTCCTGTAGGCTTGTTCTATGCTAACTGTACTGTCCATTCGTTGCTCCTCTCACACAGTTTCATTTAAAATCAAATACAATTGTATTGGTCACATGCGCTGAGTACAACAGGTGTAGACTTTACTGTGAAATGCTTACAAGCAATTCCCAACAATGCATTTTACTAAATTTAAAAGGAAATAGTAACACAATAAAATAACAATATCGAAGTCAATGTGCAGGGGTACGAGGTATTTGAGGTAATTCAGTATGTACATGTAGGTAGGGATAAAAGTGACTAGGAAATCAGGATATGTGTGGCGTCAATATGCATATGTCAATATGTATGTGTGTGTGAGCGTATGTGTGTGTTGTAGTGTCAATGTAGTATGTGTGTGTGTGTGGGTAGTCTAGTGAGCCGGTGCATAGGGCCGGTGCAAGAGTCAGTGCAAAACAATAAATAAATAATAAAGGGGGGTCAATTTAAATAATCATGTGATTAACTAGCTTGGGGGTAGAAGCTGTTCAGGAGCCTTTTGGTCCCAGACTTGGTGTTCCAGTGCCACTTGCCGTGCGGTAGTTGACTTGGGTGGCTGGAGTCTTTGACCAATTTTTAGGACCTTCCTCTGACACCACCTGGTATAGAGGTCCTGAATGGAAGGGAGTTTGGCCCCAGTGATGTACTGGGCCATACGCATTACCCTCTGTAGCGCCTTGCGGTCAGATGCTGAGCAGTTGCCAGTCAAGATGCTCTCAATGCTGCAGCTGTATAACTTTTGAGGATCTGAGGGCCCATGCCAAATCTTTTCAGCCCCCTGAGAGGGAAGAGGTATTGCCATGCCCTCTTCACAACTCTGTTGGTCTGTTTGGACCATGATAGGTCAGTAGTGATGTTGACACCGAGGAACTTGAAGCTCTCGACCTGCTCCACTACAGCCCCTTTGGTGTGAATGGGGGCGTGTTCGGCCCTCCGTTTCCTACAGTCCACGATAAGCTCCTTTTTCTTGCCCACGTTGAGGGAGAGGTTGTTGTCCTGGTACCACACTGCTAGGTCTCTGACATCCTCCCTATTTGCTGTCTCATCGTTGTTGGTGATCAGGCCTACCACCGTCGTGTCGTCTGCAAACTCAGTGATGGTGTTGGAGTCGTGTGAGGCCACGCAGTCATGGGTGAACGGAGTACAGGAGGGGACTGAGCACGCACCCCTGAGGGGCCCCCGTGTTGAGAGTCAGCGTGGTGTATGTGTTGTTGCCTACCCTCACCACCTCGAGGAGGCACGTCAGGAGGTCCACGATCCAGTTGCAGAGGGAGGTGTTCATGCTCAGGGTCCTTAGTTTAGTGATGAGCTTGGAGGGCACTATGGTGTTGAACGGTGAGCCATAACCAGCCTTTCAAAGCATTGCTGCTGGCCTCAAAGCGAGCATAGAAGGCATTTGGTTTCCCTTTGTAATCCGTGATAGTTTGCAAGCCTTGCCACATCTGACGAGCATCAGAGCTGACGTGCTAGGATTTGATCTCAGTCCTGTATTGTTCGATGTTTCGTCGGAGGGCGTAGCAGGATTTCTTATAAGCGTCCCGCTCCTTGAAATTCGGCAGCACTAGCCTCTAGCTCAGTACGGATGTTGCCTGTAATCCCTGGCTTCTGGTTGGGATATGTAAGTACGGTCACTGTGGGGACGTCGTTGTCAATGCACTTATTAATAAAATCCGGTGACTGATGTGGTAAACTCCTCAATGCCATCAGATGAATCCCAGAACATATTCCAGTCTGTGCTTGCGAAACAGTCCAAATCCACTTTATCGGATCACATTCGTATTGATCGTGTCACTGGTACTTCCTGTTTGAGTTTTTGCCTGTTAGCAAGAGTCAGAAGGATAGAGTTATGGTCAGATTCGCTAAATGGATGGCTAGGGAGAGCTTTGTATGCAACTCTGTGTGTGGACTAAAGGTGATCTCAAATTTGTTTCCCTCTTGTTGCAGAGGTGACATGCTGGTAGAAATTAGGTTAAACGGATTTCAATTTTCCTGCATTAAAATCACTGACCCTCATGAGCGCCGCCTCTGCATGAGCATTTTCTTGTTTGCTTATGGCCCTATACAGCTGGTTGAGTGCTGCCTTAGTGTCAGCATTGGTTTGTGGTGGTAAATAGACAGCTATGAAAAATACAGATAAACTCTCTTGGTAGTTTGGTCTACAGCTTATCATGAGGTATTCTAACTCAGGCAAGCAGAACCTCGAGACTTCCTTAATATTAGAGATTGCGCAGCAGCTGATGTTGACAAGTCCTACTCCAAATCGAGGTTAGTGGTAGCTGTTCTGATGTCCAGAAGCTCTTTTCGGTCATAGGAAACGATAGCGGAAAATGTATGCAAGTTAAGATCAGCACAAACAAATACACAAGTAAAGCACAATTGGTCAGGAGCCGGTAAAACGGCCACTGTCCACTGCAGCGCCATTAATTTGGTGAAGAATCAGAAGAATAATCATCAGAGATGTTCCTACCATGTGAGTCATTTTTATTCAGATTTTGTAAATTACACACGCTCTCATTGTGTACTTCAAGTAGGCCAGAGTAGACTGATAAGACAGCTTGGACTGCTGTTCTTCATTCACAATCGGTGATTACATAATTATGCATCATTTGCTTCCCGTTGCTCATCAACTCGCCCATTTTCCCCCATCAATCTAGTTCATTTATTTAATTTGATGTCATATGAGTGAAATGAGTTTCGGTATAGTTTAGGTGCAGTTTCGAGGCAATTATCGGCGTGATTATCAACTGGGCACAGCACTTTCAAATATTGGGAGAAGAAGCGGTTCAGGCCCTACTGTTGGGAGAAGGAGAGGCAACAGGGGAAAACCATTCAAAAAATGACATGACCGCCTAAAACTGCTTATAACTCCAGTTCTGTTTGTGACGTTAAGATTCTAACAGCGACAATGTGTTATTTAGACTTATTTAAGAAACGTCAACAACGGAGGAGGCATTACTTAAAAAATGGCAGAGCAATAAAAAAATGACATTCATGCTCCGTCCAAATGACTGCTTTAGAGGTTGTAGTGTTAATCTGTTTCCAGGAAATGGCCCTTTGTGTGTGGTTTAATCTCCCTTAAAAAATGCCTGGATTAGTTACTGTTAGACCATTCCTGGTGAACAAGCAAACCATTAGGCTACAGCAGTTCTAATGGTTACAATGTCCTGGTCTCTAATGGTCTTCAATTGTATAGGTCCCAAACACACACTGTAAAGTTTTGCAATGGTATTGGGTTGGGTTTAATGGTAAATGTAAATAATTACAATAAATATAGAGCTGTTTCCTACAAAATGTATTGAAAAACATAAGACTGCCATGCAATGTAATATTTTATTAAGGTTGTCACAACATTTTAGTCCCTATACCATTTCCCCATCAAAGTTTTGGGCTTGTAGAAAACATCTTAATATGACAATTGCATAGGGATAGCCCTCACGGAGAGCAGCCACTTCTTGGACTATTCAAGGAGAGTTGGGTTGAGGCATTAGATTGCTAAGAGAAGGACGAACTGAATTGCTTTTATAGAAGACTGGGTTGAATTGTGAGAATGACCACACAATTTATTTGTTTTTCTACTTGAAGTTTCAAAAGGAAATGCTGTGATCTATTCAATAAACACAAGAGACCAGCGGAATGGATAAAACAGTTTGCCGGTATATTGGGAACAGCGGCATCTAGTGGTCAACACCTGGTACTTTCACACTACCTCATGGTAAATAATAAAAAAGTGACTTCAATAACAAATGTATCTAAACAGGGTGGGGAAAAAAGCCATCAGCAGATTCACAAGGACATTACACAGTATGGAGAAGCAATACTCCAAGCCAAAGCTTTATACTACTTGTCAAACAGATAATTTATACTGTATACTGGTTGTTGGGGTGGGATTGGCGTGGTGTGTGGGGGTCCATGGTTGGCTTTTGGATTCCTGATGTCGTTAATCATTGGTAGGAAGAAGTTTGGTCCAAATTGGATTTTCCATACTATATTTATTGAATATTATCTGAATCCTTTAAATGGCCAATTTGGGTGCAATCAATTAGCTTAATTTATCTGAGATCAAATTATATTTCAACAAAATGATGTCTACTCTTATCTATTACTAACTACAGAAACGATTTAAGAATAATCTGAGATGGTGGTTGTAGAAATCCTATTTCTTGTACTTTTTAAGGTTGAATGACCCCACAGGGTATTACACCTACTACCAAACACTTTAATATCACCCTTCACCACCACCACCCTTTTCTGTAGAATGCAGAGTATTATGTGTCTCCGAAAGCTTTTTCCAGAGAGAAAATGGGGGCCCACTTTTAAACCCTGTCATTAAACCTTGTTTATTAGACTCCAGGAAAACAGTCTGGAAGAGACCGCAGAGAGAACGGCCAATTCTATGTTATGTTTTCAAACAATGGCCGCCATTAACGTCCAGTAGAGTTTGCACAATGGAACAACAGCATCTTATGCAGATGGATTTCTACCTCCACCTGGCCTTTCAACACATCTCTCAGTTCCCGCCACAGGGACCTGGAGGAAGGCCAGTGGCACGTTTTATTATTTGGTCAAGATGCCCATCCATTGTGCCAATACCTGCCAGGTCAATGAGAGGCATCAGTTGGGTTGACAATGAGCGATGCATAAAGATATGTGATATGTGTGATAATTTATTTTATAATAACTATTTTATTTGAACCTTTATACTTAAATGTAATCAATTTGTATGTATGTGTATATATATATATATATATATATATATATATATATATATATATATATATATATATATACACACATACATTTCTACAAATTGATTACATTCATGTGGTTTTGCAAAATGCTAAAAGAAAGAGCTCAGAAAGGAGAAAGCTTTGCAGAACTGTAGCAGGAGGAGTTATTCAAGTCCATATTTTATACACTGTCTTGTGTTTACATTATGTGATACAAAGCTCTATTTAAGTCCTTGTTAACATGGCACGTGTCCTTGGTGTACTGTTCTGAGGCACCTTTTCCATTGGCAAGTTTCAGTGTTTAAACCTCACAGCCTATTGTTCGATCTATTTAAATTGTATTATACTGTGACTGTAATTACTTTTCGTGGTTTCATTAAATGGAAATTGGAAAATGTCAGGTGCAAATTTACAGCGGATTGTCTCGCACCTGATAATGACGAATGGAACAGGTGTGTGATCCGCCATTCCTTGTTACCTTTGAGACCAAATAGACGGCTTCTGCTGACTGTGTCAGTGTCCCCATCAAATTGGAAGTAATGTACTCTGAACTGCAAAGATTTCATCAAAATGAACTTAATTAAGTAACTTACTTATCATGACATATAAATGTGTGAGGGAATGTCTTCTCAATGTCTGGATTGAAAATGTACTATTACATCTGTTGTGAGGTGACATACTATACTGATTAGGTAGAGAAGTCAGGATATGGAAAGTGGAATCCCGAATGCTGCACTACTTTTCAAAGCCACCATATGATCCAGTTCATCTATAAAGGCAGGATATGACATTATCCTCACTCTCTAAATCAGAGGAATCCCAACATATCACACGAGAGACAGGAAAGAGAGAGTGGAAGGTCAGGAGGTTGAAAGGAGGAGGATGCTGAGGGTATTGACTTAATACTCTCATAAATAATCAAAGGATCAATCATGGATGCTGTTTGACCTGGCAACCGCTGAGTATCTGTTCAACCACAAAGCCAGTAATCTACCCTCCCTTAAGCCAATACCATCTCAATTACAGAAAGCAATAATATCATGGCCCCACATCCAGACAGGATAATGCCGCCTGCATCCCGAGGTGTGTGAGTATGTGTGTGTGAATGCCACTGCAAATATCGGCCACAGATGCCCGTTTGTCCTCTATAAACCCAGACATGTTATTACTTTTGACATTTACAAAGCCATATTTACATTAATTTTAAACAGACATTTTGGTAATTTAGCAGACAGTCTTATCCAGAGCGACTTACAGTTTGCATATGAACGTAAAACATATTTCAATTAAAATGCGTTTTGGGGCAAAAATGCCTTCTGGAATATGTGCTTTCATGTGCCTTAATAACAAACTTGTATGCCATCTGTAAATACAAATAAAATTATGAAAAAGACAGGAAGCCATGAAAGATATCATGAAGAAATGCAAAAGTGTTGCTAGTGCGCTCAACTCTGCTGCCCTGAATTGCTATCGACAAAGATCAGTTGAAAAAAGTTGTGATGGACTACTTTCTGGAGGACGATTGTGCCATGCTGACTGTCTCTGACACTGAAAATGAATCAGACAATTTAGGTAAAAACATTTTAATTGAACCAGACATTGTAGAGTCTTCTGATGACAGTGATGGGAAGAAGTCACGGAAGAAAGTGACCGAGTTTTAAAATCAGTGGAATGCCCGGTGGAAGCAGGGTATGATTGCAAATGCGGAGGGAGTAGAAAAGAAGCTGTTATATAAAAAAAAAAAACTGTCTCCGGATTACATCTTCAAACTAAGGGCAACCATGGCATCCATGACAGAGAGGGAAAGTGTTCATCCATGTATACGGGTAAAACTCTAGCTCAGTGACGGTCAGTGTCGTTTAAGATGAGGGAGGATGATTTTTCTTCATGAGCATGGCCTTATTTTTATACCAGTATATTGGATGACTGTCATTCATATTCCATTCACCCAGTTCAATGTAACATTGATATGTTTAGGCTACTACATGATACTCTAATTTTCCCTATACCCATCACGAGGCTGCTACAACCTAGCCTATGAATGAAAGTTTACAACGTAGGTGCACACAGGTCGAGAGACAAATTTGTGGTGACAGACAGTAACACATGGACAAACAGTGACACATTCAATACCACCTTGCACACTTGCCTGCATATATCTGATCTAGTGTGTAATCATCAGTCCAACAGTTGCAAACAAGAGTTTCTATTGGACAAATTCAAGTATGTTTATCCCTGTTTTGTTCGGTTTGCTTCCGTTTAAGAAACGTTTTTCAACAGAATCGGCGGAATGAATACACCCCTGATCATGCGTAAACACACAGCCACATTGTATTCCTCCTCCATACATGCGCTCTCCTCCTCTCACCTCTTCCCTTCGCTTGTGGACTTCAACGCGCAACACATGTGACCAGGTGAAAAAACCTTTCCAAGCAAACCGCTACACACAGCCTACATCGTTGTCACCATATTAGCTAAAGTAACGTCATAGTCAGCATAGCTAATAGAACTAACACGTTAGTAAACCTGCTACAATCATGCAGTAACGTTAGTGTACAGTCAGTAAGCTGTTACACCGGCGGCAATACATTTGTAAAACCAAAAGCTTACCTTGACTTGGAAGACTTCCAGCGTTGTTTTGGATAGTCATAGCCAGCTAGCTAACATAGCATCTGTTTGAACAGTGTTTCAGTAGGCTAAACTAGCTAGCTGCATCTTCTAGCTAAGTAAGTGAAACTGAAAGTGAACAAAAAATGACAACCTCTCTCTCTATATATACGTATTCATCTCTTGCTTGTTCAAAACTGTTCAACTACTCACCACATGTTATGCATTGCAGTGCTAGCTAGCTGTTGCAAGGCTTTCAGTACTAGATGAATTATCTGATCCTTTGAATAGGTGGACAACATGTCAGTTCTTGCTGCAAGAGCTCTGATAGGTTGGAGGACATCCTCCGGAAGTTGTCATAATTACTGTGTAAGTCTATGGAAGGGGGGTGAGAACTCCCGAGTGGCGCAGCGGTCTAAGGCACTACATCTGCAAGAGTTGTCACTGCTGTCCCTGGTTTGAATCCAGGTTGTATCACATCCAGCTGTGATTGGGAGTCCCATAGGGCGGTGCACAATTGGCCCAGCATTGTCCAGGTTTGGCTGAGGTAGGCAGTCATTGTAAATAAGAATTTGTTCTTAACTGACTTGCTGAGTTAAATAAAGAACCATGAGCCTCCTAGCTTTTGTATTTAAGTCAATGTACCAGGAGGAAGACAGAAGCTAGCTGTCCTCTGGCTACATAATGGTGTTACCCTACAGAGTGCTGTTGAGGCTAGTGTAGACCCTCTTTGCAAAATAGTGTGTTTTAATCAATGTTGCTGGACTGCAGTTGGTGTGGCTGCAGTGTGATTATATTTAGTATAGTTGTATCTAAAAATGATAATGTTTTACTAATTCAATTTGTATGAAATTCACTGAGAAGGATGGTCCTCCCCTTCCTCCTCTCAGGAGCCTCCTCTGGTTTAGCTACATTTTCAGATATTATGGGTTTCACTTATTTTTTTTTCATTGCAAGTTAAATCACACTGTTAGCTAGCTAGTTAAACTTGGGTGGCTGGCTCGCTAGCTAACATTGTATGATATGTGTAGTAATATTATTAGTATCTCATAAAGCCAATTGCATTGCTAGTTATAGCCGAATGTTAGCTAGCTAGCTAACATTGAACATAGTAAGTTAACTTTAGCTACCTGCAGATTCATGCTTGGTAGTATGAGTTGGGATTATGGTTAATTGTTTAGCTAGCTAGCTGGAGCTTCCTGCAGGGGTGGGAGTACCAAGAGACTAGAGGTGGCAGAATGGAGTGCTCAGGTTTGAGTGTAGGTTTTGATTATGCCTGAAGGTACGGAGTAGTGGATGCGAGCTTCGACTGAAAGCCAGTCGAGTGGGTGCGGAGGAGCGTGGTGACATGGGAGAAGTTGCAGGGGTTTGATGGCACAAGCGGATATGACAAGTGCCTGGATTAGGATCTGCTGCGCTTCCTGTGTGAGGTATGGTCCTACTCTATGGATGTTGAAGAGCATGAACCTGCAGGAGCAAGTCACTGCTTTGCAGAGAATGACAGGGTGTTGCCCACGGTCACACCAAGGTTCTTTGCACTCTGGGAGGGGGACACTGTGGAGTTGTCAACTGTTCCCATTATCCTCTTCTTGCTTCCTCAGATTTACTGTGTATGTTAAACTGTGTTGTTGGATTGGCCTGAATGAGTGAAACAGTGAATGCATCAGTGAATATGGCCTCCTAAATGTAATATAAAATTATACTGGGACAACAGAAAGTTACTATTTGTAGCCTGACTTTAATTATCTTTTTTTTTAATCAGATCTGTTGCTAAGTCAGTGTTGCTGGACTGCAGTTGGTGAGGCTGCAGTGTGAATTCCACTGTGCTTAGGTAAAGCAGGCCTATGGTCATGTTATATTCTGCTGAGCCTTGTTCAGGTGCAAACCCAAGGGGGATTCAACTGTTCACTGTCAATGGTTAGTTCTTTACAGTCTAAGATGTTGGGGGAGGGGGGATGTGGACATATGGAATTGTTTTAAGATGGTCATACTATGGATCATTTTGCTATTTCATTTAGAATTTTAGGACTCCTTTAGGTATCAAAATATATAAAATGTTGATTTTGATCTTTACTACTAAAGCCCATAGAAACACATTTTAAATTGTTTTATTTGAACCTTTATTTAACTTTATTTAGCATTGAATAACACATTCATAAATGGCAAAAAGGACAGTCAAATAATAAATCATATGAAACAAGGTATTTAAGTGTCTGTCCTAAATCTAGAGATATAAAAAAATACATAGGAAACATATTTAACCCCTTTTTTGGCAAAAACAGATATACAGCGGGTGAAATAAGTATTGAACACGTCACCATTTTTGTCAGTAAATATATTTCCAAAGGTGCTATTGACCTGAAAGTTTCACCAGATGTTGGTAACAACCCAAGTAATCCATACATACAAAGAAACCAAAACAAATAAGTTCAGAAATTAAGTTGTGTGTAATAATGTGAAATGACACAGGGAAAAATTATTGAACACATGAAGAAAGGGAGGTTCAAAAAGGCATGGACAGCCAAGACAACAGCTGAAAACTATCAGTAATTAAAAAGCAATCCAGCCCCCTGTCACTGCAAATTAATATCAGCTGGTTCAGTCCCAACTGATGGCCTACAAAAAGGTCTCATTGCCAAGGTGTCACACAAGACACATCTCATGATGGGTAAAAGCAAATCGCTGTCTCAAGACATTCACAACCTAATTGTTGCAAAACATAATGATGACATTGGTTATAGGCGCATTTCTAAGCTTCTGAATGTTCCAGTGAGCACTGTTGTGGCCATAATACGGAAGTGGAAAGAATCATTTCACCATAAAATATATTTACTGAGAAAAATGGTGACGTGTTGAATACTTATTTCACCTGCTGTATCTATAGCTTACACTGACGGATTTTGATGGGGAATTTATTGCTGTGTAACTTAATTGCTCCGGGGCTCCCAAGTGGCGCAGCGGTCTAAGGCACTGCATCTCAGTGCTCGAGGCGTTACTACAGACACCCTGGTTTGATTCCAGACTGTATCACAACCGGCTGTGATTGGGAGTCCCGTAGGGCGGTGCACAATTGGCCCAGCATGGTCCGAGTTTGGCCGGTGTAGGCTGTCATTGTAAATAAGCATTTGTTCTTAACTGACTTGCCTAGTTAAATAAAGGTTAAATAATAAAATAAAAAAGATGGTAGCATGGATCATGTAAAGGATCAATTTCATTCTTCTCTCAATCGTTTACCTATTTTAGACAGAATTCACAGTATATGTTGATGTCATGCTTATTTTTTGCGATCTCTGGCTTTCACATATTTTCTGAGATGTTTTTTACAACTTTCTGACTGTCTATCGGAGTATGCGTTTGTATTTGAAGCTTTGTGATTGGTTTACCCAAGTGAGCGTTCTGCCAGTCACAGAGCTTAAGAGCCAAAAGCAGGTACAGGTGTTAGGGCTCGATTTTCACAGAAGCCCAATCACAACTACGTCTAGAAGCAGGTTTCAATGTACCACTTTTTTTTTTTAATCTCCTACCCCTTTCAGAAAAGACGGTATGGTAAAGACAGGTTTTTGTCTGTATATAAACAGGATATTTGTTTCAACTTGAAATTTGCTCAAATTAAAATGTATTACATTTTTTTATTTCACCTTGATTTAACCAGGTAGGCCAGTTGAGAACAAGTTCTCATTTACAACTGCAACCTGGCCAAGATAAAGCAAAAGCAGTGTGACAACAACAACACAGTTACACATGGGATAAACACACGTACAGTCAATAACACAATAGAAAATCTATATACAGTGTGTGCAAATGTAGTAAGATTAGGAAGGTAAGGCAATAAATAGGCCATAGTGGTGAAATAATTACAATTTAGCATTAACACTGGAGTGATAGATGTGCAAAGAGATACTAGGGTGCAAAAGAGCAAAAAATAACAATATGGGGATGAGGTAGTTGGCTGGGCTATTTACAGATGGGCTGTGTACAGGTGCAGTGATCGGTAAGCTGCTCTGACAGCTGATGCTTAAAGTTATTGAGGGTGATGGCAGTCTCCAGCTTCAATGATTTTTGCAATTCGCTCCAGTCATTGCAGCAGAGAACTGGAAGGAATGGCCGCCAAAGGAGGTGTTGGCTTTGGGGATGACCAGTGAAATATACCTGATGGAGCGCATGCTACGGGTGGGTGTTGCTATGGTGACCAGCGAGCTGAGATAAGGCGGGGATTTACCTAGCAAAGACTGATAGATGACCTGGAGCCAGTGGGTTTGGCGACGAATATGTAGTGAGGGTCAGTCAATAAAGTATCCTATCTATCTATCTATCTATCTATCTATCTAATGAAAGCATACAGCTGGCAGTGTTGGGTAGTATATGGGGCTTTGGTAACAAAACGGATGGCACTGGGATAGACTACATCCAATTTGCTGAGTAGAGTGTTGGAGGCCAAAGTCAAGGATCGGTAGGATAGTCAGTTTTATGAGGGCATGTTTGGCAGCATGAGTGAAGGAGGCTTTGTTGCGAAATAGGAAGCTGATACTAGATTTAATGTTGGATTGGAGAAGCTTAATGTGAGTCTGGAAGGAAGGAGAGTTTACAGTCTAATTAGACACCTAGGTATTTGTAGGTGTCCACATATTCTAAGTCAGACCCGTCGATAGTGGTGTTGCTAGTCCGGCGGGCGGGTGCGGGCAGCATTCGAATGAAGAGCATGCATTTAGTATGCATTTAGTATTACTAACATTTAAGAGTAGTTGGAGGCCACGGAAGGAGTGTTGTATGGCATTGAAGCTTGTTTGGAGGTATGTTAACACAGTGTCCAAAGAAGGGCCAGATGTATACAGAATGGTGTCGTCTGCGTAGAGGTGGATCAGAGAGTCACCAGCAGCAAGAGCGACATCATCGATATATACAGAGAATAGAGTCGGCCCAAGAATTGAACCCTGTGGCACCCCCATAGAGACTGCCAGAGGTCCGGACACCAGGCCCTCCAATTTGACACACTGAACTCGATCTGAGAAGTAGTTGGTGACCGAGGCGAGGCAGTCATTTGAGAAACCAAGGCTATTGAGTCTGCCGATAAGAATGCACTGATTGACAGAGTCTAAAGCCTTTACCAGGTCGATGAAGACGGCTGCACAGTACTGTCTTTTATCGATGGTGGTTATGATATCGGTTAGGACCTTGAGCGTGGCTGAGGTGCAACGATGACCAGCTCGGAAACCAGATTGCATAGTGGAGATGGTACGGTGGTATTTGAAATGTTCGGTGATCCGTTTGTTAACTTGTCTTTCGAAGACTTTAGAAAGGCAAGGCAGTCTAACAGTTTGGGTCTAGAGTGTCTCCCCCTTTGAAGAGGGGGATGACCGCGGCAGCATTCCAATTTCTAGGGATCTTAGACGATACGAAAGAGAGGCTAGTAATAGGGGTTGCAACAATTGCGGCGGATCATTTTAGAAAGAAAGGGTCAAGATTGTCTAGCCCATCAGCTGGGAGGTGGTGCTCTTATTCTCCATGGACTTCAGTGTCCCAAACTTTTTGGAATTAGTACTACAGGATGCACATTTCTGTTTGAAAAAGCTAGCCTTTGCTTTCCTAACTGACTGTGTATATTGGTTCCTGACTTCCCTGAAAAGTTTAATATCGCGGGGGCTATTCGATGCTAATGCAGTACGCCACAGGATGTTTTTGTGCTGGTCAAGAGCAGTCAAGTCTGGAGTGAACTAAGGGCTATATCTGTTCTTAGTTCTACATTTTTTTAATGGGGCATTCTTATTTAAGATGGTGAGGAAAGCACTTTTAAAGAACAACTAGGCATCCTCTACTGACGGGTTGAGGTCAATATCCTTCCAGGATACCCGGGCCAGGTCGATTAGAAAGGCCTGCTCGCTGAAGTGTTTTAGGGAGCGTTTGACAGTGATGAGGGGTGATCGTTTGACCGCGGACCCATTACGGACCCAGGCAATGAGGCAGTGATCGCTGAGATCCTGGTTGAAGTCAGCGGAGGTGTATTTGGAGGGCAAGTTAGTCAGGATGATATCTATGATGGTGCCCATGTTTACGGATTTAGGGTTGTACCTGGTAGGTTCCTTGATAATTTGTGTGAGATTGAGGGCATCTAGCTTAGATTTTAGGACGGCCGTGGTGTTAAGCATATCCCAGTTTAGGTCACCTAACAGTACGAACTCTGAAGATAGATGGGGGGCAATCAATTAACCTATGGTGTCCAGGGCACAGCTGGGGACTGAGGGGGGTCTGTAACAAGCGGCAACAGTGAGAGACTTATTTCTGGAAAGGTGGATTTTTAAGTAGAACTGGGCACAGACCTGGATAGTATGACAGAATCTCTGCAGTAGATTGCAACTCCGCCTCCTTTGGGAGTTCTATCTTGATGGGAAATGTTGTAGTTGGGGATGGAAATTTCAGAATTTTTGGTGGCCTTCCTTGTATTTTTATACTTTTTCATACTGCCACACTATGTATCATGTATCTGTCTTTTGTGTATTTTTGTTCTGGCATTTTGCACCTGCCCTGTGTTTTTCAGTAGCTGCTTGACAAAGAATTTCCCCTCTATCTATCTATCTATCTATCTATCTATCTATCTATCTATCTATCTATCTATATTTGTATTTCTGTTATAAAATATTTTTACTCTTGGTTGTTTTTTTTTGTTTTTTTACAAATGATGGCAACTATTAAGTGTATTTACATGTGTATATATGACACACGCTAATTATATGTATTTTAGAAGTTTACTTTTTATGAAATGTGTATCTAATAGTTGCACGTTAATTCCTAATGGCTAACATTAGCTAGCTCAGAGCTAGGTGCTAGCTAGACTTCCATTTTGCACTACTAGATAGCTACTTTTAGCTTAGCTATGTTTTTGTTAGGTAGCTGTTCATGTTACATTGTTACATACACACCTAGTGAGAGTTACATTTTTGCAAAGGCAATTAGCTAGTTAAGTAGATACTTCTGGATATTGTTGATTTGAGTTGTAGATGTTGAATTCCACCCACCTGGTTTAGAATGGCTGCTATAGCCCTGTAGTTCCATTAACCACTGATTGCTGTACTTTGTGGGAACACTAATAGTCTCTGTATCAGAACTGCATTGACTTTTTTTTAACTGAAAATAACAGTAATCTTGAGCTAGGTACACGTTTCGATGAAACTTCTGTTTTCTACTCTAGTCCACATGCCTGTTGGCCTGTAGCTTTGTGAAATAACAGTATCACATGCACAACTTGTTGCATGTCTAATTTGATTAAAATTACCATTGGGTAGATGTTTGTGGGTGATACATCCAGTGCACGGACCCAAAGACATGTGGAGCCCCTTTCAACCAGGTGGATGGAATTCGACTATTTGTTTCACAATAGTCTTATAATACCAATAATCTCAGTCATTTCACAAGATATGAAAAACTGCTTGGGGGAACTACAATCAAGGTAAGAGTGATATGTCAAAGGATGGAATTTCCCTGGAATACAGTATCTCTCAATCTGGGGTTGGTGGGGCTTTAAAGGGGAACTGCGCCAGCTGATTTGGCCTCGTTTTTGGCTTGCTCCTCAGGAAATGCCGGCAGCAATGACAGAAGTCAAATGTGAGTTGGCTTGGTGTGGTTTGATGTGGGTGTTTCTTGGGTGTGACCTTGCCACCAACAAGACAGCCATCTGTCAGAACCTTTCCCGCAGCTGTTTCCCCCCAATCAACCACAACAAACAAACCTCCTGCAGGTTGAGTTCAATAATTACAGACAGATGTATGGTGAGGAAGCTTTGAATAGGTCAGTAGACTACAGAGTAATATGAGAAGAATGCAATTTCTGAATTTATGTAGAGTAGATAGTGTTTTGATAACTTTGAAATGTAGTAACAGAAAGCAGGTTCAACTAACTCTGAGTTTAAACCTGAACTCTGGGTTGACTAACTCAGCTGTCAAAGTTTAAGTTTTTGGTATCACAACAGGTGATAACAATTAGTTCAATCAACTATGAGTTAAGTTAAACCTGAGTAAAGCATGTGCATGAGGAGATAAAAAGCCCTCATCAATGGAACGCAGATAACATGATTCATCATGGCAAAAGGAGAAAAAAGGTCTCGAACCTCCAACTTCTCCATAGGGGAGTTAGAAATATGAATGAATGCGTATGCAGAATATGAGTATATATTTAAGAAAAAAAGCAATACAGTAGCAGCAGCAAAATAAGGTGAGCTGGCGTCGCAGAAAATTGGTGACAGAGTCAATGCGTGAGTATTAATTGAAAATAAAAGTTATCTTGAGTGTTCCACTTATTCAACATATACAGTTGAAGTCAGAAGTTTACATACACCTTAGCCAAATACATTTAAAGTCAGTTTTTCACAATTCCTGACATTTAATCCTAGTAAAAAGTCCCTGTCTTAGGTCAGTTAGGATCACCACTTTATTTTAAGTGAATGTGAAATATTTATTTAAGCTTTTATTTCTTTCATCACCTTCCCAGTGGGTCAGAGGTTTACATACACTCAATTAGTATTTGGTAGCATTGCCTTTAAATTGTTTAACTTGGGTTAAACATTTTGGGTAGCCATCCACAAGTTTCTCACAATAAGTTGGGTGAATATTGGCCCATTCCTCCTGACAGAACTGGTGTAACGGAGTCAGGTTTGTAGGCCTCCTTGCTCGCACACGCTTTTTCAGTTCTGCCCACACATTTTCTATAGTATTGAGGTCAGGGCTTTGTGATGGCCAATCCAATACCTTGACTTTGTTGTCCTTAAGCCATTTTGCCACAACTTTGGAAGTATGCTTAGGGTCATTGTCCATTTGGAAGACCCATTTGCGACCAAGCTTTTACTTCCTGACTGACGCCTTGAGATGTTGCTTCAATATATCCACATAATTTTCCTTCCTCATGATGCCATCTATTTTGTGAAGTGCACCAGTCCCTCTTGCAGCAAAGCACCCACACAACATGATGCTCTCCCTTCTTCCTCCAAACTGATTTCTTTAGATTTTCCCATGATGTCGAGCAAAGAAGCACTGAGTTAGAAGGTAGGCCTTGATATACATCCAGAGGTAAACCTCCAATTGACTAAAATTATGTCAATAAAAAAAAAACTTCAACCTAAGTGTATGTAAACTTCCAACTTCAACTGTATACGTATAATGTGTGTGTGTGTGTGTGTGACGCACGTGTTTAATATGTATGCAGGTGTAACCCAACAGGCACAAAATGTACTTGGCAGCAACTGAAGATGAAATATAAAAATATACTTCAAACAGGTAAGGTATAATTTCATTACAAGCAATTGTGATGTTGTTCAGCCTACCCTACCTAAATAAACTGTATTCAGTGGCTACATTCAACATATTTAAGTAGTTTGTGAAATCTTCTAAGCAAACATTTTTTTAAATAGACAATAGAAAAAATGCTGGGGGATGAAAAACAAGTGGGGGTCCACTACCACCACTCACAGAGGCTGAAGAGATGGCCCTCAGTCAAAACAGTGGGCGACCTATTGCTGAAGGCATCTCTGGAGGAAGCTCATCTGACACAACTGCTGTTACTTTTTCAGATTCTTAGTTGTCCTTCAGACATCATAATCTATTTTAAGGTGACTCAGTTATATATTTAAAAAATGGTGATGTGACCTGCACACTGTTGTAAAAACAAAATAAAAATTAGGTGGGGTACTTTTCTGGGTTAATGTTATAATTTAACTGTCTAATCTTCATCTTCTACCAGTGACTGATGGTGTAATCTGTCTGGTGGAGCCTTCTGGCATAACAAACCTCCATGCAGTTGTAAGCACTCTTAATACTCCACAGATTTTTTTATAATGGGTAGAACACAAACATTAAAAATTTTCACTACAGGAGGATGATGAAGACGCCTTGTCAGCTGCCACAGAGAGGCCTATTGAGGTTTACACCTTGAAAATAACATCTACCATAATAATTCTAACAGAGCAATGCTGGAAATTACAATGAGAAAGAGGGTCCATCCACCTCCACAGCAATTACTTTACATTTTAGTCATTTAGCAGACCCTCTTATCCAGAGCAATTTACAGTTAGTTAGTGCACACATGTTCATATTTTTTATGTATTGGTCCCCCGTGGGAATCGAACCCACAACCCTGGCGTTGCAAGCGCCATGCTCTACCATCTGAGCTACACTATAGTTGTATCTTTTCAGATTTCACAAAATACACATTACCTGTCAGTGTTGATGAAGCTGTCGGTGTCATCAGGGCAGTAACTCGGCTCACTATCAGAGGCATCATGATGGCGTGTCCTTTTTATAGGAGTTGAGGGAGACTGAAAAAAACAGAGTAGGTGTCACAAGGGTACTTGTCTCACATGACACACTTATTCTGAGGTCTTGCCTGACAAGCTGTGAAAAAGGCTTTTGAACAATGAATGAAATTACTTTTGGAGGTCACTAAACCATTGCATGTAATGACACACACCTTTTCTCCTTATGGGTAGGTCCCGGCAACCGTTCATGACCAGGGGATAAGTCTGTGCACTTTGTCTAACAGAAAAACAGGGCCAACGATTGTCATCATCCCACAATTATGAACATAGAAATAGCCTGAGAAATAGCATATTTAATTTCCTTGTCCCATCACGCTCTAGTGACTCCTTGTGGTGGGCCGGGTGCCTGCAAACTGCCTCGGTCGCCAGCTGGACTGTGTACTCTCCGACACATTGGTGTGGCTGGCAGGGTCGTGTTTCGGAGGACGCATGGCTCTCGACCTTCCCCTCTCCCGAGTCTGTAGGGGGGTTGCAGCAATGTGACAAGGCTTTAACTACCAATTGGGGAGAAAAAGTGGGGAAAGATGTCATTTGGGTGGTGGACCATTCTTGATACATGCTGTGACAGGAAAAATTACATATTTACCTTGTTTGTTTGATATTAACAGTTAACAATATGTACTCAAAAAAGTAAGACATTTCTGTACTACTGATGGTGTGTTTTATGGTCTCCACTCTCTGCTCAAATTTGGATGTATGGTCACTAGAGGTGGCTTGAGCTAACAGATGGCACGGTGATAAAAACTTTACAACCACAGTCCATTGTCTGATCAGTGGTGCACGTGAGGCAGATGTCTCCAGTTTGTCTCTGTTCTGGCATTCCATTGACAAGATGTGGTGGGGGTAACCGAGAGAGGGAGCCTGGAGGAGAAGAAAATAATCCCTAATTGTCTCAAGTTATCCTTGCATCTGGGAAACTAAGCCAGGGTGGGGTTAAGACAACACCCCTGTACAAGATGACCATAGGATGAACCCAAAGTGGCTTATGGTGCTCTATGATCTGCCTGAGAGTTGTGGAACTAAGTATTCTTATTGTCCTATATAAGACGTCTTATACATTAGTTAAGCTCTCGGCAACACAACTTAGAGTGGCGGCCGACGGTTTCATTATTGCAATAATTAATCGATGTTGAATAAAGATGATTGTTTGAATAAATTTACACAACAACGCGGGAAACTGTTGAGCGTGAAAAAGCCAGAAGCATTGCAGTTCTTGACACAAACCGGTGCATCTGGCACCTACTTATCCATTCACCCTCTGAATGGCACCATACACAATCCATGTCTCAATTGTCTCAAGGCTTAAAAAGTGACATCAATAAAGGATCATAGGTGTACTTAATGATTGTACACTCAGTGTACATGACATGAGTTTTATGATGTGGAAATGTGAAGGGCACATTTGGTGTTTGGCTTGCTTGTATGACATCACACAGTATTTATTAAAATCCTCAACGTCTCCTCTATAAAAATACATTGAGCCTTCTTAATTCACAGCATTTCCCTCCCTCAGACAACAGAACATTTGCAAAAGATTCCTAATTAGCGCGACGGATGGGGGAAATTTCTTCTCAAGTTCAGAACGTCTGTCAGTCAAAACCCATACAGCGCTGTGAAGTGCAAGCATTGAGCTCTGACGTAATGTATGGCATGTTACTGTCCAGCCACTGCATTCTAATTTAGGTGCTTATCAGTGCACAAAATCTGCCATTTTCAACCCGAACACGTATACGAGTGTAAAGGCTACCGTCATTTATCTAAAAATGCATAACACTACATGGAAAGGCATATTTACAGGTCTAACACGCCAGTGTATGAGTCCGAAATTTTTTAATTTCTGGAAATTTGCGAGCATGTGTCAAGCCGCATTTGGCCTTGCAAACGTCCTGTACATCTCCGATATCGTCTCTCCCATAAATGTATTTGGTTGTGCATGCTTATTTGCCCCCACTGAATGCTGATGCTAGTCATTGCTAGCTTTCCTTAGTGGCTGTCAATGGTATATTAAAATCACAATTAATACTTTTAGTGAATTATGAATGAATACATTCCTTAAAAAAAATTATATTATATAATATATATATTAATATCACACATCAGGGTTCCTACATCTTTTCAGAAATAAAATTCAACCACCACTATTAAGGTTTTACTTAATTGAATAAAACACAGAAATCCACTTAATTACTTCTTGAAGGATAATTCCTTTCAGTAGATAAGGAGGAAGTGGCTAATAGTATCTGCATTTAGGCTACGCATGGCCTGAAATTAAAGTAACCCCCATGGAGGCTCGATCTGGGCCAAGCTGGAGGTATCCTGCCTGTACTCTGCTTGATTCTTTTGAAAACACTATAATTTATCTTTTGAATTTCAAATGTGGTGCTTATCACTTTAAAGTCCCACCAACCCCAGATTGAGAGATATTCAATGGGAATTCTAACCTTTGACATCTCACTCTTTCCTTGATTGTAGTTCCCTCAAACAGTTGTTGATATCTTGTGAAATAACTGTCATAATTGGACTATTGTGAAAACAAGACTTGAATTCCATCCACTCTGTTTTTCATGCACTGTAAACTCAGATATATCTTTTTTTCATATGTTGTAGCTTAGACCCTATTTTATATCTTCTGAGGTGTTTGTGTTGTGCCCGTTCTCGGTTGAGACACAGCATGCTCTTATACAGGGTGCGTGTCATGTTTTGGCTGATGTACTAAAATGGAAATCAAATAGAAATTAGAAGGTTACTCAAGACAAAAATGAAAGTAGGGTGGTTGGGCGTATAATGCGAACGTCTAGCAACCCAAAGGTTGCGTGTTTGAATTTCATCACAGATTTTAGCAATATCGCAACTTTACAACTACTTTTTACCTAATTTGCAAGTACTTAGCATGTTAGCTAACCCTTCACTTAATCTTAACCCTGATCCTAACGTCGAGCATAATGACTCTGAGCTGCTGAGGAGAGCCCCCGAGGACAATGAGGGGTACCTGCTTAGGGTCTCCACGGAGGACGTATGTCATTAAAGTGTGTTAACCCTCGCAAGGCTGCCAAACCAGACGGCATCCCTAGCCGCACCCTTAGAGCATATGCAGACCGCTATACCCACCTGCATCAAGATGTCCACTATCATCCCCGTGCCCAAGAAAGGGAAAGTAACTGAACTGAATGACTACCGACCCATAGCACTCACTTCTATCATCATGAAGTGCTTCGAGAAAGACCACATCACCTCCTCCCTCCCCGACACACTCAACCCTCTCCAATTCTCTTACCACCCTGACAGATCCACGGACAAAGCAATCCCCATTGCACTTCTCAACATCAGACACAAACCAGCAGTGGGATGCAGGGTGCTATGCTGCTGTAATATACAGCGGGTGAAATAAGTATTGAACACGTCACCATTTTTCTCAGTAAATATATTTCCAAAAGGTGCTATTGACATTACATTTTCACCAGATGTTGGTAACAACCTAAGTAATCCTTACATACAAAGAAACCAAAACAAATAAGTTCAGAAATTAAGTTGTGTAATAATGTGAAATGACACAGGAAAAAAGTATTGAACACATGAAGAAAGGGAGGTTCAAAAAGGCATGGAAAGCCAAGACATCAGCTGAAAACTATCAGTAATTAAAAAGCAATCCAGCCCCCTGTCAGTGCAAATTAATATCAGCTGGTTCAGTCCCAACTGATGGCCTACAAAAAGGTCTCATTGCCAAGGTGTCACACAAGACACATCTCATGATGGGTAAAAGCAAAGAGCTGTCTCAAGACATTCGCAACCTAATTGTTGCAAAACATAATGATGGCATTGGTTATAGGCGCATTTCTAAACTTCTGAATGTTCCAGTGAGCACTGTTGGGGCCATAATACGGAAGTGGAAAGACAATCATTTCACCATAAATTTGCCTCACGCATTCACGCATTTCTAAATTACTCTATTTCCTTGCAATATGTTTTGTGTGTTCTGAACACGTGGGTTTATGTTTTGCTTGCCATATATATTAATTTTTTGCTCTCAATACATTTGGGTTTATGTTTTGCAATACATTCAATAAAAATTTGAATGACCAGCTAAATTGCAGTGGTATGAAGGGATATATCCATTCTATGATTTATATTTCTATGATTGATGTTAACGGTTTAAAAAGATTTTCAAGATATTATAAAATAGTTTGACAACCCTGTTTGAAAGTTTGAAAGCTCATCTGTTTATGTTTTTCAGTGATGAGGACATGGATGTCTCATGGTAGGGTGGGGTATGCAAAATGGGTCAACTTTGAGAACCTCTATCTCCTAAATGTTTTGGCATTCAGGTACAAAAAGTCACTTTCTAACCATTTCTGGGTGTGGTTTCTAGGGTGTGGTCAAAAAAGGTATTGAAATCAAATGGAACCCCCATTGTTTAAATGCAGGCCCTGGTCACCCAACGAATTCACCCCACAGGCACTGCATAGTTGGCTTCATGCTAATGTACCTCCCAATGTAAAATTAACCGCAGCGGCGCTGAAGTGGCACCAACCAGTGACTTCATACGGTAGCCCATTGTACGTGCATGGAAATTTGCTAGCAGACCCCTATGTACTGTATCTATTTTGGACGCCTGAATTGTGACGTCTATTATTTGAATAAGTTCCATGTGAGCTGGAATGTCAGGTGAATGTTTAGAGATAAATGTACAAAGTTGTGGAAAACTATATCTATCAGTCGTCTGTCATCTTAACACATTTCAATGGTGCTTTACTCTGCCTGTCCAATGGGGCCCAAGTCAGTCATTATTTCCATCTGGAAATGTCTTCTCTCTCTTCTTTGTGTCTATCTATCTATCCATTAATTATTAAAGGGCTACATTTGGATAACTACTGTATATGCTGAGATGAATGAAATTAGAGTACAGAATATAATAACGCTTGTGGGCGTAGAATGTATCAGTTCCAGAGTCTCTTAAGCCCATAGGGTTGTGGTCTCCTTCAAATGAGGAGCCAGAGTGCAATGCATTCTTTATGGCAGGTCAAATCCAATGGGTCTTTCACACTTTTAATGGGCTTTCCCACTGTTTGGAGAGAGAGTAATAGGAGTGATTGTTTGTTTTGGAGACTGACCTCAATGTCTCTATCGTCCGCCCTTTTGTTCCCCACAGGGCATTGGTCCCACAGTGCATTTCAGACCGCAGGCCTCCTAGTGTGGCTTGGAGGAGTGTTCAGATGCAGTGCTGGTCTAGATGCACTATATAACCTTCTTATGTCTATTTTTGCTTCAGATTAGATATTTTTTTTTATGTGTGGAATACAGTGCTTGAATGAGTGACACAAGGAGTCAATAAAATAAGTCCAAACATGCAGGATAATAAGAGGTGTGCTTTCTCATCTCATTACTCAGCTGCTTAGTTGTTGGATGTGAATGCCTTTCTATGTACAGTTACAGTGACATTTTCTGATTGCTTTGCTGCAGTAAGGAGACACTAGAGTGCTCTGTTTCAAAGTCATAAGATGAGTCTTTTGCATTTACTTCACCGTTGGGTATTCATGGATTGTGCATCTGGGATGTGAACAAAATATAGACACAAGAAAGGATTCAAAGAACCTTACACATTACAGATTAGTACCCATTTACCCCAAGATTAGTAGTCCATGTGATATTTAGTAGTCCAGGCCTCAGGTGTACCACCTCAAATCAAATCAAATTTGATTGGTCACATACTGTCACGATGTGGGTGTTGGAGAGACCAAGACGCAGCGCAGGGATAGTAGTTCGACATTTTCTTATTTATTGTATATGTATAAATCGAAAATAAACGGCGAACTACAGGATGCAAAACTGAAACTATACTCTAACGTCCCATTCACAAAAACCACACGGAATGAACGGACGTAAAAAAAGAACACTTACTTCACCCGTGACTGCGACATATACCTCGACATGTACGATAACAACCCACACCCGCGTGAGGGACAGACTCGACATATATTGGATCCCTAATTAGAGACAATGGTTAGCAGCTGCCTCTAATTAGAGATCCACCCAAACCCCACAAAGAAACAGAAAAGAACGACACTGTCAGACTCTGCCCATAGCTACATAGAGATGCCTATTGCTTCTCTATGGCCAGAGCCTGACAGTACCCCACCCCCAAGGCGCGGACTCCCGGACGCCTAAAAAAAAAACACACACAAAACACGGGGGGGTAAATGGGCGGGAAAACTAGTCCATCGGGGGCGGCTCCGGCTCCGGCGCTGTGGACAGTTTTGTCCCGTGCCCCTTCCTTATCACCGGTCCCGGGCTGTGGACCGGTGGGGCAAAAGGCTCCGGCCATGGAGCGGGGAAAACAACCGGGCCCGGACTGGGCACCGGTGGGGTAAACGGCTCCGGCCATGGAGCGGGGAAAACAACCGGGCCCGGACTGGGCCCCGGTGGGACAAACTGCTCCGGCCATGGAGCTGGGAAAACCGCCGGACCCGGACTGGGCACCGGTGGGACGAACTGCTCCGGCCATGGAGCTGGGAAAACAACCGGGCCCGGACTGGGCACCGGTGGGGTAAACGGCTCCGGCCATGGAGTGGGAAAAACACTCGGGCCCGGACTGGGCACCGGTGGGACAAACGGCTCCGGCCATGGAGCGGGGAAAACAACCGGGCCCGGACTGGGCACCGGTGGAGCGGACTGCTCCGGCACTGAGGCGGAGCAGGCGGCTGGGCCCGGACTGGGCACCGGTGGGGCGGACTGCTCCGGCACTGAGGCGGAGCAGGCGGCTGGACCCGGACTGGGTACCGGTGGAGCGGACTGCTCCGGCACTGAGGCGGAGCAGGCGGCTGGACCCGGACTGGGTACCGGTGGAGCGGACTGCTCTGGCACTGAGGCGGAGCAGACGGCTGGACCCGGACTGGGTACCGGTGGAGCGGACTGCTCTGGCACTGAGGCGGAGCAGGCGGCTGGACCCGGATTGGGCACCGGTGGAGCGGACTGCTCTGGCACTGAGGCGGAGCAGGGGGCTGGACCCGGATTGGGCACCGGTGGAGCGGACTGCTCTGGCACTGAGGCGGAGCAGGCGGCTGGACCCGGATTGGGCACCGGTGGAGCGGACTGCTCTGGCACTGAGGCGGAGCAGACGGCTGGACCCGGACGGGGTACCGGTGGACTGACCCTCGCAGGAGGTGCGGGGGCGCTGACCCTCGCTGGAGGTTGAGAGGCGCTGACCTTCGCTGGAGGTTGAGAGGCGCTGACCTTCGCTGGAGGTTGAGAGGCGCTGACCTTCGCTGGAGGTTGAGAGGCGCTGACCTTCGCTGGAGGTTGAGAGGCGCTGACCTTCGCTGGAGGTTGAGAGGCGCTGACCTTCGCTGGAGGTTGAGAGGCGCTGACCTTCGCTGGAGGTTGAGGGGCGCTGACCTTCGCTGGAGGTTGAGGGGCGCTGACCTTCGCTGGAGGTTGAGGGGCGCTGACCTTCGCTGGAGGTTGAGGGGCGCTGACCTTCGCTGGAGGTTGAGGGGCGCTGACCTTCGCTGGAGGTTGAGAGGCGCTGACCTTCGCTGGAGGTTGAGAGGCGCTGACCTTCGCTGGAGGTTGAGAGGCGCTGACCTTCGCTGGAGGTTGAGAGGCGCTGACCTTCGCTGGAGGTTGAGAGGCGCTGACCTTCGCTGGAGGTTGAGAGGCGCTGACCTTTGCTGGAGGTTGAGAGGCGCTGACCTTTGCTGGAGGTTGAGAGGCGCTGACCTTCGCTGGAGGTTGAGAGGCGCTGACCTTCGCTGGAGGTTGAGAGGCGCTGACCTTCGCTGGAGGTTGAGAGGCGCTGACCTTCGCAGGAGGTTGAGAGGCGCTGACCTTCGCAGGAGGTTGAGAGGCGCTGACCTTCGCAGGAGGTTGAGAGGCGCTGACCTTCGCAGGAGGTTGAGAGGCGCTGACCTTCGCAGGAGGCTTAGAGGCGCTGACCTTCGCAGGAGGCTTAGAGGCGCTGACCTTCGCAGGAGGCTTAGAGGCGCTGACCTTCGCAGGAGGCTTAGAGGTGCTGACCTTCGCAGGAGGCTTAGAGGCGCTGACCTTCGCAGGAGGCTTAGAGGCGCTGACCTTCGCAGGAGGCTTAGAGGCGCTGACCTTCGCAGGAGGCTCAGGGTGGCTGACCCTCGCTGGAGGCTCAGGGTGGCTGACCCTCGCTGGAGGCTCAGGGTGGCTGACCCTCGCTGGAGGCTCAGGGTGGCTGACCCTCGCTGGAGGCTCAGGGTGGCTGACCCTCGCTGGAGGCTCAGGGTGGGGAGCCGGCACGGGTCTTACCGGACTGGGAAGGCGCACCGGAGGTCGAATGCGTGGAGCTGGCACGGGACGCACCTGGCTAGACGCACGCCCTGGAGGTTGGGTGCAGGGAGTCGGGCAGAGGTCCGGACCCGGACTGGACATCGGTGAAGCGGATTGCTCTGGCCTGGAAGGGGAGTATCTGACCGGACCTGGACTGGTCCACTCCGCCATCTCCCTCTCGACCTCCTCCTCTATCTCCACCAATTCCCTCAGAACCTCCCCAAAATGCTCCTCCAGCTCCTCCGCCTGCTCCTTGCTCTGAGCCCCCCATTGGTACCTGGGTCTCTCCATGGTCCACATGGGGAGTGGAGTTGGCTCCTCCAGGAGCCCCCAGGGGTGAGGGAACCGAAGCAGGTCCTCCTCCTCGTCCTCCTCTGACGAGTCCGACTCGAACCCTCCGAGGAGTTCGGTGTTGGTAAACCGACGCGGGGCTCTCTCGCTCTCCGTCTCTCCCCATTTCACCATGAACCTTTCACGGTCCTCTGGCTCCACCCTAGGCCACGGGGGAAACGGCGCTGGCGCTACTTCCTCCTCCGTCTCTCGCCAGCTGCGCTGCTTGGTCTCCAGGTGGTGGGTTGTTCTGTCACGATGTGGGTGTTGGAGAGACCAAGACGCAGCGCAGGGATAGTAGTTCGACATTTTCTTATTTATTGTATATGTATAAATCGAAAATAAACGGAGAACTACAGGATGCAAAACTGAAACTATACTCTAACGTCCCATTCACAAAAACCACACGGAATGAACGGACGTAAAAAAAGAACACTTACTTCACCCGTGACTGCGACATATACCTCGACATGTACGATAACAACCCACACCCGCGTGAGGGACAGACTCGACATATATTGGATCCCTAATTAGAGACAATGGTTAGCAGCTGCCTCTAATTAGAGATCCACCCAAACCCCACAAAGAAACAGAAAAGAACGACACTGTCAGACTCTGCCCATAGCTACATAGAGATGCCTATTGCTTCTCTATGGCCAGAGCCTGACACATACACGTGGTTAGCAGATGTTATTGCGGGTGTAGCGAAATGCTTATGCTTCTAGCTCTGACAATGCAGTAATAATACGTTTTATATAACAGTTTCACAACATATACCCAAATACACAAAGGATTGGATTGAGAATACATACACCCCCAGTCAAAAGTTTGGAATATTACTCATTCAAGTGTTTTTCTTTATTTGCACAATTTTTTTTTTTATATCATAGTTTTGATGTCTTCACTTTTATTCTACAATGTAAAAAATTGTACAAGTAAAGAAAAACCCTTGAATGAGTAATATTCCAAACTTTTGACCGGGGATGTACATAAATGTCAGGGCGGCATTGGACTAAGATACAGTGGCATAGTAAGCTTTATAGTATGCAGTATACACATAAGAGGTTGGTGATGCAGTATATGAACACGATTAAGTGACTTAAGATACCGAAGAATGGTACAGTTTAAACATATGAGATGAGTAGTGCAAGATACGGAAACATTATTAAAGTGACTAGTGTTTCATTTCCTTAAAGTGGTCGGTGATTTTCTAATCTATGTCTATAGGCAGCAGTCTCTGTGCTAGAGATGGTTGTTAAGCAGTCGGTGGCGTAGTATAGAGTACAATACAGTATATACATATGAGATGGGTGATGCAATATGTACACACAATTAGAGTGACTAAGATACTGTAGAATAGTGTGGAGTACAGTTTAAACATATGAGATGAGTAGTGCAAGATACGGATACATTATTAAAGTGGCTAGTGTTCTATTCTTTAAAAGTGGCCTGTGATTTCTAATCAGTGTCTATAGACAGCCGCCTCTGGTGTTTTAGTGATCGCTGTTTAGCAATCTGATGGCCTTGAGATAGAAGCTGTTTTTCAGTCTCTCTGTCCCAGTTAGATATGCACCTGTACTGACCTCGGCTTCTGGATGATAGCGGGGTGAACAGGCAGTGGCTCGGATGGTTGATGTCTTTGATGACCTTTTTGGCCTTCCTTTGGCAACGGGTGCTGTAGGTGTCCAGGAGGGTGGGAACTTTGCCCCCAGTAATGTGTTGGGCAGACCACACCACCCTCTGGAGAGTTTTTCGGTTATGGGCGGTGCAGTTGCCGTACCAGGCTATGATGCAGCCCGACAGGATGCTCTCAATTGTGCATCTGTAGAAGTTAGTGAGGGTTTTGGGTGATAAGTCATCTTTAGCCTCCTGAGGTTGGGCGCTCTTTCCCCCTTTTTTTGTTGTGTTTGGACTTTGTGTCTTTTGGTTGGGGGGAAGTATCGCGGTCAGGAGCCCGCGCCTTAGGTGGTGGGTACTGTAAGGGCCTGACTGAGGCCAGGTCTCTGACTCCCACTATAGGGAGTGGGATGGCCACAGTCAGGTCCTGACATTCACTATGGGTGTGGGTTTGATGATCCCCAATTAGAGGCAGCTGTCTTGAGTTGTCTCTAATTGGGGATTCTATTTATGTTCACGTTTTGTCCACCTGCGCCGTGGATCATTGTTCGTATGTGCGTTTATGTGTCGTCACTAAACGACCAGCTTCACGGTACTGTTACGTTTGTTGTTTTCTCTATTTCACTCTTAAAATAAAACATGTTTGCACCGTCCTCTCACTCTGCGACTCGTTCCCTCACCACTCACCGTGACAGTTGGAAACACTGTATTCAGGATAATTTTTTTTGCTGTATTTCTTTAGTGGCTAGATGCAAACAGGATGCATGTTTTGGAATATTTCTATTCTGTGAAGGTTTCCTTCAATTCAATACTTCAACTAATACTTGTCATTCTCAACCGAGGGTTAGTATTGTGGACTACAGTCGTGGACAAAAGTTTTGAGAATGACACAAGTCTCCACAAAGTTTGCTGCTTCAGTGTTCTTAGATCTTTATGTCAGTAGTTACTGTGTTACACTGAAGTATAATTACAAGTATTCCATAAGTGTCAAAGGCTTTCATTGACAATGACATTCAGTTTATGCAAAGAGTCAATATTTGTAGTGTTGACCCTTCTTTTTCAAGACCTCTGCAATCCACCCTGGCATGCTGTCAATTAACTTCTGGGCCACATCCTGACTGATGGCAGGCCATTCTTGCATAATCAATGCTTGGAGTTTGTCAACAAGTTGTGCATTTTTGTTTGTCCACCCGCCTCTTGAGGATCAACCACAAGTTCTCAATGGGATTAAGGTCTGGGGAGTTTCCTGGCCATGGACCCAAAATGTCAATGTTTTGTTCCCCGAGCCACTTAATTATCACTTTTGCCTTACGGCAAGGTGCTCCATCATGCTGGAAAAGGCATCTCAGGGTAGTAAGTTGGTGGTTCTTGTTATCCCCCTATTGGTGTAGGGGCTGTGCTTGGCAGAGTGGGTGAGGTTATATCCTGCCTGGTTTGGCCCTGTCCGGGGGTATTGTCTGGGTATTGTCGGAGGGGGCCACAGTGTCTCCTGACCCCCCTGTCTCAGCCTCCAGTACCTATGCTGCAATAGTCTATGTGCCAGGGGGCTAGGGTCAGTTTGTTAAATCTGATGTTATTATCCAGTGTCTTGTGTGAATTTAAGTATGCTCCCTCTAATTCGCTCTCTCTCCCACTCTACCTCCTCTCCCGGAGGACCTGAGCCTACCCGGAGGACCATGCTTCAGGACCACCTGTCCTGATGACTCCTAGCTGTCCCCAGTCCACCTGGTTGTGCTGCTGCACCGGTTTCAACTCCTCTGCCTGCGGTTATGGAACCCTGACCTGTTCATTGGACGTGCCACCCTGTCCCAGACCTGCTGTTTTCACCTCACTCTCGCTCTATTGCACTGAAAAACCAAGTGACATTCACTGCTGATGTATTTACCTGTTGCAACCTCCACAACTACTTTTATTATTTATTTGACCCTGCTGGTCATCTATGAACATTTGAACATCTTGGAGAAAGAACTGGCCTTAATGGCCATAAATTGTTTTAATCTCCACCCGGCACAGCCAGAAGAGGACTGGCCACCCCTCAGAGCCTGGTTCCTCTCTAGGTTTCTTCCTAGGTTTTGCCTTTCTAGGGAGTTTTTCCTAGCCACCGTGCTTCTACATCTGCATTGCTTGCTGTTTGGGGTTTTAGGCTGGGTTTCTGTATAGCACTTTGTGACATCGGCTGATGTAAAAAGCGCTTTATAAAAATTTTTTGATTGATTGATTGATTGGTAGTCACCAAACTTTTCTTGGATGGTTGGGAGAAGTTGCTCTTGGAGGATGTGTTGGTACCATTCTTTATTCATGGCTGTGTTCTTAGGCAAAATTGTGAGTGAGCCCACTCCCTTGGCTGAGAAGCAACCCCACACTTGAATGGTCTGAGGATGCTTTACTTTTGGCATGACACAGGACTCACCTTGTCTTCTCCGGACAAGGTGTTTTCCGGATGGCCCAAACAATCGGAAAGGGGATTCATCAGAGAAAATGACTCTACCCCAGTCCTCATCAGTCAAATCCCTGTACCTTTTGCAGAATATCAGTTTGTCCCTGATGTTTTTCCTGGAGAGAAATGTCTTCTTTGCTGCCCTTCTTGACACCAGGCCATCCTCCAAAAGTCTTCACCTCACTGTGCATGCAGATGCACTCACACCTGCCTGCTGCCATTCCTGAGCAAGCTCTGCACTGGTGGTGCCCCGATCCCGCAGCTGAATCAACTTTAGGAGACTGTCCTGGCGCTTGCTGGACTTTCTTGGGCGCCCTGACGCCTTCTTCACAACAATTGAACCTCTCTCCTTGAAGTTCTTGATGATCCGATAAATGGTTGATTTAGGTGCAATCTTACTGATGCCTTCTTCACAACAGTTGAACCTATCCTTGCCTGTGAAGCCTTTTTTTTGCAAAGCAATGATGACGGCACGTGTTTCCTTGCAGGTAACCATGGTTGACAGAGGAAGAACAATGATTTCAAGCACCACCCTCCTTTTAAAGCTTCCAGTCTGTTATTCTGACTCAATCATCATGACAGAGTGATCTCCAGCCTTGTCCTCGTCAACACTCTCACCTGTGTTAACGAGACAATCACTGACATGATGGCAGCTGGTCCTTTTGTGGCAGGGCTGAAATGCAGTGGAAAAGTCCATTTTGATGGCAAAGAGGGACTTTGCAATTAATTGCAATTCATCTGATCACTCTTCATGACATTCTGGAGTATATCAACATCAACACTGAGGCAACAAACTTTGTGGAGACCAATACTTGTGTCATTCTCAAAACTTTTGGCCACGACTGTACAATGTTGTTGGTCCATCATCAGTTTTCTCCTATCAAAGCCATTAAACTCTAACTATTTTAAAGTCACCTTTGGCATCATGTTGAAATCCCTGAGTGGTTTTTTGTGGCAACTGAGTTAGGAAGGACACCTGTATCTTTGTAGTGACTAAGTGTATTGATACGCCATCCAAAGTTCCCTTCTTTGCGAGGCTTTGGAAAACCTCTATGGTCTTTGTGGTTGATCTATGTTTGAAATTCACTGCTCGACCTTACAGATAATTGTATGTGTGGGGTACAGAGATGAGGTAGTCATTCAAAAATCATGTTAAACACTATTACTGCACACAGAGTGTATTATCTGAGAGGTTAAGCACATTTTTACTCCTGAACTTATTTAGACTTGCCATAACAAAGGGGTTAACCCCTTAAAGTCAATGTCTGTGTCAGGCTCTGGCCATAGAGAAGCCTTTTGCTTCTATATGTGGTCATGGTCAGAGTCTGACAGTTCTATGTGGTATACTTCTGTGTAGTATTTTGTGTTGGATCCCTAATTAGAGGCAGCTGCTATGCATTGTCTCTAATTGGGGATCCTACTTAGGTTTGGATGTCCCACACCATGTTGTGGTCCATTATCTACATTTCAGAGAAGTAAGTGTGTTTCCGTTATTTGTATCATTGTGCATTTGTATAGTTCGTCACTGAGTTGATTTATACATTAAAGAGATGTCGAACTATGACTGCGCTGTGCCTTGGTCTGTCATAACACCCACTCGTGACAGTCTGTGCCACCACAAAAATAAATTAGCATAATAAATAAATCCCCATAAAAATCTGTAAATTTAAGATCAATTCATCAAATCCGCCGATGTCGCACTTTCGCATCTGTGGTGACAGAGCTAGAATGGTGTTTGTGAAACCATGAGGAATCCCAGTCTGGCCTCAAAGCTCTCCTCCTCCTCCACCCTCCTAACGCAGGGATTGGACTCGACAGCGGGAAGAAGGGCCACCAAGGCTCTCCACCACTTCGCCTGTTCCTCCTTCGGCCGATCGAAAAACCCCACCGGTGTCTTCCAGTTCTCCGCCGTTAGAGGCTGAAGTGGTGGTCGCTGTTCTGCCTCCCGCACCCGAGGTAGCTCCTCCTCCACTCCCCACATTTGAGGCGACAAGAACCTCTCCTCCTCTCTGCGCGGGGTGCTGGGGCGAAGGGACTACTCCTCTAGATTGAATCCCCGTGGTGGCTCCTCCCATAGCGCCCAAGAGGACGAAGACCGGGGCCTCACTCCTTCCTGCTCCCACAGTTGTAGGGGCTCTGCCACGAGCCCCCACGCTGGTCCATCCATGGGCTCCTCTTCCCAGTTACCTCCGGGACCTTTGATCGCCGGCATGTCCTACGTCGGCGTTGCTCCTCCTTGATTACTGGGGCAATAGATTAAGAATACTCCTCCTCCCGTATCAGCTGCGGGTTCCCATGGTGGTGGATCCTTCTGTCACAATGTGAGGGAAGGGAACGAGGCACAGAACGAGAGGTGCGTGCAAATATGTTTATTAACTCAATCAAAATCACGAAAACCACGAAATCGAGACAGCACCATGAACTGGTGTCTAGTAATGCACAAGCACACACAAGGATCCACGACGCAGGTGGACACAATGGGAACACAAATAGAATCCCCAATTAGAGACAACTCAAGACTGCTGCCTCTAATTGGGGATTAGCCAAACTCAAAAAGGACTCCCTGAATACTATTGTCAGGTCCTGACTGTGGCCATACGACTCCCAATAGAGGGAGCCTCAGTCAGGCCCTGACACCAAGTACTCCCATGAATAATAGAAAGACACGTGATTGTATACAAATGTAAGCAATGTTTGAAATGAAAATGTTTTAGTCAAATATTGAATCTGTTTGGGCTTCTTGTGGTCAATTTGCTGTCTACAAATGATTTGTAATTATGTTCCGACCCCCCAACCATCCGCTCAAGAAAAATCGGGCCGTGGCTGAATCTAGTTGATGATCCCTATTCTATAGTATATCATCCCCAGTGGTGTAAAGTACTTAAATTTACTATTCATATTTTTGACTACTTTTACTTAACTACATTCCTAAAGAAAATAATGTACTTTTTACTCCATACATTTTCCCTGAGGCCCAAAAGTACTCAAATCAAATTCAATTTTATTGGCCACATACACATGGTTAGCATATGTTATTGCGAGTGTAGCGAAATGCTTCTAGCTCCGACAGTGCAGTACTATCTAACAATAATGTCTAACAGTTTCACAACATATAACACACATACATCTAAGTAAGAAAGGATTTACACATCACCATTTTTCTCAGTAAATATATTTCCAAAGGTGCTATTGACAAGCTCCATTTCTAAGCTTCTGAATGTTCCAGTGAGCACTGTTGGGGCCATAATCCGGAAGTGGAAAGACAATCATTTCACCATAGATGTGCAAGATTTCTCGCAAGATTTCTGACAGAGGAGTGAAAAGAATAATCAGAAGAGTTATCCAAGAGCCAAGGACCACTTGTGGAGAGCTTCAAAAAGACCTGCAATTAGCAGGTACTGTTGTCTCAAAGAAAACAGTAAGTAATGCACTCCACCGCCATGGCCTGTATGCACGCTCACCAGGCAAGACTCCATTGCTGAAAAAAAAGCATGTTGAAGCTCGTTTAAAGTTTGCTGCACAACATTTGGAAAAGCCAGTGAAATACTGGGAGAATATAGTGTGGTCAGATGAGAGCAAAATTGAACTGTTTGGATGTCATAATACACACCATGTTTGGAGGAGAAATGGCACTGCACATCACCCTAAAAACACCATACCAACAGTGACGTTTGAAGGTGGGAACATCATGGTGTGGGGCTGCTTTTCAGCAAATGGAACTGGCAAACGTCACATAATTGAAGGAAGGATGAATGGGCAAATTTACCGAGACATTCTTGACAAAAATCTGCTGCCATCTACCAGGATGATGAAGATGAAACAAGGGTGGACATTTCAGCAAGACAATGATCCCAAACACACAGCCAAGGAAACTCTCAATTGGTTTCAAAGAAAGAAAATAAAGCTGCTAGAATGGCCCAGCCAATCACCTGACTTAAATCCCATTGAAATTCTATGGAAAGAACTGAAGATCAAGATTCATAGAAGAGGCCCACGGAACCTTCAAGATTTGAAGACTGTTTGTGTGGAAGAATGGGCCAAAATCACACCAGAGCAATGCATGCGACTAGTTTCTCCATACAGGAGGCGTCTTGAAGCTGTCATTACCAACAAAGGCTTCTGTACAAAGTATTAAATAAATATCAGTAAGTGTGTTCAATACTTTTTCCCTGTGTCATTTCACATTATTACACATAACATAATTTCTGAACTTATTTGTTTTGGTTTCTTTGTATGTATGGATTACTTGGGTTGTTACCAACATCTGGTGAAAATGTAATGTCAATAGCACCTTTGGAAATATTTTTACTGAGAACAATGGTGACGTGTTCAATACTTATTTCACCCGCTGTATGCCAGGGCGGCATTGGACTAAGATCGTTACATTTTGTTACATTTTGAATTCTTAGCAGTACAGGAAAATAGTCCATTCATGCACTTATCAAGAGAATATGCATGGTCATCCTTACTGCCTGTGATCTGACTCACTAAACACACATGCTTCGTTTGTAAATTATGTCTGTGTGTGCCCCTGGCTATCCATAAATTAGAAAAACAAGAAAATGGTGCTGTCTAGTTTTTAATATAAGACATTTGAAAAGATTTATACTTTTACTTTTGATACTTGAGTATATTTTTGTAATTCCATGTACTTTTGATACTTAAGTATATTTAAAACCAAATACTTTTTTACTTTTACTCAAGTAGTGTTTTACTGGGTGACTTTCACTTATACTTGAGTCATTTTCTATTAAGGTATCTTTACTCAAGTATGACAATTGGGTTCCTTTTCCACCACTGATCAACCAATGATCAAAGAGCACCTCATGGATTATCTATACATTAAAAAAAATCACTCCTCTCCTGTGTCTTTCCCCTTGTTTGAATTCTAATTTAAGTAATAAGTGACTGTGTGCAACATTAATTTCCAATCACCAAAAGGCCACTGCGTATCTGTGAGAGTGTGTGCATATCCTCAGGTAAAAAAGTGTTTGAAATGCAAAATGTAATTAACATTATGGCAGAGCAATGAAAAAAGGATGGCTTACCCAGTGCTTTCAGTGTGGGTTTGTGTCCTATTTCATATATTCCAAATGATCCTGTATTATATTTGCTCTGTTTGTCAGACCAACCATCTCACTAAAATACTAGGTGGATTTAGAGAATATCACTGTAATTTAAATGACAGCGATCCTGCCGAGTATGGAATATCATGAGGTGTTTTCATAGCGATAGTCCATCTTGAATGAGATTGAGTTACAATTGCTTCACCCATGTGTTGCATCGTAAATTACAGCTATACCCAACCTCCCTGTTGCCTCACCCTCAAAACCTGGTGCTGGAAAGCCATTGGGTGCGAAGGTATTATTACATGGTTTATTGGTTGAGTAGAAACAAAAAGTGCACACCCACTGGGTCTACGGGACCAGGATTGAAGAACACTGGTTGAACGTACTTTGATACCAGTCCATTCTGGTATATTCAGTTGTTCTGAATTTCCTCCGCTTCAGTAACTCTTGGCTGAAGTGAAACTTCTGAAAATTACACACACACTTATGATATAAAAAAATAAATAAAATAGAGAAGCCTATGAAAAGATGGATCTGTAACAAAGCAAACCTCTTGAGTTTTCTGGGTAGAAAATAACCACTTTTCTTTTGTTCCCTTCAACAGCAGCTTTAAAACTGTTGAATTCAATGAATTTGACAAATGGGATAAAGCCAATGAACGATCACCTTGGAAATACACAAAGGCAGTCAGGAAACCATCCATTCCAATGCTTCATCTTTCAGATTTATATATATTTCTCCATCTGCCATAAAAATGGAATAACAATAACAAATGGATGCAATCTAAGAATGTTTCCCATGATTCATATTCCACACAAGAGGAATTTGTTGACTCAGTGAAGAGTTTTTTTTCCCCCTCTTTCCGATAAACAAAAATAAATGTATTCAATAAAGATTACAAACAATTTAAGATGCAATGTTTTCTCTTTCTCAGTGGATTTCTTTTGTAGAAAACACCTTTAGAAAATCACTTTGTCTTCCACTCTGGTGTTGCTATAACTCCCACCAGAATGGGATCCTTGGCGATTATGCTTTCGTGCCAGTGGGAACCTTCAAAACGCCAGAGACTGAGGTGATATTGTTTCTGGTCCAAATAGTTCAAAAGGGCCATACTATATGCTTAGTTACCTTACTTCTTTATCAGAGATGCATTTTGACTTTGACCTTATACTGTAAAGAAACTGGGCGAAAGCTACATACAGTAAATTATTGTTATTCAAATATTTACACATCTTATGACTCAAACCGAGACATTGTGTCACGAGTCGGGAGTGAGCGAGACCAAGGCGCAGCGCATTCATAGTTCGACATTTATTTATACACTCCAAGACGAACTATACAAACAAAATCACGGGTACACAAAACAACGTAACACACCTACTTGTGACCTGCGACATAGAACGATAGATATATTATGACCCACAGCCCCGGTGTGGAAACATACATGCATATGTAGGATCCCTAATTAGAGACGATGCACTGCAGCTGCCTCTAATTAGAGATCCTACACAAACCACCTACAAACCCAGAAAATGATAGACCTGTCAGACTCTGACCATGGCACATAGAGAAGCAATAGGCTTCTCTATGGCCAGAGGCTGACACATTGACTGTCTGATTTTCTTTTCAGGTGACATCCTTCCCCCCCTGTAATAGCTACTGTAAATTGGACAGTGCCGTTAGATTAACAGGAATTTAAGCTTTCTACCCATATAAGATATGTCTATGTCCTCGGAAATGTTCTTGTTACTTACAACGTCATGCTAATCACATTAGCGCACGTTAGCTCTAGCGTTCCGAGAAAGGGACACGATCCTGTAGAGGTTAATAGTGAGGGCAGTTCCCACTCCTCTTATATTTTTTACAAGCTTTTAATTATAGTACAGTGAGTAGAGGGGGCAGGAAAAACAGAAGACATTGTGTCAAATTAGCAGTGGGATGGATTCCTATCCATGCCGACACGTTACATGTGCGCACTGGGTGTGGCGGCACTAATTGCTGGACTATCACAGTCCACAACATCCTATTTTTCTAATTGGAAAAATAACAGCTTTGAGTCATCTTGGGTATGTCTGTATCATGTCTGTTTCTCCTATTCTTCCTTGCAGATTTTATCAAGCTCAGTTAAATTAGATGGGGAGTGGTGCTGAACAGCAATCTTCAAGTCTTTCCATAGATTTTAAATGGGATTCAAGTCTGGGCTTTGGCTGGGCCACAAGAACATTCACATTCTAGTTCTGAAGCCTTTCCAGCATTGCTTTGGCTGTATGCTTGAAGCCATTGTCCTGTTGGTATGTAAATCATGACCCCCAATCTAAGGTCGTTTGTATTCCAAAGCAGGTTCTCATGAAGGATTGGCCTATATTTGGCTCCATACATTTTTCCCTCTATCATTACCCGTCTCCCAATCACACATCCCCATAGCATGATGGTGCCACCACCATTCTTTATGGTAGGGATGGTGTTATACGGGTGATGAGTTGAGCCTGATTAAAAAATATATATATAGTCTAACACTATACAAAAGTTTAACATTCGAACAGGGGCAGGCAATAGGACAGGTCAAGGGCAGGCAGTCAGTAATCCAGATAGGTGGGGCAAAGGTACAGGACAATAGGCAGGGTCAGAGCAGGCAGAAGTCAGTAAACCAGATTAGTGGGGCAAAGGTACAGGATGGCAGGCATGCTCAAGGTCAGGTCAGGCAGAGGTCAGTAATCCAGAGTAGTGGGGCAAAGGTAGGTACAGGACGGCAGTCAGGGTCAGGGCGGGCAGAATGGTCAAAACCAGGAATACCATAAAACAGGAACTTTAGAAAAGACAGGGGCAAGGGGAGAAAAGCTGGTAGGCTTGATGAGCAAAACAAACTGGCAACACAGGGATAAATACACTGGGATAATGGGGAAGATGGGCGACACCTGGAGGGGGGTGGAGACAATCACAAAGACAGGTGAAACAGATCAGGGTGTGACAATATCCTTTTATACCCTTCCCTGATATATGCCTGGTCACAATTCTTGGAGATCTACGGACAGTTCCTTGGACTTCATGGTATAGTTTCTGCTCTGACATACACTGTCAACTGTGGGACTGTATATAGACAGGTGTGTTTCTTTCTAAATCATGTCCAAACAATTTAATTGGCCACAGGTGGACTCCCAACAAGTTGTAGTGTATCTCTAGGATGATCATAGAAAATGGGATGCACCTGAGCTCAATGTGGAGAGTCATAGCAAAGGGTTGTGAATACTTATGTTAATTAGACATTTCTGTATTTTATTTTCAATACATTTGCAAACATTTCTAAAAACATGTTTTGACTTTGTTATTCAATGAAATGTCTTTATAAAGCCATTTTTACATCAGCCAATGTCACAAAGTGCTATACAAATGGAGCATACTTAAATTCACACAGGACACCAGATAATAACCCCAGTTTTAACAAACTGACCCTAGCCCCCCGGCACATAGACTATTGCAGCATAGATACTATAGTGTATTGTGTGTAGATGGGTAAAAAAAATAGGCCAAGGAATATAAATACTTTCTGAACAGGACTGTATATAACTTTTGTACAACTAATTGTAAAAAATCACAGAATGCCTTTCAAATTAGACGGATAATTCACATAATAATGTAGGCACTTCCTACAAAAAGGTAATTACCTTTAACCAGCAGCAGTAGATAGATATTCAGCATTCAAGCAAACAGATATAATGTTCTATTATAACATTAGATTCAATGTAGTCTGTGTTTCTGGTCATACCTTGTACCAGTAATAAAGATAAGTAGGAACAGAAGTAATGATATTGATGATAATAATAATAATAATAATAATGATAGTAACCATAATATCAATCATGATAATACCAGTAATGAGGATAATATTAATTGTAGTATTAACATCAATAAAAATAATAATAATATTAAGTTATTATAATTATGATCATCATTACTATACTGTATATACACTCGGTATACAAAACATCTTTCCATGACATAGATTGACCAGGTGAATCCAGGTGAAAGCTATGATCCTTTTTTATGTTACTTGTTAAATCCAGTTCAATCAGTGTAGTATTAATTGACAAATTGAGGCTGTTATGAGGGCAAAAGGTGGTGCAACTCAATATTAGGAAGGTGTTCCTAATGTTTGGTATACTCAGGGAATAATGGTAACCATAATTGTAGTACAAATTATCATATCATTCATAATATCTAAGAGGATTTGGTGTAGGACATATTGCCATTCCCATTTCTGTCCGATACTGTCCTTATCATCATCACCCAACACAGCGACTCTGGGTTGCATACACGCACAAGCCCCCACTCGCACACTCCAACCTCTCCCCTCACTCACTCACACACATTCATACCCGCACAGTCACCTACACATGCCCGAAAAAGTTGCTCCAAATGTTATATTCCCTTCTTCTCATTGATTAGGCCTAGGCTACTAAAGACATGAAACATATTGATTATTTTCACCTGACCTCGCAGTAAACTCATGCTGTACGACTTTCTCTTGTCTGTTCTTCTCAGATAAGTTTGGTTGACCACTGGAAAATGACATATTCACAGCTCATTGTGATCTGCTAACCCTGACACACACACCCACACACACACACACGTTGACACCTCATCAGCCAAGGGCAAGCTGCCAACCACCCTCTGCTCTGCCAGTCCCAGAGCAAAGACAAGTTGTATGTTAAAGTGCACTGGGGTCTATGTCAGATTCACACACCCAGTTACGGATACTAGATGCACTCTGACATCTTCTGCTGCTGTGTTTATGTTCTTTATCCACCATCAATGTCAGGAAAATATTATCCTAAAGAAAGTGTCAACCTTCTCTCTCTCTAGGCGTATGTTTTATGTAAAAGACCCTCTGAATGAAGTTTAAGTTAGAGCGATGCTTTTCTTGAGTGTATCTTAAGAATTTCAGTTATCTAATGTCCTGTGTAGATTGTATTTTAAAAATTTAAACGCGACATGTAAAGTGATGGCAACATGTTTCATGAGCTGAAATAATGAGCTGACAATTGGCATTGTCATGACTGTCCTGTGAGGATCCAATGGGTCAGAACAGCTTGGCAATGGTTAACAGTAAGCAGACCTCTCTCACCCACAGAAGAGGAGAGGAGGGAGCTAGTTGGGCTTGACAGCTCACACCCTGAAGTACATTAAAGGAGAGTAGATCTAGGTTCTCCAGTATTAACCAAAGAAATGTCTTTGTTACCAGACAGTCTTCCCGCCGAAACTCTAACAATCTCTAAAGCGAAAACTGGAACAATATTTCTAAGATAAGAACGGGGGGCATTGTCGGAGGAGGTCTATGGAAAACTAATATCATATGGGTTGTTATTTTGTGATGTCATTAAAAATATTACAGAGGAAATACTGTAACTTGGAAAGTATGTCCACTACATACAGTGGGGAGAACAAGTATTTGATACACTGCCGATTTTGCAGGTTTTCCTACTTACAAAGCATGTAGAGGTCTGTCATTTTTATCATAGGTACACTTCAACTGTGAGAGACGGAATCTAAAACAAAAATCCAGAAAATCACATTGTATGATTTTTTAATAATTAAGTAGCATTTTATTGCATGACATAAGTATTTGATCACCTACCAACCAGTAAGAATTCCAGCTCTCACAGACCTGTTAGTTTTTCTTTAAGAAGCCCTCCTGTTCTCCACTCATTACCTGTATTAACTGCACCTGTTTGAACTCGTTACCTGTATAAAAGACACCTGTCCACACACTCAATCAAACAGACTCCAACCTCTCCACAATGGCCAAGACCAGAGAGCTGTGTAAAGACATCAGGGATAAAATTGTAGACCTGCACAAGGCTGGGATGGGCTACAGGACAATAGGCAAGCAGCTTGGTGAGAAGGCAACAACTGTTGGCGCAATTATTGGAAAATGGAAGAAGTTCAAGATGACGGTCAATCTCCCTCGGTCTGGGGCACCATGCAAGATCTCACCTCGTGGGGCATCAATGATCATGAGGAAGGTGAGGGATCAGCCCAGAACTACACGGCAGGACCTGGTCAATGACCTGAAGAGAGCTGGGACCACAGTCTCAAAGAAAACCATTAGTAACACACTACGCCGTCATGGATTAAAATCCTGCAGCGCACTCAAGGTCCCCCTGCTCAAGCCAGCGCATGTCCAGGCCCGTCTGAAGTTTGCCAATGACCATCTGGATGATCCAGAGGAGGAATGGGAGAAGGTCATGTGGTCTGATGAGACAAAAATAGAGCTTTTTGGTCTAAACTCCACTCGCCGTGTTTGGAGGAAGAAGAAGGATGAGTACAACCCCAAGAACACCATCCCAACCGTGAAGCATGGAGGTGGAAACATCATTCTTTGGGGATGCTTTTCTGCAAAGGGGACAAGACGACTGCACCGTATTGAGGGGAGGATGGATGGGGCCATGTATCGCGAGATCTTGGCCAACAACCTCCTTCCCTCAGTAAGAGCATTGAAGATGGGTCGTGGCTGGGTCTTCCAGCATGACAACGACCCGAAACACACAGCCAGGGCAACTAAGGAGTGGCTCCGTAAGAAGCATCTCAAGGTCCTGGAGTGGCCTAGCCAGTCTCCAGACCTGAACCCAATAGAAAATCTTTGGATGGAGCTGAAAGTCCGTATTGCGTAGCGACAGCCCCGAAACCTGAAGGATCTGGAGAAGGTCTGTATGGAGGAGTGGGCCAAAATCCCTGCTGCAGTGTGTGCAAACCTGGTCAAGAACTACAGGAAACGTATGATCTCTGTAATTGCAAACAAAGGTTTCTGTACCAAATATTAAGTTCTGCTTTTCTGATGTATCAAATACTTATGTCATGCAATAAAATGCAATTTAATTACTTAAAAATCATACAATGTGATTTTCTGGATTTTTGTTTTAGATTCCGTCACTCACAGTTGAAGTGAACCTATGATATAAATTACAGACTTTTACATGCTTTGTAAGTGGGAAAACCTGCAAAATCGGCAGTGTATCAAATACTTGTTCTCCCCACTGTATATGAGGTTTTCATCCGATGCGTTGAGCATATAATATGAACAATTATGAAAGTATCTTTGTTAAGATAGGAATGTGATTTTAGAAGCCATAAGAGATAATAGTTTAACACAGCTTTTTACAATTAAGTAGCCACGCTCATCAGCCTCACGAACCATCCCTTTTAATGAACTGTATAAATTGATGGGTTAAGAATGAACATATCAGACCAGAAAAGCGAGGAGCGGTCGCTACACATTTGCAATGGTTGGAACTTTGAACCTCAACTCGAGGTGAAGAAAATAAACTCACCTCCCAGACTAGACCAGAACAGTGGTTCAAACTCTGAGGTGGGTTAGAGGAGAAAACTCCCCTCTCGGACAACCACTGGTACGGCTGATTAGCTGTCCTAAGTCAAATATTTAGAAAATCAAACTCTTCAAACCACCCGACTACTCTTCTCAAATCACTGTATTCTCCTACTCTTGTCACCAATTGGAACCGTCAACACAGCTGGCTAGTCCATCTTCCGAGGACCGTCTTCCAGAGTGAACAACAGTAGAAGACGGGAAAGGGAAGACCCCTTTCGGACAATCAGAGCCATACAAGCGACCCGCTGAAAGGCCAACAACCTTCCTAAGGAGGGCTGGTTCCGACAGAGATAAACAGCGAATGACGGCATTCAAACGTAAATACATTCATGATTTCTTACTTCAAACGGGCGGCGGTTCATGTGCAAAGTATATGATTACTGTGAGAATAGTTCTAAAATGTATCAACGATAAGTGTCATTTTCTGTGTAACAAGCCGCCATATGTTGGCTTAGCGTTTCTACTGTATTGTACTGAGCATGCATTGAATGATTCACCCCATTGTTCGCTTTCTCGCTCTGTTTTTCAAAGTACCTGGAGGCTGTCTATCTATCGCAGTCTCCAGCTGCAAATGAAATAGAAAATTGTTGAAACGTAAAGGAAATAACAAGCACTTAAGTGTGATATGGCTTCACAATGCTCATGTCAGACACAGGCCTCCAGAATTTAACATTTAGTGTTTTAATTCACATTTGCCCATGTGGAATACATGCATGGTACAGTATGGATTTAAACTGTATGTACTGTTGATGTGTATATGACATATATGGTGTGGAGACTGTAGTGCATGTATTGTACATTATACAGCATGGACACTATCATATTCCTTCCAAGGATATAGTTATTACTTCTGGTATGCACTTGAGATTGATGGCAATGACAAGCCGGGCTAGTCTTTTGACATGTTATTGTTATGTGGGAGGGGTCCTTGGGTAAGCAGGAACAATTCCTTGGTATTATTGACGTCGGTTGCGGCTTGCGTTGACACTTTTCGCATGGTGTGTCAGTGTCATCTTTTTTGCATGTAATCTTTGTGTCATCTCGGCAATCGAAGGGAGACAAGTCTTTCTCTGTGTCTTTTGCATCGCTGGTAACCCAATTAACTCCACTCTAATCAACCTCCACTTCTGTCTCTAAGACATATCATTCAGAAGACCAGGACAATATTTGCCATATATTAAAGGGCAACACCTAACATTGCTGTTGCTGTTACTTCAAATATTTTTTTAAGGAAACATCCAATGTCATTACTGTGTAGTTAGATAATTTTATTTATTTAACCTTTATTTAACTAGGCAAGTCAGTTAGACTCATATTTACAATGATGGCCTACCCCGGCCAAACCCAGACGACGCTGGGCCAATTGTGCGCCGCCCTATGAGACTCCCAATCACAGCCTGATTGTGATACAGCCTGGATTCGAACCAGGGTCTGTAGTGACACTTCTAGAACTGAGATGCAGTGCCTTAGACCGCTGCGCCAATCGGGAGCCCATTACTGTGTAGTTACATTACTGTGTAGTTAGATTTGAAAACCTTAGGTTTTTAGGTTAACATATACTCTATATCCTTTAATGATTAGATTAGAAAAACTTCAACATTTTGTCAGTATTTACAGTATATCAAACATTGTTATGGCCCAAGAGGTTGGGAGACATTGAAGAGAGCTATCAAGATCAAGCTAGGTCCGCTTCCCAAAAGTGTGGTATCTATTTCACAAGGTAACAATTAATTAACTTTGTCATTGACTTTACTTTCTACACACAATTAATGCAGGAGCTTACCGTGTCTGAAGCCCCTGGGACCAAGCATGTGGGGGGCCCAAGAGGCATCAAAAAATAGTAGTTCACAAAAAAATGTTTTACAAAAATAACATACTAAGGAATATATATGGTATATATTATATATACAGTATGTAATATATATATATACACTACCGGTCAAAAGTTTTAGAACACCTACTCATTTAAGGGTTTTTCTTTATCTTTACCATTTTATACATTGTAGAATAATAGTGAAGACATCAAAACTATGAAATAACACAAATGGAATCATGTAGTAACAAAAAAGTGTTAAACAAATCAAAATATATTTTATATTTAAGTTTCTTCAAAGTAGCCACCCTTTGCCTTGATGACAGCTTTGCACATTCTTGGCATTCTCTCAACCATTTTCACCTGGAATGCTTTTCCAACAGTCTTGAAGCAGTTCCCACATATGCTGAGCACTTTGTTGGCTGCTTTTCCTTCACTCTGCGGTCCGACTCATCACAAACCATCTCAATTTGGTTGAGGTTGGGGGATTGTGGAGGCCAGGTCATCTGATGCAGCACTCCATCACTCTCCTTCTTGGTCAAATACCCCTTACACAGCCTGGAGATGTGTTGGGTCATTGTCCTGTTGAAAAACAAATGATAGTCCCACTAAGCCCAAACCAGATGGGATGGTGTATCGCTGTAGAATGCTGTGGTAGCCATGCCTGTTAAGTGTGCCTTGAATTCTAAATACATCCCAGACAGTGTCACCAGCAAAGCACCCCCACACCAGCACACCTCCTCCTCCATGCTTCACGGTGGGAAATACACATGCAGAGATCATCCGTTCACCCACACCGCGTCTCACAAAGACACGGCGGTTGGAACCATAAATCTCCAATTTGGACTCCAGACCAAAAGACACATTTCCACCAGTCTAATGTCCATTGCGCGTGTTTCTTGGCCCAAGCAAGTCTCTTCTTATTGATGTCCTTTAGTAGTGGTTTCTTTGCAGAAATAGTGATTCACACAGTCTGAATAGTTGATGCTGAGATGTGTTTGTTACTTGAACTCTGTGAAGCATTTATTTGGGCTGCAATTTCTGAGGCTGGTAACTCTAATGAACTTATCCTCTGCAGCAGAGGTAACTCTGGGTCTTCCTTTCCTGTGGCGGTCCTCTTGAGAGCCAGTTTCATCATAGCGTTTGATGGTTTTTGCGACTGCACTTGAAGAAACGTCCAAAGTTCTTAACATTTTCCGTATTGACTGACCTTCATGTCTTAAATTAATGGACTGTCGTTTCTCTTTGATTATTTGAGCTGTTCTTGCCATAATATGGACTTGGTCTTTTACCAAATAGGGCTGTCTTCTGTATATCCACCTACCTTGTCACAACACAACTGATTGGTTCAACTGCATTAAGAAGGAAAGAAATTCCACAAATTAACTTTTAAGAAGGTACCCCTGTTAATTGAAATGCATTCAAGGTGACTACCTCATGAAGCTGGTTGAGAGAATACCAAGAGTGTGCAAAGCTGTCATCAAGGCAAGGGTGGCTATTTGAAGAATCTCAAATATAAAATATATTTTATAAATATAAGTGTTTAACACTTTTTTGGTTACTACATGATTCCATTTGAGTTATTTCATATTTTTGATGTATTCATGTAGAAAATAAAGAAGAACCCTTGAATGAGTAGGTGTTCTATAGCTTTTGACCGGTAGTGTATATATATAGTTTTTAACTGCAACCGCCAACCACAGGGAGACTCAATGAGTGTAGACAGACTGCTGCTGTTGCTCTGCTAATCATCAGATGGGGGAGGAGAGGAGGTAGGGGGCCCACGTGAGTAACTAGGTCTTGGGTAATTTGGTAACTGATTATTGAAAACATTGAAATAAACTGCACAATAAATCAATGTGTCTGGTCAATTGTGTGAGTCAGGGGCCCAAGCCCGTAGGTGATCAATTACATTATTTTTTGTGCTATTATACTTTTGTATCCAACCACAGGAGCCCACTCTCAATGTTCAAAATACACCAGAGAGCAACATTTAACCACAGAGGATCAATAGTTTACAGTATAAACAATAACGGCGGATTAAGTTTTAACACAAGCACATTCAGGTATCTGCCAAAATTAAGGAAACACCAACATAAATTGTCTTAAAAGGGTGTTTCAGAACAGCTTCAATGTGGCTTGGCATAGATTCTACAAGTGGACCTAAACTATGCCAGGAAAATGCACCCCACACCATAACATATACGTTGTATCCCTTGTCTACTCAAGTGTTTCCTTTATTTGGGCAGTTACCAGCATGCCTACAGCCAGGAAGGCCACAGTTTGTGCTCCAAATATAGGCTACATACTACAGCTATATATACTACAGCTTGTTGCGTTGTGGCCAAATACATATAATCCATAGAAGGGTTTTGTAACATCTTACCCTGGTAATTTGACTGGGTACACTAGCAATGGATGCCACTCCTGACTTGAATGGGACTTTTTTATGGATTATATTTTTATAGTTGGCTGCAGCTGTCGGTTTGCCTTTTGCAGATTTCAAATTACTATCGAGAAAAACAGAGTTTGGAAAGCAAATGCCTATTGCTGAAAAAAAAAGGCTAATCTGTCTGTAGAAACAATATAATTATATTTTTTCTCATCAACTCCCAATATGTAGCTAAAAGAAGAACTGTTTTTCAAAGTAGCTCATCTTGAGGTAGGCTATAGTTACAATGAGGAAATCGGCCATCACTGTGAGAAGCCTATGGCTTCATCTTCATCATTGGAAATTGTATTTAGTAGCCTACTGTAGCCTATGATATATACACTGTATATACCGTATAGTGCCTCCTTATATTGTACAATCTGTACAATCTTGGCATGGGCTATTGTTAGTTTGAATTCAAGACCGGATTGATCTCAGTTTGTCAGTGTCAGAGTTGTCACTCATTTCGGTCATTAGTGTAGTATTAAAAAAAATTCAGATGATGTCTTCTGTCATGTAAATTACATACAATTGCTGAAATGCATTTTAAAAGGCATATTTTTTCTCTTAAAAAAACAAAGCCCCGGGGCCCATGGTTTCTTAATCTGGCCCTGACAACCGAGCATTTGGAAGTAAAAGTAACCGAAAGTGTCCAGTTTATTGAGAATTCACAGCTGAATTGGACAACCATAGATAACATGTGATGGAGTGATTTTCTGCACACCCACATTACCTCCTTAAAATGACACTTATCTATATGACTCATTGGTTACAGGTGGTTGAAGTACCCACAGCTATCAGAGTGAAAAAACTGAAATGCATAAGTGGATTAAATGATGTATGCACTTTCTAAACACACCATCGTCAACACAATTGTCTGTGTTTTGTGCAAAATGGCTGGGTTGTGTGAAATCATCTGCTCATGATTTAGGGTATATAGTATATCACATATTTGGTTTGACCATAAGACATAGTTGAGATTTGTATGAGGTGAATGATTTGCATGTCTAGAAGTCTAGAAATGCAGTTTATTACTATGTGGGTCATGAAAAGCAAAATCCATATATTCCAATGATAACTGACAAGTCTATTTTCTATGAGGTATTTATTGATATTCCTGTCAGTGTCCTGAGCCTGTCAAACTGCCATTTGAGAGGGATGCCTATTAGTTGAAACACACAGACAACCAAGTCAACACTCTCAATCAAAAGTGATAACTCTGTGACCTAAGGAGCACCTGTGGGATACAGTTGAATACAACATGATCATTGACAGACATAGCCTATAGTAGCCATGCACCATGAGGAATTGCTGGATCTTTTTTTTATTATTTAACCTTTATTTAACTTGGCAAGCCAGTTAAGAACAAATTCTTATTTACAATGACGGCCAACCAAAAGGCAAATGACCTCCTGCGGGGATGGGGGCTGGGATTAAAAATAAAAACAAATAAAATATAAAGATAGGAACAAACACAAATCACGACAAAAGACAAAACAACACTACCAAAAGAGATATCTAAGACAACAACATGGTAGCAACACAACATGTTAGCAGCACAAAACATTGTACAAACATTATTGGGCACAGACAACAGCACAAAGGGCAAGAAGGTAGAAGGTGACAATACATCACACAAAGCAGCCACAACTGTCAGTAAGAGTGTCCATGGTTGAGTCTTTGAATGAAGAGATTGAGATAAAACTGTCCAGTTTGAGTGTTTGTTGCAGCTCGTTCCAGTCGCTAGCTGCAGCGAACTGAAAAGACGAGCGACCCAGGGATGTGTGTGCTTTGGGGACCTTTAACAGAATGTGACTGGCAGAATGGGTATTGTATGTGGAGGATGTGGGCTGCAGTAGATATCTCAGATAGGGGGAGTGAGGCCTAAGAGGGTTTTATAAATAAGCATCAACCAGTGGGTCTTGTGACGGGTATACAGAGATTACCAGTTTACAGAGGAGTATAGAGTGCAAGGAGCATTGTCCTATAAGGAGCATTGGTGGCAAATCTAATGGCCGAATGGTAAAGAACATCTAGCCGCTCGAGAACACCCTAATACCTGCTGATCTATAAATGATGTCTCCATAATCTAGCATGGGTAGGATGGTCATCTGAATCAGGGTTAGTTGGGCAGCTGGGGTGAAAGAGGAGCAATTATGATAGAGGAAACCAAGTCTAGATTTATCTTTAGCCTGCAGCTAAAGATGTGTGCTGAGAGAAGGACAATGTACCGTCTAGCCATACTCTCTAGTACTTGTATGAGGTGACTACCTCAAGCTCCTTCCAAGCAATGGGAACCTCCCCAGAACGGAGAGACAGGCTAAAAAGGTCGGAAATAGGCTTGGCAATGATAGGGGCAGCAACCTTAAAGAAGGAAGGGTCTAAACCATCTGACCCAGATGGTTTTTTGGGGTCAAGTTTCAGGAGCTCCTTTAGTACCTCGGACTCAGTGACTGCCTCCAGGGAAAAAACTTTGTAGCGGGGCAGGGGAAAAAGAGGGAGAAGCATCGGGGATAGTTGCATTAGAAGGGGTGGCAGATGAGGAAATGTTGGACAGGCAAGGAGGCATGGCTGAGTCAAATAGGAATCCTGACTTGTGTTGATTAAAGAGCTCAGCCATGTGCTTCTTGTCAGTAACAACTACATCATCAACTTTAAGGGACATGGGCAGCTGTGAGGAGGAGGATTTATTCTCCAGGTCTTCAACTGTTTTCCAGAATTTCTTGGGGTTAGACCACAGAGAGAGAACTTTTCCTTAAAGTAAATAACTGGCCTTCCGGATAGATCTCAATCAGCTTTGATGTCTGATTTTAGTACAAAGTTCGACCTATAGTTGGCTTTCTTATATTTTTACTATTTCTGACCACAAATTACTGAAAGTACTGTAGATGCCTGACAAAATTCTAATTATCTAGCTTAGAAGAAGTAGCCCAAAGGACTTTTTATGTGATGTGGGCGCAAACCACAAAATATTATTTGGAAATGGGATCAACATAAGTGGGTCTATTTTATAAGTCTCATTCAATGTGAAAAACTGTTATAAATATATCCTACACAAGGACTCTCAACTATTTACATAACTGCTGAAGACATCACTAAGGAAAGCAAAATGAGCCCATTCTGGTTAGTCTGAAAAGACGTCAGGTCAACCATCCAATTTGTGGTTAAAATAAGACGAAAATGCTTTTCCTGGTAGTACATTTTACAGGGTACATTTTCAATCTACAGAACACTGAGTTTTTTGCCCAACACAAAGAGACCTTGTTTGAGGAGAATAAAGCTGTAACATATGAATAGGAAAATTATACCTACATATTGATCATTCCAACTGTAAACAGTAATGGTTCTTGGTAAGCCTTTCAAGGACACAGCCTAGAACAAAAAACTGACTGGTTAGGGTCAAGCAGATCATTCTGAGAGAGATAGTGAGAGAGTTGATCAGATGAGTCGGGTGTTGGTTTTTTGAGGATGGGAGCAATTTGGGCCATTTTGAAGTCAGAGGGGATGTAGACAGTGGTCAGGGATGAGTTGATGAGGGAAGTGAGGAATGGAAAAGGTCTCCAGAGATTGGTGAAGGGGGGGAGGGGATGGGTTCGAGTGGGCAGGTTGTCGGGCGGCCAGACCTCACTAGTTGCAGTACTTCATCTGGAGAGAGAGAGGAGAAAGAGGTCAAGGTGTAGGGTAGTTCTGTGTGAGTGGGACAAGTGGACTCAATAGGCTGAGTGAATGAGGAGTGGATGTCATCAACATTTGACAAAGTCATCCACAGAGAGGGAGAAGGGAGGGGGAGGGGGTGGAGGATTAAGGAGGAAGGTGAATGTGGAATAGAGTTTCCTAGGGTTAGATGCAGAAGCTTCACATTCAGAGTGATAGATAGTGGCTTTAGCATCAGATACAGAGGATGAGAAGGTAGAGAGGAGGGAGTGAAAGGATGATAGGTCCTCCGGAAGTTTACTTTGCCTCCATTTTCACACAGCTGCCCGCAGTCCTGTTCTGTAAGCTCGCAATTAGTCACTCAGCCATGGGAGAGGAGAAGAGGGGCCAGTCGGCCGTGAGGAAAGGGGACAGTGCGAGTCATAGGATGCAGAAAGGGAGAAGAGTAGGGTCGAGAAGGCAGAATCAGGAGAAAAGAGGGAGAAGGATTTAGCAGAAGGGAGAGATGATGGGATATAAGAGGAGAGAGTAGTGAGAGTGAAGATTGCTACGGCACATGACCATCTGGGTAAGGGCTGAGTAACTAGGGTTGGAGGACAGGGAGACAGAAAAAAAAACAAAGTAGTGATCAAAGACCTGGAGGGGGTTGCAGTGAGATTAGTAGGCAAACAGCCGCTGGTAAAGATGAGGTCAAGCATATTGCCTGCCTTGTGAGTGGGAGGGGACTGGGAAAAGGCTCGGGTCAAAAAAGGTAAGGTGGGGAAAGAAAGAGTTGGAAATAAATTAATCGAAGGCAGATGTCGGGAGGTTGAAGTCGCCAAGTACGAAGAGCGGTGAGCCATCGTCAGGAAATTAGCTTATCAAGGTGACAAGCTCATTGAGTAACTCGCTTAGGGCACCTGGTGGGCGATAGATGACAACAATGTTACACTTAAGTGGACAAGTGACAGTGACAGCATGGAATTTAAATGAGGAGAATGAGTGAGGGAGGAAGGAAAAATGAGTAACGACCACTGCGACGAACAGATGCTCTTAGACTTTGAGAGAAAGCATAGGTAGATGAAGAGAGAGAAGCTGGAGTAGCACAGTGTTCTCTGGGGTGAGCCATATAAAAAAATCAAGGGACTGAAGGGAAGCATAGGCTGAGATTAACTTGGTGTTCTTGACCGCAGAGGTTGTGCGCGCAGGGTACACCAAATTAAAAGGGTTGCAACAAATGGTTGGGGAGTGTCTGTAAAGCCTAAAGGGAGAGGAGCGAAAAGATATAGAAACACACAGTTGCCAAATTTATAAAAGAGGAAAATTAGATCATCAGAAAATAACTAAGTAAGATATTCAAGTGAGAGAATGGTGTGGAGCCTTCCCCTATTTCATTCCTTGAATAACTCTGCAGAACAACTTGGCAGAACCGTCTATGTTTCGGCGGTTGTCTTAGTTTTGCGACTAGAACACCGGTGACACAAGTGCCGTTGAGAAAACAAGGGAGACTGAAGTACAAACACTAATTGCTAATTGCCTTGCAGAGGTGAAGAGCACACCTCCCGGTAGTAATGGCTGATTGCCTAGGAGAGGAGAAACCACTCACTCTCCAATACAGCCACTGATTATGAAAACAACAACAGTAACAAATTGCCCTGCCCCTTTATCCTGGTTGATGTGTCAACAATCATCTGCAAATTATGAGCAGTCAGCAGTTCAAACACTAGACAACAACAGATTAAGACAAAAATTATACTTATTACACCTGGAGATATTAGAGGTCCTCTAGCTATATAATGAAGCACACTGAGATGGAGCCTGAGAAGCTAGCAAATCAAATATATTTTTTATTTGATTACTTTAAGTCATTGGCTTGACTGAGGTAGACCTATAGTTGGCTTTCTTGGATTTTTACAATTTCTGACTGAAAGTGAATACCTGACATTGTTTTGCGGGTAGTACATTTAACAGGGTACTACAGATCTTCAGTCTGTTTAGTTTTTTGCCCAATGCAAAGAGACCTTGTTTGAGTAGAATAAAGCTGTAACTTATGAGGTGGAAAATCACACCTGCTTATTGATCATTCCAATTGTACACAGCAATGCTTCTTGGCAAGCCTTTCAGGGACACAGGCTAGGAAAAAACCCTGGCCTGATTTCCATATCGTGTAGCTACCTTTTTATCTCACTGGCATAAGTCCCCAAAACCTTCCCAGTGTGTGCACTGCTGCATAAAACAGGTTTTATTTAATTTAATCTGGTTATCTCTGTAATGACTGCAAGAAATCCATATTCCATTCCCAAAGTTCACAAAAGTTATGGCGCAAAAGAGTTGAGAGACTTTGAAGAGAGCTGTCAAGATCAAGCTCAAGCAACGTCTGTTTCCCAAAAGTGTGGTATCTATTTCACAACGTAATAATTAAATTGCAGCTGTCAGCACTGGAGATATTAAACTCTCTTCCCGTCTGCCTTTCCTCTGACAGTGACCTTGGCCGGTAAGACAATGGCTGGCTGGTGAAGCCTCATGCTGTTTGAAGGGTTTGCTTGTTCTGACTTGTGTAGGGTTGGCCATCTGGGATAGTGAAATTCATCATAGTGGAACAGCACACTCAGCCGTTGGAACAGACACTATCATAACATCATTTTACGTGCACCACCACATATACAGTATTTTGCTTCTGTGGAACAATATGTTTGTAGGGTGGAAATTTCCAAATGGATAAACCAAGCTATTGTTAGAACGATAAAACACAGCAACACAGTCTTCTAGCAATTCTGAACCTTCAGCCTTCAAGAAAATATTGATAGCTTTTACACCGTAAATGTCACTTTGTAAATAGAAAGGAACCACATTTCCAGTAAGTTTAACAGACTCCAGATTCATGAGAATATATCGCTTGTCATTTGTGTCTCTTGAATAGTCAAGTCAATGGCCTTGTGAACATCGACTGAATGATCTGTACTACAACATAAGTCATAGAAGAAATTTCAAACAATAGTTATCTTCAAGGATAGATTGCCTTATTGTCTAATATAATATTATTTTATTGCATTACTTTAAATCATTGTCTTGACAATGACTGCCGTACGGAATGTAATGTAGCCACTCGCCATTATACCTAATTGCACAGTTTCCACTTTAGGACAGAGTCATTCACAAGTGGAAGTGAGAGACACTGAATGTTACCGCAAAAAAGTTTAGATAATTACAAATCGGCAAAGATTAAAATACTTACATCTCTGACAGGATTGTTATATATTACTCCGTAGCTACCCACCACACTTTGATCACCAACCTTTGGCTGTCCATTTTAACACCATTTTGGTGGAAAACACTGGAAGCTCCCAATGTTTTCTAGTCAAATAGGTCCCGCCATAAATATTTCACTGCTACTTCTCTCCCTTTCAAACCTAGTCCACTCTGCCTGGCTGGATGAGTATAATTGTGTTTACTGGTGAACGACAACCCTGCCACTGGAATGGCACCTTGGAACCAATGCATTATTAAAGAATGTCAGCTCTGCCTCTGTTTGCATCCAGAGACCCTGTGTCGATGCACAAAGGCACACCATGTATAATCATGGACTCGGAATCACGATAAAGATGAAGAGGAAAATGGAAAAGGAATTTAGATGCATTAAATATATATAGGGAAATGGAAACATTGTTTAATTTACGTAAATGCTTTCCATCATACTGTTTAGTATTTATTAAATTACCCAGTCATAGATTTTCCTACAGTTATGTTATGTTGTGTTGGTTTTACTTTAAAAGTGTCAACCTAGACAGAGAACAGAGGCCTTAAATCTATTTACGACCTGTGTTGATAAGGGTTTTTAAGGTCTCAAAAGTATTCTGGAAGCCTTAACACAGCATCAGCCAAGCCAATGCAACATGGCTGAACTTCAGTACAAAGCCAAAATCACTTGTTGCTTTCTACCTTATATAACCCTCTGGGCCTGACATGCTTTTCAATATTGAATATATTGAGGTGATTGCCCATGTCATCTCACGCTATGCTTCTATTATATTTCTGTTGTCACATTTAAGTCTGCCAGCATTTACATGCAAATAGGTTGTCTATCATTGCTTTGAGAGGGGTTTCTGTAAAACATAGTATATGACAAACGCTGGCTGGAAATAGGAATGGCTACTTTTGGTACATTTCTAGATATGAAATCACTCAGTATAAAATCCATCTCGTTAATTGTTTTTTTGCACACTTTAATGAAGGTCTCTTACCACTGGATTGCATAAATTAAGGTCCAGATTTCGGGCGGTATGATGCAATCATGCAAGTTTGTTATTCCCTCAATTTTATTGAGTTATGACTTAGGTATAGGTAACATAATGTGTTACGTACAGTTGAAGTCGGAAGTTTACATACACACATTTTTCAACCACTCCACAGATTTCATGTTAACACTATAGTTTTTGCAAGTCGGTTAAGACATCTACTATACCGCTCAGGAAGGAGACGCGTTCTGTCTCCTAGAGATGAACATACTTTGGTGGGAAAAATGCAAATCAATCCCAGAACAACAGCAAAGGACCTTGTGAAGATGCTGGAGGAAACAGGTACAAAAGTATCTATATCCACAGTAAAACGAGTCCTATATCGAAATAACCTGAAAGGCCGCTCAACAAGGAAGAAGCCACTGCTCCAAAACCGCCATAAAATAAGCCAGACTACGGTTTAGATAGAACTGCCATAATGACCATCGTTATGTTTGGAGGAAAAAGGGGGAGGCTTGCAAGCCGAAAAATACCATCCCAACCGTGAAGCACGGGGGTGGCAGCATCATGTTGTGGGGGTGCTTTGCTGCAGGAGGGTCTGGTGCACTTTACAAAATAGATGGCATCATGAGGAAGGAAAATTATGTGGATATATTGAAGCAACATCTCAAGACATCAGTCAGGAAGTTAAAGCTTGGTCGCAAATGGGTCTTCCAATGACCCCAGGCATACTTCCAAAGTTGTGGCAAAACGGCTTAAGGACAACAAAGTTGGAGGAAGGAACAGGCCAAAATTCACCCAACTTATTGTGGGAAGCTTGTGGAAGGCTACCCGAAACGTTTGACCCAAGTTAAACAATTTAAAGGCAATTCTACCAAATACTACTTGAGTGTATGTAAATTTCTGACCCACTGGGAATGTGATGAAATTAATAAAAGCTGAAATAAATCATTCTCTCTACTATTATTCTGACATTTCACATTCTTAAAATAAAATGGTGATCCTAACTGACCTAAGACAGGGATTTTTTACTAGGATTTAATGTCAGGAATTTTGAAAAACTGAGTTTAAATGTATTTGGCTAAGGTGTAAACTTAGCTTCAACTGTACATACTATCTATTAGTTAATGTATTGTTGATTCTTTTTTTTTGTTGTAAGATTGAACTTCTTACAAAATACTAAAATATTGATTTGAACACAAATATGCATTTCTTTCCCTTTGATTTAGCACGTAATTGCAAGGCACTTATTATCCCTAACGCCTGCTCATATTTCTGCATCATAATCAACATTCCTTGTTGATTAGAACATCCCTGGCTATATACAATGCTATATATACACTACTCAACCATTGTATGAATAACCACTGGTCTACCTCAGAATAGAGACAGCTTCACAACACAAACAGTACGAAATGGCTGAAGCACTCAAAGGCACACTTGCTACAAGGATGGGAAAAATATGCCCCTCGAGTGCCCACACTAGCATTATGCTCATAGCAGGACGAAGTGCCACCCGCCATCCTCTTCCCCCCCTTCTTTCTATCTCCCTTTCTCTCACTCTCCCTTTTCCTCTATGGATTGGGGATGCTTTGAACCCACGTGGTGTGTGTGGGCGAGCAACCCCTAAAAGCAAAGGGCCAAGCGAGCCACAAGTGAATCACTCTGCTTTGCTTTTATCTGGCTGCCACAGCATTATAGGGATTCAACCATTTCTGTATGATCAGAAGTAGAGGGTCACCAATGTTCTCGACGTGCAGCCAAACAGTCATGAATTATGAAACAGAGGTGAGACATGAAAAGTAGTGGAAAAATATGTGCATTCTACAAACAGTCCACGGGCACGGTCCTCTGACTTTGCCAAAGGTATTTGTGATGCGTCCTTAAATATACAGGTCCAATAATACTAATTATACTAATACAATTGCTCAGAGATAGAGATTTTCTTTAACAGTAATACAAACATATAAAAAAGACAAGGGTCAAAATTATTGGCACCCCTGTTTTCAATACTCCAGGCACCTATACAGTCGTGGTCAAAAGTTTTGAGAATTGGTCTCCACAAAGTTTGCTGCCTCAGTGTTGATGATGGCAATTTGCATATACTCCAGAATGTCATGAAGAGTGATCAGATGAATTGCAATTAATTTCCACTGCATTTCAGCCCTGCCACAAAAGGACCAGCTGCCATCATGTCAGTGATTGTCTCGTTAACACAGGTGAGAGTGTTGACGAGGACAAGGCTGGAGATCACTCTGTCATGCTGATTGAGTCAGAATAACAGACTGGAAGCTTTAAAAGGAGGGTGGTGCTTGAAATCATTGTTCTTCCTCTGTCAACCATGGTTACCTGCAAGGAAACACGTGCCATCATCATTGCTTTGCTTCACAGGCAAGGATATTGCTGCTGGTAAGATTGCACCTAAATCAACCATTTATCGGATCATCAAGAACTTCAAGGAGAGAGGTTCAATTGTTGTGAAGAAGTCGTCAGGGCACCCAAGAAAGTCCAGCAAGCGCCAGGACCGTCTCCTAAAGTTTATTCAGCTGCGGGATCGAAGCTTGCTCAGGAATGGCAGCAGGCAGGTGTGAGTGCATCTGCACGCACAGTGAGGCGAAGACTTTGGTGGATGGCCTGGTGTCAAGAAGGGCAACAAAGAAGTCACTTCTCTCCAGGAAAAACATCAGGGACAGACTGATATTCTGCAAAAGATACAGGGATTGGACTGATGAGGACTGGGGTAGAGTCATTTTCTCTGATGAGTCCCCTTTCCGATTGTTTGGGCCATCCGGAAAACACCTTGTCCGGAGAAGACATGGTGAGCGCTACCATCAGTCCTGTGTCATGCCAACAGTAAAGCATCCTCAGACCATTCATGTGTGGGGTTGCTTCTCAGCCAAGGGAGTGGCCTCACTCACAATTTTGATTAAGAACACAGCCATGAATAAAGAATGGTACCAACACATCCTCCGAGAGAGACTTTAGTTTTTGAGCTAGGCAGGTTACTGCCTGGGAAGGTCTCCCACTCAGAAGTACGAGATGGGGAGGGGGGCGGAGGTAGGTTGACCTCAGGTCTCCCCACTGGAAGCCCGAGGTAGGTCAAATAGCGCACCTCTAACATTGTACAGTACTAATGCATTACTAAATGTTATGATTATTTATTTGTGTTGTTCCAATTGTCTGAATAAAAATTACACTTTTTGTTGGCGGGGGGGGGGGGGGGGGGGGGGGGGGGGGTGAGGTGGGTGCTGAAGAGGGGATTCGCCCAGGGCGACATACAAGCTAGAACCGCCACTGGGTGTCATTATACTCCTAGTAGTGTACAATATGGAGTATCGCTACATACTGAAACACAATTTTACACATTAATTTATTCAACCTTAAAACTATTATTAATATGAATATCTCAGAAGTACCCTTTTTGATAAAATTTTGACATCTTATGAGGCCCACCAGAGAGGAAAACTGGGCCCGAAATCTGTCTTCTCTAGCAGGTGGTGTTTTTAACTTTTTTCTTTTACTCACCAAGCGAAGAGTTTTTGTATGGAGGTTAATGAGTGTCGAATTTGGTTAACAAAAAATGTAAATGTAAAGTTGCTCCCTCCCCTGGGGCGGGCGGCCGGAATGGGTCGACATCGCCCAAGTACTAGCCACCACCGATCCACTACTCAGTGTCCGTTTTGTCCTGTTCCCTTCACACCTGTTTTCCATTTTGTCACTAATTGTTGGTGCGTCTTATTCCCTCTGCTGCCCCCAGGTCTCTGTCGGTGATTGTCTTTATTGTGAGTGTGTGTTAAGAGTGGAGTTCCATTGTGTTGCGTAATATCATTGAGTGTTTCAGTAAAATAATTTTTCCCGCTACCCTCCTGCCTCCCTGCACTTGTTTCCACTACGCCTGCCTTTCGCGCAGGGAAACATCACATTTATGTGCGTATCTGCCCCCTTATTGGCTAGAATGGTCACAGCTGATCTTGCCTACTCCTAAATGCCTTCCATTTTTGAAGACATTTATTTTCATTGTTAGAGCAGCCACTTGAGTATGTGGTCAATATAAGGGATAAACTGTGGCACCACCAACACAGTGAATGGGGAAATGGATTGAACTCCCTCTGCTGGTGATTTACTGAATGTACAATCCTACAGGAGGGTTGTGAACAGTGGCGATTTTAGCATGTACATCTTGGTGGGGCAAACAAAAGAAAATGTGGGATGCATGGCAGCATAATTGCACTATAAAGGTGTCACGAGAGGGTGCATAGGGAGACCAAGACGCAGTGCAGGGATTATAGTTCGACATTATTTTTATTTATACTATGTATAAAATTGCCAAAAGAACGAACTATACAACACAAAACAAACACTATAGACACAACGTCACGTTCATCAAAACAAAACTGAAATGAACGGATGGACGTAACACAAAGTTGCACACTTACTGTCACCATGACTGCGAACTCCCGGACGCCAAACAAAAAGGAAAAACACAAATACAAGGGGGGGTGGGGGTTAATAGGGAGGGAAGACTAGTCCGTCGGGGGCGGCTCTGGCTCCGACGAAGTGGACAGTTTTTTCCCGTGCCCCCTCCTTATGATCGGGCCCGGACTGGGTACCGGTGGAGTAAACGGCTCCGGCCATGGAGCTGGGCAATTAACCGGATCCATACTGGGCACCGGTGGGGTAAACGGGTCCGGTCATGGAGCGGGGAAAACAACCGGGCCTGGACTGGGCACCGGTGGAGCGGACTGCTCTGGCACTGGAGCGGAGCAGACGGCCGGACCCGGATTGGGCACCGGTGGAGCGGACTGCTCAGGCACTGGAGCGGAGCAGACGGCTGGACCCGGATTGGGCACCGGTGGAGAGGACTGCTCAGGCTCTGGAGCGGAACAGACGGCTGGACCCGGAATGGGCACCGGTGGAGCGGACTGCTCTGGCACTTGAGGTTCCGGGCAGCAGACCTTCGCTGGAGGTTCCGGGCTGCGGACCTTCGCTGGAGGTTCCGGACTGCGGACCTTCGCTGGAGGTTCCGTGCTGCGGACCTTAGCTGGAGGTTCCGGGCTGCGGAGGGCCGGCACGGGACATACCAGACTGGGGAGGTGCACCGGATGTCGGGTGCGTGGAGCCGGCTCAGGAAGCACCTGGCTAGGCGCATGCACTGGAAGTCGGGTGCGGGGAGCCGGCACGGGTCGTACCGGACTGGGGAGGCGCACCGGAGGTCGCATGCGTGGAGCCGGCACTGGAAGCATCTGGCTGGGCGCACGCACTGGAGGTCGGGTGCGGGGAGTAGAGCAGAGGTCCGGACCCGGACTGGACATCGGTGAAGCGGACTGTTCTGGCATGGGGGTGGAGTAGACGACTGGACCCGGACTGGGCACCGGTGGATCGTTCTGTCACGTGAGGGTGCATAGGGAGACCAAGACGCAGCGCAGGGATTATAGTTCAACATTCTTTTTATTTATACTATGTATAAAAGAACGAACTATAAAACACAAAACAAACACTATAGACACAACGTCACGTTCATCAAAACAAAACTGAAATGAACGGACGGACGTAACACAAAGTTGACTGCGAAATATATCGACAACGACCCACAACCCAGTGTGAAAATTACAAACCTATGTAGGATCCCTAATTAGAGACAATGCGCTACAGCTGCCTCTAATTAGGGATCCCACACAAACCACCACCAGAAACAGAAAGAATGGAACTGTCAGACTCTGACCATGGCTACATAGAGAAGCAAATAGGCTTCTCTATGGCCAGAGCCTGACAAAAGGTGTCAAACGGCACCCTACATAAAGCTGTCCCAACAGCAGAGTCCCAACAGCAGTCCCAACACCTTACCACTGCTACACCTGGCTATCAGCGGAGCCTTGTCTGGCAGCGAAACAGTTAATTCAGCCTCATTTACTGCCTTTAAAAAAAAACATAGCTGATATGGCTGACTTGCTTAAACAAATGTGGTTTCTACTGACAATTGAAACGTACAAATTATGGCATAAGGGGACGACAAGCGTAATGGGACGTCAAGAGGCAATCCATCATTCCGATTAAGACATTAATGAGCGAGTGACGACGGACGTAGTCAATATAACTACTTGTTCAGCACTTTTGAAATGTACAGCGGCAGAATTCGAAACCGTAGGATAAATTAAGGGGGCATATAAGCAGACAATGAAATGAAAGCTATTCGATATTACAATATTGATATTGATTACATTTCTCTAAAACAGGTTATAGGCTATATGTGCACCACCAAGTTAGAACAATAGGCAAAATTAAGTGGTGAAAATATTATTAATTATTAGGATGAGGCACATTGAATGCCGTTTGGGTCTTTGCGTGTCAAAAAAGATACGTCAAATAACACTATTCTATTATACAATGTTGTGTGTGCTGAATTTGCATGTGCAAGCACTGTCAAAGCTGTACAAAAAAAGTCTGCAAACAAGCACACACCGGCCACAAACTATGTGTTTACAGTACTGCATTGGTGAAAATAGACCAAATTATTAGGGTGAGGCACATGGGCTACTAACAGCTTACGACACAACATACACATAGTATTACTTTCTTAGCTACAGTATACTCCCGGTATGGGAACTGATATCTTGAGAGTGGCAGGTAGCCTAGCGGTTATAGCGTTGGGCTAGTAACCAAAAAGTTTCTGTTTCGAATACCCAAGGTGAAAAACCTGTTGATGTGTCATTGAGAAAGGCACTTAACCCTAATTTGTTCCAGGGGTGCTATACTACTATGGCTGACCCTGTAGGTAGGCTGTCATTGTAAATATGAATTTGACTTGCTTAGTTAAATAAAATTAAAAAACATCCCAGTATTTGCCGATGTCATGATGCCAGTGGAGGCTGCTGAGAGGAGGACGGCTCATAATAATGGCTGAAATGGAATGGTATCAAACACGTTTTACATTCACTCCATTCCAGCCATTACACTTCACTCCAGCCATTATTATGAGCCGTCCTCCCCTCAGCAGCCTTCACTGCATGATGCAGCAACCACCATGCTTGAAAATAAGGAGGCAGTTACTCAGTGATGTGTTGGATTTGTCCCAAACATAAGGCTTTATGTATTCCTTGCTGTGTGTTTTTTTTACAATGTTGTTGATCCATCCTCAGTTTCTCCCATCACAGCCATTGAACTCTGTAGCTGTTTTAAAATCACCAATGGCCTCATGGTAACATCCCTGAGCAGTTTCATTCCTGTCCCTCAGCTCAGTTCAGAAGAACGACAGTGTCTTCAATGTGTCAGGGTGGTTTAATACATAATCTTCAGAATAATGATTAACTTGACCATTTAAAGAGATATTCAATGTCTGATTTGTTATTCTTACTCATCTACCAATCACTGCTCTTCTTTATGAGGCTTTTGAAAAGCTCCCTGGTCTTTGTAGTTATATCTGTGCTTGAAATGCAATACTTGACTGAGGGACCTTACAGATGTTGTATGTATGGGGGACAGAGGAAGGGTTAGTCGTTCAACAATCACGTCAACCCCTATTATTTTACATAGAGTGAGTCCATGTAACTTATTATGTGATTTGTTAAGCCAAATTTTACTCCTGAACTCATTTAGACTTGCCTAAACAAAGAGGCTGAATACTTATGCAATGACTGTATTTTGGTTATTCATTTTTTATTTATCTGAAAAAAACAGAAAACAAAATACAATGTAATCCATTCTAAACCCACTTTGTAACACAACAAAATCTGAATAAATCCAAGGGATCAGAATACTTTTGCAAGGCACTGTATTTAAAATGCAACGGTTACTTTACGACAACTTAACATGCTGCCAAGGCTGTTTTGCAACCTTCATTTAACACCAGAATTGTAGTAGAAATATTTCCTTGACATCAACTATAATTCAAAGTAGTTCTTGAAGCATTCTAAAAGCTTCCAAACACTTATTAAAGACTAGTTATATTGTAAGAGCTGGTCTCTAGGGTTGCCTAGCTACCGGGACTCCATGTCTGCCTCTGGACCACAAATGGCTTGCTGTCAGACGTTTAAAAGGAAGCACACCATCACATGTAAATTATTACCCTGCAGTATGTTTAGTTGACAATGTTTTATCTCTCAGAGGGGAATGTTCATGAAAAATGAAAGCAAAAAGCAAGGCATAATACAGCTTCAATTTTACCATAATTTCTCTCCGCACAAACTATTGCACTTAAAGTTTCAATGTGTAAATAACATATATGTATTGACTATGCAAGCGTGTGCTTACTTGTTGCAGATACTAAATGTCACCTGCTTGGCATGTCGGAATGTGTACAATATTGTTTTCCTAAAATGTAGAAGATATTATTATTATTTTTACATTTTAATCATATGCTCTTATCCAGAGCGATTTACAGTATTACAGCATTTCCCAAACTCGGTCCTCGGGACCCCAAGGAGTACACGTTTAGTTTTTTGCCCTAACACTACACAGTTGATTCAAATGATTCAAATGATCAAAATCTTGATGATTAGTTGCTTATTTGAATCAGCTGTGTAGGGCTAGGGCAAAAAACTAAATGTGCACCGCTTGGGGTCCAGAAGGCCGAGTTTGGGAAACCCTGCAGTATTGAGTGCATACATTTTCATACTTTTTCGTACTGGTCCCCTGTGGGAATCGAACCCACAACCTCAAGCGCCATACTCTACCAACTGAGCCACACGGACAGTAATACCAGTAGGCCTGTATATTTATAAAACCGCACAATGGGGGTGCTGTTTAGAGTAATATGTCAAGCTGTGACTGTCAGTCTGTGACTGATATTAATCTTGATAGCCTGCTGTAAACACTCCGCTATATTAAGATGACAAGGACCAAGAATTAGTAATAGATGTTTATACAGTCAATACACCATAGGCAACAGCTGAGCTGTGACATTTTGTAACCGCCATGAAAATATTCTGTACATCCTCCCAAATTATAACGCTCCCAAATCTAATAAAACCTATGCCTCGGGGCTTTGAGGGCTACTTTTCCTCCTTAGTTTAGTTCCAATTCCAATTCATAATACCTTTAATGAAAGAGAAATAAGACTGTGAACATCGCTGTAAATAATGCTTATTATAAAATTGCTTCAAAATAGCTCCGGCATGGTGGATGCAGCCCTTTAGAGATAGCCCTGGTATGAAAATGATTCTTTAGTAAATGCATCTCTCTCTGCTTCTGGCCTTGGAGAAGGCCTGGCTGCCAGTATTTTATGCCATAATCTTGTCTCAATGGGCACTTTGTCATGGCGAGGCAATTGAAATGAGCCACGCTGAAGCATAGCAGGCCCTGGCGAGAGGTCTGTTGACATTTATTGTCTTAGAGCTGGGATAACAATTGCATCCCCACATTTACTTCAAAGTGGTCCCGAACACTTGGTGTGCCTCCTCTATCCCAGTCAATAGTCCCAAAAGAAAACACTTTTGAAATCTAAAACACTTTGCCATTAACCATTGATGTTAGTATGGTGCTTGCAGGTGCAAACTGGCACCAGAAATCGACCCTGGCATTTCTAAAACACCAGATAATGTTTTTCCTCAGGCCCCTGCACTGGCCCATTTGTTTCCTTGAGGCCCCCATTATTAGCCAGATAATTATCATTTTGCGAAATAACAAAAAACAAGATTGACAGGCCCACTGGGCTAAAAATTGATCAGCCAGATGGCCAGTCTACCCCTGGATGTTTGGGGTCTACAAAACAGCTCTTATTGGGTATTTGATAATTGATTTTAATTGTTACTCAATTTGGGTGATGGATAGTGCAACATTGGTATTAGTGTTGACACCGAGGGACACTGAAGAGCTTTTGCATTGTATGGGAACAACAAAGCAGGTTTTCTCAATAAAATCTGCTTTATCCAAATATCAAAACCATTCAAATAGATTTGAAGTTCACACAACATAGATGGCACACTATTTCCAGCACTATCCTCACTCAAACAGCAGTCTGTATTCCTTCAGAACTTATAGGGGTTTCTTCCTTGTGCAGACGTTGCACATCATATGCTAATCTGGGGAGCTTTAACTATCCAGAAGGAACATCCCATGGCAGCTTGTCTCTCTGTGGGTGAGCTGGAGAGAAGAACCTATAACCCTCTCTCATTATGATACTGCACAAAGGCACACTGCCTCTAAACACACGTCTCCATAGGCCCATCAATGAGCTGTTAAAGAATAGAAGAGAGCCAGGGATGTGAGAGGTAGCATTTTCACACTTTGGACTGATCAGTTCCCATGTACTTGGTAGTTTGAAAGCCAGCGAGAGAGAAGCACAACTACCAGTTTGATGTTCCCGCATTAGAAATTCACTTAGCACCAACAGGCTTTATTATCATTGACATTGAAATTAATCTGTGTTTCTAACTTTGTATTAAAGTATTATTCTGGGGCAGACTTGCTCTGACTTAAACATTTTTATTAGATCCTTTTTAGTCCCCCATAAGCCCTTGGAAAACACATGGGAGATAGTGAACAGAGTTTGGCGTGGCTTTGAAAGGCACATCAAAAGAAGTTATCTAAAATTTGTAAAATACAATCAAAAGCCTGATTTGCAAGGAGCTTTGATGTATATTTTGATCATGTTCCAAAATGATTTTATCTTGTGTAATACAAAATATATGAAGGCAATGATAAACTCTCAAATCCCCAAAAGTGAAGTAGATTCTGTAAGCCCTCACAATGCTACTACGCCTCCAGTTACATTTTCTACAGCACATATTTAGATGGCACAGGTGGCAGATGCATATTGATGAGAGTTACACAAGGACATATGCACTGGTATGTCATGTCTGAGAAAAAATATGGCATCACATACAGTGGGGAGAACAAGTATTTGATACACTGATGATTTTGCAGGTTTTCCCACTTACAAAGCATGTAGAAGTCTGTCATTTTTATCATAGGTACTCTTCAACTGTGAGTGAAGGAATCTAAAACAAAAATCCAGAAAATCACATTGTATGATTTTTAAGTAATTATTTTGCATTTTATTGCATGACATAAGTATTTGATACATCAGAAAAGCAGAAAGAAAGAAACCTTTGTTTGCAATTACAGAGATCATACGTTTCCTGTAGTTCTTGACCAGGTTTGCACACACTGCAGCAGGGATTTTGGCCCACTCCTCCATCCAGATCCTTCAGGTTTCGGGGCTGTCGCTGGGCAATACGGACTTTCAGCTCCCTCCAAAGATTTTCTATTGGGTTCAGGTCTGGAGACTGGCTAGGCCACTCCAGGACCTTGAGATGCTTCTTACGGAGCCACTCCTTAGTTGCCTTGGCTGTGTGTTTCGGGTCGTTGTCATGCTGGAAGACCCAGCCACGACCCATCTTCAATGCTCTTACTGAGGGAAGGAGGTTGTTGGCCAAGATCTCGCATGGCCCCATCCATCCTCCCCTCAATACGGTGCAGTCGTCCTGTCCCCTTTGCAGAAAAGCATCCCCAAAGAATGATGTTTCCACCTCCATGCTTCACGGTTGGGATGGTGTTCTTGGGGTTGTACTCATCCTTCTTCTTCCTCCAAACACGGCGAGTGGAGTTTAGACCAAAAAGCTCTATTTTTGTCTCATCAGACCACATGACCTTCTTCCATTCCTCCTCTGGATCATCCAGATGGTCATTGGCAAACTTCAGACAGGCCTGGACATGCGCTGGCTTGAGCAGGGGGACCTTGCGTGCGCTGCAGGATTTTAATCCATGACGGCGTAGTGTTACTAATGGTTTTCTTTGAGACTGTGGTCCCAGCTCTCTTCAGGTCATTGACCAGGTCCTGCCGTGTAGTTCTGGGCTGATCCCTCACCTTCCTCATGATCATTGATGCCCCATGAGGTGAGATCTTGCATGGTGCCCCAGACCGAGGGAGATTGACCGTCATCTTGAACTTCTTCCATTTTCTAATAATTGCGCCAACAGTTGTTGCCTTCTCACCAAGCTGCTTGCCTATTGTCCTGTAGCCCATCCCAGCCTTGTGCAGGTCTACAATTTTATCCCTGATGTCCTTACACAGCTCTCTGGTCTTGGCCATTGTGGAGAGGTTGGTGTCTGTTTGAGTGTGTGGACAGGTGTCTTTTATACAGGTAACGAGTTCAAACAGGTGCCGTTAATACAGGTAATGAGTGGAGAACAGGAGGGCTTCTCTAAGAAAAACTAACAGGTCTGTGAGAGCCGGAATTCTTACTGGTTGGTAGGTGATCAAATACTTATGTCATGCAATAAAATGCAAATTAATTATTTAAAAATCATACAATGTGATTTTCTGGATTTTTGTTTTAGATTCCGTCTCTCACAGTTGAAGTGTACATATGATAAAAATTACAGACCTCTACATGCTTTGTAAGTAGGAAAACCTGCAAAATCGGCAGTGTATCAAATACTTGTTCTCCCCACTGTAAGTGCATATTATTTCCACATGTTAAATATGTATACAGTGCCTTCAGAAAGTATTCAGACCCTTTGACTTTTTCCACATTTTGTTACGTTACAGCCTTATTCTAAAACTGATTAAATAGTTTTTTCCCCTCCTCAATCTACACACAATACCCCATACAGACAAAGAAAAAATAGGTTTTTAGTAATGTTTGCTAATTTATTAAATACAAAATAACTGAAATATCACATTTACATAAGTATTCAGACCCTTTACTCTGTACTTTGTTGAAGCACCTTTGGCAGCGATTACAGCCTCGAGTCGTCTTGGGTATGACGCTACAAGCTTCTCCCATTCCTCTCTTACCCCTTTTCCACCAAAGCATTTTGAGAGCCGGTTCGGAGCCGATGCCTACTCGCGAACCAGTTCTTTGTGTTTCGACAGCCAAAGAACCAGTTCTAGCCAGGAAAATTGGTTCCAAAGCGGCACGAACTCTTTGCTGGACTAGAACCGTTCTTTTACCACGTCATGCTTACGTCAGGGGCTGGGGGCGGGGTTATTGTGACCAACAACACGACGGGAAAGGTTGTGACCGCCATTGCTAAAAACACAGCGCTAGTAGAAAGATAGTACAACGATTGAAGAAAGATGGATTCGCAAAGCCAGGAGAAACATTTGCAGAAAGACGATGTAGTCCACCATTGTAATTGTTATGCTTGAAGTTGGCGCACTTATCTGTAAATATAACTGTATATTTACCTGTACAGCTAATTTAACCATGCAAAATATTCACTTACCTGTTCATTTAGCCAGTCTGTCTATTAAGTAAACTATTATTACCCTCGCTCATATCATATGCATTTTTAGCTACTGAAGTATTTCTCTGCCATCGACCTGTATAGTATAGTTAACCATCCAACATCCACCAATGTATAGTGTACATATTCAGCCAACCAGCCATACTATGCAATGTCTTTTTATAGCTTTTTTTTTGCACTCCAGATATCTTGTATTTCTATACTTTTTCATACTGCCGCTCTATGTATCATGTACCGTGTATCTGTCTTTTGTGTACTTTCGTTGTGGCATTTTGCACCTGCCCTGTGTTTTTATGTTGTAGCTGCTTGACAAAGAAATGTCCCCCTCGGCGATCAATAAAGTATCTATCTATCTATCTATCTATCTATCTATCTATCTATCTATCTATCTATCTATCTATCTATCTATCTATCTATCTATCTATCTATCTATCTATCTATCTATCTATCTATCTATCTATCTATCTATCTATCTATCTATCTATCTATCTATCTATCAAGCGTTTCTGGGAAAGCTAAGACTTATGGCGACGTACACAGTGACGTAACAACGTCGTTCGCTGGGCTCTCTAGTCAGTGGAAAAACAAACAGGTTCTGAGAAGGTTCGCAAGTTGAACCAACTTTGAACCAACTTTGAACCAACACCCGTTCCGTTTTTTGGTGGAAACGAGGTAACAGCAGATCCTCTCAAGCTCTGTCAGGTTGGATGGGTAGCGTTGCTGCACATCTATATTCAGGTATCTGTAGAGGAGTGCTGCAGAGGTGTTTGTCCTTCTAGAAGGTTCTCCCATCTCCAGAGAGTAACTCTAGAGCTACTCTTAAATGTAAATGGCTAAAACAACAATGCATTGGCAGGGCAATTCAAGCAAAACCAATATGAGGCGATAATGTATTGGGTCTATAGATTACTTCACAAACCTCATTGCTACAGTATTGTTTTTTTTGCATAGGAATTACGTTTTTTAAGTAATGTTAAAAATTTACTGGAGGTCGGTGACCACTGCTCCAGAACATGTACATGTTGGTTGATTTGCTCTAGGATGCCCACAGGCCTCACAAGACTTATTATTTATGAAAGTACAGTACATTCGGACCCCTTGACTTTTTCCAAACAGGATGCACCTGAGCTCAATTTCCAGTCTCATGGCAAAGGGTCTGAATACTTATGTAAATAAGGTACTTCTTGTTATATATATATATATATATATATATACACATTTACAAAAAAATCTAAACATTTTTGCTTTGTCATTATGAGGTATTGTGTGTAGATTGAACAATTATTTATTCAATTTTAACGTAACATAAGAAAACATTTAAAAAGGGTCTGAATACCTTCCGAATATATATATATAAATGGTTTCCTGATCTTTCTTATATCTCTTAGATATAGGACAAACACTTCAGAACAAACTTCCTTCACATTTTCTGGGGACAATCTGTTGTTCCATGTATGGAATATGTTATTCAATGCGTTTGTATGGGCTAATAGCAGTAAGGCCAAAAAAATGTTTTAATCAAATAATTTTGTTATTCTTTTTTTATATACTTCAAGGGGTCATAAAATAAAAATCAAATAACCAAATGATACTTAGTATGACCTTCTTAAAAAAAATTCCATATAGCTTAACAGGGCTTAGACACATATGGGTTAATCGATCAAACAGACCTTTATGATGCAGTGGAAAAAAAACGGTTGTGTGAAAGAGATTATATAATACTGTCATAATAATCTCTTGAATTGGTAATGGCACGAGCTGGTTTTCAGCAGAAGATTCTGAGAGTGCCAATAAACTCCCAGAATGACCTTGCGATGCACACAAGATAATTATCTGCTGAAATCAATGGCGGGCGCTTTGACGAATGTTATCATCAAGTCAACTGCCACAGAGGCAGAGTTCCTGTTCCTATATGACAATTCACTCTATTTGATAAAAATCCAACATTTACTGTGTGTTTGAATGAAATAAAAATTGGTTTTCCTCAGCAATGCATTTACACGATTTTATTACTTCAGGCCTGTTTGATATGATACTCATTTTCAACAAACTCGTTTTGTCCATGGACGTTTGAGGAAAATCCTGAAATCCAATCGGAATGCTCTGTAACTCTTCTGGACTTAACCATGTCTTCTTATAATTAGGTTGGGCATCATTCTGATGTACTGTATATAGGCCATGATACTGTACGTGTAGGTCAGGACTGGTCAACTATTTTAAAAATCACAGTTAATACATTTAATATCTGTGATGCTAGTAGTAATGAGCAATCGAGGCAAGGTGCTCTAATGCTGATAAACCCAACTGAGAAATATTAATTATATAACCGTTTTATACCACCATACTCCAATCCTGCATAAGCGGCCATTTTGAGCAAGTGCTTACAGATAAGTGATTCTGAATAATGACTAAAGAGGCCATTGAGAGACTAAATCTCACCCTTATGACTACTTCTCAGCCCAGATTGCAGTAGGTATGAAGTCAAGGGTGAAATCACGTGACAATTATTCCACAGTGTTGATGCTCGCATCTGTTAGTGGCAGCACCTCAAGCCGGTCCCCTTGACTAGCAACAAAAATAGATGGCTTTAATCACTCCCTTTTAATAGTGACAATATCATATTTTGTTATTTTGGTTTTTGAAATATCTTGACAGCTTGGGAAAACACTATCTACCATCAGAAACAATTACTGTCATAATTATGATGTATTAAAAGGCAATCCAATGCTAGTGCTAGCCTTACTATAGTAGATTCTAGGGGTCATTTACTGCTTAATTGACTCGCCAACAAAAACAGGAAACCACATAGCTCCCAGCAGCCTCGCTGTTTATTGTTTCCCTGTGGCAGGATCTAGTTGTTGATCATGGCAGGTGGACATTTGAGGATTACTTTCAGGAGGTGCCTTGGGACAATAGGGAAGGAATGAGAAAAAACTAAGCAGGGGTAACCACAAACAGTAGATTATAGGATGCACCTGAGCTCAATTTCGAGTCTCATAGCAAAGGGTCTGAATACTTATGTAAATAAGGTATTTCTGTTTTTTAGTAATACACATTAAAAAAAAAAGAAAACAGTTTTCACTTTGTCATTACGGGGTATTGTGTGTAGATTGCTGAGGAAAACATTTGATTTAATCCATTTTGGAATAAGGCTGTAAAGTAACAAAATGTGGAAAAAGTCAAGGAGTCTGAATACTTTCCGAAGGCACTGTATGTGACACACAGGGACATATTGTACATTCTACTTTGAGTCCTGACAGGGCAGCACACAGATATTTCACATAGGACAATGATGGAGGGGTGGGTGTACAGTGTGTGTACCTTCAAACTGAAGAAATACTGTGTTACAGAGACAGCAGAGTGATATGCAACTACGGTCCTGTCCTTCCAGAAGAGACAGATTCACATCAGCTGCTAGTTTTGCACAAAAGCTAAGTGCATACTCACCAACATGGTCTCATTAACATTGGTCATAACAGACATTTAACCATTATAGTTATATGTCACCTGAGCTGACATTAGTTACAGTAGGTCACTTATGGTGACATATTACATATGATCCTATAATGAAAAGAATGTTGTTGAACTTATGGTTTGGAGTTTGTTATATTCGTAAATGGACAGTAGTAGAGATGAGACTTCCTGGATATGTGCTCCAGGGAAATGTGGTGGAGGTACTGTAATGTCCAGCTGACCAAAGACATCAAAGAAAATGATTTTACGCCATGCATTAGCCATCATGTGGTTTCAGTGATTAAAGGCATAAACATCATACAAAGGATGCAGTGGTGGGGCATAAATTATGCATTTATAAACAGCCTGGGAGAGGTTGCAAGAAATTGAATTGGCCAAACATATATTGGCTATATTGGCTATATTTTAGAAATACATTTTGGTCTTAATTTAAGGTTAGGGTTAGGCATTAGGATTAGCAGTGTGATTAAGGTTAGGTTTAAAATCAGATTGAATGGCTGTACCAGCTAGTGAACACTGCAGAGCTGCCTCCAGAACAAGATTCATTACAAAATAAATTCTAGCCTATCACCATTATTAACAACAATTTTATTTTTTGACTTGAGCAGTGAGACAATGATAGGTGTTGATGGACAGGTAAGTAGATAAATCACATCAATGAGGATTGGACACATGTCAAGTAATTGGAGAGGCTCCACATGGATTTTACTTGGTTGACACTTAACAAATAAGTGGTTGCTTAAGGCCCCCGGCCGCTAGGGGGCCCCCAAAAACATTATAATGTTTTACTTGCTGTTGAGAGTTACAATAGTACAATACACAAGACGCAATTTCTAAATCTGGTAGTGCATCAGCAGTTTTTATCTTGTAATGTCAGTCACTGACAGTCACTTAATTAGCCCATGTCAGCTAACACTATTTCAATTGGTAAGTTAGTGTAGCCAGCTATCTACACCTTGTAGTAATCATGGCCGAATTACTGACCAGGCACGCAGGGCATGTGCCCAGGGGCCCTGAACTCCAGGGGGCCCCCACTGATTTTGTCACTCTCACTCAGATATATAAACTTGGCCTAAATCATGGAAAAATGTAGAATAGCTTTAAAATTCCAATTTTTTCTCTCCATCCCTGGAAAAATGTGTAGAATTGCATAGAATTATTTTGAAAACTGCAACATTTTCACTCTACCCCATGACAAAATGTGTAGAATTTCAGAGAATTTGCTTTAAAACCACATTTTCTGGATTCATTTTTTTTTTCTCAAACCCAATACCCCATAAGGACAAAGTGAAAACATGTTTTTAGAAATTTGTGCACATTTTTTGAAAATGAAATACAGAAATATTCACACACCTTTGGCAGCGATTTACAGCTGTGAGTCTTTCTGGGTAAGTCTCTAAGAGCTTTGCATACCTGCATCGTAAAATATTTGCAAAAAAAATAATCAAGCTCTGTCAAGTTAGTTGTTGATCATTGCTAGACAACCATTTTCAAGACTTGCCATAGATTTTCAAGCCAATTTATGTCAAAATTGTAACTAGGCCACTCAGAAACATTCAATGTCGTCTTCGTAAGCTACTCCAGTGTATATTTGGCCTTGTGTTTTTGGTTATTGTCCTGTTGAAAGGTGAATTTCTTTCCTGGTGTCTGGTGGAAAGCAGACTGAACCAGGTTTTCCTCTAGGATTTTGCCTGTGCTTAGCTGTATTCAATATTCCCTCCATTTTATTCCAGCACTGAGCAAATTTCAGGTCTGCTGAGTGCGAACTTCAGTGCAACTTCTGGCAGGCATTTATTGTGAACACTGAGGCTGTACCCGCATTAAGTTACAGTTATAACAGTGGCCAAGTAGGCTACTGTGGCTATTTGATCATAATGTAGGCCTATCAGAGTAGCCTACCATAAAAACCAATGGAGAAAATGCATCCCACAATATTTTTAAATGGAAATAGCTGTTCTATGATTCAGCCTGCAGTAGCAGCCAATGTGTGGTGTTCAATGTAGGCCTACATTCCGTGAGACTTGTAGAAAACATATGCAGTGCTTGACATAACCTCTTTATCCACTTGTCCTTCAGACAAGGAGGTGACTGAAAATATGTTTTTTGATGGCAGAAACCACTTTGCAAAATAAAGTTCATTATTATTCCCGAGAGAATCAGACAAATTATGCTACCCTCTGCCTATTGGCTACTTAGCTTATTCAAGCATGTCTAAAAATACAACACTGTCCCTTTAAGACAGAAAAAATGCTCTTTACCTGACTTGCTTTTCAAAGATGGCTATAAATGCACACGTTTTGTGCTCTTGTAGGAAGCAACCACTCCCCCATTGCTGACTCAGTTACTAGTAAAGAATACGAACAAATGTGCACGTCTCTACATGCAGCTCTCGCTTTTATCTCAAAACAAGCGTATCTTCTCAGGACCACTCATGCTGTAAGCACAGTCCAGTTCAATTTTAATGGCACAGATCCATATAGGCAACTTCGAGGGAACATTGTTTGTATTCTGTTTCTTTTGATCCTAAACAACCCCCTAGTGATTGCTGATGACAAGCATACCCATAACCTTACAGATAATTGTATGTGTGGGATGTAGTCATTGAAAAATCATGTTAAAAACTATTATTCCACACAGAGTGAGTCCATGCAACTATGCAACTTTACTCCTGGACTTATTTAGGCCTGCCATAACAAAGGGGTTGAATACTTATTGACTGAAGACATTTGAGCTTTTCATTTTCATTTTATTAATTTGTAAAAATGTCTAAAAACATACACTACCGTTCAAAAGTTTGGGGTCACTTAGAAATGTTCTTGTTTTTGAAAGAAAATCAGAAATACAGTGTAGATATTGTTAATGTTGTAAATGACTATTGTAGCTGGAAACGGCTGATTTTTTATGGAATATCTACATAGGCGTACAGATGCCCATTATCAGCAACCATCACTCCTGTGTTCCAATGGCACATTGTGTTAGCTAATCCAAGTTTATCATTTTAAAAGGCTAATTGATCATTAGAAAACAAACCCTTCTGCAATTATGTTAGCAGAGCTGAAAACTGTTGTGCTGATTAAAGAAGCAATAAAACTGGCCTTCTTTAGACAAATTGAGTATCTGGAGCATCAGCACTTGTGGGTTCGATAACAGGCTCAAAATGGCCAGAAACAAAGAGCCTTCTACAGTCTATTCTTGTTCTGAGAAATGAAGGCTATTCCATTCGAGAAATTGCCATGAAACTGAAGATCAATTACAGATACAAATTGACAATACTGTATGTGAGTCTGTAAACCTCTGTAAACCATATAAGTAGTAACGAATTAGAATGTCAGTCCTATTTTGATGTTGCCCAAATATTGGTGTGCTCAGAATAATGTAATGTACAGCAATCGGCATGCAGAACATGAAAGAGGGAATTCAAAGGAATGGTTTGAATAATAAATGGTGCAAGCAAGAAAAAGATGGAGGAAAGAGAGGGATGCATCAGCAGATCTGGGACAAATAACTAGGATGGGGCACTTCGTTCTCCTAGCCTGTGAAATCGGACTAGTCGCCTCCTTTATCCACAGGCTGTGTAAGCAAGTGGGAAACAAGGAACTCAGCACTTGACTAGTAACGCTTGACTGAACCCCCCCCCCCCCCCCATCTGGATTAATTTGCACACTGCGTACAGCATAATTATCTGCACTCTGCACCTCCCGGTCAGCTCCCACTGTTGTTGTCTGTATCTCTGGCACACCATCGCTTGGCTTTACTCAGCTTGCATTTCTCTTCTCCTCCCCGACGCTCTTTAATAAATCTCTATAACACCACCGTGCTTTGACTGGCGACTCTGTTGTTTTCATGGTGACGAACAAATGGGACATGAATTAGGATTTCTCCTACTACCATCCCCTCTCATTCCCCAATTACACACAATGCAGGGGGAAACGCGACACATCCGCAAATCCGCAGCTTTCCAACTGCGTGGAACTAGCATTAGACACCGAACAACAACGTAGTGCAGAACTGCGTGTTGCGTTAATATTTTATTTTCCTTGGGAAACAATCCTCTTCCTGTTGGTTCTCACTCAGTGACACTAGTCCACTTGATAAGGGAGTACCTCTAAGAGATTAAGTACTTTTGAGGTCTAATTCTAAAGATGTGTCCTAAGGTCCTCCAACAATATTTGAGCTCAAATGTGCTAAATCATTTATTATTAACTTAAATCATTTTCATTAAACCCACCCTTTTAGGTCCACTGCCTTTGGGCTATAGTCTGTTAATTTCCATTAGATGGGTGTCATTAATTATTGTACATTGAAACAGTTGCATCTGGTGGGATTACACAACTCTCAGTTCACTCTGAATGAGGAGGGTCATGCTATAGGGACTAGCAACTCACTCATGAAGTTGGTGGTAAATCTGGTGTATTTGTAATTTCAGTGGACTATTGTTGTATTGTACGTTTTGCATTGTAGATATGTAGTGGCGTTATAATGTTATATGATGTACTGTTTTATCTTTAGTTGTATATGTCATGTAAGTGCTTTAATGTGTTTGGACCCCAGAAAGAGTAGCTGCTGCCATGGCATTTAATCTTGACCTATGTAATGGTGCAGGCATTTCTCCATGTCAAGTTCTATTATGTGAAGAGTATACGTAAATGTCTTCCAATGGCCCAAACGCAGGTTGACGTTTAAATTGGCTATATTGTAAAAACTCCTGAAAAGTAATATTAACTTTTTGGTCTTCATTTAAGGTTAGGGTTAGGCATTAGGGTTAGCAGTGTGGTTAAGGTTAGGGTTAAGGTTAAGATTCAAATAAGATTTTATGACTCTGTGGCTGTGCGAGCTAGTGACCACTGCAGAGCTGTTCCAGAACAAGATTCATGACGAAAAATGCTAACCTGCAGCCCAAACCCAAATTGATCCTTAGTGCTTACTCTTAGATCCTCAAGGCACACATCTAATCCTTTCATATCTATTGGGGATTCTGTACATACAGGGAAAAGGGACAACTGATGAGTTCGGTATTGGTTGGCTTACATCTCTTCATACCCATGTCATATCAAGGACTTGAGATATAGGCTAAAGGTCACGTGTGCTGCAAGTAGTGAAGGTTTCACTCTGTCTCTGCTGTCAATCTACAGTATACACCTTCCCCAGACACTTCTGCTCTGAAACAGGTTTAGGGCTAGATGCAGTAAAAAATGTATTGAGGGTGAAAAAGTATTCACATTTATGGAGGATTTAATGTCCAAGGGAGCTAAACTAGAACCCTGGCAGAATTTGTATGATTCATTGATTTAATGATCTTAGGAATCTTGCATCAACCAAACAGGAATGATTGAGAGCCCTCCACACTCTTTACCATCATAGGTATGCATTTGAATGGAAAAACACCTATGATGGACAAAATACTCTATGTTTTTCACATACCAACCAGGAAAATGGCCCATGCTGGAAAAATTGTGTTTCTCACATATGTAACGCAAGCAGGGTTGAGACGCATGGGAGCCGATTTCAGAGAAATGGAATAAGGATCTACATGGAGTAGCCGATCTCAGATGTGATTGTCCATGTCAACATTGGTGCATAAATTAGATGTTGTAAATAATGAATGAGGAACATGGAACATGCAGCTAATTAGCTAAATAATGAGGAGTAGTTTCTCTCTCAATAGCTTCATTTATGAAGATCATGCTATATAAGTCTGTGGTGATTTTCACTCACTTGCTGACTCAGTTACACACTCGCTAGCTGCAAGGGAGACCTTTAATTATGACACTTACTTGTCCTCATATAGTAGATGTCTGACCCCAACTTTGACACCAACTTTCATTCAAAGTCATTGGAGGAACATCAAATGTAGTTTACGAAAGTTCAATCAGGAAGGCTGTTCTGAATGGGTGTAACTTTTTTATCCATCTTGTAGCGTTTATAATGTTACCTCGTCAGCATAGCGTCACGTCTCTCCTCCTTTAATATTGGCAAGTGGGAGGAATATCATTCACCTATTAACGTCAGCCTAGGAGCACGGCACACTAAGGCAATGTTACCACACTTGCTGATAAACCTACGAGTTCACACTCCTTTCTTTCAACTAATGGGTGTAAATCTAGGGGAGTATTTAAATGTCAGCTTACCCCGTGTGACTCTCACTTGCTGTTTTACAGAAACAGCCTTCAACTCCTAATTTGTTGACTGTCAAGGTACTGACACAGAACCCCTTCACTGGTTTCTTGGACTCAGCGCCAGTGAATGACACTCAAAAAGTCTTCATCGTAAGGGAGGTTTCTGAGGTGAACAAGGTGATTAGCTCACTAAAGAACTCTAAAGCCAAAGATGTTTTTCGGGCTAGACTCTACCTTTTCTTTTTAACTACAAAGAGTCACTCAATGGCACCATCACTAAGGTCATCAACACATCTATTGGTCAGTGGGTGATGCCAAGGGTCTGAAAGTTGGCCATAATAACGTGAGTGACTACAGGCCCATTAGTATACTACCTGTGGTGTCGAAGGTTGCTGAAAAGTGTGTAGCACAGCAACTGATTGCCCACCTCAATAACAGCACCTTTACATTACACTCCATGCAGTTTGGCTTCAGAGCAAAACACTCCACAGAAACAGCCAACTGCTTTCATCTGGAAAAATGTGAAGTTTAAGATGTTGGGGCTGTATTTCTAGACCTAAGGAAAGCTTTTGATACTGTTAACTATGAGGTTCTCATCGCAATACTGTCCAAGTTAAACTTTCCCCGATGCCTTGAGATGGATGAAATCATACCTTGAACGCAGAGCCCAGTGTGTTAATGTGATGTGGGCGTGCCCCATGGGACAATACTGGAGCCCCTCCTGTTCAGCCTGTAAATAAATGATCTGACTTCTGTCTGTACTGAGTCTGAAGTTCAAATGTATGCAGATGATACAGTGATATATGTGCATGCAAAGAGCAAACAACAAGCTGCAAAATAACTCACTACTGTAATGGTCCATGTTACAAAGTGTCTCAGTGACTCGTTTGCATCTCAATGTGAAAAAAAAGTCTACATGTTCTTCACAAAAAGGCCAATTGATGCTACTGAGCCAGATGTCTATGTGTCAGGGGAGAAGCTCCAGGTGTTATCTGATTTTAAGTACCTTGGTATCATCCTTGATTCCAACCTCTCTTCTAAAAACCAGGTGAAAAAGGTAACTCAAAAACCAAATTCAACCTAGCAAATCTCCACTTCATAAGAAATTGTTTGACTACAGAGGTAGCAAAACTGTATTTCAATGCTATGATACTCCCTCACTTAACATCCTGCTTGAGTAGTTACATCTTCAGAAACCATGAGCTCCTTAGTTGGGAAAATCTTGTGCAATACACTGACATGTCTTGTATTCAACATCCTAAATGGCCTGGCTCCCCCTCCACTTAGTACTTTTGTCAAACAGAAAACCCAAATCCATGCTCATCTCTGCAACTCCCAGGCGACGGAATCCCTTTCTCAGGAGAAAAAGTTGTTTTGCCCAGAGGGAAGAAAAGGCTCCAGAAATCGGCTTCGCCAGCGACGGGCAAGATCCCAAGACGGGAGGGCATGAACTTCTCCTACCAGGCTGGTCCTTCTTCCTCCTCTACCCACACCGCTGCGGCCACCTCCACCCGGGCCCCCAGAGCTGCGGCCGCAACCAACGACCCGGTGCTGGTGGCTATCCAAACCATCCTCAGCACCATGGGCTCTATTGAGGCACAACTCCAAGTGATTGAAGTAGGCAGTTCCGCTTCCGGTGTCGTTTCCAGCCTAGCTGAACTGACCCCAGTTGTAGCTGGGGATCCTGCAGCCAGTTCTGAGATGTCGTTACATGCATTGACCATGTTTACCCTGGCCTTCGGCTACGCCGGCGGCTCCCAATGGTAGGCCCTACGTGCCCTTCGCAGACTACGTGTCTCCCCAACTGAGGACCACCATCCTCCAAGGGAAAAAAGGGTGGCCAGAGGGTTGTGGCTTGTGAAGATGTAACAGCTGTCTTTAAGACCTCTGATCCCAGGCTACAGCGTAACCTTTCCATCTCGTTCCATCGTTGTAGTATTTAGCATTTGCTGTGACATTATTTACATCTCTAAGATTTGCGACCTTAGTATTAAGTCTGAAGGTGCTTTTTTCTATAGGTATCACTGTGCTTTTTCCACTAAAGCTGCCCTTCATCTAGCTACCTTCAACAAGGTCATCAACCGGACTGTCCATGACACGGAGTAGGTGGTGCTGCATGCTAGCAGCGATACAGTAGTTACAGGGCCCTAACCTGGTCAGATTGTGGCCAGCCAGGCCATGCCCTCGAGATGTGCCCAAAGGCTGCTTTCGGAGTCAAGCTGGCAGAGGTCCCCTGTGCTCCAGCGTCAAGTTTTGTTGTCAAGTATGAGCAAGTACGCCTTTCCCTTACCCTTTCACCGTTCATCAGGGACATGAGGTGGAGTTTCACAATAACACCCCTAAATGCAACAATTTTAACTAAAATAATCCATAATTGCATCTTCCTCCATGTCTGCAGCTCATTTTTTTACCTTTATTTAACTAGGCAAGTCAGTTAAGAACAAATTCTTATTTACAATGATGGCCTACCCAGGCCATTTGTGCACCACCCTATGCGACTCCCAATCATGGTCGGATGTGATACAGCCTGGATTTGAACCAGGGACTGTAGTGACGCCTCGTGCACTGAGATGCAGTGCCTTAGACCGCTGTGTCACTCGAGAGCTCATGATTTGATCCCCACCCAAAGTCTGTGTGCCCACGCCAGTACCCCCCCCCCCCCCCCCTCTTGACCCCTTTGCTTCCTCCCTTTTCTTTCCCTTCAGAACAAATCCAATAGGCGTAGCCAAACATAGATAAGTCAGTTGAAAGCAAGTCTAAGAAGCGTTAGTGTCACACCCTGATCTGTTTCACCTGTCTTGTGCTTGTCTCCCATTTGTCCCCATTATTTCCTGTGTATTTCTACCTGCGTTTTCTGTTTGTCAGTGCCAGTTTGTCTTGTTTTGTCAGGTCGTTCCAGCAGGTTTCCTGTTTCTCTAGTTTTGTTTTCTAGTCTTCCTGGTTCTGACCATTCTGCCTGCCCTGACCCTGCCTGCCGTTCTGTCTCTGATTGACTCTGCCTTGGATTACTGACCTCCGCCTGCCCTTGACCTGCTGTTTGCCTGGCCACTTTTATAATAAATATCTGAGATTCGAACTGTCCGCCTCCTGTGTCCTGCATCTGGATCTTCTCCTGAGTAGTGATTGGTAGATGTGTTCTATGTACATTATTTCAATGCTTAACGCTCTGAAGTTTTGTTTTTGCATCTTTTACACCAGCTTCAAATACCTGAAAATACAAGATGGTACAATGATTCTCTACACTTTGTGCTTGTTTCTTTATCACTTTCTGCATGGACCATGTTAATGTTTCTCCTCAATACATTCACTTTATGGTTGCAGGTATCCAATTCCATGTCAGATGTTGTGATCCTTCTTTCCTGAGTCTGTTTTCCAACCATGTTATTAAATGGATGCTCAAAGGCATTAAGCGTATTTCTCCCTCTCCTCCTGATGCTAGGTTTCCTATCACTCTACCTATACTACAACATATGCTTATTGTTGTTAAGGAAGGGAGTTTTTTCCCCCTCTATTGATATAATGCCTGATGTTGTATTTCTATGGTTTCCCTTCACATTATCTGTTTTTCCTGATCTGGTCTTTCACCCCAATCCCTATAGCCTCACTCTTAAGTGTTCCTAATAATAATAGCTCGTACTTACACTCAATGCTGTCCTTACGCTTCCATGCTTATATATATCCTGGCTAAACCTCGCTCTTCTCCTCATCAGGCTCTGTTCCTCCTCTCTTCAACCCTTGTCAAAACACTATACTGGCCACCCATTCAGAAATAATACTACGCTGCAACACTATACTGGTCACCCATTCAGAAATAAAACTACGCTGCAACACTATACTGGTCACCCATTCAGAAATAATACTACGCTGCAACACTATACTGGCCACCCATTCAGAATCGGAGCTGTGACTACAGCAGCCACAGTCCAGCAACTAGGTCGATGGTCACCCTTTGCCTGCACATCATATGTCAGGCCAAATCTATTGGCATTGGTCAGGTCAGCATTGGGTGGGACTTTTGGCAGTTGCCCATATATTCACGCATTTAGGCATGTACTATTTGGTTCAACGCTCAGCTAGCATTTCATGTTCATCAATGTACATGCAGACGTCTAATTTCAACCAAACACATTAAACACTGTTTGAATCCTGCGCTCCATTACCTTGTCTTCAATCTTTAGATCCAACATTTGCTCCGTGTATCCCTCCTTTCTGATGAGTAACTTATTTATTTTGGGTGGGGGGGTTTGATGCCAGCTGCCCAGCATAGGGTTACCTTGATTGGGAGTCCCATAGGGCGCCGCACAATTGGCCCAACGTCATCCAAGTTTGGCCGGTTTAGGCCATCATTGTAAATACGAATTTGTTCTTAACTGACTTGCCAAGTTAAATAAAGGTTCAATTAAAAAACCAATTAAAACCTGTCATCCACATCTAGCTCCGAGGAGCATTTTCTTGGAGACGAGGCTTCCCCCAATCTATCTATTAAATATTTCTTATTGCATTCTGTTTTGTTGTCTATTCAGTTAAGCCTGTACTCAATTGAACTGGGCTGATAAGTACACCACGAAGAGTGCTGTAAACAATGTTCTCGTTGTAATTCCAGCTTTTCAAACTCAGCAAATTTTTACACTCCTGTGGAAAGCTCAAATGAAGTCGAGGAAGTGTTTTTTTTTTGTCGTTGTAAATGTATTATTGTCTTTACCAAAAACAGCAGCCCGCTCAGATAAGGCTTGATTGAGCAGGCACAAAAATGCTGATAACGACGGAACAAGATGTCAGCAAACATCCATTTCATCTTTCGTCATGCAAATCAAATGGTGCCCAGCTGTGAAACACAACGGGCTCTGCGACAAAAAGGGGCATTCCTTGTGTTTTATTACACCAGGAGGGCAAGGAAATTAGGCGACAACTTCACTCTCTCTGCATTTAAACTGCATCCCAAATGGTACCCTATTCCCTGTATAGTGCACTATTTTTGACCAGGGCCCATAAGGGATATAGGGAATAGGGTGCCGTTTGGGACTTACGCTTACAGTCGCCTGTACTTAAGCTATAATTACTTTGCAGTGGAAAAACAGGAGAGAGGAGGGGTAAAACAAAAAAATCATTGCTGAATGCACACTATGCCGTGATATATGAGGGGAAGCGTGTAAGAATGGAACAAACAATCCCCAAACAATGCTTATTATATAGTGTGCATTTATCAGGATGTACTAGGCAGGCCCACACATTATTTGTATAAAAACAATAAAATACATGGGCTATTAACTCATCTTATCACATATTTAACATAATACCATTTTATGTTATGTTAGGTGGTTAATTGCAATCCATTAGAGTTTAAAAAATCTGAAAAACTGGCTTCAGAAGAACTATGGAATTAATTTTACCTTTGTTACCTGGAATTGTTGTGATTGTCATACATCCAGAACACTGGTGGTGTTTCAAAACTGACCAGCCAATTGGATCATACAGTTGTATTATAACATTGCTACAAAGTATATCTATTCAAGTTGTATCATATACTGTATACTATCCTATACAATACTGTGCTTTCCAAAATAAAGACTTCATATCATGGGCTGTGTACAATTTGTCTCCCACTCCACTCGAAAATAACTTTGTTGCTGTTGTTTTTCCTCTTTCCTCCACATCCATCGATGTCACTCCTTAGAATCTCTCCAGCCGGGAAGACTGGACCCTGACGAGAATCGTGCGGTGCAATGCCTTCAGCGTGCACACAATCGACTGTCAATTCCAAAACCCACTGCCCATCAAGCAAGTCTTCCACTGTCTCCCGCTGCAGATGGGCAGGGTTGGGCCGAGGAGGAGGGGGCTCGCAGAGATTGCTCAATGATGTGCGCCAACTGACATTTCGCACGCCCATATTTAAGACCATTTGCAAGGCCTTGCTGGTGAGGTCTCCTGCAGCTCGCTGCAGATAAAGTGATTTGAGGCCCATCAACAGGTTCTGTGTACGCCACACGGTAAATTGGCTAGTTCATGGGAAGCCCATAACGTGAAAAATGTGGGCAGTGCTACAGTATGTAGAGATAACAGTTGCAGAACCCATGATGACAGTGTACTGTTTTATCATTAAATTCAGTATGAAATCTAATTATTGCACCACAATTTTTTTTATATATTTGAGTAATTTAAACCTGCCTATGTTCTATGATTTAATAACCCTAAGCCACTTTACATATACCAGCTAATTCTCTTCTCAATGACGAGTGCAATTTAAAACAAGCAGTACTTAGTTTTTAACAGGAGAAGACAAAAGTAAAGTTGCATATTTACAGCAACTGTGATTAATTTACTTTTGAAGTGGCATATATCGACTGTATTAAGCAGATGATTAACACTACGTGTAAATGAAGCAGGGTTTAAACAATGATTGCTAAACTAATACTATTAACATATCTATCTTGCCACATGCAATTATTGATTCTTGTGGACATCACTTCAAGGAAATTTGCCTCTGTGGTGTGTTGACATCAGTTCAGGTTTGGTATTGATCGTAAAATATGCATCTGCACAACACATTTGCACACATGACATTTCATTTTGAAAAGCCCAAGCATATTATTCAGTGAAACAATATTGTTGAAAAGTGTGCCATTCACTGCTCTTTTCTTAAGTGACTTTCATTGTTTCCAATCTAATTTAAATTAACTTTAAGGCACTCCAAGTACTCTCCAGAATTTAATTTAGTTTGACTTCAAGATTGAATTCCTAGATTATTTGTTTTATCATGTGCAGACATTAACCTTGAGCAGTTTCAGACACTTACAGTATAGAAGCCCATTTAATCATAGTGAAAATCACCTGATACATTCAAGAGCCGGACAATGTTTGTAGTTGAGCATATTATGCCACTTTTTAGGGCCACCTTTCCCATCAAAACCCACATTTACTCCCTTTTTGTTGTGGTACTGTAACCATCATTCTTTACTGTATGTGGGAATCATACTTGTTTTTGTTTGAGACCGACACTAAAACACCTGGTTCTGTAAAAAATGCCTTAATGATTGAATTTACTATTTTAATCCATCGACAACTTGACACACCTCCAAGTGTTCCATTGAAATAGATAGGTACTTTATTGATCCCAGAGGGGGACATTTCTTTGTCACCCCCTTCATAACTATGTTCTTCTGCTTTCCTTAATTTATAATGCAACAACATAAGGCAGGTGTCACGGTGTGAAGAGACAGACCAAGGTGCAGCGCTGTAGACGTTTGACATATATTTATTTCGAACAGGAAAATAATAAACAAGAGCAAATAGCAAAAACAACCGTAAAGTGTGTGTGTGTGTCGTCAAACAGGAACTAAACACAACAAAATCCCACATCGCAGGTAGGAAATCATACAACTTAACTAACAACCGGTCCCGGCTCTAGTTCTGGAGCAGGGCTGGCAACCGGTCCCGGACTGGGCACTGGTGTGGCAGGCGGCTCCAGCTCTGGAGTGGGGCTGGCACCGGTGGAGAGGACGGCTCCGGTGGAGAGGACGGCTCCGTTGGAGAGGAGGGCTCCATTGGAGAGGATGGCCAAGCTCTCCACCATTTTGCTTGGACCTCTAAGGGCTGGTCGTTAAACCCCTCTGGGGTCCGCCTATCCTCCTCAGGGCACTCCTCCTCGTCCTCTCCGGTCCATGGACGCATGCTCTCCTCCGAGAACCCTCCCAGGTGTCGCGCCCAGAACTCCTCATCTTCCCCAGGGAACTCCTCCTCCCCTAGGGGTCCTGACCCAACCACAGCTCCCCCACTAACTCTTCTGAACCCCCTGGGGGGCGGAACTCTGGACATACCAGACTGGAGAGGCGTACTGGAGAACGGGTGCGTGGAACTGGGTCCGGTTGCCAGGGACACGCACAAGAAACCTGGTGTAGCCAAAATACCGCCCCAGGAGCTCCTCCTCTTCGGCATCCCTCACGTCCCATTCCCCCCCCCCCCCAAAAAAAAAATGGTTTGGGGTTCACTCGGGGCTGAACAAGGAAGGTCCTATTATTCTGGCACAGTGTGAAGAGACAGACCAAGGTGCAGAGCTGTAGACGTTCGGACAGGAAAATAATAAACAAGAGCAAATAGCAAAAACAACTGTAAAGTGTGTGTCGTCAAACAGGAACTAAACACACCAATACCCCACATCGTAGTACTTTTGAATAATGTGTCCCTGAACAAAGGGGGGGGGTCAAAATCAAAAGTAACAGTTAGTATCTGGTGTGGCCACCAGCTGCATTAAGTACCTTTGGGTTCCATCTAAAACCCTTTCCACATGGAACCAAAACGGGTTCTCCTATGGGGACAACTGAAGAACCCTTTTAGGTTCTAGATCAGGGATAGGCAACTTGTGCACCCCCTTTTGTAGCCCCCCCCCCCCTCAGCATAGTGGATTCTTTAGCCAATCTTCTGTCAATATAAACAGATCATACCTATAGTGATAAAGTCAGCAGAAATGTGAGGTTTCTCTGAGATGTTTACCAGGTGTGGTGTGCTTCATGCTGCATATCAAATCAGTCCATAAAATTGTACAAAAAAAAAGAACCTTAAAGGGATATTCGGCTGTCCCCATCGGAGAACCCTTGAAGAACCCTTTTTGGTTCCAGGTAGAACCCTTTTGGGTTCCATATAGAACCCTTTCCACAGACGGTTCTACATGAAACCCAAAAGGGTTCCACCTGGAAACAAAAAGTGTTTTTCTACCTGTATCTAAAAAGGGTGAGGTTTGTGTCAGTACATTACATAAAAATACATTTTGCTCACACTGTCCTTAGATGTGGTGCTGTCCAACTGTGAGCTCAGATGGAACTCGGGACACATCACTTGACAATATTCACCGAACCTTCAGGAATATACATGTATATAATACGTACTTACATATAGAACTGAAAGAGAAGGCATACAGTGATCCACGTAGATGTATGCCACAGTGTATCGCCATCAAACATAAATATGATAGATAGCCTTAGACATGGCTGTTAAGTGGCATAAAGTGGTGAGGCTGCCTGCCCAGATCAAAGTCTCTAGATGAAAAAACTTGGGATGGATTTGAAAGCATGCAAGACACAACTCACTGAAGAGAATAGCGCTGCCTGTACTACAAATGTGGGAACCTCATGGGCGTTGTGCCCAGGGGGCTCCTCAATGGCAGCTTTAGAGAGGATATATATGATCTTTCTGGATTCCAGTGTGTGAATACAAATGATATTGTATAGTGCATTTGGAAAGTCTACACAAAATACCCCATAATGACAAAGCAAAAACAGGTTCTTAGAATTTTTTGAAAATGCATTAAAAAATAAAAAAGAGAAAATACCTTATTTAAGTATTCAGATCCTTTGGTATGGTACTTTAAATTGAGCTCAGGTGCATCCTCTTTCCATTGATAATTTTTTAGATGTTTCTACAACTAGATGATGAATGAGGGAAAAAAAATGCCATACATTTTAGAGTAAGACTGTAACTTAACAAAATGTGGAAAAAGTCAAGGGGTCTGAATACTTTCCGTGTGCACTGTATATGGTGGGAGAGATCAAATCAGTTGCGCTTTTTAAAGCATGGGTAGGTGTGTATGCATATTGTGGAGAAACCTGTCATATTCTGCATATTTTACACCAAATTAATTATGTGTGTGGCACACGTGTTGTATTATACTGAACAAATATGGAAATGCAACATTTTTCTAAGATTTTACTGTGTTGCAGTTCATATAATGAAATCAGTCAATTGAAAAAACTTCATTAGGCACTAATCTATGGATTTCACATGATTGGGAATACAGATATGCATCCGTTGTTCACAGATACAGTGCCAGTAAAACATTTGAACACACTTACTCATTTAAGGGGTTTTCATAATTTTTACTATTTTCTACATTGTAGAATAATAGTGAAACATCAACACATATGGAATCATGTAGTAACCGAAAAAGTGTTATATTTGAGATTCTTCAAAGTATCCACCCTTTGCCTTGATGACAGCATTAAGTACTCTTGGCATTCTCTCAACCAGCTTCATGAGGTAGTCACCTGGAATGCATTTCAATTAACAGGTGTGCCTTGTTAAAAGTTAATTTGTGGAATTTCAATCCTTCTTAATGTGTTTGAGCCAATCAGTTGTGTTGTGAAAAGGTAGGGTTGGTATACAGAAGATAGCCCTATTTGGTAAAAGACCAAGTCCATATTATGGCAAGAACAGCTCAAATAAGCAAAGAGAAACTACAGTCTATCATTACTTTAAGACATGAAGGTCAGTCATTCCGGAAAATTTCAAGAACTTTTAAAGTTTATTCAAGTGCAGTCGCAAAAACCATCAAGCGCTATGATGAAACTGGCTCTCATGAGGACCGCCACAGGAAAGGAAGACCCAGAGTTACCTCTGCTGCAGAGGATACGTTTGTTAGAGTTACCAGCCTCAGAAATTCAAGACAGACACAGCTCAGCATCAACTGTTCAGAGGAGACTGTGTGAATCAGGCCTTCATGGCCAATTGCTGCAAAGAAACCACTACTAAAGGATACCAATAAGAAGCATAGACTTGCTTGGGCCAAGAAACACGAGCAATCGACATTAGACTGGTGTAAATCTGTCCTTTGGTCTGATGAGTGCAAATTTGAAATGTTTTGTTTACAACTGTCGTGCCTTTGTGAGACGCAGAGTTGGTGAACGGATAATATCCACGTGTGGTTCCCACGTGAAGCATGGAGGAGGAGGCATGATAGTGTGGGGCTGCTTTGCAGGTGACACTGTCAGTGATTTCTTTAGAATTCAAGGCACACTTAACCAGCATGGCTACCACCTGCAGTGATAATGATGGACTGTCGTTTCTCTCTGCTTATTTGAGCTGTTCTTGCCATAATATGGACTTGGTCTTTTACCAAATAGGGCTTTCTTCTGTATACCACCCCTACGATTGGCTCAAACGCATTAAGAAGGAAAACAATTCCACAAATTAACTTTTAACAAGGCACACCTGTTAATTGAAATGCATTCCAGTAGACTACCTCATGAAGCTAGTTGAGAGAATACCAAGAGTGCTTAATGCTGTCATCAAGGCAAAGGGTGGTTACTTTGAAGAAACTCAAATATAAAATGTTTAACACTTATTTGGTTAATACATGATTCAATATGTGTTATTTCATAGTTTGATGTCTTCACTATTATTCTACAATGTAGAAAATAGTAAAAATTAAGAAAATCCCTTGAATGAGTAGGTGTGTCCAAACTTTTGACTGGCAATATATATATATACACACACACACACACAAACACACACACACACACATGTTGTCTTAAGTGGGAATGTGTTACAGGCTTTGGTTTATCCATGTATATTTCAAGGTTGAATGTTAGCACGTTGGCCGCACCGAATGGTGTCGCCTCGTTAGTCAGTGTGTTTTTCACCTGTGCTGGTTTGTCATCTTGTTAGTCAGGTGTTTCACCTGTGCTGGCAAAGGTGATATTTAAGAGTGGCTGCCCCAGTGCTCCAGTTGTCTTGAGAGATGTGGAGGGTTAACACCTTGTCTCTCCCTAGTTGATTTCTAAAAAAAACAATCCTTTATCTCCCTGTTTTCATTTTGCTCTATTGTTTGGTTTGCTTCCTGTCTTTAAGTTTGGTGTGGGATTTTGGTACTGCTTGCAGTATGGTAGCAGAGAGAACAGTCTATGACCAGCTATGCTAATTAGCAACATCACTGGTCCAATTAATCTGTTTACTTTCAAAACATCTGCATGGAATAATTAGGTTGTCCCAACCTGGGTATCTTCAACCTAGCTTTGATTGTGCACAGGAAGACAGCCCACCCTCCCATACTCCCCTTGAGCCTGTGAAGGGATCATATCTGGTTTGTTTTTAACAGAATGTGTTGTGTGATTTTGTTTATTTTTATGATTTTTATTTTTTTATGAGGAAGCCATTTCGGAAGCCATGTTGTGGTCTGAAGTGTTTAACTAGGAGACTGTTTATAAACTGAACAAAAATATACTGACAAAAATATAAAGATTTTACTGAGTTACAGTTCATATAAGAAGATGTGCATATGTTGGTCACAGATACCTTAAAAAAAAAGTTAGGTGCGTGGATCAGTCTGTATTTGAAGTGACCAACATTTGCGGGAACTGGAACGCGCTGTCATACACGTCGATCCAGAGGATCCCAAACATGCTTAATGGTTAACATGTCTGAGTATTCAGGCCATGGAAGAACTGAGACATTTTCAGCTTCTCTGGATTGTGTACAGATACTTGTGACATGGGGCCGTGCATTATCCTGCTGAAAAATGAGGTCATGGCACAACAATGGGCATCAGGATCTAGTTACGGTGTCTCTTTGCATTCAAATTGCCATTGATAAAATGCAATTCTGTTTGTTATCCATATCTTATGCCTGGCCTTACCATAACCCCACCGCCACCATCGGGCACTCACAAGCTGCTTGCACACACAACGCCATACACGTGGTCTGCGGTTGTGAAGCAAGTTGGACGTACTGGGGGGGGGGGTTCTACTAAGTTAACATATGGAATTGTTTTAAGATGGTCATACCAACAATAATTTAGCTATTTGATTTAGAATTGTACTACCCCTTAAGGTATCAAGAAATATTCTATGAAACATTGAATTTGGCATTACTGCTATTAGCCAATAGAAACACATTGAATAACAGATTCACTACACGGAACAACAGATTTGTTCTGAAGTGTCGGTCCTACTATATCTGGGAGATATAAGAAAGAACAGGAAACTATTTAAAACATTTTTGACATGTATTCATACCCTTATTTGAATCCCTAACGTATCTGCCTATATGTACATCCATTCATTTTTTTTAACTGGTACAGGGGACATTCAGAAGTCTTGTGAGGCTTGCGGGCATACTAGAGCAAAACAACCAACATGTACCAGTTAGTGAGAGTCTCAGCTTTTGACAGAAGGGACATATTAGTGTGTAGCCCAAACTTTTCTGACGCTACACACAGAAGTTGTCAGAAGAGTCTGGACCAACTCTAGACGAGTCCCGTGACGATTTTGGGGGTCGTAGAGCAGAAACGTAGAACACCATGTTCGTGAGAGTCATCTTTCCAAACCATTTGGACGCTTTAGACGTTTATGTGAGAAGATCGATTTTTGGGATGTCTCATGGTCTGAGAAACACCACTCTAGCTCTGTCACTTTTCACTGCAGATGCGGAAGGGCCATATCGGCGGATTGAGACGCAGCCAATGCTAAAAAAAGTTATCTAGCTTAAACAGAGCGCTTTTGATGGGGATTTTGTTAATTCGATTTCCGTGGGCCGCAAAAACTATGGAAGGGTTATAAAGACAGGTATAATACAATTGCTGAATTGAAAAAGCTGTGATTGTGATGAGTGCAGTGAGCTCCACTGAGGCAGGAGTTCAGATATGGTCCTTCTAATTGCCAATTCTCTCTAGGAGTTTTTAAAACATAAGCATTATTAGAATCATCGTTTTTTTAATGATAAGACAACTGTCAAAGGACGCAGTAGGAAGTTGGCCCCCCGCCATTTTTCGAGATTACCAATTGACTCCGACCGAAATTAATGAGGAAAGGTTGTTAAAGAGCTTGGCAAGACACCTATCAGCATTGGTGTATCTTATTGCAGCTGGGTTTATTTTGGTCAGGCCAACTCAAATATGCTAAATGTCAGGGCAGCTCTTTTTTGTAAATAAAAGGGAGCTTATGCTGTGTTTTCCATGCACTTGTTATCCCCTCCAAGCTTAGGACTCTGAACACCTCCCTCTGCATCTGGATTATGGACTTCCTGATGGGCCGAGGGTAGACAAAATCCCCTCCACCACGCTGACCCTTAACACAGGGATGTGTGCTTAGTCCCCTCCTGTACTCCCTGTTCACCTACGACTGTGTGGCCACACACAACTATTTTCAAGTTCGCTGACAACATGACAGTGGTAGGCCTGATCACCAGTTGACGATGAGTCAGCCTACAGGAATATGGTCAGTGACCTGGCCGGAGCAATAACTTCTCCCTCAATGTCAGCAAGAAAGACCAAGGAGAACGTGGGGGGGGGGTGAGCACCACTTAAAATGGTTCAAACACACACACACACACACACACACACACACACACACACACACACACACACACACACACACAGACAGTAGTGAAGAAGGCGCAACAGTGCCGCTTCCCCCTCAGGAGGTTGAACAAGATTGGAAAGGTTCTACAGCTGTACCATTGAGAGCATGTTGACTGGTTGCATCACTGCTTGGTATGGCAGTAGCACCGCCCTCGATCGCATGGTGCGACAGAGGGTTGTGCGGACAGCACAGTACATCACTGGGACCAAGCTCTCTGCCATCCAGGACCTCTATATCAGGTGGTGTGAAAACAAGGCCCGGAAAATCAAAGACTCCAACCACCATAGATTATTTTTCTCTGCTGCAGCATGGCAAGAGGTACCAGTGCATTAAGTCTGACACCAACAGGACCTTGAACATCTTCTACCCCCAAGCAATATGACTGATAAATAGCTACACTGACTGAGTTTACCTTGTATCTTTTATTTACCTTTTATTTCAGTATTTGCACTGTCTCTATGCACACTCACAGGGCTCTACAGACACTCATTCCATAATTTGCTCACTCACACATAATATGCACATACATTTATACTGACTATACACACCCGCACACCCACTCACATACAAGCTGCTGCTACTCTGTTTATCTTATATCCTGTTGCCTAGTCACCTTACCCCTATACATGTCTACTTCCATCACTCCAGTATCCCTGCACGTTTAAATATGGTATTGGAACAGACTTTTTAAATATTTCCTATATATACTGTAGTATGCTTACTTACTTTATTGTGTATTTCATATTCTTATTTCTTGTGTGCTTTTTTTTGTAATACATTGTTTGCTAGAAAGGCATTTCACTGTGCATGTGACATTAAAACTTGATCGCATGCATGTGCATTTATTGCATGTTTGATATTCGTATGCAAATATCCATAAAGCAATGTTGTAAGAGTAGTTATGATCAACATATATTTTGATGAACATCTTTTAAAGAAACAAGGAATAAATGCTGCTGAAATGGCCTAGAAAACATTCAGGGCTCTTTTTTAACAAAACTAATGGTAAATCTAAGCACTGGCAGTAGCGCAATACAGTGCCTTCAAAAAGTATTCACACCCCTTGAACTTTTCCACATTTGTCTTTTTTTGTCAACAATCTACACAAAATACTAGAATTTATAAATTGAAGACATTTGTAAAAAATAACAAGATTAGGCAAATAAGAATCACCTTTGGCGGCGATTACAGCTGTGAGTCTATCTGGTTAAGTCTCGAAGAGCTTTCCACACCTGGATGGTGCAACATTTGCATGTTTTTTTATTTATTTTATTCTTCAAGCTGTCAAATTGGTTGTTGATCATTGCTAGACAACCATTTTAAGTCAAAACTGAAACTTGGCCACTCAGGAACATTCACTGTCTTCTTGGTAACCAACTCCAATGTTGATTTGACCTTGTGTTTTTGGTTATTGTCCTGCTGAAAGGTGAATTAAACTCCCAATGTCTGGTGGAAAGCAGACTAAACCAGGTTTCCTCTAGGATTTTGCCTCTTTTTTTTTATCTTGAAAAACTTTGCTGTCCTTAACAATTACAATCATACATAACATGATGCAGCCACCACTATGATTGAAAATATGAAACATGGTTCTCATTAATATGTTTGGGGCAAATCCAATACAATTAAAGCCTTTAATTCTGGGAAAACTCCAGGGCTAGATGGCATACCAGTGGAGATATACCAAACTTTTTTTCATATACTCAGAGGACCATTATTAGCATGTTTTAACCACTATGTAAATGGTAGATTATCGGACACTCAACAAGGTCTGATTTCATTATTACTGAAACAGAATCCAAGTGGTATATATAAATATCTAGTCCATTTAAAAAATTGGAGACTCTTATACTTCAGTGTTGTGATGCCAAAATTCTAGCTAAATGCTTAGCGCATAGAATTAGAAAGGTTGTGTCAGATATTATTCATCCTAATCAGACAGTTATTTTTACATGGATGATACATTGGAGATAATATAAGACAAGTACTGGAAACAATAGAACCAAGCCTGGTTTTCATAGCGGACTTTGAAAAGTATTTTGATAAAGTATGACTGGAGCTTATATATATATATATATATATATACACAGTGGGGAGAACAAGTATTTGATACACTGCCGGTTTTGCAGGTTTTCCCACTTACAAAGCATGTAGAAGTCTGTACTTTTTATCATAGGTACTCTTCAACTGTGAGTGACAAAATCTAAAACAAAAATCCAGAAAATCACATTGTATGATTTTTAAATAATTAATTTGCATTTTATTGCATGACATAAGTATTTGATACATCAGAAAAGCAGAACTTAATATTTGGTAGAGAAACCTTTGTTTGCAATTACAGAGATTCTTGACCAGGTTTGCACACACTGCAGCAGGGATTTTGGCCCACTCCTCCATCCAGATCCTTCAGGTTTCGGGGCTGTCGCTGGGCAATACGGACTTTCAGCTCCCTCCAAAGATTTTCTATTGTGTTCAGGTCTGGAGACTGGCTAGGCCACTCCAGGACCTTGAGATGCTTCTTACGGAGCCACTCCTTAGTTGCCCTGGCTGTGTGTTTCGGGTCGTTGTCATGCTGGAAGACCCAGCCACGACCCATCTTCAATGCTCTTACTGAGGGAAGGAGGTTGTTGGCCAAGATCTCGCGATACATGGCCCCATCCATCCTCCCCTCAATACGGTGCAGTCGTCCTGTCCCCTTTGCAGAAAAGCATCCCCAAAGAATGATGTTTCCACCTCCATGCTTCACGGTTGGGATGGTGTTCTTGGGGTTGTACTCATCCTTCTTCTTCCTCCAAACACGGCGTGTGGAGTTTAGACCAAAAAGCTCTATTTTTGTCTCATCAGACCACATGACCTTCTCCCATTCCTCCTCTGGATCATCCAGATGGTCATTGGCAAACTTCAGACGGGCCTGGACATGCGCTGGCTTGAGCAGGGGGACCTTGCATGCGCTGCAGGATTTGAATCCATGACGGCGCAGTGTGTTACTAATGGTTTTCTTTGAGACTGTGGTCCCAGCTCTCTTCAGGTCATTGACCAGGTCCTGCCGTGTAGTTCTGGGCTGATCCCTCACCTTCCTCATGATCATTGATGCCCCACGAGGTGAGATCTTGCATGGTGTCCCAGACCAAGGGAGATTGACCGTCATCTCGAACTTCTTCCATTTTCTAATAATTGCGCCAACAGTTGTTGCCTTCTCACCAAGCTGCTTGCCTATTGTCCTGTAGCCTATCCCAGCCTTGTGCAGGTCTACAATTTTATCCCTGATGTCCTTACACAGCTGTTTGTTTGAGTGTGTGGACAGGTGTCTTTTATACAGGTAACGAGTTCAAACAGGTGCAGTTAATACAGGTAATGAGTGGAGAACAGGAGGGCTTCTTAAAAAAAAACTAACAGGTCTGTGAGAGACGGAATTCTTACTGGTTGGTAGGTGATCAAATACTTATGTCATGCAATAAAATGCAAATTAATTATTTAAAAATCATACAATGTGATTTTCTGGATTTTTGTTTTAGATTCCGTCTCTCACAGTTGAAGTGTACCTATGATAAAAATTACAGACCTCTACATGCTTTGTAAGTAGGAAAACCTGCAAAATCGGCAGTGTATCAAATACTTGTTCTCCCCACTGTATATCTAAATGCCTGGAATATTACAATTTTTGAGAATCTCTTATAAAATGTTAAAGTTATGTATAGTAACCCTAGGTGTAAAATAGTCAATAATGGCTACATCTCATCAACTTGTAAACTGTTAAGGAGTAAAACAAGGTTGTCCACTATCTGCATATCTATTTATATTTGCCACTGAAATGTTAGCTGTTAAAATAACAAAATCACACTCCAATAAGTTAATATAAAGTAAGCAAAAACAGATAAGAACTTGCTCCATGGAAAGGGAAATACCTGTCTATTTGGAGAAAAAAAAAAAAAAAAAAATCACCCTGATTTAAGTATTTAGGCATATCACAGTTGACCTATTTGCTTATGGTATTGCCTACACCTGCTTATGAAATTATATGAGCAAAACATTTTATATTCTTTTTGGAATGCCAATCTATATAATGAATTTGAAGGGCAGAAATTATTAAACACTAAAGCATTAGACCTCTCACTAAAGGCATCAGTCATACTTAAATCCAAAATGGTTCTCTAGTAAATTAGTAAGAATGTCTCACCCTGTCACGATCGCTGTGAGACAGGATCCGAGGCGCAGAGCTGTAGTGCGAAAACATTCCTTTTATTATTTGGCAAAACTCCAAAAACAACAAAAGGAGAGATAGCGACCATGAACTGGCATGAAAACAAAAAGGAACACACAAAAACACAGGTGGGAAAAACTGAACATAAATAGGCTCCCCAAATAGAGGCAATGCAGCCTCTAATTGGGGACCAATATCAAAGATAGGTACTTTAAAGGGAATATAGAGAATTGCAGAGAGGTCTCTGGACACTAAACCTGAAAAACCATAAAGGTTTTCAGAGACCTCTCTGAGCATAAATCCTTACACACCCCATGTTCAAGAATGGCCTTTTTCTCATTATTCAGATTACAACCACTCACTTTCAGCTATTTGAAAACTAAATCTCCAAAATATTGTTCTTTTTTAAACAATCCTTATAAAGTTGTTTGCAATTTCAGTTTAATCCACCTGAAAAGACAGAACAAATAATACAGCAAATAGTGGTTAAACTCACATACTAATTGATAAAACGTCTGCGATAAAATGTTTAAATAAAGTATCTTTGTAAATTATATAATAAATAGGACTGGTGGAGTTATGTCACACATGCAGCTAACACAGACATATGGAAATGTCTGCTCTACCCAAAATTACAACCAAACTAATTGCAGCATTACCACAAAAATGAAAGAGGCAAGTGGATGTAATGGAGAAGCTGTGAGTCGAGAAGAAGGTGCAGGTTAAACGTTACACAGGAATAATACCAACTGAGGAATGAACATAAGAGAGTGACATATAAAGGGGAGGAAATGATGAAGTTAATGGAGTCCAGGTGTGAATCATAATGATTTGCAGGTGCGCGTAGGGATGAGTGCCAGGTGTGTGTAATGATGAATCCCAGGACTGGTGGAGTAAGAGTAGACATGACAGTGGAAGGGGGAAAAAGTAAGGAACTTGTCTGTTGGCCCTGCATTAAAGACCAACATTGGTTAAAGAAAATTGTGATAAATAAAAATATATACAGTTGAAGTCACACCTTAGCCAAATACATTTAAACTCAGTTTTTCACAATCCCTGACATTTTAATCCTAGTAAAAATTCCCTATCTTAGGTCAGTTAGGATCACCACCTTATTTTAAGAATTTGAAATGTCAGAATAATAGTAGCAAATGATTTATTTCAGCTTTTATTTCTTTCATCACATTCCCAGTGGTCAGAAGTTTACATACACTCAATTAGTATTTTGTAGCATTGCCTTTAAATTGATTAACTTGGGTTAAACGTTTCGGGTAGCCTTCCACAAGCTTCCCACAATAAGTTGGGTGAATTTTGGCCCATTCCTCCTGACAGAACTGGTGTAACTGAATCAGGTTTGTAGGCCTCCTTGCTCACACACGCTTTTTCAGTTCTGCCCACAAATGTGCTTTAGGATTGAAGTCAAAAAAATGTTTAATCAGACCAGAAGACATTTCTCAAAAAATTATGATCTTTGTCCCCATGTGCAGTTGCAAACCGTAGGCTGGCTTTTTTATGGCGGTTTTGGAGCAGTGGCTTCTTCCTCGCTGAACGGCCTTTCAGGTTATGTTGATATAGGAATTGTTTTACTGCTATAGATACTTTTGTACCTGTACCTTTTGTACTTTTCTCACCAAAGTACGTTCATCTCTAGGAGACAGAACGCATCTCCTTCCTGAGCGGTTTGACGGCTGCGTGGTCCCATGGTGTTTATACTTGCGCACTATTGTTTGTACAGATGAACGTGGTACCTTCAGGCGTTTGAAAATTTCTCCCAAGGATAAACCATACTTGTGGAGGTCTACACATTTTTTTTCTGAGGTCTTGGCTGATTTCTTTTGATTTTTTTTTTAAGGTAGGCCTTGAATTACATCCACAGGTACACCTCCAATTGACTCAAATGATGTAAATTAGCCTATCATAATTTTCTGGAATTTTCCAAGCTGTTTAAAGGCACAGTCAACTTAGTGTATGTCTGTAAACAATTGTTGGAAGAATTACTAGTGGTTGAAAAATGAATAACCTAAGTGTATGTAAACTTCCGACTTCAACTGTATATATATATATGGCTCATTCTTGGGCTGCGGTAATAAATATTTATTTTATTACTAGAATAAATGCATTTTCTGAACACCCCACAACATTAAGTACATATTAATCCTTCACAACATTAAGAACATATTTACCCTTCACAACATTTAGAACATATTAAACCTTCAAGAAAACATATGTTCCCACCTCAGGCATTAAAGCCCTTTTTTATTGTCCATTTTGGTCTGATATGGACACCATTTACCTTCAACCCAGTCACAGACAATATGGAAGTTGTCTGAATATGATTATGAAAGATACTTGTTATAAAATCAACATTTACCTAATTGGAGTAAAATAATGAACAGTACCGCATGTAGCTCAGTCGGTAGAGCATGTGGGTTCGATTCCTACAGGGTACCAGTATGAAAATGTATGCACTCACTACTGTAAGTTGCCCTGGATAAGAGATGACTAAAATGTACATGTACCTAATGCTCATGTGTCCCCACACTCATTAAATTATTATAAATGTAAATTCTCCAGAATGTGCTATAATATACCCTGAAATAGACACATTATGTGTCAGCAGAAAATGCTTTCATTTCAGAATTTTAACATAAATCTTCTTGGGATTGTCCGTAACATTTGAGACTGAGCTCAGAAAACAAATTCATATTTATTAATCTCCGCCATTTCATTTAATTTAATTTTTTTATTTCACCTTTAATTAACCAGGTAGGTCAGTTGAGAACAAGTTCTCATTTGCAACTGCGACCTGGCCAAGACAAAGCAAAGCAGTGCGACAAAAACAACAACACAGAGTTACACAGTAAACAAACATAGTCAAAAACACAATAGAAAATCTATATACAGAGTGCAAATGTAGTGCAAAATGCAATAAGGTTAGGAGGTAGGACAATAAATAGACCATAGTGGTGATATAAATTACAGATTAGCATTAACACAGGAATGAAGGATGTGCAAATTATGATGTGCAAATAGAGATACTGGAGTGCAAGATTAGCGAAAATAATAAAAATAAATATGGGGATGAGGTAGTAGTGTAGGCTATTTACAGAAGGGCTATATACAGGTGCAGTGATCGATAGGCAGCTTTGACAGCTGATGCTTAAAGTTAGTGAGGGAGATAGGAACCTCTAGCTTCAATGATTTTTGCAATTCGTTCCAGTCATTGGCAGCAGCGAACTGGAAGGAATGGCGGCCAAAGCAGGTGTTGGCTTTGGGGGTGACCAGTGAGATATACCTGCTGGAGCGCATGCTACGGGTGGGTGTTGCTATGGTGACCAGTGAGCTGAGATAGGGCGGGGATTTACCTAATAAAGACTTATAGATTACCTGGAGCCAGTGGGTTTGGCGACAAATGTATAATGAAGGCCATCCAACGAGAGCATACAGGTCGCAGTGGTGGGTAGTGTATGGGGCTTTGGTAACAAAACGGATGGCACTGTGATAGACTACCTCCAATTTGCTAAGTAGAGTGTTGGAGGCTAATTTGTAAATGACATTGCCGAAATCAAGGATCGGTAGGATAGTCAGTTTTACAAGGGCATGTTTGGCAGCATGAGTGAAGGAGGCTTTGTTGCGAAATAGGAAGCCAGTTCTGGATTTAATTTTGGATTGGAGATTGATTGAAGTTGAGTTTACAGTCTAACCAGACGCCTAGGTATTTGTAGGAGTCCACGTATTCTAAGTCGGACCCGTCGAGAGTAGTGATGATAGTCCGGTGGGCGGGTGCGGGCAGCGTTCGATAGAAAAATAAATATTGTCATGTGATGGGGTTGAGACTAAGGTGACAAGGTTGAATACTGTAACGGGGTTGAAGAGACACATCGGTTTTCATATAAACTAGCTTAGTTTACTATCAAAATCCCTCCAAGATTTACCACAAAACATTGCATTTCATTGTATGCAACCATGTAATAAGGACATTAGATATATTTAGAATATTCTGGGTTTTATTAACCAAACTGCAGTAAATATCGAAACAAATAAAAACACATCAGGCATTAGGGTAACTAAAAAAACATTCAACAGGTTTCATCAGAAAAGTTCAACGTGTCATCAAACTGTAGGACAATTTCTAGAACAGCTGTAACTACAGCACTAGTGTCAGCATGATTATCGTCCTTTTAAGCAGCACCATATTCATTCATTCATGGTTTTCTTCCTGAGAGTCTGTCCCACACATCTCTCTCAACCTCTACTTGGTGGGATGTCACACGCTGTGGGTTGGAATTATCTCAAGGACTTAATCAAAGTCAAGGACTTGGATGTCGTCACGAGAAGGTTTGGTCCTACACGATGCATACATTTCACTTGTAGACTCATTTCATCTGTGCCGAGGATGATCCCTGGATAAAGGTCATCATCATATTCCACTACACACCACTGCCCAAGAAGACCTGGATTTCCCCACTGGATTTTCCTCACTGGCTGGCTGTTCTGGAGCAACCAGTGTTGTGTGTTAAAGCAGGTACAGTTTAGATCAGTGATGTCAGAGATCCGGCCCAGCAGTAGGGATGTTATGGGTAAAAAAACTAAGGCAAAACGTTTGCATACAGTTATTATCAACTATGTGAGTAAAGTAATAGATTTCTATGATATGATCATAGATTGTTGTCACGAGAATTTCTGTCTCAATGTTCTAAATGAACTATCACTCTAGCTTTGATTAATTCCCAGAGGTTGTAAGATTCTGGTTAATAAAGAATTAAGCAAAGTCTCAGTCTGCAACAGATCAGTCGTTTATTCAGAGAGCTCTGCCGAAAGGAAAAAACACAGAACCTTTTATAAAATCCAGTCAGCAAAGTCTCCACCCTGTTTTATGGCCTGCAAGTTCTCAGGATCTACCTTCAAAGACCCTCTTCAGTTGCTAATGTTTACTCACACCTCGAAGACCAGGCCCCAATCCTGATGGATGGGGCCCTGTGAACTTTTATGGCCGCATAATCTCCTGCAGGTCTAACAGCCTTCCCAAATGGTCCGTCTCCTTCATTGTCTTAACCACATCCTGACTCCTCTACCAAATGGTAACATTCTAACCTGGTCTGAACATTGTTTATGTTCGCACATTCTTAGAATCATAATCTTGTAATTCTAATACATCTCACACATTACAACGTTTCAGGGTGAAACATCTTAGTCATTAACATTAAACATACAAATTATTCCTTTATCAATTGTAAATAAATCGAATTTGATACGTTAATTAAAGCTTGCACTACTATCTATCCGCAGGAAGTAGCAGTAGTAAAAACCACCAGTTCAACTGGCTTTTTATCTTAACGGTTAAGCTATCTTAGCAATAAATGCTATCGAAAAAGAGAAAGGATGACACGGAATGTAGGGTATTCCAAGAAAAATTGAACGTTTTTCTTCTGGGAGGTGCATGGCAAACCTATATGCCTTATTTGCTCACAAAAAGTGGCTGTAGTAAAGTAGTATAACGTCAAACGACACTATGAGACCCATGCAGAAAAATGACAAGTACACTGGGCAACTGCGAACAGAAAAGGTGAATGAGCTAGCATCATCTCTAAAAAAACAACAATCTGTATTTTCCAAATGTAGAGAGACACATGATGGAGCAGTTAAAGCCAGCTATATCATTGCCAGTGAAATCTCTGCAGTATCCAAACCGTTCTCAGGGGGAGATTTTGTTAAAACCTGCATGCTAAAGGCAGCTGAGCTGGTGTGCCCTGAGAAACGACAAGCTTTAGCTAACATTAGCTTGTCTAGAAATACTGTGGCAGAGAGAATTGGGGAACTTGCCAGAGATTTGAACAGTCAACTAAAAGAAAAAGTTAAGTCATTTATTGCATTCTCTATTGCAATTTAACATTTTGGTGTTTTCACACGCAATTTCTGTGGTTCATTCTGATTGATTGGTACAGCTATTATGATTGATTGGTACAGCTATTCTGGACCGACATTTGGTGTTTAATAACAATAACCTGCATTCTTTCAAATGTATAATCAATAAATAACACAGATATTCAAAAATAATATGTCATTAATAATAGTTAACATTAATAGAAAACATGATTTCTATGGCATTTATAATTAATTGGCAATTTGTTGCACTTCTCTCATCTGTACTTGAAATGTATTCTTGTCAGTGTTGCATAGAAAAAGGCTTTCTGTTCAACCTGTATTTTTCTGATTGCTTCATGTAATACTACATAGTGTTTTTTTCATGTGCCAACAATGCATTGATTGGTATCTGTAGGCCATCTTGAATGATTTCAAATAAATCTGCCAGCAGTATAAATAACCATGTGCAGAGTCAAATTGATTTTAGCAAAACATTGTCGGGCCCCCATGAGGTCCCATTTGAACAAATCCGGCCCGCTACCTAATATGAGTCTGACACCCCTGGTTTAGATCCTTCTTTGTTGAACAAAGGCAGCTGATATTACGAGACATCAGCTCACCAGGAGCAAGGGTGATGACCTGGTGTATTCTCATGCTGGAGGGCACTGCTTTTATCGGGCTTGGCATCATCGCCATCGCACGTTCAACATCGGCACTCTTCACAAAGAACAGCTTCACTGATGTGTTCGTCTCACGGAGGGCTTTGTAAGGCTCCTGTGCATCACTGATATCACGGCCCTTAGCCGCCAACCTGTCCACCATTCTCGTCAACGCTCCTGGCTGTGGGGACTGCTCTGGAACATGATCTGGACTTTTGTGGAGGAGTGGTCAAGTTCCTCAGTGCTCCTTTCCTCTCCTTGCTTCTTATGTATGCTATTCTCCACTGTGTACGCTTCTGATGCTGGTCTCTCTCACTTCAATCACTGATCTTTTTCTTTTTCCCTGCCTCAACATTTCTTTTCTTTTCTCTCAAGGTATTGTTCCCTTTTTTCTGGGTCAGCATTTTGACGTGTTCGACAATGCCTTAGTCTTTCTGCTGATGTGGGTGCCATCGTTCCCTAGATGTTTCAGTGGATAACGTTAAATCAAAGATTCTTCTAATATAGACATGTATACACTATAATCCTTGAGTAATTTAGGATCTAGAGCGACTTAAAGGAACAGCTGAAGTTAAGAGCCTTGCCCAACTCTCCTACCACTAGGCTACCTGCCTTATAACACATTCTCTATGTAGCTATGGTCAGAGTCTGACAGTGTCGTTCTTTTCTGTTTCTGTGTGGGGTTTAGGTTGGATCCCTAATTAGAGGCAGCTGCACGGCATTGTCTCTAATTAGGGATCATATATATGTTGAGTCTGTCCTTCACTTTGGTGTGGGTCGTTATCGTTACATGTTAATGCATTTCGCAGTCACGGGTGAAGTAAGTGTGCTTTTGGTTACGTTTAAACTATTGTGTGTTGTTTTAACGTAACGTTGTTAATTCGTGTTTTGGTTTCGTTTTGGTAGTTCGTCATCATTTGTGTTTCTTTATTACGTTGAAGAAAAACATATTACATAGTAAAATAAAGAATGTCGAACTATACCTGCGCTGCGCCTTGGTCTCTCTCTGCACCTTCCCGTGACAATATAAACAATATATAATGTATAATATATTGAATAATTCATTTGTTTAGATGCAATATTAATTATTAAAGTAAATAACTGTTACAATGAAACGTGATGGGGTTTTTGGGCTCAAAATGGCCTCTGCTCCTCATGTGGTGAAGGACAGGAGATAGATAGATAGATAGATAGATAGATAGATAGATAGATAGATAGATAGATAGATAGATAGATAGATAGATAGATAGATAGATAGATAGATAGATAGATAGATAGATACTTTATTGCTCCCCCGTGGGGGAAATTTCATGGTGTGCATGAAATTAATAGATTGTATATTTTTACGGGTTAAAGTATAATTTTGATAAGTACTAGTTTTACATCTTTATTTCATGTAACGAGGTTGAGTTGGTCAGCTCGACGATCCCAACCTGACTTTAAAAAACAACAAAATACAGATATAAAATGATGTGATTACTAGCCAGTTTCTGTACCATGAAGTCAAAAATATTTGAATGATGGCACATATGGGTGGACTGACCATTTTTATTGTCAGAGTTTGGTTGGCATGTCAGGGATGAGTGTAGACTGAGAGACAGAGCTAAATTGTGTGATTTTAATCAATAATCATGCATTTATTTGATAAAAATACTTTCTCAAGAGAAGAACACAAATATATGTTTGCATTAACGGCAAAAGTTATTAATTATGTACACATTTTAATATTAATTTCCCAAGTAAACTTTTAGTGAAATGCCTGGGGGACATGACACAATTCTTAGTGTCAGTTTAAAAATACGATTTATTTCATAATAAAGTTTAAATGAATGCTATATCTATTTCAATTAATTATACTGGACATTTCAATTGATATAGAAAATATTTTAACATTTCATTTTGGTGACCCAATATTACTCGAGCCCAAGAATGACCTGTATGTATGTATGTATGTATGTATGTATGTATGTATGTATGTATGTATGTATGTATGTATGTATGTATATGGGGTTTGGAAATGGGAGATTAGAAATGGGAGATTGGAAATGATGCAGACAATTACATTGATGGAAGTAACAATCTATCTTCAATAATAAAGCTGATCCAGCCCCCCCCCCCCCCCCAAAAAAAAAAAAACAAAAAAAAACAATACAGCACTTTGTATTCATTTTGTGGACAAAAAGTTAATTAATTTGCCACATTTGTTGCAGTATTACTTTAGTGCCGTTCACTCTGTCAACTAGGTTAGTATTGTGGAGTAACTTCAATGTTTTTGATCCATCCTCACTTTTCTCCTATCACAGCCATTAAACTCTAACTGTTTTAAAGTCACCATTGAAATCCCTGAGCGGTTTCCTTCTTCTCCTGTAACTGAATTAGGAAGGACACCTGCATCTTTGTAGTGACGGTGTACACCATCCAAAGTGTAATTAATAACTTCACCATGCTCAAAGGGATATTCCATGTGTGCCTTTAAAAAAAAATAATCTATTTGAAATTCGTTGCACGACTGAGGGACCTTACAGATAATTGTATGTGTGGGGTACAGAGATGAGGTAGTCATTAAAAAAGCATGTTAAAACACTGTTATTACACACAGTTGGTCCATACAACACGTTTTTTGAACGTTGAACGTTGAACAAAAATATAAAAAGCAACATGTAAAGTGTTGGTCCCATGTTTCATGGGACTGAAATAAAATAAAATATCCCAAAAATGTTCCATAAGCACCACAATCATATTTTTCTTATTTTGTGCGCAAATTTGTTTACATCCCTGTTAGTGAGCATTTCTCCTTTGCCAAGATAATACATCCACCTGAAAGTTGTGGCATATCAAGAAGCTGATCAAACAGCATGATCAATACACATGTGCACCTTGTGCTGGGGACAATAAAAGGCCACTCTAAAATGTGCAGTTTTGTCACACAACTCAATGCCACAGATGTCTCAAGTTTTGATGGCATGTGCAATTAGTATGCTGACTGCAAGAATGACCACCAGAGCTGTTGCCAGATAATTGAATATTAATTTCTCTACTATAATTTTATCAGTACGTCCAACCGCAGACCACGTGTAACTATGCCAGCCCAGAACTGTCAGCAACCTTCTCAGGGAAGCTCATCTGCGTGCTTGTCATCCTCACCAGGGTCTTGACCTGAGTGCAGTTCGGCGTGGTAAACAACTTCAGTAATCAAATCCTTATCCGACCTACACTCCTCATCCATTCCAATTTTTACAATTGTCCTTTTTGCTCCACTCTTTGACACTATGGTTTTCCATTCATCATCTTCGACTTCAGTCAACACTGTTCTCGATTCAGACTTGGCACCCAATTCCGCCATGATACTCCTTCTGTGACGACTACAAACTACGGCAAGGATGAATCACTGTAGGGTTTATCGGCGGTTGGCATCCAACCCAGCAGCGTTACAGTTCCTGACACACTTGAACCATGCGCCTGTAACAGACTACCATACCCCGTTCAAAGGCACTTACAGTGCATTCGGAAAGTATTCAGACCCCTTCACTTTTTACACTTTGTTACAGCCTTATTCTAAAATTGATTAAATAATTTCCCCCCCTCAATCTACACACAGTACCCCATAATGACAAAGCAAAAACAGGTTTTTTGGAATTTTTGCAAAAAACTTAAATCACATTTACATAAGCATTCAGACCCTTTAATCAGTACTTTGTTGAAGCACCAGAGATGGGTCCAGGCTCTGGCTGGGCCACTCCTGCGTTGTCTTGGCTGTGTGCTTAGGGTCGTTGTCCTGTTGGAAGTGAACCTTTGCCCAAGTCTAAGGGTCCTGAGCGCTCTGGAGCAGGTTTTCAACAAGGATCTCTGTACTTTGCTCCGTTCATCTTTCCCTAGACCCTGACTATTCTCACAGTCCCTGCCGCTGAAAAACATCCCCATAGCATGATAATGCCACCACCATGTTTCACCGTATGGATGGTGCTAGACGTGACACTTGGCATTCAGGCCAAAGAGTTCAGTCTTGGTTTCATCAGACCAGAGAATCTTGTTTCTGATGGTCTGAGAGTCCTTTAGGTGGCTTTTGGCAAACTCCAAGCAGGCTGTCATGTGCCTTTTACTCAGGAGTGGCTTCTGTCTGGCTACTCTACCATAAAGGCCTGATTGGTGGAGTGCTGAAGAGATTGTTGTCCATCTGGAAGGTTCTCCCATCTCCACAGAGGAACTCTGGAGCTCCGTCAGAGTGACCATCGGGTTCTTGGTCCCCTCACTGACCAAGGCATTTCTCCCACGATTTCTCAGTTTGGCCGAGCAGCCATCTCTAGGAAGAGTCTTGGTGGTTCCAAAGTTCTTCCATTTAAGAATGATGGAAGCCACTGTGTTCTTGGGGACCTTCAATGCTGCAGAATTTTTTTTTTACCCTTCCCCAGATATGTGCCTCGACACAATCCTGTCTCGGAGCTCTAAAGACAATTCCTTCGACCTCATGGCTTGGTTTTTGCTCTGACATGCACTGTCAACTGTTGGACCTTATATAGACAGGTGTGTGCCTTTCCAAATCATGTACAATCAATTGAATTTACCACAGGTGGACTCCAATCAAGTTGTAGAAACATCTCAGGGATGATCAATTGAAACAGAATGCACCTGAGCTCAATTTCGAGTCTCATAGCAAAGGGTCCGAATTCTTATGTAAATATCCGGTTTTTATTTTGTATAAATTAGCAAACATTTATAAAATGTGTTTTCGCTTTGTCATTCTGGGGTATTGCGTGTAGATTGAGGAAATGTTTTATGTAATCTATTTTAGAATAAGGCTGTAACGTAACAAAATGTGGAAAAGGAGAAGGCGTCTGAATACTTTCTGTATACACTGTAATTATTTTCTCTTTCCCATTCACCCTCTGAATGGTACACATACGCAATCCATGTTCCGAATGTTTTGCACACTCAGTGTATATTTCCACACTGAGGTTGAAATGATAATGGCATTTTAGTGTAAGAGCTGTTTGAAAAGGCCGCCTGAAATGTTAGCCGGTTGGTGCGATTTTAATTTAAAACAATCACAGTAAGGTACTTAATTGTTACCCAGAAATCATTTGATAGAGAAAAATAGCTGCATTGGGCCTTTATCTAATGATGTTCTACTCAGTATGCTCTCAGTTCCTGTATCCCATGTTTTTCTTCCGGCCTTCCTTCCCTCCCCTACTTGAACCTGTACTTGGAATAGATGCCTGCCTTTAGTGTTTCTGCTCCACTGCTCCTGCCATCAATGCACCACCACTGTCCAGCTGCCCAGAAGTGAGCTTGGAGCTCCATTATAAAGCTTACCGTATGCTTCCCAGTCGAAACAGTTCGCATATATCATGATGTTTTGGTTCGTTTTGGTGTTTGGCAGCATTTTTTTTGGCTGTTCGAGCACACACGTTTATTTCTGCACCCCTTCTTCAGTGATTGGTCGACAGTAGGGATTCTACAATTAAGTGTTTGTTGTCATTTAACGAGAGATGACTACTTTTCATTGACAGTCGTTGTCAAATACTGCACCAAACATCTTAGTTAGATATACAATTGCATGACTAAGACCTTCTCTGCAAAAAACGTCAAAATTAATGACATATTTCTTCATTTATATTGATTCAGACTATTTTGCAAAGTGTTACTGGGTATGTTGTTGATACGGCATCTCAACAGGGACAAACAACATTAATATTGCAGTTTTTTCAAATTGTTCAAGCATACAAGCACAGATGTTCACTCGCCTAGCGAGTTCTGCTAGGACCAAACCAAACTTTCTTGTTCTATAGTATTATGGCGGTCCGCAAACCAGCGTCAAAGCTGCCTGCCGCCACCTACTGTACGGGTGGTAAACTATAGAAAAAAGGGCCGAAAACAGACATCATTCAAAAAATGTAGCCACATAAAAAAAAAACATTCCACTCCAACAGTCACATTCCAATTCAAGTCACATCCCTACACAGGCTCATGGGCCTGTGAGGCCGAAAAATCCTTTGACAGGATTTCTTGCAATGCCTCTGCTGTAAACTCAAAAAGTGTTTTGGCTGCACTCAAAATAATTCAAAATGTTCTCCGATTTCTTCTTTGTTTGCGCTTTGCAGTTTCTGACCATTGCAATAAATGCTACAAAGTCCACCTTTTTCACATATCAAAATCCCTTGATTGCAGAGAAACATTCACCAGTTCAGTCTCAATTATCAATGATACTCGCTCCTTCCACTCTTCTCACCGCCTACAGATAGGAGACACGCTGAACAGCCCTTATTCTCGCCACCTCTATCTCCTTCACCCAAACAGGATAATCCGGGGACTCTGACACATATTCACCACCACAGTTGAAGCATATAACCCCAGCTGGAATATGATATTCTTTCCGTCTGCATACACTTGATACATGCCCAAAACCTTTGCATTCATAACACTGGAGGGGCTTGTGCACAAAAGCTCTTGCAGGGTATTTCATAAAGCCTAGCTTTACATAAGAAGGGAGAGACTCATCAAAAAACAATAATATGGATGAAGTGTGTTTCCCTACTCCGTCCATCATACAGGTCAGTCAACGTGCACCAATCACTTAATCTACTTCCTCATCCATATCCTCTGCATTAATTTCATGCACAACACCATAAATAATCCCCTTGACAGGGGCCCTGCTTCGGAAATATTTGCACAAAACATTCCATACATTATTTTTGGGAGGTGCAAGCTTCTTCTGTTCCATGGACACACAAAAAATCTGAATAAGACCAGCTCTTGTGACTCTCACCTACGCCACCGAGGTAACATTGATCCAACTCTGACTATAAAACAAATCTAGGGATTTCTTAGTTTCCATCACAACTTGAATTGTTTTGTTTCCTTTCTTTTTCACGACCTTAGCCCACTCGTACTCACTCTCTGTACTCTCATCTTCACCTGACTCACCATCAGTTTCGAACAGAACTTCCATTTCTGCCAACCTTCCGAAAGTGCGCTCAGGTAGCTCGTTAGTCAATCAGGCCCAGGTGTGCCAGACCTGGCCCAACTGCAAGGAGACTAACCAAGGGGGAGGAGTTTTAAATAAATCAATTTGGAAACACAAGAGGGAGAAACCCAGCAAGCCATAGAAAATAATGTAAAAGTATAAAATAAGGCACAGTATCTTAAATAAAGATCACTGCAAACCCAAGTTAACTCAATTGGTCCCAGGCCTCCCACAGTGAAAAAGCTGAAATTCACTACTTTAATTAATCTGCTTGCTCTGCCCTCATATTTAGCATCCCATTGAAGTGTTTTACCATTTCATTTTCAGTACAACCAGGGCTAGAATACAAAACTATTTCACAAATAGTTGCATTCATGAGTTTTATTGACAAAGGTCTGCCAAGCAGAAACCTGAAGAAAAAAAAAATGAATTTATAAGAATGCTTTAATTACAGAAATTGTTTGCTCAGTGGGAAATTAATATCCAACTAGTTGATGACAACTGTGTGGAGTTTGGAGTTTGTGACAGCGACTATGTGAGCTTATTACAGCATTACAGATTTCCTATGATCTTCTATGTAGAACAACCTCTTACCTTCTAACGACTCTTGTGGCTTGTGAGCGTCATAGAGAAAAACATTACATGCATGTTCGTGGAAGTCTCAGCTTTTTATAGATGGGTCATAATAGTTTGTAGCTTAAACCATTCTAACTTTTATAGAGGTTATTGTGATTATTACCATTTTCGGGATCCACCATTGTCTCACAAAAACTGCTCTGGCTCAGACAGACTAATGGTTGGTATCAGTGGATGCCGAAAATATAGATGAATCCCATGCACCAGCATTCAGTATCTCAAACAACATATTTAAAAGGGGTTAGAAGGCCAAAATGTGCTGGTGTGACCGTGGGAGTCTTACACAACATTTGTTACACAAAGGCCTGTACTTCTAGGAGATTTCTTTGCTTTTCAATTTTTTTTATGTAACCTTTATTTAACTAGGCAAGTCAGATCAAATTCTTATTTACAATGATGGCCTACATAAAACATATTGTATGAGGGAGGACATTAACCCCGCTTTAGACCACCTAAAATGCTACCAGACATTCTAGAAACCCTAAACCAGTCTGTGTGGGATGCTGGGATCCTGCCGATACTATGCCAAATGTCAAAAACAGGTTTATTTTAGCCATATCCATATCAATATCTTAAATAAAGGCCACTGCAAACCAAAGTTAAACAACAAAATGCACACAAGGGCTAGTAATCCAAGGGGAAAACATTTATGAAGGGCAACATGACATACAGTACATGCATATAGTCCTGCCATGTACATATCTGCCTGCTATTCAGTTGATGTCAAACTGCTCTCTTTAAAAAAAAAGGTGCTAAGAATGTAGAAATGTGGTGGGAGGAATAACTTGAATTTACTTCCATAAATGGCATACTTTAAGTCATATTCTAGGGATATTGATCCTCATGCAGGCTACTTATCCACTGATGTGGATTACAAATAGTTCATCAGAATGTACATGAAGTTAACATAGCATGTATAGGAATATCTATTGTTAATGTGGTCTGGGATAAACATAAGTAAAGTTCATGGGAAATATACCAGCACTTGAAACTAAGTCCTGCATTAGTTGAGCACTACAATGCAGCACATTTTCATTCAGCCAAGGTGACCTTTGCAATGGAGATACTAAGAGACAGGCAACAAATGAAGATGCACCTGCACAAAGGTCATTGGCTTCTCTCAAAAGGACATCACAGAGAGAGATCTGACAGATGCCATGTGAATAACAACGACACAGAATTGTCTTTAGCCAGGGTACCGATAGCCAACTGGGATAAATATTGGGGTGTATTGTGGTGTTGTGGACTAAATGCGATCCCGATGCAGGTATCGACAGTATTTTGGTTGCTGATCTTTTTGGGAAGAATGAGCTCAAGCATAATAACTGCAGAAATGTAAACAAAATGGGGTCATATTTTGTGTATCAATTGTTCCACTAACTGTGGTGAATTCTTCAGAGTCATACATGCCGCTATTACGTGAATTGCTGTAATCATGTGATTAGGAACTCTGAGTTTATTGGTCTGTTTGAATTAATTGTTTGTGTATTCTGATTGGTTGCAGGTATGACTCTGGACAATGCACATCTGCTCAGTTACATGACAGCAGGCATCTCTGTAAGTATTAGTCTTAATTTATCCTAAAGTGAGGCTATAAGTGAACCTGGGAAACTATCAAAAATAATAACAATGCTCATTTTTTAAAAAGCTAAGCTGCACTGTGCTTATTAAGAAATGTCAGGACAAGATTAGCACAAGTGGTGCCTGTGTGAAAAGCCATCACGTACATCAATAGATATGGACAGGCCATGAGTGACAAGGGGATGACTTCTTGGGTTAGGCAGCCACACAGGTCCTCACACGTTACTTTGACTGCAGGGCTTTCAGAGGTCAGAAACGGTCTTGTTTGATTTGTCCTTGTCACTTGGTCATATCTATTATAAAGGGAGAACGGAAATGGTTTGGTTGTCATTGAGTATTTAGAATAGAAAATTCAAGTGCTTTATTGTTGAGAAACTGTTCATTCGTAGCATAAGTGGAAAATACATTATTTTGTTGACTAGAAAGGGGGGCATGGATTTAGTTTGGTTGTCATTGAGTATTTAGATTTGAAAATTGAATACATACCATGACGGTTATACCATGGATCATTTAGCTATTTGATTTTGAATTTTTGTACCCCTGTAAGTACAAAACATTTTTGGGGATAAAATACAGAATTTGGCCTTTACTACTTATAGCCCATAGAAACACATTCATAAATGAAAAAACTAACAGTCAAAAAATAAATCATATGGATTAAGGTTTTGAAGTGTCTGTCCTATATCTAGGAGATATACAGTGCATTCAGAGTATTCAGACCCCTTGACTCTAAAAGTGATGAAATACTTTTTTCCCCCTCATCAATCTACACACAATACCCCATAATAACAAAGCAAAAACAGGTTTTAGACATTTTTGCAACATGAAGCTATACGGCAGGCAACAGTTGGACAGCGCACCATACCTAACTGGCGCGCCATGAGGAGAGGAAATTTGATGGCCAGCAATTACAGAGCAGTGGTTAGGGCCTAGCACGTTACTTTTATCCATATCTTACACAATATCTTAAATAAAGGTCACTGCAAACCAAAGTTAAACAACAAAATGCACACAAGGGCTAGTAATCCAAGGGGAAAACATTTATGAAGGGCAACATGACATACAGTATATGCATTTAGTCCTGCCATGTACATATCTGCCTCCTATTCAGTTGTTGTCAAACTACACTCTTTAAAAAAAAAAGGTGCTAAGAATGTAGAAATGTGGTGGGAGGAATAACTTGAATTTACTTCCATAAATGGCATACTTTACAAACATTATTTGAATACAGCATTATAAGACAGTCCTTTTAAAGTCATATTCTAGGGATATTGACCCTCATGCAGGCTACTTATCCACTGATGTGGATTACTGGTGCACCATGAGGAGAGGAAATTTGATGGCCTGCAATTACGGAGCAGTGGTTAGGGCCTAGCATGTTACTCCGTCGCTGCTAAAAAGGGTCCTCAGATCACAGTCGTTGGATGAAGTGTTGTCTGTAAAGTGGGGCACAGATAACAAAGAGGAGGGTATCAAAGCTTTCAAAATGGCTACAGGGATGGAAGTGCAGGAGTTATGTCTTTGGGTCACTGTGTCTGGGATCCTGGGTGCCTCACCGGATGGTCTGGTGGAGGTCAAGTGTTCCTACGGTGTAAAAGACCTTACCAGTAAAGTCTAAGGATTTCTATATCACGGAGGGAGGGTCTTACCGCCTCCGTGAAGACCATCCTTACTGGCACCAGGTCCAAGGTCAGCTCCACATCACTGGAAGATACACCTGCTTATTCGTTGTGTGGACCACCAAAGCCACCATCACCATCCCCATCCAGCGTGACGACTTCTGACAGAATCATATTGTTCCTACTGTCAGTACCTGTTTTCAGGGAAGCCAATGGTCCGAAAATATTCTGCATAGTTCATACACACGGCCTAGACTCCCAGAATAGGCTGTATTACATGCAAGTTTGGCTCAAAGCAGTCAACTAAAGTAATGCAGTTAACTTTATCATGGGCACAGGGGGGATTTATATCTGTGATGTTCATGTTTATGTCTTACTTACTGAAGGCCCCAGTCATCCCTGCAGGTACCTGACATTGTTGAAAAACAAGTGAACAATGGATAAAGATCTTACACAAACAATAGGTTCCAAGAATAGGTTATATTGCATTCAAGTCTTGCTCAAAGAAGCCAACTAAAGTAATGTAGTTAACGTAAGTTCAATCAAGAAGGCTGGTCTGAGTGCATCTTCTCACAGTTTCATTCAATAGTACTACACAATTCACATAGCAAATTATGTGAGAGAGAGATCACATCACTTCTCGCGGGGTAAGCCTGATGTTCTGCATGTCACGCCTCATGTCTAAAACATGGGGAAAAGGGGACATAGTCAAAATGTCAATGCATCTACAAATGCAATGTTTTATACTATATTATATCATATTTGATGAGTTACTGTCCTGTCCATCCACAGGCTCCATGTGCTGTAGTCTCCACAACTGGACGCTCGCGCTCGGATCACACTGGCACAGGATGCCCATGTACCAGATGGTTTGAGGGATGCACTCCTGTTGGACTAGAAAACAAAGAGACATTTGGTCAGTGGTAGGTATTTTTCAATGCTGTATCATCATCTTTATCTCAGCAGAAAATGCATTGTTTATCATGACCCAAACCCACATTGGAAAAGTGGTCCCTCAACACCCAATCCTAATGCCTCATTGTTTGTTCTTCTTTGCCAATCAACAGTCTGGATCGTTTCTTTCAGAAAATGGCAGCTACAGACCCGAGTGCAGTGGTGGAAAAAGTTGTCAATTGTCATACTTGAGTAAAAGTAAAGATACCTTATTAGAAAATGACCAGTGCCAAATGAAAATGCATGCATGCCAGCAAAGCCACTACACAAGACTAAACAATACATTCATTGAACTATAACGGTGACAAATGGTGTCCACAAACTGTTAGGGCCTACATAAATCTGTCCCAGCTACAGTGAGCAACAGAGGGGCCCACGGTCCTGTCCGGTCCTGTCCCCCTTCCTGTTCACCCTCTACACCTCGCACTCCAGATATAACTCTGAAACATGCCACCTACAGAAGTTCTCGGATGACTCCGCAATTGTAGGGTGCATCAGGGGTGGGCAGGAGGACGAGTACAGGAGCACAATCAATGACTTTGTGGTGTGGTGTGCAGAACCACATTCAGCTGAACATCAGCAAAATAAAGGAGATGGTGGTGGACTTCAGGAGAACCAAGGCCCAACCGACTGCAGTCCCTATACAGGGGATGGATTTGGAAATGGTTGGGTCATACAAGTTCCTGGGAGTCCATATGGACAACAGGCTGGAATTGGCTGGTAACACCGGGGCTCTGTACAAAAAGGGTCAGAGCTGACTACTTTCTGAGTCTGTAATCACTCATTCACTCAGGACTTATTCATTCAGTACCGTATGTACATATTCATGTACAGTTGTTATATCATATCACATGCAATATTGTAAGTAATTCTTGGACTGAATTTACGTAGTCATTCACTCAGGACTGTATACTAGTATCCTGTCAGTAGTATCTTTTTTTTCATTGCATTTAGTATATCGAATGTGCAATACTTGCATTTAAATGTAATTAACCTTGTTCTAAGGAAATTATATCATACGCACATTTATCTATTTATCTATCCAGACTGTATATTAAGTAAATCATTATTACCCTCACATATATCATACGCGCAATTATCTGTTTAAATATCTATCTATCTATCTATCTATCCATCCATCTATAATTTATGAAGAAAAACAGATTCTATCTCAAGACCATCAGACTTAAATAGCAATCACTAGCACCTTAGAGGCTGCTGCCCTATATACATATACTTGAAATCACTGGCCACGTTACAGTTTTTTACGATTGTTTACACACTAAAATAAAAATTTCCACACAATTTACAAAATTCTACTCCAATGATTAAAACACCTCCACAGATTTGCACAACATTACACACAATGTCTGCTTCACCCTTTTTGCAAAACATTACACACAGTGATTTGTAAAACTCTACACACATTTTCACACCTTAGACACAGATAAGGATTGTGAGGTTACTTCCTTGTCATTACAAAGCCCCGGATTGCCAATGACCACACTAATGAACGAATTGGATAATCACATCCACCAGGTGTGGAAGCACACATGTGCTAATTTGAAAACGCAGCACTCAGGTGTGCTATAAAAGGCAACAGGTGAGTTCACCTGTCTTCAACAAAAATGGAAGGAGCTAGAAGAAGAAGAAGAAGAAGAAGAGTGAGAATGAGAGGGGGAGCTCAAAGAGGAGATGAAGGAGGTAGAGGAAGAGGAGAAGGAGGTAGAGGAGGAGGCCCAGGTAGAGGAAGAGGAGAAGAAGGAGATAGAGGAGGAGGCCCAGGTAGAGGAAGAGGAGAAGAAGGAGATAGAGGAAGAGGCCTAGGTAGAGGAAGAGGAGAAGGAGGAGAAAGAGGAGGAGGCCCAGGTAGAGGAAGAGGAGAAGAAGGAGATAGAGGAAGAGGCCTAGGTAGAGGAAGAGGTAGAGAAGGACTTGAAGAGTTGATAGAACCTGAACAAAGAAGACGAGGACCAAATTTGACTCAAGAAATCCGTGCAACACTTATTGACCATGTTATCAACCATGGACTGACACTGATGGAAGCTGGACAAAGAGTTCAACCAAATCTCAGCAGAAATACTGTTGCGTCAGTAATTCGGACATTTCATAGAGAAAACAGGTAAGCTAACCACACAGTACATTGAAACTGAAGCTTGCTGTACTTATCATCAATATTGTTTACTGTGACATTTGACAGTAGGCTGCATGTGTATTTTTGTATATATATTTTTTTACATAGGATTGAGGGTCGAGGACACCAAGGTGGAAGGGGCCCTATGTTCACTCGTGCACAAGAGGCCTCCATTGTGAACATGGTTTTGACCAATAATTGTATCAGGCTGCGAGAAATCCAAGCCAATATCATCAATGATGACCATATTTTCAATGACATCCAACGAGTCTCTCTGTCAACATTAGGTTGAATCCTCAAGAAAAATCTAATATACATGAAGCAACTGTATCGGGTACCATTTGACAGAAATTCAGAGAGAGTGAAACATCTGCGCAATGAGTATGTGGAGGTATGTATTGTTCATCTTACTATGGTGTGGTATTGTGCACTGCTCGTAATGTTCTGCCACAAAAAAATACTGTGCAATAGATATTGAATAGCATCCTATTGTCTTTTACTGTGTTTCAGAGAGTCTTGCAAATGGATGCTGCAGAAATTCAACATGAATTTATATATGTGGATGAGGCTGGATTTAACCTTGCAAAAACAAGAAGAAGAGGGAGAAATGTAATTGGACACAGGGCAATCACAAATGTGCCAGGGCAGCGAGGGGGTAACATCACCCTTTGCGCTGCTATTACACAAAATGGGGTCCTCCACCACCATGCAAATCTGGGACCCTATAATGCAAATCTAATACTTGCATTTCTTGACAGATTGCACGAGATTGTCACAGCATTAAACCAAGTGGACCAGATGCGGTACATTGTCGTTTGGGACAATGTCTCATTCCATCGGGCTGCTCTGGTCCAGAATTGGTTCCATGAGCACCCTGAATTTGAAGTCTTATACAGTGGGGAGAACAAGTATTTGATACACTGCCGATTTTGCAGGTTTTCCTACTTACAAAGCATGTAGAGGTCTCTAATTTTTATCATAGGTACACTTCAACTGTGAGAGACAGAATCCAGAAAATCACATTGTATGATTTTTAAATAATTAATTTGTATTTTATTGCATGACATAAGTATTTGATCACCTACCAACCAGTAAGAGTTCTGGCTCTCACGGACCTGTTAGTTTTTCTTTAAGAAGCCCTCCTGTTCTCCACTCATTACCTGTATTAACTGCACCTGTTTGAACTCGTTACCTGTATAAAAGACACCTGTCCACACACTCAATCAAACAGACTCCAACCTCTCCACAATGGCCAAGACCAGAAAGCTGTGTAAGGACATCAGGGATAAAATTGTAGACCTGCACAAGGCTGGGATGGGCTACAGGACAATAGGCAAGCAGCTTGGTGAGAAGTCAACAACTGTTGGCGCAATTATTAGAAAATGGAAGAAGTTCAAGATGACGGTCAATCTCCCTCGGTCTGGGGCACCATGCAAGATCTCACCTCGTGGGGCATCAATGATCATGAGGAAGGTGAGGGATCAGCCCAGAACTACACGGCAGGACCTGGTCAATGACCTGAAGAGAGCTGGGACCACAGTCTCAAAGAAAACCATTAGTAACACACTACGCCGTCATGGATTAAAATCCTGCAGCACACGCAAGGTCCCCCTGCTCAAGCCAGCGCATGTCCAGGCCTGTCTGAAGTTTGCCAATGACCATCTGGATGATCCAGAGGAGGAATGGGAGAAGGTCATGTGGTCTGATGAGACAAAAATTGAGCTTTTTGGTCTAAACTCCACTCACCGTGTTTGGAGGAAGAAGAATGATGAGTACAACCCCAAGAACACCATCCCAACCGTGAAGCATGGAGGTGGAAACATTATTCTTTGGGGATGCTTTTCTGCAAAGGGGACAGGACGACTGCACCATATTGAGGGGAGGATGGATGGGGCCATGTATCGCGAGATCTTGGCCAACAACCTCCTTCCCTCAGTAAGAGCATTGAAGATGGGTTGTGGCTGGGTCTTCCAGCATGACAACGACCCGAAACACACAGCCAGGACAACTAAGGAGTGGCTCCGTAAGAAGCATCTCAAGGTCCTGGAGTGGCCTAGCCAGTCTCCAGACCTGAACCCAATAGAAAATATTTGGAGGGAGCTGAAAGTCCGTATTTCCCAGCGACAGCCCCGAAACCTGAAGGATCTGGAGAAGGTCTGTATGGAGGAGTGGGCCAAAATACCTGCTGCAGTGTGTGCAAACCTGGTCAAGAACTACAGGAAACGTATGATCTCTGTAATTGAAAACAAAGGTTTCTGTACCAAATATTAAGTTCTGCTTTTCTGATGTATCAAATACTAATGTCATGCAATAAAATGCAAATTAATTACTTAAAAATCATACAATGTGATTTTCTGGATTTTTGTTTTAGATTCCGTCACTCACAGTTGAAGAGTACCTATGATAAAAATGACAGACTTCTACATGCTTTGTAGTTGGGAAAACCTGCAAAGTCGGCAGTGTATCAAATACTTGTTCTCCCCACTGTACCTTCCACCATACTCCCCCTTCCTAAATCCAATAGAAGAGTTTTTTTCAGCAGGGCGGTGGAAGTTATACGACCTGCGGCCCTATGACCGTTTGCCCCTCATTCAGGCCATGGAGCAGGACTGTGATCATATCGAAGCAGCTTCTGTGCAGGGGTGGATTCGTCACACGAGGTGATTCTTCCAACGTTGCCTTGCCATTGAAGACATAGCCTGTGATGTTGATGAAATCTTATGGCCTGATCCAGCCAGACGGAGAGATGATGAATAGTTACAGTATTCTTGTTGCTTTTACAGTAGTTTTTCTTCAGAGTCAAAGTGTATGTACTTCATGCAGTAATTTTTATTTGTCTACAGATTTTATTTGTTTCATTGATTTCATTGTTGGTTGATTACTGTAACTGGTTATGGTAAGAAATACTGTAAGTATTGAAATAAATACTTGAAATATTCAGTCTGCAGCATCAGTGTTGTGCAGTGCTTGGTAAGTTTATAGTAGGCCTATTTGTGTACATTCTCCCTATATCTCAAACTAATCATGCTTATATGCTAATGTGAAGGACGCATACAACTCCACTGCACTCCCTCCCCTCGGTAGATCGGATCACAACCTTGTCCACCTCACCCCACTCTACAGGCCTTTGGTCCAACAGCAGCCTTCGACCACCAGGACCATTAGGAGATGGTCCCCGGAGGCGAATGAGGCCCTACAGGACTGCTTTGAAACAACAGACTGGGATGTGCTCTGTGAGGCTCATGGGGTGGACATCGATGGACTTACTGACTGCATAACAGACTATATTAATTTTTGTGTAGACAACACTGTACCCACCAGGAAGGTATGCTGTTTCCCAAACAATAAACCCTGGGTCACCAGCGACCTGAAGGCCCTGCTGAATGAGAAGAAGAGGGCCTTCAAGGAGAGGGACAAGGACAAGGACAAATTGAAATGCGTCCAGAGGGAGCTGAAGTTGCGGATTGCTGAGGGGAAGAGAGTGTATAAGGAGAAGATGGAGGACAAGCTGAGGCAGAGCCAGGTGAGAGAGGTGTGGAAGGGCATGAGAAATATCACTGGCTTCAAAAAGTCAAACAGTGGGCAGACGGAGGGGACCCAGGACAGAGCCAATGAGCTGAACCAATTTTTTAACAGGTTTGATACTGGCCCTGTCCACCTCCCCTCCAGCTCCCCAGACCACACACCCTCACGGCTGTCCCCCTCACGGCTGTCCCACCCCCACTTTACTCACAACACCTCTGCTGAGACAATCAGTGACCCCTCCTCCACCCCTGCTCCCCCTGGACTGATCCTCAACACCCCCCTTCCCCCCACCTCCCCACCTGGGCTGGCTTTCACCACCAACCAAGTGAAGAGAGAGCTGGAGAGACTAAATCAGTGGAAAGCGGCGGGCCCTGATGGCATCAGCCCAAGGGTGCTTAGGGTCTGTGCTGACCAACTGTGTGGAATACTCCAGCGTCACTTCAACCTTAGCCTGAGCCTAGAAAGGGTCCCTGTGCTGTGGAAAACATCCTGCCTCGTCCCAGTGCCCAAGAAGGCACACCCCACTGTCCTGAATGACTTCAGACCTGTAGGGCTAACATCCCACATCATGAAGACCCTGGAAAGGTTAGTCCTCGCTCACCTCAGACCCCTGGTGTGTACATCAATGGACGCCCTGCAGTTTGCATACCAGCGCAACATCGGGGTGGATGATGCAATCATCTACCTTCTGCAGAGGGCCTACTCTCACCTGGACAACGCAGGTTGCACTGTGAGGGTTATGTTTTTTGACTTCTCCAGTGCCTTCAATACCATTCAGCCCCTGCTACTGGGAGAGAAGATGAGGAGGTTGAAAGTGGAAGCACCCTTAGTCTCCTGGGTCACGGACTACCTGACCCGTAGGCCACAATTTGTGCGACTACAGAGCTGTGTGTCAGAACGGGCAGTTAGCAACACAGGGGCCCCCACGGGAACGGTCCTGTCCGCCTTCCTTTTCACCATCTACACCTCAGACTTCAGATATATCTCGGATGACTCTGCTATTGTAGGGTGCATCAGGGGTGGGCAGGAGGAGGAGTACAGGAGCACAATCAGTGACTTTGTGTTGTGGTGTGAGCAGAACCACCTTCAGCTCAACATCAGCAAAACAAAGGAGATGGTGGTGGACTTCAGGAGAACCAAGGCACAACTGACTGCAGTCCCTATACAGGGGATGGATGTGGAAATGGTTGGGTCATACAAGTTCCTGGGAGTCCATATGGACAACAGGCTGGAATGGGCTGGTAACACCGGGGCCCTTTACAAAAAGGGCCAGAGCCGACTCTACTTTCTGAGGAGGCTCAGGCCCTTCAACGTGTGCAGTAAACTACTGCATACCTTCTACCAGTCTGTGGTGGCCAGTGCCATCTTTTTTGCAGTGGTGTGCTGGGGAGCAAACATCAAAGCCGGTGATGCTTCTCGGGTAAATAAGCTGATCAGGAAGGCTAGCTCTGTCTTGGGGATGAGCCTTGACACTCTAGAGGAGGTGGCGGAGAGACGGATCCTGGACAAACTGCTGGCCATCATGGACAACGTCACCCACCCTCTGCACGCTATGGTTATGACGCAGAGGAGCACTTTCAGTCACAGACTGATCCCACCACGGTGTGCCAGAGAGCGCTACAGGAGGTCCTTCCTGCCGGCGGCTATTAGACTATATAATGCCTCACCGGGGTGCCGTGCCGTCGGCAACATAGATCTGGAACTGTTGGGGTCCGTCAGCACTCATTCACTCAGGACCTACTTATTCATGCAGGTCTGTATATACATACTCATGTACAGTTGTTATATCATATCACGTGCAATATTGCTAGTAATTCTTGGACCTAACTTACGTAGGCATTCACTCAGGAATGCATATTAGTATCCTGTCAGTTGCAACTTTTCTCATTGCTTTTAGTATATCGAATGTGCAATACGTGCAGTTGTCTGTAATTAAACCCTGCGCATTAAGGACTGTATTTTTAAGGGAATTACTATTATTACCCCAAATGATATCATACACACATTTAGCTATTAAAGTATCTCTTCCTGTCATTTACCTGTACAGTTTGTGGAACCATGCAAGTATTCACTTATCTAGTATTCACTTAGCTACTGAAGTATTCCTCTGCCATCGACCTGTATAGTATAGTTAACCATCCAACATCCACCAATGTATAGTGTACATATTCAGCCAACCACCCATACTATGCAATGTCTTTTTATAGCTTTTATTTTTTTGCACTCCAGATAACTTGTATTTCTATACTTTTTCATACTGCGGCTCTATGTATCATGTACCGTGTATCTGTCTTTTGTGTACTTTCGTTGTGGCATTTTGCACCTGCCCTGTGTTTTGTTGTAGCTGCTTGACAATGAAATTTCCCCCCCGGGGGATCAATAAAGTACCTATCTATCTATCTATCTAAGAATGTTGTGGGTTTGTCACTATTTTTTTTTTTCATCTAAATTTTCCCTTACATAACAATGTCTGGCCAAAAATCTAACACATGCTATTTCCTAAAATTAGTTTTTTTACAAATGTGTTTTTTATTTATCACAGCAGTGTGAAACTGGCTGCAATAGTGTCTGATCATTGAGGACTGTGTTGGTTAAATGAAAACTAATAGCATTTTCACAAATATGTGTATATGTTTTGACTGAAGTGTGTATGTTTTGACTGAAGTGTGTCATTTTGCAAACAATCTAGGAATTATGCAAATTGAGTGTGGTGTTTGGATAATTGTGATTATATTTTGAAAAAAAGAACCAGGTTTTCAAAATTGCGTGTAAACAATTGAAAAAAACTGTAATAATATTTTGCATTACTCATCTCATATGTATATACTGTATTCTATTCTACTCTATTTAGTCTTTGCCGCTATGAAATTACTCGCCCAAATATTTATATATTCTTAATTTCATTATTTTACTTTAGATTAGTGTGTATTGTTGCAAAGATATTACTTGTTAGATATTACTGACCTGTTGGAGCTAGAAACACAAGTATTTCGCTACACCCGCAACAACATCTGTTACACATGTGTATGTGACCAATAATCACGTATAAGGTAAAACCCCAGTTTATTAAATCGAACCGGGGCAGGCAAACGACAGGTCAGGGGCAGGCAGAGGTCATTAATCCAGATAGGTGGGGCAGAGGTACAGGACGGCAGGCAGGCTTGGGGTCAGGAGCAGGCAGAGGTCAGTAATCCAGATAAGAGGGGCAGAGGTACAGGACGGCAGGCAGGCTTGGGGTCAGGGGCAGGCAGAGGTCATTAATCCAGATAGGTGGGGCAGAGGTACAGGACAGCTGGCAGGCTCAGGGTCAGGGTAGACAGAATGGTCAACACCGGGAAAACTAGGAAACAGGAATAATCGAGAGACAGGAGCAGAGGGAACACCGCTGGTAGGCTTGACGAAGCAAAATGAACTGGCAACAGAGAACACAGGTATAAATACTGTACACAGGGGATAATGAGGAAGATGGGCGACACCTAGAGGGGGGTGGAGACAAGTACAAAGACAGGTGAAACAGTGTGAGTGGTATAGGTCATCGCAATACTTCACCTCTTTGGGCAAATAGTACCCTAGACTGTCCTGATCATCTAGTTTGGCATTCCAGATAATTCCTCTAATTGCCCGGATAACATTCAGGTCCTAAATCTGTGGCATGCAACGTCTGTAAAGGCAGAATTTCACTGCTGTGTCAGGCTGGCGTATTTTCTACTAGCCATTTTACTGGTGTGTCAGGCTCATTTGAAGCATTGTCTACTAGCCCAGTCTGAAAAGTAGTAGCCTCGGGCTATCTTAATTTCCATCCCTGCTGACATGTACAACAGATGCACTCATGGAACAAAACCGTTTGTGTTTTCTATTGGAAAACATTGAGCCCACAAGTCCTTTGTGAGCGAGCTAGCTAAGTAGTTAATGATAGCTCACAGTTTGTGTAGTCACACCTTTCTGTGTGGTGACATGCTAGCTAATGGTAGCCGACCACGGCAGGGATATTTAGCTAATGTTTAGCTAGCTGGTTTGTGTAGTCAGACTGTTTCCCCAGACCTCACTGGTGGTGACATGCTAGCTAGTCCACCAGGACAGGGATATTTCACCTAACCTGACAAAAATAGCTTGTTAGTAGTAAGCAAACAGGGCTTACCTTGTCACACAGCTCCAGCGATGCCTCTCACTTACAGAGGTCGTAAAATGATAAAATGCACATATGTGCTTATCGGAGTAGTGGTTAAAATCCAGTACATTGAACAGAACCAGTATTATTCTGAACGACGGAGAGACCTAAGGTTAGCTTGTTAGCTACAAAGACCAGGGTAATCAAAAAATGCTAAAGGTAGCTAGCTAGGTAATTTGAAAATGGATTAACAAGAATACACACAAGAAATACACTATCAGTTATTTACAAAATTAACTAAAAAGGCTATAAGATCTTCTTGCTACTTGTCGATGAGAGTTTGCATGGAGAAATGTGGAGGTTTTTGAGTGATGATGTCAAAGCTTGCGACAGAATGTGTAGTTCTGTATGATAGCCACAGTAGTCATTAATTAGCATTTCATTTTTGGGGGGTAATTACAAGTGAATATATTGATAAGTTACCTTGTCCGAGAGAGATTTGCACTGTTATCAAAACGTTAAGCCAGGGTAAGCCTACACGAAACACAGACCTTTTATGAAGTAGTTCTAAAATCCCTTATGGAAAAATGTATAGTGGAAAAAGGTTGGATCCATTTCCGGGTTTTGCCGCTAGGTTAAATGGGTATTATGACTCATACTGTGGTAGTAAATAGAGTGGTCATATTAGTTTGTAGGCCAAATCGTTTGGACGCTACAGTCGGGATGGCTCCTGGTCTGAAAAACAGTGCTCATCGACAACGATGAGACAGCCTATAGGGAGGAGGTCAGAGACCTAGCTGTGAGGTGCCAAGATAACAACCTCTCCCTCAGCGTGATCAAGACAAAGGAGATAATTGTGGACTACAGGAGAAAGAGGTCCTTGGAGCTCTCAACTATCATGGTCCAAACACACCAAGACAGTCGTGAAGAGGGCACGACAAAGCCTATTCCCCCTCAGGAGACTGAAAAGATTTGGCATGGGTCCTCAGGTCCTCAAAAATGTCTACAGCTGCACCATCGAGAGCATCCTGACTGGTTGCATCACTGCATGGTATGACAGAGGGTAGTGCGTACGGCCCAGTACATTACCAGGGCCAAGCTTCCTGCCATCCAGGACCTCGATAACAGGTGGTGTCAGAGGAAGGCCCTAAAAATTGTCAAAACTCCAGCCAACCTAGTCATAGAGTGTCATAGACACACGGCAAGCGGTAACGGAGCGCCAAGTCTAGGTCCAAAAGGCTTCTTAACAATCAAATGACTACCCATTTATTATCTATGCATAGTCACTTTAGCTCTACCTACATGTACATATTACCTCAATTACCACACATTTACTTTGTACCGGTACCCCTGTATATGTATGTCACTGACTAAGGCTTGCTTAAAGAAGAGTAATTGTGACTATTTACAGTAAATGCCGTATAGCAATAAGGATACCTTCCTTATTTGCAGGTCATTAGGTGCACTACAGCTTTGTGCGAGTCTGTTTATGTCCCACAAATCATGAAACAACCTACTGTATGATAGAGGCAAGGAGAATAATGTATGGCCATGCTAAATTAATTTGCTTGCTAGCATTGGTCAAACTACAATTTACTTTAAATAGGACAGGATTGGCTCCAAAATACTTTGCCAACTGTCGGCCTCTTATCGATGCTTGCATGAGAGAGCTTGCCAAAGAACACTCTAAATTAGTACACCCGGGAGATTTTTTTTTTACTCTAGTTGTCTTTAAACCACTATTTTCTCAGCACTTAAAAGTTACAAGCACAAATACCTTTCAGAAATGTGAGTAAATATTTTCCAGAAGTTCGCTCTGAAAATGTACAGGAACCGTATGAGCTTGTGTTGCTTTCTCATGCATAAGACATTTTGATTCAAACCTCAAAGCGCTGACCACATAGACACTGATAAGAATTTTATTTTTTATTATATCAACTTCAAACAGTAGCAACCCTAATCCACCACAACATAGAGTATATCTACCCCACTCAATAAAGACTATGAATCATAGCTTTAAGTATTGCCTTTTTATGGTGCCATTTTTAGCAGACCTGATCGATCACACAGGCTGAGTGTAGTACTCTGCAGCTTTCTCAACTGAAGGCTCAGTAAGAGTCTTAGGACAGGTGGGACTACATTTTGGAGGATAAGAAGCTGTATCTGTGATTCCTCAGGAGGGTTCCTGGCTTCCTTGGCCTAGTTGTGTGTGAAATATGTTATCCGGGCTCCATCGGGATTTCCGTGCTGCTCTCACTAACATCTGACCAACCTATTCAGGCTGTCAGTCCAACGAGACATCATTAAAATGTGTGGTGGTGAGAGGATATGTACAAAGCCACAACCTCATCCTTCCATTATCAGAACATCAAAAGATGTAATACCTTCCCTTATCCGCTGTTGAATGTTTCAGTGGGCATGCCCATTAACTTTGCTTTTATCAAGACCACGGTATAAAAAGGATGGCAGGTTTTTTCCAATATAGAATATTGAAAGTAAGATAAAGTATGTCCTGATGAAACATTTATTTCTGTTCAACATGCCAGAACATCTGAAAGCAATGCAATTCTGTCAGGCTCTGACCATAGGGAGGCCTCTGGCTTATCTCTATGTTGTGATGGTCAGAGCCTGACAGGGGTTTTCTATGTGAGTATGTGGTTTTGTGTTTGGTCCCCAATTAGAGGCAGCTGTTTAGCATTGAACCTATTGATGTTTGTAACTGCTTCCACCTGCGTCGTGGAGTATTGTTTGTAGTGTTTGGTGCCTGTGTGCCAACCTTCTGTTACGTTCGTGCTCTTTGTTGTTTTTGCATTCATCCCCGATCGTGACAAATTCAATAATGAATCATATGAAGTTGGATATAGACATAGCTTTTTGAAAAGGCAGATGAAAATAAATAAGTGTCCCTAATATATGTATTTACTGAATTATTAGGGACAACTTTCCGGTCATAATTTAAACTTGATCTACTGTAATTTTAGTCTGCATCAACCATTATACTACTGTTCCAATAGGCTCAACAATAGCCCAACTTGTGAGTATGAGACAATCAGTAGTTCTGATTGGTTGCCCTAAATGTGTTAGTTTATTTGTTTACTCTGACCAGGGAGATAGTCTTTGAGTTCCTTTGATGTGAGGACTGTGATTTGAAATGGGAACGCAGCACTGGTGGAACGTCCCAGATCGTCCCTCCCCTATCCTCTACGAGCTGTTATTGGAAGCCATATCCCATAAATCAGTGGGGCACACAATCGTAAATAGGGGACATTTGTGAGGGGATCCAACTCTCATTATGGCCGGCCCACCATCAATCCCCCAGTCTGCTGCACTACTGGTCCTCTATTGTCGTAAAGGACAATATGGACGGATTTAGATCCATTGCGAACCCAGCCCGAATTAATCTCCAGCCAGCGATAAGTAGCTTTGTGATGATAATGTTGACAGGGACTGTGTCTTAGGACCATCTTGCATTTTGATGCCAGCAACAATGGCGCAGAGCAGATTCAGAAATGTGCAACGAGGGGGCCAAAGGTTGGGATTGGGCATTCCCATAGCACCCGACAGGCAATCTCGTAAACAAAAGCTAGAGAGTGATGAATGGGGAAGGGGTTAGTGGATACCCATAAGCCTTATGTGTGAGGGAATGCAGAGATGAGTCCACCTCACGGAGCTCCTTGCAGAGGCTGGTCCCACTCGCGTAGTTCTGTGCAGATATAGGCTTGGCAACATATCAAAGAGGAAAGGGAAAAAATCATTGATGTACTGGGCAAAATTTCACATACACATTCAAGAACTGTGCAGATGCGGGTAAAATCTCCCTCAGGTTTTTATGCGGAAAAAAATATACATAATAATTTGTCTGCATAAAGAATGGGTGTCAGCTATGACAAGACACCTTGAGTTTTTAAATCTCTTTTGGTTATTGAACTACAGCAAGTGAAGTGGATTTACACCCGGTAAAATATTTACAGTAACGGAATTACATCATGGGTCCCTGATCTGTACTATACAGAAATGCATAATTATGGATATGAATGTCATTCTCTTCATGGCTATATATCCTGAATAGGTACACAAAGGTAGAAATATGCAACATCATCTTTTGCATACATGGGTATTATTCTACACACTGGCTATTATTCTAATGAGCTCAGCCCACAAACAAGACCAAATTTGGTTGGTCTGAACCAATCATAGACATCTTTTTTTTACAAATTTGGATAGCACAGTAGAGCAAAGTAGAGTACAGTACAGATGTAGGATCTTAATTTGATCACCTTGTTGCAGAATAACTTTCCTAGAATGCAGGACATGTCAAACCTGTAGTGTATTTGAGGTTTTAAAAGGCTTCTGAAGTTTAATGTCTACTTTGAAATTTCAGACTCCCTTAGGGAGTGAACATTATTTATAATATTTATAACTGCTATCACAATCTCTCTCAATAATGACAGGAATGGAGGAAGTCTTTATTCCAGTGAGATTGCTAAGGCGAACACCGCCATCTTTAGTTTTACCCAACCTAGATCGAGGCACAGACACGGTCTCAATAGGGATAGCTGAGCTGACTACATTGACTGTGCTAGTGGCAGACTCCACTAAGCTGGCAGAATGGCTAGCAGCCTGCTGCCTGGCCTGCACCCTATCTGATTGTGGAGCTAGAGGAGTTAGAGCCCTGTCTATGTTGATAGATAAGATGAGAGAACCCCTCCAGCTAGGATGGAGTCTGTCACTGTTTGTGGGTGAGTCCCAGAAAGAGGGCCAATTACTTACAAATTCTGGTCTTTTGGTTTTCAACCAGCGATTGAGTTGTTAGACTCTGCTATAAAGCTCATCACTCTCCCTAAATGGGAGCAGGCCAGAGACAATTACTCGATGCCGACAAGCTGAAGCTGTGTTGCACTTGGTGACCTCTGGCTGTTTCCTCCTAACGTTGGTGCCGAAGTGGATAACAATATCCCAATACTCTCTACACTCACCAATTTTAGCGTTTATGTTGGCAGCCCTGCCCCCTGGTAAACAGTGTATGATCGCTGGATGATTATTTAGGTGTCATGACTTGAGTATGCACAGATCAGGTCAGTGACGGTCCCATCTCTGCCAAGCTTTTCTCCCACTTAAAAAGGGGATGTTTGAGTGGATTGATGTGGGGGGTTTTGACACCTTAATGGCCGGACAGATAGCAAACCCCTCTCCTTTAGGAGAGGAGAGTTGGCCCAGTTTTTATGACTCTTTGTTCAGACTATTGCCTTACAGCTAAAACTTTATGTCAATAAAACGAGACATTGGAACATGATTGCTATTATCCGAAATGTGGAAAATTTTATATTGTCATTACAATTGATATAAACGTTTTATAATGAAAATATTGTAATTTGGAGAACTTTCATACTGTATACGTCAAGTTTATATCCTTTGTGTTAGGTATGACAATTCCCGAGTGAAGACAATGTTTACGTAAAGATAGAAATATTATTTCAGCTGTTTAGCAAGAGTCACAGTATTCATAATGCTTTGAACAGTTTGAAACCACGCCGAGGGGGGTCTCAGAGAGAGTGGTTCGAGTGACGGGACGCCCCATTCAACCCGAGGGCATAAAAGGAATGAGTTGAGAATTAGCATTTCTGACAAGAGTAAACCAGCTGCAGTGTGGTTTTCTAGAGGTTACCAACCCTGAAAATCAACACAAAGCAAAAACGACAACGTGGCCACTAACATACATTGTTACGGCTGAGTGACTGCTCTGAGAACTGTATCTGAGGAAGTGAATCAAAGTTGGAACATTCTGTTAAACTCTCAACAATAGTCCACAGTAGTCCACAATAGTCCCTGCTCTCATCGTCCCACTGGGGACCATCGACACGGCTATTAGCCGGCTTCAGGTGAACAGAGAAGTCACTGAGACCACGGACACTGAAGGAGAAGGACATCGTGACATCTGCTGGAGGAGAAGGCCAATCGCACTCTCTTCAGAAACGTAAATACACTCATTACAATCATAATAAGTTAATTATTGCCTGATTTAATTTAATCAAATATTAATTAAACATAGTTGACAATTATTCAATAAATAGCAGTCACCACTTTAATGACAGTTATGTTACGACATAATTCTAATGTAATGGAGTCGCCAAGGCTTCGGCGTCTCAGACCCCTTAACGGGTGGAGGAGAGACCTGAGAAGGCTCGTCTTCTGACTCTGACTTGTTGCTTAATCGGGAGAACCGGTTGAAAGTTTCTGTTGGCTGAATGAGCGACACAGGTTGAGCATGCCGACAGCATTTCTTTCCAGAAGCTTTGAGAAATGTAAATTGCTTAAATTGCCCTTGCCTAACGATTGCATCTGAAGCTGGGCTTGCAGCACGGCTTTTCTCACCATAAGGTGATAGTCCTCCTGCATATTATGAGTACAGTGACTGTTATTAGATGGTATAGTGTTAATGTTACTACATACCTTTTTCAAGTCCTGTAGAACCATGTCCAGATAAAGCGTCCAGGGTGAAAAAGTTGAATGAAAAAGTTGAGTGAGGAAAAAACTAAGACGTTAGTAAATGTGTTAAATGAGTTTTGATTCAACGGTTATTAAAAGTAAAAACAAAACGTTTGTCAGGTAGCCAATTAGCAACAAACAGCACAGCAGCATTGAGACAAGTCCGGAGACAACTCTCTCTCATACCCCCTCAATTCACATTAGTTTGTAGCCCAAACGGTTCGGATGCAGAACTGAGACCACCACCAAACTGTTTGGACGCTATAGACGATTTTGTGAGAAGAACTATCGAGCACACAGCAAAATATTGAAATGTTATCAATTACAGATTACATGATCATTCCCTGGACTAGATTAAACAAATACTAAATCCTCCCCATGACTGAAATTGAAAAAGCAAGACCCTCCCATTTTAGTATAGTTCAGTACAGTAGACTTCAGTGAAGTGTAGTTCAGTACAGTCGTGTTCTAATATACTGTACTACGCTGTACTCTACTTTTCTTTACTGTACTATGATGTCTTAACTTATGAATCACAGATGTCTATGATTGGTTCAGATTTGGTACGGTCACCAATCATGGATGTCTAAGTTAAGGGGCCAAATCAAGGCTGGTCCAGACTGCCCCAAAAAACGAAGTATGTTTACGTTGAAATCAAGCCCAGGGCGTACTGACCACATTTCAACTACTTTTTAACGTCTATGGACTTCCAGTGTCGGTCGGTGTTCAGTGGGTTCGAATTCTGGTTACAATGAATGGAAACAGAGCGTGCTCATGGGTATGTGTCAGGTAGGTGTCAACACTTATAAAACCATGAATTCAAGTCACAGGAAAATGCTCAGATGGTGTTCTTTACTCACAGCCACCCCTGTGAAGTTTGCAAAAACAAAACAAAAAAAGGTTATGGAAAAATGCACAGTACTTCTCATTATCCAGGTAATGGAACAGTTATCAAATAATCTTGCTCACAGGTACACCCTGCCGTGAATGTAATTTTCTTCTTCTTCTTGCCCTGCTTATTTATCTGTAGATGAGGAACATATAATCAGCAACTCTTGGAGGACAGTGAAAGTTTTTTTTTGAAATGTTTATTTTATTCGACATGTACATTACAGCCTTCATCAGGGTTTTCATATTATTTAGCTGCAAGTGAAGAGTTATACATGTTCAGTAACAAGCAATTAACATGAACTGAGGTTAAAATTCAGTCATGCAGGTCATCATGTATTTGAGGAAGCATATTGTAGTTATTAAAGTGCAATAATATATTTTGTGGTTTGTCTGTTTAAGCTGTCGTTGTCTATCAAACCATGACCCTCAAACTGTAGTTGAGAGAGCTGTAAAATTGTAAGATCTTAGCATATGAGGGGAAGATTGAAAACTGTATCCACATCTATAAGTATTTCAACCAAATACATGAATAACCATATTAGAAACACCACAGGCATCTATGCAATCAATCTATAACAGATTTACATAATATCAGTGGTGTGTCCAGCCCATGGTGGCCACGCCCCGTCCCCTGAAATCTGATTGACCACCCCAGTGATAGGTCTTCTCTGAATATATTGATAATTTTGACCAAGACGTACACTGACAGCAAGACTCAATCACACTGGAGAACGCATCTGAGCGAGCTAGTCAGTTGCAAAACTGAATGCATTCAACCAAAATGGGTATTCCGCAATTAACCCAAACCCTCTGAATCAGAGAGGTGGGGGCTGCTTTAATCAACATCATTGGCACCCAGGGTGCAGTTGTTGTTGGAGCTTAACTATCTTGCTCAAGGGCAGAACAGCTGATTTTTCCATCTTGCCAGAAAAAAGTTACAGGCCCAAAGCTCTTTACCGCTAGGCTACCTGCCACCCAGGGGCAGTTCAATGATTTTAAAAATGGTGGGGCCATAGTGGGGCAGTAATTATTACAAAGGGGCTATGTTTTGTTTTGCTAGTTTGGTCCGCGGAAATTCTCCAGCAGTATGCATTTTTTAAGAGGAAAATGTTTTTAAATACATTTCTTTAATATAAGAAAAAGGAAATACCATTTGCTACCACTTGATAGTGTTAAAACCTTTGTTTTAATTGACTTAAGTTGCAAGGGTCATCGTCACTTTTTAAATTGCATAACTTTTACAACTTAAGTGCTTCATGAACAAACAATTAATTATTGAAAACAACTTGTTAAGAATTTCTTTCTGCGACAAATGAAAGATATACAGAAAACTCAAAGCAAGGTCGCAAATAATGAGAAAATAAGTAAATCAGTCATTACTTCCAGTGTACAGGACAGTCAATTATCGGTAATCAGAACAGTGTGACATTACAACAATGCCTGATTAGAAACAAAGGGCACACCTTACCATCACCTGAATGAATCTCCAGCAATGAAATGGCTTCATAAAGTATTCAGATCGCTTCACTTTCTCCACATTGTGTTAATATATAATATATAATATTTTACAATCAATCTACACATAACACCTCATAATAACAAAGCAATGTTAAATGTTGAAACATTTTCATGGAATTCCTCCTTAAATGATTCCAGAAACACTGTAAACTCGAGAAGGGGGGGGGGGGGGGGGGGGGGGGTCATACGCTGCATTCCATTTTTAGCTTTCCTCTCTAAATGCCTCTTAGTTTGATACAACTCGTGTTTCAGATCTTCAGTACTTGATTCTAAAATCTCAGCAAATGAAAACAGGGGGTCCTCATCCAAAAACCTGCTACTTTTTGGGTGAAGTGCTTGGATACCTCGCATTATTGTGCAGTTGGGTTTGGAAAAGCGCTTCTCTAGTTCCCCTATCATAGAGTCAAGGACTGGATAGAATATTCTACAGGCCAGTAAAAATCTTATTTTTATCAAGACACTGTTCAACATCTTATTTAATTGAAAACAGGCTTTGCATATTTTCCATGGACTGTATTTGTCATGCCCTGATCTCTTTCACCTGTCCTTGTGCTTGTCTCCACCCCCTCCAGGTGTCGCTCATTATCCCCTGTGTATTTGTACCTGTGTTTTCTGTCTCTCTGTACCAGTTCGTCTTGTTTGCCAAGTCAACCAGTCTCTCACCTCCTATTTTTCAAGTCTCTGTTTTTCCTATTCCTCCTGGTTCTGACCCTTTCCTGTCCTGACACTGAGCCCACCTGCCTGACCATTCAGCCTGTGCTGACTTCATGCCGGCCTAACGCCCTGTACCGTTTGGACTCTGACCCGGTTTATGAACCCTTGCCTGTCCTGAGCCTGCCTAATGCCCTGTAATGTTTGGACTCTGACCTGGTTTATGAACTCTTGCCTGTACCTGACCTGCCTTTTGCCAACCCCTTTTGTTATAATAAATATCGGAGCTCAAACCATCTCCTCCTGTGTCTGCATCTGGGTCTCGCCCTGTGCCCTTATAGTACGAATTGGCCATGACTGACCCAGCAGACTTGGACCAGCTCTGTCACGCTGTCTCTCTGCAGGGAGCCACCATTGGGAAGCATGAGGAGCTACTTCGAGACCTTTTGTAAGGGGCCGGTGGAACGCCATGACCAAGGGGTTCAAGGCATTAATGGAACAATTCCGTGAACTAGCTCACAGGCAGAACGCCCCATCTGAGACCGCCCACCCATTCAGTAACCTCCCTACTAGTGGTGGGTTTGTTCAACCTACCCCGGCTCCCCGAGAACCTCTTCCGGAGCGTTATGCTGGCGATCCTGGTACCTGCTGGGTGTTCCTTTCACAGTGCTCCCTCATTTTTGAACTACAGCCATCTTCATTCCCGACGGACCGATCAAAGATAGCGTATCTAATTACGCTAATGTCCGGAAGGGCGCTCTCCTGGGCAGCGGCTGTTTGCCATACCTGGAGGATTTTATGGCAGAGATGAGGAAGGTATTAGGTTCTCCGGTGCCCGGGAGGGAGGCGGCCCAAAAATACTGCAGGTACATCAGAACTCCCGTAGTGTGGCAGACTACGCGGTAGATTTTTGCACATTGGCCGCCGAGAGTGCCTGGAATCCGGAGGCTCTGTTCGATTCCCTCATCGGGAAGAGAGGAGGTCGGGTCTTGGGAACACTTGTTCATCTGCTGCTGCGTGTTCTAGTCCGAAGGAATCCGGAAATCCCCATAGTATGCTCTTCCGAGAAGAGCCGAAGCCACCCGAGTTCCCTCGAGAATTATCGGCGATGGGTGAGTTGGTTACTCCTGAGCCTATGGAATTGGGAAGAGCAAGATTATTGCTTAGGGAATGCTCACGTAGGATGCGCTCTAATTGTTCTTTGTACTGTGGTAGTGTGGGCCATTATATAACCACCTTCCCTGTTAAGAAACCTTTTTCTTTAGTGGGTACAAGTACTCTGGTGAGTCAGACTGGGAATCCCCTAATTCCCATCACCCACACTCCCTTTTTTGTGATCCTGCTGTGGGGAGACCAGTCTAAGTCTCTCTGGGTGTTCATTGACTTTGGGGCAGATGAGAGTTGTATGGATGCTACCCTAGTTTCTGAATTAGGTATTCCAACTCAACTTCTCTCTGTTCCTATGGATGCTAGAGCATTGGATGGCCGTTCCATTGGTAGAGTCACCCACAGCACTGTTCCCATTCATCTGCGGGTTTCAGGTAATCACAGTGAGTCAGTCCAGTTTCTCCTCATCAAATCCCCCCATGTTCCGGTTGTTATGGGATTTTCCTGGCTACAGAAACACAACCCTGTTATTGACTGGACCACAAGTTCAATCCTGGATTGGAGCCAGTTCTGTCATTCCCATTGCCTTAAAGCAGCACAGCCTTCCCCCGAGACGTCCTCCTCAGGGCTTAAGCACAGCCTCGGATGTCTCTGCCGTTCCCACAGAGTACCATGACCTCCTGGAGGTCTTCAGTAAGGCACGTGCTACTTCTCTTTCCCCGCATCGTCCCTGCAACTGTGCCATTGACCTCCTCCCAGGCACCACACCACCTCGTGGTTGGCTATATTCTCTATCTGGCCCGGAGACCAAGGCCATGGAGGAGTATATTGAGGATTCTCTGGCTGCTGGAAGCATCCGTTCGTCTGCATCCCCTGCCGGCACAGGGTTTTTCTTTGGGTAAAAGAAGGACAAGACCCTGCGTCCGTGCATTGACTACAGGGGTTTAATGACATTAAGATCAAGAATCGTTGCCCCCCTACCAATCCTCTCCTTTCAAACCTCTCCAGGGGGGCACCATCTTTTCCAAGCTGGACCTTCGGAATGCCTACCACCTGGTTTGGATATGTGAAGGAGAAAACAGCCTTCAACATGTTAAATCTTTTTGTGTTCGTCTACCTCGATGACATCCTGTTTTTTTTCCCCGTTCTGCCCAAGAACACATCCTCCATGTTCGACAAGTCCTTCAGCGACTCCTGGAAAACCAGTTGTCTGTTAAAGCTGAGAAGTGTGAGTTCCACCACTCTACAATCTCCTTTCTGGGATATGTCATCGCTGACAGAAATGTCCAGATGGACCATGAAAAGGTAAAAGCAGTGGTCTGCCCAGGACCAAATACTCCTATCCCATCGTCTCAACTCTGCAGAAAGGAACTACGACGTAGGTAACCGATAACTCCTGGTGGTCAAGATGGCACTGGAGGAGTGGCTGGAAGGAGCCAAGCATAAGAATATGGAATATCTCCACACAGCCAAGCGCCTTAACTCCAGGCAGTCCTGGTGGGCTTTGTTATTCACCCGATTCAATTTCACCATTTCCTACCGCCCAGGGTCCAAAAATGTGGAACCTGATGCCCTCTCTCGCCTATACAGTTCTGCTGCCACACCCTCTGTCTCCGAGACCATTCTCCCTACCTCATGGCTTCGGTGGGCTGGGGTATTGAGACCCTAGTCCACAAGGCACAACCTGGAGGGTTCCCATCGAACCCTGGCCTTCCTCCGACAACATTTCTGGTGGCCTACAATGGTTCCTGACACCGGTGTCTTCATCGCCGCATGCACTTTTTGTGCTCAGAATAAGACTATGCGGCAAGCCCCGTCTGGCCTCCTTCCGCCACTACCTGTCCCTCATTGTCTCTGGTCCCATATTTCCCTAGACTGTGTCACTGGGCCCCCTCAGTCTGATGGCAACACCGTCATTCTGATGGTTGTGGATCGGTTTTCCAAGGCCGCCCATTTCATCCCTCTCTCCAAACTACCCTCTGCCAAAGAGATGGGCCAGCTCATGGGGCATCATGTCTTCCGGATCCATGGACTCCCGGTGGACATGGTCTCCGACCGGGGTCCTTAGTTCTCGCCTCAGTTCTGGAAGGCGTTCTGCACCCTTATTGGGTCGTCGGCCAGCCTTTCCTCCGGATTCCATCCTCAATCCAACCAGGACCTGGAAACCACCTTAAGATGCCTCGTCTCGACCAACCCCACTACCTGGAACTGGTCTGGGTGGAGTATGCCCGGAACACTCTTACCTGTTCGGCCACGGGACTCTCCCCTTTCGAGTGCTCCATGGGGTATCAGCCTCCACTCTTCCCAGAACAAAAGCAGGAAGTCAACATACCCTCAGCCCAGATGTTCCTCCGCCGCCTGCCTTCAACCTGTCCTGACCTTGAGCCTGCCTAACGCCCTGTACTTTTTGGACTCTGACCTGGTTTATGAACTCTCGCCTGTACCCGACCTGCCTTTTGCCTACCCCTTTTGTTATAATAAATATCGGAGCTCAAACCATCTGCCTCCTGTGTCTGCATCTGGGTCTCGCCCTGTGCCCTTATAGTATTGGACGTAAGCCTTTCTCACTTGACTAAAAGCATCATAATTATAAGCCAGAAATAATTTAAGCACTCTAATTACCACTTAAAAGATAGCTGAAAGACCCACACCTCTACCCACTTCATGGAGAGAAAAAAAAGAGCGGGAAAGTAATAACGTTAGTCAACGTTTAATTAAAATAATTATTCACAGGTACGCATACAGTCCTCAAGCACGACAGCCAGCACTTTGTATTCATAGCCACATTCAGCCTTCATGCAGTTGTATTACTTTCAGTTACAGCTCATGAATAACATCAAGCAGACCATGAAGTGCATAGAAATGGAAAATGTTATAACTATGATGGTGTAACCAGCCACTGTTTGAAGTACCTTTTGAGCAGTGGTGTAGTGGAGGGTATACGCAGGTACAGTGACTTCAGAACGTATTCACACCCCTTGACTTTTTCCACATTTTGTTGTGTTACAGTCTAAATTTAAATTTGATTACATTTAGATGTTTGTCACTGGCCTACACACAATACCCCATAATGTCAAAGTGGAAATATATTTTTCAAACTTTTTACAAATTAATGAAAAATGTAAAGCTGAAATGTCTTGTCTCTAAGTATTCAACCCCTTTGTTTGTTAAATAAGTTCAGGAGTAAAAATATGCTTAACAAGTCACATAACAAGTTGCATGGACTCTGTGTGCAATAATAGTGTTTAACATAATTTTTGGATGACTACCTTATCTCTGTACCCCAAACACAGATTCAACCACAAAGACCAGGGAGGTTGTTCAATGCTTTGCAAAGAAGGACACTTATTCTGCCCTACCAAGCAAAAAGGCAGTAACTGCTCATTTGGTTGAAATTGAGTTAGTCATTTTTGCTACATTAAATACATGCTTAATCATGTGGACAAGTATCCTGCCTCTATTGTATTGTGTTTTGGAGAAAACGGGGTTCATGTTAGCAGTAACTGCATAAGGTTACTGTGGAACCAAGGTAAATAAAAAAATTCTCAGTTCCACGCTATGAGCAGTATACTGCCTTTTTGCTTGGTAGGGCAGTATTGGTAGATGGGTAAAAAAAAAAAATCCCATTGAGCATGGTGAAGTTATTAATTACACCCAGTCACTACAAAGATACAGGAGTCCTTCCTAACTCAGTCGCCAGTGACTTTACAACAACATTGTAGTTACTTCACAATACTAACTTGATCGAAAGAGTAAAAAGAATGAAATGTTTAAAAACATGCATCATGTTTACAACAAGGCACTAAAGTAATACTGTCCTGAATACACAGTGGTATGTTTGGGGTAATCCAATACAACACATTACTGAGTACCACTCTCCATATTGTCAACCATAGCGGTGGCTGTTATGGGTATGCTTGTAATCGTTAAGGACTGGGGAATTTTTCAGGATAAAAAATACATGGAATGGAGTTAAGCACAGGCAAAATCCTAGAGGAAAACCTGATTCAGTCTGCTTTCCACCAGACACTGGGAGATGAATTCACTTTTCAGCAGGACAATAATCTAAAACACAATGCCAAATCTGCATTGGAGTTGCTTACCGAGAAGATAGTAAATACTCCAGAATGACCAAGTTACAATTTTGACTTAATTCTGCTTGAAAATCTATGGCAAGACTTAAAAAGTTGTCTAGCAATGATCAAGAACCAACTTGACAGAGCTTGAAGATTTGTTTTAAGAATAATGGGCTAATATTTACTCAGGGGTGTGAATACGTCTATAAATTATATACATGTATTTCTGTATTTCATTTTCAATAAATTTGCAAACGTTTCTAAAAACATGTTTTCACTTTGTCCTCATGGGGTATTGTGTGTAGATGGGTGAGAAAAAAAATAATATTGAACACATTTTGAATTCCGGTTGTAACAAAACAAAATGTGGAATATATCAAGAGGCATGACTACTATCTGAAGGCACTATATACGTATGGCGTATACCAACCTTTTTTGTAGGCATTACATATACTCACTTCTTAATCCCCATGATGTGTATGAAAGTAGTGGAGTGGCGGTATACGCCGTATCAATTAATGATGGAGGCTGATGGAACAGATCAGAATGTTTAGCTCAAAATGTTGCTAAACTACAAATTATTGTCATTTTAAGTGTGCACATGGTGGTAGGCCTACGCACAAATCCAAAATGCCATTTGCGGAAAAAAAAAACACAGTTCTAAAATGGTCACATGCAAGTGGTTTTAGAGATGGAAATGTTTATTTATTTAACTAGGCAAGTCAGTTAAGAACAAATTCTTATTTACAATGACGCCTACCACAAGGCAAAAGACCTCCTGCGAATACGGGGGCTGGGATTAAAATAAATACAAATAAATAATGATAATAATAATAATAATATAAATATAGGACCAAGCACAGATCACGACAAGAGATAAAAAAACACTAACAAAATAGATATCTAAGACAACAACATAGCAAGGCAGCAACACATGACAACACAGCATGGTAGCAACGTAACATGACAACAACATGGTAGCAACACAAAACATGGTACAAACATTATTGGGCACAGACAACAGCACAAAGGGCAAGAAGGTAGAGATGACAATACATCACGCAAAGCAGCCACAACTGTCAGTAAGAGTGTCCATGTTTAAGTCTTTGAATGAGGAGATTGAGATAAAAATGTCCAGTTTGAGTGTTTGTTGCAGCTCATTCCAGTCGCTAGCTGCAGCGAACTGAAAAGACGAGCGACCTAGAGATGTGTGTGCTTTGGGGACCTTTAACAAAATGTCACTGGCAGAACGGGTGTTGTATGTGGGGGAGTGAGGCCTAAGAGGGTTTTATAAATAAGCATCAACCAATAGGTCTTGCGACGGGTATACAGAGATGACCAGTTTACAGAGGAGTATAGAGTGCAGTGATGTGTCCTATAAGGAGTATTGGTGGCAAATCTGATGGCCGAATGGTAAAGAACATCTAGCCGCTCGAGAACAACCTTACCTCCCGATCTATAAATTATGTCTCCGCAATCTAGTATGGGTAGGGTTAACCGTGAATCAGGGTTAGTTTGGCAGTTGGGGTGAAAGAGGAGCGATTACGATAGAGGAAACCAAGTCTAGATTTAACTTTAGCCTGCAGCTTTGATATGTGCTGAGAGAAGGACAGTGTACCGTCTAGCGATACTCCCAAGTACTTGTATGAGGTGACAACCTCAAGCTCTAAACCCTCAGAGGTAGTAATCACACATGTGGGGAGAGGGGCATTCTTCTTACCAAACTGCATGACCTTTGTTTTGGAGGTGTTCAGAACAAGGTTAAGGGCAGAGAAAGCTTGTTGGACACTAAGGAAGCTTTGTTTTAGAGCATTTAACACACCATCCGGGGAGGGTTTATCCATCCAACACATTTAAAAAGAGGAGAGATCTTACGATGCAACAACTATCATGGGTTGCTAATATGCCTAGGATAATGCCTTTGGCTTCTAAACGAGTTCATTTGCAAACCATTCGAACAGGAGAGTGCAAATTAGGAAGTCTTCATCAAATAATTGCTTCCACCTTTCTAAGGTGGGATTTTGGCTATAGACTACTTTGAAGCAAGGTAAGACATGCCTCATAATATGAAGTAAAACATCCAGGTTTCTACGGAGCACCTTAGAGGTCATGGTGGAGAAAAAACACATTTTAAAATATCCCTTCCCTCAGATGTTTTATTCATTCTCCTTATTTAGGCCACCATGACGGTCCCCCTTGGCCGATAAGATGGTGATAATCACTGACCATAGCTATAGCTTATTTCCAGTTTCAGTGTTTTCATATGCCTCCGATTCATAAGGGCAAATAACAGTAAACAGGCGCTCAAAAAACACTTATGGTGCAATGATGCGCTCTCATCCTTAGGCAGGAATTCCGTCTGGCTCTGCTTCATGAACTTAGCTGTTCTATATCTATATTCCAGAGGAGCTCTTTAGCTACCTACCCTAGCCTAGCCTACCCTAGCCTGGAAAATAGCCTACCCTAGCCTGGCAATTACAGTTGAAGTCGGAAGTATACATACACCTTAGCCAAATACATTTAAACTCAGTTTTTCACAATTCCTGGCATTTAATCCTAGTAAATATTCCCTGTCTTAGGTCAGTTATGATCACCACTTTATTTTAAGAATGTGAAATGTCAGAATAATAGTAGAGAGGATTATTTATTTCAGCTTTTATTTATTTCATCACATTCCCAGTGGGTCAGAAGTTTTATATACACTCAAATAGTATTTGGTAGCATTGCCTTTAAATTGATTAACTTGGGTTAAACGTTTCAGTAGCCTTCCACAAGCTTCCCACAATAAGTTGGGTGAATTTTGGCTCATTCCTCCTGACAGAACTGGTGTAACGGAGTCAGGTTTGTTGGCCTCCTTACTCGCACACGCTTTTCAGTTCTGCCCACATATTTTCTATAGGATTGAGGTCAGGGCTTTGTGATGGCCACTCCAATACCTTGACTTTGTTGTCCTTAAGCCATTTTGCCACAACTTTGGAAGTATGCTTGGGTTCATTGTCCATTTGTAAGATCCATTTGCGACCAATCTTTAACTTCCTGACTGATGTCTTGAGATGTTACTTCAATATATCCATAAAACTTTCCTTCCTCATGATGCCATCTATTTTGTGAAGTGCACCAGTCCCTCTTGCAGCAAAGCACCCCCACAACATGATGCTGCCACCCCTGTGCTTCACGGTTGGGATGGTGTTCTTCTGCTTGCAAGCCTCCCCATTTTCCTCTAAACAGAACAATGGTCATTATGGCCAAACAGTTCTATTTTTGTTTCATCAGACCAGAGGATATTTCTCCAAAAAGTACGATCTTTGTCCCCATGTGCAGTTGCAAACCGTGGTCTGGCTTTTTTATGGTGGTTTTGGAGCAGTGGCTTCTTCCTTGCTGAGCAGCCTTTCAGGTTATGTCTATATAGGACTCATTTTACTGTGGATATAGATACTTTTGTACCAGTTTCCTCCAGCATCTTCACAAGGTCCTTTGCTGTTGTTCTGGGATTGATTTTAATTTTTTGCACCAAAGTACGTTCATCTCTAGGAGACAGAACGCGTCTCCTTCCTGAGCGGTATGACGGCTGCGTGGTCACATGGTGTTTATACTTGCGTACTGTTGTTTGTACAGATGAACGTGGTACCTTCAGGCATTTGGAAATTGTTGGAGGTCTACAATTTGTTTTCTGAGGTCTTGGCAGATTTCTTTTGATTTTCCCATGATGTTGAGCAAAGAGGAACAGGGTTTTAAGGTAAGCCTTGAAATACATCAACAGGTACACCTCCAATTGACTCATATGATGTCAAATAGCCTATCAGAAGCTTTTAAAGCCATGGCATAATTTAATGGAATTTTTCAAGCTGTTTAAAGGCACAGTCAACTTAGTGTATGTTAACTTCTGACCCACTGGAATTGTGATATAGTGAATTATAAGTGAAATAATCTGTCTGTAAACAATTGTTGGAAGAATTACTTGTGTCATGCACAAAGTAGATGTCCTAACCGACTTGCCAAAATTATAGTTTGTTAACATGAAATCTGTAGAGGGGTTGAAAAATGAGTTTTAATGACTTCAACCTAAGTGTATGTAAACTTGCTACTTCAACTGTAGCTCATTTCCAGGTGAACGTATCATCATAGCAAAAAAGCAAATGGCTATCAGTTTTAGTTAAGAACATAGAGCCAGCACGGTTTTAAACCAACCTGTGCCTCGTTGGCTACCTCACACAAGATGTTCACCTGCCTAGCGCAGGGATGAGAGCGCATCAGTGGTGATCGGTGCCGTTTAAGATGAGGGAGGGCACACAGCACAGCATCTACACACACAGCACAGCAGTCTAAGGCACTGCATCTCAGTGCTAGAGGTGTCACTACAGACACCCTGGTTCGAATCCAGGCTGTATCACAACTGGCCGAGTCCCATAGGGCGGTGCACAATTGGCCTACCGTTGTCATAGTTTGGCCGGTGTAGCCTGTCATTTTAAATAAGTATTTGTTCTTAACTGACTTGCCTAGTTAAATAATAAAAATTATAATAATATTCCATTCACCCAGCTCAATGTAACATTGATAGTTTCAGGCTACTACATGATACTCAAATTTTCCCTATACCCATCATGAGGTTGTTACAACCTAGCCTATGAATCAGAATGTACAATGTAGGTGCACAGGTCAAGAAAAATATGAGTAATCAAGGTAACAGACATTAACATATTCAATACGGCCTTGAACAATCTTGCCTGCATCTAGCTGATCTACGGTGTAATTATTAGTTGCAATCAAGAGTTTGTGCAAGGCCGTCTACTGGACAAATTCGGGTATGTTTATTCTCGTTTTGTTCCGTTTGCTTCCGTTTTAAGAAACATTTTAACAGAATCAACGGAAGGAATACACCCCTGATCACACTCAAACACAGTCCACTTTCACATAGAAACAGCATGATCCCTTAAATTGTTGCATAATTCCTTCTTGCATCTACAAGCAAACCCACATATCATAACCGCTAACGGCAACACACAGCCTACATCGTTGTCAACGTATTAGTAAACGTAAAGTCAACATATAATATACAGTGGGGAGAACAAGTATTTGATACACTGCCGATTTTGCAGGTTTTCCTACTTACAAAGAATGTAGAGGTCTGTAATTTTTATCATAGGTACACTTCAACTGTGATAGACAGAATCTAAAACAAAAATCCAGAAAATCACAATGTATGATTTTAAAATAATTAATTTGCATTTTATTGCATGACATAAGTATTTGATCACCTACCAACCAGTAAGAATTCCGGCTCTCACAGACCTGTTAGTTTTTCTTTAAGAAGCCCTCCTGTTCTCCAATCATTACCTGTATTAACTGCACCTGTTTGAACTCGTTACCTGTATAAAAGACACCTGTCCACACACTCAATCAAACAGACTCCAACCTCTCCACAATGGCCAAGACCAGAGAACTGTGTAAGGACATCAGGGATAAAATTGTAGACCTGCACAAGGCTGGGATGGGCTACAGGACAATAGGCAAGCAGCTTGGTGAGAAGTCAACAACTGTTGGCGCAATTATTAGAAAATGGAAGAAGTTCAAGATGACGGACAATCTCCCTCGGTCTGGGGCACCATGCAAGATCTCACCTCGTGGGGCATCAATGATCATGAGGAAGGTAAGGGATCAGCCCAGAACTACACGGCAGGACCTGGTCAATGACCTGAAGAGAGCTGGGACCACAGTCTCAAAGAAAACCATTAGTAACACACTACGCCGTCATGGATTAAAATCCTGCAGCGCACGCAAGGTCCCGCTGCTCAAGCCAGCGCATGTCCAGGCCCATCTGAAGTTTGCCAATGACCATCTGGATGATCCAGAGGAGGAATGGGAGAAGGTCATGTGGTCTGATGAGACAAAAATAGAGCTTTTTGGTCTAAACTCCACTCGCCGTGTTTGGAGGAAGAAGAAGGATGAGTACAACCCCAAGAACACCATCCCAACCGTGAAGCATGGAGGTGGAAACATCATTCTTTGGGGATGCTTTTCTGCAAAGGGGACAGGACGACTGCACCGTATTGAGGGGAGGATGGATGGGGCCATGTATCGCGAGATCTTGGCCAACAACCTCCTTCCCTCAGTAAGAGCATTGAAGATGGGTCGTGGCTGGGTCTTCCAGCATGACAACGACCCGAAACACACAGCCAGGGCAACTAAGGAGTGGCTCCGTAAGAAGCATCTAAAGGTCCTGGAGTGGCCTAGCCTGTCACTCACAGTTGAAGAGTACCTATGTTAAAAATTACAGACTTCTACATGCTTTGTAAGTGGGAAAACCTGCGAAATCGGCAGTGTATCAAATACTTGTTCTCCCCACTGTAGGTAACATAGCATCGCTCTGTTTGAGCTGGGTGTTTGAGTAGGCTAAAGTAGCTAGCTGCATTAGTGAAAAAGTTAAAAGTAAGTAAAAAAAGTTACAAAAAACATATATAGCTCTCTTGCTTCTCCTTCATTTTTGGCGGACTCACTAAACACAAATGCTAGGGATGGATGGATGGATGGATGGATGGATGGATGGATGGATGGATGGATGGATGGATGGATGGATGGATGGATGGATGGATGGATGGATGGATGGATGGATGGATGGATGGATGGATGGATGGATGGATGGATGGATGGATGGATGGATAGATAGATAGATAGATAGATAGATAGATAGATAGATAGATAGATAGATAGATAGATAGATAGATAGATAGATAGATAGATAGATAGATAGATAGATAGATAGATAGATAGATAGGCGCTTGACTGCACCATGTTTTCCTGGACGTGTATGGCCTTAACTTTATGCAGGAGGGGTAAAACACTGTGTTGCTGGGATAAGAGGCACACAAAATGGACAACTGTTCATGTTATCCAAGTGACATGAATCAGAGTTGGTACAAGGTATGGCCTATTTGGATTGCACTGTAAACAGGCTCCTGGCTATTGAAATTATTTCGCCAAATTGAAGGGGTTTTGCATGCCTGTTACCTATTATTTGCCCTTATGATTCGGAGTCATTTGAAATCACTGAAACTGGAAATAAGCTATTGAATGGTCAGTGATCACCTTTTGAAGCATGTAATTAACTAAATAGAATTACATTTAGGCTGCAATATGTTATCAGCCAAGTGGGACCGTCATGGTAGACTACATAAGGAGAATGCAATTTTTAGGCCTAGAGATAGGCTACACAAATCCATAAGGAGTCAAGAGTAGCTTAGAAAAAAAGGATTAGGAATGGATTAGCCTTTTTTTTGTTTTATCCCCATGACCTGTAAGGGGCTCCGTGGGTTTCCAACAATTAAGGAACAGTACAAATATAGTGATACTGATGATAGGTGTAAATGTCTTCTGGTAGATGGAAAGGCTTTCCAAAAACCTTCTCAATTAAATATCTACTGTGTCTTCAGAAAGTATTCATACCCCTTGACGTATTCCACATTTTGTTACAGCCTGAATTCAAAATTGATAAAAATTAATATTTCTCACCCATCTACACACACAATACCCCATAATGACAAAGTGAAAACATGTTTTTAGACATTTATTGAAAATGAAACAGAAATACCTTTTACATAAGTATTCACACCCCTGAGTCAATTCTTTGTAAAAGCACCTTTGGCGGCGGTTATAGCTTTGAGTCATCTTGAGTATCAGCTTTGCACATCTGGAATTTAGGATTTTCTTGCAGATTTTCTCAAGCTCTGTTAAATTAGATGGGAAGCGGAGGTGAACAGCAAGTCTTTCCACAGATTTTCAATGGGATTCAAATCTGGGCTTTGGCTGGGCCACTGAAAGAATTACATAATATTGTTTTGAATCCATTCCAGCATTGCTTTGGCCATATGTTTGGGGTTATTGTCCTGTTGGACTGGTTCTCATCAAGGATTTGCCTGTATTTGGCTCAATTCATTGTTCCCATCTCATTACCAGTCTCCCAATCCCTGCTGCTGAAAAGCATCCCCAAAGCATCCCCCTTCATGGTAGGGATGGTGTTAGATTGGTGATGAGCTGTGCCTGGTTTTCTCCAGACATAGCACTTTGAATTCAGGCCATCAATTATTTTTGTCTCATCAGACCACATAATTTTTTGCCTTATACTCTGACTCTGTTTTTAAAAACTCCAGGCATGCCGTCAAGTGACTTTTTCTCAGGAGTGTCTTCCGTCTGGCCACTCTCCCATAAAACCCAGGTTGGTGAAGTGCTGTAGAGACAGTTGTCCTTTCTGGCAGGTTCTACCATCTCAGCCAAGGAACTCTGTAGTTCTGTCAGAGTGGTAATTGGGTTCTTGGTACACCTCCCTGACTAAGGTCCTTCTTGCCCTGTTGCTCAGTTTGGTCAGACAGCCAGCTCTAGTCACAGTCTGGGAGGTTCCATCATTTTTCAAGACACCTGTGCTCTTGAAAACTTTCAACACTCTAGATATTGTTTTATAACCTTCTCTAGATATGGTATGCCTCAATCACAATTATATCTCGGAGATCTACGGGCAGTTCGTTGGAATTCATGGTATAGTTTTTGCTCTGACATGCACTGTCAACTGTGGGACCTTATATAGACAGGTGTGTTTCTTTCTCATAAATGCCCAAACAATTGCATTGGCCACAGGTGGACTCCAATCAAGTTGTAGCAACATCTCAAGGATGACCAAATGAAACTGGATGCATCTGAGCTCAATTTCGAATGTCATAGAAAAGGCGTGTGAATACGTATGTACAGTGGCAAGAAAAAGTATGTGAACCCTTTGGAATTACCTGGCTTTCTGAATAAATTGGTCATAACATTTTATCTGATCTTCAAGTCACAACAATAGACAAACACAGTCTGCTTAAACTAATAACACAAACAATTATACGTTTTCATGTCTTTATTGAACACAACGTGTAAACATTCACAGTTTAGGGTGGGAAAAGTATGTGAACCCTTGGATTTAATAACTGGTTTACCCTCCATTGGCAGCAATAAACTCGACCAAATGTTTTCTGTAGTTGCTGATCAGACCTGCACAACGGTCAGAAGGAATTTTGGACCATTCCTCTTTACAAAACTGTTTCAGTTCAGCAATATTCTTGGGATGTCTGGTGTGAACCACTCTTTTGAGGTCATGCCACAACATCTCAATCGGGTTGAGGTCAGGACTCTGACTGGGCCACTCAAGAAGGCATATTTTCTTCTGTTGATTTACTTCTGTGTTTTGGGTTTTTGTCCTGTTGCATCACCCAACTTCTGTTGAGCTTCAATTGGTGCACAGATAGCCTTACATTCTCCTGCAAAATGTCTTGATAAACTTGGGGATTCATCTTTCCGTCGATGATAGCAAGCTGTCCAGGCCCTGGGGCAGCAAAGCAGCCCCAAACCATGATGCTCCCTCCACCATACTTTACTGTTTGGATGAGGTTTTGATGTTGGTGTGCTGTGCCTTTTTTTCTCCACACATAGTGTTGTGGGTTCCTTTCAAATAACTCAACTTTAGTTTCATCTGTTCACAGAATGTTTTGCCAGTAGTGCTGTGGAACCTCCAGGTGCTTTTTTGCGAACTTCAGACGTGCAGCGTCTGAAGTGATGGGTTTTCTTGGACAGTAGTGGCTTCTTCTGTGGTGTCCTCCCATGAACACAGTAGCGGATTTAGTGGGTGGGCCATCGGGGCACTTGCCCCACCTGAAGTCTAATTGGCCCCTCAAAGTGCCCCTCCACTCCATTGCAATTTTGCGTGCTCTCTCTGGATAGTAGGAACGTTCACTTTCGTTAACCAAAGCTGTTATTTAGAAAGAACATGCAGTCTTTTTGTGTATGTTGTCACGGTCTCCGCTCCACTTGTGTGTGTCCATTGACAACATCCACTGAAGTTGGAACAGCCGAATTAATGATTTATGGTAAGTTGATACATTTGAATTTTTTTTGCTGAATTGTATTGCTGCTGTGCTAAGTTATTGACAACGATTGATAGTGTTGTTAGTGATTAGTTAACAACATGGCGTATTAGTGCAGAAGAAGGCTAGTTAATTTTAATTAACTTGTATAGCTAGCTAGCTAAGCTAGCTAACGTTGACTCGACATATATCACTCAGTGCAGCCGTAGGTTACATAAAAAAAGTAGTAGTAGCTAACTAGTACTGTAAGTGTAGCGGCACTGTTTCAGGGAGAGTTGTAGCTAGTAGTACACGTTTTGTTGTGTTCATATTCCAATAAATATTTTATTGGGGAAATGTAGTAACATATATATTGATTCTTACCCTGACCCATGGGTATTTAAATGTTATGGCAGCTGGCTTGTTAGATAACATTATTCCGGTTATGCCAACATCATTAAATTAACATGGCTATCTAGCTCAGTAAAGTTAAGTAAAGCTATTGTATTTGTTTACTTACATTAGTGAACAAGCTGATGTCAAACATCAAAAGACAGGGAGATATTAAGAGCTTCTTTGCAAAGAGGAAGCCCAGACAGCCAGACAGTGGTGGTCAGAGCCCGAAGAGCTGTGATCATATCCCCACAGAGATTACTGAGGCTAATGAAGGTCAGGGTCAGTGCAACTCTTGTCACCCTTCACCAGGTTAGTAACAGGTATCGAATGGTCAGTTAGTCATGGGCCCAGTTTAGAAATGGTTAATGGGTATTCAGTGTTAATAGCAATCTTTTTTTTTTTTTATTGCTTTGGTACTATTTTTACTACTATGTGGTCTCTTAATACAAAAAACACAACAGGTCATCAAAAAAGCCCTTTTTTCAAAACTCTAAGCACATTGCACATTGACGTAGTACAACCCACAAGACTAAATAATCAGCAGTCACACTGAAATACATTTATGTTCTGATAAAGTAGGCCTACTTGCATAACTTTTGATAGGATTGGTCTTTCTATTGTACCTTGCACCTGCACTAATTTAATTGCTTTTAATTGATCATCACTGAGACATTTGGTATAGTATATTGATTTTAAATTGTTTTGTTGACTATATTCAGATTGAAAGTACAGAATGATAAAAAAAACACTATATTGGTGTTTCTAGTGGAGTGCTCTAACAAACAAAGCTTGTTTTAATAATGTACTGTATTGATGTCGAAGCTGAATCAAGGGAGACTTTGACAGAAGACAGAGTGAGGAAGAGGAAACCAACAGCCTTGAGACTCTTCCAATTCCTCCAAGCAGCTATTCAGCTTAATTGGAACCTGAAGGTGTGTGTGTGTGTTTGTGTTAGAGAGAGACTAATTTAGATACTACTTTTCAGACATTTCCCAATCAAAAGCAGATGGTCAAGTCCACCCTTACCTCAAGATCTTCCCTAGAAAAGTGTTTGGGGACAGGAGGAGGGCGTTTAACGCCACATGGTACAGACACAATCCCTGGCTGGAGTACTCTGTCAGCAAAGACCCTGTTTATTGTTACGTATGCCGTCACTTTCCGCTTCCTAATGTTCCTGAATCATCCAAGTCCGGTCACTGTAATTGGAAAAAAGCCTTGTGTCGTGATGGTGGTTTTCAGAGATCATTACAAATCTGAGCAGCATTGTAATGCAATGTATGCATGGAAAGAGCACCACATTTGTGAGCAAAACAATTAATCCGTTCTCAATTCTATCAACAAAGACATGGAGCAAAAAATTTAAGATAACCGTGCAACACAGAATATCACACAGAGAGGTCAAGGAGAATGTGGGGAATCTCACAACAAAGAGAACTTTGTAGCCATTTTGGAGGAAATAGCAAAACACAATCCTCTAACACAGAAACAAATGGATGGATGTAGAAATAGCAAGTACACTAGTAAAATGATTCAAAATGATATACTGGAATGCTTAGCGGACATAGTTCGGGGTGAGATTATTCAAGAGGTTAAGGACAGTGAGGTGTTCAGACAACTCTCTGTTGTCTTGAGATGTTATTATGATGGGGCAGTCCATGAGAGCTTTTTAGATTTTCAATGAGCAGACAGCCTGGATGCTGCAGGATTAATTAGCATGATAATTAAATGTCTAGAATATCATAACAATCTTGTTGGACAGGGCTATGATGGTGTTGCTGTTTCTACACTAATCAAAGAAGTAGCAAAGCATACATTTGATGTACATTGCAATGAGCATTGTTTAAGTCTAGTGCTTGTGGACACAGTGAAGTCAGTTCCTGAAGCAGATTTGATTCTTTGCACTTCTACAGAAGCTTTATGTTTTTATATCTGGCTCATACGTACATCAAAAGTGGCTGGAAGTTCATAAAAAAAGATGTATAGTGACCAGCCTCGTGAACTCCAAAGACTAAGTGACACTAGATGGGCATGCAGATATTCATCCTATCGTAATCTTACAGATAGACTCCTGCAGTAAAAGTTGTTCTTCAGGAGATCATGCTTGAGAATAGTGGTGACTGGTAAGTGGAAGCACGGGGCCTACTTGCACAAATTGATCTGACTTTTATTGGGCTTCTGGTGGCTGGGCCTGTCTAAATTCTTGTCTGACATGCTGCAGTCGCCTTCTTTGGGCTTGGCAGCCGCTGTGGACCTTGTGGAAGCTCTACTAGACACATTTAAATAGTACAGGAATTAGGCTTTTTTTGAGGACCTGTGGAAAGAGGTGGTAGACACTGCACAGAAATGTAATGTCAGCTTGGAAACAATGAAAAAACGACTACAAAAGACCAACAGTAAGCTTCACGGATCTGTAATCACTTCTCCAACTGGAGAACGAAGAAGTGTGCAAGGTGACTTAGAAGCATTTAGAGTAAGAATATTCTATCCAGTCCTTGACTCTATGATAGGGGAACTAGAGAAGCGCTTTTCCAAACCCAACTGCACAATAATGAGAGGTATCCAAGCACTTCACCCAAAAAGCATCAGGTTTTTGGATGAGGACCCCCTGTTTTCATTTGCTGAGATTTTAGAGTCAAGTGCTGAACTTTTTCAATATCTAGACAATTTGTCTTACCGTGGACTGATGAACATCAGGGCTTCCCAGTCCCTTTCCAGCTTTATGAAAGTCAACAATTCTTAATCTTAGGTCTTCTGAGATCTCTTTTGTTCAAGGCATGGTACACATCAGGCAATGCTTCTTGTGAATAGCAAACTCAAATGTTTTATCACTCATTCACTCAGGACTTATTAATTCAGCACTCATTCATTCAGGACTGTATATACATATTCATGTACAGTTGTTATATCACGTACAATATTGTAAGTAATTCTTGGACTGAACTTACTGTACATAGTCATTCACTCAGTACTGCATATTAGTATCCTGTCAGTAGTATCTTTTTTTTCTCCATTGTATTTATTATATCGAATGCATTTATCTGTAATTAATCCTGTTCTAAGGACTGTATTTTAAGGGAATTAGTATTATTACCCTAAATTATATCATATGCCCATTTAGCTATTTAAGTATCTCTTCCTATAATTTACCTGTACAGTTAATTTAACCATGCAAATATTAATTTACCTGTACATTTAACCAGAGTGTATATTAAGTAAACTATTATTACCTTCACTTAAATCATACGCACATTTAGCTATTTAAGTATCTTTCTCTGCCATCGACCTGTATAGTAAACCATTCAAATATTTTTGTCTGAGTGTTGGCGTGTGCCTCTGGCTATTCGAAAAAAAAAAAGAAAAAAAAGAAAATGGTTTCATCTGGTTTGCTTAATATAAGGAATTTGAAATTATTGATAGCATTTTACTGAGTGACTTTCACTTTTACTGGGTGACTTTCACTTTTCCACCACTGACAAAATGTGGAATAAGTCAAGGGGAATGAATACTTTCTTCAGGCACTTGTCGTGGTAATTATTCTAATCAAAGGAGAGTTTGAGATTTCCTCAAAACCATCAAACTTTATGAATAATTACTGCAGTAATGTAGAGTTAAAGCCCAAATAAGCAGGGTTAGGTTACAACTTTTTATAGTCTTTCAGAGTCCTCATGCTCTCATGCAACAGACAGCAATATTTAAATGGCGCCAAATATCTGTAATTTACTACTTGTTTATACAGAAATACTAATGCAACATGGGACACTAGGTCCTTCCCTTAAATTATGAAGTCCAGTGTTCATTAATAACCTGGAGGGAGGGTTCTCCTCGCCCTGGTAGACAGACCAGCATTTCATACAGACACTACTCATGAAATGGAATGTTGTCTTATCACCAAGCCATTGTAAATTGCCTCAGAGGCTCCTTTCAGAAGAACAAACTATGTGAAAGTAATCACATAGGAATACATTCTAATATAAAAGTAATGTGATTAACATAATGTTGTAATAATGTAATAACATAATGTTGAGCACACTCAGCGCTGCTGCACACCAGGGAAAACTTTGTTATTCCGGACGAGTTAAGGCAACGGCGTGGACGCAGGGCGGGATTGAAGTGTAAAGCAAAGCTTAGGAAATACAAGCCGGCTATACCGTCTATCATTATGGGCAACGTGAGATCGCTGCATAACAAGATGGAGGAACTAGAGGGTATTGTCCGTGGACAAAGGGAGTTCAGAGAAGCTAGTCATTCAGACATGGCTGAATGATAACATCCCCAGAGGGAACGTCACTATCTGCGGTTTCCAGACCATCAGAGTGGACAGGGATAGCGCTTCTTCTGGTAAGAGTAAGGGAGGGGGCTGGCTTTATTAGTTAACATCAGATGGTGTAATCTGAGCCATATTACTGTTAAGGAACAGTTTTGTAGCCCGGACATTGAGCTGTTAGCCATTAACCTGAGACCCTAGTATTTGCATAGGGAATTCACAGTGGCCATTGCTGTTATTGTTTACATCCCGCCCTCCGCTGTCGCACACAGCGTGTGACGTCATCCACTCTGTTATCACGAGGTTACAGACAACGCATCCCAGTGCCTTTTTTGCAATTTCTGGGGATTTCAACCATGCAGCTCTCTCTTCAACGCTGCTCACGTTCAAACAGTTTGTGAAGTACCCAGCTAGGAATAATAAAACTCTAGACTTGTTATATGCTAATGTGAAGGATGCATACAACTCCATTGCACTCCCTCCCCTAGGTAGATCGGATCACAACCTTGTCCACCTCACCCCACTCTACAGGCCTATGGTCCAACAGCAGCCAGCGACCACTAGGACCATTAGGAGATGGTCCCCGGAGGCGAATGAGGCCCTACAGGACTGCTTTGAGACAACAGACTGGGATGTGCTCTGTGAGGTTCATGGGGAGGACATTGATGGACTTACAGACTGCATAACGGACTATATACATTTTTGTGTAGACAACACTGAACCCACCAGGAAGGTACGCTGTTTTCCAAATAATAAACCCTGGGTCACCAGCGACCTGAAGGCCCTGCTGAATGAGTAGAAGAGGGCCTTCAAGGAGGGGGACAAGGACAAATTGAAATACATCCAGAGGGAGCTGAAGTTGAGGATTGCTGAGGGGAAGAGAGTGTATAAGGAGAAGATGGAGGACAAGCTGAGGCAGAGCCAGGTGAGAGAGGTGTGGAAGGGTATGAGAAATATCACTGGCTTCAAAAAGTCAAACAGTGGGCAGACTGAGGGGACCCAGGACAGAGCCAATGAGCTGAACCAATTTTTTAACAGGTACGATATTAGCTCTCTCCACCTCCCCTTCAGTTCTCCAGGCCACACACCCTCACGGCTGTCCCACCCCCCCTTTGCACACGACACCTCCATTGAGACAATCAGCGACCCCCTCCCCGCTCCCTCTGGACTGTTCTGCAAAACAGTCCTTCCCCCCACCTCTGGACTGATCGTAAACACCCCCCTTCCCCCCACCTCCCTACCTGGTCTGGCTTTCACCACCAACCAAGTGAAGAGAGAGCTGGAGAGACTACATCAGTGGAAAGCGGTGGGCCCTGATGGCATCAGCCCATGGGTGCTTAGGGTCTGTGCTGACCAACTGTGTGTAATACTCCAGCGCCACTTCAACCTTAGCCTGAGCCTGGAAAGGGTCCCTGTGCTGTGGAAAACATCCTGACTGGTCCCAGTGCCCAGGAAGGCGCACCCCACTGTCCTGAATGACTTCAGACTTGTAGCGCTAACATCCCACATGAAGACCCTGGAAAGGTTAGTGCTCGCTCACCTCAGACCCCTGGTGTGTACATCACTGGACCTTCTGCAGAGGGCCTACTCTCACCTGGACAATGCAGGTTGCACTGTGAGGGTTATGTTTTTGACTTCTCCAGTGCCTTCAACACAATTCAGCCCCTGCTACTGGGTGAGAAGATGAGGAGGAAGAAAGTGGAAGCACGCTTAGTCTCCTGGGTTACTGACTACCTGACCAGTAGGCCACAATTTGTGCGGCTACAGAGCTGTGTGTCAGCATGGGCAGTGAGCAACACAGGGGCTCCCCACAGAACGGTCCTGTCCCCCTTCCTGTTCACCCTCTACACCTCAGACTTCAGATATAACTCTGAAACATGCCACCTGGGGTGCATCAGGGGTGGGCAGGAGGAGGAGTGCAGGAGCACAATCAATTACTTTGTGGTGTGGTGTAAGCAGAACCACCTTCAGCTCAACATCAGCAAAACAAAGGAGATGATGGTGTCAGGCTCTGGCCATAGAGAAGCAATAGGCTTGGTATGGTCAGATTCTGACAGTGTCGTTCTTTTCTGTTTCTTTGTGGGTTTTGGGTGGATCCCTAATTAGAGGCAGCTGCTACCCTTTGTCTCTAATTAGGGATCCCATATATGTTGAGTCTGTCCTTCACTCTGGTGTGGATTGTTATCGATGTATGTCGCAGTCACGGTGAAGTAAGTGTGCTTTTTATGTCCGTTCATTTGGTGTGTTGTTGTGAACGTGACGTTCGTTAGTCTGTTTGTTTTGTGTCATTTTAGTTCGTCGTTTTGTTTAATACATAGTATCAATAAAATAAGAAATGTCGAACTACGATCCCTGCGCTGCGTCTTGGTCTCTCCCCACACACATGCGTGACAGAACAACCCACCACTGCGAGACCAACCAGCGCGACTGGGGAGAGACGGACAAAGAGGAGTTAACGCCAGTACCAGTTCCGACGTGGCCTAGGGTGAGTCCTGAGGACCGTGGGAGGGTTTTGGCGCAATTGAGGAGGATGGAACAGCAAAGGTCCGTTGTGGCTGCGAGCACCACACCATCGGTGCGCAGCCAGAGCCCGGAGAGGCTGAAGACGGGGAATCGCCCACCACTTCGTCTGCCCACAGATCAGGATCGGGAGAAGCCCGAGGGGTTCTATAAATACCCGGAGGAGGAGCAGACGAGGTGGTGGAGAGCCTGGGTTGCGCTTCCGCTGGAGGCTCAGAAGGACACACTCCTCCGGGAGATAGAGGAGGAGAGGGACTTTGAGCGCCGACGGGTACTAGTGCTGAAGCTAATGGACAGACGAGCGCCTCCAGCGAAGGTCAGCAGCCCGCCACCTCCAGCGAAGGTCAGCAGCCCGCCACCTCCAGCGAAGGTCAGCAGCCCGCCACCTCCAGCGAAGGTCAGCAGCCAGCCCACAATCCGGGTCCAGCCGTCTGCTCCGCCTCAGTGCCAGAGCAGTCCGCTCCACCGGTACCCAATCCGGGTCCAGCCGTCTGCTCCGCCCCAGTGCCAGAGCAGTCCGCTCCACCGGTACCCAATCCGGGTCCAGCCGTCTGCTCCGCCTCAGTGCCAGAGCAGTCCGCTCCACCGGTACCAAATCCGGGTCCAGCCGTCTGCTCCGCCTCAGTGCCAGAGCAGTCCGCTCCACCGGTACCCAATCCGGGTCCAGCCGTCTGCTCTGCCTCAGTGCCAGAGCAGTCCGCTCCACCGGTACCCAATCCGGGTCCAGCCGTCTGCTCCGCCTCAGTGCCAGAGCAGTCCGCTCCACCGGTACCCAATCCGGGTCCAGCCGTCTGCTCCGCCTCAGTGCCAGAGCAGTCCGCTCCACCGGTACCCAATCCGGGTCCAGCCGTCTGCTCCGCTTCAGTGCCAGAGCAGTCCGCTTCACCGGTACCCAATCCGGGTCCAGCCGTCTGCTCCGCCTCAGTGCCAGAGCAGTCCGCTCCACCGGTACCAAATCCGGGTCCAGCCGTCTGTTCCGCTCCTGAGCCAGAGCAGTCCGCTCCACCGGTACCCAATCCGGGTCCAGCCGTCTGCTCCGCTTCAGAGCCTGAGCAGTCCGCCCCACCGGTGCCCAGTCCGGGCCCGGATTATTGTCCAGCTCCATGGCCGGAGCCGTTTGCCCCACCGTTGCCCAGTCCGGGCCCAGCTATAAGGAGGGGCCATGGGAAAAAACTGTCCACGTCGCCGGAGCCAGAGCCGCCCCCAAAGGACTAGGTTTCCCTCCCTATTAACCCCCCCTTGTTTTGTGTGGTTTTTTTTTTGGCGTCCGGGAGTCCGCGCCTTGGGGGGGGGGGGGTACTGTCAGGCTCTGGCCATAGAGAAGCAATAGGCTTCTCTATGTAGGTATGGTCAGAGTCTGACAGTGTCGTTCTTTTCTGTTTCTTTGTGGGTTTTGGGTGGATCCCTAATTAGAGGCAGCTGCTACCCTTTGTCTCTAATTAGGGATCCCATATAGTCCGTTTGTTAGTCTGTTTGTTTTGTGTCATTTTAGTTCGTCGTTTTGTTTAATACATAGTATTAATAAAATAAGAAATGTCGAACTACGATCCCTGCGCTGCGTCTTGGTCTCTCCCCACACACATGCGTGAGAGATGGTGGACTTCAGGAGAACCAAGGCCCAACTGATTGCAGTCCCTATGCAGGGGATGGATGTGGAAATGGTTGGGTCATACAAATTCCTGGGAGTAAACTACTATTACCCTCACTTATATCATGCACACATTTAGCTATTTAAGTATCTTTCTCTGCCATCGACCTGTATAGTTAACCATGCAAATATTTTTTTATTTATATCAACGTGCAATAATTGTATAATTGTTTCACCTAACATATTCAGTCATTCACTCATACTATGCAATGCGCTTCTATAGCTTTTTGCACTCCAGACTTCGTGTCTTTTTATACTTTTTCATACTGCTGCACTATGTATCATGTATCGTGTCTTTTGTGTATTTCGTTCTGGCATTTTGCACCTGCCCTGTGTTTTTGGTAGCTGATTGATGAAGTAATTTCCCCACTGGGATCAATATAGTATCTATCTATCTAATGTCTATATATGGTCATAATATCCTGATTATTTGCATCAATCCAGTGGTCATTTGTTTTGTAAACTCTATCTCATGTGTGCTACAGAAACACTGTTAATCAAATGTCTGACTCAGTTGACAGCCTCATGTAGGCATACTAGTAGCATAATTGCACATTACAGTTTGGGTTAGCCAAACTGTAAAAGACCAATATAGGATTATAATTTTAGATCATTCAGGTGTGGGCTCTATTTTTGGCTGGCGTTGAGGTGGCGCAAGTGTCAAACGCATGTTCGTTAGCAATTTCGGCATGTAAAAACTAGCGCACTGTCATTTTCCAGCCCTAATGCAATTTACCTTCCTTATATACTGTAAGCTTGCTTGTGCTTAGATGGGCAGGTGGAAATATTTGAGGTGTGTCCTTAAAAACATGATCCAAAGTGCTAATTTCAGGCACCACTGATATTTAAGACCAACCAAAGGCTGACCAAGGCCTTTCTACCCCGATTTCTGTCCAGGTGGCCAACTCTAGGAAGAGTCTTGGTGGTTCTAAACTTCTTTCATTTAAAATGATGGAGACCACTGTCTGTGATCTATTTAGAATTCAAGGTACCCTTAACCAGCATGGCTACCACAGCATTCTGCAGTGATACAAAATCCCATTTTAGTAGGACTATCATTTGTTTTTCAACAGGACAATGACCCAACACACCTCCAGGATGTGTAAGGGCTATTTGACCAAGAAGGAGAGTGATGGAGTACTGCATCAAATGACCTGGCCTCCACAATCACCCGACCTCAACCCAATTGAGATGGTTTGTGATGAGTTGGACCGCAGAGTGAATGAAAATAAGCCAACAAGTGCTCAGCATATGTGGGAACTCCTTCAAAACTGTTGAATAGCATTCCAAGTGAAGGTGGTTGAGAGAATGCCAAGAGTGTGCAAAGCTGTCATGAAGGTAAAGGGTGGCTACTTTGAAGATTCTAAAATAGAAAATATATTTTTCATTTGTTTAACACTTTTTGATTACTACATGATTCCATATGTGTTATTTCATAGTTTTGATGTCTTCAGTATTTGTCTACAATGTAGAAATAGTAAAAATTAAGAAAAACCCTTGAATGAGTAGGTGTTCTAAATCTTTTGACTGGTACTGTACTTGAAATAAATTCTTAAATCATCTCCCCAATTTTTTTATTTTAAGGTCACACAGGAATAAGTTAAATCATGATCTATGTGACAATTTTATCTTATATTTTATAACATATTTGAACTAATGCACAATTATCTGACATTCCTAAATAAGACGAGGATTAGTCTTTATTACGAAAGCAGATCAAACTGTTGTCAAAAGGCAATTCAGGATTGACATAAAACACCCTACTGCAATTCAGTGGACAAGGCATCACATAGTTATCCTGTACTAGAACACAAACCAGAGAGCTTGCTCTTAAAATTCTGTATGGCTCTTCTGAGATAAAATACAGTACATATTCAAGGATAACAAGGCACTTAGCTATGAGCCACTACATATTTCCTGTCAAATAACATGTGTACAAGCTTATTTCAGATTAATTTAATGGTCTGATTAAATTGTCTCAATGACCAACATGATCCACAGCCAAATAACTATTAACATATACATTTAACTCTTATTTCCTCCAATGGCTGCATAGATAACCAGGGCAAGGCTGCATTTTCAAATATATGTATTCTGGATTCTCCCCTAAGTGATGCAAAGTACACATACTCATTATAGCACTCCCAGTGGCAATCCAGCTCCTGCTAATCCACTCACAAAGTCCTAAGGGGAGTGGAACCTCACCTACCTGTGCCTAAACCAATTAAAATGGACTTCCTATTACCATAAAGCAGTGAGGGAACATTGTGGCGCTGGCTTCCTCTTCACTGTCATTGTTTTGGCATATCCCTCTATTATCTTCCCATAATAATACAAAGTTAGTGTATGTACCTTAATAAACTAGATACCTGAGGGACTCAAGGGAGAGGAATGTTTTCTTGAGGTACTTCCAGGAATCTCTTTCTCTGCCCAGTTACGTCCTTCAACATACTGAATGTGGTGACTATACTTCAGCTGCTAGCCAGGGCTGACTTGTATGGTATTTAATAATTCTGTATGCAATCATCCAAGTTTGTTGACAGCACCTCCGACACCCACTTCCTGAGAATCAGTAGTGTTAGCATGGAACATTTGAGAATTAAGCCTCCCTAGTGGCGCAGCGGTCTAAGACATTGCATCGCAGTGCTTCACTACAGACTCCTGTGACGAGCCAGGCGCATGCACGCTGAAACGGTCGCCAGTTGTATGGTGTTTTCCTCCGACACATTGGTGCGGCTGGCTTCCGGGTTAAGCGAGCAGTCAGTCAAGAAGAGGTGTGGCTTGGCACTGTTGTGTTTCGGAGGACGCATGGCTCTCGACCTTTGCCTCTCCTGAGTCCGGAGTTGCAGTGATGGGACAAGACTACCAATTGGATATCATGAAAAAGGGATATGAAATAATGCAGACGTGAGATGGGTTCTGACTTGTAAACCACAGTCTGGTTTCTACACCAGAAGTGTGGTTATGGTTATTTGTAGGAGGAATGTATATGGTGAAGGCAATTGAGCTTGCAATGTACTGAGTAAATGAGAGTTAATCACATGGTTGCACTGATAAGGCTGGAGAGCTATGGATTAGTGAGGAAGGGGGAGGGGGGGGGGGGGGCGAGGTCAGGTCAGGTCACATTAAGGGAGAAGGAACAGTTTATTACCCACATCACTTAACTTCCTCCCTAGCAATAAAGATGTAAGGTTTAGAGGGAAGGAGTTCACCTAAATTGGAGTATATACAGTATATTTGTGCTAGTGGGAACATGTCTTGGTCTGTCTGACCCATTGGGTGAATACACTTGGTTTGGTTCATTTAAAGCCTAACACAGGGTAGAACATGTGGTACAACATGTACTGTACAAAATACATAATTCATAATACATTGCCATTCAGCTTTTGTGCTATTCACACATACGTTGAGAGGTGTGTATGTTCCAAATGGTACCCTATTCCCAAAATAGTGCACTACTTGACCAGAGCCCTCTGGGGCCTGGTCAAAAGTAGTGCACTATAAATAGAAAAAGGTGCCATTGGCACGCAACTACAAATATACATACTTTTGTCATCCTTGACGGTTTATACTTACAAAATGTTGGCTCTGTTCCAAACAAGAGGTGAGTCTTGACTTGATCATTGTATTCCAGACCCATTACAGATTAAGCAATTGCTGTAAAGGTGAACCTGATTCAGCTGCAATTCCTCTTACTTCACTGCATGGTCAGCCCATACTCCGTATTAAACAAACACTGACAGTTTAAATATGGAGTACTTTCTGAAACACTTTTATGTTGACCACTTCCCGCCTTGGTAGGCGTACACACATTTTCAGATGTTATCGCAAGTGCAGCGAAATGCTTTTGTTTCTAGTTCTAACAGTGAAGTAATACCTAGCAATACAAAACAATACACGTAATCCCATTTTACAAATATCATAACGGGCAATGTCCTGCTTATCAAACATCTCGTTCCAACAACATGGGCATTAATATGGAGTTGGTCACCCCGTTGTTGCTATAACAGCCTCCTCTCTTCTGGGAAGGCTTTCCACTAGATGTTGGAACATTGCTCCTGGGACTTGCTTCCATTCAGGTACAAGAGCATTAGTCAGGTCGGGCACTGATGTTGGGTGATTAGGCCTGGCTCGCAGTTGGCGTTTCAATTCATCCCAAAGGTGTTCAATGGGATTGAGGTCAGTGCTCTATGCAGGCCAGTCAAGTTCTTCCACACCAATCTGAACAAACCATTTCTGTATGAACCTCGCTTTGTGCACGGGGGGCATTGTCATGATGAAACAGGAAAGGGCCTTCCCCAAACTGTTACCACAAAGTTGGAATGCACAGAATTGTCTAGAATGTCATTGTATGCTGTAGCGTTAAGATTTCCTTTCACTGTAACTAAGGGGCCTATTACTCCTCCACAAAACATTACAGTTGGCACTATACATTGGGGCAGGTAGCGTTCTCCTGGCATCCGCCAAACCCAGATTTGTCCGCCGGACTGCCAGATGGTGAAGTGTGATTCATTACTCCAGAGAATGCGTTTCCACTGCTCCAGAGTCCGATGGCGGGGAGCTTATACCACTCCAGCCGACTCGAGGCATTGGGCATGGTGATCTTAGGCTTGTGTGCGGCTGCTCGGCCATGGAAACCCATTTCGTTAAGGCAGTGGCGGTTCTAGCTTGTATGTCGCCCTGTGGGAACCCCCCTTCACCCCTCCCCCCCAAAAATAAAAATAATTTAATTTAACCATTCTGTTGATTTGGCACTTGAGCATCAATACATTACCCATCCCCCAACACTGTCAACCAAGAGAAGACTAAACCAATTCACCTTGGTGGTGTGCAGACTGGTTTTATATTATTCTTAACGATTTCGCACAAAGCAGAAAAAAATGCCACAATATGTCTGTGAAACTATATATTCACAGTATTATGAATGAATTATGGTTTATTTGGTAGCATTTCGTAGTGTGACTGATTTTACTAATTGCATTAGTACTCTACAAAGTTAGAGGTGCACTATTTGATAGCTCCCCCTACCTCGGGCTTCCAGTGGGGAGACCTACCCACGCCCCCCTCCCCATCTCGTACTTCTAAGTGGGAAACCTTCCCAGGCAGTAGCCTGCCTAGCTCACAAACTAGAATCAAGGTGACAAGGTTAATTGACCCACAGTCCCACACGGTGACATGATATCATTGACGTGACGTGCAAACGAGCGATAGAACACTGATCACACAAATGTCACCATGGGTGACTGCCCATGTCGCCCATACCTAAATCTGCCATTGCGTTATGCTCCCGACAACAGTGCCATGTTGCTTCCAGAGGCAATGTTGTAACCGAGGACAGACAATTTTTACGCGCTACGCACTTCAGTCCTCGGCGGTCCAGTTCTGTGAGCTTGTGTGGCCTACCACTTCACGTCTGAGCCGTTGTTGCTCCTAGTCATTTCCACATTGACCTGGACAGCTCTAGAAGGGCAAAAATAGCCTGAATAAAAATGTGAAAAAATACTGAAATATCTCATTTAAATAAGAATTCATACTCATGAGTCAATACATTGTAGAAACACCTATGGCAGCGATTATAGTTTCTGGGCAAATCTCTAAGAGCTTTCCACACCTGGATTGTGCTATATGAGGTAGTTCTTAAAAGATCCATGCAATTTATTATGTGACTTGTTAAGCACATTTTTACTCCTGAAGTTATTTAGGCTTGCCATAACAAAGGGGTTGAATACTTATTGACTCAAGACATTTCAGCTTTTCATTTTTGATTAATTTGTAAAAAGTTTGAAAAACATAATTCCAGTTTGACATTATTGGGTATTGTTTGTAGGCCAAAAATCTAAACTGAATAGATTTTAAATTCAGGCTGAAACACAACCAAATGTTGAAAAGGTCAAGGGGTGTGAATACTTTCTGAAGGCACTGTGTACACTTGGGCTCCCAAGTGGTGCAGCGGTCTAAGGCACTGCATCACTACAGACACCGAGTTCGATTCCAGGCTGTATCACAACCGGCCATGATTGGGACTCCCATAGGGCGGCTCACAATTGGCCCAGCGTCGTCCGAGTTTGGCCGGTGTAGCCCGTCATTGTAAATAAGAATTTGTTCTTAACTGACTTGCCTAGTTAAATAAAGGTTGCATTTAATATATACTATATACACTGGGGACAAAACATTTTGAATATTACTCATTCAAGGTTTTTTTCTTTATTTGCACAATTTTTTACATTGTAGAATAAAAGTGAAAACATCAAAACTATGACAGCCAAAATATGAAGAGTGATACTCAGTGATGCGTTGGTGTGTATAGACAGTAAGGACAGTATATGAATAGAAAAGGTGTGTACAGCAGTAGTAATATAGGTTGAGCCATGACTAGGGCTGTGGCAGTTATTGTCATGCAAAAGTCTGGAGTGTTTATTAACATTAACATGTTTAGCGTTACCATGCATGCAAGCCGCATACAAGCCGCATTTAATGTATTTAATATACACCATTACAATAAATTCATTATTTATTTAAGGCAGGTCTAAAGAAATGTTTTCACAACAAAACATACAGTATTTAACTAAACTGTTGACAGCCCCCCTCTCTGCGTGTGTAATGATTTAAGCAGGAGACTTGAGTGGATCCAATCGCAGAGCGTTGTTTTACTGAACGTGACAGCACAGAGTTCACAATCCAGGTGAAATATAACAAAAAACGATATAAGCCACAAATATATAAGGACCCAACACATGGGAACATGCATGACTACCAAATACAGGAAAACAATACCTCACAATGGGCAACTGATTTGGCCTAGCTTATATACCCAGAAACACAGGTGACAGTAATTATGTTCAACAGCGTCATCAGTGGGATAGATCCAAGATGATAGGACGAGCAGGTGAGTATAGGAGTGATGACAGGAGCCTGAACCTTACAGCGTGCTTGAGAATCAAATGGTAGGAGAGAGGGGAGGAGATGGAAACACACAGTGGTGAGATATTCTGAAGCTAAAGGTAATGCCTATTAATTACGAAAATATAAAAATGCCCTTTTACTAGGCTATTCAAAATCAAATACAAATGCACTATAATTGTAGGCTAACCCTGTAAGCCACCCTGCACAACCAATACAAAACCAACAGCATTGACTAGGCCTATACATTCTCTCCCAGACTCATGGATAGAACGTTTAGAGCGTAGCATAAGGTAACCAGTCCATTCAGTATGCATAATTATACAGTCCACACTCAAAGGCAATTACTAGAATTTGTTTTATAGTATAGGTTAGACAAATTACAGTATGTACCAAAGACATCTTAAATAAAAAATATATATGTTTTTCTGCCATGGGTAATATGCGGTAGGCTGTGTATTGTAGAAGGCACAATCATTATTTTAATACAATTTTAATAAAAATCATGCTTGGGCTCATATACAGTGGGGCAAAAAAGTATTTAGTCAGCCACCAATTGTGCAAGTTCTCCCACTTAAAAAGATGAGAGAGGCCTGTAATTTTCATCATAGGTACACTTCAACTATGAGAGACAAAATGAGAAAAGAAATTCCAGAAAATCACATTCTATTCTATGAAATTTCCCCCCCGGGGGATCAATAAAGTACCTATCTATCTATCTATCTATCTATCTATCTATCTATCTATCTATTGTAGGATTTTTTATGAATGTATTAGCAAATTATGGTGGGAAATAAGTATTTGGTCAATAACAAAAGTTTATCTCAATACTTTGTTATATACCCTTTGTTGGCAATGACAGAGGTCAAACGTTTTCTCACAAGGTTTTCACACACTGTTGCTGGTATTTTGGCCCATTCCTCCATGCAGATCTCCTCTAGAGCAGTGATGTTTCGGGGCTGTCGCTGGGCAACACAGACTTTCAACTCCCTCCAAAGATTTTCTATGGGGTTGAGATCTGGAGACTGGCTAGGCCACTCTAGGACCTTGAAATGCTTCTTACGAAGCCACTCCTTCGTTGTGTTTGGGATCATTGTCATGCTGAAAGACCCAGCCACGTTTCATCTTCAATGCCCTTGCTGATGGAAGGAGGTTTTCACTCAAAATCTCACGATACATGGCCCCATTCATTCTTTCCTTTACACGGATCAGTCGTTCTGGTCCCTTTGCAGAAAAACAGCCCCAAAGCATGATGTTTCCACCACCATGCTTCACAGTAGGTATGGTGTTCTTTGGATGCAACTCAGCATTCTTTCTCCTCCAAACACGACGAGTTGAGTTTTTACCAAAAAAGTTATATTTTGGTTTCATCTGACCATATGACATTCTTCCAATCCTCTTCTGGATCATCCAAATGCTCTCTAGCAAACTTCAGACGGGCCTGGACATGTACTGGCTTAAGCAGGGGGACACGTCTGGCACTGCAGGATTTGAGTCCCTGGCGGAGTAGTGTGTTACTGATGGTAGCCTTTGTTACTTTGGTCCCAGCTCTCTCCAGGTCATTCACTAGGTCCCCCCGTGTGGTTCTGGGATTTTTGCTCACCGTTCTTGTGATCATTTTGACCCCACGGGGTGAGATCTTGCGTGGAGCCCCAGATCGAGGGAGATTATCAGTGGTCTTGTATGACTTCCATTTCCTAATAATTGCTCCCACAGTTGATTTCTTCACACCAAGCTGCTTACCTATTGCAGATTCAGTCTTCCCAGCCTGGTGCAGGTCTACAATTTTGTTTCTGGTGTCCTTTGACAGCTCTTTGGTCTTGGCCATTGTGGAGTTTGGAGTGTGACTGTTTGAGGTTGTGGACAGGTGTCTTTTATACTGATAACAAGTTCAAACAGGTGCCATTAATACAGGTAACGAGTGGAGGACAGAGGAGCCTCTTAAAGAAGAAGTTACAGGTCTGTGAGAGCCAGAAATCTTGCTTGTTTGTAGGTGACCAAATACTTATTTTCCACCATCATTTGCAAATAAATTCATAAAAAATCCTACAATGTGATTTTCTGGATTGTTTTTTCTCATTTTGAAAATTACAGGCCTCTCTCATCTTTTTAAGTGGGAGAACTTGCACAATTGGTGGCTGACTAAATACTTTTTTGCCCCACTGTATAAGACTATGCGTATGCGTCATAAGCTCTAATATGCACATGTTTGTTTTGAATTAATCATCTCCTTAGAAAGTGCTGTCCATTTCGTTATTAGGCTTTGAAACAACATCCACAATGACCATGTTCTCCACTCAGTTTCAACCTGTTGTTGAATTTCTTTATTCAAATTGATCAATCACAGATAGGTGAGTTTTAAAAGGACAGTGCTGTTTTTATGATGTGTTTCATGTGATTTTCGATTGGATTTGCATTGATGTCAGAGGGGTTAGAGAGAGTCTCTACGGTGCAGGGCAGGGTCCCTGGCAGAAGCTGGCAAATAGTGACTGTTTAACAGTCATGGCCTGGAGAAGGAACTTTTATATGGTAGCGGGGTGAACATGCTGTGGCTTTGGTGGCTGAGGTCCTTGATGATCTTCTTGGCCTTCCTGTGACACAGGGTGCTGTCGATGTCCTGGATGGCAGACAGTGTACCCCCGGTGATGTGTTGGGCCCTCTCGGACGGTACAATTGCCATCCAGGCGGTGATACAGCCTGAAAAGATGCTCTTAATGGTGTTTCTCAAGAGAGTGTATATGCCACAAACGGAAGGTAAGGCAGTGAAAATGAGAATGCAGGGCAGATGTTCATGAAACATTGCACCTGACAGAACACAGGGCGTCTCTCTCCTGGTTTGTCATCCACCTTTATCCAGGATTACTAGCATCCCATTTGAGGGAAACAAGTATAGAGAGACGCTATTCTGTAACAACAGCCCCTGAAATTATACAATATTTAATTCTAACTGCAGTTTGACAAATTATACAGTAATGGTCTGGATCTGTGCATTGCAATTGATCATCATTTTTTATCAGAGGGACGTGAATGTATGAAAATGTTGATTAAATGACGCAGAGAGAGTATTTGACATGCTTTTAAATGTCCTTTAGGCATAGGGGCATCTTTAATCTTTATTATTCACTTATTTAGCAGACAACACTAACCCTGGTGACACTTAAACCCCTTTTTAGCAAACTAAGCACTGAGTCGTGGCAGCATTAGTTGGTCTTTCTTAGTGTGGCAAGGTGGTGCTGACAGATAGGGCAGCTCTGCTTCTAGCTCCCAAGCAACTTTGCAACAAGCATTTCGCTACATCCGCAATAACATCTTCTAAACATGTGTATGTGACCAATCACGGTTGGATTTGATTTGATTTGACAGAACATTATACGTGTTTGGTATGGTGTCATTCTTGCACAAGTGTTAAATAAAATCCCCAAAATATGTTGAGTATGTTTTGTCAGTTAGAGATTGAGGCATTTGTCCACCTTTTGAATCCTCACTTATTTTTCTGACATAATCAGTGTGTCGCTTCATTGTATTTTTTTCCAAACCAACGAGAGTCCAATGAGAGAAATGCAACCACGTCTGTATTGCCTGAATATTGAGGTTATCCATAATCCTCATTATTTCACAACCTTGGGTGCATGGGTCTTAAGGTTATTATGAGATGTATTGCATCTTGCGTTATGGAAGTATAATAACAATATGTTATTCTGGAGCTGTACTGAGGATTTGAATAATAACTATATATGGGGAGATGAGCAATGTGAGCCCAAGTGCCTTGTTTCAATTCTAGAGCATTACAAAATAAATTGAAAAGCTGGGGGTAGATATGGATCAACTGAGTATGCTGTAGTCGAGTCAACGTCAATGACAGCTGAGCCAAAGTCTCAGAAGCCTTTGCAGGATCTGCTATATCTTTCAATATTATTGAGCTGGTTAATGTGATTCATTAGGCCTCTTACTTTGAATTTGTTAATAAATCCAAGTGAAAGGTTTTTGCTATCATAACATTTTGTTTCCAACCGTGCATCGTGAATTTATGGTCCATTTTGTTAAATGTGAGCGCTTTTGCTGATTCAACAATAACACTGTTGATTGCGTAACACATCCACAGTGACGCTTAGATAAGCAATATGGACATTTTGTCATGATCTGTCACTGCTGCAAGCTTTGTCCGGGTCAGTGTAACACAGTGACATTTAGATAACAGTAATTGAACTATTCTTTGCCCTAGTATGGGAAAATTGCAATGTCATTGATGCGTTTTGAGTTAATTGACTTTGGCCTTATGCCGCTACCAGGAAATTGGATAAAAAAATGTGGTTTCATTTTTTTTTGGGGGGGGGGGACATTTGACATTGGATTATCACTGAATGTATGCGTATTATAATTATATTTTTCTTACAAAATGTCTAGTAATTCAGTAGAACATGGACACAGCCAGACTTTAGACATTTCCCAGGGTCAGATTTGGGGGTGAACTATCCCTTTAGTCACAAGTATCTTTCAGTGCTGTGTAAGTAATAGCCCCTACATGTGTTGGTACCCATGTAAGGACGATTTTGAAAGGAGTTAGCCACTTCTTTGATTAAATATGACGTTCTGAGTTCCCTAGATAGGAAAAATATATTATCAAAGGGGAAAGACATTATGTCAAGGATAAGTCAATGTGAAAAGGTGTTGTTGCAAATTGTCAGTACCCAAATTATCAAGTTTAAATTCAGAAATTTGAACGCAATTCTTTGATACAAATTAACATTTTGAGGAAACCAGTAGTTTACCAGTAGTTGAGTTCAAGCAGTATCATGTCAAGGCGGCAGGTAGCTAGTACTTAAGAGTGTTGGGCCAGTAACCAGAAGGTTGCTGGTTTGAAACCCCAAGCTGACTAGGTGAGAAATATGTTGATATGCACTTGCTCCTGTAAATTGCACTGAAAAAAAAAAATGAATATACCAGACTTAACACATGATAGTATAACACCAAGGTTTAGGATTCTTGGTCTTGCAATTTTTTGGGTCTCTACATTCTTCCATGTCAGGAAGGTTGTGATATTGTATTTCTTAGGAGCATGTATTTATTCTCATTCTGCAATGTTTTACAAATCTCTGTTCCGCTGTACATTAAATGCACCTTATAAAAATATACACTGAGTATACCAAACATTAGAAACACCTTCCTGACATTGAGTTGCAGGGGCAGGGGTAGGCCGTCATTGTAAATAATAATTTGTTCTTAACTGACTTGCCTTGTTAAATAAAATAAAAAGAGCAGATGTTTTTAATGTGTTGTATACTCAGTGTATATGGAAGTAATTTAGTGGCAATGTTTTATTATGGGTAAAAAAATATCTATCTTTTTGATAGTCAAAATATCCAATGTGTTTCTATGGGCTCGCAGCAATAAGGCCAAATTCAATGTGTCATAAAATAATTATTTTTTATTTTGTTTATACCTAAAGGGTTCCTAATATTCTAAATCAAATAGCTAAATAATCTTTGCTATGACCATCTTAAAACAATTCCATGTGTTGGCAGATAGAGAACTTCAAACTCCATATGTAAACAAGCGTCACGGGACTCGTCTGTAAGACTCCCACAAACACACAAATGTTGGTTGTTTTGCTCTAGGAAGCCCATAAGCCTCAAAAGCCTCATCTGAAGGTAGCCCAGTACCAGTTTAAATTATGTGATAGATGTGTTGGTAGATAGAGGGTTTCAAACTCTGTTTAAATAAACTCTCTTTCTGACATTCTGTGAACCTATTCCAGTGCAAGTAGCTGGTGAGCAAAGTAGCTTTGCATTACCTTGCAACTTAGAGACATATCCCGTAATAAACTACACCAAAAGCATGACAGCATCAATAGTGCGACAAATGCTAATCTATTGTAACTTCTTAGTCACTTCCTCTTATGAATTCAAAAGAATCTGTAGGTCAAGTCGACAACTACGGGAGCACCGTATTATATAATCTGTCTGTTTTGATTTATTTGTTATGGAAGTAGAAGGGAGAAACAAGCATGGAAGACACAAACACATCATAGCACAAAGCAACCTATTTTGTATTTCGCTCTTCTTAAACCAGATACGATTCGCTTTAGCTAATTATGGTCTCCTGGAAGAAGAAGTGATTTTTTCATAGCTCTCAGGCACCCTCTCATCAGCAAGGGACTTCAGAGCTTTTCTCAAAGCCTGGTGCTGCCCCAGTCGTTTTTCCAGGCACATGTAGCGGTCCCCAGGGGTGGGAAAATGACAGTTTGTTAGCACCTGGATGATGAAATGTTTCTTTCCTATGTAGCAGAAGCACTATAGCAGAAAAAAAACATATCAAGCCCTATTTTCTCCTGTTTGAAGTGGCATTTTTGATGTTTACCTTTTCGTTATCACAAAGTCTGGTCTGTTTTCAAGTAAATAGAAGCTGTCTAGGTACGATGGATTTCATAAGCCATTAGACGTGAGTGCTAGCAGGCATGCAGTGGCCATTGCCCGCGATGAAAGCTTAGCTGCTTTTGGAGCCACTAAGGATAAACATATCTTAAGCATATTATTCACAAACAAAGTACCATCTCAGAGAAAACAGTGCCTTCAGAAAGTATTCATACCCCTTGACTTACTCCACATTTTGTTGTGTTACAGCCTGAATTCAAAATGGATTAAATATACATTTTTCTCTCACCCATCTACACACAATACCCCATAAAGACAAAGTGAAAACATGTTTTTAGAAATGTTTGCACATTTATTGAGTCAATACATGTTAGACTCACCTTGGGCAGCAATTACAGCTGTGAGTCTTTCTGGGTATGTCTCTAAGAGCTTTGCACACCTGAATTGTACAACATTTGCACGTTCATCTTTAAAAATTCTGTCAAGTTGGTTGTTGATCATTCCTACACAGCCACTTTCAAGTCTTGCCATAGATTTACAAGCCGATTTATGTCAAAACTGTAACTAGGCCAATGATGTCTTGGTAAGCAATTCCAGTGTTATTGTCCTGCTGAAAGGTGAATTTGATCCGTGTCTGTTGGAAAGCAAACTGAACCAAGTTTTCCTCTAGGATTTTGCCTGTGATTAACTCTATTCTGTTTCTTTTGATCCTAAAAAACTCCCAAGTCCATGCTGATGACAAGCATACTGTCAAAAAGGTACACATAACATGATGCAGCCATCACAATGCTTTAAAATATGAAGAGTGATACTCAGTGATGTGTTGTGTTGGATTTACCCGAAACATCATGCTTTGTATTCAGGACATAATGTTCATTCTTTGTCCACTGGTGGTTTTGTGCATTTGTATTCTATACCATATTCTATACCATATCCTGAACATATACATAGGTTTCACTGCAGGTTGTAAAATAGTGCAGTACCTGTTTAGAAACAGTTTGAAATCGTGATCTGGAACTCTTCCCGTCCAGAACTTTACAAAGACCATCTTGACGTCCAGCTCAATGGAGGAGCCCACTGTTCAGTCCTTGCACTTTGCGGCTGTCTCTTGGGCTGACTGGACTTCTAGGAAGAGGCGTAATGGGGGTTCTTCATTGAAGACAAGCTCACAATCTCTCCTGTTCGGTAGTGCAATGAATGAGTAAACATTAGCAGCACTAATCCAATTGGATTGGAATAAGAGTCTCTCCAACATAGTCACAACTTCATGAATTTAGATTGCTGGTACATTTTAAGCCCTATATTGATCAAAAAGAGCTGCATATGCCACCCAGGGACGAGCCATATGGCTCTGACAGTTCGGGGCTGCAAAGTTATTGAACTATTATTATGGGAGATAACTGATGTACACTTTGGTTCGTCATGGACAACCGTAAATTAATGATAAGATGGTAAATATTTCCTGGTTGTAAAACTGGTAGTTTCCCCAAATCGCTTAACAGCCGCCCTCGTTCCATTAGAGCTGAACAGAGCAACCCATTCATTGACTTTTGAGTGATAGACTTAAACACCATTATTAAAAACGTATAGGCGATGAAGGGGGATAGTGTGTGCCATTATTGATTTCCGATGTACTGTAATAGTTTAAAGTGTGTCATTAAAAAAAATACTATTTACTAATGTGCTATTACTCAGATCTCTCTGCCTACCTTTTAACATGCAACACTGCAATGGAATATGTTATGATCAGTATCCGGTACTTCACATTGTAAGGAGAGGAAAAATTATGATAGGGGAGTGGTTGTACAAATATCTGCTACCCATAAGTGCACCATTTAGTCAGAGAAAATAATATTCTTAGTACATGTTACTCACATCCCCTACTGGGATTCCGTGTGCAACAAGCCATTGCTACTTTGTACCTACCCTCCTTCCTAACAGTATAAAGATAGTAACATCTTAATCTTTCCCTAGCCTGCTGCTAAGTCATTAAGGTATGCAAATGAATGCAAACTGTGCATATTTCTCTATAAGATATTCTGGCAGGTAGGGAGGCGTTACATTTTCATCCATCATATCTGTTAATTACAATTGAATGGGGGGTAATTGTCCTTCCTGTCGACATTAAATTGTGGCTACTTGGTCCCTCCCATGTAGACAGGACAAGGCGCAGACTGACCTTACAACAATCCCGCTTCAGAAAAAAGACAGCAGCACATGTGGTCGAAAAAGGACAGTTTTCACGAAACACATCACAACACATCCATTGACTTTTGATGCCTATCACTTGGTAGAACGTGTTGTTGAAAAGGGTACTTTTGTAAGGATCAACGCTGAGAAGCAGGTACAGGGAGTGAAGGTTTAATGCGTGACAGACATGAAACATAACGGGAACAGCGTCGGGACAAAACACAATTAATGAACAAACCCGGAACACCACAAAGGAACAGACAGATATACGGGGGGCAATCAACAACGTGAGGGAGTCCAGGTGAGTCCAATGAGCGCTGCTGCGCGTGACAAGGGTAACAGGTGTGCGTAATGATGGTGGCAGGATTGTGTAGTGATGGGCAGCCTGACACCCCCAAGCGCCAGGGAGGGAGAGCGGGAGCAGGCGTGACAATTTTCGTACTTTCCTTTTAAGGTAAAATGATATGACAATTTCATTATCCTGTATTGTATGTTCACTATAAATTTCACTGCCCTTATTACTGTATTATTGACGGTAATATTTGGCACAGTATCTAAATAGCCTATTCGTTCTACATTACACCTGACTCTACCCTGAACCTCTTGATTTTTCTATTGGACTTTACTATAGGTAAATTCAGGTTATTTGGTGTATGTATACCGTGCCCAAAATTACTCAAAGTCATTTAGATGAATTCAATTACAAATGTGTTCCTTTTAAGTAGACAAGGGTCATTTTAGAAGGACATAGTAGTCTTCTTGGCTGTCTGGGCTACTCAAGTGCATCATGTTGTTGTAATTTGATCTACAATATCATTATCTACTCAGTATTTACAGTAAGAGCTCATAGACTAATAATGACCACAGGAAAACATTATTAACAGTTCAATGACTGTCAGTAGGTTCACACAACAGCCATACTTAGTCAATATTAACTCTGACTTATTAAAATAACCTACTGTTTATAAAGACTAGGTTAAACACCACTGAAATTCAAATGGTCTCAACAGAGTTGGGCAGTATCCCATCTTGAGCCTGTTAGCCATTGTTGGGGTCACAACCGGGCACATGTTAACTGACAGGCCAATATAATGTCAGCCAAGATTACGTTAAAGTACCATTTGACATGTCAAAATGGTAATTGTGCCATCAATGTTTACATTTGAGTCATTTAGCAGACACTCTAATTCAGAGCAATTTACAGTCAGTGCATTCATCTTAATATACAGTATATACTATATTGGTAATGTTCATACAATATCTGTTATGGTCAAGCACAAATGCAGCAGATCTGTGACTTACTTTTCTGTGAAGCTGCCTTGGTGGTACACCCTTGGAAGAATTGTCCTAACATCTAGTTAGCATTTTAGAGTTGGCCTACATTTCACCAGTCTATCAGCAAAGCAGATAGACTTTATTTAACTAGGCAAGTCACTTAAGAACAAATTCTTATTTACAATGACAGCAGGTTAACTGCCTTTTTCAGGTGTCAGAATAACAGATGTTTACCTTGTCAGCTCGGGGATTCGATCCAGCAACCTTTCAGTTACAGGCCCAACACTCTAACCTGCCACTCAACATCCACCAAGATGGAGACTGGGGTAGCATGCTGTAAAGGTACTAGCAGTATATAATCTGAGGATTGTTGATACCATAAATAGTCTACAGTAGTCTACAGTTCCCTGAGTTCATAAATTAAACTTGATGAAGCTCAGCATACATTTTATAATTGAGAGGTCTGTCCCTGTCCGCCATAGTAATCCCCTCTATCTTTGTATATTGTCTGAACCAGAGGGCAGAGTCAAAGCTTACTTGCAAATTACCTGAGTTACCAAACAGTGACTGCCTTGGGCAAGAATTGGTCTATTTAGTAGGACTAATATGTACAGCAAATTCAGAAAGTATTCAGACCCCTTCACTTTTTCCAACATTTTATTACATTACAGCCTTATTCTAAAATTGATTAAATTATTTTTTTCCCACATCAATCTACACACAATACCCCATAATGACAAAGAAAACCATGTTTGCAAATGTATTACAAATAAAAAACAGAAATACCTTATTTATTTTGCTATGAGACTCAAAATTGTGCTCAGGTGCATCCTGTTTTCATTGATCATCCTTGAGATGTTTCTACAACTTGATTGGAGTCCACCTGTAAATTCAATTAATTGGACATGATTTGAAAAGGCGCACACCTGTCTATATAAGGTCCCACAGTTGACAATGAATGTCAGAGCAAAAACCAAGCAATGAAGTCGAAGGAATTGTCTGTAGAGTTCTGAAACAAGATTGTGCCCCAAGAACACAGTGGCTTCCATCATTCTTAAATGGAAGAAGTTTGGAACCACCAAGACCCTTTCTAGAGCTGGCCACCCTATAACGATACAAGGTGAGACCCAGATGCAGACACAGGAGGCAGATGGTTAGAGCTCCGATATTTATTATAATAAAGGGAATAGGCAAAGGGCAGGTTAGGGACAGGAAGTAGTTCATCAACCAGATCAGAGTCCAAGCAGTACAGTGGAACAGGCAGTCTAGTGGTCAGGGTAGGCAGGGGTTCAATAACCAGGGCTGAGTCCAAGACGGTACAAGACGGCAGGCAGGCTCGAGGTCCAGACAGGCAGAATGGTCAGACAGGCGGGCTCGGTGTCAGGGCAGGCAAAGGGTCAGAACCGGGGGGACTAGAACGTCACGTCTGGAGGAAACCAGGCACCACTTATCACCTGGCCAATACCATCCCTACGGTGAAGCATGGTAGTGGCAGCATCATGCTGTGGGGATGTTTTTCAGCAGCAGGGACTGGGAGACTAGTCAGGATCGAGGGAAGTGCAGAGAGATCCTTGATGAAAACCTACTCCAGAGCACTCAGGACCTCAGACTGAGGCAAAGGTTCACCTTCCAACAGGACAACGACCCTAAGCACACAGCCAAGACAATGCAGGAGTGGCTTCGGGACAAGTCTCTGAATGTCCTTGAGTGGCCCAGCCAGAGCCTGGACTTGAACCCAATAGCTGTGCAGTGACGCTCCCCATCCAACCTGACAGAACTTGAGAGGATCTGCAGTGAAGATTGGTTGAAGCTCCTAAATACAGGTGTGCCATGCTTGTAGCGTCATACCCAAGGAGACTCAAGGCTATACTGACTAAAGAGTCTGAATACTCATGTAAATGTGATATTTCAGTTTTAAAATTTTAATACATTTGAAAAAATGTCTAAAAACCTGTTTTGCTTTGTCATTATGGGCTATTGTGTGTATATTGATGAGGGAAAAAAACAATTTCATCCATTTTAGAATAAGGCTGTTGTCACGATGTGGTGTTTGGATAGAACAAAGCGGAGTGCAATAGTAGTTTGACATGAGTTTTATTAAAGACGCACTTGAAATAACAAAAACAACAAACGATAAAGCACGACCGTAACCGAGTGTTCGCACACAGGCACAGAACACAAACAATAACCCACAACGCAGGTGGAAATTATTACAACATAAGTAGGGTCCCCAATAAAAGACAACGCATAGCAGCTGCCTCTAATTGGGGACCAAACACAAATTAACAACTTAAAGTTACATAGGATACTCCTGGCAGGTCAGGGCCTGACAGCTGTAACGTAACAAAATGTGGAAAAAGTGAAGGGGTTTGAATACTTTCCAAATGCACTGTAATGCTGATATGTTCAGGTTAAATTGAAAGGCAAACCAGATCACAATAGCTTTACTCAAAATTATTTAAAAGGTGAACGTTTAATGTACTTAAGGGACAACTTGAATTGTGGTTAAGTTTTCCCTTTACGTACACTCTTTTATATTGAAGAGTACAGTAGGTGTGTTTCTCGTCTTATTCTTAATGAGGTTTAATTAATGAGCCATGATACCCTAATTAGCAATGCCTTTACATGTCTCTGTATCAATTCCACTGTTGATCAATGGGGTAGGGACGAGCCGGGCTGACAATGCAGACAAGACAAACAGACCCATAGGGTAAGTGGTTAACAAATTGCCTGCAGAGGCCAAGGAGGCAACACAGCGATTGTGAATAAAGTCTAGCACAGATGCTTAAATGTGACTGACAAAACCCATTCCTTGGTTGCCAACTAACGAAACCAACACAATGCCCTTCTTTTGACGCTCAACAAGTATATATTATTAATCACTCCAAGAGTAACCTGGTGTTTCCACTGGTACTGTATCTGTCTGGTATTGACCATTTACGTCGCCAAGATATGTAAAATACAGGAAGATGTGTATTTTATTCTACTGAGCCATTCACTTTATTTTCGTATTCTTATCTTTTATTTATTTTGTTGTTGCATTGTCGAGAAGGAACCTGAAAGTAAGCATTCCGTTGGACGTTGTATCCTTTACATACGACTAATACAACTTGAAACTTGTTCCTTTTGAAGAAAGCCTTTCAAGGTAAGGGTTGGCCTGCTTCAAGTAACGCCACCACTTACAATTCCAATAATATTGTACATCAGATAAGTAACCTTTCATACCTTCACAGAACAGAACAACAATGAGATAGAGGCAACAAATCTCACATTTACAATATATAAATACATTGGAATTTGTCTGCAGTATGTCTCCACTTAACTGAAGATTAGTCATCAAAACTCTTTAACGTTGTGGCTGGCAGTGCTTCTTTTTTTCTATGTACCTTTTATGTGTAACGATAATGGAAATAGGATGCCTTGGATATAAGCAGTTTGCAAAGCAACTTGAGTCCTAATGATGACCGCAAAATTGCAAATGGGCTGTGTGCATGCCGCTGCTGTTTAGAGGAATGTAGTTTTGGACCGTGGAGAATTGTGTTGGAAATGGCACCACCTGGATAATGAGATGCGGAAAGGCCCGTGCCGGTGTCTGAGCCCGAAGGCTTACCCGGGCTTATCTGCAAGCTGTACCGCATCAGACGGACACTGTAGAGCGAGCACTGTAGTCCACACAGAGCACTGTCTTAGGTCTGGCTTTTGTCCTTTTAACTTGGACTCCAATGTCAAAATATGTCCTACGTCTAGCCATTTCAATTCTGGGTTGTTATGTCTTCTTCAGGGAGCCCATCAATTAGATTTTAAGGAGTTTATGTGTGCATTTTGACTGCTTTCACATCCCAATCTAGATTATTTATAATTGGTGCAATGTAACACAGTTATAACATAGTAATTACTATCAGAGTATATGATTGTAGTTCAACAGCAAAGAAAGGAACGAGCATTAAAAACCTGCTAATGGTTCAGTATATTTTATTATAATGGTTAGATAGTGAATAGTTACATTTTTTTTCCTTCATTTTTTTCTTTCTCCCCAATTTCGTCATATGGAATTGGTAGTTACAGTCTTGTCCAATCGCTAAAACTCCCATAGGGACTCGGGAGAGGCGAAGGTTGAGAGCCGTGCGTCCTCTGAAACACAACCCACCAAGCCGCACTGCTTCTTGACACAATGAACGCTTAACCCGGAAGCCAGCCGCACCAATGTGTCGGAGGAACCACCGTAAACCTGCCGACTAAGTCAACGTGCATGCGCCCGGCCCGCCACAGGAGATGCTAGAGCGCGATGGGACAAGGACAACCCGGCCGGCCAAACCCTCCCTATCCCGGACGACGCTGGGCCAATTGTGCGTCGCCTCATAGGTCTCCCGGTCGCGGCCGGCTGCGACACAGATGGGGCTCGAACCCGCATCTGCAGTAATGCAGCTTGCACTGCGATGCAGTGCCTTAGACCACTGCACCACTCGGGAGGCCCCCAGTTATATTTTCAACCACACCTTTTGATAGACTGGAGTCAGTGGTTGAGTGGGCTATTGGAAGTGTGCCATTCGCTGTGTTTTCTAGGAATGACAGGAGTGTAATGGTGTTGATGGAGAGGATGCAGAGATCCTTCAGTGGACCGGTTGTTGGTTCTTCATCCTTTAGCTTCATAGTTAGATGACTTATAGAGATCAAGGGCTCACTCCTTCCTGTTATCACGATCTACGTAAAACATGATCTAATGTCCTTATCCGTAACACTCCAGTAACAACATTTTCTTAACTGTGACAACATGTTGTTACTGGAGTAATTACTGCATTACACGAGTATAAGAGCACCAGTCACATGAGTCTTGTGGGATTCATTCTAGGAAAGTGTGAAGATTATGTGAGAAAAAGAAAAGTAATAAACGAAAAGTGACATTTCTCACACTGGCACGATTCCCAGCGATGGAATTCCTCAGTTGATAATCATCAGTCATTATTTATGCTTGGTTTGTGAAAATAACACACACATGCTGTCATGCTATGCCTATGTACATACGGATTACGCCTATGTACAAAGGGATTACGCCTGAACATTACTTTAGTAATCATGTGTAAAGACATAGTTTACATACATGCGGATGCTCCACTTGAAATGTCCAAGGGACCTATTTTCTTTTGCTTTTAATTGTTGTGCATATTGTCTTTTATTCAGCTTCCACGTCCAGGGTAATGTTACGTGTGTATGTGCACGGAGAGATAAGGGAATTGCTGGCAAATTGTTTAGGGCTGCTAATTGTATAAATCCATGGTTTGCTTGTGGATTGTTCTTGCCTCAATTCAGAGCATTGGTCTGTTACTACTGCTATTTTCGTCTCCCTCTTCAATCACTCTTGGCAGTTGGCCAACATCAACTCCTGACCTGATCCACTACAAGGAGTTTGCAAAAGAGAGATGAAAAAGACCCATTCTCCACGGAGTCAGTTAATAAGGAAAAAAAAGAATGATTAGTCAGAGGTTTTCACTTTCTCGTTCCTCAATCCTTCATAAATTGTCATGTTGTTTCTATACTCACTCTCTATTTAGCTTTCCATATTTATCAGACCATTATTTGTATCCCTCGGGGATCCTAAGAAGTGCAAGCGGCAAACCTTTTCTATCTGACATGACTGTGAATGCCAAAGAGGTAATTGTCAGAAGACAGATATGGGAGTGAGAGCGAGAGGGAGGAGAGAGAGGAAGGGAGAGAAAACAAGGGGGTGGGAGTTGCAGTGAGAAGCAGGGAGGGGAGTGTGTGTGTGTGTGAGAGCGAGAGAGAGAGAGCAGCGTTCATTCTGCCACTTCTCAGCAGACAGCGTTCTACAGAGGAGAGCTACAAAACAAGGCAAATTGGAGGGGGAAAAATAGAGAATATTATACAAGAAGAGTTCGGTATCCACTTCTACCTCCTATTGGGTGGTGAGAGGTGTCTGAAAGTTTGCACTCTGGGGGACCACTCCCCCCCCCCCCCGTGCTGGGCTGAACAGAGGACAGCTCCCATCTTCGAGGTGTGCAGAGCACAGACTATCTCTAGTCACTTGCAGGGGAACCAGTGCGCACGAGGAGTGTGCTCCCTCTGTGGATCTCGCAATTAATCACTGCCTGCCTGCCTGCCTTCAACACGGGAGGAGAAGATCCAATCAGCGTTTGGGTTTAATAAGGTGGAATATCAAGGGGACGCAACAGAAAAGATCCAGCGCAACCAGTGAAATAAAGGAAATAGGATCACATACCAGTGAAAGACATCCTCCAGAGAGAGAGAGAGAGAGAGAGAGAAAGAGAATAAAATTGAATTCAGAGCCTCCTGTTCCAAGTGAACTTGAGAAGAATAGTACAAATATTTGGAGTTCCCAGCTTCAGTCAGCTAATCTTGTGGACTATTGGATCCTGGATGGCATTTCAAGGTAAGGACCTATCTTCAACTCTCCCAGTATATCAGCCAACCAGCTACTGTACTCCTCCCGTGTTTTTTTTTGTTGGCAAATCCCATATTAGGTAACTGCAACACTCAGCAGCAGAAGAGAGAAGAATCATACGGAAAGGTATGTGTGTTTGAGTCATCTCCAGGCTGTTTAGTGACACTAATAAGATGTGAAAAGTTGTGATAACGCCTTTCTGTGGTTTCTCTAATTCATACATTATCCCCATGCATGCGGGGAATATGATTGATATGATGCCAATGTGCAAAGCAATTTATCTCTGGGGTCTCGGTCTCTGCATCGTGGCTTCCAGGAGGAAGGCTGGGCGGAAGGTCATATTTACCACTGGTGTTTGTCTTCGTTTTTGTAGGGCCATATATATGAGCTATGGGATTACTTTTGTATTTTAACCACCACCCACCCACCTCCGAGTCGCAACTACACAGCCACAGCCATTCTGCATATGAAGGGCTGTTTTTCCCTTTATCGCAGCAGACAGAAAACGGATTGTTTTCTTTGTTTCGAATGCTGCCGGAATGTCTTAAATGCCCCACGTCATACTTCTGCCAACAGTTCCTTGCGAGTTTTTCAAGAAAAATCTTGTAATGCAATGCATCTTTCCTGTCCTACGGTCATGCCCATCTCTGTTCCTGCTAAGCTGAAAATGTGATGAAACACGTAGATAAGCATGTGTTTTCTCTCCTCAAGGTCCTTGTTGAATGTAAATGAGGAGAAAATGATTCATGGGGTAATTAAAAGAGGTGTGTATAAATCTAATATAATAATACAATATTAGATATCTCTTTTTTTGGGAACAGGCTGAAATATTTATGATTGCATGTGCATCCTGTCTGCCCTGAAATATTTAAAATAATTGAATAATAAATAGCCTGTACCTGTCAAAGCCTGCCCCTGCCTCATGTAACATGCAAACCAGTGACCACTAAATGCTTTTGCCTTTAGAGACACCAACAGGGGGATAGAGGGGGTTGGAGCAGGCAGGAGAGGGGGACTGGAAGTTGAAGACAGTTCCCGAGGTAGAGTTGCTAAATGTTGACCAATAGCACTGGCTATTTCTTACCTGTAATATAATGCTGGTCGAGGTATAATAGGATTTTGCCCATCCTAAGTGTTCCGAGATCAATGTGAGAAAGCTCTGGTATTGGAATTAAGTTATGTTTTCACATATGTTACCTCATGAAAGAGACTGTTGGCTTTTCATCTTTTTGTTTGCATGGTCTAGTTATAGGTGTAATGTAATGAGCAGTATGGCGGACGTGCGTTTGTATCTGTGTGTGTCTGTTGAGTGAGTGGGTGTATGTGTGTCCAGAGATGTGAGCTTCATCCGCTTTGATGTTTTATTGAGTGTTAACCATGTCAGGACTGACGCACAGAATCCAGGGTTACATGGGTAAGGGTATATCTGAATTGGAGCTCATTAAGTATTGTACTGCTTTTCACTGTGGATAAGCTATGGTGATTTTGCTTTCACAGCTTTTTGAATCTGCTAAACGATTTAGTCCAGTTATGTTTGTGTGTGTGTGTGTGTGTGTGTTTTTTGTTTTTTTTCTGTGCGTGTGTGTCTCCAACTCCTTTAAAGGGAATAGGTGTGGTCTGTTTTTTTTCTGTCTGATGCTGGCAGAGGAGTCAAAGACTTGGTCGTCTGTTTCAGTAGGATAATGCATCCACTGAATCATATAGTATGGATGGAGCTTAGAGGGAGTTATCATTTTTTTCAGTTATTATTCAGAATCGTAGACTACACACTAACGGGGTAGAAATGAGAGAAGAAAACAACTTTGATGGCCATAAGGCTGTGCTTTTGATTTATTGCCTACAGCTACGTTTGAATCAGTATACATGCACACTACTAGGCAGCTGAAATATGACATAAGTGTTTCCAACTATAATAAATCATTTTCAATAATTTCTGAGTTTTTGGAATCGCATAGATGAAATATTGTGAATTATGCCTTGTAGTTTAGCCAATATTACTTATTACAATTTAACCAGAAATGTACATGCAGATAGAATAGAGGGATTGTTTCGAGATGCAGACAAGCATACAGTATTTAGGATTATAATACTATATTGTATACCAGTTGTACTAAATTCCAATTAAATTAGAATATGCAGATGGGTCCCCCAAAAACGGTGCACTTCAGTCCTAAATGTGACTAGTGAGAGGGATACATTTACAAGCATGACAGTGAAGGCTAATAAACACTCTGCATCAGTGAGAAAAAAGACAAGGATTATTTCAGGGAAGGAAGACTTCCGGCTAATACAGCACATGTGTAAGATGTGTTTGGAAGGATTGGACTATCATAGGTTGAGTAGCCACAGAGGAACTGGAGCGATTGCACTTAAGTCGTATTACCTGGGTTGCTATGTAACTATGAACTACTCATACAACAAGGGTTCTTGTCAGACTATCAATGATGAATAAGAAGGCCCACTTTCGCTCTAGAGATTGTCATATTCAATGTTTGCTAGCCATTAGAAGCTAACTCTATGCATTGATTTATAGTAGGAAATTCTACCAGAGCATCCTCTATGCAGTCTTCTGAGATTTGCAGGAGTCTCAGCGTTTATGTGGACATTAAAATAGCGTCTTTCTGTCCTAAGCAATTAACTGTAGTGTTCTAAAATGCCACCATCCTAAAATATCAATACTTCAGGCCTCCTGCCCAACTGTCTGAAAGCTCTCTGCAGAACATTACTGTAATATAACAGAGTCGTTATTATCCAGACTGTAGAAACAAAACTTCTGCCATTGTAGGAGGTTGGCTTGTCTGTCAGAAGTAGCGTGGTTGAACTGTGTGAAAGGGAATACGTGGCCTGAGCACCATGGCATATTTTTAGACAGTCCATTAAGGAATAGGAAAATCAATGCTCCCTGTTCTGTCAACATTGGGCTTCAGGTTTTTTTTCGACACAATGACCTTTTGTCAGGTACAGGGAGGAGCCTGAATGGCATTGTCATACTGTGGCTTGGCGACAGAAATATGCTGGTCCTATTGCATCGTCTTGTTGGCATATCTAGCGCCAACATGAATGACCGTCTTCCCATCTGCTTTCGTAAATGAATTTGATTTGGGCTTGAACACGCTTTCTCCTCCACTGTTTCTTGTTAAAAGGATCCCTTGGATGAATATTCGATATCTGACAGGCTGTTAGATGCACCGCTGATAAATCCATTTCAGGCTAATTATAAATCCATTTCAGGCTTTACTTAGCCACATGCTTACACAAATCGGGCCACTAAGTGTATGCTGGCTTTTTACATAATGTACATATTTATTCCAGCATTCATATGTCGCACATCTGTAATGTATAGACCGCCATCTGGCTTGAAAACATTTTTAAGAGGACCTTGTGTCGTGTGGAGATCAAGTCTGATTGTCGCACTGTGGCCAGCAAGGGCATGGCGTGGCATAATCCTCTGTCCCCTGCTCCTGTGGTGGATGGCAGAGAGTGACCATTGGTGGCAGCGCAAATCCCTCTGGGAAGAGCACACGAGGAGAGTCCGGGGCTCGAGGACAGATCATGGACAACTCCCGTTGACAGTGACCCTGTCAACCGTGTCACTTTGGAACGCGACCTCTTTGAGTGAAGTGCAGGGGACTAGCGTCTGCGGGTCACCTCTAGCAAAGTACCCTCCACCCCTCCTGCATGTGTCGACAGGAAGCATAAGTAAGGGTCAGATGGGTTACGTGTCAGGAGCGGGGGTGAGAGAACTTACACTGTTTGCCGTTTTTGTAATTTTATCAGTAACTTACTGTTTTAATCAACTGTATAATACTGTATAAACTTAATACAATAGTTTATCATAGAATACACAGTCAAATACCGTACATTTGTTTTACAGCACACTGTAACACCTTTCTGTAATTTCAACAGTAAAACACTGTAGAATGCAGTGGTAATCTAAGGTAATGATCACACTCTTTGTAGCCGATGTGCGTAAGACCTTTAAACAGGCTAACGTTCACAAGGGCCAGACGAATTACCAGGACCCATACTTAGAGCATGCGTTGACAGGCTGCCCCCAGGTGGTGAGGGTAGGCAACAACACATCCGCCACGCTGACCCTCAATACGGGGGCCCTTCAGGGGTGCTTGCTCAGTTCCCTCCTGTACTCCATGTTCACCCACGATTGTATATATATCTATTTGCACATCATAATTTGCACATCCTTCATTCCTGTGTTAATGATGATAATCTGTAATTTATTTCACCACTATGGTCTATTTATTGTCCTACCTCCTAACCTTACTGCATTTTGCACTACATTTTGCACTCTGTATATAGATTTTCTATTGTGTTTTTGACTATGTTTGTTTACTGTGTAACTCTGTGTTTTTGTCGCACTGCTTTGCTTTGTCTTGGCCAGGTCGCAGTTGCAAATGAGAACTTGTTCTCAACTGACCTACCTGGTTAAATAAAGGTGAAATAAAAAATAAAATAAAAATTGCATGCACCATCATCAAGTTTGCCAACAACAAGACGATGATAGGCAAGATCACAGGTGACGATGAGACAGCCTATAGGGAGGAGGTCAGAGACCTGGCAGTGTGGTGCCGGGACAACAACCTCTCCCTTAACGTAGGCAAGACAAAAGAGCTTCTTGTGGATTACCGAACATGCCCCCATTCACATGGACAGGGCTATAGTGGAGTGGGTCGAAAGCTCCAAGTTCCTCGGTGTCCACATCACTAAGGATTTATCATGGTCCAAACACACCAACACAGTCGCGAAGAGGGCACAACAACACCTCTTCCCCTTTGACATGCGCCCTCAGATCCTCAAAAAGTTAAACAGCTGCACCATTGAGAGCATCTTGACTGGCTTCATCCCAACTTGGTTCCTACCGCAAAATGATACCAAAAGGCACCTGAATAGCTTCTATGCCAAAGCCATAAGTCTGCTGAACAGTTAATCAAATGGCTACCCGGACAATTTAAATGTATTGTTTTGTACCGCATATTATAATAATAATAATAATAATAATAATACATTATATTTATATAGCGCTTTTCTGAGACCCAAAGACGCTTTACAGAAAAGAATGTATAACAAACAACTAGCAAGAAGAACATTCAGACAATAGAAAAATAACAAAACAAAGACGAGGGGGTCAAACATAACACAGGACAGGTGAGGGGTCAGGGGTAGGCTTGTTTGAACAGATGAGGCTTGAGGCGGTGGATGAAGATGGTAAGGGATTCAGAGTCACGGATGAATTGTGGAAGTGTGTTCCAGAGCCTTGGTGCAGCCCTTGAGAAAGCCCTGTCTCCAAAGCTCCGTAGCTTGGACCGGGGGATGATGAGGTGGCCAGCATTGGCAGAGCGGAGTGACCTGAAGGGTTGGTATTTAGACTGGAGCAAGCTGATGGAGGGCTTTGTATGTGAGCAGAAGAATTTTAAAATCAATGCGCTGGGAGATGGGGAGCCAGTGGAGTTCCTGAAGGATAGGGGTGATGTGCTGCCAAGATTTGGAGTTTGTGAGAAGTCTGTCAGCTGAATTTTGAACTAGTTGTAGTTTATGGAGAGATGAAGAGTTAATGCCGAAAAGAAGGGAGTCGCAGTAGTCAAGACGGGTAGAGATGAATGCATGTATTAGGGTTTCAGTGGCAGTGCAGGAGAGGCAGCACTGTAGTTTAGCAATATTGCGGAGGTATCTGTTTTATGTGTTGTTCAAAGCTGAGGGAGGAGTCCAGTATGACACCTAGGTTGCGTGCATGGGGGGAAGTAGAGACAACAGTGCCATCAATAGTGAGATTGAAGGTGCCAGCTTTGGCTAGCGTAGATTGTGAACCAAACAGCAATAGGTCCGTTTTGTCACTGTTGAGCTTGAGGAAGTTCTGCTGCATCCAGGTTGATATTGTTGCCAGGCAGGTTTCAATATGGGACAGAGGAGGATTGGTGAGGGACTTGGTGCTAAGGTAGATCTGAGTGTCATCAGCATAGCAGTGGAAGTCCAGTTTAAGATGACGGAGGATCTGACCAAGGGGGAGGATGTATATGATAAAGAGCAGAGGCCCGAGAACAGAACCCTGGGGGACAACCTGTGTAACTACAGCTGAAGCAGAATTATGACCATTTAGGGAAATGTGGTGAGTACGATTTGTGAGGTATGAGTGTAGGCAAGAGAGTGCGGTTCCCTCAGCCTGGTGAGGAGGATCTGATGACTAACTGTGTCAAAGGCAGCACTCAGGTCCAGTAGAATAAGGATAGAATAAGGATGTTGAGGGCACCAGCATCAGCAGAGTCGAGGAGGTCATTGACGCCTTTAAGGAGAGCAGTTTCAGTACTGTGAAGTGGTCGGAAGCCAGATTGGAAAGGCTCAAATAGGCAGTTATTGAGGAGGTGACATTGAAGTTAGTTTGGTGGCAACAGTCCTTTCGAGAGTTTTCGCAAGGAACGGGAGGTTGGAGATGGGGCGGAAGTTGCTGAAGCTGGTAGATTCCAGGCCAGGTTTCTTTAAGATGTGTATGACAACAGCATGTTTATAGTTGGAAGGGACGATGCCGTGGGAGAGAGAAAGATTTACTATTTGAGTGATGTATGGACAGAGTGCAGGAAGACGGGCCTTGATGAGAGTGGCAGGGGGGGGATCCAGGGAGCAGGTAGTTGTTTTTGATGATGCAATAAGTTTTGTGATATTAACACCACATACACACACACATAGACACACATTCACACTTCACGTACGCTGCTGCTACTCTGTTTATTATATATCCTGATTGCCTAGTCACTTTTACCATTACCTACCTACCAATTAACTACCTCGTACCCCTGCACATTGACTCTGTACTTGTATATAGCCTTGTTATTGTTTTTATTGTGTTACTATTTCCTTTTTTATTTAGAAAATATTTGTCTTACTTTTTAACTCTGCATGGGAATGGGCTCGTAAGTAAGCATTTCACTGTAAAGTCTAAACCTGTTGTATCCGGTGCATGTGACCAATATAATGTGTTTTACAGTAGTAGTTATGGTGCATTGTGGGAAATGTTGTGGGTGGAGAAAGAGTCTCTGGCTTATTAACATATTTTAAGGCTCGCCTTTTAAAGAGGCTATGTTTGTTACACCCATGAGTGAAAATACTGTACCCCCAACAGAATACAATACTATACTGTATTTTAGGAACTCTACAAATCTCATCCTGAAACTCTACAGTAACTTTCTGGCCAATTGCTGCCAGTAATTTACTGTAATTCAGAATACAGTCCCATACCTCATTTTTGGAGTGCAAAAAATATTTTGAACACTAGTGGGTGCATGGTATTGTTGTTTCTCACTCATTAACTTATTTTCAGTTGTGTCTTATAAGAGGCTGTATTTGTTGCACCCGTTAGTGAAAGTGCTTTACCAATTTAAATTATATCTGATAGTGGTTCCCTAGCAATTGAACTTATATAGGGGACAGATGACGGTGGCAGCAAGTCTCAAACCTTTAATGGTTGAGTGGCTAGCCATGTCCTTTTGCCCTGTAGTCATTAATATGCTGTAATATGCAAATGCATACAGCCAACCTGCTTGCTCAAATCCCTTTTAATTACAATAAAATAATGTAGTCAACGCCTCTTTTGTGACGAAAAACGACACTGCGCTACGCTCCGTCGGCCCCGTCTACGTATTCTCTGTAGACACCTTTAGTCATTGTGACACTGTCAGTCTGCCACAGCTTGGCTTCTCACACATTACATTCCAACAAAAGCATTTAAATGCCAATCTGACAGCACATTTACTTAAGCACTATTATGTTTTCAGAAGGAGAACACAGAGAGTAACAGAGAGTAACATCAAAGGTTATTATTATGCCGTTTGTAGGAGGTGACTGACTGGTGCAACAAATGTGTGATTTCATAACAAATATGATATTCAATGTGCTTTTTTTGTTGTAGAATGTGCTATCATTCATAGAGAAATTGAAAGTCATGAGACCTTCAACTTATTTAAAGGTTAACACATTTTAGCACCAAACATCCCAACATGGACACAACAACCCATTTCTACAGTCATACCATGGTTCCACTACTGGACTATCACTTTCTCATTGACTAATTACATGTCATTAAATATGTATAAACTGTAATAACCTGCCTATATCGTTATTCCTGATAAGATTTATATGGGCACAAGTCTAAAGGCAGGACTATCCATTTTGTGTTTAGCCTTCATCAGCCACTTTGAGGTGTCCTTATGACGACTTTGCCACATACCCCCTCTTTTTCTCTGCCCTCGGTTTTCAGCAGCAAAGCCTGGTATTTAGAGTATTGAGCGCTTTGCTCTTTAGACGGTTACAAAAGTGCTGTGTGTGTGGTATCAAGGTGGGGAGCCAGTTGAATATTTAACTCCTTGCAGCATTTGTTGTCCTGGTAAGCCATATTGTCCTGGTAAGCCATGTTGTCCTGGTAAGCCATATTGTCCTGGTAAGCCATGTTGTCCTGGTAAGCCATGTTGTCCTGGTAAGCCATGTTGTCCTGGTAAGCCATGTTGTCCTGGTAAGCCATGTTGTCCTGGTAAAAGATGTTGTCTTAGTTGGCACAGTGGATTAGAGTTGAGTGGCTGAGTACTAGCAAATATCTAGTCTTGACTTGTCAATTTGATTCTAGAATTCAAAGTTTCCCTTTTGTGTTAGTCTTAGAAAGGGTTTTCAAATTTGCATTGACATATTGTTGATGATTTTGACTATTCAGACACCAAATCAGAAAAGACCAACACAAAAGAATAGAATCAAATGTCAGATAGTTTTTTGCCTTTTGGATTGGGTTGGATGTCAACAACACTATAGTATCTCTTACATACCAGACAGATTCCCATAGCCATGACTGCCAGTGTATGAATAGTTTCTCAGCAGGACATTGGAGCTGTTAGTGTAGGTCACTGATCCTCAATCCCTTCAGGCCTATACTGGCAGAGCAGTAGACCAAGAATACTCTCTACATTGAGATTGGCCACTGAAAGTAAGTCTCCCTATGTCTTAGTTCATGAGATGCTGCTGGGTAAAGTCCCATTCAAGGGTTTCATCCTTTCAATTGCACCTTGTAGAGCAACATGATTTCTTTCTGCGAGAGAGTGAAGAGGAGAGCCCATGGGCATTTGTAGGGTTTTGCAATAAGATCCTTCCTCAATGCTCTAGGGGGCATCAGGTTGTCGTATTGCTGGTTCACCATAGAGATTATGATTTGTACTCATGTAACACACACACATCCAGCCCCTCCATTATGACAATTTACCCCACCTTACTTCAGGTCAGACATAGGCTGTCCTAATATTGACACCGTAAATACTGTATATTACATTAGTAAACATTTGCCCATATCTACAGTATGTTATGAATTCAGTATCTCATGAAAGTAGTTTCCCCATGCAGTTTGTTATTGAGTCAGCATCGGTAAATAAGGAAGTGATATAGTATTTAGATCTTACCTTACCACGACATTGACACTAAAGGCTTTATTTTGCCTTCTCTTAAATGTCTTGATATGAAGCATGGCACTATCTTCTCCCCCTATGCTTTCAGTCGTTTTTGTGAACTGAGGATGAATATGGAGAGGGAGTGCTGAGTACTTGTCTTTTTTAATCTCTCCCAGATTTTCAATTTTTCCATTTCATCTAAGTCTAGCTGCCAATGGGATGAGGGGATCATTAGCCCCCATGCCACTGTGATACTCCTGTACCGAGAAACATGCTTAACCGAGAAATGCTCCACAAGCCTATTCAGGACGATACTGGAGGTTTTGTTGTCAAATGGTAGCTCTCAAGAGGTTTTTGCATCGTTCAAAGAGATGGGTTTGTCTGCAGGAAGTAATCCTGTGCCATAGTTTGCTGATGGGTTGTAGAGGGATGTTATGTGACAAGTCAGGTACAAGTCAAGAGTCTCACGATGAATGCTTGGTCTCTCTGTGTGTGTGTGTGTGTGTGTGTGTGCGTGCGTGCGTGGTTGGGGGGGGTGCAGGATTCTTGATGAACATATCCAATCTCTATTCTTGAACAACCAAAACAACCAACAGGCTTATAAGAATAAGATAAAACATATATAATCTACAGTACTGTATATGGTGTGTACAACAAATATTTTGTCAAAATACGTAAATACACACACTGGGGGGTGGAACAGTATGCTGAATCAAATGTAATGAACAGACACCTCTTGATTGTTGACAAAGATTAAACAAACATGTTTACAACACTGTGGAGGACCCAGAATGCACTTTCCCTCTATTGGAATTGCACGCACACAAGACACTAATGCACCCCCTTTGTCAGAGGAGCTGTAAAAAAGCCACGCCATCTAGATAATAACCTTTACATCTTCATGTGCGAGAGCCGTTGCTATTGTCAACATGTGTAATTCCGACCGTTGGTTGCCAGCGCGGCTGTGAATTTTATATATATTTTTTAATCAATGAGCTTGCATTACTGTAAAATTCCCGGTCCCCTGGGCTTTGCAGATGATCGAATAATGGATGGCGGGGGAGCCTTTCTGTCCAGCTCTGGGTCCACTGCTCACATGCTGGCTCCCGTCCATACTGATAGTGGCTCTGACAGTGAGCTCTGTGGGAGGCGGGGTGGGGGGGGGATTGTTGGAGTGGGGAGTTGTGTGATTGTGGGGGCGTTGATATTCATAGTACATTTATACTCTTTTGTGTATGCGGGAAACATCCTATCCTGTGAACTTCCAGATATTGGTTTGGTATGGAAACAAAGCTATAGTCTGTTATAAATTGACTTTGCATCAGATAGGTGGGACACTATAGGGTGATGGTCTGTCAGTTCCGTCAGTGCTAGTTTAGCACACGCCCCTTAATCTCTTCTGTCTGGAGGTGTTGAGTGAAACAGTGAAGACCGAGGAAGTGAGTAGGATATACTGAATGAGAACAGTGGCGAGTCATGTAGCTCAATTATTCAACAGGAGCTGGTCTGTGATTGTAAGGCTTAGGAAGAACTCTCCCAGAATTTCAATAGGGGATGCCATTGCCTCTGCTGAAAAACCCCTACAATCCAGATAGTGTATGTGCTCTGCAGTGAGTATGTGTTTAGCCTAGTTGATCTTAAACCTTTATTTGAAGTAGCATTTGGGGTTGGATTTATAAGCTCTATGATTCTGCATGCTACATGTTATTGAATAGACGTCCAGGGTAGATTTTGTGAAAAGGGACATAGGAATTCATGCATTTTGATTCTGGTTGCATTTTGATTCTGGTTGCCTCTGTCTGTATGTAAGCCACACCACACACAGAATGCGATTAACCCCTCAACCTCAACCCACTCACAGCACATGCTTAGAGACAGTGATCCAAAACGTTAATCTGTGCACAACCCATTTTCTGTGCCAACCCTGACACCATCTTCAACAGCTACAGTAGATGGGGTAATATCACAGACACCAACCACCATTTGGTTTTTGAAAGCTTTGCCAAGTTTTGGATGAGGAGAATGCAGCATGTGGCTAATATTATGGACAGTGCCGTTGTGTTCTAGGGAGCATACATCTTGAAAGTTGTCTGTGGAGATATTATCTTGTGATGTAATGAGCATTTTACAAGTATGGCCTTTAATGTGCAAAGTGATGGCAGAGGCTTGGCTAGGTTGAGGTGTACATTATCTCACCAATTACTGCACAGTGCACAGTCAGAGATGAAAACCTCTACTACAGTGCACCCTTGGTGAGACAAGTCTTGAGGCACCCCATGCACCCCCCACCTACTGGCTCTGGCTCTTCGGGTGGTGGTGGCATGATGCCAATCCGGCCCCATTAATGCCTGTGACTTGCTCCTTTCAGAAGTTACAAAAAGTACATCAATAATGTATTCCTCGGGTCTAGCCACCCCTGGATCAATGGCAAAACAAAGACCATCTACAAAGGCGCTTGGCTCAAGGCCATATTTGATCACTTACTCTGTGCACGCTCGCTCCTTTGCTCGCTCCTTTGTGTCAGCCTGCTGGGACGTCATTATTTCCAAGTGTTTGTAAGCTATTGTTGAAAGAACAAGAAGTGAAATATTTTAAGTTGGTTGGGGGTAGAAAATCTTTGAGACATGAAAACAGCAGTTGGATGGTTGTACCGATTAAACAGTGAGAGAGGAGGAGAGAGAGGGAGAAGCGATAGAGGGAGAGAGGAGGAGAGTGAGGGAGAAGAAAAAATATTTATTCAACATCCCCTTCCTTGAAGGGATTGTGAGGAACGAGTTGTTGCATGACAATAGGGTCGCCTTTGCCATGTTCATGTATTATGACAGCGGAAAAAGTGCCAAATTACAGAGTTCTTGATCATTGCCTAGCAGTTGATAGAGTACAGCACTCCACGTTGTCTGTCACGACTCATTGATGAGATTTACAAGTTAAATTATTTTCGAAACAGCCACCTCCTCCTCTAGATGTGAGCAACCTGAGCAGACAGCATATGCTCTTACGAAAAAGGCCTAGAATTTGTTTTCCTCTCGCTCTCTATTTCCAAACCAAGATGGTCAGGCTTGTGACCCGAGATTTTCATTTTTTCTGAGAAAATGCTTTTTTCTCGTCCTGACTGCAGAGTGAAATCTTCGCTCCATTGGCACAGAGTAACAGTGCATCCGATTGGCAATGTACAGCAAGCCCAACTGTGCCTCAGACAATAAGAGGAGTGTGTGTGAGGGAGGGTGTGTTTAAAGGGCAAGAATCACACTACATTTTGATCAAAACGTTGTTTAGCACTATAGGCATTAAACAGGAACAGTCCATCTCATGCAGTGTCCTCCACATTTGTAAAATATGGCTCTCCATAAGGACCATTGACATTGGGAAACTAAATTGTTCTACATTTTGTTTGATACTCTGCTTAGTATTATACTGGATGTATCGCAATATTATTTTTGATATTACATTGATTTGTATGACTCCAAGTATCGTTTAAAAAAAATAAAAAAGTAGCTAGATAGTTAGCGTTAGCTAGCGCTAGTCGTTAGTACCTGTGCCAAAACCTCCATATTTCTCCTCCTACAGCTTGGCCTCAATCTTCTTTTTCAATGGTGTGTTTTCAGCACTTATTTTTCCAGGACTGATCAAAACTCCTTTGTATTATGGCTCTCTCTTGTCCCTCTGCAGCAGTGAGCAGTATGTTTGGAACATCAAATCCCAATAAAATCTCAGTATAGAATTGCAATACATACAGTCTATAATCGTGATAGATATATAATCGCAGTACATATCGTAACAGCACCTAAGTATCGTGATATCATATCATGAGGTCCCTGAATTATTATAATAACTTTATAGAAATGGTCAAATTAGTAGTTGTGATTATGTTTCTTAAAGCTACTGTCTCATGTTTTGTCATTTAATGAACACTAGTATTCTTAATTTTGGTTCAATTGCCAGGATCTATTCAGGGCATGTTCAGATAGCAAGAGGCAGTTTGCAACAGCCTACCTCCAACTCAATTCTATTCTGTAAATTGGCCCTTGCCATGATGGAGAGCACGGCAAGATGTCATGGATGATGTTGGAGATGACCATCAGACAGGCTCTTGTCATTAGATTGTTGATTAGAAAGTGAGGAAGCCTTGCATGGCTAATTTGAGATGTTGCACGGTTGGCAGCAATCAGTCCTGCTGTTGTTCAATGAGGGTATTATAAAAAACCCTGAGTGATCGAGTGAACCTTTCACCATTTTCACCATTGAACCTTTTGATTGAGAGAATGTTGCCTGATTCACGTCCTGTCTGCATGTAGGAGTAATGGTCAAATCAAATCAAATTTTATTGGTCACATACACATGTTTAGCAGATGTTATTGCGGGTGTAGCGAAATGCTTGTGTTTCTAGCTCCAACAATGCAGTAAAACAATACACACAATACACACAACCCTAAAAGTAAAAGAATGGAATAAAGGAATATATAAATATTAGGACGAGCAATGTCAGTGGCATAGAGTAAAATACAGTAGAATAGAATATTGTATATACATATGAGATGACTAAAGCAAAAATATGTAAACATTATTAAAGTGACTAGTGTTCCATTATTAAAGTGGCCAGTGATTTTAAGTCTATGTATATAGGGCAGCAGCCTCTAAGGTGCAGGGTTACGTAACCGGGTGGAAGCCACCTAGTGATGGCTATTTAACAGTCTGATGGCCTTGAGATAGAAGCTGTTTTTCAGTCTCTCGGTCCCAGCTTTGATGCACCTGTACTGACCTCACCTTCTGGATGATAGTGGGGTGAACAGGCAGTGGCTCGAGTGGTTGTTGTCCTTGCTGATCCTTTTGGCCTTCCTGTGACATCAGGTGCTGTAGGTGTCCTTGAGGGCAGGTAGTTTGCCCCCGGTGATGCATTGGACAGACAGCACCACCCTCTGGAGAACCCTGCGGTTGCGGGCGCTGTATCTCAATTGTGCCTCTGTAAAAGTTTGTGAGGGTTTTAGGTGCCAAGCCAAATTTCTTCAGCCTCCCGAGGTTGAAGAGGCACTGTTGCGCCTTCTTTACTACACTGTCTGTGTGGGTGGACCATTTCAGATCGTCCGTGATGTGTAAACCGAGGATCTTTCCACCTTCTCCACTTCAGTCCCATCGATGTGGATCGCGGGGTGCTCCTTCTGCTGTTTCCTGAAGTCCATGATCATCTCCTTAGTTTTGCTGACCTTGAGTGAGAGTTTATTTTCCAGGCACCACACTCCCAGGGCCCTCATCTCCTCCCTGTAGGCTGTCTCGTCATTGTTGGTAATCAGGCCTACTACTGTTGTGTCATCTGCAAACTTAATGATTGAGTTGGAAGTGTGCGTGGCCATGCAGTCATGGGTGAACAGGGAGTACAGGAGGGAGCTGAGCATGCACCCTTGTGGGGCTCCTGTGTTGAGGACCAACGAAGTGGAGGTGTTGTTCCATTCCTTCACAACCTGGGAGCACCCCGTTAGGAACTCCAGGACCCAGTTGCATTTGGCGGGGTTCAGACCCAGGGCCCCCTAGCTTAATGATGAGCTTGGATGGTACTTGAATGCTGAGCAATAGTCAATGGACAGCATTCTTACATAGGTATTCCTCTTTTCCAGATGGGATAGGGCAGTGTGCAGTGAAATGGCGATTGCATCGGGGCGGTAAGCAAATTGAAGTGGGTCTAGGGTATCATGTAAGCACTTCATGATGACAGAAGTGAGTGCTACGGGGCAATAGTCATTTAGTTTAGTTACCTTTGCTTTCTTGGGTACAGGAACAATGGTGGGGACAACAGACTGGAATAAGGGGAGATTGAATATGTTCGTAAAAAATCTGGCCAGCTGGTCTGCGCATGCTCTGAGGATGCGGCTAGGGATGCCATCTGGGCCGGCAGCCTTGCGTGGGTTAACACACTTAAATGTCTTACTCACGTCGGCCACAGAGAAGGAGATCCCACAGTCCTTGGTAGCGGGCAGCGTTGGTGGCACGGTGTTATCCTCAAAGCGGGCGAAGAAGGTGTTTAGCTTGTCCGGAAGCAAGACGTCTTTGTCGGCGACGTGGCTAGTTTTCCCTTTGTTGTCCGTGATTGTCTGTAGACCCTGCCACATACGTCTTGTGTCTGAGCCGTTGGCTATTACAATTTTAGTTTTAGCTGCGATGGGAATTCTATCAAGATGTGGTGAATTGATTCGTCACACAGCTGAAATAAATCAGACCCAATTATTGAAACATCAAAAGATGAAATAAAGGTCAAAGAAGAAAAATGAGTGTTTTGCTTAGTTGACTTGATAAACGTGACATGAGTTTTGCATATTTACTTACCTACCCAGTTAGTCATGAGACCATACCACAGATGTGATCAAAACCAACAGTTTGACTTCCCACAGAAGCACAATGCTTTAGCCAGGCAGCCAGGTACTTGACAATCTGTCTCAGGGAATCTTGCAAATAAGTGTTTATTTCCAGGTCTGTGTGTACTTCACTTGGATACTGCCCAAATGTGTTCTCGGCAGTGTTGAGGTCAGATAATCTTGCATGTACTACTTTGTTGAAATAGGGGAGCGCTGTTTCATTAGATGGAGAACTAGGTCACTTTGTGTGCAGGAGCAAGATGGAGGAGATAATATGGCCGGTAGTGGGAGGTATACACTCTCAGAGTGGGAATGCCACTGTCAGCTCTAAGACCTACATCCATTTTTCTACAACAATATAAACCACATTATTTTTTTGATTGCTTGATGATACATTTTATGTTTAAGATTATAATTTGTGGTTGTTCATGAGCTGTAGGCCCATTGTTATTGGTTGTTATAGAGGTCCGAACACTAGCATCCCCACATTGTAGTTCAATTCCCATTTGTCTTTAGCTGCACACAGAATTCAACCTTGAGTGGCTCACACCAATTAACTTTAGTTGCAAGTGGTCTTGTCTACGGGGAACATAATCCCAAAGAAGTGCAAGATTTTCAACCAAATGTGTCGGTGTGGATGATGGCCAAAAGTAAAACATGTCTTTTGAAATGATTTGTAAATACTGGAATAATGCCTAAGTGTTAACTATTATAATTGTATTAATTGTCCTCTTCAATGTTTATCAGCACACAACAAACAAACATCACAGTTTGCATGCAGGAAGATTAAAGATCCTCACCTACAGGTGTTTATTCCACTTTTATAATTTTGGGTTGTTGTAACAATCCAATACCTCTCAGGATCTCTTCTTAACTGAGGGGTTCACGAGCGGTTCACATGCAGTGCAGAGAGCTGACATTTCTTCACTCATTTTGTCAACTTAAGCACACACACACAGCAGCCTGCATCACATCACAGAAACCCTGTTTCTTATTTTTCATCTTTCCCTCGTTCTTGACTAGTCTCCCAGTCCCTGCCACTGAAAAACATCACGACAGCATGATGCTGCCACCACCATGCTTCACCGTAGGGATGTTATTGGCCAGGTGATGAGCGGTGCCTGGTTTCCTCAAGACTTGACTCTTGGCATTCAGGCCAAAAAGTTCAATCTTGGTTTCATCAGACCAAATCTTGTTTCTCATGGTCTGAGAGTCTTTAGGTGTCTTTTGGCTAACTCTAAAAGGGCTGTCATGTGCCTTTTACTGAAGAGTGGCTTCCGTCTGGCCCCTCTACCATAAAGGCCTGATTGGTGGAGTGCTGCAGAGATTGTTGTCCTTCTGGAAGGTTCTCCCATCGCCACAGAGGAACTCTAGAGCTCTGTCTGAGTGAACATCGAGTTCTTGGTCACCTCCCTGATAGAGGCCCTTCTCCCCCGATTGCAGTTTGGGACCTTATATAGACTGTTGTGTGCCTTTCCAAATCATGTCCAATCAATTGAATTTACCACAGGTAGGAACATCTCAAGGATGATCAATGGAAAAATATGCACCTGAGCTCAATTTTGAGTCTCATAGCAAATGATCTGAATACTTAAGTAAATAAGGTATCTGTTTTTAAATTTTAATATATTTTTCATTATGGGGTATTGTGTGTAGATTGATGAGGATTTTTTAAAAAAATCCATTTTAGAATAAGGCTGTAACGTAACAAAATGTGGAAAAAGTCAAGGTTTCTAAATACTTTCCGAATGCACTGTATATCTCCATTCATGTTTCTGTTGCTGTTTTCATTTTCCAGTTTTATTTTACATTCTATTCACTTCAGCTTGGTGGATATGTATTACTGTATCACTGCAGCAATTTTGTCTGAATATGTAGGAGATTGAATGAACAGGTGCAGAAAACGGTGGAGGGCACAGAACACTCCCCTGGGGGACTCCATCTGTGTGGGCAGGAGCAGTATGTTCAGTGGCCGTACCACCGTTGCAGAGCCCAGCTGAGACCAAAGGGAGACCAGCATCCTTTGTGGTCAGTATCGGTTCGTCTGTGACCATCCAAAACAAAACCCTTGATTTATAGACCCCACTGGGAGATGGTGACATTTAGCTAGCTTTGACCTTTTTGACACTTCAGTTCCAGTAATGCATTCCTGTATTCGAATCTAAATTAGAAATGTGGTTGTACAGGACTGCTACCTCCAGAGAATGTCAGTAGAGAAACATAATCTGAGAACAGGTCTTTGATTTTGATGTATTAGGATCCCCATTAGCTGATGCCAATGGCGACAGCTAATCTTACTGGTGTCTGACATAACGAAAAAGACATTACAGACAAAATACTTTACATATATTTAAAAACATGAACATGAAGTGTGTGTGTGCACCTATCAGAGACAACAGTGAAACCCTAAGCCAGTTTTTTGACAGAGCTAGGTCACTTAGCAAACTTGGAAATGTTAAGCAAAGCAGCTGCTGGATGTGGCATGCTCTAGCCAAATTCTTGGAACAGGTTTTGCGCCCAGACAGAAGGCAATTCAGAAAATCTGGGAACCGCATGGTCTCATTAATGGGGGAAATCACCAGGTCTGCCAGGATAAAGATTACTCCCATCTAATGCACAATGAAGGTTAAAATACATCTCATCATCCAGCACTTTCACTGGTATGCTTACATTTATAACAGCTGTCATGTTTGCAGCGATGTGAGCAGCAGGTCAAAATAGGTGTTCAATTTGCGCTTGTCACAGTTGTTACACTGCTTACAATGGGTGGGCGGAATGGGGGCAGAGAACATTTTACATTACATTGTAGTCATTTAGAAGACGCTCTTATCCAGAGCAACTTACATTAGGGCATTAATCTTAAAATAGCTAGGTGAGACAACAACACATCACAATAGCATGTACATTTTCCCTCAACAAGGTAGTTATCAGCAAAGTCAGTGCTGGTATGAAAAGTGCATGTTAGAAGTAAACTTTCTAACAGCAGAGACTACATTGTCAGTCAATGGCTGTCAATGTGGCCACCATTTGCATTTTTTCCAACACGACTAGCACATGTAATCAGTGTTGTACTAGCTTATGGCCAGTTCTAACAAACTATAATGATGTTGATAGTTCAGTGGAAGACATGTGTTCAACATAATAAGGATTGTGATTGACAATATCATAGAATGTGAAAGTACCTTATTCATCATTATCATTCATATTTATCCTCATTATCTCAAGAAATGCAAGCATCATATGCTATCATATTGATGGACACTGATTCCTTCTAATAGCACTTGTATTGTAAGTGAAATGCACGTTTCTTAGCTTGTACAGCAACCTGGGATTTAACTTAAGGGACGCTGCTGATGCATCACCAAGGGCTGCAGTGGAGCTGTCCTAGATACTATCCTCATTTCCACATTGTTTAATCCTCTCTGTTCAGTTGATTATAGACAGCTAGCTTTTGAAACTGGAATATTCCTTGGGTAAGCATTGTACTGTACACTGCGAGATGTGAGCCATATGAGTACTTGCTTATTTATTCAGAATTTGGATACAGAGGATTTCACCTGTTCTACTTACAATAAGATATGGGGGATTAGTGTTTTTGCCATGGGGCACTACACCTGAGTGGCGTTTGGTTAATCTCTGCACAATGTACTCTTAAAGTTCATGTACTGTAAATGGGTACAATATTTGGTAATCTCACTATATGTAATGCTGAGAAGTACACTTTAAATTGGGGTAGTTTGTACGGCTGGTTCCAAAAAACTAACAGTGTCATGCATATTGTAATAGTTGAGAAAAAGTGGCAACCAATACTCAGACTTTCCTCACTATATCACAGAGATAAGCAAGAATTAACTAATTTAGCAAATTAACCATTGTAATGGACATAATGTATTGTAGAGAAGATAGCAGCCTCTGAGCCTCCCAATGATGGGAACCCTCAGTCGTTTACAAGAACTGTGTCTGTAATGTGAAAGGAAATCCGATTTTTCTGTCTGGAGAGAGATTGGCCTCCGCATTTTAAAGCTGTTGAGCACCAATACAGTCCATAAAAAGACAAGTCACTTTAAAGAGATCTTTTTGGATCAGCCCAAAGGCAAGGATTATATGGATGTCAGAATAAAGTTATTATCAATATAGCTATCTAGGTGTGTTGCAATGAATTCTAAATTCACTTTCACATAGTCATTTCCCAAAATATGACATTTGTAAAATAATTAAACAGTGGAGAATTTAAATAATGCCTTTATGAGTTAGCTCATGAATGTTGACAGCGTTTTCCCACTTGATATTGTCACAAACAAGTTGAGAAGCTAAAATGGCTGATGTTTTAAGCGTTTAGCATGCTAGCTAACACTGGTTTTGGTGAAGTAGATAATAAAAATGTTACTGTTGTCAAGAAAATCTGAAGAATAAAGGCAAACAATAAATAAATCGAGGAAGGAAGCAATTATTAAAGATGTTTCCATAGATACGAATGATAGCAATGGCATTTGCCTTGGTGTATTTTACCCTTTCATGGTAGCTACTATAGAGTTGCACTTTTAACATTGTGTGAGTGGGAGCCTCCTTCCACACAGATTCTGCAGGCACTTTAAGTGGCTTTTAAGCACTGGACATGATAACAGAGGAGGAACTATCTCTGACTCAAGGCTAAAGCCGTTTGAGCGCTGCCTGTGGCTCGTACATTGTGCTGATGGAGAATGGGATTATTTACTAACTCATGGATTTCCACCATAACTGTCTGCACCCTCAAATTCTCCTTCTCCTATTCCCCCCTCCATGTTGTCTCCCCCCTCCCGACAATCCCTTTCCTCTTAGTGTCTGTGATGTATCCTACATCCTCTGCAACCCCTAGAAAGTCAAACAGTGTAATATTTTTTTCTGTTGAATGGATTTCCAGAGACTTGGATTCCATGGCTGTTCATCGGAGACACTTTCCCAATTCAGCTGAATATGAATGCTCTCATTGTAATTTCCTATTGGTAGTTTTTGAAATGTGAAATGGAATTCACACTGATTTATACAAGGAGGCATTAGGAGGGAATGATAATTCCTCCTAGATAACTCTCTACCCTACCTAGGCTCAGCAGCAGCCATTTGCTAAAAGATGGGGAAATAATGTGCAAACTGTTTTTCACAGAAAGGACAGGCTAGACTTTGAAAATACCAGTCATTTGGGTGCAAAAATAATTAACCTATTATACTTATGGTTCCCAGTTTCAGGGGAAGGTACATGTACAGGATGAATTTGAGTTGCTTTGTACGGTCATTGAAAGCATTGCAGTGAATACTCAATACTTATAATGACTCACATTTATTTTGGAGAACAATTTACAACATGCTGTCTAGTTCCAGCAGAATATATTACATGACCATTTTACAGGAATTAGGTCAAATACATAACATTTTGAAGTGTGCCCCTCAAATATTTATTTTTTTAGATCTGTCTTTTGGATCAAATGCTCCAGGTAAAATCAGTGCTTCTTTGATTGGTTTGATTTCCCACTTTGTCATTGTCATTTTCAACAGTCTCTACACTCTGGTTAATATGAAATCTTGTCAAATACTTAAGGGTACTGTAAGACTAGGGTTGCACATTTTGGGGAATATTCAGAGGTGGTAACTTTCGATAGGAATTAACGGGAATGTATGGGAATTCACGGAAATATATGCAAATTAATATTTATACCATTTAAATTTAGATGTTTTTTGCATTGGATATATTTAATATACCACAGGTAGACATAATTGCACATGATTAAATCCTTCCAATATAAATAAAATAGTTATGAATTAAAATAGTTACAAATTGAACTTTAATTAAATGTGTTGACTCTTCACATGGGATGATTTAACTGAACAACAAAAGAAAAGGAATATTGAATGATCCCCAATGACCCATCGCATCTCCCAAAGACAGGATGGCATTTAGGTTTCAGCAGTTTCAGGCTGCTTACCACTCTCTCTCAAAATACATCATCCAGGAGGAACCTCTTGATGGGGCTGTCCATATCGGCAGACTGTGATATGGCCATTTCTTGGAGTGACTACTTCCCCTCCAGGAGACTGTCAAACATGATGACAACACCACCCCAACGGGTGCTGCTGGGCAGCTTCAATGTGTGGCTCTTATTCTTCTCACTTTGCTGCAATAACTTGATGATCCTTCACATACCTAACCATTTCCTTAGCTCACTTGTAGAGTGTATCCATTGTTTTCTGTGCCATGATGTCCTTGAGGAGCAGATTCAATGCATGAGCAGCACAGCCAATGGGTGTGATGTGAGGGTAGGACTCCTCCACTAGACCAAGCAGCCTTCATGTTCGCAGGATTGTCTGTCACCAGTGCAAATACCTTTTGTGGTCCAAGGTCATTAATGATTGCGTCCCCTCCGCGGAAGCAAACACAGCGCGTGACGTCATCCACTCTGCTTTTGCGAGGTTACAGACAGCGCATCCCAGTGCTTTCTTTGTCATTTCGGGGGATTTTTACCATACATCTCTCTCTTCAAAGTTGCCCACGTTCAAACAGTTTGTGAAGTGCCCAACTAGGAATAATGAAACTCTGGACTTGTTATATGCTAATGTGAAGGATGCATACAACTCCACTGCACTCCCTCCCCTCGGTAGATCGGATCACAACCTTGTCCACCTCACCCCACTCTACAGGCCTATGGTGCAACAGCAGCCTGCGACCACTAGGACCATTTATGAGATGGTCTCCGGAGGCAAATGAGGTCCTACAGGACTGCTTTGAAACAACAGACTGGGATGTGCTCTGTGAGGCTCATGGAGATGACATTGATGGACTTACTGACTGCATAACGGACTATATCAATTTTTGTGGACACAACACTGTACCCACCAGGAAGGTACGCTGTTTTTCCAAATAATAAACCCTTGGTCACCAGCGACCTGAAGGCCCTGCTGAATGAGAAGAAGAGGGCCTTCAAGGAGGGGGACAAGGACACACCTTGCTGAGGGGAAGAGAGTGTATAAGGAGAAGATGGAGGACAAGCTGAGGCAGAGCCAGGTGAGAGAGGTGTGGAAGGACATGAGAAATATCACTGGCTTCAAAAAGTCAAACAGTGGGCAGACGGAGGGGACCCAGGACAGAGCCAATGAGACAATCAGCGACCCCCTCCCCACCTCCGCCCCTGCTCCCTCTGGACTGATCCTCAACACCCCCCTTCCCCCCACCTCCCCTCCTGGGCTGGCTTTCACCACCAACCAAGTGAAGAGAGAGCTGGAGAGACTACATCAGTGGAAAGCGGTGGGCCCTGATGGCATCAGCCCAAGGGTGCTTAGGGTCTGTGCTGACCAACTGTGTGTAATACTCCAGCGCCGCTTCAACCTTAGCCTGAGCCTGGAAAGGGTCCCTGTGCTGTGGAAAACATCCTGCCTCGTCCCAGTGCCCAAGAAGGTGCACCCCACTGTCCTGAATGACTTCAGACTTGTAGTGCTAACATCCCACATCATGAAGATCCTGGAAAGGTTAGTCCTCGCTCACCTCAGACCCCTGTGTTGTACAGCACTGGACCGCCTGCAGTTCACATATCAGCGCATCATCCAGCTTCTGCAGAGGGCCTACTCTCACCTGGATAACGCAGGTTGCACTGTTTTTTGACTTCTCCAGTGCCTTCAACACCATTCAGCCCCTGCTGCTGGGTGAGAAGAGGATGAAAGTGGAAGCACCCTTAGTCTCCTGGGTCACGGACTACCTGACCGGTAGGCCACCATTTGTGCAACTACAGAGCTGTGTGTCAGAACGGGCAGTGAGCAACACAGGGCCCCCCCAAGGAACGGTCCTGTCCCCCTTCCTGTTCACCCTCTACACCTCGTACTTCAGATATAACTCTGAAACATGCCACCTACAGAAGTTCTCGGATGACTCCGCAATTGTAGGGTGCATCAGGGGTGGGCAGGAGGAGGAGTACAGGAGCACAATCAATGACTTTGTGTTGTGGTGTGAGCAGAACCACCTTCAGCTCAACACCAGCAAAACAAAGGAGATGGTGGTGGACTTCAGGAGAACCAAGGCCCAACTGACTGCAGTCCCTATACAGGGGATGGATGTGGAAATTGTTGGGTCATACAAGTTCCTGGGAGTTAATATGGACAACAGGCTGGAATGGGCTGGTAACACCAGGGCTCTGTACAAAAAGGGCCAGAGCAGACTCTACTTTCTGAGGAGGCTCAGGTCCTTCAACGTGTGCAGTAAATTTCTGCATACCTTCTTCCAGTCTGAGGTGTTTTTTTTGCAGTAGTGTGCTGGGGCGACAACATAAAAGCCGGTGATGCTTCTCTGGTAAATAAGCTGATCAGAAAGGCTAGCTCTGTTCTGGGGATTAGCCTTGACACTCTAGAGGAGGTCAAACGCTCTAGAGATCCTGGTCAAACTGCTGGCCATCATGGACAACGTCACCCACCCTCTGCATGCCATGGTTATGACACAGAGGAGCACCTTCAGTCACAGACTGATCCCACCAGGTTACAGGAGGTCCTTCCTGCCGGCGGCTATTAGACTATTTAATGCCTCACCGGGGTGCCGTGCCGTCGGCAACGTAGACCTGGAACTGTTGGGGTGTTAGGACCTAGTTTAACAATTATGCATCCATCCGTGAGTAACCCTGCACACTAAGGACTGTATTTTAAGGGAATTACAATTATTACCCTAAATTATATCATACACACATTTAGCTATTTAAGTATCTCTTCCTGTCATTTCACTGTACAGTTAATGTAACCATGCAAATATTCTATTACCTGTAAATGTAACTGTATATTTACCTGTACAGTTAATTTAACCATGCAAAATATTCACTTACCTGTTCATTTAACCAGTCTGTATATTAAGTAAACTATTATTACCCTCACTTATAATATACGCACTTTTAGCTATTTAAGTATTTCTCTGCCATTGACCTGTATAGTATAACTAACCATGCAAATACTCCTTATTTATCAAGGAGTCAAATACTCCTTATTTAACACTCTGTAACAATGTATAGTGTACATATTCAGCCATCCATCCATACTATGCAATGTCTTTTTATAGCTTTTTTGCACTCCAGACTTTTTTGTATACTTTTTCATTCTGTTGCTCTATTTATCATGTATCTGTCTTTTGTGTATTTTCGTTCTGGCATTTTACAACTGCCCTGTGTTTATTCGTAGATGCTTGACGAAGAAATTTCCCCTTGGGGATCAATAAAGTATCTATCTATCTATCTATCTATCTATCTATCTATCTATCTATCTATCTATCTATCTATCTATCTATCTATCTATCTATCTATCTATCTATCTATCTATCTATCTATCTATCTATCTATCTATCTATCTATCTATCTATCTATCTATCTATCTATCTATCTAAAATGTAGAGACCAGTGTGTCTGTTGTCCCTTGTCTGTGCTATTGTAGAATACTAGTTTACTAGTTAACAAAAAATCATGTCATATAAAATATATTCACCCTACCCAGTATTGTAATCAAACTTACCAAAAAGCATGTAGTCTTTGGCTCAGACAGTGTAGTAGTGTGGGCTCAATAGCATCTCATTAGTGTGCAAGATCTTGAGAATCAGCAGTACATGTGATGGAAGATTGCACTGTACATGTGATGGAAGAATGCACTGTGCATGCAGAGTGTTAGGGTTGGGGATAGTTTAACCAAAATATGCCACAAGACCTAGATTTCACTGTTATAAGCTAAATTTTTTGATGAATTTTAGCAAAACTCCCCAAATTCCCGGCCTTAACTTCTGACCCTTTGCAACCTTAGGTAAGACCAAAGTCGGCGTTCTGACAAAGGATAAAAAAATGTAGCCTTTTTTGGGTAATCCAACATCGTATCCTCAGAACACCTAAATCGAAGCAATGCATCAATTAGCAGTTTAACACTTACAACATCTAGCGTTGGCTGTGACACAACCTCGAACTCCCATCACACAGGTATAGTTTGATTAATTAAATGAATTATTCCAATCACCCCCATGTATACCGCCACTATATATAAATGACTATGACATACAGCCTTTGGAAAGTATTCAGATCCCTTGACTGTTTCCACATTTTGTTAGGTTACAGCCTTATTCTAAAATTGATTAAATCGTTTTTTTCCTCATCAATCTACACACAATACCCCATAATGACAAAGCAAATATGTTTTTTTTAAACGTCTTTGCTAATTTATAAAGTAACGTGAAATATCACATTTAAATAACTATTCAGACCCTTTACTCAGTACTTTGTTGAAGCGATTACAGCCTTGAGTCTTCTTGGGTATGACGCTACAAGCTTGGCACACCTGTATTTGGGGAGTTTCTCCCATTCTTCTATGCAAATCCTCTCAAGCTCTGTCAGGTTGGATGGGGAGCATTACTACACAGCTATTTTCAGGTCTCTACAGAGATGTTCGATTGGGTTCAAGTCCGGGGTCTGGCTGGGTTACTCAAGAACATTCAGAGAATTGTCCCTAAGCCACTGCTTTGTCTTGGCTGTGTGCTTAGGGTCATTGTCATGTTGGATGGTAAACCTTCGCCCCAGTCTGAGGTCCTGAGTGCTCTGGAGCAGGTTTTCATCAAGAATCTCTCTGTACTTTGCTCCATTCATCTTTGCCTCGATCCTGACTAGTCTCCCAGTCTGTAACGTAACAAAATGTGGAAAAAGTCAAGGGGTCTGAATACTTTCCAAAGGCACTGTATATAAAATAATACTAATATTACTAATATCTTACTACTAATTATAATAATCCATTGTCATTTAGTGACAGGCAATGATATAGTTGATGCATGCAGCAGATGGTGGGTGTTTTTTGAATGTTCTTCTTTTCATGTACAATAGTAGTCTGCTAAAGGCCAGGACTGCTAAAGGCCAGTATAATGTACCGTATGGTCGGGCCCTCACACACACACACACACACACACACAGACACACAGACACACACACGGGTCCGTTATCATGAGGTGTGTGACGACGGCAATCAAACAGCGAGCGTGGCTGTGAGCCGAGTGGCTGGCATTGTGCATGGTATAGTCATAATTACATGCAAGGGTTTTTTCCCTGCCTCCCCTTGTATTTTTCATGATTTATCGCTTTACCACAGCTGCCATAAGTTGAGCTCCTCCGATTGGGTTCTAACTGGACTTTTTTTTTTTTTACGCTATTGTTGCGAGGACCAGCGTAAGCCCAAATGACTGAAACGAGAAGCCAATGCCAAATGCTGTAATGGCGTCGAGTCAGTCATCTGCTCCCGCATCGTGAAACAAGAGCATTGTAATGAGCAGAATGGATAGCAGATGAAGATCCTAACTTGTTGAGTTGTTTTACGGTGTCACTTTATTCCTAGATCATCCTTGTCTGGTATTGAATGCCTTATTTCAAATGCATGCATTGGTACTGAGATATACATGCATAATATAATGTGTTATGCACCCGACGCAGGTTTTTAGTTAAGGAATCCATATTTTCATGCATAAAAGTGTACAGCTATGACATACCTATCCACAAAACGTTGCAAAAATTGAAATTGTGTTTTTTTTTTTTTACATTGCATAAAAGTACAGACTCAGAGATACAAAATGGTATATCATACACTGCAGGTTACGAACAATGGGAAAATAATTCTGCTTTGATTAACTTCTAACCCCACTTTTGAGAAAATGGCCCTTGAATGTTTTGGTACACCTATTGGAGAAATCTTCTTTGTCTACACCCATTCAGCATCGTTCACATCCTCTTAAGCCTTAGCCCCACCCGTCTCTTTAAGGAATCACATTTGAGGCCATGTGCTAAACAGAGTGAGTAGTAGTGTAGTTCACATGTTCATCAATTACAATAGATGGCCGTAATCACTCCAGACACACCTGGCTAACTTGATGAGTCATGTAATCATCTGGCGAAGTGGAGTCTTTTGTTTCGACATGTAGCTAGATAGCTAGGAGACTAGTCAGGATCGAGGGAAAGATGAACGGAGCAAAGTACGAGGACCTCAGACTGGGGCTAAGGTTAAACCTTCCAACAGGACAACGACCCTTAGCTAAGACAACGCAGGTGTGGCGTCAGGTAAAGTCTCTGAATGTCCTTGAGTGGCCCAGCCAGAGCCCGGACTTGATCGAACATCTCTGGAGAGACCTGAAAATAGCTGTGCAGCAATCCTCCCCATCCAACTTTACAGAACTGGAGAGGATCTGCAGAGAAGAATGGAAGAAACTCCCCAAATACAAGTGTGCCAAGCTTGTAGCATCATACCCAAGAAGACTTGAGGCTGTAATCACTGCCAAAGGTGCTTCAACAAAGTAAAGGGTCTGAATACTTATGTAAATATCATTTTACATTTTTTAACATAAATTAGCAAACATGTCTATAAATCAGTTTTTGCTTTGTCATTATGGGGTATTATGTGTAGATTGATGAGGGAAAAAACTATTTAATACATTTTAGAATAAGGTTGTAATGTAACAAAATGTGGAAAAAGTGAAGGGGTCTGAATACACTGTATCTAGCCTACACTCACTCATTAGCAGCCACCTTCTCCTATGCGGTTTGTTTTTGCTCTCTCAGCCAGTGGAACAGGAACAGTGACAGTGGGCGAGGACCAGACAGAGTCAATATAATAAACATAACAGTACCAGGTTATCACTCACATAATCTAGCCTACACTCACCTACACCTATAGCCCACATTTGAGCCTTCTTTCTTTTTTCCTCAGTCTGGTCTGCTTCTCCTCCTCCACTGCAGTCTTCCTGGTCTACTGGGCACCGGATATTCGCTGGAAACAATACTCCCCCTGCCTCCTCTTCTTCTTCTTCACCAGGTTCTCCCGTCTCTGATCATTGTTCCAGCAGTGTGAATGTTCTTACAGAGTCCCTTGTCAACTTTGCTCAACTTGACATTGTCTCTCTTGATCATCTGTATGGCAGTCTGACTTCTGGACCTGAGGACATATTTGGTGGTCTGAATGGCATAGCCGTGTTCATGTTGGTCTACGATGTCTCTCATCACACTAAAAGAAGAGTCCACCATAGGACCATGGAAGATGGAGAAAGCCCCTAGTACAACCTGGTTCAGGCCTGGGTACTTTCCAGTGTTCATGACTTCAGCCCTCCACTTGACCATGCTGTCCTCACCATCCTTGTAAGGGGGAAGGGTGGAGCCCACATTACATTTCATGACTTCCAGTGGCACATCACATTCAGGTGGCACTGGATGGCCCATCATCCCCGCAAGCCACTTCAGCACGTTTCCAGTCTGTGAATGGCCTTTCAACATTGGGTCCATAGCAGAGAGATCTCATCTCCATGAGCTTCTTAGTTGTTGCTCTATATCTGTGGAAATTACCTGGTCTGAAGCCCACTGATGGTCAGTGTGTAGGTCAGTGAACAGCTGTTCCAAATAGTGCCTAAAAGGTGGCAGGTGTCTCCATCAACATCTAGGAGGGTTTGGAAAAGCTTCTCTCGCACTCTTTTCTCCAGTCCCGTCTTGCTTCCTCTCATAACGTTGCAGGAGTCCATCATCATGCTGATTAAGTTAAAAAAGGGGATATTGTGGATTTTTGGAAATATCTCCTCAGTGCCATCTCTAGGCTGGCAGCATTCCCCTTCAAAACTTCAAGAGATCCCAGGTGTTCAGCTACAACATTCTTCAGCTCTTAATTGAAGTAGAATGGAGAGAACCTTTTCGTTGCTGTTTAAAGTGTTCTCATCTAGGTTGATGGAAAGAGGACACTGACTCTGAAAAGATGTACTCCCAAGCCATGTACCATTTTATATGAAGCTGCTGTACAAGACAGCTTCATTCCACACAAAGCCACTTTGTCAGCAGCCAGAGTTTAAGCTAGCTCCACTATCACTGGGCCCATGGTAAGAGGGAGTAAATGTTCTGCAATAGTAGCAATAACCATTGTTTGGAAAACACAAAATTATTAAATTGACATTTTAGTCATTTAGCAGACGGTCGGGATTACTGTTATACTATTCCAGGTATTCCTTAGAGGTAGGGTTTCAAGTGTCTCCGGAAGGTGGTCAGTGACTCCGCTGTCCTGACGTCGTGGGGGAGCTTGTTCCACCTTTGGGGTGCCAAAGCAGCGGATAGCTTTGACTGGGATGAGCCCGACCTGTGCTTCCGTGGAGGTAGGGGGGCTAGCAGGCCAGAGGTGGATGAACATTAGTATCCTTGTTTGGGTGTAGGGTCTGATCAGAGCCTGGAGGTAAGGAGGTGCCGTTCCCCTCACAGCTCCTTAGGCAAGCACCATGGTTTTGTAGTAGATGCGAGCTTCAACTGGAAGGTGACATGAGAGAACATGGGAAGGTTGAACACCAGACGGGCTGCAGCGTTCTGGATAAATTGTAGGGATTTAATGGCGCAGGCAGGGAGCCCAGCCAACAGCGAGTTGCAGTAATCCAGACGGGAGATGACAAGTGCCTGGATTAGGACCTGTGCCGCTTTCTGTGTAAGGTAGGGTCGTACTCTGCAAATGTTGTAGAGCATGAACTTGCAGGATTGGGTCACCTCTTTTATGTTAGCAGAGAACGACAGGGTGTTGTCAGGGGTCACACCAAGGTTCTTTGCACTGTGGGAGGAGGACACAATGGAGTTGTCAACCGTGATGGTGAGCTCATGGAGCGGGCAGTCCTTCCCTGGGAGGAAGAGCAGCTCCGTTTTGCCGAGATGTCTGCCAGGCAGATGCGATTCGACACCTGGTTATCAGAAAATTAATTGAGTGTTGTCTGCGTAGCAATGATAGGAGAGACCATGTGAGGATATCGCACTCTGTATATAGATTTCTTCTATTGTGTTTTTGACTGTTTGTTTACTGTGTAACTCTGTGTTGTTTTTTTTGTCGCACTGCTTTGCTTTGTCTTGGCCAGGTCGCAGTTGCAAATGAGAACTTGTTCTCAACTGACTTACCTGGTTAAATAAAGGTGAAATAAAAAAATATGACAGAGCCAAGTGACCCTGTGATGTACTGGGTCGTACGCACTACCCTCTGTAGTGCCTTCCTTCGGGAGGAATGAAGGGTAGGGGCGGAGAGATATACAGTAGCACTCAGAACTTACCGAAAAAACATGGAGCTCACCCACCCTCTTTATGGAAGTAATCGCTACCAAGAAAGCCACCTTCATAGAGCGGTGTTTCAGGGAGGGAGACTCTAACGGTTCGAAAGGCAGCTTCCATCCACCCCACGTGGCAGGCAGATATAGTGGCCAAATAGATAGATAGATAGATAGATAGATAGATAGATAGATAGATAGATAGATAGATAGATAGATAGATAGATAGATAGATAGATAGATAGATAGATAGATAGATAGATAGATAGATAGATAGATAGATAGGTACTTTATTGATCCCCGGGGGGCAAATTTCATTGTCAAGCAGCTACACAAAACACAGGGCAGGTGCAAAATGCCACAACTAAAGTACACAAAAGACAGATACACGGTACATGATACATAGAGCGGCAGTATGACAAAGTATAGAAATACAAGATATCTGGAGTGCAAAAAAAATAAAAGCTATAAAAAAGACATAGCATAGTATGGGTGGTTGGCTGAATATGTACACTATACATTGGTGGATGTTGGATGGTTAACTATACTATACAGGTCGATGGCAGAGAAATACTTCAGTAGCTAAAAATGCGTATGATATGAGCGAGGGTAATAATAGTTTACTTAATAGACAGACTGGGTCAATGAACAGGTAAGTGAAAATGTTGCATGGTTAAATTAGCTGTACAGTTAAGTATACAGTTATATTTACAGATAAGTAAATACTTGCATGGTTACACAAACTGTACAGGTAAATGACAGGAAGAGATACTTTAATAGCTAAATGTGTGTATGATATCATTTGGGGTAATAATAGTAATTCCCTTAAAATACAGTCCTTAGTGCGCAGGGTTTAATTACAGACAACTGCACGTATTGCACATTCGATATACTAAAAGCAATGAGAAAAGGTGCAATTGACAGGATACTAATATGCATTCCTGAGTGAATGCCTACGTAAGTTAGGTCCAAGAATTACTAGCAATATTGCACGTGATATGATATAACAACTGTACATGAGTATGTATATACAGACTTGTATGAATAAATAGGTCCTGAGTGAATGAGTGCTGATGGACCAGAGTTACTCACGGATGGATGCATAATTGTTAAACTAGGTCCTAGCACCCCAACAGTTCCAGATCTATGTTGCCGACGGCACGGCCCCCCGGTGAGGCATTATATAGTCTAATAGCCGCCGGCAGGAAGGACCTCCTGTAGCGCTCTCTGGCCCACCGTGGTGGGATAAGTCTGTGACTGAAAGTGCTCCTCTGCGTCATAACCATAGCGTGCAGAGGGTGGGTGACGTTGTCCATGATGGCCAGCAGTTTGGCCAGGATCCGTCTCACCGCCACCTCCTCTAGAGTGTCAAGGCTCATCCCCAGGACAGAGCTAGCCTTCCTGATCAGCTTATTTACCCGAGAAGCATCACTGGCTTTGATATTTGCTCCCCAGCACACCACTGCAAAAAAGATGGCACTGGCCACCACAGACTGGTAGAAGGTATGCAGTAGTTTACTGCACACGTTGAAGGACCTGAGCCTCCTCAGAAAGTAGAGTCGGCTCTGGCCCTTTTTGTACAGGGCCCCGGTGTTACCAGCCCATTCCAGCCTGTTGTCCATATGGACTCCCAGGAACTTGTATGACCCAACCATTTCCACATCCATCCCCTGTATAGGGACTGCAGTCAGTTGTGCCTTGGTTCTCCTGAAGTCCACCACCATCTCCTTTGTTTTGCTGATGTTGAGCTGAAGGTGGTTCTGCTCACACCACAACACAAAGTCACTGATTGTGCTCCTGTACTCCTCCTCCTGCCCACCCCTGATGCACCCTACAATAGCAGAGTCATCCGAGAACTTCTGTAGGTGGCATGTTTCCGAGTTATATCTGAAGTCTGAGGTGTAGAGGGTGAACAGGAAGGGGGACAGGATCGTTCCCTGGTGGGCCCCTGTGTTGCTAACTGCCCGTTCTGACACACAGCTCTGTAGTCGCACAAATTGTGGCCTACCGGTCAGGTAGTCCATGACCCAGGAGACTAAGGGTGCTTCCACTTTCATCCTCCTCATCTTCTCACCCAGTAGCAGGGGCTGAATGGTATTGAAGGCACTGGAGAAGTCAAAAAACATAACCCTCACAGTGCAACCTGCGTTGTCCAGGTGAGAGTAGGCCCTCTGCAGAAGGTAGATGATTGCATCATCCACCCCGATGTTGCGCTGGTATGCAAACTGCAGGGGGTCCAATGATGAACACACCAGGGGTCTGAGGTGAGCGAGGACTAACCTTTCCAGGGTCTTCATGATGTGGGATGTTAGCGCTACGGGTCTGAAGTCATTCAGGACAGTGGGGTGTGCCTTCTTGGGCACTGGGACGAGGCAGGATGTTTTCCACAGCACAGGGACCCTTTCTAGGCTCAGGCTAAGGTTGAAGGGACGCTGGAGTATTCCACACAGTTTGTCAGCACAGACCCTAAGTACCCTTGGGCTGATGCCATCAGGGCCCGCCGCTTTCCACTGATGTAGTCTCTCCAGCTCTCTCTTCACTTGGTTGGTTGGTGATGAAAGTACCTTCTCAGTGTAGAGGCTGCCAAGTCCTCATCCAAGCGAGACTGCAGGTATTGGAGGACATACTGCACCCCACATGACTTGGGCACAACGTCAATACCAGTGCACCAAGAGCAGAACAACCGCCAGCGCAACTGGTATACTGCGGTTGTAGCCGGTACCATCGTTGAAGAGGCCGGAGAGGGAGCAGGCCCAGGCCAGGGGGGATGCCACCATCACACCTGTCACAAAGGGTCTGAATATTTATGTAAATTTGTAAAAACCTGTTTTCGCTTTGTCAGTATAGCGTATTGTGTGTAGATTGCTGAGGAAATTGTTTAATTTAATCCATTGTACAATAATGCTGTTACTTAACAAGATTTTGAAAATGTCAAGGGGTCTAAATGCTTTCCGAAGGCACTGTAATTAGTTAAAGCAATGAATTCGTATCCGCTGTCATCGGACTTTGGCTGCATATTTTCCGCTATTTTCTTCAAATCTAAAAACCTGAAGCCACACCCATTTTCTTAAGAATTGCATCATGGGCCCTAAAAGCACAGAAATAGTGTCCACTGCTTGTGTATTTCGTATTTTGGCGAATTTAGTACGACATCCTGGAACTTTTGTCATACTAACTATATCCATACTATGACCAATAAGCATACTACATACTCAATTTACTGTACGTCACAAATAGTACAGTTAGTGCGGTTAGTATGACTTTTCGAACACGGCTTAAGTCTCCTTCTGACACTGTCTAGGTCATGGGCTGGTTTTAGCCATCTATGGCCAAACAAGGAAGTGTAAGAGAATAAAATATTGTACACAGAGAGACACTTGACTGGCGAGAAAATGTAATTTGTGCGAATTTTCCCAGGATCTACTAGATTTGATGTACCTAGCAACACATATAATAGGTGAGATACAGAGACAGGTTCACAATGGTGGATGTAGGGGCATATGGCCGAGAGGGCTATGGTGGAGTGTTTAAAGATTTTTTGGGATCCAAACTGCGAAAGAAGAGCCTGGATTTACCACCGTCGGGTTATCCTGGGAGATGCAGCATCCCCTCTACATGAGAACCTTGTGCGCCCTTATCCAGGTACTGTAGGTTGATAATAGAATTTTGGAATCAGTTTAACTTGTTACTGCATACATGTATGCACCTCTATATGAGAAGTGCTTTTGGAATATGGTTCCTGGAAAATGGTACAGAGTTTTTGTTTACCAAATATATCTGACATTCTCTTGTTACCTCTCATTCACAGGTGTCCATCTCAATAAACCTGGGTGTACCTGGAACTACCACCACTCTCATGGTCGGTGAGTCAGAGAATGCATTCGGCATCATGGCTGAAAGGATGAGGATTCTTGATGGACGCAAAGACTCAGTTCTTTGTGAGCACTGTGAACCAGTAGAGTTTTAATCTTGTTAATAAAATAAAACCAGATTCTGGGATGTATCACTGTGCAGTAATTTAGATTAGATTGAAATACACCACAAGTAGAAGAAAGACTGTAAAGTCTGTGGAACATACAGTAGCTCTTGATGTTCAAATATAATGCATTGAAACACCTTGTATTGAGAAATGCCAACAGAGCTTTTTCAGCACACAAATAAACCTTTATTCTTGCTACTGAAAGTAAACCACAATACAAAAGTGTCTGCTGAGAACAGGCATGTAAACAAGAGTCTATGGAATAAAATTAAAGTGTCAAATATTTTTGAACAATAGTACAACAGTGTCTGCTATGAACAGACAATATATCAATAGTGTCAATAGTGTAGATACAAATATTTATGAGAAATATTTCGGAACTATATTAATACAGTGTCTTATAAACAGACAGGTAAATAACCAAGCGTTTAAGCAGTAACATTAAAGTGTCTAGTGTCTCAACATCAGAACAAGTTGATAATTTCACTGTGGTCCCAGTCGTTCGGTCCATGTCCTCTTCTTGAAGTCATGCAGAAACTCATGCAGCTGGTGATCAAATTCTTCCTGGAGTTTTGGCAAGAGTTCAACCATGAAATCAGCAATAGGTGCCAGGACCCTGTGGAGAGAGGAGGAAAAATGACAACAGGAGAGAGGAAAGGGGATCAGAGAAGGTCTGAAAGTATTTTTATTTATTTACCTCTGGGACAAGCTGCTGGCTCAGTGCATGACGCTCTCCATACCATGAGATATGTCTTCAATCAGTGCCTTTACGAGTGATGTGTCAAGGACTAAGTCTGCAGCTCTTTGCTCCCTTCTTCTCTCACCCCTGCTACTACTGCTGCTGCTCTGTGGCATCGGTGAGGATCAAGCCAGTGGAGGAGGTCTTAGAGGTTGGCCCAGGGTAGAGCTTCCCAGGACCTGCATGGAGATTGTTTCTAATTCTGCACTGCAACTCTGTGTGGGAGATGGGCTGGGGGCCGGTCACCAGTTAGTACTGGGAGCAGAGGTAGTGCTTGGTGCCGGTGAACAGGCAGTGCAAAATTATGTTTGATCAAAAGTTGTAAAGATCTTTACTTTAGTTGGTTGGCTTGCTTTCCCTGTGCGAGTACTGTATGCTGCTTGGCTAGCTAGCCACTAGCCAACCAAGTAGCTACTGCTAACTGGTTAGCTATTGTTAGCAAATCATGGCTACTGTTTTTGTCGACTACATTAGAAAATACAACAACATACCGTCCTTTGGTGAAGACGAAATGTTGCTTTCAGGCTTCACATGCCAACAAGTAAGCAGCAACATTTCTGGAGTAGCCTTTCCAACGGCATCTCCACTGCAGCCTTTTCTTTTTTCTTTTTGGAATTTTCATTTTTGGCCTTGACGAAGTATGCGCGAACCCTACCCCACTTTTTTTTAACAAGTGGTTAAGTCGGACCACATGAATTGGCATTTACATGCTGGTCTTTGTATAATGCATGGCTAGAATCGTACTGGTGAAGGTACTTCTGTACCACCTTGGTCAATCGATGCTCAAAGTTGTTGTTTTGCCATGTTGAATCCACACAGAGTTTGGGGCTGAATCGACAAGAAGCAGAAACTCTTGTCATCCCTACATTGACCAATCACGGACGAAGGGGCGCAGACTTCGGCTTCCGAATTTCGGCTTGCACTTGAGAAAAAATGTTGTGTGTCCGAACAGCTGACAAAACCCCTAATCCAAAACGAACAAATGCGTAACAAAATGTTGTCATAATATATGCACAAACTGTACCGAACTGTTACGGTTGGGAAGCATGCGGCCACCTTAAGAGCTTGAGGGGGAGACTTCAGAGTAATTTTCTAGTAATGTGAGGTCAGATGGTATCGCACCTAGGTGTGAAGGGACACTTTTATGACTTTATATCATCGAGAGAGTGAGAGCTTGGAGGAACTCAGTAGTCCATAACAGGTTAGCATTATATACTGAGCATACAAAACATTAACACCTACTCTTTCCATGACATAGACTAAAATCTATGATCTCTTATTGATGTCACTTGTTAAATTAGGATTTTTAAGCCTTGAGACAATGGATTGTGTATGTGTGACATTCAGAGGGTGAATGGGCACGACAAAATATTTAATGTAAGTGCCTTGAATGGGTTATGGTAGTAGGTGCCAGGCACACCGATTTGTGTCAAGAACTGCAATGCTGCTCGGTTTTTCATGCTCAACAGTTTCCTGTGTGTAAAAAGAATGGTCCACCAACCAAAGGACATCCAGCCAATTTGACACAACTGTGAGAAGCATTGGAGTCAACATGGGCCAGCATCCCTGTGGAACGCTTTCGACACATTGTAGAGTCCATGCCCCAAAGAATTTAGACTGTTCTGAGGGCAATGCAGCTGTGCAGCTGTGAGCATACTAGGCATTCTTACATTGTCCTACAACATAAGTCTAACTGAATGTGGATGTTGTATTGGCTGAATGTTCCAGGCAGGGCCCTGACAGTTCTTCAACTAATCAAGCTCGTCTTGTGTTGGGCAATGGCAGCTGGTCTGGCAGAACTTCATGAGCTCCATGACCTTAGAGTCATAGACTGTACACTTTGGCCCTTGCCAGCCCCATGCAGTCTTTTTTTCCTTTTGTGAGTCAGAGGATGTTGAGCTTGAGCTTGTTCCCGGCTGAAAGCTTTCATCTAATGGGTCTGCAGGATCTGTACTACTAAAGCTGGTGTCAAGGTCATCATCAGCAGCAGGATTAGTCTGTAGGACACATACTGGTCAGTGATTAGCCAACATTTGACTACTTTGTCCCCATTAATACACAATCAAACAACATATTATATCCACCCTCCCCCCTCCCCTCATGTCAATAGATCGTGCATACTAACCTTAAACTCCCAACAGACACCAGTTAGTTACCCACACCCTCCCATCCTTACTAAATTAGACTTCAAGCTTTGCATAAACAGTTGTGACCTACTTATAACTACACCAACTATGACAACAAGACATGGACCATGCTTCTGCTTAGCTCCACTATATCTATTTGCTCATCATGGAGTAATGGGAAGATTTAGAAAAAGTGACTTACACTAGTTCCTAGTGCTGAGCTTGATGTTGATGCCGCTGCAGATGTTGATGGGATCCGACTCTGATGGGATCAAACAACTAGAGCCGCATCGACAGGGGTGGTAGTCCTGAAATCAGTATGAATTCTGGATATTGTGGTTTGCTTACAACCAGGAAATGTAAATGCCACGTTTCTATAGGTGAGATGCAAAAACGCTCGTATTTGCTTGTAGTGAGGAAATTCTAGATTTTTATGACCCATATTATATGTTAACGTATTAATGGACATATACAGTGAAAGAGCAGCAGTGAAATGTCCCTTTAACGTCCACATTCTCTGTCGTTGAGGGACCGGACTGGACCAAATCTGAACTTATCCTAGACGTATGTTTCACAAGTTTGGATAGCACAGTACAGTACAGTACAGTGAGTAGAGCACAGTAGAGTAGCACAGTGGAGTACAGTAGTACAGTACAATAAAAGTATAGTACAGTACAGCAGAATAAAGTATATTGTACTGTACTCTACTGTGCTGAACTATACTCTACTGTACTGAACTCTATTCTGCTCTGCTGCGCTGTATTGTCCAGACTTCTGAAACATGAGGAGAATTACATTCATATCCAAAATTACGCATTGGGTGTAGTACAGATCAGTGACCCATAATGTAATTCTGTTGCCGTAATTCCGTTACCGGGTGTAAATACACTTCCTGTAGTTTACTAACCAAAACTCATCGTGCCATGTCATAGCTGACACCTCATTCTTTCTGCATACATCTTTGAATCTTAATTCAGAGCAGATATTTAAGTTTTCAGAAAACATGGTCCCATAAAATCCTAAGGGAGATTTTATCGTCCTTCCGTTACCAAAGTTCTTCCAGTAATATATATATATTTTTTAAATAGTCGGGTGAAATTGTTAAAGCTACAATATGTAACGTTTTGGGTGGCCCAACCAAATTCACATAGAAATTAGTTATAGATCTCACATTCACATTGAAAGCAAGTCTAAGAAGCAGTAGATCTGTTCTATGTGTGCTATTTCTATGCTCCCCGTTCTTAAGTTTTGTTTTTGCGTCTTACTTTCGGTTTTGTACACCAGCTACAATATTTAAGTTGAAAATATATTTAATTGCGGTTTAGATATTACAATGACTTTCTATACAGTGAATGCTTGTTTTGTCACATAAACTGAAATGGTAACACTTTACTTGACACCTAGCACCATAACACGGTAATAACTATGTCATAATATGTCATAACAGCTGACATAACATTGTCATGACCCATATGTGTCCTGGAGGGCAGGTAGTTTACGTCTTCACACTTTTGCCGGTGTTTTAAGTCCGGTGTATTCAGAATGCTTTGAATGTTGAATGAACATTCAAAACTTGACAACTTGATTTGAAGTACTAAAAGTACAAAACAAGATACTTGTGCAAAGGGCTTTTCTAATTGTTTTTATAATTACAACACTGTCTAAGACATAGCTTAAAACCTCTTAGATGTAAATTCTTGTAGCGGTTCTGGACTGGTTCCGACCATCATTTTCCTGGACAGAGTGCTCTGTGAACGGTGCAACATCAATTTCTTTGTACTCAGCTAAAGAACGGAGCGCCTCTGAGATGGACAGTGTGAAATCTGACACCTCATTTAAATAGGGAGCGACGCATCAGATCTTCTGGCCTATCCAGACAAAGGGTTGATTTTCTCTGTCTCAGAGCGACAGAGCCCCACGTGGGAGACAACATATTAAAGAGGGCAGCCTGCAAATGCAGTAATATTACTTATCTCGTTGTGATATTCTTAGATATATATATTTATTCTTATACACTCTCAACATGAGAAAATACAAAATTATTTCATAGAAACAAGACCACTTTCTCTTGGTCACCGAGGGACAAAATCACTGTGTGCTTAAAGCTGAAGTTGTAATGAGTTGAATGGCATATCTGTGTCGATCACAGGATGCAATTTTTGAAAAGGCTATTGAAATTCCCTTTGCCTTAAGTACTGTCTCTTGTTTTGTACTTTCAGTACTTAAACCAAGTTTTCATTGTTCAAAGCATCATAAATACACCTGATTTTATTTTATTTCCACCCTGTTACCGGGAAGATTAGCATAGCAGGAAGATTGGAATGCTGTGAGGTTGTGAGTTCAAATCCCAGGTGAGGACATGTTGAATAATAACTACTGTATAAATGCCTAATGGTGTCAAATATGTAAATTGCAAAAATGGTATGTTAAAAGCACTGTTTGTGTGTGCATGTCCCTAATCTTGCCAACAGACAGGGAGGGAGAGCTCTCTCCCTCTCTACCGCACCTACTGTCTCGACCTCTGAATACTCGGCTATGAAAAGCCTACTGAAATTTACTCCTGTAGTGCCGGCATGTGGCTCCCTCTACAACCACTGTGATTATTATTTGACCATGTTTGTCATCTATTAACATTGTAACATCTTAAAGAACGATCTCGCCTTAGTGGCCATGTGCTCGAATAATCTCCACTCAGCACAGCCAGAAGAGGACTGGCCACCCCTCAGAGCCTGGTTCCTCTCTAGGTTTCTTCCTAGGTTCCTGCCTTTTTAGGGAGTTTTTCCTAGCCACCATGCTTCTACATTTGCATTGCTTGCACTTTGGGGTTTTAGGATGGGTTTCTGTATAGGCACTTTGTAATATCTGCTGGTGTAAAAAGGGCTTTATAATAATGTTTTATTGAATTTGATTCATAAATGGATCAGTTTCACCAATCATGGCCCTCGGCAACAGTAACAAGGAGTGGTGTGTAAAGAAACAAGTTGTTTTTTGGGGCGATACAATTTATTTATTTGGGACCATCAGGCGGCGTCCTAAAAACATCTCCCCATAAACAAACTGGGAACTAGACAAAAACCTCCAGCGGACCATGACAGAACATCCTATGTTTTGAACGTCATTGGATACAGGAATGTTTTTGCAACCTTACCATGAAACGTGTCTAAAACAATATATTATATTCTGAGAACATGGAAACCATGTCCTGTGTGTGTTTAGTGTGACATTGATAAAATATTATCCAAACTCTCAGAAAACTGGACACATGAATGTTCTTGCAACATTCCCATTAAATATGTATGGAACATTAATATATCATATTGTGAGAGCATGGCAACCTTGTTCTGTGTATGATGTTGATGAACGATTCTCCTAACCCTCAGAACTGGACAAATTTATGTTCTTGCAACCACCAATGAAACGTGTCTAGAACATAATGTTCTTGCAATGTCCTATGAAACGTTTCTAGAGAATATGGTAACCAAGTTCTGGGTAAGTTCTGCATGACATTAGGAACTGTTCTCCTAACTCTAACACCAAAACATGTTAAATAGGTTCTCAGAAGGTTTTTGGTAACATAGACACTCAAACATCAGTGGAACATTACGGGTTACAAAAACGTTCTCTCTCTCTAGAATTGTTAGCTGTGAATAGAAAAGAAGGCAATCCTTTTAACCAAACATCGAGGTCTCCAGGTAGCTGATTAACCACCTTGGGGGTCCTAGACTGTGGGTGTGAAAAGCCAGCAACCTTGTAATAGGAGAGTGGGTATACGCACTCAATCATATAAACAGCCAGTACATGTCTGGGGGTACAGGAACAACAGAGCCTATCCAATTAGACAAGCATCAGGGCTGTGGCTCAATAAACGCCTACTGTTGGATTGGAAGGCATTTACACACAGTAGCCTAATGGGTGTGTTGAGAATGAGTGATCATGGGGCTGGTTGTCTTTGGCAGGTGGGATCCAGTGAACCTATCGTGGATTGGAAATAGAACTCCTTCTTCTTCCTGCTCCATGGAAATGACATTGAGCCTGAGTCCTTGAGGTTACGAGACAACACCACCATGGTCCAAGGGAGCCCCCTTTATATGCAGCTTGAACTGCAAGGCTTTATTGCCTTGTCACATGTTTGGTTGGCCAATATCTCTCTCGACTGCATGTGTAAACCCTATTAAAGCTGTATATTACATTGAAGGATGCATGGATGGAATGCTGTTGCTAGTTGCTACTTTCCCCCAATGCAGGGGGAAGAGGATGAAGCCGGCAGACATGAGCTGGAGGGAAATATGTTGGTGGATGCCCTCTGAACACAACATCTGTCACCCCCTTTTCCACCTGATTCAGGATTTGGGCGCCGTGTTGAAAGTACGATGCCAGAATGTTGGCGGTTGGCAGCCCAGCCGGCAAACAAACTCCAGTTTCTTCTCTCTCCCCTCATCTGGTATTTTATGGACCAGTAGTAGAGAATTTGCTGTGCGGTTAAGCAGCATTGGACATTGGAATGGGATGCTACAGATGTTGGGGAAGGTATTTGTAATATGTTAGCTACAGTTCCTTGGGCACCAAAACTCCCCTCCCTTTCCCTACTCTCTCTTACATCACCACTGTTTCTCAGTAGACAGACTGGCTGCAGTATAAGTATACTGGAAAACGTAGACACACCATTAATAGCCCTAATTCAATACTGGTCATCATCAAGCCTCTGCTCTCGCTGCTCGTGTGCAGTGAAACGTCTTGCCTGTTTTTTGTCAGGGAAGTCACAAGGGGATATTTATGATAATTGGGTTCATGGGTAACCAAGCCTTGCGGTAAAGTTTGGGGCTCTCTGTGTGCCTGGTCTCTACCCGGCTTGAGAGTGTTATATCCTGGTTTCAGCTCTCCTGACCTTGGAAGACGGGCAACTCTCTCCTCAGTTTCACGACACAGTCATCCTACACCTGCAGCAAATCAATAGTAGGATGCCAGCACAGGCTTCATAGAGGATAAGCTCACCCCAGTTGTAATGGATTGCAACTGGGAACGTGGGAGTAGCATTGTAAGAAGGTTGACAGTTTGACAGCTACCTCAGGATAGCGAAGGGATAGGAAATGTAGTTAACTCTGTTTGCATTCCTTATACTAGACTGCAGTAAGCTACTCTTTTGGGGGGAGGGGGCGGTTGCGAAGCATGCAGCGAAAAGTCTTTGTGGGCGCTTAAAAAAATGATATAATGAAAGATGCCAATTTTAACCTAGCAGTATAAATTATGAATCAAAACGCAGTGAAGGGGGCAGAATGTTCTTTCAGTATTGGATCTTGTGGAAGGTATTTGAAAAATAATGAGAAATCAGGTCCTTGCAGAAGACACTAATCCTTTTATTAAAAAAACAATATTTTTATTAAATCATTGAGGCGTTAGACAACAAATTCCCCCAATCGCATAACGATCACACCGCCCCACTGCAAAGTGACTTGACAAATGATTCCAGTTATGTTTCTTTTTTTCTTTTCTTTTTTGCTAAAACCTGTATGTACATTAACGAGCACAGAGAGATTACTGATTAGTGACGGCGAATCCCTCAACATGCCAATATGGGAGCCATCGTTTCCTACTTCACTCATTCGCCCTAACCTCTTGTCCCTGCATATAAACATTGTTAGTTATGCTGGAGGGTTGAGGGGGAAGTTGGCAGGGACGGTAAGGGGTGGCAGAAGCCGGTTGGTGACAAGGGCTGTACATAATCTTCCCATGGCAGTGGCCGCCTGGGAGGTTTAGCCACGTGTTTAGCACCAGGTTCGTTCTCCCTACCTCTGTGGTTTAGCATTCCATAAAAAACAAGGGGGCAGACGGAGGGGAGAGAATGGAGGGGAGAGGACAATGTGGCAAATGGGTTGAGAGCCTGAATAAGAAACAGACTGTTGTCACAAAGACAAAAAGAGACGCATGGTGATTTGTTGTGTAGAACAGAGGCAGATTGTGGATGAATTGTAGCATGACATTGGGAGAACAAAAATGGCAAACACTGCAGAATGGAGATAAGGCACGGTGGGAAGGTATTGAGGGAAAAAGGCTAAATATAGTTTTTTCCCCCCTGAATAACAGCTTAACCAAATTTGCTCATATTACTTGTTGCTAATATATGTGGTTTTCTTGCTAGGTGTTGCTAAACGACGAGAACAATGGGAGCGTAGCTGTTTTGCCGTTGATTATTTTGCAAACATTAACTAGTGATGGCAATACCAAAACGTTCTGGTTTCAACATAGATGCTGAATCTGAAACAGCTCCGTAATGTGTAATACTAATATTTTACAACATCACACTGTTGACTTTTTAGTTGCATAATGAGTCTGTTTATAATTGCATAATCCATTATTAGTAGTATAATTTGTTATTGGTTAGGATGTTGGAGCTAGAGAGTGTTATTGCAGTGACAAATGGAAGTACATACAGCATCTGTATGTCCAGATATGCTATTTCTGTATATTAATATTTCTAAGTAGGTAAAGAGTCTCAGTTCCTGTTAAGGTCAGGTGAGTTTCTGTCGAACTAGGGCAGGGAGAGACGTGGATTTCAAAATTGAGGTGAGGACAAAGTTCAAGAGAGAAGGAACATCTGGGAGGGGGGTTAGAGGGGCCCAACCCAACAATACTCCAACTGTAGTCATCATCTCACACACACACACACACACACACACACACACACACACACACACACACACACACACACACACACACACACACACACACACACACACACACACACACACATACACATATCCCTGCCCATGAAGGTTCTGAATAACACCAATTAGAGGAACAGACTCTGTTCTTGCCCAGACATACAAAGAAGGTATAAATATACGCTTGTGTGAATTGTGTGCTTGCAGCTGCAGCATCCAGTTTTGGATGGAATAAATCTAGTTTGAGTTTCCTTTGGTGTCTGACTGGATTTGTACCAGAACATAGAACTTAACAACACCAATCCAAATTCCTTCAACATAATGCCCTGTAATACTTCGTTTCTGAGTAGTTGCAAATGAAGGTCACTTTTGATGGCAAAATGGAGAAAGCTTTTTTTCTATACTGTCTGAGCAGTTGACCTCATTGTCTGCATAGTGCTTGTACAGAACAGTACCTTCCCAGCACTCAACCTGCTCACAAAAAGCTTCATATGTTTACTTTTATATTTAAATTGTTTTTATTCAACCTTAAAGTGTTTGTCTCATCATTATTTACAGTAATTGCACTACATATGGCCTACATCAAGGTCAAACTCATAAAACTCTTACAGGATCCTACAAAGACTTAGTCCTATAAGGACATCCCACCTCCTTGGTCTTCTTAATGCACTATGACCCACGGTCCTTGGCAGTCCTCTACCTTATTACATGTAATATCACTAGGACAGTGGCAGGAAGTACAAGGGGAACACAGGCATGGTAGCCTAGTGGTTAGAGTGTTGGGCCTGTAACTGAAAGGTTGCCGGATCGAATCCCCGAGCTGACAAGGTATAAATCTGTCGTTCTGCCCCTGAACAAGGCAGTTAACCCACTGTTCCTAGGCCGTCATTGTAAATAAGAATTTGTTCTTAACTGACTTGCCTAGTAAAATAAAGGTTAAAATAAAAAAATAAAAATATGAACAGCATCATACTACACGGTGGAATGCACCACTGTTTAAAGTTCATGTTTTATTCATGGACATGTATAGTGCATGTACAGTGCATTCGGTAAGTATTTAGACACCTAGACTTTTAAGTTACAGCCTTATTCTAAAATGGATTCAATGTATATTGTTTTCTCATCAATCTACATACAATACCCCATTATGACAAAGCGAAAATGTTTTTAGAAATGTTTGCAAATGTATTAAAATTAAAAACAGAAATACCTTATTTACATAAGTATTCAGAACCTTTGCTATGAGACTTTACATTTTGCTCAGGCGCATCCTCTTTCCATTGATCATCCTTGAGATGTTTCCACATCTTGATTGGAGTCCAGTTAACACGAGCCTGGTAAAATCAATTGATTGGACATGATTTGGGAAGGCACACACGTGTCTATACAAGGCCCCACAGTTGACAATGAATGTCAGAGCGAAAACCAAGCTATGAGGTCGAAGGAATTGTCCATGGAGCTCCGAGACAGGATTGTGTCGAGGCACAGATCTGGGGAAGGGTACCAAAACATTTCTGCAGCATTGATGGTCCCCAAGATCACAAGGGCCTCCATCATTCTTATATGGAAGATGTTTGGAACCACCAAACCTCTTCCTAGAGCTGGCCGCCCGGGCATACTGAGCAATTGGGGGAGAAGGGCCTTGGTCAGGGAGGTGACAGCACGCTTGGATGACAGCCCGCTTGGAGTTTGTCAAAATGCACCTAAAGACTCTCAGACCATGAGAAACAAGATTATCTGGTCTGATGAAACCAAGATTGACCTCTTTGGCCTGAATGCCAAGCATCACGTCTGGAGGAAACTTTGCACCATCCCTATGGTGAAGCATGGTGGCGGCACAGCATCATGCTGTGTGGATGTTTTTCAGTGGCAGGGACTGAGAGATTATTCAGAATTTAGGGAAAGATGAACGGAACAAAGTACAGAGAGATCTTTGATGAAAACCTGTTCCAGACCGCTTAGGACCTCAGACTGTGGTAAGGGTCCACCTTCCAAAGGGACAACGACCCTAAGCACACAGCCAAAACAATGTAGGAGTGGCTTCAGGACAAGTCTCTTAATGTCCTTGAGTGGCCCAGCCAGAACCCGGACTTGAACCCGATCAAACATCCCTGGAGAGACCTGAAAATAGCTGTGCAGCGACACTCCCTATCCAACCTGACAGATCTTGAGATGATCTGCAGAGAAGAATGGGAGTAACTCCACAAATACAGGTGTGCCAACTTTACCATACCACTAACTTTTTTTCAAGCCTTTTCTTTGTATCTGAAAGGTATTGCTGGTATAAAAGACAAAACTTTTATTTCTGCCAAACAACCTAGTAGGTCTATTCATTTCAGTTCTGCCTACGTCTTAGTATGAAACTTAGCCGCAATGCTGAGGCTGCATTGGCACACACTAAGCTCTTAAACTCTTAATGGTTGCTAGGCAGCGCCCTTTTACCATCTAAACTTTGCATGGCATGTCACTTTGCCCATCTCTATGCATAGCCCACCACTAAGCATGCACTGTTTTCTTAACCACAACTGGATTTACTGCGGGAATAGCGTAAATAATGTATCATTCACTGAATGATGGAAATATTGGAATAACATAGGCTAAGGCAATTGAAGGCATGTATCAAATTGTTGCTTCCTGAAAGTCATTCAAGCCTTGTAATAAATTAGAAGCAAAAGCCTAACCGCATTTGGTCAACTAGATAATATCAGCACCCTTTTGATTGGGACTCGTCTCGATAAGTCAATAGGCCTAATGTCCGTTTGGTTATTGGTTAGACTACAATTAGGCAATTCTGCTCATGATCATCTTACCTAGTTGGGGTCATTTAGGCTTATTCAAACATTTCGCCATCATGTTATGTAGTTTAACAAGTTAATTATTATGCTCTTCCACTCGTAGTTGCTTAGTAGCCTATAGCTTTACTGCCAAACCAAAAGCCTATGATTCACTGACTTGTCTGATTGGCCTAATCAATCTGTCTGTGTAGGCTATTTAGTTAATTGGTTTCTGCCTGGAGGAGGTAGGCGTATAGCTCTTCTATTCATTTGCTCATCTATCATTGATCAGAAACATTTAGCATGCTATAATGTAGCCTAAATCAAGTGTAGGCCTTTTCTTTTGCTCGATCGCGTAGAGACAATTCCAAAAGTCAGCGGAGGTTGTGAAATGTGAACACGAGACTAGCTATTATTTCCTACGGGTATCATGTTGAAGATAAGACCCTACGCCTGCTCCCTAACAAAGTGGAGGCTAGGAAAGATAGGAAACGTAGATCAAACAAGCATGGGCTTGGGCTCTGTTTCAAAATATCACTTTTTATATGTTCAATACGTTCCCGTGACCCAAAAAATATGATTAGTTTTTTAAATCTGTTATATTCCATTATATTCTTACTATAAAATATAGGCTATGTGTGTTGACTGTGATCAGGTAGGTTTGTCTTGTCTCTTTAATGTAATGAACAAAATAACAAACGACTGATTTCATTTGGATGGTGTAGCCACAGACCCATAGGCCTGATTAAACTTAAAATATGTTAATCTTTTGAAAATACATTTAGTCTTATTAAATAGATGCCCACCCACATCTGCACTACTTGTCCCTGGCATGTGCACAGTAGGTATAAATTGCGTATGCAGGCAAGAATGTGGTCAAAATGGGCCTGTTTGTAATGCTGCGTTTACATGGTACGAGGTAGTCACCGGATGTCATTGTTTTCAATGAGAGCATGGCAGAAAATGGCGTTGGGGCTGGCGGTGAATGCCTTCAGCCGCCACAGTACACAGGACTTGCCGCCAGAGTTCAAATATTTCTACTTTTGCCATCTGCAGTAGCATTGTTTTCTACCTGATGTTGATTTGTATTGTTTGTTTACTGAAATCACCATAGCAACGAATACGTGTGCTGGCTTGCTTTTGCCATTCTTGCTTTCTTGTCCCGCTATGCAGCCTGGTATGACGGCTTTTAATACCCTAGTTTAAACGCAGCATAAGGGCGTCATATAAACATTGCCCAATTTTGAAAGCAGTATTATTGTGGTCTTATCCGACATAATGTACCGTGTCCAATGCATTGCTTAGCGCATTTGACATCGCTTCCCGTACAATTGGGATGGAAAATGTACTCTCAACTTAATTATATCCTGTCATTCCATTATGGATCTGCTCTTGGGATCTTGGGATGGGAAGCTTAATGCATGAGGTTGTGGAAATAAAATATCAGGATATGTATAATATGTCAATGCAGTTTTACAGTGTTAATCTCATTATAGCTGCAGTGCTGACATTGTCCAAGAGAGCCTTTGTTTGGCATTAGAGTCTCATTGACTTCCTGGTCCCTGGCTTTAGACCTATCCTAAGGAAAAAGCAGAGAAGCTAAACCAATCACTGTCTTTTATCCATGACAATGGTATTCAAGAGATATTCCTGATACGTTTAATTCATTAATGATAATTGTAATAAAATATACCCATATTATTGTATAACTCTTATACAGGTGGATACTACACATGAGAATCCTAGCCTAAATGACTACATGCGTATCTTATAATTACATATATTTACATTAAATTGAAATTGATTCCCCTTAAAATGAATGACTTTCGACAAGATTTAAGATTAAAAATCTAACAGGTTGAGTGTGTGTGATTAACGGAGATTAGAGCACTTTACTTTGTTCTGATCGAGGAAAACAAAAGCCAGTCTTCATCAAAGGAAAAGGAGGCCTACAGCCATGCCACTATTAAATGTGCTTATGCTGGCAGTGCAATCTGTTCCAGGATATGGCCCTACTGACTTCCCCCTGCTGTACCCCTGACAATACCCATACTAACTTCCTCCTTCACATGCAGGGAAATGGCCTGGTTCTTCAATTATTTACAAACACACTTCTCCTGTACAATAGGATCTCATTAAACGTATACAACAAAAACACAACATTAAGAATGATGTTTAGGTTCTAGTTATAGGTACATACGAGGTACTGTACTCGGTACTAGGGAAGTAGCTATGTGTAACTGAAAAATAGACTAAATGAAATTAAAGTCTCTATGTGCAAGTTGAACGGAGGAGGCAGTAGTCTTAAAATGTATTGATGCTCAGTCGCCAAAATGATTTACGAGGTTGTTTCCATTGTTTTCTCCCTTTGGAGCATTGATTTATGGCCGTTATAAAACCCCATATCCAGTGATGTCACATCAAAATGCGACTATGTCCTCTAGTTGACAAATTACAGTTGTGGCAAAGTTTGGACACAAACACATGAGGATAGTGTGCTGTTTTAAAGTATTATTTGTTACTGTATATACAAAAACATCTTCAAATTGCATTTGTTTTATACTTTCTTTCACACTACATGTTCCATGCTCACCTTGTACATTCAAGTGCTTTTGGAATGTCTCAATGTGTCATTTGAAAAAAACATGCATCATTGTAATAAAACCCCACTAGGCGTAGACTGGTTGAATCAATGTTGTTTCCACATTTCATTTCAATGAAATTACGTTGAACCAACGTGGAATGGATATTGAATTGATGTCTGTGCCCATTGGGATGTGATTGAACTTAAATAAGCTAACAAAATTATGGGAATCTACATTATAAACAATGCCAGTTGTCTTTCTAAACAACCATATTTTCTCAGTGCCTTATCTGTTTGTCTCCTTGTCTATATGAAACACCATCCAGAAACACAGTTTTATATTGTAAAACATTGTCATGTTTAACATTGTAACCCTCACTTGACCTCATCAATGTGTCAAATACAAAGTTTACTCTGAAATGAATTGACTCTGCATAATATTTGAGAAATATTCTACAGTACTTATGGATAATAGGTACCGTTAGTGAGAGTGATGGATTTCCTGGCATTATAATACTTCTTCATCAGGGAAAAACAAAAGTCTGCAACTCCAACAAAACTAATTAAAATGACAGAACTTCACAGCAGTGAATGAGGAATGTAGTCATTTACGGCACAGGCTCTGATTAGACATAGCTCTTGAACAGCTCCACAGATCTGTGTGTATTTATATTTTGACGGCAATATTGCCTCTCGTCTTCAGTTCTTCTCAAACCATAGCTCAGCGAATCTATGGCGGCCTCAGGCATTCTAATACATACTGCCTCTGACGGAGTGTACAGAAAATGAAAATACAATTTTAATTGCAAATGGCTCCACTTCCCGGTCCAGTGGTAGCACATTAGCATGTAAAGAGAATCATAGATGATCCCATCAAAGCAGACGGAAAAAGCCAACCTCTCATTCATACTCACTAAATTGCGTCAGTGCCATCATTATCATAGTTATTTTTGCCGTCAATCTGCTTCTACACTTGAGAGAGGGTGCAAGGGTGAAATCCATAATTTTGCATGAATCACTTAATTTTTTATACAATATTTGATGGCTGCATCATTGAAATTAAAAGGGAAGAATCCACAATGTCCTTTTAACACAAACCTCTTCTAGAATTGGAACAGCATGGTTTCTGCTATACATCAATGTACATCCTGTGACATAATTATATAAAAATAACATCCAAATTAAATTGTACAGACCTACATACACTCCCCTCTGTATTTATTTGGACAGTGAAGACAAAATGTGAACATTTAGCTCTATACTCCAGCATTTTGGATTTATGATCAAATGTTTCATATGAATGTCACCTTTTATTTGAGTGTATTTTCAGACTTATTTGTTTTACTATTTAGAAATTAATACATTTTTTCCCCCATAGGTATTTGGACAAATTCACTTATAGTGTATTATAGTAGTCAAAAGTGTATTATTTGGTCTCATATTCCTAGCACGCAATGACTACATCAAGCTTGTGACTACAAACTTGGTGGAAGTATTTGCAGTTTGTTTTGGTTGTGTTTCAGATTAAGTTTTTCACAATAGGAACTGAATGGTGAATAATGTATTGTGTCATTTTGGTTTTCTGAACACCGTGGATGCTACCATGAGTATGGATAATCATGAATGAATCATGAATAATGGTGAGTGAGAAAGTTACAGATTAACAAAGATCATACCCCACACAAAAATGCTAACCTCTCAACCTTTGCACCAATGTCTCTTGATTCAGTCAATTTTAACGGAATCAGATTTTTTTGGGCTCTTATTATATGGCCTACATTCCATCTCGGAAGACGTGGAGCATAAAAAATGTGCCACGGATTCCCAGATAGGAAATGTGACAATGTTTCAAAATCCCTCCTGATAATTTATTGAAAAATAGCAGAGATCTCAATTAAAGTTGTCTTCTCCCTGCTAAATCAATGAAGCTGCCTCCTGTTTTTAACCGAATAGCCAACATACTGTATCATAAGTTTGAAGAAAAGTGTGTTTGACAGGTTGTAGCCAGCAGAAAGGTACACTGTAGCTCCATTTCCTTGCATGCTTAACTGTGTTACACAACTGAATATGCAACTGAACCTCAATCGTTTCATATCTTCATGAACAGAAGGGGCCTGCAAGAAGAAGAGGAGAGGCAAACTAAAGCTTTGATGTCTGTATCTGCAAGGCTTCCAGAAACTGCATTGTAATGTCTGTCAGGAAGACTGTTCCAGATGTTGAACTATGTGACGCTAATGCTAACTGAGGCCCTCATACTGTCTCTTGTTTACATTCTGGTGAAACTAGGTCTTCTCAGACACACTGGCTTTCAGCTCCATAAATCATTTACTGGCCTTTGGAAAATCCTGAGAAAGTATAAAGAGCAAGACTATCAGACAGCTACAAAAGGCTCTCGAAGCTCATGTGAGATGGACTGTCCAATGATTGAGTATTGACTCATTTTTGATTGGGGAGAAGAAGAAAAAAACATGGCGGTTAGATGCGACAAAGATGACAAAAAGCAAAATTGAGTGTTAAGCTAGTTCTTAGCCCCATAGCTACATCAAGGCTACATCAGATACTTCATAGGAAGCCAGTCTGACGAATGAGAGGAGACTTTTGAAAGCCACTCCAAAGGCATGCCATCTGAAGTGTGTGTATATACCCTTATGATGTGAAAATGTTATGCATATTCTCCCCTTTACCAAAGCAAACCCTTTCATTATGAATAAGCATTTATGAATGAGAAATGATCAATAACACGTTGAACATGCAGCCTAACAACCACCTTTTCTTTAATGGACTATGGAGCGTTGTGTTTTCTTCTGTAGCAACAAGTTTGCTTCACAACATCCAATCTCCAAAATAGAGTACTATAAAGCTTTCATCTGGACCTTTAGCCATCTACTATAATTTACCTTGCAAGGGGAAGAAGCCCCTCTGGCATAGCTCATAGTCTTTGAGGCCTGCAAGCCTCTTCAACTATGAGAAGGTCACATGATAGAGAAAAGAGCTGAAATACGGAAAACTGCACAAAACAATGCAATTCTTCTATATCGAGCAGTCTGGCTGAATCTGTGGAACAAGAATGTACAATCCTATTCACACAGTAAAGCGATGAAGGGGAGAGGATGAGCAAAACACAATGAGATTTGATGAGCAAGAGAGCAACACAAAGAGAGGACAAGGGAGTTAAATACAGATAGGGGAAGGAGGGAAAGAAGGGAAGTGGATGGAGGTAAGGTATGCAGCGCCAGAAACAGCAATGCACTGCAAAGCTCCAGGACCAAGACGACTATGCAGGCGCCCATAGCAGAGAGAGAGAGTGGCTGAATGGAAAATCTGCGTGGCGTGAGTTAGAAGATGGTGCCTTTTTATTGCGTGAAAACACACTGGGATACTCGTAAGCTGATTAGCACACTTGGAGAAAGCCTTTTTAGGGCTGAAACAGTATTTTCCTCCCAACCCTCCAACATACTTTACCCCAGAGTTAAGCCTGTGTATTTTCAATGAGCAATCCTTTTCAATTGACCCCCACTTCAAGTGTTGTATTGGGTGGCCTAGGATGGTCTAGCGCAGGGATTCCCAAACTTTTTCACTCAGGCCCCGCTTCCAGCATTGGGGAACATCCCACGCCTATTTCTGTAGGCACAAGCACTGTTCAATGACACAAACTTTTCACATACAGTACATCTTGGAGAGTGGAAAGAAACATTTGCAGGTTTAACGCGTATTTCCTACAATTCTACACAGTTTTAAACATAACAACAAAATCTATGGGCAAAAGAACCAAGCTAAAAAAACGTTAGCTGACATGGTCTAGTTGATCTTGCCATTTCTGACAAGATATAAATAGCTCTCTAAGCTATGCAATGACTGACATGACAAGAGGAAGACTGATGATGCACTACCCAATTTCTAAATTGCACCTTGTGTATTCTACTATTACAACCTTTAAGTAAGTTCCAAATAAAATCTAATCAAAATTATTGGTCATATATATATATATATATATATACAGTTGAAGTCGGAAGTTTACATACGTAAAACTCAAATTCAATGCAAAACTCAAACTTCATGTTAACAAACTGTAGTTTTGGCAAGTCGGTTAGGACATCTACTTTGTGCATGACACAAGTAATTCTTCCAACAATTGTTTACAGACAGATTATTTCTGTCTGTAAACAATTGTTTCACTTATAATTCACTATATCACAATTCCAGTGGGTCAGAAGTTTACATACACTAAGTTAGCTGTGCCTTTACTTACACAAAGTGAGTGGCACCCTGAACCAAAAAGGCTACCACAGCATTTTGCAGCGCCATGCAATACCCTCTGGTGTACGCCTAGTTAGTCAGGGGTTTATCCTACAGCAAAATAATGACCCAAAACATACCTCCAGTCTATGAACTACCTTAGATTGAATGGCCAGCACAGTCTCCAGACTGAAACCCTATCGAGCTGGTTTGGGATGAACTGGGAAGAAGGGTGAAAGCAAAGCAACCTACAAGTGCAACACATGTGTGGGAACTTCTGCAACAGTGTTGGGAAGAACTTTCCAAACAATATTTGATTTCCGTTTTGATGTCTTCACTATTATGCTACAAAGTAGAAAATAGTAAAAATAAAGAAAAACCTTGAATTAGTAGGTGTGTCCAAATGTTTGACTGGTAATGTATAAATATACAGTATATACAGTGGAGAGAACAAGTATTTGATACACTGCCGATTTTGCAGGTTTTCCCACTTACAAAGCATGTAGAAGTCTGTAATTTTTATCATAGGTACTCTTCAACTGTGAGTGACGGAATCTAAAACAAAAATCCAGAAAATCACATTGTATGATGTTTAAGTAATTAATTTGCATTTTATTGCATGACATAAGTATTTGATACATCAGAAAAGCAGAACTTAATATTTGGTACAGAAACCTTTGTTTGCAATTACAGAGACCATACGTTTCCTGTAGTTCTTGACCAGGTTTGCACACACTGCAGCAGGGATTTTGGCCCACTCCTCCATACAGACCTTCTCCAGATCCTTCAGGTTTCGGGGCTGTCGCTGGGCAATACGGACTTTCAGCTCCCTCCAAAGATTTTCTATTGGGTTCAGGTCTGGAGACTGGCTAGGCCACTCCAGGACCTTGAGATGCTTCTTACAGAGCCACTCCTTAGTTGCCCTGGCTGTGTGTTTCGGGTCGTTATCATGCTGAAAGACCCAGCCACGACCCATCTTCAATGCTCTTACTGAGGGAAGGAGGTTGTTGGCCAAGATCTCGCGATACATGGCCCCATCCATCCTCCCCTCAATACGGTGCAGTCGTCCTGTCCCCTTTGCAGAAAAGCATCCCCAAAGAATGATGTTTCCACCTCCATGCTTCACGGTTGGGATGGTGTTCTTGGGGTTGTACTCATCCTTCTTCTTCCTCCAAACACGGCGAGTGGAGTTTAGACCAAAAAGCTCTATTTTTGTCTCATCAGACCACATGACCTTCTCCCATTCCTCCTTTGGATCATCCAGATGGTCATTGGCAAACTTCAGACGGGCCTGGACATGCGCTGGCTTGAGCAGGGGGACCTTGTGTGCATGCAGGATTTTAATCCATGACGGCGTAGTGTATTACTACGCCGTCTTTGAGACTGTGGTCCCAGATCTCTTCAGGTCATTGACCAGGTCCTGCCGTGTAGTTCTGGGCTGATCCCTCACCTTCCTCATGATCATTGATGCCCCACGAGGTGAGATCTTGCATGGTGCCCCAGACCGAGGGAGATTGACCATCATCTTGAACTTCTGTGAGAGCCGGAAGTCTTACTGGTTGGTAGGTGATCAAATACTTATGTCATGCAATAAAATGCAAATTCATTATTAAAAAATCATACAATGTGATTTTCTGAATTTTAGTTTTAGATTCCATCTCTCACAGTTGAAGTGTACCTATGATAAAAATTACAGACCTCTACATGCTTTGTAAGTAGGAAAACCTGCAAAATCGGCAGTGTATGAAATACTTGTTCTCCCTACTGTACATAGTTTAGGAACCCCTGGTCTAGCGGTCTAGGCCTCCTGTGCAAATGTACCGCCGCAGCATGCGTTTGAATCAATCCAATAACCGTAGTGTTGCAAGCACCACAGTCCAGCCATCTGAGCCCCCTGAACCACCAACCTCCTACTCACCCATATAAAAGCCTCACAATCTGGGCCTCCACCAGGGGAAGACTGAGGCAATCTCTCTCCACTGAGCCTTCTCCACAGAGGGACAGAGTCAGTCAAGAGTGAAGATCTCAATTCTAGGGCACTGCCATGACAGTCTCAGTCTGGCTGCCTGGTGTGTGTGTGTGTGTGTATGTGTGTGTGTGTGTGTGTGTGTGGTGGGTTTCATGTTAGACTAGAGAGTAATGCTGACCTTAGTTTATCTCTCAGGATTCCATCCTGGCCGGGCCACCTACCCCCAACCATTACAGCCTCTCACCTTCCCTTCATCCATCCATCCATCCCTTCCTCCCCCTATCTATCCCTCTCTCTTGGGGTGAGAGTGGGACCAGACGGCCAGTAGCTGTGGTAAAGAAGTCAGGCAGCTTTGTGTGCCTCCACCTCTGCCAAGCCACACCAGTCTGCAGGCTCTAACCTCTGCACGCTAGCCTTTTAAAAGCGTAGGGATACGCTACCAACAACTAGATCCAGTCATTAAAAGGCTTGTGCCACAAAGCCTCTGATCTATTTGACTTTCCCTGTCATACGGATTTCTGCTGGCTTATAATTTTCTGGGCAACAGTGAAAGCAAGCTCATTTTAATGCTGCAACTGTCAAAAAGATTCCCCGTTTTATATTTTCAGTGAGAGGTTATTGTGCTTTTCCCTTCATTCCAGATGCAACATGGTAAAACAGACGTGTTTATGTCGGGGTGGGAAATGTAAAGAGTACGAAGCTGCCCAAGTACAATACAAAAAAAGGAGATCAATGGCGATGTCACTGTCAGATATTCAAAAAAGTTCACCATTAATGAGAGCACGGCGTTCCACGACTTTGCCACCTTAATAACATTTTCTGTGGAAGAAATGGCAAAATAACATCTATAGTTGCTAGACGCATGAGAATTGCCAGTAGAGAATACATTCTAGCTGGTTCCCACGACACAGATTAAGCCCATATGCCTGGACTAAAACACATTTTCAATGGAGGTATTCCGTGGGCATACTTTTTAGCCCACGATTAGGCTTAATATGGGTCAGAATTTCAGACCAAAAAAGGCTATTAGGTCTATGGGGGTAACTTTGCTAAACCAGTTCAGATGAAGTGTCAACTTCATATCACATAGTACAAATCTTAATTCAGCACAATGATAGTGTGTGGAACACAGGTTTATAGTGCTGGGGAGCGCTTTTATTTCTCAAGTTAAAAATACATAGAAAATGTATTCTGATCAATTATAAAGTAATTATATTGAATTACCACAACAATTCCATGAAAAACAATAGAATGAGAAACTAAATAAATATGTACGCTAGAGCAGCCTAGAGGTAGGCAAATTGTGTTTTTTCCCCCTGGCGGTTCTCATTGGCGGTGGCGAGAATGATGAAGAACTGTAGGCTACATGTGTGCACTGCGGAGGCCCGTTGGAGGCTTGACAACGTTGAAAAAAAATTCACTGTGTCTGCCTTGATGTTCATAAAACCCCAACAACCCCCTCTTGCGCAGTAGAACCCAGAACGATATGTGACCACTTGGTTAACGCGACGCTAAGGACACCCAAACCAGAGTGGCCACCGCAAAGCCTAAGAGCCTGACCCTCTCTGGACGTTGCTGTAGCCCTGCTTGGGTAGCCTGTCTATCATAAGTTCTATGATATGTTACGAATTACAATTTGTATTATATGTTATGAATTTGCATGTTGCGGATTCTAGCTAGGTTTCTATCTTGCTAACGTTAGCTAGGATAGGGGATGTGTTAGCTAAAAGGGTTAGGGATAGGGGAAGGGTTAGCTAAAAGGGTTAAGGTTATGGAAAGGGTTCATGTTAGGGTTAGGGGAAGAGTTAGCTGACATGTAGTTTCAAAGTAGCTGAAAAGTAGTAAGTAGTTGAAAAGTAGCTAATTAGCTAAAATGCTAAAGTTGTCTGTGATGAGATTCAATCTCCTAACCTTTGGGTTGCTAGATGTTCACGTTTTGCCTTAAGTAACCATCTGTCTTATGTAACCATACCAAACATAACATATCATACTTTTTAAGTGGCCTGTATTTACATTTACTATGTTAGATGTAATAATGCATTTAGGTTATCGTTTATAGAGATGCATGAATACACCACACCAAAAGCTTGATTTTATGGCTGTTTTGAAACAAATTTTCCTGCAATTTTTCTTAGTAATGATTTTGTTCCCTACTTGGTCAATTGATCTGATGATTACATCTATGCAATTAAATTATATGAATTGATAGTTCACCTCTCTGTTTTCTTTTATTCTGTAATAGGGTATATTGTAACCATGTGTTCAAGCTAATCAAATCAAAGTTTATTTAGTGCTGTACTTTTAGAACCATGAAGGGCACTCCAATCGTTTAAAATAACACTCCTTAAGATCTGTGCCTATAGGGTTGCAATATTTCAGAAACGTTCAATAAATTCCCTGGTTTTCCGGAAATCCTGGTTGGAGGATTCCGTATTTCCTGTTTATTCCCTCCTGATTAGGGGATGCCTCCAACTGAGACTTTGGGAATACCAGGGAATTTATTGAAAGTTCCTGTAATTTTGCAACTGTAGTTGACTATGCCTCATTGTCCTACTCATCACTTATTATTATATTTACAAATAGCAAATTATCAGTTCTCACCATGGTGCTTGTTTAGTAAAGTTAGATAGAAGCTGAATCAATGTCTTGCAAGATCACATAACAATTCATTTGTTTTTTATATAACAGAACCAAATATAATATTATAGCATAGTAGGCCTATAACGTTACTGTTACACCAAAAACACCTCCTCATTTCTAATGAGATTTTAGGATGGTTAGCTGAAACTGAATAGCTCCAGAGCCATTAGGCAAGATATATGCTTTGATTGAAACAAAATACAAGAAAGGCTAATAGTTTGATAACACCATCTGGTCTAATTTTGCTCAAGAAACAGTAATTCAAGAAGATCGATCAAAATGCATAGACTATTCCCATGAAACTGATTGAGATTCAGTTTAACCGGTACAACGGTGAATAATTATAATTCCTGACTGACAGTGATGATGACCTATTTTGTAATTCGGTATGCCTAACTTGGTATTTGAGGCTATTAAAAATATAACATTTTCTTGAGACATTATGTGTGGGCATAGGCAAATGTTGCAATTGGAAGATGCCTTGATGCATATTCTATACAGGGCTCTCCAACCCTGTTCCTGGAGAGCTACCATCTTGTAGGTTTTCATTCCAACCTTAATCTAGCGAACCTTATTCAAATAATTAGCTGGTTTATAAGAGGAATCAGGTTAGTTACAACTGGGGTTGGAGTGAAAACCTACAGAATGGTAGCACTCTACGAAAAGGGGTGAAGAGCTCTGTAATGATAGGCTATTCAATAGGCTGCATCTGTCGGTACAAACTTTGATTGATGAAATTACGACGGAACCAACAGTATTTCATTTGTGGTTTGAAATCGATCTCTTAAATAGCAGGATTTTTAAAAACCTCCTAAATTAACCTGTTTGTTTCATACTAATTCTTCTTTTTAGTTCACTTCATTGCAAAATCTGCAGGAGGTTTCCCTTTACATTGTTTACACCACATTCTCGGTGGCTTTCGAGAGAAGTTGCTAGATAGTGGCTGGACACTGTTGGAAAGCTCTTGGATGACGTCCAAAATCTTAACCATTAACGACATCCTGATGCTAACTCTGCCCTTCTCTCTCTGCCTTTCAGACTGACTGTTCCATTGCTGCTCATCTTCTCTCATCTTCACAGGAAAATAATCATGTCGTCTGCACATGTTTTGATATGGTAAGTTGCTCCATTATGTCCCTGTAATGCAGGCATAGATTAGTCCTGGAGGGCTAAAGCGGCAAAATTCATACTAGGATGACTTATTACATATTTTTTATAGTCACATGTTTGCGCTGATTATTCATCCTTAGCTTTATGGCCCCACAAAAAAAGAAAAGTTGTATTACATTATTGGCCACAGCCACCAAACATTATTCTGAAAAGAATGTAACATTTTCAAAATGTATTTTTCACTTGGTAGCACCGATTAAGGGGGAGGACTTGGGATATAGTCAAAGTTGATTAAAAGCAACTTCAATCAGTTCTGGAACTGTGACATGGCGGAAAGTACCACTGCCTTCCCTGTTTGAGCTCAGTCTGCACCAGTCTTTCTGATCTGGGCTTGGTATTGATACACAGATGCGTCACATGGAAAGAAAGGGAAAAGCAGTGGGTGGCTTTTCAAAATGTGTCTTCACAGATTCAAATACTAATATATGCATACCAACAGTGGAAGCACTTAAATATAATAACACAGCCTTGACATCCACATATCAAATTCGCATTATCAAGAGATCAGATGAAAACAAAGAAACTTTAAGAGACTGAACTGCAATGTAGAGCCTTTGAGAGACTGAACTACAATGCAGAGACTGAAATGCAATGCATTTGAGGTACCGAAATGCAATTCATCTCTTTAAAGCCATCGAGCTCTATCTATCTGGTGATGCAGATGCATAGACCTGAGTGACCGAAGGTTATCTATTTGTATACAACATGCACAATAAAGCACAAATGTTATTGCATGCATGTCATGTTTGTTATCATATCCAGCCATTGGCAATTTTCATTCTCATGACATGAGGTCATCAACATGAAGGTTTCATATGTTATTCATATGATTAACACTGATAGTTTTAGCATTACTATGTTTTCAATGTCAATTGTCAGAATAAATTATTTGATTGTAGCAATACCGTGTTACGTCAATGACACATATACCAAATAATATGAGATATGATCAGTGTTTCCCGGGAAAATAGCACACAGTGGATTTGACGTTCAACTGCAGTAGTCTTAAAACCGAGGCAGAATAATTCATTGCTGGAGGGCTTAAGCATAAGGACACAGGGGTGGCTCTAGGTGAATAGGGACCCACTGCACTGATCCAGGATCTTTATTTTTTATTTTTTACTCAAACCCAGCACAAATCCTCCCGTTATGTGCAACAAGATAACAGCTGACCAGAGGCCTGTGCCAATCAATGTGCCCAATTCCCAACCATTCTATGTTCTCGCATTGTAATGGATGTGGTAGGACATTGCACAATGGAACAGAGACACTGGCACAGCACACAGCCAATTATTTGTCTTTCCTTTTCTCTGTTTATATTGGTTTTAAAAAGTAAGAAAGACTGATTATACAATAATAATGCTGTGTTTTCTTTACACGGATGACTAGTATGCAGGGGTGGTTTTACAATAGGCAACTCAACCTGGAATAATAAACCAGTTGGTGCTCTGAAGCACTGTTTTAATGGTATTTCTTTACCTTCTTATTAAAAAGTGAAAAATAACTCTACAAAGAGAGTTTGTCACAAAACTTAATGCCCTGACTCACGGTTACAGGCTCAATGCGATAAATCGATCGTTGACAGTAAAAATGACGCACACACACACACCAACAGTAATTCTTGTCTTTCAGGAACGTCCATTCATACAAATAAAATGTCAAGGTCTTACAGAGGCTGGGTTGACTTATTTCCTGTGTTTTTTCTAGATATTTCTATTCGTATAAAGTTTGCTTTCTGAAATACAAATGGATGTGCCCTGTAAAATATTAATGAAGCCGTCTAAAATTGGAGCATGGGTCCCCTTTGATGAAGTCAATGGCAAATTAAAATTTGAGAGGAAAACCGAATGTCTCCTCTGATAAAATTATACAACAACAATCCACTCTGTTGTTTAAAATATAACAGCGTCTGGTTTGCGTTAGGGGAACAGCTATATTAAGACAACCGCAAAACGCCATGATGGACAGCAATGACCATTTAGCTATAGATACATTTTCAGACAACAATCCCAATGAATGTATACTATACCTATGGAGTATGCATATCCTAAACCCTAATACAAATATTTATCTACCACGGTAAGCTGCTAAACACATATTTGTACATCTTCCTTGATCATCCGTTGTTATTTTTTAGCTTTCACTCATCTTTTTTCTTTTGTGAGGGAATGTGGTGAGGCGACAGCAACAGTATTGGTAATCAGCAGCTGTACTCCTGTTTGAAACCAAGATAAAGCCTTTGTGGAGACCGTTGAATACGGCAATGATCTCAAAAGGACGGGCAGCTCTACCGCAGCTCAACCTCAACATTACAGCAAATGCTGCTGGGATATCTCCCCCATAATGACCCTTTCTAGCATCCTCCTCTTGTGGAGATGGAAGCTTGGAAGTTCTGGTAAAAAAAAACAACTTAATACCTTAGAAGACCCTGAACCTTGACAGTTTTGTCTGAGCTCGTCTGAATCGAATAATAAACTCATGTTCGTCTTATGTAAGATAAAAGCAGCAAATAACATCTCACGCTATATACCAATGAGATGTTATGCTTTTTTACATTTTGCATAGCAATACTCAATGGGGTATTATTACATTTATAACTGAGTCTATTTACATGCAATATTACAGGAAATGCACATCTCATGCCATCCCAAAAAATAAAAACCATTGTTAATAATAATAATTTATTACATTTCTATAGCACTTTTCATAGAATCTCGATGTGCTTCAAGAGCAAAAGAACAAACAAGCAATATATCATCATATATCACAGTTCAACCAATAGAGGCCAAGTCTTTGAAAGCTGTTAATCCCACTTTTACACTATGTTAGTAAACAATGCTATTAAATCCAGTGTCTTTGGATTGTTTGCTTTGGGTTTATCGGGCTACTTAGTGTTGCCAGTTTTCTTGGTAGCATTGTTTGTTTCTCGTGCAAATGAATGTCCACTGTCACTATCAATTAATTAATCCTGACACTAGATTGTGACGGGTCACTAATGACACCAAATATAGAAACTGTCAAACAGCTATTGGAAGTCAAGTCCTGTACTGAATATAACATCTATTATAATTCAGACAATTAATATTGACTCAAGAGCAGGGCCACCTGGCTTGCCAGATTACATACAGGTGTAACTGAATCCCTAATGCAATTTAAGAGCAGGCCTAAAACTATTTTCTTTAAAAAGATTATATTTATCTCTGTATTATGGATCTCCTGATACTAAGATAAAATGTTTCATATCACAGCACTCATGTTTTAGATATCAAATGGTATTCAATAAAGAGTCAGGTATATCAGTATAGTGCAGATCTGCAAGCAGGACTCATATATCGTGTAACAGCTGTCTGAGTAGACATTGAGAACTACGTTCAACTCTTAAGCATTGGAAAAGTGACCCATTTGATTCAAATTAGTAGTCAGTACCATTCTACTTTCCGCATACACACATGGCCCAACCAGGTAGTTCCATAGAGATAGATTTCATTGGGACTGAAGATAATGTGAAAGCAGAACTTACAGTACTGTACGTTCCCCTATGGTTCTGTTCAGTAGAAAGTGGACTGTAAAACAAAACTTTGCAATATGTGTAGACTCCAAATCAATGAACAAATGGTAAGGCTACAGGAGTTGTCTAGAAACACACTATGGGCTAAATGTTAAATACAGTAGGAGGAATAGGTTCTAAATGGAGACTCTGGGGTCAACGAGTAGGTGACAAATTCTCAGTGACAGTCGGAACATTTGAACCACACACAAACACACACGCACACACAGACACACTAACACACACATTACTTTTGAAGTATTTTACATTTGTGTGACTGTCCTTGTCTATCAGTGTATCCGTGTTTTGCTATTTGTCATGTTTTTTTTTTGTGTTTTTTTTGTGGACCCCAGGAAGAATAGCTGACACTTTTGCAAAAGCTAAAGTCGATCCAAATAAACAAATAAACCACATTGTAGAAACAAAATGGTAAAATAATCATGCACAACGCGCATTTTGTTGCGAAAACACCTCATTATGAATTCAGTATACATCAGGTCGTAATTTACATTGAACGTTGAGAAAATAGGGGGGGGGAAAGTCCACCAGATTGTATGGCATGACGATTTAGGTTAAAACTCCTGTCTGTTTCACTATGGATTTTTCAGGCCGCCATTTTCTCCACCCAATTAGGGAACATTACCTAAAGCGGTTCCCACATGAATGTTTGAAGAGCCCTTATACTACTACATTAGAGGCCCCCTCTCTCCGCAACACACGTGCACTAACACTACACCACCTGCATTCAGGAGACGGGGAAGGGAAAAACATGCTGTGTTGATCTCTGCCATTTCTCTACTTGGCCACTAATTACCCAGTCATAACCTAGCCTCTCCAATCAGTTCACCAGAAGGCATATTTTAGGGCAGCCATCATTCATGGAGTAACAGTATGTGGTTATCAATCATTAAAACATTGTTTTGCTGATCTTACACTAAAGCTCATCAATCATGTATTCCCCTAAGAAAAGAAGGTGCAGAAAAATGAAGGTGAAGGGCATTGATTGGTCTCAAGGCCCATAGCCAAGGGTCTATCCATCTGTGTTTTCCTTCTCTTTTCTCCTAAACCCTAATGTCATCAGGCAACATATTAATCATGAAATCATTTTGCCACTGACATGTTTGCCTCTCTCTATCCTCTCCAATTTTCAAGAGGACGCTCATCAAACAGAGCTTTTCCTCTCCATTTCTGAATTCTTTAGACTCACATTCAAAACTACAGTGTACACAGGAAGTTCAGACTGGTGTTTTTCCTCACCAACCTGAACTATGACCGTTCCACATGTGCTGATCACAGCATAAATGCTAACAGTCCTCATTGAAATTCATAAGTAAACCCCACATATAGCCCAGCTAGCCAGGTTCTGAGATAAAAACTGATTGTGCCTACACTATCTTTGTCCTCATGAGAGTAGACCTTTTATTTTCCTTTTTGTGGATGACTGGCAATTTTAATTTTAATTTTAATGTCCTTCTATTTTACTGGATAAATAATTTTGTCTCCTCTTGTCCTCGACTCCAACAGTCAGACAATGACTCTTCTCAGCACTTGTAATTGAACAGGAGTTTTTTTCTTCCTCTCTCTCTTTTCCTTCTCTCTTAGGTGCTACAAGGAACAAAGTTACACTCTCCACAATTTAACCTCCTAGAGTCGATGTCCATGCCCCCGCAGAAATCTAAATCTAAATCTCAATCCACCGCATCCGCAAATGTCACACTTCCGCATCCGTGGTGAAAGGTGACTGAGCTAGAGCAGTGTTTGTCAGACCATGAGACATCACAAAAATCAGTCTTCTCACAAAATCGTCTGTAGCGTCCAAACGGTTTGGCCTACGAACTATTATGACCGTCCCTGTATGGACGACGTACATGTTGTTGTTTTGGTCTAGGATGCCCACAGGCCTCACAAGACTTGTCTGAAGGCACCCCTGTACCGTTTGAAAATGAATTGAAGTATACAGCATATGTACACAGTGTAGTGTCAAATAAGGGGTTAAAAACACAAAAATTGTGATCTTTCTTATATCTCTCATATATAGGACAGACACTTCAGAACAAACGTCCTTACATTTTTGGGGTGGAACTATTTGTTGTTCTATGTAGTGAATCTATTATTCATTGCATTTGTATGGGCTAATAGCAGTAAGGCCAAATGAACATTTATCAAATAATTTGTGTATATTTTTTTTATACTTCAAGGGGTCTTAAAATTCCAAATCAAACAGCGTAATGATCCTTGGTTAGACCTTCTGAATTACCTTCACTTATTGGCTCCACCAACTGTTGTTGAATTAGTGTAAATGTAGTCTTAGGCAGGATCATTAACATAATATCCGTTTGATCCAATGAGCCAGGTCTCTGCCATCTTTAACTGTTTAAGCCTTGAGGTATTCTTTCATATCCCTGATAGTTTGATGAAATTCATTATTTGCCTATCAGTCGCCTCACCTGGTCTCCCGTTAGTAACTAACTTGCTGATTGAACTGTAATGCTTTATTAACTAGGTGTGTGCTTTAATTCCTTAATTACATGACTCCCACAGACCCAAGGTCAAAATCCCCACCCTACACACCTTGCCAGATGGGTAATTGGTGTCATTTCTCTGTGTCCCTATCAGCTTCCCTAGGCTGCAGATTTTTTGAAGGGGGTTCATTGTTCTATCCCAGTGTGTTATTGGTCTTGACTGGGCCAAATAAACAGATGGGATTCTCCGTCGTCTGCTGACAATCATACGGTCGAATACTGAAACATTAAATAGGTGCAGATTACACTCCCTGATTCGAAAGCATAAAGAGGGTCCATGATGTCGGTTGTCATAGCAGCGTGGCATCTCCAATAGAGCATTAAAAAAACGAAGAAGTGAAAGAGAGGAGGAGAGAGTGGGTGCCGCAGGGTGAGTGAGTTGTGTAACTTGGACCCATCCATGATGTAACAAAAAGATTCCTAGCAGCTCCGTTCTTCGCCAAAGGCTGATTAACCTTTTAAGGAACGGACCCATTTTTTCAATTTTCACCTAAAATGACATACCCAAATCTAACTGCCTGTAGCTCAGGACCTAAAGCAAAGATATGCATATTCTTGATACCATTTGAAAGGAAACACTTTGAAGTTTGTGGAAATGTTAAATTAATGTAGGAGAATATAACACATTAGATCTGGTAAAACATAATACAACCAGGTTTTTTTTGGTCACATCATCTTTGAAATGCAAGAGAAAGGCCATAATATTACATAGGAGTCCAGGCGCAATTTTCATTTTGAGCAGTGCATGTGCAACGTTTTAAACTGATGAACCATCTCATTACTGTTCAAAATGTTGTATCAAGTCTGCCCAAATGTGCCTATTGGTTTATTGATAAATTTTCAAGTACAAAACTGTGCACTCTCCTCAAACAATAGCATGGTTATTTCACTGTAATAGCTACTGTAAATTGGACAGTGCTGTTAGATATGTCTATGACCTGGGAAATATTCTTGTTACTTACAACGTCATGCTAATCATATTAGCTCACGTTAGCCCAACCGTCCCGAGGGCGGGACACAATCTTTTAATCCCAGGTCCATGGCATGAGGAGGGACATAAAGAGGCTGTTTCAAGAGGGCTGGGCTAATCAATATTGACAAGTGTTCCTCAAAGAGAGTAGGAGTGACTCATGTTTCAAAGTGATTAAATTGCCGATGCTACACGGCTATGCTCTTCTCTGTTTGAAGAGAACCCTTTGACTAGAATGTCTCACTGAAGTCTCTCCCTCAAAAGATCAACTTGTGTTGTGTCCCCAGCTGAATGTGTTGTCTTCTCTCTGCCGTTGCTGTGTATCAAGATGAATAGTCCAGTGTAGAAGGCAGATGTCGTGATAATAAAACACTTTATTTTATATATTTTGTGCGAACAGTGCAATTTGTACTCAGGCTTTCAATAAAGAGTGAGACCTTACATTTGACTTACAGACAGGTTAATACTACCTAGGGCACAGGCAAAGTGCTAATAATAAGATTAAGACAGTCGGTCCTGAGTTCTAATCTGCAGGAAGAAACCAAGCTTTTTATCAAAGTGGATTTACTGTTTTCCCTGTATATCCTGGTAAAAGCTCCTCTACTACAGGAGGCAAATTAAATGAGAAACTCGAAGCACCACTGTACTATCAAGGTGGATAATAACAACTGAGGGTTCAGACAGGTGGGAGAGCACTGACAGAAAATGACACAATTGCAGCCCTAATTGAGGTACAAACATCATTGTTTACCAATTGAAGTTCTGGTAGCCCTCTTTTTTTCCAGGAAAAGTCAGCTATTTAATGACAATATTTCAATGCCTTATAATCTCTTCCAAAGCCTACACCAACCAGACTGATCCCAGCTAACCATTATGTGTTAAAGTCCCCACGTTACCTAGAGAAAATAACAAAAATGTTGTTTCAGGGACAATTGTTAGTCAGGTAGTCAGACAACACATAAACCATTTATGAGGCTACACTCCACCAGGAGAAAATAGAATGGTATAAAGGTGAAAATGTATGGAGCATTGTATGTAACAATCAGATTGTAAAGGATCTCAAAATAACCCATCTTGAAGCCATCAGTATAGTGTTGCTATGGAGTAGAGCGTTGAGAGCATTGAGTAGTTCATAAAATGGTCAACATACAATTGTTTCATACCTGTTCCATTTTCCCATCTGAACACAATGTCCTTGTTGGGTGTGCTCTGTCATCTCACAATACACCTTCCATCCTATCGAGTAACCCAGATGTCCTAAAATGGACATTGTACACCTGTTCCATTTCATACTCAATGTCTTTGATTGCTGTGCTCCATCTCAAAACACACGATCATCACTTCCCTGGCTCCATCCCACCTCCCATTTGTTTTTAAAGGAGCATAACTGCATGGGTGAATCTCCCGGAAAACTGACAGTCAGCTGCATGGTGCCATGGGTGGCACGCAGCTGCAAAGGGAAAGTCAATACACTCAAAGGGAAAATATATATATCACAGGGTTGACTGTTTTCTTGTTTATCTCTTGTCTGTCTCTCTCACTCTATACCTTCTCTTTATCCCCCACTCATTCTCTTCTCTCACTCCCCCGTATATCTACCCTCTCCCCCCTTTCACCCCCTCTCTCTGCCCTCTCTTTCCCTCCCTCACCCTCCCCCTTCTCTCTCTCACTCCTCCCACTACATTCTCTCTCCCTCCTTCTTTCCCTCCAGCCACCTCCTCTCATCTCTCTCTCCTTTCCCTCGTCTCTCCCTCCTATCTCTCCCACGTCCCTCCTTCACCCTCTCCCTATTTCTCTTCCCGTCCCTCACTCTCCACCTTCTCTCTCTCCCTCCTTTCTCCCACCTCTGTCTGTCCGTTGACTCTCTCACTGACTGCAATGTACTGAGAAAAAAAAAACGTCAACCCTGTGAGACTAATTTTTTACATTGACTGCAATGTATTGAGAAAAATGTCAGCTACTGTGACAGTTTTACCTTTTTTGTGAAAACGTGCCAGGATGACGTTTCATGTTGATAATAGGCTGGAGAGCTGCCTTTTCCCCATTGTTGTGATTATGTTAGCAAGGGTTTATGTGTGGATGCTCTCCAATAAAAGCCACATTCATATGAGTTATTTCAGTAGTCTATAATTTAGTGTCAAAACACTTGAAAGGACAAAGACAAATAGATGTTTGATTGCTAAAGGCTATGAGTGATGGTTTATGATTGTTATGATACAAATCCATAAATTGTGGTCTTTGGATGCTAGAACCTCTAGGCTCTGATGCCAATATGTTTAATGTCACTTCGAAAGCTTGTAAAAAATGTTTTGCCTGTTGGGTCAAATGTGAACGCGGAGATAGCAAAAGTCATTCATACATTTCCCACAGCCGATAACAAAATGGAGATGTAGACACTGACAAATCAATAACCTGGGATATGGTTGCATCGATGTAGTGAGATTCGGGGAATGCTGATGTCACACACCGCCAGCGTGGCGTATTCCAGTTTTTTAATTTAATTTAAAAAACGAAGTTCTCTGTGACAGTGTATTGTTCAATTGAGCAAATATCACGACTGGCATTGATTTATCTATCTGATTTAGTCGAGACTGAGTAGTTTAACCTTTGGATCCTAGCATTTTTATACTGCATCACTTCCAGTTACCGAGGCACAAACACTCATTGGGAAATTGATAATTGTGGCCCTTCTGTCCTGAGTAATCTATGAAATGTTTATCTTAGAGTCATTCAGCTTTCTCTGCGTCTCTCCTCTCTCTCTTTCTCTCTCTCTCTCTCTCTCTCTCTCGTGCCAGTTGATTTGTATTCGCTGTACACTTATCTTTTTGTTGTTGCCAAGCCAATAAAGGGGATTTGACTGCAAGGGCTGCACACCCTGATGTTTGATTGACAGGGCAATGTTCCAGGAGAGATGCTGGGAAATGATCTGAATATTTAACATTATAAAGAACTAATTCTACTCCTCGTGTAGGCTCCAGAATATATTCAGCTGAGGACAGAGGGAAGGGGAAAAAAATAGTGTTGAAAATGTCATTGTGTTGAATTCGCAGCTAATTGAAGATTATCTGGAATAATCTATTAACAATGCTGACAGACCGTCAAATTTGGTGAGTTCTATTTCAAACAGAGTTCTATTTGGTGAGGAGACTGGGAGTTAATTTGAATTACACTTGCAGAGTTGACTTGACTGAAGATGAGCTGGAATTTCATCACGTCTACCCATTCATTTGTTTGGTTGAGCAACACCCTAAATTAGCTGGTGTCGCAATGACCTTGGGACGAAATCATGGGGTGAAATGAGCACATCTCCTGAGGGGTGCAGTGGTCTAAGACACTGCATCTCAGTGCTAGAGGTGTCACTACTGACAACCTGATTCAAATCCAGACTGTATCACAACCGGCTGTGATTGGGAGTCCCATAGGGCGGCACACAATTGGCCCAGCGTTGTCCAAGTTTGGCCGGTGTAGGCCGTCATTGTAAATAAGAATTTGTTCTTAACTGACTTGCCTAGTTAAATAAATAAAAACATCTAAACCTAAATGTGTATTTTCTGCATTATAGCTCTGTGTAATATGTATAGGTATTGTTAAATATTTTTGGTAAAGTTGATCAGACTTTTGACGCGTAAACCTTGGTAATTGTAACAAGGAGATTAGACTTTGGTCTTGACTTTTTGTCAGTGGACTTTGATGACATTATTGAAAGGATGACTCTTGACAGCCAAGGTCGACCGTGAAACACCAACTTCAGCGATGATGAGCCTTCATGCTAATGTCATGTTTCTTTTGGAATAGCTGAACCCCATGTATTGAATGAGCCCCATACACTGGGTGTTCAACAATGGAGAGAGAGTTCATTGGACTAACTGTGGTGCATCAAGTACAGCACCTTAAATAAGAAATATATGGCAATCTCTGTCAGCTGTCTAACTCCTCAGTCCTTAGAAGCCATTTCTCTGTGTCTCATTTCCCACAGTATTGATGTATTTAAGTGACCTGCCCAACAGCCTGAGGGGACTGGATGTTTTATAGATCGCTTGCAGGATGTCGGAAGTCAAGACACACCCCACTAGTGGAACTCAAGCATTGGCCTTGCTCCTAGCTACTCAATAAATCGTGCTGTCTCAATAGGCGTTGTTGTTTTTTGTGCGAAGAAGGACACTTTTGACACCTTCTTTCCAATGAGAAAGAAAGTTAGAAATTAGACGGGTTGTTTTAAATCGATTGATCAATCTCCTGTGTGTCTCATTGAATTTGAGTAATTGTCTCGGACGGAAATTCTACCGAAATATATGAAACGTCTCGACTTTGAATTAAGAAGGGGTAGGAAACATAATTCACTAAGCAATGATATTAATAAGTACAGTACCTTCGGAAAGTATTTAGACACGTTAACTTTTTTCCACATTTTGTTATGTTACAGACTTATTCTCAAATGTATTAAAGAAAAATGTATCCTCAGCAATCTACACACAATACCCCATAATGACAAAACGAAAACAGGTTTGTCGCTTTTTTTGCAAATATATAGTATTCTGGTGTGCCAAGTATTCTGCGCCTTTGCTATGAGACTTGAGCACAGTTGCATCCTGTTTCCATTGATCATCCTTGAGATGATTCTACAACTTGATTGGAGTACACCTGTGGAAAATTCAATTGATTGGACATGATTTGTAAAGGCACACACCTATCTATATAAGGTCCCACAGTTGACAGTGCATGTCAGAGCAAAAATCAAGCCATGAGGTCAAGCAATTGTCCATAGAGCTCCGAGACGGCCAAACTTCGCATTCGGGTAAGAAGGGCCTTGGTCAAGGAGGTGACAAAGATCCCTATGGTCACTCTGACAGAGCTCTAGAGTTCCTCTATGGAGATGGGAGAACCTTCCAGAAGGACAACCATCTCTGCAGCACTCCACCAATCAGGTCTTTATGGTAGAGGGGCCAGATGGAAGCCACTCCTCAGAAAACGTACATGACAGCCCGCTTGGAGTTTGCCAAAATGGCCTTAAAGACTCTCAGACCATGATAAACAAGATTCTCTGGTCTGATGATACCAAGATTGAACTCTTTGAATGCCAATTGTCAATTCTTGAGGAAACCTGGCACCATTCCTACAGTGGAGCATAGTGGCAGCATCATGCTGTGGGGATGTTTTTCAGCAGCAAGTACTGGGAGACTAGTCATGGAATGACAACCCTCTGCATGCACTGTGCATTCTTCCATCACATGTGCAGTGCACTGTTCCATCACATGTACAGCTGATTCTCAAGATCTTGCACACTAATGAGATGCTATTGAGCCCACACTACTGCACATCCCCACAGCACTATTGCAATCATCTCTGATGGGTGGTCGAATATTTGTGGGCAAGGAATAATTAACTACATCATCTCCACCCCTCAATCAGTACTCTACAAGAGCACAGACACATGGGACAACTGACACACCGGTCTCTACATTGCAGATGAGCTGAAGGCAGTCATCAATTACCTTGGACCACAGAAGGTATTTGCACTGGTGACAGACAATGCTGTGTACATGAAGGCTGCTTGGTCTAAAGTGGAGGAATCCTACCCTTACATCACACTCATTGTCTGTGCTGCTCATGCATTGAATCTGCTCCCCAAGGACATCATGGCACTGAAATCAATGGATACACTACAAGAGAGCCAAGGAAATGGTTAGGTATGTGAAGGGTCATCAAGTTATAGCAGCAAGTGAGAAGAATAAGAGCACACATTGAAGCTGCCCAGCAACACCCGTTGGGGTGGTGTTGTCATTATGTTTGACAGTCTCCTGGAGGGAAGGAGTCTCTCCATGAAATGGCCATATCACAGTCTGCCAATATGGACAGCCCCATCAAGAGGATCCTCCTGGATTATGTATTTTGGGAGAGAGTGGTAAGCAGCCTGAAACTCCTGAAACCTACAGTATAGCAGTAGCCATTGCACAGATTGAGGGAGACAATGCCATCCTGTCTGATGTTCATACTCTACTTGCAGATGTAAGAGAAGAAATCTGTACTGCCCTGCCCACTTCACTGTTGCTCCATGCAGAGGAAACTGCAGTTCTGAAATACATCAAAAAGCGTGAAGACTTCTGCCTGAAGCCCATACACGCTGCAGCATACATGTTGGATCCCAAGTATGCTGGCAAGAGCATCAAGGCCTATGGTGTCATCAATACCGTGCCTCGCCACCTTGGCCTGGATGAGGGCAAGGTTCTTGGCAGTCTGGCAAACTACACTTCCAAGCAAGGGCTTTGGGATGGAGATGCAGTATGGCAGCCGTGCCAACATATCTCATCAGCCACTTGGTGGAAGGGACTTTGTGGATCTGAGGCTCTTTCCCCTGTTGCCTCCATCATCCTCCAAATCCAACCAACATCAGCCGCCTCAGAGTGCAACTGGTCCGTTTGGGAACACATACACCAAAGCAGGCAACAGGCTGACCAATACAAGGGTTGACAAGGTTGGAAAGTGACAGTGAAGATAAGACCTCAGTCTGATATTCAAGAGGTGGACATTGAGGAGGTCCAGGGAGAAGACATGGAAGCCTGAGAGGAAGACAACCAAAGCTTTAACCAAAAGCTTTAACCAAAGCTTCCATCGCATCATTTTATAAATGATGCGATGGATCATTGGGAATCATTCAATATTCCCTTTATTTTGTTGTTCAGTGAAATCATCCCATGTGAAGAGTCAACTCGTTTAATTAAAGTTCAGTTCGTAACTAAATAATTTTTAAAATGTCTATTGGAAGGATTTCATCATTTGCAATTATGTCTGCTTATGATAAGGTAAAAGGTTTATGTTTCTGTCTCCATATGATATGGTAAATATATCCAATGCAAAAAACTTTTACATTTAAATGGTATTAATGTTAATTTGCATATATCTCCGTTAATTCCCATATATTCCCATTAATTCCCAAGTTTCCACCTCTGAATATTACCCAAAATGTGCAACCCTAGTCAGGATTGAGGCAAAGATGAACTGAGCAAAGTACAGAGATCCTTGATGAAAACCTGCTCTAGAGCAATCAGGACCTCAGACTGGGGTGAAGGGTCACCTTCCAACAGGACAATGACCCTAAGCACACAGTCAAGACAATGCAGGAGTTGCTTCGGGACAAGTCTCTGAATGTCCTTGAGTGGAACAGCCAGAGCCTTGAACCCGATCTAACATCTCTGGAGAGACCTGAAAAAAGCTGTGCAGCGATGCTCCCCATCCAACCTGACTGGATCTGCAGAGAGCAATGGGAGAAACTCCCCAAATACAGGTGTGCCAAGCTTGTAGCTTCATACCTGTCAGGCTCTCACCATAGGGAGGCCTCTGGCTTATCACTATGTTGTTATGGTCAGGGCCTGATAGGGGTGATCTAGCTAAGTCTATGATGTTTGTGTTGGTCCCCAATTAGAGGCAGCTGTTTTGTGTTGTCTCTAATTGTGGACCCTATTTATGTTGTAACAGTTTCCACCTGCGTCGTGGATTATTGTTTGTGTTTGGTGCCTGTGTGCCACCCTTCCATTACGTTCGTGCTCTTTTATTGTTTTTGTAGTAAAGTTTGCCGTTAATAAAACATGTCGAACTATAACTGCGGTGTGCCTTGGTCTGCCTTTATCCACGATCGTGACAATATCCAAGAAAACTTGATGCTGTAATCGCTGCCAAAGGTGATTTAACAAAGTACTGAGTAAAGGGTCAGAATACTTATGTAAATGTGATATTTCAGTTTATTTTTTTATATAAATTAGCAAACATTTGTAAAAACCTGTATTGTGTGTAGATTGATGAGGGAAAAAAACTATTTAATACATTTTAGAATAAGAATATAATGTAACAACATGTGGAAAAAAGTCAAGGGGTCTGAATACCTTCCAAAGGCACTGTAGGCATGCCCTTGGAGAAAATCAACGATAAGCCTGAGATAAGTTGTGGAAAGAATTGGATTCTATCTCCTGTGAAATTAATCCCAAGCTTTGCCATTAGTCATATTTGCTTCATGTGCCTACATTACTTTAATCCTTTCTCCTAATGCTCTTTCATCCTTGCCTTATTCTGTACATTGAGCTACAAAACTACTTTTTTAAATTTTCTTTTTATCCTGGCGAATCATGCCAAATCTCAATAATATAGATATTTGGCTAACTCTTTAAATTACATTGCCCCTATTACTAACACAGAAATAAATGGGTTAACAGGGTTGTTACAGAATAGGTTATTACATCATTGGAAAAAGGAATGTGTAATTATATGTTCATGCACTGAAGGTTATTACACATGTGTAACTACTGATGTTATTACACATTCTTTTGTTCCACTATAACTAATGTTTTGTAATAACACATTTGAAAGTCACCTGTGAATTACCATGTTAATAACTCAAACCAAAATATGACCTTGTTACTACAAGGTGCCAATACCATTGAATCCAAATGTTTTATTTGTATTTTATTTAACCCTTATTTTACCAGGTAAGTTGACTGAGGACACATTCTCATTTAAATCAAAATTCAACCAAATCAAAATGTGTTGGTCACATACACATATTTAGAAGATGTTTTGCAGGTGTAGCGAGATGCTTGTGTTTCTAGCTCCAACAGTGCAGTAGTATCTAATATTTCACAACAATACACACAATACACACACAACTGAAAGTTAAAGAATGGAATTAAGAAATATATAATTATTAGGACTAGCAATGTCTAAGTGGCATAGACTAAAATACAGTTGAATAGAATAGAATACAGTATATACATTTGAGATGAGTAAAGCAAAAATATGTAAGCATTATTAAAGTGGCTAGTGTTCAATTATTAAAGTGGCCGGTGATTCCAAGTCTGTGTATATAAGGCAGCAGCCTCTAAGGTGCAGGGTTGCATAACCGGGTGGAAGCCGCCTAGTGATGGCTATTTAACAGTCTGATGGCCTTGAGATAGAAGCTGTTATTCAGTCTCTCAGTCCCAGCTTTGATGCACCTGTACTGACCTCGCATTCTGGATGATAGCGGGGTGAACAGGCAGTGGCTCGAGTGGTTGTTGTCCTTGATGATCTTTTTGGCCTTCCTGTGAATTCGGCTGCTGTAGGTGACCTGGAGGGCAGGTAGTTTGGCCCTGGTGGCAGACCGCACCACCCTATGGAGATCCCTGAGGTTGTGGGCGGTTTAGTTTCTGTACAAGGTAGTGATACAGCCCGACAGGATGCTCTCAATTGTGCATCTGTAAAAGTTTGTGAGGGTTTTAGGTGCCAAGCCAAATTTGAAGAGGCATTGTTGCGCCTTCTTCTCCACACTGTCTGTGTGGGTGGACCATTTCAGATTGTCAGTGATGTGTTCGCCAAGGAACTTAACGCTTTCCACCTTCTCCACTGTGGTGCCGTCGATGTGGATAGGGGCATGCTCCACCTGCTGTTTCCTGAAGTCCACCAGCTCCTTTGTTTTGTTGACTTTGAGTGAGAGGTTATTTTTTCTTCTCCCAGGGCCCTCACCTCCTCCCTGTAGGCTGTCTCGTCATTGTTGGTAATCAGGCCTACTACCATTGTGTCGTCTGCAAACTTGATGATTGAGTTGGAGGCGTGCATGGCCACGCAGTCATGGGTTAACAGGGAGTATAGCAGGGGGCTGAGCACGCGCCCTTGTGGGGGCCCCTGTGTTGAGGATTAGCGAAGTGGAGCTGTTGTATCCTACCTTCAAAAATCTTTAAAAAGTCTTTATAAACACAAAAGATGAGGACACAAAAAAACAGCTGGGCTGTCACCAGGAAGTGACATCTTACACTCTCCATTGCAGCCAAAATGGAAGCCACATTTTATTTTTTTTATTTATATTTGTTTTATTTAACCTTCAATTAACTAGGCAAGTCAGTTAAGAACAAATTCTTATTTATACTGACAGCCTACCTACAGGGCCAGCCCCTGGAGCAAATTAGGGTTAAGTTTTATGACGATTTAGTAATGTTTATAAACGTGTTGACATTAAGCTACCATTGCCTAGCTAGCTTTTACCACCCTGTGTTTTTACTAAATAAAATAGTTATTGCCTTGAGTCTGAAATGGGAAATTGAATTTGAACACTTTAAATATGAATCTTTGTCAAATCCATTACAGATAAATCAATCTGAAAAATATTCTCCTGTCTTCATATTTCTCCTGGTTAGCCTATTGTATACCAAGGTTGTACCATTAAAATTTCACTTCATCTTACATTAAGTTTCAAGCTCCTGGTACGTACATTGTAAATAAACGAATTGAAAATTACCAGTATTTAATGACCTGGTGTGCCTTGTTACAATTGATGTTACCTGTACTCCCTGATCACCCATGACTACGTGGCTGCACACGACTCCAACATCATCATCAAGTATGCTGATGACAAGAAGGCTATAAGGAGGAGGTCAGAGACCTGGCAGTGTTGTGTCAGGACAACAACCTCTCCCTCAATGTCAACAAGACCAAAGAGCTGATCGTGCTTGCTTGGTGTTTTAGGCTGGGTTTCTGTATAGGACTTTGTGACATCTGCTGATGTAAAAAGGGATATATAAATACATTTGATTTGATTTGATATAGAAAATGGAGGGGCGAGCCCCCATCCACATCAATGGGACTGTAGTGGAACGGGTCGAAAGCTTCAAGTTCCTCGGTGTCCACCTCTCTAAGAAACTATCATGGTCCACACACACCCACACAGTTGGGAAGAGAGCAAGACAGCACCTCTTCCCCCTCAGGAGGCTGAAAAGATTTGGCATGGGTCTTCAGATCCTCAAAAAGTTATACAGCTACACCATTGAGAGCATCTTGACTGGCTGTATCATCGCTTGGTACGGCAACTTCAAGGCACCTGACCGCAAGGCGCTACAGAGGGGGGTGAGTACGGCCCAGTACATCACTTGGTCTGAGCTCCCTGCCGTCCATGATCTCTATACCAGGCGGTGTCAGAGGAAGGCTCCAGCCACCCAAGCCATAGACTATTCTCTCTGCTACCGCATGGCAAGCGGTACCAGTGCAGATACAATGGGGCCCTGGACAGCTTCTACCTCCAAGCCATAAGACTGCTAAAAAATACTCAAATGGCTTACCCATTTACCCCTCTCTTGCACTGAATGTATGCACACGCTGGACTCTATCCTCACACTCCTGCATACTTACACTGACACCCCAACACACAAGTACACACCCAGACACACACACTTTCACACTCACCACATACACTGCTGCTACTGTCTTTTATCTATCCTGTTGTCTAGTCACTTTACCCCTACCTATATGTACTGTATATAGCTACGTCGTACCCCTGCACATCAACTTGGTACTTATTTTTACTCGCTATTGTTATTTATTCCTTGTGTCACTATTGTTGTTTGTATTTTAATTTTGATCTTACATTTTAACTGTATTGTTGGAAAATGACAAATACCGTAAGTAAGCATTATTTTCACTGTTAGTCTACATCTGTTGTTTACGGAGCGTGTGACAAATACATTTTACATGTAAAGTGTAATTACAAAACTTTAGTTACATAGTGGAACAAGAAAATGTGCAATAACATCAGTAGTTACACAGGTGGAATAATCTTCAACAAGTGAATGTGTAATTGCACATTCCTTGTTCCAATTGTGTAATAACTGAATTCCAAAACCATGATGATGATGTTGTGATGTATGTTACTGTGAAAAACAATATGTCTTCAAAGAATACAAACACATCATCATTGACATGGTCATTCTGGTGTCCTCCACCCAAATAGCTTCACTTTATCCAATGTCAAAATGGCAACAGAAACAGTATGTGACAAAAACACTTATTTAACCTTCAGACTTGAATTGAAAGTCACCTTTACAAACAAACTGGAAAGGAGTACAAAGAAAGACTATTGAGAATACTGTTTAACTGGCAAAGGCGACAAAAGACAGGAGATTCTTACAAAAAAGATACCAACAAAGTGAATTTTCCTCGCAGACATAACTATTCTTACGAATATGGACAGAAAAGAAACCCCATTGGTGCCAACTGAAAGGTGTTCCACAACAAAGGGAATGTGAAAAAGGAAATCAAATAAACCAAAGTAAAATCAATACAGTCAGCAACATAGCGAAGGAAGAAGGTGGGGATGCAAGCCCCGGTAGTCGAATAGCTACAGTAGTTTGCTTAAGAGAAAAGAAGTCATAAAATTAGCCATTCCTTAGGATGGCATGAAAGACATCTAGGAGTGTATGCTTTGTTCAGCAATCATAGACAAAGTGTACTCTGGAGAGAGAGGATCATTCTAAGTTTTGGAATGTAATCTAGAGAACAGTTTGCCAATCCAATGTCATACATAAGAGTACATACTGGGTGGATACTTTCTTGAGATGCCGCACTAGCACACAGCAAATGCACACTAGCACACCAAAACCGACATACTGTACATGTGGGTACTGTGTAGACCAGATACGGTATATTAAATAGCTATGTCTTTGGGTTCACACGTGGTATTAAAATGCATCTTCTGCCTAGTATATTCTGTTTTAGAGATGTGCGCCATTATGCATCAAACGTGTCCATGCTGTGATTTCCGATTGCGTTTAACGACCTGTGTCTCAATTATACCACGCACAGGTGTTCAATCAGATGAGACCATGCACCATCAGATCACAATGCGTTCTCTGTTCGTGTGCACCTGGCCAGAAACCGACAAACTGAACATGGCCTAATAAATACAGGACTCATTTCAATACCAGGTGTACATGGGAGTCCCTAGATGACAGGAAAATAACACTGTTGTATTTGGCACCCCAGAATTGTTGTGTGCTTTTGTAGGTTGTACTTTGTTGTTGTAGGGCGAAGTGACTCATCAACTTTATGCAAGGATTTCCTCTGTGTTGTCTTAGGAAAGCTGCATTATCACTCCAACCCACATTCTGTCACACCTCTAGATAGCAGGGGTTATGTTGCGATAACATCCAGTAGGTCTAGTATCTGATTGATTGGAAGTTGACTCAACAGTATCCTATTGGTCAGCAACTCAGATGTTGAATCCAAACAACTCAGATATTATAAAAGGGTCTTATATTCATTGTCTCTTTCTCTTCTCTGTTCCTGACCTGTGCTGGTCAGATACAATCTCTCTCTATCTCTCCTCTCCACCCCAGGGAAGCTTGGGGCATTGCCTTTCAGGCTACGACTTCTCTATCTCTCTCCCTCTCTGATCATGCCTAGAATAGTGCCTTGTAATAATTGTTAATGTGTGTTATGCTTTTGTATTTGATTTAATTTATTTTTAACAGTCTTTAAATAATACTTGCGTTTCGCATTCTCTTCTCAGGACCATTCCTGGATCTTAGTCATCTAAACGCATGATACTTGATTGCACATGGTTTCACTATAATGTTAAATGGAGTCAGTCAGGTTAATCAGATGTGGATTGTTAAATATTATTTACCACTACATTGTCCGATAAGAAGGGACTGTGGAAGGAGAGTGTGTGCGTGCATGCTTACCAGACTAATTAGTCAGCTTAGCTCTGCGTGCTTAACGGGGTAGCTGACCGCTGGCTTCCTCAGCTGCAACGAAAATGCCAGAGGTTGTTCCCTTACTCAAATATGCCTATGATTACCATCAGCAATTACCTGCAGAAATCATATACTTAGTTCCCCGTTTCTCCTTCGTCTTCTGTGTAGAGAAGAGAAGGCTGGCTACAGGTCACAGAGAGGGGTCAGAGCTTATGTGTTTTCCTGTTTTTTACCGTCTGTTACTCAGGACCTTGTCACACAGTCCATTCATCATTGTGGAGTAATTGCAGTAGAGCAGACACCTTCCAATGTGGAGTTTACGTGTTCTACACACATAACATATGGCGCTAACATGCTAATTGCTAGTAGAGCACAGGCTGTAAATGCTAAAGCATTTTCATCTTTCCATCATTTGCTAGGCTACTAACAGGTCATAACTAAATCCTACAGAGAAGCACATAGTTAGGGAGTCAGTACTATGTTGTACCTTGAAAATACTGGTGAAATCTAAAGAGGGGCCATGATTGAATAAATAAAACATTTAAATAATGTTATTCATGAGATACTCCAAGTTGATTTGTTGAGATAAATATGCCTTGAATACTCTAGTTCTTCTCAGACCTGGGTAAAATTGGAATAAAGCCACACAGAGATATAGTATACTGTATATTGCATATACACCATGCCTTCTCTGTGGCCCTATCTGGCTTTAGAGATATCCCAGGCTTGTGTTGTGAGTCATGTTCACCTCTGTTATTCTGAAATCTCTTGGACTGCTGTGAAGTGAGTACATGAAACATTAAAGTGAAACTGAACCTAAAAAACAACTTCTCTGGTTGAAGACAACCTATGTGGCATCGATATTAGTCAGAAACATTTATTCCAGTGCCAAAATTTACTCCGAAGTGTAAGTAGGATAATTTTGGTCAGCATATTCCAAAACAGAGTTTTGTGAGATTTGTGTAACTAATAATGTCACAACTTACATGAGGGTTGGGTTTTGATTTGCCAATATGGGACCACTGTCTGACAGTCTAATTGTGGCTGTCTGGCAGTAATCAAATCATCTGGATCACAGCTGCCCGGTGTGCTGCGGTGCATGCTAACCAATTGCTCACTAGAATGAACCTACAACAGAATCAACCTACAACCCGCTAATTTATTTACAGACAGCCAAAGTAACCATTAGCACGCAGTGCCTTGGAGTTGTTTAGACAACAATATATAACACATTGTCGCAAATGTTATGTTGAAAGAATGAGAGTTGTTCTTTATAAAAGGCTTGTTTTTTTCCCTAACTCAAACATCCTCATATTTGTGAGCTAACATTAGCATCACAAAAAACGTTCAGCAAATATAGCTACATCTAGAAAGCAGGATTTCCAAAGCATGTAATTACATGACCAATCACGTTCACGTTAACATGCTACGTCACGCGGTTGCTAAGCCATTTGGTATGGTGGCCTGTTTGGGATGGTGACTGAAGAGGGACAAACAACATTACTGCCAAGATATGATATAGCGAACATAACACATCCACATTGAACCACAACCCCAAGACTGAAATATAAGTTTTCTTAAAGAAAAACTACTTTTCATTTAGAAAACAGACTATGTGGCATCGATATGAGTCCGAAAGATTTATTCTATTGTCAAAATGGACTACAAAGTGTAAATAGGATCGTTTTGGCCACACATGCCCACAGCTGGCAGCTGGCAGCACACAAGCAATCATCAATTCGGAGTGCATTATGTTAGTTAGACTGACTCATGGGTGCGTCAATAAACTCTTAAGGATTGATGAGCAACAGAAAAACACCAGGAATCGATGAGTTCAGTCGCTCTTTAAGGAAGCCTGCCAGGGAGATCTCACCAGCAGTCATATCTTGGTCACCCTTTTTTTTTTTTTTTTTTTTACCTGTGTACTAGAACCCATTAACTTCAATGAAACTACTTTGAAGCTCAAAGCAACAACACATCTCATCACAGATGGCTGGAGAAAGGTCATGGCGTACAACATCCATAACCATGAAAACCAAGTTACTGTATGTCTTCTGAACCTCAGAATTCGAAGGCAGAGCACTAGAAAAACACAATGTTCTTCCTTTGTAGAAGTCTTGAAAAACCTACACTTTGGCAGCTTTGTGCCAATAATGTTCTACCTACTCATAAGGAATTCAGTAAACAACATATGCCATTGTCGTTGAACTTTACACACTTTTACAGTATGCATAGCACATGAGGCGCTAACAGAATTAGCTCTTTGATCTCGTTATGCATCTACTGTCATTTGGTCTGGCTAATGAGCTAATCGTTCCACACCTTCCGCATTTGATTATGTTTATCTCTTCCGAAATAAGGGAAAATAATACAGGCATTAATTAGCTTGTCACCCAGACAGCCTCTAATTAATAGGAATCGTTTGGGCCTCGTTTAGAGACAGTGTCAGCATCGGGCCAAGACACCATGCGGTCCCGGGAGTGCTGGTGTGGGCTAAATAATCAGAAGAGCCCTTTAAAAAAGCTCCCATTGTTTGTCTCTGTCTGTGAGGGGAGGAGGACTGTCTCCATACCTCCAAACCTTTTGTACATTGACATTGGAAATTGATGGCACCCTTCCCTCTGTGGTGCGTTAAGGGGGCTTTTAACCACCCACACAGGCTCACAAAGCTCACTGGGGCTCAGAGATCCAGCCAGGGTTGGGCCGTTGTAGCACCGGGCTCTGGGCAGTAATGGCATCATTACCCATGTGTTACCCAGGGTTCGGTTGCATCTACTCTGGCCTTTAGGGTCTAATTGGCTGGCGAGATAGAACCCCATGGCTTTATGGGACGTGGGGTACAGGATGTGGTCCTATACTATTTCCCTGGGGAGTGTGGAGTATAGCCCCACCACTCTGTTGCACTAATAAATACCCAGTGAGAGCAACGTTTAATTACAGTTGTTAAGGAGGGGTAACATCTGCCTGACCAGACAACCTTGGGTCTGGCTAAAGTTTGTTATTTGTTACATCTCCTTTTATGGGGATGCTATCTACAGGCATTGACAGATTTATACTTCATTCAATACTGGTAGATCAAGAGGGTCCTAAGGGATCTTCTACAGTGGCCCTGAGAGTGGGGCAAAAGAGCCTTCAGATGGGTCCTATTCTTTCTGCATTGTAGGTCATTGAAACGTTTTAATAGCATAGTGAGGGTTCTTTTTAAAAGCAATGTATTGCTTTGCAGCAGCCGAGTCTTTTCTAGTTCCACCATCTCAATAAACATTGTGCAGAAACGCAGCCCCTGATCGAGCAGAAATCGATATGGAATCGTATTGCAATAGCAATGCATAATTGCAATGTAAAATACATCAGTGAAAAAGCTATATAAATTGTCTGTGGACTAAACACACATTTCTCCCGAAACATTATGCATGAAAACAATGTTTAAAGGCAGCAGTAATGCTCTCTGAAAGTACAGCATGAGCAATTGGTTTTTGCGGAAAAGAAAAAGGGGAATTACATTTAACTTGTGCTAACAGCTCGAGCTGTCATCCTCGTTCTCACTTCGACAGTCTTTTAAATAATTTCACGGTATTGTTGGCCTCTACAAAAATTGTATTCGTCTCTTTCGCAACATACTGCTTTGGCCTTTTATGTCCTTAGGGATTGTGTCTAAGAAGTATGTCCAGAATTTGCTGGACATATTACTTAGTATTATCATTGGTGATTCATGGTGGCCTGTAACTGAAGTCCAAATCAATGTTTGCTACTTACTCAAGGTTCCCAGCAATACATTAAAGTGTCCAAGCTGACACCAACTCCTTGTGAAGATAAGGCTGTCCTAATATGGACACCATAACAGTAGTTAAAAACACACAATGCAAGTGAGCCTTGATCAGCCAATGTGTTAAATTGGGGAGACAATTTTTTTCTCTCTTTGATGGGTAGTATTTGATCAGCTATGTTTCTGACCCAGTGTTGTTGTGTTTTTAATGATCCTACCAGGGCATGACAATGCCTCTGTTTTCTTTGTCGGACTCAGGTGCCATTACAATTAAAATGACACAGCTTGCTCCTTTCAAGTTTCAGTAAATAAGAAGCTAATTGAAATAAATATGTAGAGTAAAACACTCCTAAAAAAGAGGGGAAAGCAAGGTGTTGCTTCCCCCTTAATATGAGAACTGAAGCATAGCCCATTGGGGTTCACTCACTCTCCCTATTGATTGTGAAAGGCCATAATTAACTTTTGTCCAAAAGTAAGCTTTTCACCCCATTAAGCTCTGCTCTGGGTTTCTCTGGCCGTAGAGAACCTTCGGCTTAATCATCATTAACACCTGCCTTTGTCATTACACTCGCTAGTTGCTACCTGGATGAAAAGGAGAGAGGGGTTTAGGTCAGCTTTAATATTGCTGATAAATTGTAGCTTCTATCAATGTAATTGTCTGTATCATTTCCAATCCCCCATATATTTTTTTGTAAATATATACAGTACATACACATTTTAAATATATTTTCCTGTATTATTTTCCACTAACCCTACCAGCCCTCCCATAATTGGAGTACACCAATGAACAACAACACTTAGTCTTCTACTTCCAGCTTATACATACTATATCAATTTTACGGACAGATTCTATTTTCTAATAGTTATCTTCTTTTTTTTGTTGTGTGTGTGTTATTCAAATGCCCCTTTTCCTCATAGTCTTCTTTTGTAACAAAACATGTTTCACAACCACTACTTGGTTTCAATGTTTTAGAACAAAATTGACCAACGATGGAAAAATCAATCAAGAAATAGTAAACTTTCGTGAACCAAAGTGTGTAGACTCCACTCTCTATCCAAGCACATGAATCATTCTGCAATGTATAGTATTCAAGGTGTGTTGAACTAAAAACACTGAATGGTACTGCTAGCATTCAGTGTTTTTAGTTCAACACACCTTGAATACTTTACATTGCAGTTTGAAAAGCCCCATCTGAGTTTTTTGTTCCCATGGACTCCCCAAGACACAGATCCTGGAATAGTTTCAGACTGCACTCCCAACATCACAACAGCTTTCCAACTTGGTCCATATTTATAAAGAATGTCAGAGTAAGAGTGCTGATCCCACTGTTCCATATAATCTTATTAATTAAGATATAAAAGGCATAGCAGATCCTAGATCAGCACTCCTCTGAGCCATTTTAATACAGACCATATGTATACAGCTTCACCTCTGATTCACAATACCCTCAACCACTAATTCTGAAGACCATCCAGTTTGATTTCTATTTTACATATATTTTTAACTGTGCTGTTTCAAAAAAGTTATGAACCTATATACATTTTACGGACACAGTATATTTTACATTTGTTATCTTGTTGTTATTAGTCCCACCCCTCACATCTATCTCTTAACACCACCCATATTGTATTTCTATTTACCATATATTTTTCAACTGTGCTGTGATGTTTCACAAAAGTTCTGAACCTTTCTATTCTCATAGTTTCTACAGATTGTAAATTAAAGACATTTTTTTTTGCTAAAACATTCATCATATTATTGATTGACTGAATTTTAAAATCACCCAGTAGTGCTAACTGCAGAGTTCCCTCCAGGTAAATATTGCAATTCTTCAGCCATTCCTGGACCTGCGACCAAAAACAAGCTACATATGGACAGTACCAAAATAATGATCTAATGATTTTGTCTCTTCGCAGCAAAATCTGCAGCGCTGGGATGGTTGTATCCCCCATATAATAACATTCTATTGTTTGCAAGAATTTTAAATATTATAAGTTTTGAATCTGGCGTCATTTTGCGTATCAGTTCCTAAACCATGTGCCATGGAATCTTCCCAACTATTTTGCAATCTATATGGCACAGCTGTACATGTTTTGGTCCCTTAAATTAATTGGCTGATGATAAGCATAGCAGTAGGCCCCATGTTTGAAAGTCACTGGGGGATGAGAGAAGTTGGCATACATCTCCTGATGCTCCATATTACTGAGATGGCTGGCGGCCGTTTTTGAGACAAGACTCCTGCTTTTTTACACATTTGATTAATATAATTACGATGAGCTTCACTAAAGAGTCTATATTAGTACACATCTAAACTTAATACTTGCCTATCAACATAATGTTTGGTCTGACCAGCTCCAGTGATATTTAAACAGAAAGGGCAACACTACAGACTAACATGTAGACCCAGTCACAGGATAGGTAAATTAAGGTAGTCATCCAGATGCAGTAAGCTCCGAGTACCATTCTGCAGTTGGATAAAGCTCAGAGTAGCTTAAGAAGATCTCGGAGAAAAGGTCAAGTTTAAGAGATTATCATTTTGCAGAGAAATCCCTACATTAGTGCAGCATTTTGTCAGCGCACACTGAGAAGCAGTTCTAAAGGAACAGCAGTTAACCTGAAGAAGGAGGTGTATGTCTAAATATTAATTTACATGATTACATGTAATTACATTACATGATTTATTATGCAATTACTAAATGATGCTTTGTGACTTTGATATTTCAATGAAACAAACACACACACACACACATACACACACACAAACAAGCAATACAGTCTCGGAGAGCACCTTATTCTGACAGCTCAGACAGTGTTTGGCTTGTTTCGAAAAAGACATGAGTAACAGGACCGGTTTGCAGTTAGCAGTCTCCAGACATTGATCTAAGAAGCTTGGCATATAATGCAGATCTCCGTATTAATCCACAACCAACGCGTCTGCTGACTGTCAGTGAATCAAGACCCCAGCTAGATGCAAATTCTTTGGTAGGGCAAGTGAAGCTTTCATCCTTAGGTATCCACAAGAGCGAGAGGGAGAGAAAGGTGGGGTGGGAGAGAGAGTTAGAGGAGAGAGAGGAAATAAGAGAGAGAGAGTTAGTTGAAAGTAAAACAGTGTCACAGCCTCCTGTTGATCTAAACCATATTCACAAATGACTGACCTGATCTCATAGCATATTGCGGCTGTTAGTATTTCCAGTCCTTATTGTCGGCTATGAATTTAGTGTAATTTCTTCGCATATACTGTGGTTCATTAGGCATGAGTTGCTGTTATGTATTCACTTTGACACATTTGATATTGATGGATATGAACTGCTCTCATGCTAGAGGATAGAGGCCCATGTTATGACTTCAGGTCATGATCACACAGTACATCATTATCACAAATGACTAGAAGAAGGTCATATTTCTAAGATGGAAGTCATTTCTGCAAGCCTCTCTGTTTTTGGTGTCTGCTGAAAGATGAAGCCAATATGGTTGGAGTTTGTCCAATGTGATAATGGTACAAATCTACTCATCTGTTAGGTTGCACCTCACTGCGTCCTTAATCTAAACTGGACTGGATTCACTGTGGTATACAAAAGACTGACCAAATGCACTGAAAACCTCTGTGTGCTCATACTTGCGTTTTGTGCAAAGAGGTGTTAAAAGAGGTGTTATAAAGCCAATAAATATCAACCCCTGATTGATATGTAGCCTAATTGTAAAATTAAATTAGTGTCCACATGAGTGTCCAATAGGCATAGACCTCCAAGATAAACCTTCCAGATAAAATGAGCATGGGACATCATAATGACCTTATTCTAGTTAAAAGACACATTAGACGTGACAAAACATGTCAACCTGATTTTGTTTGAAACCCAGAGCCCTACTCGACATTGAGGCAAAAGATATGAGAAACATAAGGAAGCTGCGACTACCCGGGAACAGAACAAAAAGCCAAATGATACGTTTAGAGGCTCACGGTAATGTCTATAAATCAGGATATTATCTGACAAATGAGAAAATAAGGAAAGGAAATTAACTTGCCGCGATGGGAAATGCTCCTGTGCTGCGCACCATTAGTGGGGCCCGGGCTTCACAGAACACGGGCGGGCCTCTCTGTTTTCCAACCTGCCTCCTCACACGGCCTCCCACACAAATCAGAGTGACACGGGAGTTTGCTGGTAAACAGTTGATGGAGAGTCAATGGGACCGAGCCACTCACTCACCGGCTACCTCATTTCGGCTGTGCTGGTTAGGTTGGCTCGGTCCTATATGAGATACACAGACAGAGGCTCACAACGACTCCATTTACTGTCGGTTATGCAAAGTCGAGAGAGACGTATAGAGGAGAAAAAAAACATTAACCTAGCATAGATGTTCTGTAAATACTACATTTGCATGTCAGATGTCACGTCAACACTTGTCACTGTCGAGGGTGCAATGTTGGAGAGGAGACCTAGCAGACACCTAGGCATGGTGTTTTGGTCACAGGGTGTAAAGGTGGAGTGTACAAAACAAACAGTCAAAAACATTGAATAAAAACAACATTACCATTTTAGCAATTAATTAGCTTCTTCATAGGTAATGTCATTGGTATACACCAGTTACACATTTTGGAAAGGCTTGGGCAGGTTACATTTAATATTGATAGTAACATAAATTGTATTTGTATCCAATTACATAAGTTATATTTTTAGTTGTGCCCAATGTTGACTAGGCCTGCATGCCATCTGAATAGAAAGTAGCATGCTAGGGATTTTGCCACAGGGCAAGTCGAATTGTTAGAATTCATTTATGGAGCTACTACTCATTTGCAAACCGCAGGCATCTGTGACCAGTCAGACAGCACAAAGTACTATCTGACCTCCATAACTTTTTCATAATTTACTCGTATTTAGGCATGTTTTAGTTACCACTGGCCAAATGTGTTTGAGTACAACGCTAGTGTATTGCAAAAGCATGAAGTGTTTCAGGTGTATGTGGAAGAATATGTGGCATTTTGTTCTTGAGCTCCTCGAGTAAGCTTTTCCTCTTAACCTATCAGCCAAATGTTATCCACTTTGCTTTCAGGTCGATAAGTAGATTGAAAAATACTGGTATCATATTTTGATTGTTGTTGACATTCAGCAATTACCCTTTTAAGGCAAGTACAACTTTCTGTCAGCTTCTGTCAACAGCAACAAGGTGAGCAGAATGAGTGAATGGCAAAATAGATGCCTGTCAAGATTCCAACAGAGACATAGATAATTCAAATTAAAAGAATAAAGATAACAGCTGACATTTTCCGCTAACATGTAGGAGATTGCTATCGGGAAGATGAATGTTAAAGCTGAGATGTTTTGATTGGACCATCGTCCTCGACAGCTGAGGCCACTAACGCTGGGAGTACAAACACATTATTAGAAAACATATATCTTGAGGTTTTTCCATTTCAGGGGTGTGTGTGTTTGTGAGTCCTTTTAGTAATTTGAAGTTAAGGTGTTTCATCTTTCTATCCATCCTGTTCTTTTTAAGAAAATGTCTCTTTTTTTGGTTTATTTTCTGTAATACAGAAAGTAGAAACACAGAAATGAATGAAGAATTTGGGTTTAATGAGCTTGTAATTAGTTCCGGCAGCCAGCCATCATCACAAACCTTGTATTCCAGAGGAGCGGTAAAACAAAAGTGCACATACCATTTTCCGAATAAAATAAAAATAAAGTAAAGAAAATATGATAATTAAATAAGACTGGAACGTGAATGCGTGACCAAGATTTGCCTCTTTTACTGTTGTTTGGACAGAAATACAACTTAATTCCATGGGCATGAATAATTTTCTGTCAGACTCAGTAAAATTAACTATTCAACATCTTGTATAAAAGAAAGAACAAGAGACTCCTTAGGGCAGAACACTGTGCAAACGACAAGAGTTTTGCAAGGAGAGACACAGATTGGCAGAGCAAAGATGGGCAGAGCAAACACAGACACTGGGATGTTCCTTGGAAATGTGCGGTCATTATCACAAAGACAAAGGATAATTCATACTCAGCAGTACCGTAAAGTACACACAAGGCAGCCTCTTACTGCAAGTTGGGGCCCGGCAGTCCATAGGCAGGCCTTGTGTTCTGACTCCAGCTTTCTTAGGCTGAGAAGCATACAACCTGCCAATCAGAATCAACCATTAACAAGTCAATCAATAGAGCTAGCCAGCTTATAGTATTAAAAAACAGAAATGAGAGAGCATTTTCTACCTCTGGTTTGCTGGCTATTCCTATGGGGTAAATTAATGGGGAAAGAATGGGGTTTTGGGATATACACCAAATATAAGGTCTGTTAACACAGGCTTAGGAGATCTTATACGTTTTCTTTATGAGTTATGAAGCCTTTATGTGCTTTATGTGGTTGGTTTAATTACGTAAATGATTCAAAAATCTAAAAGTGACGTTAGCTGATGAAGATTATCTCATAGAACAAAACATTCTCCTAAGCCTGTGTTTAACACAGATCTTATTTTCAGAGTTGATCCAAAAACCCTCCAACAAAAACATTAATTTCCCCATAGGCTTTGGCCAACTTGCCAAGGGCTGAGTCAGCCTCTGTTAGCGCTTACACAAATACACCATTACTATTACTCTCAATAGAGGTGGAAAAATGTCATGTCATGGCTATGCATTGGTCTTTGGGTGGCATGTTACACTTGATCTGTTCAATGGAGGATCTCCGTTTTAATTGCATTTTAGACAGACAGACAGACAGACAGACAGACAGACAGACAGACAGACAGAGACAGACAGACAGACAGACACTTTATTGATCCCCGTGGGGAAATTACGTTAGTACTTTAGTCCAGGAGTAAGCGCAGAGTTGTCATGTGTCTATGACCATAAGGCACAGCGATGGCCTAGTACTCTGGACACCATACAGAGAACCATCATAGTTCAATTATTTTATTAGACAGAAATGTATAGTGTGAGAGCAATATTATGTGACAACCATAAAATGTACATTTCGGGTTAACTACGCACAGTCACATTGAAGTCACTTTAAAGGGCACACACCATCATAGGACAAGGTACGGGCATAGTGCTTACAGTATATTGGGGAGACACATACATTTTTTTGGGGGGGGGATTACATCAATCAAATGCATGGACCAGTGTCCAATTTGCTTTTTTGTCAACCATGAAATTACATTTTCACAAGACTTCAGAGTTGATGGAAAATGCTGCAGGTCTACCAACAAGTGGATTGATGTCATTTTTCTCTCTAGATAGGTCAGTTGTAAGAGTACAAGTGATCATGAATAAGCAAATATATGAATATCACCGAAGCAGAATTGATTATTGTGTTGTCTTTAAGTGGTTAGGGAAAATGTGCAGGGAAATGTATTTGCCACACTCTTATTTAGTGTGTTAAAGTAGTCAAAAGTTGTATTCTTTGGTCCCATATTCCTAGCACACAATGACTAGCTCAAGGTAGCGACTCTACAAACGTATTGGGCTGCATTTGCAGTTTGTTTTGGTTGTGTTTCAGATTATGCTGTGCTTAATAGAAATTAATGGTAAATAATATATTGTGTCCTTTTGGAGTCACTTTTATTGTAAATAAGAATTGAATATGTTTCTGAACACTTCTACATTAATGTGCATGATACCATGATTATCGATAATCATGAATGAACCGTAGATAATGATGAGTGAGGAAATTACAGAGGAACAAAGATCATATCCCCAAAACATGCTAACCTCTCACCATTACCAATAAAAGGGGAACTTAGCACTTTTTGGGGGGTATGATATTTATACCTCTTCAACTTTCTTACTCATGCAACCAAAATACAAACAAACCAAAACAAACTGCAAATGCAGCCAACAGGTTTGTAGTTACAAGTTTGACGTAGTGAATTTTGTCCAAATACTTATGACACCTTCAAATAGGGGGCCTAGATACATAAAGTGTCCCAATTTCTAAACTGCAAAGCAGATATGTTTGAAAATAACCTAAAATAAAAGGTCACATTCTGTACTGTCGCCTCATATAAAACATTTGATCTCAAATCCAAGATGCTGCAGTATAGAGCTAAATGTAAAGTTTTAGCTTCACTGTCCAATTAAATATGTAGGAGAATGTATCAGTCGTAAGCAGAAAGTATACAATACAAGATAAACATAGCCTTGCCTAAGGTAAGCTATGCTAATAGCATGAGCGAAGCCTCTCTTATCAAATCAACATTTATTGGTCTCGTACATAGATTTGCAGATGCTATCGCTGGTGCAGCAAAATGCTTATGTTTCTAGCTCCAACAAAGCAGTAATATCTAACAATAACAAAATCAGAGCAAGCAATAACAGAACGATGGATATCAAAGTCTGGAATATAAATGTGTATACATATAAATGGTGTGTATAGACAGTATGGACAGTATATGAACAGAGCACGTGTGTACAGCAGTAGTTCTATAGGATGGGCCGTGACTAGAATGCAGTATATACATATAAAGTGGGTCAAACAGTATGGAAACATTATTCAAGTGACCAGAGTTCAATGACTCTATGTATTGTATATAGGGCAGCAGTCTCTAAGGTGCAGGGTTGAGTCCCGTATGGTAGCCATCTAGTGACAGTTTCTAAGGATCAGGGTAGGGTACTGGGCGGAGGCCGGCTAGTGATGACGGTTTAATTAGAAGTCTGATGGCCTGGAGATAGAAGCTGTTAATTAGTCTCTCGGTTCCAGCTTTGCTGCACCTAGACTGTCTCCGCCTTCTAGATGGTAGCGGGGTGAACAGGCTGTGGCTTGGGTGGCTGAGGTCCTTGAGGATCTTCTTGCCTTCGTGTGACAGCGGGTGCTGTAGATGTCCTGGAGTGCAGGCAGTGTGCCCTTCGGTGATGCGTTCGACTGACCACACCACCCTCTGGACAGCCCTGCGGTTGCGGGCGGTGCAGTTGCTGTACCAGATGGTGATACAGCCTGACAGAATACTCTCGATGGTGTGTGTTTGTTAGGGTCTGTAAGACAAATTTCTTCAGCCTCCTGAGGTTGAAGAGGCACTGTTGTGCCTTCTTTACCACGTTTTGACCCTCTCCACCGTGGCCTCTTTGATGTGGATGGGGGCGTGCTCTCTCTGCTGTCTCCTGTAGTCCACAATCATCTCCTTCGTTTTGCTGACTTTAAGGGAGAGGTTATTTTCCTGGCACCACTCCATCAGGGCTCTCACCTCCTCCCTGTAGGCTGTCTTGTCGTTGTTGGTAATCAGGTCCACCACTGTTGGGTCGTCAGCAAACTAGATGATTGAGTTGGAGACGTATGTAGCCACGTAGTCATGGGTGAACAGAGAGTATACAGTAGGAGGGGCCTGAGCACGCACCCATGTGGGGCCCCAGTGTTGAGGGTCAGCATCGCGGAGGTATTACTTATTCCCGTGTTGCTCAGATGGTAGATCATGGCACTTGCTACGCCAGGGTTGTGGGTTCGATTCCCACGGCGGACCAGTATGAAAAAAGTATGAACATGTATGCACTAACTAACTGTAAGTCGCTCTGGTAAGAGCGTCTGCTAAATAACTAAAATGTAAATATATTGTTACCTACTTTCACCACCTGGGGTCGGCCCGTCAGGAAGTCCAGGACCCAATTGCACAGGAAGTAGTTCAGACCCAGGTCCCTGAGCTTAGTGATGATCTTGGGGGCACTATGGTGTTAAAGGCTGAGCTGTAGTCGATGAACAGCATTCTCATATAGGTATTCCTCTTTTCCAGGTAGGATAGGGGCGTGTGCAATATACCATGCAGGATCTTAATTTGAACACTCTGTTGCAGGAGAACTTTCATGCAATGCAGGAAATGTACATATTGTAGTGTATTTGAGATTTAAAAAAGCTTCTGAAGTTTGTAATTTGCAGTTAGAAATTAATTTTCCCATATGAAAAATGTATCAACCCCTACAAAAATGTCCATTAATTATACTCCACATAATCATTTACATTCCCTGTTGCTGCAGGATTATTTTCCTGGTGTTGCAAACTGGCTCAAATTAAGATAATACATCTGTAGATGCTGACTGTCAGGTAAACACAATTTTCCCTCCCACTGGGCATTGTTTGCTGTCTACTTTCAAATGCCTCCACTGAAGCATGTTTCAACTCTGTGTCACTTCGACCATGACATATACTGATTGAAGCTACTATACTTTCTCAGCCTGCACTTACTCTCTCTCTCTCTCTCTCTTCCAAATGGAGAAGCATTTTCAACAAAGAAATGTCAAACCATTTTAAATGGATAACTTTCACTACCCCAAACTGAGATGCATTTATTTAATTATTAAAAGCTTAACTCACTATACAGTAATAATACAATACCCTAAGGGGGGCAGTGGAATATATATTGAAAATAGAATAGCTGTATGAAGAGACGAGGCAATTACGATACATTTCCTTGAATCTTTTCCTGTAATCCTTTCCATGAAATACTTTTTAATCGTGAAGCTATCTCTCGCAATACCTGGCGGCGACCGTTTTTACTGTCCATTTGGCTTGAGTTTGTGTCGGACAGGATCCTGCTTAACATTTGGAGCCGTACAAATTGGGCTAGAGTGCCAGCTGCTGAGCATGGGAAAGCTAATCAGTTGAACAGAATGTGGAGGATTACACGTTCAAAGACTTGTTGTTTCTTTAACTCAGATATACATCTGTTGGCTTGTTGGTTTAGTTTTCCCCTAATTCCTCTCAGATCATGTCTTGGCTTTATTCTTTGCTCACAGTTTTGTCTTTCCATCGGTCGAGGAGATGGTGTGGAGAAAGCGTCCCAATTAAATACGGATTTGGTCGCGTGTTATCACATCAGAGATGGCACACACTCTCCTGTCATCTCGGCGAGTGTGTGGCAGGCAGGGTCTGAGCTGTTTAGGCCACTGGGTATCCCCTCCCTTAGTTAAATGTGCTTGCAACACCACATGGTGTGTGTATGCGTGAATGTGTGCATGTTTACATGTGTGTGCATTCCTGTGTGTGTAAAGTAGAGAGAGAGTGTGCACGTGCATGCAGCTTATTTTATGTTTCTATTTGCTTGTGTGAAAAACCTTCTGGTAATACTTAAATGCATTATAACCTTTCGCGATTATAATGCATTATGATGCAGCTGATATCCATAATGTCTCGTCACTCTAGCTGGTAAAAGGTGTATGCAGCCCCTTGTGTGACCAGGTTAGAGACCTTTCGTGACTCCATGGCGTTTGGGATTCAAGCAGAACATGACTTAGAAATCTCCTCCAGAATGCTATACTGTGGCTATAAATACCTAACTATCCTGTAGGGAGGCAGTTATTTTTTGGGCCTGAGCCATCTTTAAGCAGGTACCATTTGTGGTGGCATTGTATGGATAATGGTGTGTGGTCCAAATTATGCCATAGACCATAAAATATGCATGTCTCTGAGGTATTTATAGTTTCTCCTCACCTACTGATGCTGAGGGACCTTTTCATTTTAATTCTACTGTGAAAACGATTGACATGTATCAGTGGTTCCCAAGATCCAGCATCTTGAAAACAGTAACTGATAACTGTTAGCATCAGATCTGACTTAACACTCCTTCTCCTTAATAGTAGCCGCAGTAGCTTCAGTTGAAGTTTGACAATGCTGCGGATGGAAAATAGCACTTTGTCTCCTGGGGGTGTCTGCCTTGGCCTTCTGCATGCCCATTGTGTAAGACTCGTCTAATGAAGCCAGTCCGCGGTCGAGAACTGTCGGAGTCTGACTCATACACAGTGCTGATCTGAGCACTAATGTAATAAACCTTGGTGTAGGAAGAGTGTTCACATTGCATTACTGTGTCTTATTCACCAAGCTCTCATCAACAACTCTCAACGTAGGCCAAAGGCACAAGCTGTTTTTTTCCCCCATTTCAACTGGCTTTTATCTTCCAAAAAGGTTATCTTTAACAGTTTTACCTTGTCCCCCACAACCATATTTTTCATGCATTATTTTTATCTGGATATTTATTTATTTGTCGAGGGACCCAGCAGGTACATTTGCATTCAACTTACTTCCCTCTGTCTGCATATGTTTGTGACTCGCTGCACTTTACTGACTGTGCCTCCAGGCTAAAGTGCCATTTGTTTGTTTCATCCTCATTGTTTACATATCGATTTGATCTCTTGAATATCGCTTTTATACTGAAGTTTTCACAATATGAATACTGACCTCTGTTTGACTTTTTGGAAGAAACTGAAACATTCCATTGACAATGCTTTTTCGGCATTCAGTGTGTCACTCTCAAAGACAATACATAACGTCTTTGTATCCAGCAAATAGTATCTAGGCTACCACCCTGTTTATCTAAAAACCTGAAAACGGATTGCTTGTAGGACGGTGAATTCACTGAATTTATTGTTATAGATTAAACAGTTTCTCAGTAGAACTATAGAAATATGTCCTTGACATTAGTGACCCCAACCCCCCCCGTTGAAATCAACAATGAGAGTAGGGATGAAACGGTTACCGGTTTCAGGATTAATTATCATTAAAACCGCGTTTGATTACCACGGTTTGAAAAACATCAACCAAAGTTAGCAACAGTCTGACGCAGGCGCAGCATGCAAAGTGGGCTTTGTTTTGTGTGAAAACCTGGCGGAAGGCAGTGACAGCGCTCGGAAGATTTTTCAGCCTTGTATTTATGTAAATTGTGCATGGGTCATTGCATATACTCAAATGCAACACAGAAGATGTGAGATAATAATAATAATAATAATAATAATAATTATTATTATTATTATTATAATGTAACAACACAATAATAATACATTTGCTATTCCCTTGTTTACAGAGTGGCCGTGCAGCAGGCAAACCCAGTGATGCTACTGGTCCCTCCTCATCTACAGTTGTGATACAGACACTCGAGCAAGCATTTAAAAGGCAGGCTGCTTTTGCACCCACATCAAAAAATGCTCAAGACCTAACTGCAGCCCTTTCATATTACATTGCAAAGGAATTGATACATGTTTACATTTCAATCTTAAGTGAACAAAGATGCATACATACAGGACGTTAGGCCAGCAGCATCTTATTTCTTTATGAAGGAGAGAACGGACATACACATTTCATTGTGTGTATCAGTACTTTTTGAAAATTTCCAGCACATTTGACACATTCTACATATTCGTCGCCAAACCAACTGGTTTCAGGTCATCTATAAGTCCTTGCTAGGTAAATCCCCGCCTTATCTTAGCTCACTATAGCAACACCCACCCATAGCCTGCGCTCCAGCAGGTATATTTCACTGGTCACCCCCAAAGCCAACACCTTCTTTGGCCGCCATTCCTTCCAGTTCTCTGCTGCCAATGACTGGAACAAATTGCAAAGATCCTTGAAGCTGGAGGTTCCTATCTCCCTCACTAACTTTATGCATCAGCTGTCAGAGCTGCTTACCGATCATTGCACCTGTATATAGCCCATCTGTAAATAGCTCACCCCAGCTACCTCATCCCCATACTGTTATTTTTGCTCCAGTATCTCTGCCCGCACCAAAGGCATATTTGCACATCATCATCTGCACTTTTATCACTCCAGTGTTAATGCTAAATTGTAACTATTTCACCACTATGGCCTATTTATTGCCCTACCTTCCTAATCGTACTACATTTGCACTCACTGTATATAGATCTTCTATTGTGTCATTGACTGTACGTTTGTTTATCCCATGTGTAACTTTGTGGTGTTGTTTTTGTCGCACTGCTTTGCTTTATCTTGACCAGGTCGCAGTTGTAAATGAGAACTGGTTCTCAACTGACTTACCTGGTTAAATAAAGGTGAAATAATTTTTTTTTACAATACCGTCATAATACTGATAACCGTGATAATTTTGTATCACTTTAATCGTGATATGAAATGTTCATACTGTTTCATCTCTAGATTAGAGAGATATTCAGATTGATTAAATGTGACTTGTGGAATATCTGCTGCAATAATGTAGCTCTGGTTTGGAGGCAGCCATTCATTGTATGTGGTACAATGGCTGTTTTGCTCCAGCTGGTTGTCTTAACAGAGTGTCATAAAAAGTGCAATCTCTTCTTATTGTACACAAAAGTAATTGCATGTCCTGGTTTACTCTAGTCTAAGTATCCTAACTGTCAAATGTTTATGGTTAGTGCTAATCTAGATGGCTAACTTTGGCTTTGCCAGAGTGTCCCTGAGGACCTAACAAAATGCAATTCGACATCACATCGAAACAGAAGTAGAAATTATTGTTGTTAATGGTCCTCAGTATGAGTGTAATCAAATTAAGCTGTGGATCAATGCAGCTGTGCCTAAAAACTCCTTCGGCATTTTTTGTGTGATCAACTCGAATTGAATGCACAAGCTCGGACTTGCTTCAGTCTGTCGCCACATAATGGAATCACAATGGTGACCAAGACAGAGGGGCTTGAGTGGGGAATTTCAGTGGACTGAAAGGATTGAAAGCCACAAGTTTATCTTAGCCTTGTCTGGGATAAACTGAGATATGACGCCGGGCCTTGAAAGTAACACAATTAAATAGTAAAATGATTCTAGTGGGAGAATATAAAGTAAAACTGTAAATTCTACCAGGAAAAGTGGCAATGTACAGCATTGGCTATGGGACAGACAGAACGGGAGTTTTATGGTTGTGTTAGAGATGTGAGTTGAGACTGCACCAAGGTGAAACTGTACTCTTGTACTGTACAGTCGTGGCCAAAAGTTTTGAGAATGACACAAGTATTGCTATGGTACGTAAGTATAATTACAAGTATTCCATAAGTGTCAAAGGATTTCATTGACAATGACATTCAGTTTATGCAAAGAGTCAATATTTGCAGTGTTGACCCTTATTTTTCAAGACCTCTGCAATCCGCCCTGGCATGCTGTCAATTAACTTCTAGGCCACATCCTGACTGATGGCAGGCCATTCTTGCATAATCAATGCTTGGAGTTTGTCAGAAGTTGTGGGTTTTTGTTTGTCCACCCGCCTCTTGAGGATCGACCACAAGTTCTCAATGGGATTAAGGTCTGGGGAGTTTCCTGGCCATGGACCCAAAATGTCGATGTTTTGTTCCCCGAGCCACTTAGTTATAACTTTTGCCTTATGGCAAGGTGCTCCATCATGCTGGAAAAGGCATTGGTCGTCACCAAACTGTTCTTGAATGGTTGGGAGAAGTTTCTCTCAGAGGATGTGTTGGTACCATTCTTTATTCATGGCTGTGTTCTTAGGCAAAATTGTGAGTGAGCCCACTCCCTTGGCTGAGAAGCAACCCCACATTGAATGGTCTGAGGATGCTTTACTGTTGGCATGACACAGGACTGATGGTAGCGCTCACCTTTTCTTCTCCGGACAAGGTGTTTTCCGGAAGGCCCAAACCATCGGAAAGTGGTTTCATCAGAGAAAATGACTCTACCCCAGTCCTCAGCAGTCCAATCCCTGTACCTTTTCAGAATATCAGTCTGTCCCTGATGTTTTTCCTGGAGAGAAGTGGCTTCTTTGCTGCCCTTCTTGACACCAGGCCATCCTCCAAAAGTCTTCACCTCACTGTGCGTGCAGATGCACTCACACCTGCCTGCTGCCATTCCTGAGCAAGCTCTGCACTGGTGGTTCCCCAATCCCGCAGCTGAATCAACTTTAGGAGACGGTCCTGGCGCTTGCTGGACTTTCTTGGGGGCCTGGCGCCTTCTTCACAACAATTGAACCTCTCTCCTTGAAGTTCTTGATGATCCGATAAATGGTTGATTTAGGTGCAATCTTACCAGCAGCAATATCCTTGCCTGTGAAGCCCTTTTAACCATGGTTGACAGAGGAAGAACAATGATTTCAAGCACCACCCTCCTTTTAAAGCTTCCAGTCTGTTATTCTGACTCAATCAGCATGACAGAGTGATCTCCAGCCTTGTCCTCGTCAACACTCTCACCTGTGTTAACGAGACAATCACTGATATGATGGCAGCTGGTCTTTTTGTGGCAGGGCTGAAATGCAGTGGAAATGTTTTTGGGGGATTAAGTTCATTTTCATGACGAAGAGGGACTTTGCAATTAATTGTAATTCATCTGATCACTCTTCATGACATTCTGGAGTATATGCAAATTGCCATCATCAACACTGAGGCAGCAAACTTTGTGGAGACCAATACTTGTGTCATTCTCAAAACCTTTGGCCACGACTGTACTATAAACTCAATCTCACTTTAAACTGGTACCGGGCTACCTTCAGACTAGTCTAGTGAGGCTTGTGGGCGTCATAGAGCAAAACATTGTGAGAAACTTTTTTTTTTGTGTGAGGCCCAAACTGTTCGGACACAGACAGAAGTTGGCAGATGAGCTGTACGGACTTCAGACAAGTCCTGTGACGCGTGTAGGAGAAAACCATTGTGTTTGTGAGAGTATCATCTTTCCATAGAGGGGTCATAATAGTTTGTACACCAAACCATTCGGACGCTAAAGACGTTTTCCTGAGAAGACCGATTTTCTGGATATCTCATGATCTGACAAACACCGCTCTAGCTCTGCCACCTTTCACCACAGATGCGGATGATTGAGACACAGCCCAAAACTGAAATGATCTTGAAATGATCTTATCAAGAAATGTCTTCTGTCGTGGACACCCAAAAGCTGCAACTATGTTTTTCAACTACTGTACCCATTGACTGAAATGCAAATGTTTTCATATCTAAGTCCTAATGACCACTACAGCGGACAATTTTTGTCACTTACAATAAAAGATTAATAACAATATTTTTTCAAATTCTTTTCATGGTCATATATTTTTTTCAACCCAAACACTTATGTTATGCAAAAAAATATATACACTATTTATACAAATGTATGTGGACACCTCTTCATATTAGTGGATTCAGCTATTTCAGCCACACAGGTGTATAAAATCGAGCACACAGCCATGCAATATCCATTGACAAACATTTGCAGTAGAATGACCTTACTGAAAAGCTCAGTGACTTTCAGAGTGGCACCGTCATAGGATGCCACCTTTCCAACAAGTCAGTTTGTAAATTTTCTGCCCTGCTAGAGCTGCCCCAGTCATCTGTAAGGGCTCTTATTGTGAAGTGGAAACGTCTATGAGAAGCTCTAGGAGTGGCTCAGCCACGAAGTGGTAGTACACACAAGCTCACAGAATGGAACCGCCGAGTGAAGAAGCGTGCAGCGCGAACAAATCGTCTGTCCTTGGTTGTAATGCTCACTACTGAGTTCCAAGCTGCCTCTGGAAGCAACGTCAGCACAAGAACTGTTCGTCGGGAGTGTCATGAAATGGGTTTCCATGGCCAAGCGCAAGCCTAAGATCACTATGTGCAACGCCAAGCGTCAGTTGTAGTGGTGTAAAGCTCGCTACCATTGGACTCTGGAGCAGTGGAAATGCGTTCGCTGGAGTGATGAATCATGCTTCACCATCTGGCAGTCCAACGGACAAATCTGGGTTTGGTGGATGCCAGGGCAACACTACCTCCCTGAATGCATAGTGCCAACTGTAAAGTTTGGTGGAGGAGGAATATTGGTCTGGGTCTGTTTTTCATGGTTCAGGCTCCTTAGTTCCAGTGAAGGGAAATCTTAACGCTACAGCATACAATGACATTCTAGACCAGGCCTGGGCAATTATTTTCCATAGAGGGCCACATTATAATATATTTTTCCCATCGCGGGCCAGAATCATATTACAGGATTATACATCATGTGTATGACTGTGTTGACAGATATATCTACTGTAAATCATGTCAAGATATGCTACTTATTTTACTTTTTTAGCACAGAAATAAACCACATCCATGTTCTCCTTTTGGTGTCACGGTGCGTAGGATATAAGGGACGATATACAGAGCGCTGGTGAAGTGTCATTCTTTTTATTCAATGAGATGTTCTCCCGAAGCATTTAAAATAAAAAGAGAGTATTAACAGAAACACGGTGACTTACTGTGAGTTGCAGGCAGTGCAGACAAACACAACAGACAATGATCCACACACAGGTGGAATTGTGTGGAGCTTAAATGCTATCCCCAATCAGAGACAACGCTATACAGCTGTCTCTGATTGGGGATGATCATCTCCCTAATAATGTGTGAGAGCTTGGTTGTGTGCCTCTCTCCTCCCCTAGGTGGGAGTAAGAGGCCTTACCACAACCAAGCCCTCACAGTACCCCCCCCCCTAAGGTGCGGACTCCCGACCGCACACATACAATCCCCCCTCTCCTGAAAAGAAAAAATGTCCAAAACTAGGGGGGACATGGCGGGGTACTGAGGTGGTTGCTGGTGGGGGCTCCGGTTCCGGTTCCGGGCGTGGCACAGGCTGTGAGAGTAGCCTCCCTCCTACCTCTCCGTTGCACGCCCGATCCGGTCCGGACCCCGGCGCGGTGGTTCCCCCCTCAGTACTCCCGCCAGTCACCAAGTCCTGTCTGGACCCTGGTGCGGGAGCCCTCGACCCTGGAGAGGGGCTGACAACCGGCCCCGGACTGGGCACCGGTGGAGCGGACTGCTCCGGCACTGGAGCGACGCAGATGACCGGCCCCGGACTGGGCACCGGTGGAGCGGACTGCTCCGTCTCTGGAGTGACGTAGACGACCGGCCCCGGACTGGGCACCGGTGGAGCGGACTGCTCCGTCTCTGGAGCGACGTAGACGCTCACCTTCCCCGGGGACCTCGGGCTGCTGACCGTCGCCGGGGACCTCGGGCTGCTGACCGTCACCGGGGACCTCGGGCTGCTGACCTTCACAGGAGGCCTCAGGCTGCTGACCTTTACAGGAGACCTCAGGCTACTGACCGTCACAGGAGGCCTCGGGCTGCTGACCTTCTCCGGAGACCTCAGGCTGGATGCCGTGCCCACCCTGGGCACCGACGCAGAGGTGGTCTTCAGCCCTGCAGCTGGTCTGGCTGTCGGCCCCAGACTGGGCACCGACACGCTATGGAGCTCCTGCTCCACAGCGGGACTGAACGTCGTGCCCACCCTGGGCACCGACGCAGAGATGGTTTCCAGCCCTCTGATTGGGCTGGCTGTCGGCCCCAGACTGGGCACCGACGCGCTATGGAGCTCCTGCTCCACAGCGGGACTGAACGTCGTGCCCACCCTGGGCACCGACGCAGAGATGGTTTCCAGCCCTGTGGTTGGGCTGGCTGTCGGCCCCACACTGGGCACCGACGTGCTATGGAGCTCCTGCTCCACAGCGGGGCTGAACGTCGTGCCCACCCTGGGCACCGACGCAGAGAGGGTTTCCAGCCCTCTGGTTGGGCTGGCTGTCGGCCCCACACTGGGCACCGACGTGCTATGGAGCTCCTGCTCCACAGCGGGGCTGAACGTCGTGCCCACCCTGGGCACCGACGCAGAGAGGGTTTCCAGCCCTCTGGTTGGGCTGGCTGTCGGCCCCACACTGGGCACCGACGTGCTATGGAGCTCCTGCTCCACAGCGGGGCTGAACGTCGTGCCCACCCTGGGCACCGACGCAGAGAGGGTTTCCAGACATGTGGTTGGGCTGGCTGTCGGCCCCAGACTGGGCACCGGCGCGCTATGGAGCTCCAGCTCCACAGCGGGACTGAACGTCGTGCCCACTCTGGGCACCGACGCAGAGATGGTTTCCAAACCCAGAGCTGCGCTGTCGACCCTCGCAGTAGGCTCCATGTGAGGAATGGGTGAGCGCGCCACTGCTCTGCTGTCGGCCCCACACTGGGCACCGACGTGCTATGGAGCTCCTGCTCCACAGCGGGGCTGAACGTCGTGCCCACCCTGGGCACCGACGCAGAGAGGGTTTCCAGCCCTCTGGTTGGGCTGGCTGTCGGCCCCACACTGGGCACCGACGTGCTATGGAGCTCCTGCTCCACAGCGGGGCTGAACGTCGTGCCCACCCTGGGCACCGACGCAGAGAGGGTTTCCAGCCCTCTGGTTGGGCTGGCTGTCGGCCCCACACTGGGCACCGACGTGCTATGGAGCTCCTGCTCCACAGCGGGGCTGAACGTCGTGCCCACCCTGGGCACCGACACAGAGAGGGTTTCCAGCCCTGTGGTTGGGCTGGCTGTCGGCCCCAGACTGGGCACCGGCGCGCTATGGAGCTCCAGCTCCACAGCGGGACTGAACGTCGTGCCCACTCTGGGCACCGACGCAGAGATGGTTTCCAAACCCAGAGCTGCGCTGTCGACCCTCGCAGTAGGCTCCATGTGAGGAATGGGTGAGCGCGCCACTGCTCTGCTGCGAGGCGCAGGCACGGGCCGTACCGGGCTGGGGAAACGCACCGTTGGGCTGGTTCGTCTAGCTGGCACGGGTCGCTCCGGGCTGGAGACACGCACCATGGGGCTGGTGCGTGGAGCAGGCGCGGGCCGTACCGGGCTGGGGAAACGCACCGTTGGGTTGGTGCGTTTAGCTGGTACGGGACTCACCGGGCTAGCGTTGCGCACCGATGGTTTTGTGCGCTGAGTCGGTCTCCTCCTCCTCCGACTCTGGACCGGCGCTGGAGGCACCGGACTGGGAACTGGCGCTGGAGCACGACTGTCCCTGTCGTGCCTATTCCACCGCCAATCCCCATCCTGTGAGGGTTCCTCCGGGAACCCCCACGAGTGAGGGAACAGAAGCACATCGTCGTCGTCTTCCTCCGACTCCTCTCTGTACTCCCGTTCCCACGGCTGTAGGGGCTCCTCCTGGAACCCCCACGAGTGCAGTGGTCGGGGCTCTTCTCCTTCGATCCCCGACCACCCCCATAGCCCCCCCCCAAAATCGGTTTGGGGGTTTTTCTGGGCTCCAGGCTGGTCCTCAACTTTCGCCCGGTGACGTGTCCTCCGTCTCCGGCGCCTCTGCTGATCCGGACCCCAGCCTTCCTCCACCGAGCGATAATAGGAGTGTTCCTCCTCGGTAATTTTTCCCATACCGAGGAGGATATCTCCTAAAGTTATTCCCCGTTGCGTCCCAGGGTGGTGGATCATTCTGTCACGGTGCGTAGGATATAAGGGACGATATACGGAGCGCTGGTGAAGTGTCATTCTTTTTATTCAATGAGATGTTCTCCCGAAGCATTTAAAATAAAAAGAGAGTATTAACAGAAACACGGTGACTTACTGTGAGTTGCAGGCAGTGCAGACAAACACAACAGACAATGATCCACACACAGGTGGAATTGTGTGGAGCTTAAATGCTATCCCCAATCAGAGACAACGCTATACAGCTGTCTCTGATTGGGGATGATCATCTCCATAATAATGTGTGAGAGCTTGGTTGTGTGCCTCTCTCCTCCCCTAGGTGGGAGTAAGAGGCCTTACCACAACCAAGCCCTCACATTTGGTAGGTATTTTCAGTATTCAGCATGCAATGAACTTCATGGAGGGATAAGTACACTGTGTATTCAGCACCCCGGACAAAACTCTTGTTAACGAGTATGCACAAAAACACAAGAAAGAGAGAGAGCTCAACATTACATTTAAACTACTCAATCAGTGTGAGGAGTGAAGCCTCTGATGGGCATTGACTAGAGCGGTGAAGTCGGGTATAGTTTCTGACGTCGCTATGCGCAGGATTGCTGAAAGGTGAGAGTCAGTAAGAGATGATCTGTGCCTTGACTTGTTATATTTCATCACTGAAAATGTCTGTTCACATACATAGTTTGACCCAAACAGTACAGAAATCTTCTGAGCATGACTCCTAATCTTTGGAAAGTTTTGTTCATCAAGAGATGCATAGAACCTCGTCAGTGACATTGTTTTGAATAGTTCTTCAATCACTGCATCAGGCTGAAGATCGATAAGCTCAAGTTGCAAGTCAGTGGGAGCGTTATCCACATGGAAGGTGAAAGGAGAGGAAACCAACAGCATGTCATTTTCCAACACTTTTAAATCCTCTAAACTACGAGAAAACTCACAGTTCAAAGCATGCAGCAGCGATGTATACTTCTCCCGCTGGTCATCTGATAGGGAACAGACTACTAGTGTCGGAAGGTGGGTGACATCGTAAGAATATCAACAACTGCACCATGTCACGTGCATAACTGCTCTCATCCAGGGCCAAGGAGAAATAGGTGAAATCCTTTACCTTGTCTTTCAACTGTTGTTCCATATTCTCTGCGATGTCCTCAACACGCCGTGTCATTGTTCGTCTTGCCATGGAAACATTTTCAAACAGCTCTTTCTTTTCGGGACAAAGCTGCAGAGTCAATTAAACATTCTTTAATGAATTCGCCCTCAGCGAATGGCTTGCTATGTTTAGCAATTTTGTGGGACAGTACATAGCTAGCTCTGGCAGTTCCGTCGTTGTCTGAATAAAGTTTTGTGAAAAGTCCTTGCTGCTTTTGCAACTGAGAAAGCAACTCTTTCGATGCACTTGCCCTCTGCTCAGAAGACATATTCCTATATTTCTCTGCATGCTTCGACTGGAAGTGTCGGGACAAGTTGTAGTCTTTCAAGACAGCGATGCTCTCTTTGCACACTAAGCACACAGCTTTCCCTGATACCTCAATAATTAAATATTTTGATGTCCACTCTTGCTAGAACACCCTACATTCATTGTCTACTTTCCTTTTCCTTTAAATGTTTTATAAATTTTTGCGCAATTTCTAGCTAGCTACTATTTGTAACTGTGACGTGTGTGTCAGCCTGTCAGTCACTCTGTCCTCGTGCAGTTGTTATTTATACGTGCCTTCAAAATTAATGTCCCACAAGCGGTGGGAATTAAATCATTACACAAAGGCGAGTATTCTTTGGCCTTTTAAATTTGAGTAACAAATACGTTTTTCAAAACTTTACTATTGCAAATTGAATCAGGTTGCGGGCCGCATACGGCCCTCGGGCCGGCATTTGCCCAGGTCTGTTCTAGACGATTCTGTGCTTCCAACTTTGTGGCAACAGTTTGGGGAAGGCCCTTTCCTGTTTCAGCATGACAATGTCCCCGTTCACAAAGTGAGGTCCATAGAAAAATGGTTTGTCGAGATCGGTGTGGAAGAACTTGACTGGCCTGCACAGAGACCTGACCTCAACCCTATCGAACACCTTTGGGATGAATTGGAACGTCGAATGCGTGCCAGGCCTAATCGCCCAATATCACTAATGCTCAAGGCTGAATGAAAGCAAGTCCCCGCAACAATGTTCCAACATCTAGCGGAAAGCCTTCCCAGAAGAGTGGAGGCTGTTATAGCAGCAAAGGGGGGACCAACTCCAGAGTAATGACCATTATTTTGTAATGAGATAATCGATGAGTAGGTGTCCACATACGTTTGTAGTGTATACCCCCCCCCCCCTAAAAGATTCCGGGTCTTAGGATGCTATGAGAAAGAGAAAACATTGAGTAATGACTTGTGTCTGTGTAGACTAGGTGACATTTTGTCTGCAAGACATCACAAAAAGCTCAGCAATACTGCAGTACTTACAATATTTCCAGTGGAAATAACCTCAATACTTTTCTCTTACAATTTCCATGGGAAGATAGTGACCATTAATTAGATGGGATTGACAGTCAACAGAGACATACACCTGTAGATCAATGCAAACTGCATTACAGAACTTAACAAACAAGGATGCTCACAGTCATCTAATATATGGGGTATTTATCAGATGCAGGGTGCTGTGTAAGAAGGTAGAAAATACGTCTGGTTCTGTGTAACTTCCAGTCTGTGAGGACAGGAGGAATCTAGATTGATTGATGTGCACTCTGAGGCCAGCAATTTGTCAATCATGTCTGATCTATCGCTGACAAATGGAGATGGGCTCCCCAGTGGAATACATTCTGGTCTGAGACAGGGGGGAGGAGGAGGTCAGGACTGTGTAGAGAGAAAGAGGAGGAAGGGATAGGGTGGAAGTTTGCGTGTGTTGATACTTTAATTGAAAGGTACACTAATTTATTCACCTGGTGTTTAATTGTATAGTTAGAAACCTGTTCACTCTAAAGTATTGCCAGGAAGAGAAACAACTGAAGCAAAATGACAATCCAAAAGTAACTTAATGCTAGGCAAGATCTAACGTTTGAAAAACAACATCATCCAATAGCATACTTATTCAAAGAAAGCTAATAATAATAATACTGTATATATATATATTTTATTTATTTATGAATTTTCAGTTTTACAAACAGACAGATAATGACAGCAAACAATACATCGAGAATACCCCCCACCCCGCAAGGAGACAGAAGAACAAAAACATCTATCTATCTATCTATCTATCTATCTATCTATCTATCTATCTATCTATCTATCTATCTATCTATCTATCTATCTATCTATCTATCTATCTATCTATCTATCTATCTATCTATCTATCTATCTATCTATCTATCTACCCAGGTGAGTCCCCATTGAGACATCTATTTTACATGATGCCGGGTGATGCTGTTGCCATTTTTATTTCGTTCAACTGAGGCACTTCTCCTGAAATGACACCTTTCTTTAGCCTCAAAATAAAGTGACTGATGAGAGACACCAGAGACATCCTTCATCAGTTTTTCTTAACACACTCGCAGTCAGGCTAAGGCTTGGAATCTAAAAAAACAGCTATTCTCATTTGGAAAGCTTTAATGCTGATCCCTTTGACCGTGTTCTCTTCCTACCTGGGCCATTTCTCTGCCACTGATTACAGTCTTTAAGGGACTTTTACTAAGTATTCTCCAATTAAGCTGCACTCATTTGCTGCTTCGCAATCCCTCCACGACTCCATTCTTCCAAATCCTCCAATTGCAGATTATTCCAAACTGTGGGTGGGCTGCAGTCAGAAAACGGCAACTTTCAAGGCAATGAACGGATGGGAAGTCTCAGTTTGATTTTGAGAGCAATTAAGACTTGTTTGTTTGTTTGTTTTTCTAGAACATTGTCGGTGCACACACATGAACTGGACTATAATTGGCATACCATCGAAAAATCTGAAGTTTTGACATGCTGGAACTACGGGGGGGAAACACTTAACACCCATGCTCTGAAATACCAGGAATGTAATAATTATGTTGTTCAGTAGACCAGACCTTTGCCTCTTTTTTGTAATGGTTTGCTACAGTATATTGTAGGAGTATGTCCCAGTCAAATGTCTTTCTGCTTTAAAAAGATATACCGGAACTTTAACTTGTCCATTTTGGAGATTGGCATTCTACTGACCAATTCGGAGATTACAAGGAAAAGCTGTCTGCTCTAAAGCCACCACAGAGTTGAGTGCCTACACTGCTATCTTAGATTGCCACATTGGACACTTACTGTGGATTTCCTGGATGACCAACAGCGATCGATTTCCAGCCTGCACAATGAAGGAGCGGCTTAATTTCTTAGTTTGATGTGTGCACCTCAGTAGCAGAACTGAAAATGACAAAGACACTGTTAAAATGGAGGACCCGAATATTTAGTTGGTGTGAAGCAGTAAATTAAGATAAAAAAAATAGGTGGTATGTATTTAGGCCTAGAGTGCAGGTGATGGAGAAGACTAGATCCACAGCTATATTTACGAATTATACAGATGCATAAAAATATATACACCCCCGGTTTGGAATATTACTCATTCAAGGGTTTTTCTTTATTTGCACATAAAAACTATGACATAACACACATGGAATCATGTAGTAACAAAAAAAGGTGTTGAGGTTGGAACCAAAAATTGCAAATTTGGACTCCAGACCAATGGACAAATTTCCACCTGTCTAATGTCCATTGCTCGTGTTTCTTGGCCCAAGCAAGTCTCTTCTTCTTTTTGGTGTCCTTTAGTAGTGGTTTCTTTGCAGCAATTCGACCATGAAGAGAAGGCCTGATTCACAGTCTCCTCAGTTGATGTTGAGAGGTGTCTGTTACTTGAACTCTGTGAAACATTTTTTTGGGGCTGCAATCTGAGGCTGGTAACTCTAAGGAATTTATCCTCTGCAGCAGAGGTATTTCTGGATCTTCCATTCCTGTGGCGGTCCTCATGAAACTGGTTCAGAGATTTCCATGAGTGTGCAAAGCTGTCATCAAGGCAAAGGGTGGCTATTTGAATAATCTTAAATATAAAATATTTGATATATTTTGATTTGTTTAACACTTTTTTGGTTACTACATGATTCCATATGTGTTATGTCATAGTTTTGATGTCTTCACTTTTATTCTACAATGTAAAAAAAAAAAAGAAAAACCCTTGAATGAACCCTTGAATTCAAAATTCTATAATTTCTATTATTACCCTCGCTCATATCATATGCATTTTTAGCTACTGAAGTATTTCTCTGCCATCGACCGTATAGTATAGTTAACCATCCAACATCCACCAATGTATAGTGTACATATTCAGCCAACCACCCATACTATGCAATGTCTTTTTATAGCTTTTTTTTTGCACTCCAGATATCTTGTATTTCTATACTTTTTCATTCTGCCGCTCTATGTATCATGTATCGTGTATCTGTCTTTTGTGTACCTTCGTTGTGGCATTTTGCACCTGCCCTGTGTTTTGTTGTAGCTGCTTGATAAAGAAATCTATCTATCTATCTATCTATCTATCTATCTATCTATCTATCTATCTATCTATCTATCTATCTATCTATCTATCTATCTATCTATCTATCTATCTATCTATCTATCTATCTATCTATCTATCTATCTATCTATCTATCTATGGCCTATGTATTGTCCTACCTCCCTAATCTAACTACATTTGCACACATTGTATATAGATTTTCTATAGTGTTATTATCTGTATAATAATTTGGGGCGGCAGGTAGCCTAGTGGTTAGAGTGTTGGGCCTGTAAATGAAAAGTTGCAGGATTGAATCCCCGAGCTGACAAGGTAAAAATCTGTCATTCTGCCCCTGAACAAGGCAGTTAACCCACTGTTCCTAGGCCGTCATTGTAAATAAGAATTTGTTCTTAACTGACTTGCCTAGTAAAATAAAGGTTAAATAAAAAAATATATATATATGTTTGTTTATACCATGTGTAAATCTGTGTTGTTGTGTTTTGTTTTTTATTGTCGCACTGCTTTGCTTTATCTTGGCCAGGTCGCAGTTGTAAATGAGAACTAGTTCTCAAAAATTAATAAAAAATAATGAGTAAATTTCCAAACTTTTGACCGGGGGTGTATATATATTTTTACAAATTACTTAACTTGGTTAAAAAATGTAACTTACTTGGCCAATACTGTATGTTCACTAGACGATCCAAGTTGCGCAATGGTCTAAGACACTGCATCTCAGTGCTAGAGGCATCACTACAGACAACCTGGTTGAATCCAGACTGTATCACAACTGGCCGTGTTTGGGAGACCCATTAGTAAAATAAAAAAAATAACCGGTCCCCGTGAAAGGGGATCCTAAAAAGACCTGCCTAATGGCTAAAATAATTCACACATTTAAAGCTAGAATCCTTAATTGCTACCTCCATCTGTATGTATAAATGAAAGATACATACCCATAGATTCTATAAGAATAAAAACTATAAATGCCTCTTGAGCATAATTCAACTGTCGTACGCCATCCGAAATCAAAATATAAGTTTGGATGATCAGTCCTTGCATACATAGCTATCGATTTGAAGTTTGAGAGTGATTACATATCTCCAGGCCCATCCCTCAGCTTCTTAGCAAAACACAGGTGTTACATTCAAAACACAGGTGTTACATTCATTCATACATTCTCAATGAACAGGTGGAATTCACTTCAAAATATATTTCTGAATTTTCATTTGAATGGCCAATGAATTAATTAATTTATTTCGCCTTTATTTAACCAGGTTGGCCTGTTGAGAACTAGTTCTGATTTACAATTGCGACCTGGCCAAGATAAAGCAAAGCAGTTCGTCAATAAAAAAAACAACAACACAGAGTTACACCTGGGATAAACAAACATACAGACAATGACACTATAGAAAAATCTATATACAGTGTGTGCAAATGCCGTTAGATTAATACTTAACACATTAAACAATATTAAAACAATATTAAAACAATATGCATAAACATTAGCGTTTAAAATAAACTTTGAAAACACCCTTTAACAGCGAAAAACCATGCTTGAAAATATGAAGAGTGGTACTCAGTGATGTGTTGTGTTGGATTTGTCCCAAACATAAATATTTGTATTCAGGACACATTTTTGGCAGTATTACTTCAGTGCCTTGTTGCAAACAGGATGCATGTTTTTGAATAGTTTTTATTATGTACAGGCTTCCTTCTTTTCACTCTGCATTTGTGTTAGTATTGTGGAGAAACTACAATGTTGTTGATCCATCATCAGTTATATCCTATTACAGCCACTCTATAACCGTTTGAAAATCACCATTGGTCTCATGGTGAAATCCCCGAGCGGTTTCCTTCCTCTCTGGCAACTGAGTTAGGAATGGCACCTGTATCTTTATAGCGACTGGGTGCATTGATAGACCATCCAAAGTGTAATTAATAACTGCACCATGCTCAAAGGGATATTAAATGTCAGCTTTTTTTTTTTCCCGATCTACCAATAGGTGCCCTTCTTTGCGAACCATTGGAAATCCTCCGTGGTCTTTGTGGTTTAATCTGTGCTTGAAATTCATTGTTTGACTGAGGTACCTTACAGATAATTATATGTGTGAGGTAGAGAGATGGGGTAGTCGTTTAAAAATCATGTTAAACACTGTTATTGCACACAGAGTGTGACTTGTTAAGCACATTTTTATTCCTGAATTTATTTAGGCTTACCATATTTACTCAAGACATATCAGCTTTTCATTTTTTATTAATATGTAAAACATTATTCCACTTTGACATTATGGGATATTGTGTGTAGATCACTGACACACAATCTCAATTTAATCCATGTTAAATTCAGGCTGTAATACAATAAAAATGTGACCCGTTTCAGGAAACTAGGCATATGTTGCGCGTCACTACTTCACTGGAGAGCCATTTGAAGGTAAAAATCAAAATGTGTTTTTTGGCAGAAATGCCTTCTGGAGCATGTGAACTTTCATGTGCATTAATAATAAACTTGTATGGCATCTGTAAATATGAATAAAATTGTTCAATTAGGAGCCTAGTTGGTTAGCCACAGAAAAAGACAGCAACCTTCCCCCTAGCCATGATTGGCTGAGAAAGTGAGTGGGGCTAGACATGCCGTGAGATGAGTTCGGATTGGTCTGCCATATAGCACGCTTCTGTCTATTTGAGCTGGTCAGTATGTGTAGGTAATCCTGTCGAACGCTGCTTTTTACAACATTTATTGTGTAGTAAAATAGCTGAAGTGATGCTCTCCACTTTCTGGAGGACCGAGTTTTGAAATCAGTGGAATTAGAGTATGATAGCTAAGGAGATGGAGAAAACACCTGCTAGCCAATGTTAGCCAGTACAGATCAACCCTACTCATTGGCCAGAGCGTCCAGTGTGCGCTTTGAACGCTCCGAGAGCGAAACCAGATGGGTGGGGTTAAAGCTTAAGAGGGTGTGAACGATGCTGAATGGGTGTAGACAAAGAAATGCTCTCAAGTAGGTACCAAAATATTCAAAGGCCAAAAAAAGTGAGGTTACAAGTTTAGCAACTTTCAAAGCAGAATTACTTTTCCATTGTTCCTCAAATGCTGTGGATGATATAACATTTTGTAGCTCTGTGTCTCTGATTTTATCTGATGTAAAAAACACAATTTAAAATGTTGCTACATAAGACCGAATCAAGGCGGTAGGTCACATATTACACATTTCTAATTTTGTCAGAAAGTCATTTTAATTTCAAGTTAAAGTGCACTGTTACCTAGCTAGCTAACGTTAGCTGGCTGGCTCGCTAGCTAACATTACGTGTATGATCTGTGTAGTTATTTTATTTCAGAGCCATTTGCATCCCTACTAATAGCTAACCAACCTGGCACAATAACTGACACATTTACACCTGTTGAATATGGCCGGTGTCAGTAAATGTTGCCAAAAAAGCGTAATTAAATTGTTGCCAGAAGCACAGTTGCAGTCACCAACGCTCTGGATAACATGAAAACAACCTAACCAGCTCTGCTTGGGCGAGTAAAATGTTCAGAGTGAGCTGGTCCTTTGTGTCTGGAAGTAGCTAGCAAGCTAGCCAACGTTAGCCAGTTAGCTTGGGTGCTTGACTGCTGTTGTTAGGTCAGAATGCTTGGATCAACCCTACTCCTCGGCCATAGCATCCAGTGTGCGCTCCGAGAATGAAAAGCTCTGAATTTACGAACTGACAATCTGACAACGCTCTAAATTTACGAACGCCCAGACAGCACTCTGAGCTCACTCCAGATTACATTTACAAATACACCCGTAGTATAAACCAGCCTTTAGTCTTGAAGTTAGCAAACATGCTAGCGGCAAACTTTGTATGAAACAATTAATTATTGTGGAGAGAAATTTAGGGAAATGTCCGAAGTCAGAGACACAGTTGGAGTTGAAATTATATATTCATAAAACAATTATTCCCATACTGCCTTGTTTAACTGTAGGCTATGGGGTAAGTGAGGTTGTAAATCCTTTTGCTTAAATACAAGTACTAGTTTGGTTTATACTGGTTGATGTAGCCTATATTGGCGACCACACCTGTGAGGGCTTGGTTGTGGATGGCCTCTTACTCCCACCAGGGGGAGTGAGAGGCACACAATCAAGTCCTCACACCCTAACTGGGGAAATTAATGATCCCCAATCAGAGACAGCTGTCTAGAGTTTGTCTCTGATTGGGGATAGTATTTAGGCCCCACACTCATCCACCTGTGTGTGGATCATTGTTTGTACTTGTCTGCCTTGAGTATCAGAGAGTAAGTCACTTTGCTTTATTAGTGTTTCAGTTTAGTCATTTCTCCTTTTATTATTTTGTGCCTCGTGAGAACATCTCCGAAATAAAAAAGGAATGACACTCCACCAGCGCTCCGTGTATCGTCCCATTAATCAGCACCGTGACAACACCAGTTGAACAACCAAAGCTGTATGGATCACAAGTTAGACTCTATATCTTAATCCAATTGTTAAGTGTCATTAAGTGAATACCTAGATTACTTGATACTATGAATTGTATTATTCCTCAGTCATATTATCCTCTGGGAGCAAACCCATCTCACTCACTGACATGGAGTGCAATTCATTTTATTACTTATTATCACATTTCTTATCTGTTATCAGGTTTATCTACACCTGGGACTGATAAAAGCAACATAATAAGAAGGTCATAATAATTTATTTTCATTACTTCTCTAAAATGACAGTTTATTTAATATGAATGAGATACATAGTAGTTGTCTTCACAATGGGAGTGTGGATGCACTTCAACATTTACTGTATTCTGTCCAACATTGCATCATACTATTAACATCTCATTAAGTATTCCTCACTAAATGCTTCAAGCAAACTGAGTTCTTCAATGTTGTAGAGGTGCCCTCCACCAACTGCTGTTTTCCGATCGTGCCATAGGCTTTGGATGTAATTCAGATCTGGCCACTTCAGAACAGTCCAGCATCTCTTCTTGAACCATTCCTAGGTGTTGGAAGACCCACAACCTTCAATGGAGACCCAGTTTTTCGGACACTGGGTTGAACACCTGATAATCTGTTTATTTCATTATGCCTTGCACACCTTGAAGGCCCGTAGTACCAGAGACAGCAAAGCAACCCCACAGCATTATTGAATCTCCCCCATATTTGATTATGCTCAGAATCGGCAAGTTAGAAAAACCTGCCGTTTTGCCCTTGAGCAAGGCAGTTAAACCCCCCACCAACAACTGCTCCCCGGGCGCCAAGGACATGGACATCAATGTAGGCAGCTTCCCGCACCTCTCTGATTCAGAGCGGTTGGGTTAAATGCAGAAGACACTAGGTATTCCCTTCCCTTCATTTGTGTCACGTGAGGGTGCATACATCGACCAAGACGCAGCACAAAACACAAATTGACAAAACATCACGTTTACAAACAAACGAACAGACGTAATAAACGTGGCACACTTACTGTCACCGTGACTGCGAAATATATAATGACCCACATCCCTGGTGTGGAACATACAAACCTATGTAGGATCCCTAAGTAGAGACGATGCACAGCAGCTGCCTCTAATTAGGGATCCAACACAACCCACCACCAGAAACAGAAAGAATAGAACTGTCAGACTCTGACCATGGCTACATAGAGAAGCAAATAGGCTTCTCTATGGCCAGAGCCTGACAATTTGGTTGTTAGTAAACACAACATTGATCTGTATTGCCTAATTTTGTTTAATTTGTCCATAGAACATTTTCCCCACGATTTAAGCAAGTTTATTTATTTTTGGGAGAAGTTCAATCAGCCTTTCTTGTGTTTCCCTCAGCAGTGGGTTCTTCCTTTGTTTATCAAAGACCAAAGTAAAGGAGTCCTTCCCTACAATCAAACATGGGATAGGACATGGGGGAGGTTCAATAATGCTGTGGGGTTGCTTTGCTGTCTCTGATACTGGTGGACTTGAATGTGTGCAAGACATCATGAAATCAGCAGATGATTAAGTGTTTTGGAGTACAATGTTCAACCCTGTGTCCAAAAACTATGTCTCTGTTGGAGGTTGTGGGTCTTGCATCAGGACAACAACCCAAACACACATCAAAAGAAACCTGGAATGATTCAAGAAAAAACACAAGACTGTTCTGGAGTGGTCAGCAAAGAGTCCAGATCTGAATCACATCCATAACCTATGGCGAGAGCTGAAAACAGCAGTTGGGGGAGGGAACCTCTCAAAGAAGAAGAAGAAGTAGAGAAGTTTGCTGCTGAAGAGTGGGCCAAATTGCCTGTAGAAAGGTGCAGCAAGCTCAATGACGTCTACAAAAAGCTTTTGTTGGCAGGCTGTGCAACTGGGGTGCCAATAATCTTGTACATGCCATTTGTCTTTATTTCCTAAATTAAAATTGCTAACTTAAGTTTACGAAAATTAAATTGTTTCTGCAATGTTGAAAATCCAAGTACAAGGTGTGGTGACATTTATTTTATTTATTTTACAATTTATAGGGGATTATTTAAGAAAAGTGCAAGAGTGCCAATATATTTGGTCGCAACTGTATGTTAGTTAATTAATTAAAGTGTGCTGAACAGATTAATTCCATCCCTTCCCCTGCTTTGATACTCACGTTAGTAGCCAAAACTTGACAGTTGGGAGTTAAATCAGGATATTCTCTCATAAAACCCATTCCTTGGCCAGTCAGTCGGGTTACGGTGCCGAGAGAAATTAGGATTTAATGAAGCGTCCCTTGGCAGCCGTTTGGGCAAAAAAAATGATCAAGCCGCCCAAGCGTTGAAGGAAGATACTGTGTATGTCAGAGGTCTTTTCCTTCTTCGACTTAGTGGCCTCCCTCTGTCTTCCTTGGGCTGACAGTCTTCAAGGATATTTATCTTGGTTCGATGGGCTTGTTACTGTTCAGACTTGTGCTAGTTCCGGAAAGCTCCTACTGTATGTCTGCTTAAATGTGTTATCTTTTTTATTATTGCAGACATCGGAATCTTGAAATAAGTGACCTGTGTATTTCGTTGGCACTGGGGATTTTTAAGGACTTCTCAATTACTCTTCAGTCACACTGTATGGACATCTACTATAAAAGGCCCTGCCAGGTAAGGAAATCATATGTTACTTAATAAATTGTATTGTACTCATATTTACTGTAAATATTCCCACACGTTATATTTTGATGGGTCAAGGAATCTTGTTATCAACAAAAATTATTATACAGAGGTAACATGGTTATAGTTATGGTATTAGTTTGACCGACTAGTCAACAATTGAGTAAATACTGTACAATACAATACCTTCAGAAAATATTCAAACCACTTGACTTTTTCCACATTATGTTTTGTTACAGACATAATTTAAAATGTATCACATTTTGTGTCATTGATCTACACACAATACCCCATAATGTCAAAGTGGAATTATGTTTTTAGAAATTTTTACAAATCCACCTTTCAGCAGGGCAATAACCTAAAACGCAATGCAGAATATATTCACTTGAGTTGCTTACCAAGAAGACATTTAATGTGGTATAGTTACAGTTCTAGACTTAAATCGTCTTGAACATCTATGGTAAGACTTGAAAATGGCTGTTTAGCAATGATCAACAACCATCTTGACAGAGCTTTTCATTTATTTAATATTTTCCATTAATTAAAAACATTGACATTACAGAGAATTTTGTGTAGATCATAGACAAAAACTGACAATTAAGTCAATTTGAACACCACTTTGTAACACAACAAAATGTGGAAAAAGTCATGGAGTGTGAATACTTTCAGGAAGGCACTGTATATGACTCACCACCTGCTTCTTTAGAAAATGGAGTTTGATTTATTTGATCTTCAACCTTATCCTGTTTACCACTCCTTTGAGGCCTCCGAGTGACATTATCCCCCCAAAGGGAATACGTGACAGAAAATTACTCGGAGATGTCGAGCGCATCAAGTCAACATGCTTAAATGCTCAGTTTCAAAATGCCAAGCCTGTGTTGAATGTGTATGGCCCAACCGAATTCCAAACTGGGTTTTGAGTTCTCTGCCGATACCTCTTTCCTGTCACGTTTTCAATAAGCACCCAGGGAGGATGTGGCAGGGAGTGATTGGGACTCTTTGGAAATAAATGTGATCACGTCGGAAAAGGAACCGCTGCCGAACGAGATGTGGGGATGAAGGGTTTCATTTTCTGAAACCCTTCATCGCCATTAGGGGTAACAGACTTTTTTATTTTTTTCGCTCTCGCCCATCTGATTTCTACTCTCTCTACTTTCAACAGTTTTAACTCTACTATAAGTCATAACGTAGCAGTAGAATCCTGAGTACGCTCACAGATCACTGTTACAGCTTATCAGTGGAGTGGCGCCGCTTGAAATTGAAACCGTGTCCACCTAATTTAGTTGCGAATACATTCCTACTCAGGGTTAGACTTAAATTGGATGGAAGAGAGCCGTGGTGGTGAAGGAAAAGGCGGAAGCGCATACACTGTGTATGTCATTATGTGCATGTGTTAAAGGTGTTGTCAGTGTTTGTGGTAAAATTCAGGGCTAAAGTTTTGCTTTGGCAGATGTTCCTGAGGATAGCTCTAGCGAAAATGTGTTCCCAGCCGCATAGATGGCATCAGCATGGTTCGGGAGGCTGATGAATAAATTAGCTGTCTCACTTCAGTGTGAGTGTCATGGCAGACACGGGATGGATGGTTGGAAGAGGTGGAGACATGGCTCTGGAACTCTGGATTTAGTCGAACCTGTAGAACAAATGTTGACACAGTATCTTTGTTTAAACAACCACTGCCCTGAAATCAACCTAATCGGTTTTTTTTTTAAATATATTACTCACGGATTTTAACATTATTCGACTGTGGTTATGCTTTATTGGAACCAATATAAAGGCTTGATTAAGCCATTAAGACCACATCTGCCATCATAATTTCTTTTTAATTTGGTGAGGACTCGGCCGCATATTGCTACAGTGGATTTGACATTTTAATTAAGTAAGGGTTGTAAAAATGATTACTACTACCAGGGTGCAGAGGAATGGGGATGTAGTGGTCCAAAATGGCGCCCCCATGCCAAGTCTATTCTCTACCACATAGAATTTACATGACCTCTTTTTGTACATTCAGTGGCACTGATTACCTGTGTGGTCTCATGACATGCACTTGCCATGTCCCAGGGCATTTTTCAATGGTTGAATATGGCATTTTTAATAATCTATTGAGTTTATTATATCAATGCATTTAAATCTATATAGGAATGTTTTTTTCAGTCTTTTTTACGTTAAATCTCTCTTGAGAATATATTTTTTTATATAATGTTGCATAATGTTGCCTTTGGCATAAACAGTGGAACTGAAAATAGAAGTCAGTGGCTTTCAGATTAATTTGACACACAAAATCCAAACTTGAAACACAGAAGGCAAAACACTGTAAATAGGAATGGTAGATATGTATATTGAAGCAGGGAAGATTCATTTAGCGTTATGCGTTATGATAAGTCGATTAGATCAAGAGGTGGAGGACAGACAGAACTGAACATTTAGAGAATGTATTGTTCTTCATACTGGGTGAGATTAAATACTGTACGTATATCGGAGGACTATCGAACTGCATGCCTTTTGAGTGCATTCACAGGATATCTAAATCCTATCACAAAGGAAAGTGTCTTCCCTAAAGAGATACGGTATGTTAGTTACTGCTGGGACTTGAGACAATGTACATTTTGTGTAAGATATTCAGCTCTGCAAGGCCTGTATTGCACTGCTTGTCAATGGGTGGTTTCAGTTCTAGCAGGCAGGACATGCCCTTTGACAGATGAACGTACAGCGGTGGGTGAAGGCTATCTGAACAGCACCTATCTCACGGTTGAGCTGCCGGGTCTGTCTGATGTTTCAAACCCAGAAGAGAGCTGCTTTCTACCCTTTCAGAGCCTGGACAGCTGCCTTCAGGACCTTGGACAACTCCTGCTGAAGGAACTGTCCACAGGCTCAGAGCATTAAACACTTTCTGCAAGCTGATTTCGTTCTAACCACCACAGCCTTCATTCTTAAGGCATTACAACCCTACTCTCAACCACATAGTTCCCATGGTGTTATTGTCTTTATTTTGGATTCTCTTTTAGCACATTCTTTAGAAGTTTACAATGCATATAAGTAAGTTAAAGTCAACATTTAGCTTCTGTTCAGTCAAATGCTGTAGCAGATATTTACATATGCTGATACTCTATTGTCCAACGCACAATGTTGGCAAACAGATGCACAGTTGTAGAACTTCGTTTGAAGGAACAGCTGAATTGCTTTTTTGGGCATACATCAAGCATAGATAAAGTTGAACAACCTGTTCAAGTTAGGGGTGTGACTATACCAGTATCGCAATCATTTTTCCATGGCAAAAATGAAAACAGGAAACAGTACAAACTCTTTGTTCCTTTAAAAACATTCTGTATGTAAAATCTTGTGTGCTATAGCTTTGGGAAATAAATGTTACTCTAGATGAGAACATAATGATGTTTGTTTCCAACATTAGGGCTGTTTTCCTAAAGAAGTTAAATCCGCTTCGTGTTTTGTTTCCTTGCCAACACACAAGTATTGCGATACTGGTATCGTTCTGCCACTACTGTAAGTGTCTCATTGTTTGGGAAAGAGGCAATCACACATTGTTTATAGATTTGTCTCGCCTTGCATATGGCCGATGGTGTAGTCCAACATACCTGGCAAACAGCCATGGAAATAGAATGAACATTATGGATAGTCCTGCATTATGTAAGTTGGAGAAAGGGAGTGGAGTCTATACTCTCTTTTTTTCTTCGCCCAGAATTAAACAGGTAGCCTAGCAGTTAGAGTGTTGGGCCAGTAACCAAAAGGTTGCTGGTTCGAATACCAGAGCTGACAAGGTGAAAGAAATATATATATTTTTAAAGCTGTCGATGTGTCCTTGAGCAAGGCACTTAATCATAATTTGCTCCAGGGCCTGACCCTGTAGGTAAGCCGTCATTGTAAATATGAATTTGTTCTTAACTGACTTGCCTAGTTAAATAAAAAAATATATATTTTATGTCACAGTGCCCCAACAATATGCAGGAGGATATACAAGTCTAACCATAAGAGACTTATTATTTGACCAACCAAGGCGCTTTTTGTAGACGTCTGGTACTTTCCCTCGTGGACTGTGGAGTTGTGCTGTGCATTGTGTGCAGCGGTTTGCGTCAAGCCCTTGCAGCAACGTGAAACAAGGTTGCGGTTCAACTTTTTGTTAGGAGGTTTAGAGCTTTGTCAGAAGAACTTCAAGCAGGGATTCATGCAGGGAGAATGGAATTGGGGCTGAAATATTAAAATAGGACTTTTTGAGTAGATGTTTAATACTGAAATACCAGATAAGAGAGTCTCTTGAGAAATGCACATCTTTGGGTTGACCTTATAATTTTGAGCATTTACTCACTTAGATATCCTATGGGGATCCTAATGAATGCTAAAGAAGATTTTGTGCATTGTTGGATAAACACAGGTTTGTAGACAGAGGCATGAGTTAAGTGCATTTCCGCATGTTCCTGCATTCATTTCAGTGAGTTCAACTCAGTGGCATATGCCATTATTTACAAAGAAACTACCGACCTAGACATTGTGACACTTTCTCAAAAGGTTCACATATTAATTAGGCATGTTGTTGCATAAACAGTTACAAATATTATATATAGGATCTTAAGTGTATTGTCGCAGCAAGATAATCCTGCAGCACCAGGATTTGAACGTTTAGTCCATAATGTTCCATGCAGTGGCGTGTATTCATGGATGCCAAAAAAAAAATTACCAAGGAAAAAAAGAAAATAACTAATTAATTCATCTTTCGTCTCTCTGTGTTTAATCAATTTCCTTCAATTCACAAGAGGCTGAACGTATCTCACCGGAGAAAGCATCCATGAGAACGATATAATGCTGTCTGGTCAAAAAGAGTATGACATTGTTGCCGCCCGTAGCATTGAATGCAAGGGAAGCCAGCGAGCATTTGGCCTCTCTTGATAAAAAATATATATTAATAGCTAATCAGCGTTGAGCTAAACTGAGTGAGCTCAGATGTGAATGATCCTGGCGCACCAAATGTCATGTTTTGTTGCATGTCGTTGTATTCTGGTGGCCATTCTTGAATTAGCCATGAATGGAGATAAGAATTTGGACATGTGGTTTTACTTAATTCGCCGGACTGGCCAATGATTATAACAACGATTCTGATCCAACCATACATTTATATATTGTGCCCTTGGCCTCAGAGGATGGAAGTTCAACATGTACAGTAGCTAGATGTAGTATGCCTGGCGCATCGTTGCCCATGAAAGGAAGTTAGGCTAGCGAGCAAGCTTTTTAGCCAGGAAGCCTAGGACAACAAAAACTTAAAGCGTGTACTGTATGACAGCGATAGACCATTTAGTCAACATGAAAGAGAGGAGGATGGCATTGGCATTTATGGGTAGGGTGAGTCTACATGTGTTTTCCGCTTACAAGCACACACACACATGCACACGCACACACACACACACACACACACACACACACACACACACACACACACACACACACACACACACACACACACACAAATCAGTACCATGGAAAGCCAGCCATATCATATTTAGCTTACGTTGATTGGACTAAATCATTTTTGGTATATTTTAGTTGTCACTGTATTAGACTAAGCATAGGTGATCAAATGATTCTGAAGTTAGTGGAGGCAGCCCCTGTTTTCTTTGGGACTTGCGGTAACTCTCTGTGGTTTTGAATCAATGGTTTAGCAGTCTGAAAATGTTGGATAAATTAACTTGCTTGACCATGCTGTTGGTCATGTAACTGTTTGTTACATGCTATATGTTTTGTGGACTTCACCGGACAGATGTTGCTCTCTGGTTTTGTGATGAAACAAAGGTGTGTCTTCATATTGTCTCGGCCTTAGGCCTATATATCACATTTTCAAGGCATATGAACTAACAGGTAATAGAGCAATAATGAAATTATCACAACACATAGGTTGTAATATGGATTGTTTTCCATGCCTGTCTTCACTAGTGATTTTACCCACGCACCCCTACTGGTTGCATGATCGGTGGTTAGGCTATTAGCTGGTCAAAATGAGGCTAAATGAAATGTGAAATACTGTTAATATAACTGTGTGTTAGAGCTTGTTTTTGTGAATTTATGTACATTACGAAGCTCATCTGCATTACCTTGAAATATCTGTACCTCATTTACACACATACAAGTTATGACATCATGAGAAGGATGACTCAGTACAACAATATCTCCCGTTAACACAGGGGACATTCATGTGATTACACTTCTCCACACTACCTCCATATTAACAGAGGCACAAAATGGCGGATCCCATTACCCACCATGCTGTGCTGTTTCTCGCCTACGGTCTCTCCCTGCTCTCCCCCATCTCGTCCTTATTTTCACCACAGAATTATATTTTCACACGAGCCGGGGATTGTTTTCGACAAGTGTGAATCAAGCACAAAATTATATTTTCTTTCGTTTGTGCCTTTGGTGCTTCTGCCTCTCATTCTCTGTACTCTTAAACTCCCCTTGTTTCCATTAGCGGCATCGCATTATGGTCGCTATTATCTCACACTCGTTGTGATTGGGGATGGAGCAGTACAAAGCAAAGCCCTTCTCTCTTGTCCATGCCCATTGCAACGAGGAGAACAAGGCCCATTCCCTCTAAAAACAAATAAAACCTGCTAGCTGATCCTTGCACTGAAAATCCCCCTTTCTTCTAAGTCATTACGTTGTGCCTTGTGGAGGTGCAGCTCTTGTAGGTGGATAATAGACAGAGTGAGTGCTCATGATTGTCCGTGGCTGTTCGTTCAGGAAAATGATGGGAGCATTCTGCTTTTGAGGGAAGATACCTACATATTGTAGCTACCCAACCAAAGCTAAGAATAAGAGTGTACAAAACATCTTCTGTAATTCAAATGTACATATTTTGGTCATCAATCATGGTATTACATTAGCACAGTAAAATAAATCCAAAAACAAACTGTAGGCTATTTACCATCATCATTATTTATGTTTTTCGGCGCTATGAATCGGATGATGAAGCACTTGTAACAGACATGTTGAACTGTATAAAAACCCATTGAACTCTCCACTATAGAGACCTCCTGACCTGTGAGGTTAATGGGAGCACTGCTGTAGAAACACCATTCAATCTCTTTTCATTTTGCGTCTTTTGAGTGTCCCTTTAGCGAAATCGTATATCTTAAACCACCTGCTCAATAACTCAATTCTGCTCTTATCTCATGAGCGAGGGAAAGATTTAGAGTGGGGAGGGGAGTCTCTCTCTCTCTCTCTCTCTCTCTCTCTCTCTCTCTCTCTCTCTCTCTCTCTCTCTCTCTCTGCAATGATTTTGTTGAGAGATTACAATAGAGACAGATGTTAATAACAAGGCCCAGCATGTGACATTGGATGGTTTATTGATAGGGCCGCAAAAGGCATTGAAAACACAAGGTGGGGGTGACTGATTGTTGCACGGATAGCGTATAACCTCACAGGGAGCTTAGAAATGGCAGTGATGTGTCTGTTGGTGCTATCAATCATTGACATACAAATGTTATTTTGCCTTTTATTTCATTTTTGTTAAAATTGAACACAACTTTGTTCTGCCTATGTTTGCCCAGTCAGTATTATCATAGAAATACAGTGGGGAGAACAAGTATTTGATACACTGCCGATTTTGCAGGTTTTCATACTTACAAAGCATGTAGAGGTCTGTAATTTTTATCATAGGTACACTTCAACTGTGAGAGACGGAATCTAAAACAACAATCCAGAAAATCACATTGTATGATTTTTTAATAATTAATTTGTATTTTATTGCATGACATAAGTATTTGATCACCTACCAACCAGTAAGAATTCCGGCTCTCACAGACCTGTTAGTTTTTCTTTAAGAAGCCCTCCTGTTCTCCACTCATTACCTGTATTAACTGCACCTGTTTGAACTCGTTACCTGTATAAAAGACACTTGTCCACACACTCAATCAAACAGACTCCCACCTCTCCACAATGGCCAAGGCCAAAGAGCTGTGTAAGGACGTCAGGGATAAAATTGTAGACCTGCACAAGGCTGGGATGGGCTACAGGACAATAGGCAAGCAGCTTGGTGAGAAGGCAACAACTGTTGGCGCAATTATTAGAAAATGGAAGAAGTTCAAGATGACGGTCAATCTCCCTCGGTCTGGGGCACCATGCAAGATCTCACCTCGTGGGGCATCAATGATCATGAGGAAGGTGAGGGATCAGCCCAGAACTACACGGCAGGACCTGGTCAATGACCTGAAGAGAGCTGGGACCACAGTCTCAAAGAAAACCATTAGTAACACACTACGCCGTCATGGATTAAAATCCTGCAGCGCACGCAAGGTCCCCCTGCTCAAGCCAGCGCATGTCCAGGCCCGTCTGAAGTTTGCCAATGACCATCTGGATGATCCAGAGGAGGAATGGGAGAAGGTCATGTGGTCTGATGAGACATAAATAGAGCTTTTTGGTCTAAACTCCACTCGCCGTGTTTGGAGGAAGAAGAAGGATGAGTACAACCCCAAGAACACCATCCCAACCGTGAAGCATGGAGGTGGAAACATCATTCTTTGGGGATGCTTTTCTGCAAAGGGGAAAGGACGACTGCACCGTATTGAGGGGAGGATGGATGGGGCCATGTATCACGAGATCTTGGCCAACAACCTCCTTCCCTCAGTAAGAGCATTGAAGATGGGTCGTGGCTGGGTCTTCCAGCATGACAACGACCCGAAACACACAGCCAGGGCAACTAAGGAGTGGCTCCGTAAGAAGCATCTCAAGGTCCTGGAGTGGCCTAGCCAGTCTCCAGACCTGAACCCAATAGAAAATCTTTGAAGGGAGCTGAAAGTCCGTATTGCCCAGCGACAGCCCCGAAACCTGAAGGATCTGTATGGAGGAGTGGGCCAAAATCCCTGCTGCAGTGTGTGCAAACCTGGTCAAGAACTACAGGAAACGTATGATCTCTGTAATTGCAAACAAAGGTTTCTGTACCAAATATTAAGTTCTGTTTTTCTGATGTATCAAATACTTATGTCATGCAATAAAATGCAAATTAATCACTTAAAAATCATACAATGTGATTTTCTGGATTTTTTATGATAAAATTACAGACTTCTACATGCTTTGTAAGTGGGAAAACCTGCAAAATTGGCAGTGTATCAAATACTTGTTCTCCCCACTGTATATATAACATGCTATGTTCAGTTATTATCATTATTTTTTATTTTCAAGATGTGCTACTGCTCCCTTTTATGCATGACATGTTGTGGACAGTATCGTCTAATTATCATCTAATTAACTAAGAAGATGAATGGGGGATGTCAATGTTGTTCAGTCCATCATCGCAACAAATGACCAAAATAAAATTAATCTTTAGAGAAAATAGAATCTAATGTGCATTACACTTCCAACACTTTCTGATCGCTTTGAATAGAGAGAAAGTGCAAGTAGTGAGTGGGTGGGTGTTGATGAGCTACACAGTATGCCCTATTGTGGTAGTAATATTTTAGCTACACAACATGGAAAATGGCCCAATTGTTAAAGTAGTGTTCGTAGTAGATATGGTACCGCTTAACAGAAATAGCAATGGACACCTAATATCATAGTCCTCTCTTCCACATAGAGGAAATATCTCAACTGCTTTCATAATTTCCATATCATGGAATCTTCCTATTACAGGGGAAGAGGAATATCCTAGTGATATAACTCTGAGTGATTAGAAAATGTTTTTTACACTTATCCATGCAGACACTACATATTTGCTCTCAGCATAGTTTTCTCTGCCTCGGTTCTTCTTCTTCTCCCCCACCCATTTATATCTTAATTTATTCTCCTCATACGCAGTGTATCGAAGATTGAAAGACATTTGTATGAGAGACTATGTTATTTTGTACTGCAGACGGCTGAGAAATGTAAATGAAACTCTTATTTTCTAAAGCCGTGCCAAATTCCATCTGTTTGAAGTGCCGTGCCCTTCGTTACTATGGTGCTTGGCCTTTTTTTGGTGGGGGATTGGCCCGCTTGTTTGTTGTCATAAAATATTTAAGCCTCTGTTTTGGCTATTTGCACAGTCACATTCATGTTTGCAGAAAGCTAATATGTCTTTGCTTTTGTACTCTATACAGTGAGACTGTAGTACATGAAGAGACAGAGACTAAACTAAGAACATGAACTCAAATGAAACTACCAATATACAATAGGCTTACAGTATACCTAAAGGAAATGGCATGATATGTTTACTGCACTCCTTCATAGGCCGGGATTCACTCCGTGGAGTTCAATATTTAAAAGTAATTTCTGATTGAGCCGACATCTGCAGTTGGTAATGGTCAACACAATATTCAGTGTGACACCATATCGGACAGTTATGAAAACAGAACAATGAAAACACAGTTTTACAATGGCTATAGGGTCATGTTTATTTACTCGTCCTCTTCGTGGGGTGGACGAACGTTGCTGTCTCACAAAAGTAAGGGGAACTGGCTCGAGTGAAAAGTGCAAGCCTCAGGTGGGGAGGACTGCGCTAAACCACACTAAACTTCAAGGTAACCTACCTTTTTCCAAGCAAAGATTATTTGATTTGCAGACAAACAAATGTCAAGTATTTCTGCTTAGTTGAGTTTCGGACACCCTGGGGAGAAAGTCTCTCTCTCCCTCCCTCCCTGCCTCCCTATCTCTATTTGTGCTGTGGCACGCAGGACCTGTCCTCCACGTTCCGAAGCTGCCATGATAACGTGCCATGGCAGTTGCCGAGGACGATGTCGGGGGGGGGGGGGGGGCATTATATCATTCCCGCCATTGCCCCTCGTCCCCCAGAGGGGGGTGGATGTGCACGATGAGGGCGGGTGGAGGGGGGAGTACAGTCTCTATCCGAAGGAGCAATGGTCAGGGTCACATGAAGCTATTAACCATTAACTTCCGGTGCTCTTCCTAGCCTCTGTGGAGGAGATTAAATCTAAAACATGTCACTCTGAGATGGACAGGGTGACTCTTTGACCCTTTGATGGAGGGAAGTTGGCTACCGCCGTGACACAAACTTAAAATTCACAAGACGGAATTTTGTGGGATCTTGGAGAGTGTTCGGTCTAGATTCAATCAGATCAAGTGTTAACTGGTGATAGCCGACACCCGCATGCATAGCTGATGTTTTGGCGGTGTCCGAGGTGGAAATGTGTTGGAGCTGTCAAATCGGTGAGCAGCTGCTTTTGTGATCATTGTCATGAAGCCACACCTGTCCCACTCGTGTTAGAAGTTCAGAACGAGAAAGTGAAGGCAATATAGAAATAATGACACTCAAATGTTAAATCATTAAACTAAATAATGAGGATTTCTACCAGCCTAATCAAGGTGTAGGCTATATTAAATCTCACATTCCAGTGTTCAAACTTGTAAACACGGTTCCATGGAATTCCTACTAACGTACTGTAACTCCATGCAGCCAATGGTAATGTCCACAATAGCTATAATTCCGGGAGCTGCTTGTGGGTTTGACAGCTCTAACTTGGTTCCACCTCCTACACCGTCAAAACCCCAGCTATGCGGGTGTTGGCTAGCGCTGATTGAAATGAGGCATCAGTTTATCAATTTATGATTCAAAAAAAGTTTGTGTGAGAAAAATCCTGGACATGTCAAAAATAGTTACTAAAATACTTATGCATGCATTTCATTAATGTGATGACTGTTATTAAATTAATAATCTAACAATTAACTCATTATGGATTTGGGGCACCACAGAAGAAGCTGTTTAACGAGTTACCATCTCCCGAAATAACTCTAAAATATATATGTTATATATCGATAACAATAACTTATTAATCATTACCTCATATCAGTCATCATTATGAATGGTCGCAGACTTCTTGGATCCGCAAGAACCCCTGCTTGACTTATGATTCAGCACTACACAAATTGGCTTAATTATGTTTTTAATAGCTAACTAAATAATAACACACACTTGTGTCTTCAGTCAGAGTTTGAAGCACTTTACATGCACAGCTGCAGCCTGGCAATGTCCGGGTCTAGTGTGGTGAGTTTATCTTCTTCACTTCGGGTTCAAATTTCTAACCATTTCAAACGTGTGTACTACCGTCCCACATCTTTCTGGTCTAATGTACATTTCGTTACCAAGGCTTTTTTTTGGGACGTTATAGTTTTGGCGGCAGAAGTCTTCTGGGGACAATCACCATACTAGAGGGCCAGAGATAGATTCCCCTCCTGGGTTGGTGAGGTTCCCCCCCAGATCTTCCTCCTCCCCTCTGCGGGTGAAAAGGGCTCTGGTTGGAGTTTATTCATTGCAACCCTAATCTGAGCCATTGGACCCTTGTGTAGTCATGACAATACCATTGAAGTCTTGTATGTTTAATCTCTTTTGGACCACATTGAGTTAGCTCTGTACGTCATTATTGTGTACACATACCTGACACCAGGAATTGAAGTACTATAATCTTAGCCTAAGATTTCAATGGTAGCCTGTTGATTCACAACCTACTGTGGTGTGTTGGCACTTGGCCTAGCCGGCAGAGATCTGTTCAAAATATAGAACGTAGGCAATGAGCAAGCAAGAATATAAATATTTGTCATTCTGGCTACACGGCCGTAACATTGCCTTAAGCTTACCATACAGTGCGTGTCAACATGAAAGACCTGAGAGAATATACAAGTATGTGTACAGTAAATAGATAAGACACATTTATGAATAGCACACAATACACAATACACAAACACACACACACACACACACACATACAAGCTGACACAATAAAACAGGATGATAATCAAATATCGTCACCAATCATTTAGAAAACTAGCGAGCAAGTTGCTCTCTCTCGTGTGTGTTTATTTTCCATTTCCAAACCATTAAAAACACGTCAGTCAGGACTGCACATTTGAATTGAAAATGTGACTATAAAATTAATGGTCTGAACACCAATAATGACTGGAGAGCAAAATATGAGAACAGTCTCTGTAAATCAACATAAATACAATTGAAGCAATAAAGCAAGTAGCCTGCAGCAAACTATTCAAAGGAATGTCATTGCACCTATTTAAGAAGGATACACACACAAGTGAATTCAAGCCAATCTAATATTAGATTGAGTTAGATTGGAAGAGGATTTCCTTTAATATGAAATCCTTGAAATAGGGAATGGGGAGTCGTTATCTAGGCGATTATTAACAACTTTGAAGGAGAGTACTTCTCGATATACACTGAGTACACCAAACATTAAGAACACTTTACTAATAATATTAGTTTTGAGTTGCGCCCCCCACTCTACAAGGTGCCAAAAGCGTTCCACAGGGATGCTGGCCCATGTTGACTCCAATGCTTCCCACAATTGTGTCAAGTTGGCTGGATGTCCTTTGGGTGGTGGACCATTCTTGATACACACAGGAAACTAGGAAACTGTTGAGCGTGAAAAACCCAGCAGCGTTGCAGTTCTTGCCACAAACCGGTGTGCCTGGCATCTACTATCATACCCCGTTCTAAGGCACTTAAATATTTTGTCTTGCCCATTAACCCTCTGAATGGCACACATACACAATCCATGTCTCAATTGTCTCAAGGCTTTAAAATACTTCTTTAACCTGTCTCCTCCGCTTCATCTACACTGATTGAAGTGGATTTAGAAAGTGACATCAATAAGGGATTATAGCTTTCACATGTATTTACCTAGTCTGTCTATGTCATAGAAAGAGCTTCTTAATGTTTTGTATACTCAGTGTATATAAAACAGTGTATAGCTCATGAAAATACCACCGCAGACCTAGGCTTACATATTTCAATCAAAACTCAATCATCTTTAATGGTCAGAAATTAAAAGGTACATCATAATTTCCCCTGGAAAAAACACCACAGGCTGCTTTCCCCATCTGTTAATCACACTAGGAAAATCTTGTTAAACAAGTGTTTTGGCAATATGTTGCTTTAAAAAACATTCCCCGTCGATGAGGATGACTTAGTTGATGCAATTTTGATTTGTGTTCATTAAGGCAGATTTGATCCAGTTTTGGTGAGTATCCTACTTTCTGTGTCTTGTCATTGTAGGAAATCGAGAGAGGATGTCCTTTATGAAAACTAAATTAGGCCTAATGCAAACCAACACAAACATTGCAATGGATGTATATGATAAACAGTTGTAATTGATTCATTGTCATTGGGCATGTCTGTTTGCACAGGTAGAGACATTATTTACTTAGAAGTGCATTGGAATGAATGGGGAGTAACATTTCCAAATGTTGCGCCACCATTTTTTTATTAGAGCCATTTGTTATTCTCACCAACTAATTATAATATCCTCTCTGATGAACGCTGAGTTTGTTTTTGCCCTCTTTATTATTCTACATGATAACAGGAACTTTAGTTCCCTCAAAGGACCAGTATTTTGTTCCATAATTTTGAGAAGCACAAAGCAGGCTGGCAAAGCCCCTTTATTCCATTATTGTAATGCTGTGCCGCTCATATCATTAACACTCATATCATTAGTTTATTCAAATCTATATACAGCGGGTGAAATAGGTATTGAACACGTCACCATTTTTCTCAGTAAATATATTTCCAAAGGTGCTATTGACATGACATTTTCACCAGACGTTGGTAACAACCCAAGTAATCCATACATACAAACCAAAACAAATAAGTTCAGAAATTAAGTTATGTGTAATAATGTGAAATGACACAGGGAAAAAGTATTGAACACACTTACTGATATTTATTTAATACTTTGTACTAAAGCCTTTGTTGGTAATGACAGCTTCAAGACTCGTCCTGTATGGAGAAACTAGTCGCATGCATTGCTCTGGTGTGATTTTGGCCCATTCTTCCACACAAACAGTCTTCAAATCTTGAAGGTTCCGTGGGCCTCTTCTATGAATCTTGATCTTCAGTTCTTTCCATAGATTTTCAATGGGATTTAAGTCAGGTGATTGGCTGGGCCATTCTAGCAGCTTTATTTTCTTTCTTTGAAACCAATTGAGAGTTTCCTTGGCTGTGTGTTTGGGATCATTGTCTTGCTGAAATGTCCACCCTCGTTTCATCTTCATCATCCTGGTAGATGGCAGCAGATTTTTGTCAAGAATGTCTCGGTAAATTTGCCCATTCATCCTTCCTTCAATTATGTGAAGTTTGCCAGTACCATTTGCTGAAAAGCGGCCCCACACCATGATGTTCCCACCTCCAAACTTCACTGTTGGTATGGTGTTTTTAGGGTGATGTGCAGTGCCATTTCTCCTCCAAACATGGTGTGTATTATGACATCCAAACAGTTCAATTTTGCTCTCATCTGACCACACTATATTCTCCCAGTATTTCACTGGCTTTTCCAAATGTTGTGCAGCAAACTTTAAACGAGCTTTAACATGCTTTTTTTTCAGCATTGGAGTCTTGCGTGGTGAGCGTGCATACAGGTCATGGCGGTGGAGTGCCTTACTTACAGTTTTCTTTGAGACAACAGTACCTGCTAATTGCAGGTCTTTTTTAAGCTCTCCACAAGTGGTCCTTGGCTCTTGGACAACTCTTCTGATTATTCTTTTCACTCCTCTGTCAGAAATCTTGCGAGGAGCACCTGGTCGAGGCAAATTTATGGTGAAATGATTGTCTTTCCACTTCCGTATTATGGCCCCAACAGTGCTCACTGGAACATTCAGAAGCTTAGAAATGCGCCTATAACCAATGCCATCATTATGTTTTGCAACAATTAGGTTGCGAAGGTCTTGAGACAGCTCTTTGCTTTTACTCATCATGAGATGTGTCTTGTGTGACACCTTGGCAATGAGACCTTTGTGTAGGCCATCAGTTGGGACTGAACCAGCTGATATTAATTTGCACTGACAGGGGGCTGGATTGCTTTTTAATAACTGATAGTTTTCAGCTGTTGTCTTGGCTTTCCATGCCTTTTTGCACCTCCCTTTCTTCATGTGTTTAATACTTTTCCCCTGTGTCATTTCACATTATTACACATAACTTAATTTCTGAACTTATTTGTTTTGGTTTTTCATGTCAATAGCACCTTTGGAAATATATTTACTGAGAAAAATGGTGACGTGTGCAATACTTATTTCACCCGCTGTAAATCATGGGATATTCCTAATATGGCAAAAACAATTGTATTCAAAATGTCATACTCTAGAGTCCAACAGTGTTATTGGTAGAATTCTAATACATGGTCAGCTTACATTTTCTTTGAAGACCTCTCATTTCTGATTCAGATAAAGCTTTTCTCAGACAGTAATTGGGTGATTTAGCTAAAGTAGGCTACGTTGACTACCTAACTAACCAATGGTAAATTTCCCCTAAATCGTAAAATAATTATTAGGGAAATCAACATCCACGTCTTCGGCACCCAGTAGGTTAACTGCCTTGTTCAGGGGCAGAACAACAGATTTTTACCTTGTCAGCTCGGGGGTTCGATCCAGCAACCTTTCAGGTACTGACCCAACACTCCTTCCTTCCAGGCCACCTGGACTATTAACATCAAACACTGCGTAATGCATAAGAATAATGCATGTCAGAACATGGCAACCAGAACAATGCAACCCCATTAGTCTTTATGAAAATGTCAGAACATGGCAACCAGAACAATGCAACCCCATTAGTCTTGATGAAAATGTGTCATGCTGCTCAAAAACAAAAGTTTAAGCAATCTGATTTCCCACAGAAACACACTCTAGATCAATAATATGATGTTCATATTAATTACCCACTCTTGATAAATTACGTTGTTGGACATCCAGGTGGATGTTTATGTGCTCATTCATCAACATGTTAGTCTGTTGCTGAGTCAATGCTTTGTGGATATTTAATGTAGAGTCCGGCAAAATATACTCAGGGAATTTTTTCTCATATTTTGCCTCAAGATATATTCATGCACTAACTCTGAGATAGCTTGGTTTATACATGGGCTGTTGTTCCTAGAAAGTAATAGTGTACTAAATAAGCTATTGATTGGAGTAAGCAGTAATGTCTCAAAGTAGTTACATTTCCAGTTCATGTAAAATAAAATAAAATGGTGCCAGAGCTGTCAAAGTCAGCCACTCTGACAGAGGAGTTGTCAATTAGGATGACATTGAAAGTAGACAGTCTTCCTAGTAAGGGGGAAGGGTCAATTTCTATAACAAGACTAAAATTATAACAAGAATAACACATCAGACACTTTTTACTAAGACTTCTCAACACAGCATAGCCCTGTTCTAGCCACAAACCTTCAGGGAATTCTTTTGAATTGCAAGTGTTGGGTCTGTGGTTATTAGGGTCAGAACACATTGGAGTGCTATGCATGTAAGCAGCGGCGCTTCTGCAGTCCAACTCAATTGTATGTGCTTTTGCGGTTACACAAGCGTTCATTATCATGTTCGAGTTGATGCCAATTGTTCTTTTCTCCGTGAAGAACACGATGGCAATGCATTCTGATTGCCGTGATTCACTCTCGGAAATTAGTGGCATTTCTTCCAGCAACAAAAGCATGTTCCAAACTTTTTTGTCTGGCCAGCCCTTCATTTTAAGTGGCTTCACCCACACAGACATCTTAAAGCAAAGGGATTGGACAGTTGTTGCCAAGCAAACTCAATGCGAAAAAGCTATGGAGTGGGAGCTTCATGCGAGCAGATAAATCTGCTTGTGATGTCTTTATCAGCTGTATGCATGCAGAGGGACTGTCACATTTGAGCCAGAGAGACTGACAGACAGTTTTATGATGCAGCGCAGGGAAACTTGAGGACTTCAGCGGATTTCTTGACACATCTCATTATCTCAATGGCATAAATGCCAAGCTTGGGAGAGATTTGGTGGGGGCCAAACACCTTGCTGTGCAATTATCTCCTTATATGTTTTCTAGCGGTCTTGTGGTAGATAAGAGGCAACCACGGTACAACAAACCAGATTAGACAAATAACCATGCAATTGACACCGCCAGGCTCCCCACTATTTATCATTCCATGTTGTTAACATCTTTTGCTTTGTTGACAAAAAACTGGTTGGAAGATTGGCACCATATAATATACAGATACCAGAGTTAATTGTTTCTTACCACTGTTTACCTTCTTGTATGTTGCTTCTTCCCCCAGTTATCTTTATTTCATGCTCATTTGTGCACTCTCTTACTGTATTAGACCATACTGATACCCTCTGTGCCTTTGCTGGAACTGTGTAGGGCCTTTGAGGTTTACCCAGGGGTTACACTTTTGGAGGAGCTGGCTCATTCGCTCCCAGTCCCAATGGTCCCAACTCAAGACCATAATGAACAATCTGACAGGGTTTTTTGTGACATTCAGACCAGAGTGAGAAAGCTGTCAGTGGAGTTTGTGACATTCAGACCAGAGTGAGAAAGCTGTCAGTGGAGTTTGTGACATTCAGACCAGAGTGAGAAAGCTGCCAGGGGTGTTTGTGACATTCAGACCAGAGTGAGAAAGCTGCCAGGGGAGTTTGTGACATTCAGACCAGAGTGAGAAAGCTGCCAGGGGAGTTTGTGACATTCAGACCAGAGTGAGAAAGCTGCCAAAGGAGTTTGTGACATTCTCACCAGGTTTGTCTAGAGTTGTTAAGTGGATGGCCGTATGAAAATACTTATACTGTTGCTTTGTTTTGGTATTCAATATTTATCAATTACTTGTATGCACTTTTTACACTAGTATGGTCTTGTCGTGACATGACTACCATTAATTTGGTGACTGTTGTTTATCAAATAATTACCTACTACGATAAATTATTACTTGATTAAATCATGTAATAATTAACTTATTAGGAATATTGGGGCACCACGGGAAAAAGTTACAATTTCCCAAATTAACTCAAGAATATTTTCATATGTGTCGATAGCAACCCCTTATTAATGTATATTACCTCATCAATCTCATTCTATACGTTGTAGACCCCCCCCCCCCTCCCCCAGTCTCACTGATCATTCCAAATTGCACAAATTGGTTTAATTATTTACTTACTAACTATCTAAATGATGATACAGGATACACACACAGTATGGGTTGTTGAATATGATTCTAATACAATGGAAACTGTCCCTAGCGGACTAACACAATACGACTGGCTGTTCACCAGCAGATAGCATAATGGGGAGAGGAAAAGAGGGAGAAAGAAACACACACTTTATTCATTTGAAAGCTACGCTCACAGTAATCACAATATGTAGCGACCAAACCACCGTTGAAAGGGGAAGAAAGGGTAACAAGTGTATTTACGTGTCTGAAGTGTTTTCCTTCATCGTTCTATTTCAGCGGGACACAGCAATTGGCCTTCTCCTCCAGCAGATGTCACGTTGTCCTTCTCCTTCAGTGCCTGTGGTTTCAGTGACTTTTCTGTAATCTGAAGCCTGCTAATAGCTGTGGAACGATGAGAGCAGAGGATGGACTATAGTTGAGAGTTTAACAGAATGTTCCGACTTAAATTCACTTTCTCAGATACAGTTCTTAGCGCAATCTCTCAGCCGTAACATTAAATGTTAGAGGCCACGTTGTAGTCTTTGCTCTGTGTTGATTTTCAAGGTCGTAACCAATCTCGTATGCTAATTCCAGATAGATAGATGGATAGACGGATAGATGCATAGATAGATAGATAATTAAATAGTCTAATAGCCGCCGGCAGGAAGGACCTCCTGTAGCGCTCTCTAGCACACCGTGGTGGGATCAGTCTGTGACTGAAAGTGCTCCTCTGCATCATAACCATGGCATGCAGAGGGTGGGTGATGTTGTCCATGATGGCCAGCAGTTTGGCCAGTATCTTTCTCTCCACCAGCACACCACTGTAAAACTGGCCACCACAGACTGGTAGAAAGCATGCAGTGGTTTTCCGCACATGTTGAAGAACCTGAGCCTCCTCAGAAAGTAGAGTCGGCTCTGGCCCTTTTTGTACAGGGCCCCGGTGTTACCGGCCCATTCCAGCCGGCTGTCCATATGGATTCCCAGGAATTTGTATGAACCAAACATTTCCACATCGATCCCCTGTGTAGGGACTGCAGTCGGTTGGTCCTTGCTTCTCCTGAAGTCCACCATCATCTCCTTTGTTTTGCTGATGTTGAGCTGAAGGTGGTTCTGCTCACACCACACCACATTGATTGTGCTCCTGTACTCCTCCTACTACTTGTCCAGGTGAGGGTAAGCCCTCTTCAGATGTTGCGCTGGTATGTGAACTGCAGAGGGTTCAGTGATATACACACCAGGGGTCTGAGGTGAGCGAGGACTAACCTTTCCAGGGTCTTCATGATGTGGGATGTTAGAGCTACAGGTCTGAAGTCATTCAGTACAGTGAGGTGTGCCTTTTTGGGCACTGGGACCATGCTGGATGTTTTCCACAGCACAGGGACCCTTTCCAGGTTCAGGCTAAGGTTGAAATGGCACTGGAGTATTCCACACGGTTGGTCAGCATAGACCCTTGGGCTGATGCCATCAGGGCCCGCCGCTTTCCACTGATGTAGTCCCTCCAGCTCTCTCTTCACTTGGTTGGTGGTGAAAGCCAGCCCAGGTGGGGAGGTTGGGGGAAGGGTGTTGAGGATCAGTCCAGACGTGGGGGGAAGGGAGGTGTTGCAGATCAGTCCAGAGGGTGCGAGGGTGGGGGGGGGGGGGGGTGGGTCCCCTCCGTCTGCCCCCTGTTAGACTTTTTGAAGCCAGTCTCACCGGGCTCTGCCTCAGCTTGTCCTCCATCTTCTCCTTATACCCTACTTTATTGATCCCGGGGATCAATAAAGTACCTATCTATCTATCTATCTATCTTCCCCTCAGCAATCCCCAACTTTAGCTCCCTCTGGACGCATTTAAAGTCGTCCCTGTCACCCTCCTTGAAGGCCCTCTTCTTCTCATTCAGTGGGGCCTTCAGGTGGGTAAGGTGTTGTCTACACAAAAGTTGTCCACACAAAAATTCTCAACTCATCCCTTTTATGCCCTCGGGTAAAAAGGGCGTCCCGTCACTCAAAACATTCTCTCTGAACCACCCCCCCCCCTTTAGGTGTGGTTTCAAACTGGCAAAAGCATTATGAATACTGTGAACTCGCTAAACAGCTGAAATAACATTTCTATCTTTTCGCAAACATTGTCTTCACTCTGGAATTCTCATACAAAATAAAGGATGTAAACCTTTTTGGTCTAGCGATCGATGACAACGAGATACACAGCCCAGCCTTACATAATTAGAAAGAAGAGATTATCCTAATTATAATGGTGTCCTACTTGAAAAAATCTAAATATACATATTGCAAGATATTTGGCGAAATATACCAGCATGCTTCTCCATAGGAAAACAACAATATATGGTAATATTATGAAACTGGGCTCCACGGCAGATGCAATGAACTAGTTTTATTCACAAAAAAGCGTTGTTAAAAATGTCATGTGTCCAGCCTATAATAGCTAACTAGCTAACGTTAGCCAAAGCAAGTTATCTAGCTACTGATAGCGCAACCCTAAGTAACAGTAGACATGAAGATGGAAAAATACAAGTAATCATTTTTATTCTGAACTGGAATTCACTGATCAACCAGTCACACAGCTCTCATTAAGACTGTGTGTGTGTGTGTGTGTGTGTGTGTGTGTGTGTGTGTGTGTGTGTGTGTGTGTGTGTGTGTGTGTGTGTTCAATCAGTTTATTCCAGTTCAGCAAAAAATTATTTGTTGTATTTTTACAGCAACAGTTCCAACCTATACTTTTTTTCAACAATAATCTCTACAGTAACATATACAGTAGGCCTGATAATTCTTCATCTGTACTGTTACTTAGGGTTGTACTGTCAAAAACTGAGCCTGTGTGTGTTTTTAATGGGGAAAAATAAACATGAATAGCTATTTATATGGGTATTTATTTTAATTGTATTTTGTCTATGTTGCATAAGGGCAATGAAATGTACCGATATTTATATATAGTTGCATGTTTTCGTAAGCCTGGGTCGCAGGAAAACACAACATTTCTAATTTGGGTCGCAGGCTGAAAAGGTTTAAGGACCCCTGCTCCAGAGTCATCCGAGGATAACTGAATTGAAGCAGGGAAGCGGGGCTGTCAGCCAGAACAATCACGAATTGACCTAACAGAGGTTAATTTATAAGCAAATTACATTGGTATATATTGGAAAAGCAATTACATTATAATGAAAGTAGGGTAAATAGGGGACTTAACGTATAATATATTTTAAGAGTCACTGAAAGGCACCGCAGAACTCCTTTGGCGCGATTCCACGCCAGCATGGCCCCAAAAATATTTGGCGAAATATACCAGCATGCTTCTCCATAGGAAAACAACAATATATGGTAATATTATGAGTAAATAGGGGACTTAACGTATAATATATTTTAAGAGTCACTGAAAGGCACCGCAGAACTCCTTTGGCGCGATTCCACGCCAGCATGGCCCCAAAAATATTTGGCGAAATATACCAGCATGCTTCTCCATAGGAAAACAACAATATATGGTAATATTATGAAACTGGGCTCCACGGCAGATGCAATGAACTAGTTTTATTCACAAAAAAGCGTTGTTAAAAATGTCATGTGTCCAGCCTATAATAGCTAACTAGCCAGCATGGCCCCAAAAATATTTTTGGTATCTCAGATTGTTGTGGCAATCCTCACATAAAACTTTATTGTGAGGAAGGATGCTTAAAGTGCTCTTTACATTTGTATTACAAACCATTAAAAAACTATTTAAGGCCCTTTTTAGACATATACAGTGGGGAGAACAAGTATTTGATACACTGCCGATTTTGCAGGTTTTCCCACTTACAAAGCATGTGGAAGTCTGCACCGTATTTTTATCATAGGTACACTTCAACTGTGAGTGTCGGAATCTAAAACAAAAATCCAGAAAATCACATTGTATGATTTTTAAGTAATTAATTTGTATTTTATTGCATGACATAAGTATTTGATACATCAGAAAAGCAGAACTTAATATTTGCTACAGAAACCTTTGTTTGCAAATACAGAGATCATATGTTTCCTGTAGTTCTAGTTTTTGGCCAAGATCTCGCGATACATGGCCCCATCCATCCTCCCCTCAATACGGTGCAGTCGTCCTGTCCCCTTTGCAGAAAAGCATCCCAAAGAATGATGTTTCCACCTCCATGCTTCACGGTTGGGATGGTGTTCTTGGGGTTGTACTCATCCTTCTTCTTCCTCCAAACATGGCGAGTGGAGTTAGACCAAAAAGCTCTATTTTTGTCTCATCAGACCACATGACCTTCTCCAATTCCTCCTCTGGATCATCCAGATGGTCATTGGCAAACTTCAGACGGGCCTGGACATGCGCTGGCTTGGGCAGGGGGACCTTGCGTGCCCTGCAGGATTTTAATCCATGACGGGCATAGTGTGTTACTAATGGTTTTCTTTGAGACTGTGGTCCCAGCTCTCTTCAGGTCATTGACCAGGTCCTGCCGTGTAGTTCTGAGCTGATCCCTCACCTTCCTCATGATCATTGATGCCCCACGAGGTGAGATCTTGCATGGTGCCCCAGACCGAGGGAGATTGACCGTCATCTTGAACTTCTTCCATTTTCTAATAATTGCGCCAACAGTTGTTGCCTTCTCACCAAGCTGCTTGCCTATTGTCCTGTAGCCCATCCCAGCCTTGTGCAGGTCTACAATTGTATCCCTGATGTCCTTACACAGCTCTCTGGTCTTGGCCATTGTGGAGAGGTTGGAGTCTGTTTGATTCAGTGTGTGGACAGGTGTCTTTTATACAGGTAACGAGTTCAAACAGGTGCAGTTAATACAGGTAATGAGTGGAGAACAGGAGGGCTTCTTAAAGAAAAACTAACAGGTCTGTGAGAGCCGGAATTCTTACTGGTTGGTAGGTGAGCAAATACTTATGTCATGCAATAAAATGCAAATTAATTATTTAAAAATAATACAATGTGATTTTCTGGATTTTTGTTTTAGATTCCGTCTCTCACAGTTGAAGTGTACCTATGATAACAATTACAGGCCTCTACATGCTTTGTAAGTAGGAAAACCTGCCAAATTGGCAGTGTATCAAATACTTGTTCTCCCCACTGTACATGCCTCCTGTAAAAGTGTGCTCTAAAATATGGAATATGTCTATTTTCAGAGTGGGCTCTATGCTAATTTTCAAGTAATTATACATTTTATGCATGGAAATTTAAGTTTTAGGTAATTAACAAAATCACATCACTTCTGTAGGATTGCACGTTCATTAAATCACCAGCAGAGGGAATTCCCTTGTAATCCATTATCCCATTCACTGTGTTAGTGGTATTTCAGAATGTAACAATACTCCATATTTTAGAGCACACTATAAGGAGTATAATGACACCAAGATGTCTGTATCAAGTACGGTTCAGGGATCATTGGGTCTTACTGTGGGCATGTTTAGGTCTAAAAAGGGCCTATAATGGCCACTTTCATCATGATTTTCTAAGTGTTACAAAATGTAAAATTGCCAGAACAATCTGACATACCAAAAATATTTCCGGCCTATGCTGGCATGGAAGCGCCCTTTGGGAAGGCAGGCCATGGCGGAGGTTCATATATTTCAGGTAGACTGAAATGGCAGCCGATGGTAGAATGCCCTTCTAAACGGTGTCCATTTCAGGACATTCATTGTTGGATGACGTTTGCAGCATGTTTTTGTCATTTTTTGTCGTTTTTAAGAAGTTATCATCTCTAACGTTAAATGTTTTTCCTAAAATGGACACCACAATCACTAGCATTTCCCGAATGGTGCAGCGGTCTAAGGCACTGCATCTCACTGCTAGAGGCGTCACTGCAAACCCTGGTTCGATCCCGGGCTGTATCATAACCGGCTGTGATCAGGCCGGGGTAGGTCGTCATTGTAAATAAGAATTTGTTCAGAACTGACTTGCCTAGATAAATAAAGGTTAAATAAAATAAAACATGTCCAAATGACCAATGTGTGGGGGATTGCCTACCTGGCATTCATATGGCTGAGTCTGCTGCTAGACAGACAAGCTAAGATATTCATCCTGCTGCTGCAGAATCTGGCATTGGCTGCCCACTTCATAAGGCTCAGGATCCTGGTTCCAGTCAGCCAGTGTAATCAGAGGCCCATGGGAAGTCTGCTGGAGGTGAAATGTCTCAGAGGGCTGTCATTGCTCAGTCCACAGATGATGCAATGCCTGTTTTGTGATCCGACCAAGAACATCTAGACAAAATGAATGCCAACCACACTCAGAACACAATCATGAAAAAGAAACAGGGATGTACAGTAGAATATGAATATTATCTCTATTAAAATTATTTAGGAATGTTGTGAATATCCAGATAAGATAATTACAGATGCCAATGATTATGCCCAATTATTCAGGTTGAATATTTGAAACCAGAGATAATTATGTTAACAAGCAGACACATTTTCTCAAATTGTCTCATGAATCTGAATAATTTTGTGACAGGTTTCTCCATAACATTGTAAAATATTGTATTAGAGGTTGCTTTTATGTTTATAAACCATCAATTAATTTGCTAAACATTATACACAGCCCTTTTACAATCTCTCCCTGTCTCTTTCGCTCTCTCACTCACTCTCACGCATGATAAAAATATGAAAATATGAAATATTTTATTATGTATTTCCTATTCAACAAAACTGTATGAATAAGGCTTGAATTTACTTATATGCATTCTAAATATAGTATAATCAAATTATAAATTGACTTACTAATAGATTTTACCTTCCTTATAATTGTGAAATACGTATTTGTATGTTTAATGTTAGAGAAAATTTGCATATTTTCTAAAAGTCTCTCTTGATCAAAATGTCTGCCCCCATCGCTGTAAACGTCTAACGGAGCTCTAGCTTAGCTTCCTGAACTCTTTAGAAACTCACCTTTCATATCATATTAATATTGTCCATCTATGACAAACTGAAAGTGTTTTTTGTTTAAAATCAATGAATTATTTTAGATTAATGGCTATAAATCAATGAAAACACCGTGATGAAACCACTCTCTCCTGCTGCGCTACGATGAAAAGATTGTAGGCATGTGCTTTGTCATTGGCTGTGACGTAGGGTTTATCCAGGAGTTTATGTACAGTCAGAAGAGATAATTAAATGGTAGGAGGAAGATCCCAGCTTCAAGTGGTTTCAGATTTCACATCCTACGTCACACAAGCTCAGAATATACTCTGTGTCCATGGGAACCAGGGCTATAACTCAATGCAAGTCAATTTGATCTCCACAGACAGATTTATAAACGAACATGTCGGTCGGAACCGTTACCAGAACCATGCAGATCCCCTGAACAGGATCGTGTCCCATATTCGGGACAGTGCTTACTCAATTTGCGATATGTGATTAGAACGACGTTGTAAACAAACGCACATTTTCACAGACATATACATGTCTAATATGGGCGGAACGCTTAAATTATTGTTAATCTAACTGCAGTGTCCAATTTACAGTAGCTATTACAGCGAAGAAATACCATGATATTGTATTGTGAACAACAACAAAACACTTATCATGCTGACAAGTTTGATACATTCATATCTGAAGGAAATAATGCACTCACATTCAGTAATCTTGCTCTAATTTGTCATCCTGAGGGTCCCAGAGATAATATATAGCAAAATTTGATTGATTTGATTTAGACAAATACATTTGTATATCCTACCAAGATCCATCTAGTATGCACGATCGATTTTGTATTTCCACTCGTTCAACTTGCAAAGAAATAAATCTGTGAAAATCGAATGCTAAACCTTGTTTCAACCAGTCAAGTTAGGCTCCTTTTTATTACTCAGACACTCTAGAAAGTAACCAGACTTTCCTTAATCATTCTGCATTAGGTACAGTTGAAGTAGGAAGTTTACATACACTTAGGTTGAAGTCATTAAAACACATTTTTCAACCACTCCACAGATTTCCTGTTAACAAACTATCATTTTGGCAAGTCGGTAAGGACTTCTACTTTGTGCATGACACAAGTAATTATTCAAATATTGTTTACAGACAGATTATTTCACTTATAATTCACTATATCACAATTCCAGAAGTTTACATACACTGTGCCTTTAAACAGCTTGGAAAATTCCAGAAAATTACGTCATGGCTAATTAACATAATTTTAGTCAATTTGGAGGTGTACCTGTGGATGTATTTCAAGGCCTACCTTCAAACTCAGTGCCTCTTTGCTCGACATCATGGGAAACTCAAAAGAAATCAGAAGCTTCTAAATCATGACATAATTTTCTGGAATTTTCCAAGCTGTTTAAAGGCACAGTCAACTTAGTGTATGTAAACTTCTGACCCACTGGAATTGTGATATAGTGAATTATAAGTGAAATAATCTGTCTCTAAACAATTGTTAGAATAATTACTTGTGTCATGAACAAAGTAGATGTCCTAACCGACTTGCCAAAACTATAGTTTGTTAACATGAAATCTGTGGAGTGGTTGAAAAAAAGAGTTTTAATGTGGTTTCTTCCTTCACAGAGTGAAATTATGACCTCTTCCTAAATATTTGGTTGCATGATTTATTTTGTGTATGGTTTCCGAGAAACAAGGGGTGGCTCAACTAACCCTTTTGCCAAACTTACCCCACTCTCCCATAGTACTGAGTACTGATGCCAATGGTATACAGGGTATGTGGTGTTCAATTGGCTTTTATTGAAGTTCCATAACATTCAGCCTAGATGTAATACTCATTCCAATACAATGATCTCCCATCATTACTATGTGATTATCCTTTTCTCACTTGTACACAGGCAAACATAGCTTCTGTTGTAACTGTACTGTACATACAGTGGGCAGAACAAGTATTTGATACACTGCCGATTTTGCAGGTTTTCCTACTTACAAAGCACGTAGAGGTCTGTAATTTTTATCATAGGTACACTTCAACTGTGAGAGAAGGAATCTAAAACAAAAATCCAGAAAATCACATTGTATGATTTTTAAATAATTAATTTGCATTTTATTGCATGACATAAGTATTTGATCACCTACCAACCAGTAAGAATTCCGGCTCTCACAGACTTGTTAGTTTTTCTTTAAGAAGCCCTCCTGTTCTCCACTCATTACCTGTATTAACTGCACCTGTTTGAATTTGTTACCTGTATAAAAGACACCTGTCCACACACTCAATCAAACAGACTCCAACCTCTCCACAATGGCCAAGACCAGAGAGCAGTGTAAGGACATCAGGGATAAAATTGTAGACCTGCTCAAGGCTGGGATGGGCAATAGGCAAGCAGCTTGGTGAGAAGGCAACAACTGTTGGCACAATTATTAGAAAATGGAAGAAGTTCAAGATGACGGTCAATCTCCCTCGGTCTGGGGCACCATGCAAGATCTCACCTCGTGGGGCATCAATGATCATGAGGAAGGTGAGGGATCAGCCCAGAACTACACGGCAGGACCTGGTCAATGACCTGAAGAGATCTGGGACCACAGTCTCAAAGAAAACCATTAGTAACACACTACGCTGTCATGGATTAAAATCATGCAGCGCACGCAAGGTCCCCCTGCTCAAGCCAGCGCATGTCCAGGCCCGTCTGAAGTTTGCCAATGACCATCTGGATGATCCAGAGGAGGAATGGGAGAAGGTCATGTGGTCTGATTAGACAAAAATAGAGCTTTTTGGTCTAAACTCCACTCGCCGTGTTTGGAGGAAGAAGAAGGATGAGTACAAACCCAAGAACACCATCCCAACCGTGAAGCATGGAGGTGGAAACATCATTCTTTTGGGATGCTTTTCTGCAAAGGGGACAGGACGACTGCACCGTATTGAGGGGAGGATGGATGGAGCCATGTATCGCGAGATCTTGGCTAACAACCTCCTTCCCTCAGTAAGAGCATTGAAGATGGGTCGTGGCTGGGTCTTCCAGCATGACAACGACCCGAAACACACAGCCAGGGCAACTAAGGAGTGGCTCCGTAAGAAGCATCTCAAGGTCCTGGAGTGGCCTAGCCAGTCTCCAGACCTGAACCCAATAGAAAATCTTTGGAGGGAGCTGAAAGTCCGTATTGCCCAGCGACAGCCCCGAAACCTGAAGGATCTGTATGGAGGAGTGGGCCAAAATCCCTGCTGCAGTGTGTGCAAACCTGGTCAAGAACTACAGGAAACGTATGATCTCTGTAATTGCAAACAAAGGTTTCTGTACCAAATATTAAGTTCTGCTTTTCTGATGTATCAAATACTTATGTCATGCAATAAAATGCAAATTAATTAATTAAAAATCATACAATGTGATTTTCTGGATTTTTGTTTTAGATTCCGTCACTCACAGTTGAAGAGTACCTATGATAAAAATTACAGACTTCTACATGCTTTGTAAGTGGGAAAACCTGCAAAATCGGCAGTGTATCAAATACTTGTTCTCCCCACTGTATCAATTCAATCAATAGGAGCAGCCCAGGGGATGCATCATCGTTAAGACTTTTAAGGCATCCTTATAGCAATCACAAATGTTTGCTTGTTGCAGTGGTCAACAACAACAAATCAGCATCATCCTATCGACAGATACGCTTGACAGTGATGATAGATAATAGCTAGCTGGGGCTCAGAGGGGAAGGTAGAGTCTGAGAGTTTTATTTAACAAAGGCTAGGTCTATGAATCAGAGGGGACCACAGCCCAAGACAGCCATACAGGTTCACATGACACCACTTTAAAGTTGTTATGGCAAGCCTAAATAGGTTCAGGAGTAAAAATGTGCTTAACAAGTCACCACTATGTGCAATAATAGTTTAACATGATATTTGAATGACTAGCTTATCTCTGTACCCCACACATACAATTATCTGTAAGATCCCTCAGTCAAGCAGTGAATTTCAAACGCAGATTCAACCGCAAACACCAGGGAGGTTTTCCAATGCCTCGTAAAGAAGGGCACATACCGGTAAATGGGTAAAAATACAAAAAGCAAACATCGAATATCCCTTTGAGCATGGTGAAGTTATTAATTACACTTTGGATGGTGTATCAATACACCAAGTCACTGCAAAGATACAGGCGTCCTTCCTAACTCAGTTAGTTTAATGGCTGTGATAGAAGAAAACTGAGGATGGATCAACAACATTGTAATTACACCACAATACTAACCTAATTGACAGAGTGAAAAGAAGGAAGCCTGTACAGAAAGTAATATTGCAAAATATGTCCTGAATACAAAGTGTTATGTTTGGGGGCAAATCCATTATAACGCATTACTGAGTACCGCTCTCCATATTTTGAAGCATAGTGGTGGCTATATCATGTTACGGGTATGCTTGTAATCGTTAAGGACTGGGGAGTTTTTCAGGATAAAAAAGAAATGGAATGGAGCTGAGCAGAGGTAAAATCATAGGAAACCTGGTTCAGTCTACTTTCCACCAGAAACTGGGAGATGAATTCACCTTTCAGCAGGAAAATAACATAAAACACTAGGCCAAATATACACAGGAGTTGCTTACCAAGAAGACAGTGAATGTTCCTGAGTGGCCAAGTTCAAGTTTTGACTTAAATCTACTTGAAAATCTTTAGCAATACCTTAAAATTGTTGTCTAGCAATGATCAACAACTAGTTTGACAGAGTTTGAAGAAGTTTGAAAATAATAATGGGCAAATGTTGCACAATGCAGGTGTGGAAAGCGCTTAGAGACTTATCCAGAAAGACTCACAGCTGTAATCACAGCCAAAGGTGCTTCTACAAAGAATAGATTCAGTGTGAAAACGTATGTAAATGAATTGTATGTATGTATTTAAATTTCAATACATTTGAAAACATTTCTAGAAACACATTTTTATTTTGTCGTTATGGGGTATTCGATGGGTGAAAAAATGTAATCTATTTAGGGTGTAACACAACAAAATGTGGAATAAATAAAGCGGTAGGAATACTTTACATCCAATAGATATTTACAAGCTTCCTATTTTATAAGTATACTGTTTAGAGATAATTATATCTAAATCGAGAGGAAGAACACATTTATAGGGTCATGCAATAACATTTAGAAATTGGAAGCCTAAGCTATATTCAAATGTAAATATTAAATTGATTGTCAAATTCTCCTTTCATTTTGCTATGCTGAGCATTTCCTACTTCCATCCAAATTAGTGCTAAACCTCAACTCAGCCACACGTCATTATGCAAATATGTGCATTTACTCAAAGTTCTTGAAGACTGTGTCTTTGACAACTTTTGGAACAAGTTTGGCATGGCGATGTCACCAGTGCTCTCTCTGATGGATAGCGTACCAATCACTGTTTTATACCTTCAGCATCTCTCTTACATTTCCATTGTAGTCATTTAGTAGACACTTTTATCCAGAGCGACTTGAAGGAGCAATTAGCGCTAAGTGCCTTGCTCAAGGGCACAGACAGATTTTTTAACCTAGTCGGCTCGGGATTTGAACGAGTGACCTTTCAGTTACAGGCTCAACTCTCTTAACCGCTAGGCTATCTGCCAGCCCCTGACAAAATGCTTTGAGAAACAGAAACAGTGCACTCCAATTTGGGCCTTAGTTAGCGTCAGAAATTGAAATTGAACGCATTGGGTCTATTCAGACAGAACAAGAATACTCTAGATACATTCAGAAAGATAATAAGAATATTCATGGGAAATTAGGGTTAGATACAACATAAGACAAACAGTGACATGGGTTTGAGTGAGAGGTCTAACTGGTGTCTCCAAGTGGCCACACACCTCTCCAAAGTGTGCACAGTTTCTAAATAATTTCAATGCACATTTATGACTCAAGGAAAGAGGTGCAATTAGGTGCTTTATATATTTTTTTGCTCTCCTAGCTGTGCTGTTGAGGAACTGAAGCAAGCACAATTGTAGTTTTTTTAGGGGGTTGAAACAAAGCCCTGCATCTCCACCATCACATAATTGCTTTGATGTTTACTCAATCCAAAAAGGTTCCATTATAAATCCCAATCTGGTTCAGGTAGGGATAATTTGAAAGAGTATTCTTTTGCAAACGAATAACTAGCGGTACATTATAAAATGCGATCTTACAGTGTTAGATTTTCACCAGGCACTTCTGAGAAATATGAAAAACATCAGCTCATTCTGTTCAGAACAATCCAGGGTATGACGCCATCTCATCCTTGTAACTGTAGATGAAGCACAGAGATCATAAACGTTGATACTGTAAATTAAATGAGTTATATAATATCGAAATATGAAGTACATACTGAGTTTGGACAGAGGTGTGTGTTTTTCTTGTATGACAAAGATTTATCTATTATAATCCTCAACTTCTCATCTTTCAGAACACATCAACTCCTGATTTACAGCACTCAAGACAACAAAAATGTACCAAAGTTGCCAAAATAGCTGGAGGGATGGGGGAATATTCTAGCTGTGCTTGGTGCTCACATTTAGAATGGCTGTCAGTTTAATATCATACAGCGCTGTAAAGCTGAGACCCTGAGCTCTGACATTGTGTATAGCATGTTACTGTACAGCCACTGCGTTCCAATTTAGGCACTTATCAATGTCCAAATGTGCAATTTTCAACCCGCATACGGATACAAATGTAAAGGGCTACATCATATTGACTTGCATCAACTCTGAACTAACTGATCCTCCATGGTCATTTAAAAATATATATTTGAATAAAAAGCATAAATGTCTTCTTCACTACATGATTTATTCAATGACAAAAGTATGCATAATTCGAAAATGAACAAACCGCCTAAGAAGGAAAGGAAATGCCTTCATATCAAACTGAATAATGGAGTAGCCCTTGAAAATTGGGGTCAGGTATAGATGCCTTTGATTTTTTTCCCCCTTTCTTTTAAACAGCTGTGTGTCCATATAACATGATATTGACTTGAAATTCAAATGTGAAAGAGGAACAAACATATGCCATTCTACCCAGCCTGTGAACATCCCTGGTGCAGGTGGTATTGGAATCAGGCTGATGCAGTGCAAGAAACCTATGAGGCTGCTGCTTTATTAAACATTTGTATGCATACATTAAGCCAGCTAAAAGTGTAATACTCTAAACACTAAGAAGAACCTTTGAAATCTAGCTCTGTGATAAGTCTTTCAGTGTTTTTGCAAGTTATCCTACAAACGATCGATCCAAGTCTTTTGTTGTTGTACAGATAGATAGATAGATAGATAGATAGATAGATAGATAGATAGATAGATAGATAGATAGATAGATAGATAGATAGATAGATAGATAGATAGATAGATAGATAGACAAAAAAAGTTGATATAGTTGAATATTTGCATGGTTAACTATACTATTCAGGTTGATGACAGAGAAATACTTTAATAGCTAAATGTGCGTATGATATAAGTGAGGGTAATAATAGTTTACTTAATACACAGTCTGGTTAAATGAACAGGTAAGTGAATATTTTGCATGATTACATTAACTGTACAGGTAAATGACAGGAATATATACTTAAATAGCTAAATGTGCGTATGATATAATTTAGGGTAATAATAATAATAATTCCCTTAAAATACAGTCCCTAGCCTTCCTGATCAGCTTATTTACCCGAGAAGCATCACCGGCCTTTATGTTGGCGCCCCAGCACACCACTGCAAAAAAGATGGCCAGCACCACAGACTGGTAGAAACTATGTAGTAGTTTACTGCACACGTTGAAGGACCTGAGCCTCCTCAGAAAGTAGAGTCGGATCTGGCCCTTTTTGCCCTTGTACATCTATTATAGGGTTGAAACAACAGCTGTTTTATCTCAATATCAAATCATTTCTGGATAATCACCTTACCTTACTGTGATGGTCAATTGGTCAAAAATAAACAAAATAGCTTATTACCAAAGAAACATTTCTCATGCTAGAATTTAGCTAGAACTGTCTTTGAGTGGTCTGAGTGGGGAGGGGAAAACTGAAAACAAGCTGTTATTGGCAGAGAGGCTTGGAACCTTCTTTGCTATTAGTCTATTAATTAATTTACCACCTGGTGATGTTTCAAACAGCTCTTACACTTAAAGGGCATTACCATATTTTTCACAATTTCACAGTATTATTCCAACCTCATAGTGTGGAAATATATAGTATAAAACCCAGGAAAATCAAGTTTGACTGCACTGGGCCTTTAAGCCACTATTCACCCATCTATTTTGAGTAATCATCTTATCGCGGTCTGAATACATTAGTGAGAAGGCTTTTCCACTAAGACCTCCCCATCCCCTATCCCTCATAGTGGAGAAACTTCTTTTATCAAAATGAAAAAATTGAGGCCTTAATGGTTTCCACTTCTATGTCCAATTAGCGAACGAGGGCTTTCTGGCACTATTCATTTGTAGTCATTACACATATTTGCATGAGTTATGAGAGGAAATACAACAGGTGAGGTGCTCTGTCAGTGTTGCTGATGGTAAAGGTGCGGCACAACATCTCTAATTACAACCCATTAAACGGAAATCGAGGCACTCTACAGTCAATTGCATTCATCATGGAAGTTAACATGAATCCAGCCATATTAAAATGGCCCGTTCCGGACAAGCACAGACACCACTAATAAAACCAGGCATGGCCTTGGGTTCTACAGTATATCTCCATTAGAAACAATTATGTATCGTTAGGTGCACAGTAACATCTCCAGAACGAGTGTACACGAGCCCTTTCAACTAACACATAAAGCAGAGATCTAACTGTACATCGAGTGTACACGAGCCCTTTCAACTAACACATAAAGCAGAGATCTAACTGTACATGGAATGTACACGAGCCCTTTCAACTAACACATAAAGATCTAACTGTACAATTTCTCTTCTGTCTAAATATCCACAACTATGTGCCTAACGTAAGTACATGCAAGGCCTTCATTGGTTGGCCTGACAAAAGTTCAAGATTGTGTGAAATGTTCCACCATCCGTGGTGGAATGACAACGCACTATTTGCAAACAAGGTCAGGCACCCAGGCACTCTTCCAACCCACAAGTAGAAATCGCTGCCAGTTTACGCTATCCTGACTCTTAAGAATCGCTTATGCTAATTTAGATGAAAACATTTAATAATAGTTATCCAATTTAAATAGAATCACGTCCAGATGTTGTGCCCCAAATGCAGTAGCACAGCTACTTAGTCACAGACGTTTTAACAGCACTTGGGGTATGTCCGTAATGTTTACACATGTCTGTTTACCATTATCTATAACCATTGTGATTGTGACTACACTGACAGAGCGTTGTTGCAGAAGTATGGCCTTGCTCTTTATTTACAAACACAATCTAGTCATCACATTTGGGTTTAGAACAGCCAGTTGTTATGTTGGCCTACTTTACTTGCGTTCTGGTTGCCTTTGATTCTTGATGCCAGAAATCTACTGCCTTAGGGGGGTTGGTAAGTTCTTAGCACTGTGTAATGGCAAGAGAGAATGAATAGAATGAGATGCAGGGTCATTGTACGTGTGTGTTGTGATGACTTGAACCCTAGAATATGCTCTGTAATGTCAAGGGCACTATGCCAAAAATACTACAATGCTGAATCAATGAAAGCTAGATCCCCCCATGAAACAAGAGCACATCGTTACAAAATGTCCCACTGGGCACACCACATCATTTTAACGTGGAAATTTGGGTCATATTTGGTTCAGACGTTGATCAATGAGATTTCAACCTATATTCATCCACTCAAAAATGACTGCCAGAAGTTTGTTCAATTCCCAATGTGTTATCACTATGCTTTCAATCATCTAAAAGCACAACCAAATTCCAATGGAAAAACACTGTCAGATGTTTTGTTTTGTTGTCAACTAAATGTGTTATAACTGCACTTAACCAACTTAAGCACAACAAAGTTAAAATGATGTCAGATATTTGTATGTATACAACAACTTAATGTGTTATCACTGTGCTTCATCTAATAGCACAACCAAATGACCTGGTTTGCATTTGAGATTACATTAAAAGTAGATGCAAGTGATGCTGTTCAAGCTTCTGTGCTGATTATTAAAGCAATTGACCCTTCGCTAAGCCCTGCCCCAGAATTTTGGGCAACAAACCACAACACTCCAATGGATAGCAGCTGTCGTCGAGGCTGACAACTTAGACAAGCTCACTTTTAAATTGCATGAAAGCCAGTGAGGGTTATGGCAATAACTGAGAGTTTTCTTCCCCACAAAATGTTTTGTTTAAATGGCTAAAGGAGTACATGCTACTGTGATTCATGTTAGCTCAGCTGGTTAGCTAACGCTCAGTCTCATTGACCACCAAAAGTTGCTGACGCTAACTAGCTAGCCACTTAATACAACTTGTTTTACAATATTACAACAATATTTGCTGTTGAGATCGATTTGAGAGCACTATCTAGTTAGCTTTAAAAGTGGTTAAAAGCTTTGGCTGCATGCTGACAGTGAATTCATATCTATTGAGTGGGTAGCTAGCTACACTACGAACATCAATTTTACCACGTTTCCGTGAAGTAATTGTAATGACAGTCCAACACAACATACCCAAGAGTTTTCTGATTAGCAAGGGGTAATCTGTGTTTAATTTAATTGTGTATTAGAAACACAGCTTGAGATCATTGTGAGGGGATTTTGTCAATGGGGAATTGGGCTTCCTGGGAAAATATCCGAAGTAACAGTAACCAAGGGGGGCAGGGCTTAGCAAATGGTAAATTGTGAAGATTTCCACAGACCTGTGACCTTTGCATGCTATGATGAACATGCGCGCTAACAGTACACTTTAGCTTAAGACATGTAGCTAGCTAGCTAGGTAAACAATGAACCTAGCTTTCTAAACAACATGTAAGATCACACACGTCACAATGTTAGCTGACGAGCCAGCCAGCTAACGCTACACATTAGCTTAAGACATGTAGCTAGCTAGCTAGGTAAACAATTAACCTAGCTAGGTAAACAACGTGTATTATCACATACATCACGAGCCAGCCAGGCACACACCTGTCTATAGCAAAAACCAAGTCATGAGGTTGAAGGAATTGTCCCTAGAGCTCCGAGACAGGATTGTGTCGAGGCACAGATTTGGGGAAGGGTACCAAAAAATGTCTGCAGCATTGAAGGTCCCCACGAACACAGTGGCTTCCATCATTCTTAAATGGAAAAGGTTTGTCTCTGAATGTCTCTGAATGTCCTTGAGTGGCCCAGTCAGAACCCGGACTTGAACCTGATTGAAGATCTCTGTAGAGACCTGAAAATAGCTGTGCAGCGACGCTCCCTATCCAACCTGCTTGAGAAAATCTGCAGATAACAATGGGTGAAACTCCCCAAATACAGGTGTGCCAAGCTTGTAGCTTCATACCCAAAAAGACTCACCACAATACGGTGATAAATTACGATGTGACAATGTTGATTCAACCCGTTTGTACCCAGTGGGGTGATGGATGAATTGATGGCTAGATTGGGGATGGATAGATAAACTGACAGCTGGAGAAATGGATGACAAAGCAGTTGTTTCAAGGGCATGATTATTTTCCACATATCTGTGTGCTTGATATGAATACTTATCGTAAACAAAATCACTCTTCTCTTTGCAGTAAAATAGATACTGTGATATGTCATGTACCTGTACTGTGAATGTGGGGGGGGGGGTGTATAATAAATTGGCCATTCTCCCTTTGATTAACTTTTTACTAATGTGAGAGATTGACAAAGCCATCTCCTTGTCAAATGCCTAATTTCATTTCCATCACAAGACAATATGCCTGGCACAAAACACTATTGTATCTTCCGATAGGATTTTGATTACCTTGTCATCGTACTATGCTTCTGTGGGTAGGTATCCTCGCCCTATGGGTTCCCCGAGATTACATTGTATTACCATGATTTAATCCACAACCCCTTTATGAATGTTTCCATATGCAGCCAACTACTCCGATTCATCTGTTGAGATTGTTCTTTCTGCACACACATAGAGACAGTGAGATCGAGCATTTACTGTACAGTGCTTGCTTTAAGGGACTTTATAATGAGGGATACCTGGAGAAAATCTGATCTGTCTGAAATGAAAATGGATGGCCCTCGCTTTAGTAAAATATACTTGAACGCTTGGGGAAAAAAAGTTACCCTCCCATGTACCTAAAATAATAATTAAAACAAAGTGGATAGCAGAGAACATGCCTACCGTTTATCCTCACTCCTAGGACAGACCACAGCCTTACAGCAGTTTTAGAAACTGTTATTCATTTTGTAACAATTACATGGCAAATTAGCCAGAAGGTTGTGGATTCACAGACCACCACAGATGAGAGTAGAGGTGAAAAGATATCCATTATAATAAAAGCACTGCATGAAACTATCTCATTTGCAGTCTGAGAAAAAATTGCCTTTTATATATGCATTTCATGCAAATCAACAACATCTTACATGACTGGAGACAAGCAGAATCTTTTTTAATACCACTCTTCAATAAAAGGCACATGACAACCCGCTTGGAGTTTGCCAAAAGGCACCTAAAGGACTCTCAGACAATTAGAAACAAAATGTTCTGGTCTGTTGAAACCAAGATTGAACTCGTTGGCCTGAATGCCAAGCGTCACGTCTGGAGGAAACCTGGCACCATCCCTACGGTGAAGCATGGTGGTGGCATCATGCTGTGGGGATGTTTGTCAGCGGCAGGGACTGGGAGACTAGTCAGGATCTAGGGAAAGATGAACGGAGCAAAGTACAGAGAGATCCTTGATGACAACCTGCTCCAGAGCGCTCAGTACCTCAGACTGAGGCGAAGGTTTACCTTCCAACAGGACAACAACCCTAAGCACACAGCCAAGACAACGCAGGAGCGGCTTTGGGACAAGTCTTTGAATGTCCTTGAGTGGTCCAGCCAGAGCCCGCAGACTTGAACCCGATCGAACATCCCTGGAGAGACCTGAATATAGCTGTGCAGTGACGCTCCCAAACCAACCTGACAGAGCTTGATAGGATCTGCAGAGAAGAATGGGAGAAACTCCCCAAATACAGGTGTGCCAAGCTTGTAGCGTCATACCCAAGAAGACTTGAGGCTGTAATCGCTGCCAAAGGTGCTTGAACAAAGTACTGAGTGAAACAGTTTTTGCTTTGTCATTATGGGGTATTGTGTGTAGATTGATGAGGGGAAAATACGGCTAATAAGGCTAATAACGTAACAAAATGTGGAAAGAGTCAAGGGGTATGAATACTTTCGGAATGCACTGTATGCAAAACATTTTGTCTCCTTGGCTATAGAAAGCTGTAGCGGGGCCTCTGAATAGAGACAAACCAAAGATATCCCATATGCATCGGAGTCACGTATTTACAGCTTGTTTTGTAGCATAAACTTAACACACCATGCTCTTCACTGACACTGAGATATTCAAGTTGTGCATGGTGACTGAAGGAATTGCTGTCCATCCTCGCGGCTGCCGCTTCATAGTAATGTAAGTTATATAAATTACTTGAATATAGTTTAGTGTGAGGTCAATAGCCCTGATAAATAGCAATCAATTATAGCAATTATAGCAGTAAAATCAATTACAGCAGTAGAAAGCTTTCCTCCGGTGCTTCTTCTCATCTCCACGCTCCCCCTCTGGAACAGGACATCAGTTGGCCTAGTCGGTACACACAGATATTGCATTTGTTTACACCTTTTTCGGAAGAAGCCTTTTACTCGCCTCTTGAAGTGCCGCTGTACACAGCAAAGTCACTGGTTAGGCAGTACAAAAGGGTTTACATCAGCAAGAGCAGGGCAGTCCGGGGCTCATGATAGGGAACACCTATCCATTTCAATGTGTAATGCAGTGAAGCCTAGTTTTATATACACCATCCCAACAGCACAAAAACTCAGAAGGAAGTACATTTCTTTGAAATATAACTTTGCCCTGTGCAACTCTGAGCATGCTCTTCGTATAGTCTAGGCCTATAACCTATAGTATAGGCCAGTGGTCACCAACTGGTCGATCGCGATCGACTAGTCGATCTCCAAGGCATTTCTAGTCGATCACCAAACATTTTTGTAAAAAAACAACAACAATATAGCCTTACGTTCCAAAATATTATTCATCTCGTGCTGTTGGCTGAAGGTGCCCCGATTCAGCTTCCCTGCATGCCGTGTAGGCAAAGTGTTCGGATTTAGAGCCATTTCATGTGTCAAAGTACAAATCCGCAAATTAAGTGCACTATAGGCCTAGCGCTGGCCAATCTGATTGCTCAGATTTGTCTGCAGTAACGTAGCAGCAAAGCTGAGACTGTGAGATTGAAGAGGTTTAAAACCATGACTAATGAGAGACTGTCAACGAATACAGCCAAGTGCTGCTGATTTTATGACTGAATTCATGTTTACGTTCTTACTCAGCACTGTCAACACTTTTTATTCAACACTTAGGCTATATACGCCATAAAATGTGTGTGCTTCCTACTTCCACTTGTGCTACAACTAGCACTGCAGCTGTAATGAATGAGTAGGAAAGTGTACCGATAGGCTTGCGTTGTTATTATTAGCAGCTTGGGTTTTTCTTAATATCAAGGAATATTTCAATTTCTCTGTTCATACAAGTGACTCGAGTTTTGCCATCAGCTGGTAGACGGTGTCCCTTTTTGGTCAGCGTCAGTGGAGAAAAGGGAGAGCGGAGGGGCGTTGGGAGGCGGACCCTCAGTCTGCTGCTCTCTCCCTCTGCTGAGACTGACCATCTGCACAAACCTCTTTGCTGCAGTGAAAAAAACCATCTGAGCGGTAGATCTCGGCAGGGATGAGGGGAATCATCAGAAACACATCGAGAGACTATAATAAGCAACTAATTCTCAAACCCTGAGCAAACCCTGACATTTAAATCGATTACAAATTACATGACCCTCCCTTGGATTAATAAAAAAATACTAAACCCTCCCCCTGAATGGGTAACAATTGTGTACCTTTCGACAGCTCCCTAACATAATTTTGTTCTGACACGGTCAATGCACCATTCCATGTATCGCTGCTCTAGAAGGTCAGATATTTTCAAGGTTATTTGCTGTGTGCTTCTTGTGCTTACCTAAATCTAGCCAAACAGGAAGTGAGACACAGTGCAAACCTCCCAGGGCTCAGCAGGTTAAATGGTGCACTTGTAGCAAGACTCATCACAACGCCTCGTCTCAAGGACATTCTCATTAGAGGGAAATTAAGCGACGCGTAGCCGATTAACATTGAAGCAATCCACAAGAATGCATGAGCGAGGCTGCATGTATGTGAAAGTGTCTGCCACCAACCTGCCAACAGAGAGGTACAAACAAATGACAACGTCAACAAGGAACAAGGACATTTTTGAGACACTGGGTGACTCAAAATACATTTTAGGAGAGAAAAAAATTGCTTGTCAAGCAAGGTCCCAATAGAAAACCAAGAAGAAAACACACAAGAAAGAGAGACAGAGAGGGGAGAGAGAGTGGCAGTGTGGTCTCTTTGAAAGTCTCCTCAGGTGCCCGTCACAGGGCCAGTTTGAGGGGTCGGAGGCTAGCCAGGACCCCTTAGAGCTGCATCAAAGGGAGAGGATGAGAAGGAGCCTCTGTAGCTGCTAAAATACAGTCTTAAATGTACCCTTTGCTTTGTTTACTGTTGCAACCTCGGACAACCTTTTACCGGGAAGCCCAATTCCCCATTCAATCACTGGCATAAACCCCTCACAATCATCTCAAACTGTGTTTCTCATACACAATTAAATTAAACACAGACTACCCCTTGCTAATCAGGAAACTTTTTGTTATGATGTTATGGACTGTCATTACAATTGCTTCACGGGAACCTGGTAAAATTATGTTTATAGCTAGTGCAGCAAGCTACTGAATGGCTATGAATTCACTGTCAGCATGCAGTCAAAGCTTTTGGAGCTAACTAGTGCTCTTAAATCGTATCCCGATGTCAACAGCATATGGCAGTTGTATTCATAACATTGCTAATTTAGCTAGCTAACATATACACTACCGTTCAAAAGTTTGGGGTCACTTAGAAATGTCCTTGTTTTTTGTCCATTAAAATAACATCAAATTGATCAGAAATACAGTGTAGACATTGTGTAGACATTGTTAACGGCTGATTTTCTATGGAATATCTACATAGGTGTACCTAGGCCCATTACCATCACTCTTGTGTTCCATTGGCACGTTGTGTTAGCTAATCCAAGTTTGTCATTTTAAAAGGCTAATTGATCATTAGAAAACCCTTTTACAATTATGTTAGCACAGCTGAAAACTGTTGTGCTGATTAAAGAAGGCCTTCTTGTGGGTTCGATTACAGGGTCAAAATGGCCAGAAACAAAGAACTTTCTTCTGAAACTCGTCAGTCTATTCTTGTTCTTAGAAATGAAGGCTATTCCATGCAAGAAATTGCCAAGAAACTGAAGATCTCGTACAATGCTGTGTACTACTCCCTTCATAGAACAGCGCAAACTGACTCTAACCAGAATAGAAAGAGGAGTGGGAGGCCCCGGTGCACAACTGAGCAAGAGGACAAGTACATTAGAGTGTTTCGTTTGAGAAACAGATGCCTCACAAGTCCTCAACTGGCAGCTTCATTAATTATTACCCGCAAAACACCAGTCTCAACGTCAACAGTGAAGAGGCGACTCCAGATACGTGTTTGTGCATGTCATGTAGTGAGCGAATGCTCTGAAAATTGCCTGGCTACATGTGCTTACCATTAGTTATTTTGACAACAGCAAATATACCTCGAATACATTGATCAAATCATTGCATCATAAATTAGAAAACATTTGAAATTAGAATTAATTAGACCTTGGTAATAGTTTATTTTCTCTCTTTCAATAGGCAACATTTTGCTGGAAACAAAGCAGAAAATAACAATTGCTCACAACCTGTATCGCCTAAATTTTGTTAAATTTTTTAAATAATTGTGCAATAGACTATAAGGTTTTTCCGGGTGTGAATCACAACACTCACACATATAACTTTGATGCGCTCGAGAAATGTACACTGCAATACTAAAGTTGATTGCTAGCGATTATCATTCATCACATACACAAATGCTACAGTATAATCATAGTACAACTATCAAAGAGTAGGACATTTGATGCAAACATATAAGTAGGCTGTAACGTTTCCATTGTATAAATTATATTATCTCAATCGCTTGCTTGCCATACTAGTCTGTACTACAACGAAATTAGCCACAAACGAACCTTGAGGGACAGCCAACTTTCGGGGAGCCGTTTTGGCTCTTGAGCACTACTTTCAGAACAGCTGGCTAAATCGTAGACGTTCACTAGGCACTGTATGAGTAATGTTGCTCTCATGGAATGTCATTCCTTTTGCACTTCAGATGTACAGAGTATTCAGAAAGTATTCATACCCCTTAACTTATTCCACATTTTGTTGTGTTAGAGCCTGAATTAAAAATGTGTTACATATAGTTTTAAATATAAACATGAAAACAGAAATATTTTGCACATTTATTGAAAATGAAATACAGAAATATCTAATTTACATAAGTATTCACATCCCTGAGTCAATAGTTTCTTCAAGTACCTTTGGCAGCGATTACAGCTGTGAGTCTTTCTGGGTAAGTCTCTAAGAACTTTCCACACCTGGATTGTGCAACATTTGCCCATTATTATATTCAAAATTCTTCAAGCTCTGTCAAAATGATTGTTGATCATTTTCAGGTCTTGCCATATATTTTCAAGTTGATTTAAGTCTAAACTGTAACTCACCCACTTGGTAAGCAACTCCAGTGTAGATTTGGCCATGTGTTTTAGGTTATTGTCCTGCTGAAAGGTGAATATATCTCCCAGTGTCTGGTGGAAAGCAGACTGAACCACGTTTTCCTCTAGGATTTTGCCTTTGCTTAACTCCATTCCGTTTATGTTGTGTACTCAGTAATGTGTTGTATTGGATTTGCCCTAAATTTAACACTTTGTATTCAGGACAAAAATTAATTATTTTGCCACATTTTGTGCACATTAATTTACTGCCTTGTTGCAAACAGGATGCATGTTGTGGAATATTTGTATTCTGTCATATATTTACTCTGTCATTTAGGTTAGTATTATGGAGTAACTACAATGTTGTTCATCCATCCTCAGTTTTCTCCTATCACAGCCAATAAAATCTGTAACTGTTTTAAAGTCAACATACAGTAGGCCTCATGGTGAAATCCCTGAGCAGTTTCCTTTCTCTCTGGCAACTGAGTTAGAAATGACTTATTTAGGCTTGCCATAACAAATGGTTTTAATACTCAAGACATTGCAGCTTTCCATTTCTTATTAATTTGTAAAAGAAAACATAATTTCACTTTTTTTCAAAACATTTTAAATTCAGGCTATAAACACAACACAATGTGGAAAAAGTGAAAGGGTGTGATTACTTTCTTAAGGCACTGTACATATCTTAGAAATCAAGTGCTATTCAAATGTTGAAACGACATGGGTTGCATTGCTCATATGTTTTCTGTCGGTGGTCCACTCTTTGATGGCATGCACATTTTACTGAGTGTGACTTTAAAGGGAGCTGTAATTGGAATGTAACATTCTGGTTTTGGGAAAGAGAATCATTTTGAGGGGCGGTGTGCAGCTCAGGATGTTAATGCCGTTACTCAACCCCACCATCAAATATTTATAAGGGCATTGTCCATCATACACTGCTTCTTTGGTAGGGCCAGTTTGTAAACAAGTGTAAATGGGAACTTTACATGTTATGGTAGAATGTTGAAAGTAAAGATGCTTTCCCAAGATGCATTTGTTTTCATTGCTAAATGAGCAATAGTATCATGCAGTGTTTTGACTATAGAGCAAAGTTTTGGAAAATAAATAAACAACCTAAATGAATTCAAAGAGATTTGAAATGCCACAAACTGCCTATCCACAATAACGCTAAAAACAACCCACTGTTTACCACCAATTACACAAGTGTCATTCTTGATCCCTGCCAATCAGCATTTGTTTATCGTGGTGTAAATGTGAGTGGCTTGTCTGTGTGAGTGATGGCTAATGGTTGCATGTTAATGAGGTAGAGAGGCGATGGTGTGAGCTCTCTTGTGAACAGTGACTCAGCCATTAGGAGATGCATCTCTGACCATGCAGAAGTGCACCGCCTAATTGGTTCAGTTCATCATGGCCTAAAAGCTTAATTGGGTGACAGGTCCAAAGATGGATGGCCTAGAAAAAAGGGGGTTGGGAATGATGGGGATGGTTGTATTGCTGTTGTATGTGGATGGTGAACATTCAGAGAGGGAGATGATGTGAGGCTTCACTGTGCTGCTACATATGCTGAAACAATGGGAGGATGAAATGCAAGTGCATGGTGGGTCTCCAGTGTAGCTTTAGCTTTAATGCATAAACAAGTTGTGAAGTCACTAGGCTATATCTGCTAATCCAAAAGTTATTTATGTTTTAATTTACCTCAGAGAAATAATGCTTGGATAGCTTGTTCTCACACTGGCACATAATACTACGTCAGGGGAAAACCACTGTATTTTGTCTTATGCTGTTTGCATGATGTTGCATAACCTGCTAAGGGAACACGACCAACTCTTGATTGATCAAAGAAAATCCGTTTTAATATGATGCACATTATTTAGTACAGTCATTTAAGTTGACTGTAAACAAGACATTATGTTCAACACTCCTTGTGGGGAACGGAGGGAAATGAGTCTGTTTTGTACTTTCTATTCATCTTGATTCCAAATTAAAAACAGCAAATGACTGTGATGATAGGTATTCAAAATGGTCTCTAGCTTCATTTGTTCTGGGAAGGAGAGGGAATTATGCTGTTATGCTTCTTCTTCTCCACAAACCATGCCACTAACAGGGCAGATGTTGGGAATAAGTGTTTGCACTTCCACCCACACACCATCTGACTAATTAAACACTAAACATCTTCATCAAACACTCTTTAGCCTGTGTTTTTTGGTCTGAAGAACTTCTGAGTGAAAATATATGTTTTTAGGCACTCTGCAACAACCGCAAGCTTCACTAACTGGCATAAATAGAATATCTATACAATTTCACGTGTGACAAAGCTGAACGAATCCTGTCAAATATCTGCTGGATCGTAAAAAAGCAAACCATTTTGTTTGGCTCTTGGGGTGTCTCATTCTTTGATGCAACTTTATACTGTCTGCACAGCCAAAATAGTGTTTAACTTTAGTTTAAAGCCACTGCAAAAAACGACACACAACAATCATAGTACGAGTACGACACTGAGGGATACTGTCACACCCTGATCTCTTCCACCTGTCTTGTGATTGTCTCCAACCCCCACCAGGTGTCTCCCATTACCTCATGTGTATTTATACATGCATTTTCTGTTTGTCTGTTGCCAGTTGGTCTTGTCCCGTCAAGTCCTACCAGTGTGTTTCCTGTGTTCCCAGTGCTCTAGTTTTTGCTTTTTCTAGTCTACCCAGTTGTGATCTTTATGCCTGTCCGGACCCTGATCCGGCCTGCCGTCCTGTACCTGCCTGACTCTGATTTGGATTTTGACTCTTTGCCTGCCTTGACCTACCGATTGCCTGCCCCTTTTTACTGTAATAAACTCTAAGACTCATCCTATCCGTCTCCTGTGTCTGCATCTGGGTCTTAGCCTGAGCCGTGATAGATATAACGCAAAACTCCCACTTAAATGTAATCTGCCTTCACTGTGGTCGTGTTCCAGTCCGACTACATTATGGGCGTTGCATTGCATCAACCAATGGTTGCATGCCAGGTCTCGACTGAGCTGTCAGATTGGTATATTATCTGACGTGGTTAGCTCCAGTATACGTTAAACACCTATCCAGGCATTGTGAGATCTGGCATGCGTCTGCAATGTAGTCAACCTGGAACGTGGCCTGAGTAATCTTACACAACATGACTGCAGTGCAAAGAAACGGTCAGGAGAGCCACAAAGCCAGTGACCTAAGGTCACAATTTGACAGTGAGAGGGGTTTGCTTGGCATCACCTGGGACCCTGTGCTAGAGAATTGTCCTTTGCACTGACCGCTACCACTGGGCCCTGGGCATGTGAGCTGCAGCAGTGGCATGAGAGATGAAAGCCAGTCAATCATTCAAGCCACAGCTGATCTCCTAGCCCAAACTCCTGCAGTTCTTCTATTAAATACAGCTTTTATGTAGAACCCAACACTTTTTGGAGATTCACCCACATAAAGCCAGAAGGTCAAAGTTAGCTAAAACATTTCAAAGTGCATATTTTATCTCAATGTCCTTTAGGGATGTTATTTTACACATGAGGACAAGCGTGTTGGAACATAGAACATGTGCAGTCCGAGCGGTGGTGGTACAGGATAGAAGAAGAAGAACCTTTGAAATCTAGCTCTGTGATAAGTCTTTCAGTGTTTTTGCAAGTTATCCTACAAACGATCGATCCAAGTCTTTTGTTGTTGTACAGATAGATAGATAGATAGATAGATAGATAGATAGATAGATAGATAGATAGATAGATAGATAGATAGATAGATAGATAGATAGATAGATAGATAGATAGATAGATAGATAGATAGATAGATAGATAGATAGATAGATAGATAGATAGATGAAATTTCTTTGTCAAGCAGCTACAACAAAACATAGGGCAGGTGCAAAATGCCAGAACGAAAATACACAAAAGACAGATACACGATACATAGTGCAGCAGTATGAAAAAGTATAGAAATACAAGATGTCTGGAGTGCAAAAAAGCTATAAAAAGACATTGCATAGTATGGGTGGTTGGCTGAATATGTACACTATACATTGGTGGATGTTGGATGGTTAACTATACTATACAGGTCGATGGCAGAGAAATACTTAAATAGCTAAAAATGCATATGATATGAGTGAGGGTAATAATAGTTTACTTAATAGACAGACTGGTTAAATGAACAGGTAAGTGAATATTTTGCATGGTTAAATGAACTGTACAGGTAAATTTACAGTTATATTTACAGGTAAGTGAATACTTGCATGGTTACATAAACTGTACAGCTACAATGACAGGAAGAGATACTTAAATAGCTAAATGTGTGTATGATATAATTTGGGGTAATAATAGTAATTCCCTTAAAATACAGTCCTTAGTGCGCAGGGTTTAATTACAGATAACTGCACGTATTGCACATTCGATATACTAAAAGCAATAAAAAAAGATACAACTGACAGGATACTAATATGCATTCTTGAGTGAATGACTACGTAAGTTAAGTCCAATAATTACTTGCAATATTGCACGTGATATGATATAACAACTGTACATGAGTATGTATATACAGTGGGGGTGGGACAGCCGTGAGGGTGTGTGGCCTGGGGAGCTGGAAGGGAGGTGGACAGGGCCAGTATCAAACCTGTTAAAAAATTGGTTCAGCTCATTGGCTCTGTCCTGGGTCCCCCCTGTGACCTTAGAATGTAAAAGAATAGCTGTAATGTAAGAGTTGTCATGTGGGATTTAATTAGCACACTGACAATTGGTCGTACAAAAAAAACAACAGGCACCTGCTCTGCTTCTGCAATGTTGCAGAAAACAAGCTCAGATATTTTTCTGTCAGTGCTCCCTGTCCCGACGGTGCTAGCTACCTAGCTGCACACTGGTTTGCCCCACAGGCAGGTGACCTATTTTCCTGTGTTAAATGGAGAATGGAAGCAGCTAGTGTTTGAAAAGAGGGGGAGATGAGCGAGAGGAGGGATATGATCCTCTCCTTGATTCGGCTCAGGCTTGGATTAATTACCCTGTACCAGAACCCGATCCTGTGCTGTTAGCGAGACACTACAGCCTCCGCGGATCAATAATGCATTTTTCTGTCTTTCCATTTAATTTGCATACGAACTGTCGTCATCGTCTCCCGCGAAAGTGCAGGAGATACCTGATACCCAGGGTGCAACACTCCACCACGATCCTCCCCTCCCCTCGACTCCCATCCTCTCCCTTCCCTTCTGTTGGCTGACAAATTGATTATTTTCTTAATGTGCTGGGTGGGGAAAAAAACTACAGTATCTTATCAATTGAGAGAGACCTGATAAGGTGCCGCTTGTTGAATTAAGCTCGGGCAGTTTTCATGTTTGGGAGAGGCAAAGGAACTACTTGGGCCTTTGGATTCCACAGTTTAGGGAAAGGTTAAGGTTGAAACTTAAGGTGATACATGTGCTAGGATACAACTTAGGACAGTGTTAGCATAGTTCACATGGAGTCAAGCGCTGGGCCATGAACAACACGAGAAAGGTCAGGCTAACGTGTAACAAAGGTAGGTCATTCAATCCTGTGTGATTTATCTAGTCTATGTCGAGTTTTGCATGGAAAGGAGAGACATTTGTTGGGACTGAATACAGGTGGCTTTCGGAGCATGTGGATGTGTAGGTCCCCTTGTAAACCTATCCACTCTCACTTAACGACCTAAACTCGTTGGACAAATGATCTGGAATGGATAATTGGCTTCTCCTCTTATATTTCTATACCATGAGTATTTACAATATACAAAATCTTTGATTGGTAATATATTGTAGTAAGGTTTACTACTATTTCAATGGAATTAAAGTTCAGTTTACATTTATATAAAACTCAGTTTACATGTGCATAAAACTAATATTTTTCATTTAATGTCTTGTTCTTTACTTAAATGTATAAAGCGTTTGTGTTTTTGCACTGCATGCGTATTGACTCACACAAACATCGGAATATCAATATTTAGGTCATCAGAGAATTCTTTACACTCTTAGAAAAAAAGGTGCTATCTAGAACATAAAAGGGTTCTTAGGCTGTCCCCATAGGATAACCATTTTTGGTTCCAGGTAGAACCCTTCAATTGGTTCCAGGTAGAACCCTTTCCACAGAGGAAACCTTTCCACAGTTCTACCTGGAACCAAAAAGGGTTCTACCTGGAACCAAAAATGGTTCCGCTATGGGGACAACAGAATAACCCGTTTGAAACCCTTATTTTTCTATGAGTGTAGTAATTAAATGACCAATGCCTGTGGAAAAATATTGGACACAAGTATGGTCATACTATAGTTGCTGTAAACAATTAAGGAAAGGAGAATACCTAGTCAGTTGCACAACTGACTGCCTTCAACCGAAATATGTCTTCCGCGTTTAACCCTCTGAATCAGAGAGGTATGGGGGGCTGCCTTAATCGACATCCATGTAATCGGTGCCCTGCGAGCAGTTGTAGTTGGGTTTTAACTGCATTGCCCCAGGGCAGAACGGCACATTTTTCCACCTTGCCGGCTCTGGGATTTGAACCAGCAACCTTTCAGTTACTGGCCCAACGTTCTTAACCGCTGGGCTTCCTGCCTCCCCAGATTCAATTATGAGTCCCCTGAAGATCGCTAACAGAAGTCTCTCTCAAAGTCAACACAGATGGCCATCATTAACGGGGCAATGTGACAAGGTGGCAAAGCAACACTCTTCCGAAGAGACATTCTGTATTTATAAACATGTAATACCTCATGACTAATGAATTAATTAATTGGAAGAACATGTAATAACTAATGAACTACTCATGCATTCATGGGATCAACATTTCAGTTCAAAATACTTAACACTAACAAATGGTGAAGCTTCGTAAAGCATTGCACAAAATACTTAACGGAGGCCTGAGCTTTATAACAGCTCCTCAACGTCTCTCCAGACAATTTGGGAATGACATCATCTTGCACCCAGGAGAATGCTGAGCCAATTAGCTAGCTGCGTGACTGTGTAGTGAACAAACAAAACCCCTTCTGCAGAGAAAAGACAATTCATTTAGCCCCAATGTACAAAGCAACCCAACCTGGTTTAAAAGCAGCGGCTGATTATTTTAATATTTTTTATCATATTTACCTCTTATTCTAAGGTAGCAGCTTAAAATAAATTGCTTATTAAATCAACATTAACCTCCTGACACAATTTGCAGCCAAATAATACTGCTCTGCCGGGGTTGAGAAGAAAAAACGAATTCCCCCATACCGTCCAGATAAAGATGGTTTACGGACTGCAAACTTTGTGCAATTTCCTTCATAGCTTTATGAAAGACAAAGATATTTTGGGCTCCTAAATAAACTTGATCTCTGGAATAATACTTAATGGATTATGAGGAGAAGGAATGAAAACCATTCTAACCATGAAAGTATCATTGAACCATTTAAATTCACAACCTGCAATTCAGCACCTAAATCAATAGCCATATTATCCTTTACTATTGGCATTATTCAGTGGCAAAAACGTTTTCTTCCAGTTGATCAGAATTGGATTCATTATTAAAATGCCCATGAATGGATATTCATTGGCAAGAGCACCAATAATTATTCAGTTGAATTGTGTTCTCGGTCTGGATCTGTGTCCACTGAAGCAGTTGATACAGTGCCTGAGATGCATCAGTTAAAATGTGATAATAACCCAGATTTGTATTACTTTGTTGACTACCACTGCATGGCAATAATGTGGATCCAGTCAGGGGAAATACCTATCAGTCATCCATTAACAGGGTTGGGTAGGTTACTTTGTAATCCATTACAGTTACTAGTTACCTGTCTAAAATTCGAACCCATCACTTTCTACTACATATAATGATAAGATTAAATTATATCTTTACATTAAAAACCAAAGTCTATCAGAATTCCAGTCATTCCAATAAATGTTATACCCTTTGATTTTTAAGAATAGGACTTGGAAATATGGAAGTATAGATTAGCCAAATTGTTTTACCTGAGCATAACCCCAAAACTAAGGATTTATTAGACAGCCCTACTCTGTTGTTTATGATTTTGTTGTCATGGAGGACTGATTGGGCTCATTGATTCAAGTTGAAAAATAAAATGCTGGCTCATGGAATGGCAAGAGCATATTTTTCACTAGTTGTCCACTGGTTTAAAAACAATGATTGATAGGTAGCTTAAACGTTTTGAATTCAACCATTATTGGTTTCAAATACACATTTAGATTTGTGTAAAGGCATCCACAACAACCACAATCCGTAAGGCACAAATAGCTAAATGAGAGATTAACAGTGTGATTCACATCAATGCGCTATGTTGATATCAATAATATGTGATATCCGTATCGCCGTAGACTACACCACTGCTGTCATCCTTACCTCCAATAGTTTATTCAAGTTGGATAATCTTTGGATGCCGACAGCAGTCAAACCGTTGGAAGACATAGTTTAAACTGTAGCCTACAAAAGCCTATTCCTGCTCTTTTCCCGTGATCCATCAAACACATTTGGTATGTCACCGATTACAATATTTCAGCTGGTAACGGATTACAGTTACTGTTTTTTGTAATCCCTTACATGTAACGGATTACATGTAATCTGGTACTCCCAAACCCTGTCCATTAATCTGTGGCTAATCCCGTTGGCAACAACACAAGCGGAAATCTGCTTATTAGCACTTTCTTCTATGATTGGTTTCTAAAAACATTTTTTGGTGACGCCAAAAATCGTCCGAAATCTGATGCTTGGCCAGATTTTATGTTTTCCTCCCATTCTAAGGTCATAGTTGTCTGATAACAAGATGCACGTTGGCATCAACAATCAGGGTTATTAAGGTGGCTAATGTCCATTAGTTATATCGATATTTACTTACATACAGACTAACTTGTCCTGCCTAAGTGGTAGAAATTGCCTTTGTGAGCAGTGCTTGCTTGCACTCCCAAGCTTTTCCCCTTAAAATGCTCCCGGTGGCCAATTTAAACGTAATCCACTCACTTTCAATTAGATAAAACATGATTTGGAGAGCAATTCAATTACGCTTTTTGGTGTACGTCTCGAGATGTGAGTGCGCTCAGAAAAACATACAAAGCTTCACTTGCATACATTGGTTCAAATGGCCTATTACCACTGTTTTGACCAACTATTAAGTTGTTACTCTGAAAACCTGATTGACATGTTGCACTAAATGTTACGCAATGTTTTAAGATGAAGGGTTTCTGAGTGTTGTGACTAATCTGGGGACATAAGCTTGGGGGGACTCAGGAAGCTGATATGCCCTTTTAACTGAAGCCTCCATTGAAAATGTTGATTGTAGAGTGTAGCGTCTTTAGCCAGGTTCTCTCATATCCTCGTGAAGTGACCTTTTAAATTCCCTTCTGCATTGGGACTAGCTACTCCCAAAGCAGTCGTTGCAGGGAGCAGGGCTACAGTAAAGAGACCTCAGTATAATGTTATGTCTCCATTTGCAGTCAACACATACCAGTAGAGAGAGTGCTATATAGTATATAAAACTAGTAGCTCGATAGTTTACTGCTCGACAAGCTCTATGCTAACTCTATAATATGTCATTTTCTGTTTCTCAATAGTTTGATCCCGACAGCGAGAAAGCGAGAAATGGTTTGGAATAAGGAATGGTATGAATGTTTCGATCAACAACCCTATTGTTTTTCTATTTATGAACAAACTACCAATCCCTGAGTGGTTTATTTTACAGAAAGACAGAACAAATCAGGATTAGTTTCTAAAGTCATTGCCTGAAGTCCTAGACTGCTGAATCCTGTCTTTGCGACTCAAATAATCTTTAGGCAAAAAACATATTTCTGACTAGAAAACGTATTGTCGTGGTTTAGCCTGCCCACATTGCCCAACATAATCCAGACATGCTCTGACAACCAAAATGGAGACTACCTAGAGGTGTTACAAAATGGAGACTACCTAGAGGTGTTACAAAATGGAGACTACCTAGAGGTGTTACAAAATGGAGACCACCTAGAGGTGTTACAACATAGCAGAATGAAATGATATGTGTTACAATGGGTTGTTGAGGGTCATAGTACTGCAGTAATCCAAACGTTGAGACATTGAGATGACCAGGCTATGCAAACAGTGTAGTTGGTGTCATTATTTTAGGTAGCACTCATGCCTATCAAAATACCCTATTACAAGGGGTTATTGATTGAAACCTATTCTCTGACCAATGTCGTGCATAAAAGTCAAGAGATTGATCTCTGCAATGTCTCACATGTTGATTCTGAATATGAACTCCATATTAAAGATGTCCACCTTATGTGCACACTGATTGCACAAATGGCCTCTAGTGGAACAAATCACCATCAGCTTCTCCACTTATCAATAACCGGGGGGTGAGCACCACGGCTAAAAGCCACCCGTCATCCCCAAAGTCCCTCAATAATATCAGAGACTTCACTAAGCGGTGTTCAGGCTTCCCTTTTCCTCTCTCTCTCTCTCACAGTTCCCATCTGGGATTGGAGACTGAAAAGAACAAGGCCTTACCCTTTAAAATGATGCTACAGATGTTTTGTATAATTTCAGCCAGTATTTTGAAAGTAGCGCTCAAGAGCCAAAAAGGGTCCCCGAAAAATTGTGCACAATTGTGTACAACATCATCCATTTCATATAACATGTTTGGTCCTGCAAGTGCGAGTGTGTGTGTGTGTGTGTGTGTGTGTGTGTGTGTCTATATACAGTGGGGAGAACAAGTATTTGATACAATGCTGATTTTGCAGGTTTTCCCACTTACAAAGCATGTAGAAGTCTGTAATTTTTATCATAGGTACTCTTCAACTGTGAGTGACGGAATCTAAAACAAAAATCCAGAAAATCACATTGTATGATTTTTAAGTAATTCATTTGCATTTTATTGCATGACATAAGTATTTGATACATCAGAAAAGCAGAACTTAATATTTGGTACAGAAACCATTGTTTGCAATTACGTTTCCTGTAGTTCTTGACCAGGTTTGCACACACTGCAGCAGGGATTTTGGCCCACTCCTCCATCCAGATCCTTCAGGTTTCGGGGCTGTCGCTGGGCAATACGGACTTTCAGCTCCCTCCAAAGATTTTCTATTGGGTTCAGGTCTGGAGACTGGCTAGGCCACTCCAGGACCTTGAGATGCTTCTTACGGTGCCACTCCTTAGTTGCCCTGGCTGTGTGTTTCGGGTCGTTGTCATGCTAGAAGACCCAGCCACGACCCATCTTCAATGCTCTTACTGAGGGAAGGAGGTTGTTGGCCAAGATCTCGCGATACATGGACCCATCCATCCTCCCCTCAATACGGTGCAGTCGTCCTGTCCCCTTTGCAGAAAAGCATCCCCAAAGAATGATGTTTCCACCTCCATGCTTCACGGTTGGGATGGTGTTCTTGGGGTTGTACTCATCCTTCTTCTTGCTCCAAACACGGCGAGTGGAGTTTAGACCAAAAAGCTCTATTTTTGTCTCATCAGACCACATGACCTTCTCCCATTCCTCCTCTGGATCATCCAGATGGTCATTGGCAAACTTCAGACGGGCCTGGACATGCGCTGGCTTGAGCAGGGGGACCTTGCGTGCGCTGCAGGATTTTAATCCATGACGGCGTAGTGTGTTACTAATGGTTTTCTTTGAGACTGTGGTCCCAGCTCTCTTCAGGTCATTGACCAGGTCCTGCAGTGTTGTTCTGGGCTGATCCCTCACCTTCCTCATGATCATTGATGCCCCACGAGGTGAGATCTTGCATGGTGCCCCAGACCGAGGGAGATTGACCGTCATCTTGAACTTCTTCCATTTTCTAATAATTGCGCTAACAGTTGTTGCCTTCTCACCAAGCTGCTTGCCTATTGTCCTGTAGCCCATCCCAGCCTTGTGCATGTCTACAATTTTATCCCTGATGTCCTTACACAGCTCTCTGGTCTTGGCCATTGTGGAGAGTTTGGAGTCTGTTTGATTGAGTGTGCAGACAGGTGTCTTTTATACAGGTAATGAGTTCAAACAGGTGGAGTTAATACAGGTAATGAGTGGAGAACAGGAGGGCTTCTTAAAGAAAAACTAACAGGTCTGTGAGAGCCGGAATTCTTACTGGTTGGTAGGTGATCAAATACTTATGTCATGCAATAAAATGCAAATTAATTATTAAAAAATCATACAATGTGATTTTCTGGATTTTTGTTTTAGATTCCGTCTCTCACAGTTGAAGTGTACCTATGATAAAAACAGACCTCTATAAGCTTTGTAAGTAGGAAAACCTGCAAAATCGGCAGTGTATCAAATACTTGTTCTCCCCACTGTATATACACATATACATACACTGGGGGCCAAAAGTTTGGAATATTACTCCTTCAAGGGTTTTTCTTTATTTGCACAATTCTTTACATTGTACAATAAAAGTGAAGACACCAAAACTATGACATAACACATATGGAATCAAAAAAGTGTTAACCAAAAAAGTGTTAAACAAATCAAAATATATTTTATATTTGAGATTCTTCAAATAGCCATCCTTTGCCTTGATGACAGCTTTGCACACTCTTGGCATTCTCTCAACCAGCTTCACCTGGAATGCTTTTCCATCAGTCTTGTAGTAGTTCCCACATATGCTGAGCACTTGTTGGCTGCTTTTCCTTCAGTGTGGTCCGACTCATCCCAAACCATCTAAATTTGGTTGCTTCCATTCAGCCATAAGAGCATTAGTGAGGTCGGACCCTGATGTTGAGCAATTAGGCCTGGCTCGCAGTCGGCATTCCAATTCATCCTAAAGGTGTTCGATAGGGTTGAGGTCAGGGCTCTGTGCAGGCCAGTCAAGTTCTTCCACAACGATCTCAACAAAGCATTTCTGTATGGACCTTACTTTGTGTATGGGGGTATTGTCATGCTGAAACAAGAAAGGGCCTTCCCCAAACTGTTGCCACAAAGTTGGAAGCAGAGAATAGTCTAGTATGTCATTGCATGCTGTAGCGTTAAGATTTCCCTTCACTGGAACTAAGGGGCCTAGCCCAAACCATGAAAAACAGCCCTTGACCAATATTCCCCCTCCACCAAACTTTACAGTTGGCACTATGCTTTGGGGCAGATAGAGTTTTCCTGCCATCCACCAAACCCAGATTCGTCCATCAGACTGCCAGATGGTGAAGCGTGATTCATCACTCCAGAGAACGCATTTCCACTGCTCCAGAGTCCAATGTAGGAGAGCTTTACACCACTCATGTCGACGCTTGGCATTGTGCATGGTTATCTTAGGCTTGTGAGCGGCTGCTCTGACTTGGAAACCCATTTCATGACGTTCCCGACAAACAGTTATTGTGCTGACGTTGCTTCCAGAGGCAGGTTTGCACTCGGTAGTGTGTGTTGCAACCAAGAACAGACAATTCTTACGCGCTTCAGCACTCTGCGGTCCCGTTCTGTTAGCTTCTGTAGCCTACCAATTCGCGGCTCCTTGACGTTTCCACTTCACCATACCAGCACTTACAGTTCTTTCGGGGCAGAAATTTGTTGAACTGACTTGTTGGAAAGGTGGCATCCTATGTCGGTGCCAGGTTGAAAGTCACTGAGCTCTTCAGTAAGGCCATTCTACTGCCAATGTCTGTCTATGGATATTGCATGGACGTGTGCTTGATTTTATACACATGTCAGCAATGGGTGTGGCTGAAATAGCCGAATCCACAAATTTGAAGGGGTGTCTCCACATACATTTGTGTATATATATATATATATATATATATATATATATATATATATATATATATATACACACTGAATTTACAAAATACAGCTCTTTCCATGGCATAGACTGACCAGGTGAATCCAGGTGAAAGATATGACCCCTTATTTATGTCACTTGTTCAATCCACTTCAATCAGTGTAGATGAAGGGGAGGAGACAGGTTAAAGAAAGATTTTTAAGCCTTGAGACAATTGTGGCATGGATTGTGTATGGTTGGCAGAGTTTGTGGTCCTATTACTTTGGTCCATTAAGCCAGGCAAGCTTAATTAAGCATATAAGCATTTGCAATTATTTCGAGTAGTACTTGAACCCAGGTACGTCAGTGAGCATTGTTTCTCCCTTTTCCACCAGCAGTCAAGTGGTGATCGGGAGATGAGTGACAGAGCCATTGCAAGGTGTTGTGTGAGCCTGAGCATAGAGTTCTCTCAGAGTAAACAAATGTCACTGTACTAGCTATCATTTTCAAATCTCTCTTTTGGGAAAGTGACCCCAAAGTGTTACATGTACATGGACTGTGCCCCTGACTTCATAGCCACCGGAAGATGTTTTGATTAGGGTGTCCGGCCCCCCCAAAAAGATTCACCTTTATATTAAAGCATTGCATGCGTCTATACAAACTAATAAATAATAAAATACAAGTCCTAATGATGAGTAGACTAGTGTCAGTAACAGCATCACCACAGTCTAAGTTAATTTAACTTGAGGCTGTATACAAAAAACACAACAGCGCACACAAGTCTTTGTACTGCATAATTATAATGGGTGTATGTGAAAGAGAGAGAGAAAGCGAGAGGAGTGTTGTAACTAAATGAGTAAACACAAGATTGTGCGTAATAAGACTGAGCACAAAAATGTAGCTTATTTGAAATGCCCTTTTCACAGAGTTTACCATTAGAAAATACAAGTGGGAAACTATTGCGAGCACTGCTCCCAATCACTTGATATCCACTACAATGGGGAGAGAAGAGAAGAGGGAGAGGGAGAGAAAGAGGGGGCGAGTGACATGGAGGAGGGACTCAAACTAAACTGTCTATCGTACAGCAGAGCGTGTCTGACTCCAAACCCCCACAACTGATTAGATAAGAGTGCACCGCTTACAAAACAGAGCTGAGACCATTCTATGCAGAATCGGGCCAGTGCACCCAACTAAATCCAGCAAAGTGGACTCACTTATCACCAGAACCTCCCACCAAAGCACATAATCATTAGAAATAATTGCTCAACAAACCACAACGCAACAACTGCGTTGAAGAAGAGAAAAAGCACAGTTGACTAATTGCAGTAACCAACACCATACCATCCTCAAGCTATTGTGCAAGGCACACAAGTGTAGCCAACACACTAACAATGCAATAATATGACATTTTGTAACACAGCAAAAAACTATACATCCCCAAAAATGCATTGAATATAGAATATTAACTGCATGGCGACAGTTGATTAAAACATTGGTCTTATCTTTAAAACACCAAAAGTGGCCTTGTGCTCTGGGGTGATACTGATAAAGGCCCTCATCAGGCCATGTAAGGCCAATGTGTCCAGAATTTCAGTTAACGTGCAGAACAAGGGTCATGTGTGTCAGCCTTTTCTAGCTCATTGTGCTGTGCATCCACATCCTTAGGCGTGTAGGATGGAGGACGTCCTCTCCGACGGCGCGACAGAGATCGGCACAGATTGATGAAGGTACTCTACTACTACCTCTCGTTTGTTGGTGAAGTTGGGCCAGAGTTGAAGCAACCCCATGGGACAGTGCTGCTCGGTGTATTTTCTGTCATGTCTCCCAAAATGTGACGTTGGTGGGCCGGGCTGGTTGTGACAGGGTCGGTAAACACAATATATTTTTTAATAAATTATTGTAGGCTACTCTTGCAGAAACGTGGGCTACGTGTACGTTACACTTGCAGAAGCGTGGGCTGCTCTGAGTCGCACGCACGCACACCCTGCTACTGATACACTTGGTAGATGATGCGATTCAGACACAAACAAGCACGAGCTGGCGACCACACATTTTTGTGGACTTAGTACTAATTGACCAACCGCCCGAAATAGCGAGCTGAAAGAGACAAGAATATGGATAATAGAAAGAGAAAAGGGGGAGCTGAAAAAGCCAGAATAAAATAAAAAAACTTTACAAGATGACGTGGCCAAATGTGCCAAACTCAGCAACATCTTTATTTAAAAAAGCTCACAGCTTAAGAGAGAAATTGATGGTGATGATGAGACGGGTATGCTAACTTACAGTACTGTAGTACAGTACCAACTGCCAATATGTCAGGCGTGCAAAACAAAATATAACGTGTAACAATTGCCTATAAATCACAATTCAAGTTTAGTGTCAAGGAATTGTGTGGCTTTATGGCAGTCAGCATATAACATATACGATACTAGTAAGTGCTTTGTTAAATGCAAAATGTTATGTCGCGAAGCCACCTAAGTGTGAGACACTTTGTCTATGGTAGTCTCTAAGCAGCAGCAGGTACCAGTAGTAGACCAGTTTGCTGCTGGCAGTGAAGAAGAGGCAGTACCAGGCGCCAGCCATGAGCCCATAAAGCAAGAGGGGGCAGGTAGGATTGCTCAATGTTAAAGACGATCAGAACGCTTTTGTTTTGTAGGGAGGGGGGACTTACAAATGTTTTAATTATAACAATTAAAACATTTTTAAATGTGATTTAGTGTCTGAGGAAGGCACAGGTAGAGCTGTTGTACCACATTGTGTGAACAATCTAACATGACCAGATATGTTAGTTCAATATCACCACTATTTATACCCACATATTACTAGTGACCTATTATGCTTTCTATCATTAATACTAGAATAAGAATAGTAAACATACAAATACCACAATTGAAAGGGAATAGGATGAAAATATATATGACTGCATGTTTTGGCTTGGAAAAGAAGGATGGGAAGCTCGGGCCTGGCCTCGCGATAGCTCATAGTGTGCAATGCAAGGTTCGCTAGCTCGGGCGCTTGGCCTCGCGATAGCTCATGGTGTGCGATGCACAGACAGACAGGCAGGCAAACACTCGTGGGATAAACACAAATTAAGTTGTGAAGCTACACTTATTTGCACTAAATTGGAAACGATCTTCAAGAAAAATACACTGGGAATAACAAGGTTGTAGAGAACAGTGCACTATAGCGGACATAAATATTAAAGCTATAATTATAATTATATCTCCAGTATAATAGTTTGTGAACTAAAGTGGGCTGGTCTGAGGCATGAAACTCCCGGCCTGTGTCTAGTTGCATGGGGAGGTGGAGGGAGTCCAAGGGACTGTGCATCCAGTTGGGTTGTGCTTCCTTTTGCTGCGTCAATGGTGGTTTTCTCTCGTCTTGCTGATATCCCAAGCCCTTCCTGGTCGAATCTTCTCTTCGTTACACCAGATCCACCGCTTCAAATAGCTATCCTGCTTTGGGTGCCACCACTTCATTGTGCGGCGACAGAGAGCTGGGGGTTCTGCTCACTCTGGGGGATGCGTTGTCTGTGGGCATCTTGAGGCCGATTTGGTGGAACATGCCATCACCTTGGTCATAAATTGAATCGTTCTTAATTAATATTTTAATCAGGCTGTTATAATTTCTCTTTAGATTTTTTCATTGTTACTTGTTTTATCGATTGCATTTCATATTAGTAGACTATTTATGTATTGCATGTGATTTAACCTTGTGTTGTATATGTGTGTCCTTCATTTAATTACATTTCATTTTAATACAAACCTTGGCTGTCATATCTCCTCCACGATGCGGTCGTCTCTCAGTGTCCTGACCCGTTCCCTCAGCACATTGGCACATTCCCCCATCACACTCTTGTCATCCTTAAGGTGCTAGATGCAGCAGGCCCAGGGTTTTCATCCCTTTTGGTTGGCTAGTACCAGGATTTAATAAATGCTAACTGCTAGCCTATATGAATTAATCAACTAGTAATGTTCAACCTCACAGTAATGCATTATCAATAGTTGTAGCCTACAGTTTGAAGGTTTTGTTATATTTTTGTAAATATCCCATGTTTTTTTCTCTTCCCTACCCCAATCCCATTTTTATTTATACCAATAATGCAACAGAATTTTATTACAAGAACAAAAACTCTAACACCTCTTTGGCAGGGGGATCTGTCGTTTTGCCCTTTTACCACAGGGGGTGCTGCCACACCCCAAGCACCCCTCCATCCCATGGCTATTCCCGACCTCATTTATATTCATATGAAATAGCTATTGAAATTGAATAAGATATGACGAGCCCTCCAATTGAGATAATCCTGCACAGTAGTAAGATAACATATGTGTGTTTATTCTTCAATATACTGTAGATGTACAATGGTGCACATAAAGCTGTAAGCCATTGTCGTATATGGATGGGTTACTGTTTGGCTTAATAAACTGACTCGAGAGTCAATGGCACCATTGTGAGGAGAGATTTGGCCAACAAACATATATTTTCAGTCAGGAGTGTTTGGAGATGGACATAAAACAAATGATGCATGCTTATTGATTCTCATTTTGCTAGCTTCAGCTTCCCGGGGAACTATGAAGGGTCAACTTCCTCTATCAACTGACACGGCTCATTGTTCACTACGAGCTAATAAAGAGCTTTACTGAAACCATTATGTATTCTCTAAGGCTAGTGACATACTCTTATTAAAAATTGACCCTATTTTGTATGATAGAAGGTACTGCCACCTATTGTACGCGTTCTGGGTATGCATTATTATGATATGGCAGGGTGTTTTTGAGGGAATACACTAGGGACTCCATATTTAATCAAACTTGAGTATAAGATAACAATGCATATCAGAGAATGGACGTTTAGATTGGTTACTTAAACTTAAATCAATATTGACACTGTCACCATTGGAAACAAAGGGAATGTCAGCTATATATTTTATCAAGCACGCAATATCTTGCTATCCAGGAGATGGACAATTGCTAAACAAGATTGACTTTCCTAGCTATTTTGGGGTATTCCTTATCAGCTTCTGATGTTCACAATAAATGTACATTTACAGCAAAACGCAGCTTCCACTTTCCCTAGTGGTAGGAAAAGTTCAATGCAACATTTTGAAGAACTAATAAAAACACATATTTTCTTCCTCTCATTTGCTATTATTTGCGGACCTCCCTTGGATTGTGCTGCCGTCTACTGCAACCACATACATAATCTGCATCTGAACCCAGGGTCACAGCAGAACTACAGCAGAATCTCAGAGTACGCAAAGGCCAAGATTAATGTTCTGAACTGAGCAGAGAAGGTCGGCCAGACAATCTGCATTTTGGCTCCTAAGTCATCAAAACAAGCCTTAACCTCCTGTAAGGCTGTGTTGTTTACAATGCCCTCTCTCTGCCCTCATGTTGTTCTGAGAGGTGAACTCCACCTGCAGGTGTCCCGCCCTGACCTTTCAAGTACATTTTCGACAAATAATGATAGTCACCTCATCACTTCCTCTCCTCTACAAGTCCTCATTACCATGGTCATATGATGAGGCTGGCTTCTTCATAGTCCAGGTTTTGGGAATTTGCTGGTGTGTTTTTTTTTTTAACCTTTATTTTACTAGGCAAGTCAGTTAAGAACAAATTCTTATTTACAATGACAGCCTAGGAACAGTGGGTTAACTGCCTTGTTCAGGGGCAGAACCACAGATTTTTACCTTGTCAGCTCGGGGATTCGATCCTGCAACCTTCCAGTTACAGGCCTAACACTCTAACCACTCAGCCACTATATTGTGTTTATCTTGGTTTCAAAGACAGGGAGTTGAGCCCTGCCTTGTATTCTAGCTCTACTGGATTTCCTTCATGATCATATCATCCAACTTGGTTATAGTCAGTTTAGTAAAGAGAAGACTTGAACACAGTTACCTACATGAGGCATTTAGAGACCAATCCAGTCGAGAATAGACAATTCCAGTGGCTAAGCTATGCAACTGCCTGTGCTTTCCTCACTAGTATTCTGCTTAGGTCAGCAGTGCGGTACTAAACGTGTTGGAGGCGGTCTAGGTGTAACATACCTCTTTAAATCTGATGAGGTCCCATGAGACCAGACTGTTGTGGCTCATTTAAATTAATTTGGGCCCCAGGAAAACCTTCACAGCTATCGGGGAGATCTTAGCCCCACATGCATACAATATTTTGACAGAGAGATACTTTTCTTCAGAATTATTTGGTATTACCATTTGACAGTGCTTGATTTTATTCATGCCAATGGCGATAAAGAAAAAACCTTGGTTGTGATATCACCGACAGTGAAATAGACTCAAAATGGCAGCTCCGTTCATGTGAATATCTGTATTTGTTTATTTCGAGTGTGTTGTTGTATCCCTAGAAACAGATTTTAAAAGACTCCCCATCTCTGATAGTAGGGAGAGATAGCTTTTCGCTGCACACATTTCAGAACACTTAAGCGAATCTCGATCCCAGTGTGTCTCGGCCTGCCATTGCCATAACAGATGCTCAAAAATTGAATATAGATTTCAGTGAGCAAGACAGCATGCCTGATGAATCTCAATTTGCCACTGTCCATATTTCATAGCCACCTCTGTGGTAAAGGGGGATGGTGCAGCGACTTCAGCTAGACCTGCCAAACTGTCACTCAATAGTAGTCGTGAGGTTGATCTGCATTCCATAAAGCCAGTATGCTCCATTCAAGACAGATCCATCTTACCATTTCCTTTGCAGAGCTGCAAATCAAAGTGCCAACATTATGTCTTAAAGGTAAAGGCTATTCTAAGTCGAACATTTCCTAAAGTCTTTGAGAATCCATACCTTTCTTGTTTCCATTTGGATTTTGATCTTATCTTATGATAATAAGCAGTCCATACAATTACTATTGTATAGTAACGGTACACTCTTAGAAAGAAGGGTTCCAAAAGGGTTCTTCGGGTGTCCCCATATGAGAACCATTTAGGGTTCCATGTAGAACCTTCTGTGAAAAAGGGTTCTCCCATGGGCATAGCCGAAGAACCCTTTAACGTTCTAGATAGCACCTTTTTTTTCTAAGAGTGCAGTTTGGGAAACTCTACAAACACTGTACCTGTTTTGAGGAACTAGCTATCTATACAAAATACTTTTTAAAGTACACTGCTGCTGCATACTGATGAGTCTATTTATAGATTGAAAGTGCAGGAAACTAGCAATTAGTCTCCATTATTTTGCTCCAGCAGCATATACAGTTTGCACAAAGCCCTATATACCTTGTTTGAGAACAATTCATTTCTGTCGACGTGATGAATATATGTTTATTGTGTTTATTGACTTGCAGTTTTCAATGTTGTTATTATCAGTGGTGTGTATTCATGGATGCCAAGAGAAGCCAGGCTTCTTCAAAAAATAAAAAGAATGTATCATTCGTCTCTCTGTGTTTCATAATTGTCCTTCAATTCGCAAGAGGCTGAATGTATCTCACCAGAGAAAGCATCTGAGCGAGCGAAACAGTGCCCCTCTATCTGATGCTGTCTGGTCAAAAAGAGTATCTACCTACCTACCTGCCTGGCTGCCTGCCTGCCTGCCCGCCTGCCCGCCCGCCCGCCCGCCCGTCCGTCCGTCCGTCTGTCTATCTATCTATTGTTGTCCTCCAGTGGCTAGCTAGCTAGCTATAATGGTCCCTTTTCTAAATTAGCCATGGACAGAGATAGGGATTTGGACTTGTTGTTTTACTTAATTCTCTATACTGGCCAATGATTATAACAACGATTCTGATCCAACCATAAATTCATACATTGTGCCTGAGAGGATGGAAGCTCAAAATATAGCTAGATGTAGTAGGCTTATGTTAACTAGCTGGCTAATTGTTGCCCATGAAAGGAAGTTAGGAAGTTAAACATTTTAGCCAGGTAGCCTAGAACAACAAAAACTGACAGTCATAGTCAGTTTCGACAACATGAAAGAGAGGATGATGGCATTGGCAAGTCATGTTTTTTCTACTTACACACACACACATAAATCAGTACCATGGACAACCACATGATATTTAGCTTCTGTTGATTGGAGAGATTGCTTGTTTCGGTTATAGAGCAAACTATGCAAATATTTGTATTTTATAACATTTTTATTTTACTTTTATTTAACTAGGCAAGTCAGTTATGAACAAATTCTTATTTTCAAACACAGCCAAGCACAGACAACGCTGGGCCAATTGTGCACTGCCCTATGGGACTCCCAATCACAGCTGATTGTGATACAGTCTGAATTCAAACCAGGTTGTCTGTAGTGACACCTCTAGCACTGAGATGCAGTGTCTTAGACCACTGCGCCACTTGGGAGCCCAACACATAGGTTGTATTATGGCTTCCCCAGTGATTATACCCATGCACCGCTACTGTTTATTATTGCAATTCCTATCTTACTATTGTCTGTGTGACTAATGGTGTCTAATGCCTATTATAACTGGCAGTATGAAAATGTTGAAGATCATGCAGCACCAACATATTCAGTTGAATGCACCATCCTTTTCTCTTTTCATTCTAACACTCTTCCATAATAACATTCATCCAGGTGAGAGAGGATGTCATTTTGTCATATAAATAATTTCCCTCTGAGAATAATTCCTTGTTCTTCAAGGCTCAGCAGTATTGCAATATAATTTCAGTTTATATGTATCTATCAATGTTTTCTTTAGATGCTCGTATGAAGTGCCTTCAAGTGGAATTTCCCACTGTCAGACTCGACCACACCTGAAAGTACACTCTGCATCTTTACCCTGTTACAGAATGTAGATTAAGGATATTACAGCAGGTGGTAGATTGTGGTCAAATTCAATTTTTCCAACAAAACCCCTTCAAGGGATAAATTGTGGTTAAAATCATAGCTCCTGCAATCGTCCTACAGCTTTCCATAGAAGGGGACTAATTGTCTGCCCAGGAGGTGACGTCCCCCTAAAAAGCTCATTATGTTTGTATAATGATCTCTGTTACACATATTTAGCTCTAAAGTGGGGAAAACACAGCATTCTATATGTAGAACTAGTGTCATGTCCTTACAGTGCACTGGCAATATACCCCCTGGAGCTAGCTACTACAGTCCATATTTAGCATATACATTTACTGTACATGCTATATATATTGAGCATGATATTAGACATATTTTATCCTAGAAGTTGTAAAATTGCATGGTGTGTCCAGAATTGAACACGTAGCAAGTACAACACTCAATCAGCGAGATAGCAAGAATCATATACAAAATGCAGAACAATGATCCTTGCTGGCATCTACTGTTCTGTTGTTAGCATCTTTTCATGTGCTTCATCTGGATGCACTCAGAATGCACATTAGAAACCCTTTGGAGTACATTACACAATGCCACTGGGGGGCCTCGGTGGAGGGGCAGTGCTTTGTAATATAATTGGAGTCGACACGGTACATGTGCCTGTGTGTGTTGCCGGTTCTCATTAACGAAACATGTGGGCCACTGAGTCGGCAGTGCCGCCCTGCTTCCCTCAGAGAAGCCACTCGGAGGCCCTGTGAGCCATAGCCAGTCAAGTCTGCTTTATTTGATATCGAGCCCTTCAGGACCTGAGTGTCACAGAGCGCTGCACCCACTGCTTGGTGGAGTTAATATGTTTGGAGGTGGTTGAGTGGTGGTAAAGAAAATAAAGAACGCAAAAGGTATAAAATGTCTAATGAGCTTTGTTGATAGGGTCTGGATAAGAAGGATACACTTAAGTTGCTATGGCTGGAACCTGTATTTATACAGTAAATACTCTATTGCTATAGCTGGAATCTGTATTTATACAGTAAATACTCTATTGCTATAGCTGGAATCTGTATTTATACAGTAAATACTCTATTGCTATAGCTGGAATCTGTATTTATACAGTAAATACTCTATTGCTATAGCTGGAATCTGTATTTATAGAGTCAATTGTTTGAGTTAGAGTGGCTATAGTACACCCAGTCCTTTTCTCATGTTTCATATTCCTGATGCAACACAATCTTTCAGAAACTTAGATATAGATGGTGTAGGCCGTCATTGTAAATAAGAATTTGTTCTTAACTGACTTGCCTAGTTAAAGGTAAAAAACTAAAATATATAGACCGTTTTATTGTATCTATTTATTTATTTGGGAGGGTGAGATGGTGAATCAGATCAACTTCCTTGAGGGCTTCTATCACCCCGTTGGAGCGAACATGGTTTTTAATTGGCATAATGATGTGATTAATTGGTTTCTTGTCATCCGTCACAACAAGCCGGCAGATTTGCGCACTGTAAGAAGTAAATCAAGCATGTGTTTACAAATAATCAAATGTTTAAGATTGAAAGGAACGTATAAAGGATGTCCAGCTGTGCAAAGTAATTAGACGATCTGTATTAGAGCTCCTTCAGAAGAAAATACATCCGTTCAGCTTTAGTGAGAAAGCATTTCTCAACGGTCTTTTATACTACAGTTCCTTCATAAAGTATTCACACCCCTTAACTTTTTCCACATTTTGTTGTCTTACAAATGGATTAAATTCAATTTTTTGGTTAACAACCTACGCATAATACTCTAATGTCAAAGTGGAAGAAAAATGCATTTATTTTTGTATTAATTAATTATTATACCACCTGAGTCATTACATGTTAGAGTCTTTTTGGGTAAGTCTCTAAGGATTGTACAATATTTGCCCATTATTCTTTTAAAAAATTGTCAAGCTGGTTGTTGGTCATTGCTAGACAACCATTTTCAAGTCTTGCCATAGATCTTCTAGGCGATTTAAGTCAAAACTGTAACTAGGCCACTCAGGAACATTCAATATCGTCTTGGTAACTCCAGCTTATATTTGACTTTTTGTTATAAGTTATTGACTGAGCCAGGTTTTCCTCTAGGATTTTATCAACAAAAAAAAAAACTCCATAGTCCATGCCGATGTCAAGCATACCCATAACATGATGGGTATGCGTTAATTTCTTTGGCATATTTTTTGCAATATTACTTTAGTGCCTTATTGCAAACAGAATGCATGTTTTGGAATATTTTATTCTGTACAGGCTTCCTTCTTTCCACTCATTTACGTTAGTATTGTGCAGTAACTCTAATGTTGTTGATCCATCCACAGTTATCTCCTATCATAGACATTAAACTGTTTTAAAATCTCTATTGGCCTCATGGTGAAATCCCTGAGTGGTTCCCTTCCTCTTCGGCAAGTGATTTAGGAAGGGCGCCTGTATCTTTGTAGCGACTGTGTGTGTTGATACACAATCCAAAGTGTAAAATTAAGTATTTGCTCAAACATTTGACAATTGTATTTCCAGCAATTTCATCTTTCAACCCTTGGTCACTCGTTAGGTTTGTTTGATATGTGGAATGTCAAGGGTTGCAATGTCACTGTGTAGTGTTGCAATGTTGCAATGTGTTGGTCACTCAACGGGAGATTTTCAGAAAGAAAATAATTGTGTGATGTCTCTTCAGGTCAGGGAGGAATAAGTTGTCCTGCTTTCAACATGTGTACGTCTTGCCCTATTGAGAAAGTACAAAGTACACAACCCCTTAGAGTCGATGTATATATCTAAATCTAATTAGCATAATAAACAGATCACCATAAAAATGTACATATCCTTGCGACATGGGGCTGTGCATTATCATGCTGAAACAAGAAGCGATGGCGGCGGATGAATGGCACGACAATGGGCCTCAGGATCTCGTCACAGTATCTCTGTGCATTCAAATTGCCATCGATGAAATGCAATAATATTGTGTTTGATGTCCGTAGCTTATACCTGCCCATACCATAACCAATTGTGTTGTGTGACAAAACTGCAAATTTTATAGTGGCCTTTTATTGTCCCCAGCCCAAGGTGCACCTTTGTAATGATCATGCTTTTTAATCAGCTTCTTGATGTGCCACACCTGTCAGGATAAATGCTCACGAACATGGATATAAACAAATTTGTGTGCAACATTTGAGTGAAATAAGTATTTTGTGCATATGAAACATGTCAAATATTTTATTTCAGATGCTGATGCAAGATGCTGCGGTATGGAACAGCATCTGGGTGGCGCCACCCTGTGTGGTCGCCTGTTAAGCAGCTCCCATGTTCGTGCATTAATAAAAAAATTTGTATGTTTTTCATGAGTTTTTCTTTTGCAACAGTTGATCTATAATAGTTCAGGATTATGGAGTGCTACTGTTTTACAAAGGTTTTAGCGGTCCTTTTTATCACTGAGGCACATTGTCTTACGTTTAGCAGCGCCGAACGTACACATTTTTTAAAGTAATTTCCACACGGGGATAAATCAAGTATCTACCTACCTACCTACCTACCTACCTACCTACCTACCTACCTACCTACCTACCTACCTACCTACCTACCTACCTACCTACCTACCTACCTACCTACCTACCTACCTACAGACATACACCTTAGCCAAATACATTTAAACTCAGTTTTTCACAATTCCTGACATTTAATCCTAGTAAAATGTCTTTCATCACATTCACAGTGGGTCAGTAGTTTACATACACTCAATTAGTATTTGGTAGCATTGCCTTTAAATTGTTTAACTTGGCTAAAACTTTTCGGGTAGCCTTCCACAAGCTTTCCACAATAATTTGGTGGAATTTTGGCCCATTCCTCCTTACAGAACTGGTGTAACTGAGTCAGGTTTGTAGGCCTCCTTGCTAGCACACGCTTTTTCAGTTCTGCCCACAAATGTTCTATAGGATTGAGGTCAGGGCTTTGTGATGGCCACTCTATTGCACCCCAGGGAAAGGTTTGATATTCCGGACGAGTTGAAAAGGCTATACCGTCTATCATTATGGGCAACGTGAGATCGCTACATAACAAGGTGTATGATCTTGAGGGTCTGGTCCATGGGAAAAGTGAAATATATATATTTGACATTTGAAACCAATTTGTGATTATGTTGTATTTTTAATTAAATTATACTGTGCTATAATACATGTATTTAAAGTTGCACAAATGTTATTATAATTATGTTTTCAAAAATCTATTTAATAAAAGAAAACAGCATGCAAACAACATACAGCTTGGTATGATTGTCTTTCGTGATGATCCGTTTTTGGTTAGGCTGCTGTGTGTGCCAGTTATTTATTTATTTGTAGAACCACATAATAACACTCAAAATGTTTTTGGCCCCCTGAAGGTTGAGACCCCCAAGAAAGCATACGATAGCAAGATGTTTAGAATGACAGGAAATGTGCTTCAAAATTCTCTCTAAATGGCTAAATATGTAGAATAGAAGAAAATTAGCTTTAAATCTGCAAAGTTTTCTCTCAGGGTCATGACAAAATGTGAACAATAGTATGAGATTAGTTATAAAACAGCACATTTTTTTCTCTGGGAAGAAGTGTAGAATTGCAGGAAATGTTCTTTAAAACTGCAATATTTTATCCCAGCCTCATGACAAAATGTGTTGAATAGCATTATGTGTGTTGAAATGCAGGCAGTTAGACATATCCACATTTTGCTTGAGGTAAAGTGTAAAAGTATTTGGTTTTAAAAAGACTTAAGTATCAAAAGTAAAAGTTAATGGAATTGCTCAAATATACTTAAGTATCAAAAGTAAAATTATAAATAATTTCAAATTCTTTATATAAAGCAAACCAGACAGCATAATTTTCTTGTTTTAAAAAATTTACAGATAGCTAGGGGCACGCTCCAACACTCACACAAAGAAGCATGTGTTTAGTGAGTCTGCCAGATCAGGGGCAGTAGGCATGACCAGGGATATTCTCTTGATAAGTGTGTGAATTAGGCAATTCAAAATGTAGCAAATACTTTTGGGTGTCATGGAAAATGTATGGAGTAAAGTACATAATTTTATTTTGGAATGTAGTGAAGTAAAAGTTGTCAAAAATATAAATAGTAAAGTAAAGTACAGATACCCCCAAAAATGACTTATTTATTACTTTAAAGTGTTTATACTTAAGTACTTTACACCACTGGTGTATAAAGTATAATGGAATATCCTCAATTTAGGCATTAAATGTGTTAACTAAATCATCATAATTGACATAGGCTACATTTCCATTCAAATCATTTTATTTCAGTTTTAATATGTGTTATTCTTCCATATATCTTTTTCCTATTTTGATTTTGTTGTTTCTGATGCTACTTCATTGGGTTGGGAGTAGTAAACGCAGACAATGACCATTTCCGCTGTCTAATATCAAACCGACTTGACACTATAAATGTCAGAGCTGGTCTGTATAGTTTACTCTGCTGTTCATTTTATTGCAACCATTGTTATTTTAGCGTGTTAAGAAATCACCATTTCACAGCCCATCAATATTCACAGGGTAGTGTGGAAAAAGGCAGGTTTGGCTTAACAAGGGGATCCAATGGATAAATGACCAAATAGTAGGACAGCTTTTGTCCTTGAACTCTTAATGGGGTATTATTAGTACTGGGTGTCAAGGCTGATTTTACAAGAGTTGTTCTGAAACAAACTTTTTGTCTCCCTGCATTTAGACTCATATTATGTGTCCCAAATAAGATCCCTATTCGATATATAGTGCACTTCTTTTGACCAGATCCCTATCACTACATAGGGAATAGGGTGCAATTTGAGACACAGCCATAGATAATTAATATCAGCCTCACTCCTCTCTCTCATCATGTCTCATCAACAACTCAGGCAAGCCTTCTGCATAATCGCCTTCCTCTGTGCTTCCCCCCTCTAGCCTGTGTGGAGGGACTCATTATTGGCTCCAAGAGCAACAGACAGAGGGCAACGTATATCACTAAGGTCACACTTGTGCAAAGGACATGAAAGGATTGTGTTAGGGAGAAAAAAATACTAACAAATTCATTACATTTGGTGTTTTGGATTATGGCAATATGCTTGGTTGGTTAGTATTTGGTTAGTATGGTCAAAAAGTGCAGTATTTAATTTACATAAGTATTGTTGCGGGGTAAATTATTGTGTCCCTGGCGGCACAGAATAATCAAATGGTCTGACTGCCCAGAGGTGGGTGACAACAGGGGACCCGTGTGTGTGCTGGGGGGGGGGGGTTTAAACCAAGACATTGGTTTATCAAATCTTCTAATTCCAGCTCAATTTGGTATGCCTTCTCAATACGCATTCACACATAAAGCCTACTCTTAAATAAAGGTTAAATAAATAAAAATAAAATACTCTTGAATTGGGCACGGGGATGGAACAACTGAACTTGTGGTCGTCTGTGAGTGTCTATATATGTGTGTACATTGCCTTGGGAAAGTATTCAGACCCCTTGACTTTGTCCACATTTTGTTACGTTATATCCTTATTCTAAAATGGATTAAATAAACTAAAATCCTTAGCAATCTACACACCATAATGACAAAGCAAAAACAGTTTTTTTGCAAATGTATTACATTTAAAAAAGTATTCAGACCCTTTGCTATGAAACTCGAAAACGAGCTCAGGTGCATCCTATTTCCATTGATAATCATTGAGATGTTTCTACAACTTGATTGGAGTCCAACTGTGGTAAATTCAATTGATTGAACATGATTTGGAAATGCACACAACTGTCTACAGTTGAAGTCGGTAGAGTACATACACCTTAGCCAAATACATTTAAACTAATCCTAGTAAACATTCCCTGTCTTAGGTCAGTTAGAATCACCACTTTATTTTAAAAATGTGAAATGTCAGAATAATAGTAGAGAGAATTATTTTTTTCAGCTTTTATTTCTTTCATCACATTCCCAGTGGGTCAAAAGTTTACATACACTCAATTAGTATTTTGTAGCATTGCCTTTAAACTGTATAACTTGGGTCAAATGTTTCGGGTAGACAGTGCATGTCAGCAAAAACCAAGCCATGAGGTCGAAACAATTGTCCGTAGAGTTATGAGACAGGATTGTGTCCAGGCACAGATCTGTCTGCAGCCTTGAAGGTCCCCAACAACACAGTGGCCTCCATCATTCTTAAAAGGAAGAAGTTTGGACCCACCAAGACCTGACCTCCAAGAGCTGGCGTCCCGGCCAAACTGAGCAATCGGGGGAGAAGGGTGACCAAGAACCCAATAGTCAATCTGACAGAGGTCTAGAGTTCCTCTGTGGAGATAGGAGAACCTTCTAGAAGGACAACCATCTCTGCAGCACTCTACCAATCAGGCCTTTATGCTAGAGTGACCAGACAGAAGCCACTCCTCAGTAAAAGGCACATGACAGCCCGCTTGTAGTTTTCCAAAAAGGCACCTAAAGAATCTCAGACCATGAGAAACAAGAGGTCTTGTCTGGTCTTATGAAACCAAGATTGAACTCTTTGGCCTGAATGCTAAGCGTCACGTCTGGAGGAAACCTGGCAGCATCCGTGAAGCATGGTGGTGGCAGTATCATGCTGTGGGGATGTTTTTCAGTGGCAGGGATTGGGAGACTAGTCAGGATCGAGGCAAAGATGAACAAGATCCTTGATGAAAACCTGGGTGGGGGGGGGGGGGGGTCAAATGTACTTCTCCCATGGGCAAAGAAACTCAAAAGGGGTATGATATTAATTAACAATTATTTTGATCTGAATGTCCAAACAGATCCGCAAGGAATGTGGATCCTTTTAAATATGCTATTGGACTATAAACATATTTGGCTCATTAATCTATACAGTCCATTTAATGAGGATCCACGCTTTTTTGAAAATATGTATAATAATTGATCAAGTTTAGAAGCAATACAAGACTCTATTATTATGGTGGGAGATAATAATACGGTTTTAAGTACCTCAATGGACCGTAAAGGAAATCACACTAAAAACTATCACCCTCATGCACTTAAGGAAATCAAGAATATTATGGATATATTGGAACTGGTGGATATATGGAGGCTTAACTATCCTGACCTAGTGAGATATACATGGAGAAGGCTCAATCAAGCTAGGCGTCTTGAATACTTTCTTATGTCATTCCAGCTGGCACCAAAAGTTAATAAAGTCTTGATAGGGGACAGAATGCGGTCGGACCATCAAATAATTGGCATAAACATTACATCCACATGGGCGAGGGCATCGGAAATGTAATCAAAAGCCTACTGGATGACAACTTGTTTTTAACCAAGACAGAATAATTTATAACTTTTTCCTACATAGCATAGGTACAGCAGATCCCCTTATTGTATGGGACACTTTCTTGTCTTCAGAGATCATGCTATTCAATACTAATCTTTTAACAAAAATAGTTCATATTAACAAAGTCAGTAGAGGAATTAACAGTACAGACAGAAAGCAATGAAAACTGTACCATAGAGGCACAGAATAAGTTAGGGGAAAAACAAAAAGAACTGTTCAAGAAAGTGTAATATATTTTTTAAAAATTAAAAGAGAACTGAATGGGATTATTTGTTAACCTTCAACATAGAAATGCTACCAAAAAGGACTTACAGAAACTTATGACGGAATCATCCATGATTGCATGAAGCAAAGTACTTTTTAAAGAGGAAGCAAAGTACTTTAAGCATATGGTTTAATTTCAGTCTCCTCCATCTCCACTAACTGAAGTTAATTGTAAGGATTTATTTTCTATTAATAGTGTAAAATTAACAGCTGTATAGGAAGACTAATGCGGCCATATTACAGAGGAGGAACTTATTGATGCAGTTAAACCCAGGGCTGGATGGCATACCAGTTGAGGTATATCAAACCTTTTTCGATGTACTCAGAGTTCCTTTATTAGCATGTTTTAACCACTCCTATAAAAGTAGTAGACTATAAGATACTCGGCAAGAAGGTCTGATTTCACTATTGCTGAAACTGGACCCAGGTGGTAAATATAAAGATTCAGTACACCTAAAAAACTGGAGTCCCCCTTACACTTCAGTGTTGTGATGTCAAAAGTCTAGCAAAGTGCATAGCGCATCGAATTAAAAAGGTGTTGTTGGATATTGTTCAACCTAATCAGACAGGTTTTTAGAGATAATGTAAGACAAGTACTGGAAACAATATAAAACTATGAAAAATCTGGGAAACCAGTCCTGGTATTTATAGCGGATTTTGAAAAGACCTTTGATTAGAATGTTTGGACTACTTCAATTTTGGAGAATGTCATATACTGTACAATGGGTTAAAGTTATGTATAGTAACCCCAGGTGTAAAATAGTAAATAAAGGCTGACAAGAGGAGTAAAACAAGGTTGTCCACTATCGGCATATTTATGTATTATGGCCATCGAAATGTTAGCTATTAAAATCAAATCCAACAATAATATCAAGGGGCTAGAAATCCAGAGTTTATTAAAAACAAAGGTGTCATTGTACATTGACAACTAAATCTGCAATTTACACAGTATGCACAGCCTCATAGAATATCTAGATAATTTCTCTAACCTCGCCTACACAGTTGTTTTAAATGATATGAGTAAAACATTTTCCACTTAATTTGGAATGGAAAGCCTGACAAAATTAAATATTATATAATGAATATGAATTCAGAGGGCTATACTTTTTTTTGTATTAATAAAGCATTGAACATCTCACTAAAGGCTTTAGTCATACAAAAGTTATACTTAAATCCGAACTGGTTCTCCATCAGATTAGTAAGAATGGCTCACCCCATGTTCAAAAATAGCCTATTTCCCTTTATTAAGATGAAAACCTCTGACTTGTTAATGCATTAAATAATCTGCAACATATCTCTATTTTTAAAACAAGCCATAGAAAGCTGGTTGCAATTTACAATCTATTGAAAAATAAGAGAATAGAAAAGTTCAGAACTTTTGAAACATCACAGCACAGTTGAAACATATATGGCAAGTAGAAATCAAAACTGGATGGTTTTCAGAGATAGACGGGAGGGGTTGAGGGTAGCTAAAAATCAAAAAGATAACTAATGTAAAATATACTGTGTTCGTAAAATGTATGTATAAGCTGGAAGTAGAAGGCTAAATGTTGTTGTCCATTAGTTTACTCCAATTACTGGAAGGGTGGTAGGGTTAGGCAAAAATAATAAATAAGGAAAATATATTATTTAAAAAATATATATATACAGTGGGGCAAAAAAGTATTTAGTCAGCCACCAATTGTGCAAGTTCTCCCACTTAAAAAGCGGAGAGAGGCCTGTAATTTTCATCATAGGTACACTTCAACTATGAGAGACAAAATGAGAAAACAAAAATCCAGAAAATCACATTGTAGGATTTTTAATGAATTTATTTGCAAATTATGGTGGAAAATAAGTATTTGGTCAATAACAAAAGTTTATCTCAATACTTTGTTATATACCCTTTGTTGGCAATGACAGAGGTCAAATGTTTTCTGTAAGTCTTCACAAGGTTTTCACACACTGTTACTGGTATTTTGGCCCATTCCTCCATGCAGATCTCCTCTAGAGCATTGATGTTTCGCGGCTGTCGCTAGGCAACACAGACTTTCAACTCCCTCCAAAGATTTTCTATGGGGTTGAGATCTGGAGACTTGCTAGGCCACTCCAGGACCTTGAAATGCTTCTTACGAAGCCACTCCTTCGTTGCCCGGGTGGTGTGTTTGGGATCATTGCCATGCTGAAAGACCCAGCCACGTTTCATCTTCAATGCCCTTGCTGATGGAAGGAGGTTTTCACTCAAAATCTCACGATACATGGCCCTATTCATTCTTTCCTTTACACGGATCAGTGGTCCTGGTCCCTTTGCAGAAAAACAGCCCCAAAGCATGATGTTTCCACCCCCATGCTTCACAGTAGGTATGGTGTTCTTTGGATGCAACTCAGCATTCTTTCTCCTCCAAACACGACGAGTTGAGTTTTTACCAAAAGGTTATATTTTTTTTTCATCTGACCATATGACATTCTCCCAATCCTCTTCTGGATCATCCAAATGCTCTCTAGCAAACTTCAGACGGGCCTGGGCATGTACTGGCTTAAGCAGGGGGACACGTCTGGCACTGCAGAGTCCCTGGCGGCGTAGTGTGTTACTGATGGTAGCCTTTGTTACTTTGGTCCCAGCTCTCTGCAGGTCATTCACTAGGTCCCCCCGTGTGGTTCTGGGATTTTTGCTCACCGTTCTTGTGATCATTTTGAGATCTTGCGTGGAGCCCCAGATCGAGGGAGATTATCAGTGGTCTTGTATGTCTTCCATTTCCTAATAATTGCTCCCACAGTTGATTTCTTCACACCAAGCTGCTTACCTATTGCAGATTCAGTCTTCCCAGCCTGGTGCAGGTCTACAATTTTGTTTCTGGTGTCCTTTGACAGCTCTTTGGTCTTGGCCATAGTGGAGTTTGGAGTGTGACTGTTTGAGGTTGTGGACAGGTGTCTTTTATACTGATAACAAGTTCAAACAGGTGCCATTAATACAGGTAACGAGTGGAGGACAGAGGAGCCTCTTAAAGAAGAAGTTACAGGTCTGTGAGAGCCAAAAATCTTGCTTGTTTGTAGGTGACCAAATACTTATTTTCCACCATAATTTGCAAATAAATTTATAAAAAATCCTACAATGTGATTTTCTGGATTTTTTTTTTCTCATTTTGTCTCTCATAGTTGAAGTGTACCTATGATGAAAATTACAGGCCTCTCTCATCTTTTTAAGTCGGATAACTTGCACAATTGGTGGCTGACTAAATACTTTTTTGCCCCACTGTATATTATATATTATATACAGTGGGGAGAACAAGTATTTGATACACTGCCGATTTTGCAGGTTTTCCTACTTACAAAGCATGTAGAGGTCTGTAATTTTTATCATAGGTACACTTCAACTGTGAGATTTTAAAATAATTTATTTGCATTTTATTGCATGACATAAGTATTTGATCACCTACCAACCAGTAAGAATTCCGGCTCTCACAGACCTGTTAGTTTTTCTTTAAGAAGCCCTCCTGTTCTCCAGAGCTGTGTAAGGACATCAGGGATAAAATTGTAGACCTGCACAAGGCTGGGATAGGCTACAGGACAATAGGCAAGCAGCTTGGTGAGAAGGCAACAACTGTTGGCGCAATTATTAGAAAATGGAAGAAGTTCAAGATGACGGTCAATCTCCCTCGGTCTGGGGCACCATGCAAGATCTCACCTCGTGGGGCATCAATGATCATGAGGAAGGTGAGGGATCAGCCCAGAACTACACGGCAGGACCTGGTCAATGACCTGAAGAGAGCTGGGACCACAGTCTCAAAGAAAACCATTAGTAACACACTACGCCGTCATGGATTAAAATCCTGCAGCACACGCAAGGTCCCCCTGCTCAAGCCAGCGCATGTCCAGGCCCGTCTGAAGTTTGCCAATGACCATCTGGATGATCCAGAGGAGGAATGGGAGAAGGTCATGTGGTCTGATGAGACAAAAATAGAGCTTTTTGGTCTAAACTCCACTCGCCGTGTTTGGAGAAAGAAGAAGGATGAGTACAACCCCAAGAACACCATCCCAACCGTGAAGCATGGAGGTGGAAACAACATTCTTTGGGGATGCTTTTCTGCAAAGGGGACAGGACGACTGCACCGTATTGAGGGGAGGATGGATGGGGCCATGTATCGTGAGATCTTGGCCAACAACCTCCTTCCCTCAGTAAGAGCATTGAAGATGGGTCGTGGCTGGGTCTTCCAGCATGACAACGACCCGAAACACACAGCCAGGGCAACTAAGGAGTGGCTTCGTAAGAAGCATCTCAAGGTCCTGGAGTGGCCTAGCCAGTCTCCAGACCTGAACCCAATAGAAAATCTTTGGAGGGAGCTGAAAGTCCGTATTGCCCAGCGACAGCCCCGAAACCTGAAGGATCTGTATGGAGGAGTGGGCCAAAATCCCTGCTGCAGTGTGTGAAAACCTGGTCAAGAACTACAGGAAACGTATGATCTCTCTAATTACAAACAAAGGTTTCTGTACCAAATATTAAGTTCTGCTTTTCTGATGTATCAAATACTTATGTCATGCAATAAAATGCAAATTAATTACTTAAAAATCATACAATGTGATTTTCTGGATTTTTGTTTTAGATTCCGTCACTCACAGTTGAAGAGTACCTATGATAAAAACTACAGACTTCTACATGCTTTGTAAGTGGGAAAACCTGCAAAATCGGCAGTGTATCTCTCTCTCTCTCTCTCTCTCTCTCTCTCTCTCTCTCTCTCTCTCTCTCTCTCTCTCTCTCTCTCTCTCTCTCTCTCTCTCTCTCTCTCTCTCTCTCTCTCTCTCTCTCTCTCTCTCTCTCTCTCTCTCTCTCTCTCTCTCTCTCTCTCTCTCTCTCTCTCTCTCTCTCTCTCTCTCTCTCTCTAACCAGATATAGAAGCCTGAAAAACAGTGACATGTTTTAGATTCCGTCACTCACAGTTGAAGAGTACCTATGATAAAAACTACAGACTTCTACATGCTTTGTAAGTGGGAAAACCTGCAAAATTGGCAGTGTATCAAATACTTGTTCTCCCCACTGTATATAAATATATATGGGGAATTGGAAATTATGCAGGCAATTACATTGATAGCTTCCAATCTGCAATATTAAAGCTGATCTACCCCCTAAAAAAAAAGTATTGGTGTTGGGTGGCTCAGTTTTGAAGTAACACAGTAAATAATGGTTATGAATTTTGTCTCTGACAGTGTCCATAACAATTGTGTTCTCTCTCTCTCTCTCTCTCTCTCTCTCTCTCTCTCTCTCTCTCTCTCTCTCTCTCTCTCTCTCTCTCTCTCTCTCTCTCTCTCTCTCTCTCCCTCTCTCCCTCTCTCTCTCTCTCTCTCTCTCTCTCTCACCAGATATAGAAGCCTGAAAAACAGTGATACTGGGGGGAAAAGAACAGGCCATGGCTGAGAGGATGATTGCTTCTCAAAGTGGTAAGTACCAAGCATTTACAGTGTCTGATCATCTGTTTTCGTCTCAACTGTTTAGCATCGATTGTGGTTGATTTCGTTCCTATGTTAATTCAGACTCCAGTGAGTTTCTCTCTATATTTGGTAATACATAGTTCCCATTTAATTATCAAGGAGGTCTCTGAAGCATAGTGTGAGCTAAGGTGTTAGGAGGTTGTATTGAAACATACCAAGCGATCAGCAGGTTGAATTGAAAGAGTAGGGAGTCATGCATCAAATTGATGGTTAGCTGTATAGAAGCCAGGAGGAATTTAAGGGCTGAATTAGATCTACATTATATTGGCATAACATCTTATTAGATGAGGCATTGACATTATATAACCTAATACTCTTTATTGGCTATATACACTGTGTTCCACATACAAATTATATAACCTAATACTCTTTATTGGCTATATGCTGCATGTTCCACATATTCTCATGATACAACCCACAGAGGGATGAATAGAGATTGCTATTTTTTCTTATATAGTCTTTTTGACTGCTGAAACATACAATTATGGTTGGAGAAATGTGACAGCCACCAATTTTTCAAATTCATTCATCAGAAATAAATGCTTATGGGTACCTTTATGTGTTTGTAAAAATATTACTGTTCTCATATTTTAAATTCAGAGATTTTAGATGTGTATTAAAATGGGTTTTGTTGCAAAACGCTATATTTACATTGTTTAGCTGGGATGGAATGTTTGTATTCTGTATATTTAACATATACATTACCAGTCAAAAGTTTGGACACACCTACTCATTCAAGGGTTTTCCTTTATTTTGACTAGATTCTACATTGTAGAATAATAGTTAAGACATCTAAAATATGAAATAACACATGGAATCATGTAGTCATTTATTTTATATTTTATATTCTTCAAAATAGCCTCCCTTTGCCTTGATGACAGCTTTGCACACTCTTGGCATTCTCTCAAACAGCTTCACCTGTAAAGCTTTTCCAACAGTCTTGAGAGATTTCCCATACTTCTTGGCTGCTTTTCCTTCACTCTGCGGTCGAACTCATCCTAAACCATCTAATTTGGGTTGAGGTCGGGTGATTGTGGAGGCCAGGTCATCTGATGCAGCACTCCATCACTCTCCTTCTTGGTCAAATAGCTGTTACACAGCCTGGAGATGTGTTGGGTCATTGTCCTGTTGAAAAATAAATGATAGTCCCAGATGGGATGGTGTATCGCTGCAGAATGCTGTGGTAGCCATGCTGGTTAAGTGTGCCTTGAATTGTAAATAAATCATAGACAGTGTCACCAGCAAAGCACCCCCACAACATCACACCTCCTCCTCTTTGCTTCACGGTGGGAAGCAAAAATCTCAAATTTTGTCTCATCAGACCAAAGGACAGCTTTCTGCCGTCTATTTTCCATTGCTCGTGTTTCTTGGCCCAAGCAAGTCCCTTCTTCTTATTGGTGTCCTTTAGTAGTGGTTTCTTTGCAGCAATTCGACAAAGAAGGCCTGATTCACGCATTGCATTTAAATTGTTTAACATGGGTCAAACATTTCGGGTAGCCTTCCACAAGTTTCCCACAATAAGTTGGGTGAATGTTGGCCCATTCCTCCTGACAGAACTGGTGTAACTGAGTCAGGTTTGTAAGCCTCCTTGCTCACACATTTCGGAAGGCTACTCGAAATGTTAAACAATTTAACGGCAGTGCTACCAAATACTAATTGAGTGTATGTAAACTTCTGACCCACTAGGAATGTGATGAAAGAAATAAAAGCTGAAATAAATAATTCTCTCTACTATTATTCTGACATTTCACATTCTTAAAATAAAGTGGTGATTCTAACTGAACTAAGACAGGGATTTTTACCAGGATTAAATGTCAGTAATTGTGAAAAACTATATTGATGTCAGAAATCTGTCATTTGTACGGTTCTTTAAAAAACATGTAATTATTTTTCACATTTGTCTGTGTAAAACCTTGCAGAGGTGGATATATCTTGTTTTGCAACAAAATGTGATTGTTTGTCTCTCTGAAATAAAACCAACTGTTTTTCAATAAATTCCAGTACCTTCAGAAGTATTAAAACCCCTTGACGTATTCCACATTCTGTGGTGTTAAAGCCTTAATTCAGTAGATTATTTTTCTCACCCATCTACACACAATACCTGTCACGATTGGGTGTTTGGAGAGACCAAGACGCAGCGCAGGGATAGTAGTTCGTCATAATATTTATTATACTATGTATAAAATAATACAAAATGAACGAACTAACAACACTGAACAAAACTCTAACGAAACAACGTTACGTACACTAAACAAACACGACTGAGCGGACGTAACGAAAAGCACACTCACTCTCCCCGTGACTGCGACATATACATCGACATATACCGATAACAACCCACACCCGCGTGAGGGACAGACTCAACATATATTGGATCCCTAATTAGAGACAACGGGTAGCAGCTGCCTTTAATTAGAGATCCACCCAAAACCCACAAAGAAACAGAAAAGAACGACACTGTCAGACTCTGACCATAGCTACATAGAGAAGCCTATTGCTTCTCTATGGCCAGAGCCTGACAATACCCCATAATGTGAAAACATGTTTTTAAAAATGTTCGCACATTTTTTGAAAATGTAATACAGAAATATCTCAATTACATAATAATAAAACCCCTGAGTCAGTACATGTTAAATCACCTTTGGCAGCGATTACAGTTTTTAGTCTTTCTGAGTAAGTCTGTAAGAGCTTTACACACTTGGATTGTACAATATTTGCCTATAATTATTTTAAAAATTCTTCAAGCTCTGTCAAATTGGTGGATTTTTTAAAGTAAAAACTGTAACTCAACCACTAAGGAACATTCACTGTCTTCTTGGTAATAAATTCTAGTGTAGATTTGGCCATGTGTTTTATGTTATTTTCTTGCTGAAAGGTGGATTTGTCTCCCAATGTCTGGTGGAAAGCAGACTGAACCAGGTTTTCCTCTAGGATTTTGTCTGTGCTTAGCTCCCTTCAGTTTCTTTTTTTATCCTGAAAAACTCCCCAGTCCTTAACGATTACAACTATACACATAACATGATGCAGCCAAACCTATGTTGGAAAATATGGAGAGTGGTACTCAGTAATGTGTTGTACTGGATTTGCCCCAAACATAACACTATGCATTCACGATAAAAAGTGAATTACTTTGCCACATTTTTTGCAGTATTGTTTAAGTGTCTTGTTGCAAACAGGATACATGTTTTGGAATATTTGTATTCTGTACAGACTTCCTTCTTTCCACTGTCAGTTAGGTTAGTATTGTTGAGTAACTACAATGTCATTCAACTCTGTAACTGTTTTAAAGTATCCATGGTGAAATCCCTGAGCGGTTTTCTTCCTTTCCGGCAACTGAGTTAGGAAGGACACCTATATCTTTGTAGTTACTGGGTGTATTGATACACCGTCTAAAGTGTAATTAATAACTTCACCATGAGTTAGTCATTCAAAAATCATGTTAAACACTATTATGCAACTTATTATAACTTGTTAATCACGTTTTCACTCCTGATCTTATTTAGGCTTGCCATAAGAAAGGGGTTGAATACTTTTTGACTCAAGACGTTTCAGCTTTTCATTTTTTATTAATGCAAAAAAAAATTACGTTGACATTATGGGGTATTGTGTTTAGGCCATTGACAAAAAAGTTGAACAATTAATACATTTTAAAGTCAGGCTGTAAACCAACAAAATTTGGAAAAAGTCAAGGGGTGTAAATACTTTCTGAAGGCACTGTAGATGTCTGTCATTTAACAACCACGTGCCATGTTTAGATGTGGGCAAAAAAAAACACTAATCTTCCTTAAACAAAGTTCTTTAAACAAACATTGGTCCCATTATGCCTGGCAAAAACCAAACACTACATTCCACAGCAAGAACCTCATACCAGCGGTCAAGCATGGTGGTGGTAGTGTGATGGTTTAGGGATGCTTTGCTCCCTCAGGAACTGGAATACTTGCCTTATTAGAAGAAACCATGAATTCTGCTCTGCATCAGAGAATTCTACAGGAGAATGCCAGACCATCCGTCTGTGAGCTGAAGCTGAAGCGCAGCTGGGTCATGCAGCAAGACAATGATCCAAAACACACAATCAAGTCTACATGGAAATTGCTAAAAAGCAACACATTTTAAGTTTTGGAATGGCCTAGTCATAGTCCAGACCTATCCCCAATTGAGATGTTGTGGTAGGTCTTGAGCAGTTCACGCTTGAAAACCCGGAGTGTAAGGGGGAAATTACTTTTTCACACAGGGGAATTGGGTGTTGCATAACTTTGTTAATTAAATACATAAAATAGGTATACATTTGTTTTGTTATTTGTTCACTCAGGTTCCTTTTATCTAATATTAGGTTTTGGTTGAAAATCAGTATAAAACATGTGCAAAAATAGAGAAAATCCGAAAGGGGCAAATACTTTTTCAAGACGTATAGCGTTTTGGAATTAAACTGAATTAGCTCTTTGCTCTTATCAAAGGATATGTACACTAACTGGTCACAAAATGGAGAGGATGAAAATAAAATTATCTATGGTGGAACTAACTGATCTTATCTGAGGCTTAACTGTAGTTGACTAACTGCTTCTTATCTGAGGATTAACTGTAGTCGACTAACTGCTTCTTATCTGAGGCTTAACTGTAGTCGACTAACTGCTTCTTATCTGAGGCTTAACTGTAGTCGACTAACTGCTTCTTGTGATATAAAATGTAATTGTAATGCCATTCAAAACGGATTTAAGGAATTGGGGTTATATTTCAAACAGTATGGAGTCGTCGATAGAGTTCATCTGTTATCCTTCAAAGGATATTTGTGTTTGTTCCCAAAAATTACAAAAATGTCCCTTAGGTTTTTATCCTTGGTAAGTTTTGCATTTTAATTTACAGTATTTATCAAGCTCTTTGCCTACAACTTTACAGCACTGTACCGTAGGGGATTGTCCCTCCAGATCAAGTTGTCAAAAGGATTGGTTTATGTACACTGTGATTCACATTCCCCAGCATGCATCAACCCATTTCTGAGCTATTAATAGTAATATCATCAAATTTTTTGTGTGAATTATGAATATTCAAATTAAAGGTTAATTGATGAACTGTATACTTTCAGCATAAAGTGAATTTTGGGAAGTCTCACAGGATATTTTTGGCTGAAATGATTTCTAGTGGGAATTATGTTATGTTTTTATGCTATTATCTTGTTTTAAACAATGCATGCAAGCCCCTTTTGCTGATCTTGCATTTATCAATGCCACTCAAGTCCTTTCTGCACACATCATCACTCTCATCCAAGGCTGTTAATCCACAACACTCATATTGACACAAGTTTTTATATAATAAGTATATAAGATAATAAGTAAGATTTTCTCCCAGCCCCTCAACATGAATGGTAGATAGAGATTCTGGGCCTTGATTGAAAAGCAAGCGGAGGTGACATATAGTGTCATTCCACAGCATCACTCTTAAATGTTAATCTCTCCTTTATCACAGGACGACTCAGCAGAGCGTGGCGTACTCTTTTGCATCTCAATTAAGACGCTGTGTCTCCCCACAGATTTTATTGACGCAAACTTTGATGTGCCTATTTAAGCTACAAGCAATACATCCAGTTGAAGATTAATTGTAAACGATGTATTGAACTAAATTGCCTCAAACTTTCCAGATTTTTCTGATCAATATCAAATATAATGTATCCCAAATGGCACCTTATTCCCTACATAGTGCACTACTTTTCACCAATGCCCATAGGGCTCTGGTCATAAGTAGTGCACTTTATAGTGAAAAAAGTGTCATTTGGGATGCAACCATGCTGTCTGGTGGGCACTGTTCAGCCATCAGATGCTGTGCTGTAGTTTTCAGAGGATTGCATCATTGAGAATTGTCCTCAACAAACCTAGTGGACCCATCAGTATGCACCATTTGCTCAAAAACAAAGAAACTTCATTACGTGGTAAATCATTGACTGAATTTTAACCACCTGCTTGTTGGAAACAGGTAAGCAGGTACACAGTATTCTGTAAATTAAGTGCACATTGATAGTTTTTTAATACAATCAAAATGAGACAATACTTTCTGGCTCAGTACTTGTATTTAAATTGTGCTGTTGGGTTGTGCAGTATCACAACAACAAAATATACACTGAGTGTACAACACATTAAGAACACCTGCCGATGACATAGACTGACCAGGGTAATCCAGGTGAAAGATATGATCCCTTATTGATGTCACTTAAAAAAAAAAAAAATGTATGTCACTTATTAACTCCACTTCAGTGCAGATGAAGGGGAGGAGACAGGTTAAAGAAGGATTTTTAAGCCTTGAGACAATTGAGACATGGATTGTGCATGTGCGCCATTCAGAGGGTGACTGGGCAAGACAAAAGATTGAAGTGCCTTTGAACTGGGTATTGTGTCAAGAACTACAATGCTGCTGTGTTTTTCACGGTCAACAATTTCCCGTTTGTATCAAGAATGGCCCACGACCCAAAGGACATCCAGCCAACTTGACACAACTGTGGAAAGCATTGGGGTCAACATGGGCCAGCATCCTTGTGGAACACTTTCGACACCTTGTAGAGTCCATGTACCAACGAATTGAGGCTGTTCTGAGGGCAAAATGGCGGGATGCAACTCAATATTAGGAAGGTGTTCTTAATGTTTTGTACACTCAGTGTACAGCGGGTGAAATAAGTATTTAACACGTCATCATTTTTCTCAGTAAATATATTTCCAAAGGTGCTATTGACATTAAAGTTTCACCAGATGTTGGTAACAACCCAAGTAATCCATACATACAAAGAAACCAAAACAAGTAAGTTCAGAAATTAATTGTGAAATGACACAGGGAAAAAGTATTGAACACACGAAGAAAGGGAGGTTCAAAAAGGCATGGAAAGCCAAGACAACAGCTGAAAACTATCAGTAATTAAAAAGCAATCCAGCCCCCTGTCAGTGCAAATTAATATCAGCTGGTTCAGTCCCATCTGATGGCCTACAAAAAGGTCTCATTGCCAAGGTGTCACACAAGACACATCTCATGATGGGTAAAAGCAAAGAGCTGTCTCAAGACATTCGCAACCTAATTGTTGCAAAACATAATGATGGCATTGGTTATAGGCGCATTTCTAAGCTTCTGAATGTTCCAGTGAGCACTGTTGGGGCCATAATACGGAAGTGGAAAGACAATCATTTCACCATAAATTCGCCTCGACCAGGTGCTTTTTCCCTGTCATTTCACATTATTACACATAACTTAATTTCTGAACTTATTTGTTTTGGTTTCTTTGTATCTATGGATTACTTGGGTTGTTACCAACATCTGGTGAACATGTCATGTCGATAGCACCTTTGGAAATATATTTACTGAGAAAAATGGTGACGTGTTCAATACTTATTTCACCCGCTGTATATGAGTATTAGCACAGAAGGGGATGGTGTGCTCAGGCCATCTTGGCAATTAGATTAGCATTAACTAGTTTTCTTTTAATACCACAAGGAAAAGTCAAGTTATCTTTGATGTGGAACAATATAATTAGCTGTATTAGAAGTAGAAATTCAATAGAAGTAGTAGTAGTAGTAGTAGTAGTAGTAGGAGGAGGAGGAGGAGGTAGAACATTTAAAATGACAAAAATGCTTTCTCACTATCTACTATCCCATTATCAATGAATTCTTAAAATACCACACATGTTCAAGGTGATTTCAAATCAAATTGATCACATACACATACATCTTTAGCAGATGTTATTGTGGGTGTAGTGAAATGCTTGTGTTCCTAGCTCCAACAGTGCAGTAGTATCTAACAATTCACAATACACCCAAATCTAAAAGTAAAAGAATGGAATTAAGAAATATATGAAAATTAGGACGAGCAATGTCGGAGTGGCATTGACTAAATACAGTAGAATAGAATACAGTATATACATTTCAGATGAGTAAAGCAGTATGTAAACATTATTAAAGTGACTAGTGTTCCATTATTAAAGTGAACAGTGATTCTATATATATATAGGGCAGCAGCCTCTAAGGTGCAGGGTTGCGTAACTGGGTGGAAGCCGGCTAGTTTGGGCCATTTAACAGTCTGATGGCCTTGAAAAGTAAACAGTTTTTCAGGCTCTCGTGCCCAGCTTTGATGTACCTGCACACCCGTGGCTCGGGTGGTTGACGTCCTTGATGATCTTTTTGGCCTTCCTGTGACATTGGGTGCTGTAGGTGTCCTGAAGAGCAGGTAGTTTACCCCCAGTGATGTGTTGGGCAGACCGCATGATCTGGTTGATAAGCTCTGTTTGAACATAGATAGATAGATAGATAGATAGATAGATAGATAGATAGATAGATAGATAGATAGATAGATAGATAGATAGATAGATAGATAGATAGATAGATAGATAGATAGATAGATAGATAGATAGATAGATAGATAGATAGATAGATAGATAGATAGATAGATAGATAGATAGATAGATAGATAGATAGATAGATTATTAGTTGACCTACTGTATATACTGTATGTGTTGTTCCCTCTAGCAATGGGCAAGCTTAATAAGTATTAAATCAATATTTACTACTTCCTCGTCTGGCCATTGAAGATAAAAACTGTTTTCACATATCACATGATCACATAAAAGCTTAACGTAATAATGCCCTCATTACTTCCAATCCGTGAATATTCAATCTGGCGCATATCTCATGCATTTGCCCCGTTGTTTACATATTGTTGGTGGCCCACTATTACAGAATGTGGTTTTAAGACACTAGCCAACTCACACTTCCACGAGGGCAGATAACAGGTTTTGACTGACATTCTTGTGACTCGACTTGGCTCAGGCTCAAACCATGTATTGATCTGGAGGATTGGTGGGCGTTGAGGGGGTGGCCCACAGGAACCAGCATGACTGCAGCACAAATAAGGTTGGTTCGACCTTAACCCCTCTCCCTCTATGCCTGCTCCCTTCCTTCCTCCCAACCGCACAGCTCATCTTCTCAGCTGGGTGGCTGTGTAATAGGCTGCATTTCAAAACCTACCAGGGCGACGTCCTCACCTGCCACACTCCATCCCAGCGATGCAGGTAGAATGTGACAGAGCTGTTAATTAGAATGAGGGACGAGATACATCCATATATCAGGAGGGATTTCACAGCCTGCCACTAATAATACAATACTATAATACAATGAGTGCAATACTTCCCCATCATAACATTTTGAAATATTTGGGTATGTTTGAGTTGTGTTGGAATTCTATGGTTATACTTTTGCAACCCACTATCACAAATTATCGTGAAATTACTTACGACACACAAAAAAAAACACGGTTTTGTATACAGTGCATTTCAATCACATATAAAGGCAGCGAGGTCGATCGGAGGATGGGTGGGCGTATAACGCGAAGGTCTAGCAAGCCCAAAATTGCGTGTTCGAATCAACTATCATTTTAGGTAATTAGCAACTGTGCAACTACTAAGTACTTTTTAACTACTTAGCTAGCATGTTAGCTAACCTTAACCTTAACCCTTTAACTACTTAGCAAACATGTTACCGCACCCTAACCCAAACCTTAATCCCTACCCCAACCTTAAGCCCTAACCCTAACTTTAACCCCTAACCCTAAACGTAACCCCTGACTTTAAACCCCAGCCATGTAGCTAATGTTAGCCACCTAGCTAACCTAGATTACATTAGCCACAATAAATTGGAATTCGTAATGAAGAAAATTGTTCAATGGACACATGCGTTATGAAGAAGAAAATTGTGTGGTGGAAACGAAAAATTTGACTTAGAAAAGCATGTGGTGGACATTATTTAAACAATTAGTCATTTGTGTCTATTTCACAATAATCTCTGAAAGTCTGTTGGCTATTGTGGCTGATTCACAGCTGTGAAGAGGATTTGACTACATACAGTATATTTACTATGATCCATTATGTGCCTGATAATGTGCACATTATAGTATGCATGCACCAGTGTGTAAGTAATTACACAATAATTTCCCACCAACCTATTATTTCGTTACACAAGACAGAGAAATAAATCAAGCTGTTTATTTCACCTTTGAATGAAAATATATGTTTTTCAGTAACTGTTTCTAGTACAGCACCACGCTTCCTGGCCACACGTCCAGGTGTTAAAGAGAGAGTCAGCCTCCTCTGAAGAGGCAGGGTCTCAAACAGCAGAGGGAGCCTTAGCTACTGCATTCTGTCTTTCAAGGGGAGTGTCCATAGAGTTGAGGCGGTGGAGGCAGTGGAGGCAGGCCTGCTGGCAGCTGATAGTGGACAGAAATAAACGAGTGAGGAATTCATTGCGGCTGGGGTTATGATGATCTATTATGGGCATGGAAATAGATGTTTCCGTGTTCTTTTTTTTTTCTAGCCTGAGCTATTTGGCAGTGCCTGCTATGCCTGCTTCCTCTGGGCACTAAGGCACATTTAATTCAATGAAGGTTTCTAGGAAGCATAGGGATACAGTATGAATAGAGCGTCTATTTTCAAGTCTAATAGTACAGAAATATTAGTTTCTGAACTATTCATAAATTATAGTTGAATAGGCTCTCAATGGATCTGTATGTTTCTCCTTTATGTGTGCCCACTACAAGACGTATCCTCATTACAATGACTTGGAGTACACTATAAAATCTCAAGGCAAACCCAGCCGGCAAAAATGGTTGCAATGACGCAATAAGGACGTCATTACAATCACTGGGTATGAAATATAATGAAAATCAAGTTATTAATAGGTATATTTTCATTGGATTTCATACCCAGTGGTTGTAATTACATCCTTGTGGCATCATTGTAACCAGTTTTGCCCGCTGGGTTTGCTTTGAGATTTCAAAGTGAACTCAAAGTCATTATATTTTCAAGGCAAAATAAGTCCCTTCCGATGATTGACATTCTTATTGACTATTGTTGTAGATGATGCAATAAGGGTGGCAGATAGCCTAGTGGTCAGAGCGTTGGGCAAGTAACTAAAAGGTTGCTGGATCGAATCCCTGAGCCGACAAGCTGAAAACCTGTTGATGTGTCCTTGAGCAAGGCACTTAACCCTAATTTGATCCAGGGGTGCTGTACAACTATGGCTGTCATTGTAAATAAGAATTTGTTCTTAACTGACTTCTTTGCAATAGACTCATGTCTCCCCAAGTATATTGATTCAATGAGATTGTTCTCAACAGGCAGTCTTCTCCCAAACATCGGAAGTCTGACCCTCCCTGCCAATAAATATTTGATTTATATTGGTTCCACTGTTAGTAAGCATCTAATGTTAATCTATTAATGGCTATGAGATGTAAATGTCAGTTGGAGTGAATTGCTGTTCTTTGTATCATTGGATGATCAAGAGTGATAGGATCTGTAGAAAACTGCAATGAATAACTCAGGGTGTGAAATGCAATATGTGTTGATTGCTTTGAATTGACAGTTACTCCAAATGTGTGTCTTACTCATACAATTTCCCTTCAAAGAGGGCCATGGCCTCTGTTTTTAACAAATTACACTTCTGGATCTCGCCAATTAACACAACTGTGGAATGTGTATATTGTAAATATTCAAGTGTAAGCAAGGCAATTTGCATACTGTACAGGGCGCCTTAAAGCAATGCTAAAATAAAGATAAAGTTAAGGTTCTTGCCTCACCATCGCCTTTAGAAAGCCTCTCAAAAGTCAACGAAACAATGCTTGAATGTGGGAACCTATCCACAAATTGAATAACAATATCTAGTACCAAGTCAGCTCAATGTCTCCAATTCTCTTCCCTGGAATTCTTGACCTTCCCATTCCACAATGGCTCTATCCGGAAATACTATTATCCACGATGATTAGGGAAATTGCCAGTCGTGATCAGGATTCCTAGAGCTCAATAGGGACTGTATTCTTGCTTCCTGCTGTTGACAGGTCCATTGCAAGAAGAGACAGTGAGAAACAGGATGAGGCGACTGAATAGATGTACAGTATATGGAGGTAATGGGAAGCAGCATTGATCACATTAAGATGCTGTCGGCCCGTCATCTCTGTTTTGCATTAATTAAACCAGACGCGTCTCATTCAGACTCTGTCCCAAAGATGCACTCATGAGGGAAGCTTAAAATGTCAGGCATGATGCAGCTATCCTGCAATTAATGGCCGACTGGAATTAATGTAATTAAAGGGCGTTTACTTATGGATGTGGTGTTCAGGTTGTCAAAAGGGTAGCATTGATACTCCTGAAGGGGTTGGTGACTAGTCTAAGTGTATGTCAGCTGTGAGGAGAAGAGAGGTAATATGTTTTTATCTGATTTTATTTTTCTTAGGTGTCTCTTCTCATGAACTATGAGTTATTTTAACTCGACTGGTTGCAACAGAGCTCAGGAAAACCATATGTCCATTCCCTGTGGTTTAGATGTGCGTTCCCTTTGCTTGTTCGTTTGAGGTGTTGGTACAGGAAATGCAAGGATTCTGGTTAGGTATTAAAGGAGGGGGATGAAATGTCTTGGCTGGCAAACTTTGAGCAGCTATCAGAACCTTCGTGTTAATGTGTAATGTGTGTTTGTGGGTGTATTTTAGAGAGAGAGATAGAAAAATAGAGAGAGCAATAGAGTGAAGTATAAAAGGCCTATACAGTAGCCTATCTCTCTCACACAATATACAGTATATACTGTATATAGTGTGTATATATATACACACAGTACCAGTCAAAAGTTTGGACACACCTATTTTTATTTATTTTTACTATTTTCTACATTGTAGAACAGTGAAGACTATTAAATAACACATTTGGAATCATGTAGTAACCAAAAATGTGTTAAATAAATTAACATATATTTTATATAAAGTAGCCACCCTTTGCCTTGATGACAGCTTTGCACACTCTTGGTATTCTCTCAACCAGCTTCATGAGGTAGTATGCATTTCATTGAACAGGTGTGCCTTGTTAAAAGTTAAATCGTGGAATGTATTTCCTTCCTAATGCATTTGAGACAATCAGTTGTGTTGTGACAAGGTAGGGTTGGTATACAGAAGATAGCCCTATTTTGTAAAATACCAAATTCATATTATGGCAAGAACAGCTCAAATAAGTAAAGAGAAACGACAGTCCATCATTACTTTAAGACATGAAGGTCAGTCAATCCGGAAAATGTAAAGAACTTTGAAAGTTTCTTCAAGTGCAGTCCCAAAACCCATCAATTGCTATGATGAAGCTGGCTCTTATGAGGACTGCCACAGGAAAGGAAGACCCAGAGTTGCCTCTGCTGCAGAGGATAAGTTCATTCGAGTTACCTGCCTCAGAAATTTCTGCCCAAATAAATGCTTCACAGAGTTCAAGTAACAGACACATCAACATCAACTGTTCAGAGGAGACTGCGTGAATCAGGCCTTCATGGTCAAATTGCTGCAAAGAAACCACTACTAAAGAACACCAAGATACACGAGCAATGGACATTAAACCAGTGGAAATCTGTCCATTGGTCTGATGAGTCGAAATGTACGATTTTTGGTTCCAACCGCCTGTCTTTGTGAGATGCAGAGTAGGTAAACGGATGATCTCTGCATGTGTGGTTCCCACCGTGAAGCATGGAGGAGGTGGTGTGATGGTGTGGGGGTGCTTTGCTGGTGACACTGTCATTGATTTATTTAGAATTCAAGGCACACTTAACCATCATGGCTACCACAGAATTCAGCAGCTATACGCCATCCCATCTGGTGTCACCTTAGTGGGACTATCATTTGTTTTTCAACAGGACAATGACCCAAAACACACCTCCAGGCTGCGTAAGGGCTTTTTGACCACAATCACCCGACCTCAACACAATTGAGATGGTTTGGGATGAGTTGAACTGCAGAGTGAAGGAAAAGCAGCCAACAAGTGCTCAGCATATGTGGGAACTCCTTCAAGACTGGTGGAAAAGCATTCCTCATGAAGCTGGTTGAGAGAATGCCAAGAGTGTGCAAAGCTTTCATCAAGGCGAAGGGTGGCTCCTTTGAAGAATCTCAAATAACACTTTTTTGATTACTACATGATTCCATTTGTGTTATTTCATAGTTTTGATGTCTTTACTATTATTCTACAATGTAGAAAATAGTACAAATAAAGAAAACCCTTGAATGAGTAGGTGTGTCCATGAGTGTGCAAAGCTGTCATCAAGGCAAAGGCTGGCTACTTTGATGAATCTCAAATCTCAAATATATTTTGATTTGTTTAACAATCTTTAGGTTACTACATGATTCCGTATGTGTTATGTAATAGTTTTGAAGTTCACTTTTATTCTACAATGTACCATATAAAGAAAAACCCTTGAATGAGTAATTTTCCAAACTTTTGGTCCCCAGTGTGTGTATACACAGTATACACAGATTTGCAGATGTTATTGCAGATGCTTGCGTTTCTAGATCCAACAGTCTAGTAAAGTTTAAAAAACAATACACACATAATCCAGAATAAAAAAAAAATAAAAAAAATTGAGCCATGACTAGATATTACTAAAGTGACCAGTGTTCAATGACCCTGTCTATCTACATAGAGCAGCAGTCTCTACGGTGCAGGCATGGTAGAGTACTGGGTGGATGAGGGAAGGATCTACAGTAATAATACCCGTGGCACCACTTTTGGACATGGCAGTAGATTATGTTTATGTTCACTCCACTTCAGTCTTTAATGTGCAGTGATGCGTCTCTAACCCGTTGGATATTATGCACAGAGGCGCAGCCATTTGAGGCCCAAACCCTCGCACGAAAAAAGGGCTTGGATCAGCAGGTGTGACTGTACAGGATAGCCTGGATTTGTCTGAGGAAAATGCAGGGTAAATAAATATTTAATTGAATATCTTAGCAGAGATGCAGCTGGAAAAGGACTGCAGGCGGATAGCGGAGTGAGGGGGATAGTGATCATTTGGCTAGGCCATGTGCAGCAGCGACCTTAAGGACATGACACAACTTACTGCTTCAATTTAGGGCATTTCAGAGTAGGCGTGCTGATCTAGGATCAGTTCCCCCCTCTTTATAATTATGATTTAAAAGACAAAACGGATCCTATATCAGGTCCTATATCAGCAATCCTACTCTGGGGCGCTTTGTGACTATGGGTATTGGGAATTTAAGTGAGCAGTATTTAACAGTCACTGATTGGAAGCATACCATATCAATGATATTCCTAATCAGTGGGGGAAGAGTTCTTCCACAACTGCTGTCTTTACTATACTTGTATTAACTTTTATTTGCTCTCTTTTTATTTAGCATTTAGTTTTTGTCCATTTACAGGTAGTATATGATGCTGGTAGCTCATAAGCCTACATAAGTTATGTGTTCAATTGGGAGTCGAAATGTCTTGAGAATGATAGCGGGAAGGTTGCTGTCTTTTTCTGTGGCTTAAGCAACTAGGCTTTATTTTCATTTACAGATGGCCTACAAGTTTGTTATTATGGAAAGTTCACATGTTCGAGAAGGCATTTCTGCCACAAAATGTGTTTTGATAAAAAAATTAAAAAGTTTACGTTCAAACTGCTCTCCTGTGAAGTAGTGACCCGCGACATACGTTTCCTGAAACGTGTCACATATACTTTTAATAATTGTTATTATTGGCACATACACCGGATACGTGTCTGTTCACTTTATGACTGACAGTTTACTTGTTTAGGAGCTATGTATCATTGTTGTGGCCCAGAATTTTGCTGTGGCCCATTTTTGTGGCCCAGAAAATCTCAAGTTGCGTATCGTGTCATGAACAGGTATTGGCAGCATTGACGCGATTTCCCTTCAAGGAAAAGAAACGTCCATCATTGTCAAATGCCATGGAAAAGATTGTACCACAAGACGGCATTCCTTTCTGTTCTCTCTTGTTTCATTCAATGGATTTGTTAACGACTGAAAGGGTACTGTCGGAATACAAAACATTGTCATTAACCTGCTCATGCTCGCCTTACATTTATGTTAGACCACTGGTTATACTGCTTATTGTCAAAGGAAGATAAGAGTTTTAAGTCAACTCATGAAATGCAACACTTAGGACTGGGAATGTCAGCCAATATTGCGGTTTGTCTCTCATAATTGGAGGTACAACTCAGAGGGGAGGAGAAGAGTGTTTGTTTTTATCAGTAAAGTCAGTCACAAATATTCAGGAGAAAGGTGTAGAAAGGTAGGACCAGCAGCACTACACACTGCTTACAGTGGTGACGTGCAGTGCTTACCCTGTGATAATTTAATTAAGAAATAATAAATGTACATTATTTTTTGTTATTGAATGTTTTTCCTCAATGATGCTGAAGTTTTCTATCCTCAAAATCTAAAAAGTGGCAGTGTCGAGAGTGAACTTTGTATTTACATTCACAAAGTGGAGAGAGTTTGATAGCAAGCTAGCTATCTAAGGGATTCAAAACCGAACTGCTCAAAGGGTAAGACATAGATATAAAGTGATATGTCGCATTTGCTATGTAGTTGTAAATATATATTTGAGTGTTATGATTGTTGTTTTCAAGCCACGTTTCCAGCTAGCTGACTTTGCCTAGCTATAACTATAGCTATGTATCCTTGACGTTGTGTTATATTTCTGATGTCTGAAAGCCACATGTCTGATTAGCTAGACAGCTAGCTGGCCAGCTACTTCACTTCACACTAGTGGCACAGAATAGCCATGATCATTCGATGAATTGTAAATCCATTGTGAAAGGCTATGGAGTTTGCGTTGTGAATTATTCGGATGAAAGGTGTCCATACTGTATATTGGTCTTTTAGTGCCACCTATCAGTTGTAACTGTGGATACTACATCGGTCTAATATGGTTGAGCTAAGTTGAGCAGTGTGTCATTTTGTCGGCTGATAGCTATAAAATATTGCTTGTGTACCTTGGCTACATTGCTATTTACATTTGGTGAAAATTTTTTGTCAATTTTAGTTAATAGCCTATGTCACTCTGGTTGTTGGAGCTATCTGCTGTATGGTGAACTTAGGCTTCATCAAGGTTTATTTGTGAGTAAACCTGTCTTTGATAATAGCCAGTTCTTACCCAGCCACTGACCTCACCGCACGCCACTAGCTCACAGTAGTTGGGCATTGAAGCAAAAAACATGTTTTATATTGAGAGACATATAGCTGTTGCTTTGTAACGCTAATACAATGTAGCACAATGTACATTTGGGGCTAGTCGTTTTCTTGAACAATAGACCAATATCAACATGCCGTTTCTGTTGGGATCACAATTGAGCAGCCAGCCTACACTTGGCAATTGTTGCGATATGGGGGGAAGCTCAATGTTAGGACAGACAAACACACTTCCACACTCTATCCCCAGGTGGCAGCACCAACCGGGCCTAGGTGCTAAGCCAAGCCTTTATTTGCACAGAGATGCTGCCAATTAAGGTGATCGTCAGTGAGTGTCTCAGCTGGTAGAGGCATGAGACCTTTTGTTGGTTTTTGAGTCTAGTTTGGGCATGCCTTTTTGGATTTTTCCTTTGTTCACCATATGAACAAAGAAAATCCCCTTGGACTGGCCAACTAAGAAGTCACGACTGAGCTGGCCCTGGACCTAAGGTAAGGTGGCTGTCTCCTGCAGGATATTGTACATTACACACCAAGTCGCATACTTCCCGCATTTATGCATACATCAAATCAGTTTACAGACGATCCAGCTAGCTCTAAGTCCCTCACCACTCGTCAACCTAAATGAATATAGATTTGCACAGCGGGACTTTCTTTGTTAGTGCGAAAGGCAACCAGGACCTCTGGGGACTGGATGTATAGTCACGTTCGCTTCAGTGTGGCGTAATAAGGGATAAAGCCCATATGAACAATGCTTTCTGGAGTAAACCGAAAACAAAAGTGGCATTTGGAAAATGGGCAGTAAATAAGGAAGCTTGAGCATGCTGTGTGCAGAAGGCTGTGAGGAAAGTGCCCATTTGTCCTTTTGGATAAGGTCACTGTGTATTTTGCGAAATCATTAATTGAGTGCAATGGGGAGGATGTTCACCAACTGCCTCCAAACAGAGAGGCATGGAATGTAAATGCCCCCCCCCCCCCCCCCCCCGCTTATTATCTAATTTACCTTATAACGAATGGAACACACCAGACGTATTGTAATTGAAACGCTTTTGAGCCACATAGGCTTCCCTATTAATGGTGTTGAGGGCAAAGTGTTGGAGTATGCCCTCCAATTATGCTTCCAGGGAGTTTTTTTGGGGGGGGGAAGGATGAGTCTGTAATTTGAATGTTGTAAAGATGGCGTAACTACACTGAACAAAAATAAAAATGCAACATGCAATTTCAAAGACTTAGTTACAGTTCATATAAGGAAATCTGTCAATTTAAATAAATAAGGCCCTAATCTATGGATTTCACCTGACTGGCAATACAGATATGCATTTGTTGGTCAAGGTAGGGGCATGGATCAGAAAACCAGTCAGTATCTGGTGTGACCACTATTTGACTCATCTCCTTCAAATATAGTTGATCAGGCTGTTGATTGTAACCTGTGAAATGTTTTTCCACTCCTCTTCAATGGGTGTGCAAAGTTGCTGTATATTGGCAAGAACTGGAACATGCTGTCGTACACGTCGATCCAGAGCATCCCAGACATGCTCAATGGGTGACATGTCTGGCGTGTATGCAGGCCATGGAAGAACTGGGACATTTTCATCTTCATTGTGTAGAGATCCTTGCGACATAGGGCTGTGTATTGTCATGCTGAAACATGAGGGAATGACGGCGGATGAATGGCACGACAATGGGCCTCAGGATCTCGTCATGGTATCTCTGTGCATTCAAATTGTCATTGATAAAATGCAATTGTGTTAGTTGTCTGTAGCTTATGCCTGCCCATACCATAACCCCACCGCCACCATGGGGCACTCTGTTCACAACGTTGACATCAGCAAATCACTTCCCCACACGACACCATAAATGCTAGCAGTGTGTAGATTAATTAGTGAATAGCACACTTCTCTATTGTGCCAGTGAACATCGAAGGTGAGCATTTGGCGTCGGTTACGACACCGAACTGCAGTCAGGTCAAGACCCTGGTGAGGACGACGAGCACGCAGATGAGCTTCCCTGAGACAGTTTGTGCAGAAATTATTTGGTTGTGCATACCCACAGTTTCATCAGCTGTCAGGGTGGATGGTGTCAGATGATCCCGCAGGTGAAGAAGCCGGATGTGGAGGGCTGGCGTGGTTACACGTGGTCTGCAGCTTTGAGGCAGGTTGGACGTACTGCCAAATTCTCTAAAACACGATGTTGGAAGCAGCTTATGGTAGACAAATTAACATTCAATTCTCTGGCAACAGACTTGAGACATCTGTGGCATTGTGTTGTGTGATAAAACTGCACATTTTAGAGTGGCCTTTTATTGTCCCCAACACAAGGTGCACCTGTTTAATGATCATGCTGTTTAATCAGCTTCTTGATATGCGAACACCCGTCAGGTGGATGGATTCTCTTGGCAAAGGATAAATGCTCACTAACAAGGATGTAAACAAATTTGTGCTCAACAACTTTGAAAAATAAGCTTTTTGTGCGTATGGAATATTTCCGGGATTTTGTTTTTCAGCTCATTAAACATTAGACCAAGACTTTACATGTTGCGTTTATATTTTTGTTCAGTGTAGTTTAATTAATCATGGAATTTGGGCTTAACACTTGCCTTAAGGGAGTTGTAGTAATGAAGTATGTATAGGCTAATGGATTTGGTTATGTTTGTCTGACTTATTACAGTCATGTCTCAAATGGCAAAGCTGTGCTATTATGCATGGTGGATTGCACACTAAGCAGAACATGGCATGGTTGACAACCTCTTTACTTAATTAAATCAGGCCTAAGGTCTGGAATTGCCCTTAAAGGGATAGTGTGACATTTAGTCAATTAAGCCCTTTTCTCTACTTACCCAAAGTCAAATGAACACATGGATATCATTTGTATGTCTCGGCATGAGTTAAAGACGTTGAGGCAGTTTCTGGAGCCATTAGTAGCCCTTCCCTGCAGTCAAATGACCTATTGGTGTCAGGTCCTGACTGTGGGCATCTCTATGTTTGTCTGGTGGCTAGGTCAGGGCTTGACAGAGGAGAGTTTTCTGGAAAACTCTGTTTTTTGTTGGTCTCCAATTAGAGGCAGCTAATTTTTCCCACCTGTGTGGTTCATTGTTTATGCTTTCTGCATTACTAGTCGTGGTTTCTCCTTGTTTGTTGTTTTGCATTGCTTCAAATTAAAGGAATGTCTTTATACTTCGTCTCTGTGTTTCGTGTCCTACCTACAAACCATGACAATTCGGTAAAATGTTATTCATATTTTTCATAATTTCATAATTATTATCTTTGAAATGCCAAAGATCTGGTGTTTCTATGTCAAATGGTTTTGTCATATTTCAGTCTTCTGTGATGTATATAAAGTGTAATATTGGGATGCAATACATATCTGATATGGTACAGAGTCTTCAGTTTCTTTAAGCCCATAACCATGTATGTGAGGTGTATCATTTTGTTTTAAAGTAGATTTGTTTAGGACTACTAAAAACACTTTGTGTGAACCTGATTTAGCCCAATGCAGTAAAAGGTTAACTAGCATTAGGACAATGTCTGGACGTCTACAGGAACAACCAGCCTGCTAGTTGGATTCAATTAATAGGCTTTTGCATTCAATTAATGGGTCTTTGTTTTTTTACTACTATAAATAATTATAGACTGACAAACACTAATGACATCCATAATTCATTATTTCATTAAATAATAGTTGCAGGGATGCAGGGTGCTGTGTCGCTGGAATGAATGTGTCAACTTGCAATTGGAAAAAAGGTTGCGAAAGCGCCCAGGGCAACATAACTAAAGATAGGAAAAATTTCAGGGAGGTGTTTTATTTAATTCTGTTATCTTAATAACAAAAAAAAAAAAATATTTACATTGTTTTGATTTTTTTGGGGGGGTTTGCAATACTTTTGTCCTTGACTTTAGAAGTTTTGCTTGATATTAATTGCACAAAAGTAACTCAATTACTTAGTGGATTGTACCATATAATAAACCTATGTTTAAAGCGCCAGTACTTAATTGAAACATTAACAAAGTGTCCTCCCCACCATTGTGTATTTATTCCTTGTGTTATTATTTTTCTATTTCTATTTTTTTGTCTCTGCATTGTTGGGAAGTAAGCATTTCACTGTTAGATTACACCTGTTTATGAAGCACTCGACAATTACGATTTGATTTGAGCTTATATTTTGGGTTCTGATGGGGTACGACAGTTGAACTTAGCTCATGAGGCATTTCTACGCTATATTCTTCAAGAACCATTGGGTACGTATTATACATTTATAAGTAAAAAAAATGGATGCAGAAACTAAGGATTGCCCCTTGGACAGGCACTGACCTTCATAGAGCCGAACTATGTCACCATTTGAACGTGATCCATTAACCTGCCCCCCCAAATAAATGGTTGTGTCCACTGTTCCGCGAATGTCCCTAAAAATGTACGGTTTCCTTGTCCCTTGTACGGTTTCCTTGGTCACCCTAATTCCACCGGTGGAAACATTGCTATTGCAACATGTTAACACCATCTTTTCACATGTGAGAATAACATTATTTCAACACCACATGTGAATCTATAATGAATCTATGATCCTGCAAATTAGATTTTCACGTGATTGTTTTTCACATTGGTTATGAAAATGGGTAACCTTTTTTCCCCTCTTTGTAATTGCATTTCAACGTTACAGTAATTTTACAATAAGAAAATGGCCTGTTTCTATGGACTGCTCCTTATTAGAAAGCTTGAACAGATTATCTAACTTGAAGGTTGTTTTCTTCTATTCCACATTGTTCTTTTTCCACACTCTGCTTTCCTTGGCAATCTTTTGGTGTCAGCAATGTCTGAGCTCAGGAAGCCATCTAGTAAAAGGAGACCCCCAATGAAGTTGTCATGCCTGCTTTTTATGTGTGCCATCCATTTTGATAATGACAGGACATACCATTAGAACACCTAACACAACATCCTTGTCTCTGTAATTCAACCTAGTGACAGAGGTCAAAAGGCTGTTGTGCAAGCTTGCAGAAGAAAAAGTATAAAAGAATATGCTCATTGTATGATTGCTCAGAGCTCTCTGAATAAAGAACTGACCATTGCAAGCTGGGGCTCTGTCTGTATTATTACAAACTGAAGCCTTACAACCTTCAGGATACAGATAGAGTTATGAAATAGTTCATTTAGAACATTGAGATAGAAATTCTCGTGACAACAGGCTATATACAAACATGGTGAACTCGCCGTGTTACTTAAGTGCACTTGAACGTGAAGATATCACACTCATGTACTGCATGCTATGCAGCCTAAGTTGTGAGAAACATGTTTTTTTTTAAGAGCATATGTTATAGAACATTACAAGGGAACAAAGGAAACAACTCGTTTGTGAGCAAATGCAATATTTTACAGCTGGCTATACAAATATAATGAATAATAAATATATAGCACTTTGCACAATGTGTTCAGCTGTCAAAACAATTTTATATAATTACAGTGCCATGTGTTCTCAGGCATGATGGGAGCAGAAAAGGGCTTAGAGTAAATAAATAAAGGTCAGTCAACTTACGGGGTCATCTCAGCGCTGTTTGGGACATACAGTAAATAAAAAAGTGTGACATTTGAGGGTAATAGTCCATCTGTAGATGCTCTACAGACTATCTACTATCTATTTCAGCTAACTATCTACTGACCCTAGCTCTAACCCTAACCTTAACCCTCATCCTAACCCTAAACGTAACTCTTAACCTAACCTTAACCCTCATCCTAACCCTAAACGTAACTCTTACCCTAACCTTAACCCTTATTCTAACCCTAACCTTAGCAAACAGTTGCTAAACAACAGAGAGTTTCTTGATAGTATGACCATCTGTAGAGCATCTACAGATGGAAAATCCAGACTATACAAATAAAGTGACCAATTTCAGTGTCCCTAGCAAACAATTAATAATACAGCATCTTGGTGAGATGGGTTCACTAGGTGAAAGAGAAGTATACCTTACCCTCTAGCCCTCCAAAAGCATTGTGGGTTCACCCAACCAGGGAATACTGTGAAAGCTCTTTAAAACTAAAGAATAATGCAGAAATTAAATATATTGTATTGAGCTAGTCAAGCAGCAGACAGAGCACAGTATCTGTTATTTCACTGATGTCTAAGGTTAATTGATTGTTCTAACAAAGTTCAATGTTTTGTTCAGTTGATTCCATTTTGAATATATATACTTTGTCATCTCTTCAGAATGCCAATGCCTTCTGGGTAGTGAAGGTAGACATGTTGTTTTGTTGATTTCCTCTATCCCTAAGGCAACAATATGTTATCGTTAGTTAGCCATTGCTGGAAACAGAGTAGAGAGTGTGCTCTTAATTAAAGCATGCAGGCCATATCTTCACTTAGGTTTTTTTGGGTTCTGCTTCCATACAATGAAACCCTGCTCAAAGCAATTTTCATAGTCAAAAAGTATTGTTTTATCTAAACGCCATTATTTTAAAGTAGCTAGACACAGTCCAGTCCTATGAATCTGACTTTCTGAAACACCTAGGGAGGAAGTGACTTTTGGTTTGTGCTTCCACTTTTTCCTCTTTGCTATCTATTTCCTAAATTTATCCCCATAAGCGAAGGATCTCTTGCCCCACGAATATAGACATGGAGAGAATCCTACCACCCTACCTTTCTCATGATTTTATTAAGTCTCGGCCGTTGTGATTAATTGCATTGTCAATCTCCAGCATTCAACAGCTGTCAGGCCGTCCCTCCTGCTTTATTAATGTCACTTATGGTATCACTCCGACCGCACCCTGCTACACTCCCAGGGCTCAATAACTTGTGAGTGTCATTGGTGAGGAGAATGCTCTGCACTGCAAGTGCACTGGCAGGCCACTTCCTCCCAGTGGCACCCTTATCTTTCCCAGTCTGTTTTAATTAGATTAAAAGTTATTGACGCCTCCGGGAGACTGAGCCGGGGCCTTGGCCAACGGTCTATTAGCCTCTACGTGCACTAGCACCAAGTTAGTATTGTGATTGTCAAAGGCTGCCAACATTTCCTTAGCCACTGTGGAGATTCTGAGCATCTTCAAACTGTACACCGGTCAATAGTGTGTAACTTTGTTGGCATTGATTGTGAATAGTGATGACTCAGAGGCTGACATGGTTTGTGAAAGCTCTAGGTTCACCTTTGGTTGACTCTGGGGTGTTATTATGATTCAGATTATGATCAATGTCAGTTTGTCTTTCTGCCTTAGATTTTATTTTCAAATATTTTGTTTTTGAAGACTAAGTTGAGTTTAGTCTTTGAGCTGTTCATTGTCAAATAAGAAAGGATTCAGTTAACTTTTCGAACCAGTGGTCCTTTTTCCCTAGTCAATTTCTATTATACAAACAAGGATACCTTTTTTTTTAAGTTGAACGTTAATGTAAGTGTATGGCCGTGTAAAACATCTTGTTGATTATGCACCTAACACATTATTATTGAGAAGGTTATTAACATTACCTACTAATGCCTTATACTGTTAGAAAACATAGTTTTTGGAATTCATTATTTATCTATGATTTGTATACACTTTTTGCAATAGTATGCACTGCTATAGTAAATACTAAAGTATGAAAAAATAGTACATTGTATATTTAATTGTCAAATGTAGTATGCTATAAATGACAATCAACTCCAATGGCTGTGGATATGTAACCCGAAACCCCAGAGTCATCTGAGGTTGATTTATAATTGAATTAAATTGATATAACTTTATAAACAATTAAATTATAATGAAAGACCCCTAAATAGAGGACTTATTGTTTGAGGTTTTAACCCTAAAATGTCAGTGATTTAATAGTTGTAGTGAAAGCCATTGCATGGATATCAACTCATTAGATTGATATCTCTACATAATATGAGGCACTACTAGCATTAGCATGCCTTGAGTCAGAGGAGCCACCAAGTGGTTGAGCATGACACATCTTGGTGAAATGTGTCTGTCAGTAAGGATGAATCCAGATCACTGGGTTTTGTGGGGACGCTTGGCAGATGACGGTGCACTTGAGACACCTCGAGGGCACAGAGGTTGTGTAAGAAAAAAAAGGCACAGCTGATGAACTTCAACTGATCCCAAACTGGTGAATAAAGCCTTGATATGTTTCAAGCCTAAAGGCCTTACTCAATCAAAATCGAGACAGACAAAAACAAGATGCAGGTTTGAATTATAATGCAATGAAAAGCAATTCAATTACATATTATATTTCTTCAAGCTTGCAGTTCACAGGAAATACAGTTTTGCCTAACCCAGAACCGTATGGTGACATATTTTGATTCCTGGCAGTAAAGACATGTGTTTGTAGAGTAATTGTAGTTGTTAGTACTATATATACACTGTACATGCAGCTGAGTCATTCCTATAAAGCGTTGCCTTTTCTTACCCCAGGAAATATAACTTCTTATTTTGTGTAAAATATTGTATAATGTGGATTCCAAAAGGCTTTAAATATAAGGACAGGTGTACTTTACCTTAAAAACAAAAAAATATGGATCTTGAAAGGGAACAATTTTTTTTTTTTTTTTGTGGATTTAGGCTTTATTTTTAAAAAATTGCATGGGCCCAGGTGTTATTCATCAACCTCCACAAGAAATAGCCATAAACAATTATAAAATATTTAAAATATTTTATTTTATAGGTCTAGTTAAATTCTCTCATCAATAACATGTCCCTGATATCATTTTCCTTTCTGTTAGATTATTTTAATTCTCCTTTAAAAAAACAACCCTTTACTACATACATTTTTGGTGCAAAGCTAAATATATATATACCAGGACGCGTACTCCGAGCATGCGCTGACCAACTGGCTAGTGTCTTCACTGACATTTTCTGATTGAGTCAGTAATACCAACATGTGCCCAAGAACACTAAGGTAACCTGCCTAAATGAGTACAGATCCGTAGCACTCACGTCTGTAGCCATGAAGTGCTTTGAAAGGCTGGTCATGGCTCACATTAACACCATTATCCCAGAAACCCTAGACCCACTCAAATTTGCATACCGCTCAAACAGATCCACAGATGATGCAATCTTTATTGCACTCCACACTGCCTTTTCCCACCTGGACAAAAGGAACACCTATGTGAGAATTCAATTCATTAACAGCTCAGTGTTCAACACCATAGTGCCCTCAAAGCTCATCACTAAGCTAAGGATCCTGGGACTAAACACCTCCCTCTGCAACTGGATCCTGAACTTCCTGACGGCCTCCCCCGGTGGTAAGGGTAGGTAACAACACATCTGCCACGCTGATCCTCAACACTGGGGCCCCTCAGGGGTGCGTGCTCAGTCCCCTCCTGTACTCTCACTCATGACCGCATGGCCAGGCACGACTCCATCACCATCATTAAGTTTGCAGACGACACAACAGTGGTAGGCCTGATCACTGACAACGACGAGACAGCCTATAGGGAGGAGGTCAGAGACCTGGTTGTCTGGTGCCAGGATAACAACCTCTCCCTCAACGTTATCAAGACAAAGGAGATTATTGTGGACTACAGGAAAAGGAGGACCGAGCACGACCCCATTCTCATCGACGGGGCTGTAGTGGAGCAGGTTGAGAGTTTCGCATGGGTCCTCAGATCCTCAAAAGGTTCTACAGCTGCAACATCGAGAGCATCCTGACTGGTTGCATCACTGCCTGGTACGGCAACTGCTCGGCACTACAGAGGGTAGTGCATACGGCCCAGTACATCACTGGAGTCCTGCCTTACAGGACCTCTATACCAGGCAGTGTCAGAGGAAGGCCCTAAAAATTACCACCCCAGTCATCAACTGTTCTCTATGCTACCAAGCCGTAAGACTCCTGAACAGGTAATCAAATGGCTACCCGGAATATTTGCCCCGCCCTGTTATGCTAATTTCTAGAGAAGATTTCTAAATATGTTGAATAGAGAAGTTAAAATCCTGTTAGTGTTCACCATTATGCTATCTCAATCTTGTTTACTCACAGAGCTATGGCTAATTTAGGCTCCAAATGTCCACCCTGTTAGGTTCCATCCTGTTAGGATTATGCACCTAACATGTTGGAAAATGCACCCAGTGCCTGAAGTCGGTGGAAAAAAACACCTTCTGATTTGCCAGCAAAGCATTTTGTTTAATATATGAATGGGCTGTTTTATCTTCAAGTGCAACTACTTAAGGTGCGAGCAATAAAAAAACTACTGTTTTTAGATTAAGTAGGGAAGTGCTGGAGGAATTTCAATAGGATAGTGGTGTTTAATAGAGATTGAGGGGCACTGGCATACTTTAATGTCCAACTTCATGATTCATATCTTGATAATATACCTGCAGCCCTCACTCAGACAGTGTGCTGACAGGAGAAGATGTGGGTTCCAGTTAAAGCACTTTGAACGAAGCAGTGACAAAGCAATATTTTATTTATACAACTTCTCCCTCTATTCATTGTGGCTATTCATTACCTTGGTGACAGGTAAGCCATGCAGTACAGCGATATGTGGGAGAATGAGTTGTGAAGCGCAGGGAAATGTTCTCAGGCAAGCATTTCCATTTGTTAGTTGAGAAACAAGAGAGGGGAGCAGGAATAAAAAAATGTCATGCGTCTTGGTACACTGATTTGTGGATGGACCACTGTATACTCTAATTAAGATTATGAATGATACCACAATAATTATTTGTGCAGCAGCGATGGTCTTCTCTAGTCATGGAGAGTCACTGGATTTAATAATTAAAGATACTCATTGGCATTTTCAACTAATTAAATATACAGTACCAGTCAAAAGTTTGGACACCAACTCAAACAAGTGTTTTTCTTTATTTTTATTTAGTGAAGACATCAAAACTATGAAATAACACATATGGAGTCATGTAGTAACCAAAAAAGTATTGAACAAATTCTTCAAAGTAGCCACCCTTTGCACACTCTTGGCATTCTCTCAACCTACTTCACCGGGAGTACATTTCCAACAGTCTTGGAGTTCCCACATATGTGGAACACTTGTTGGCTGTTTTTCCTTCACTCTGCGGTTCAACTCATCCCAAACCATCTCAATTGTGTTGAGGTCGGGTGAATGGGGAGGCCAGGTCATCTGATGCAGCACTCCATCACTCTCCTTCTTTGTCAAATAGCCCATACAAAGCCTGGAGGTGTGTTGGATCATTATCCTGTTGAAAAACAAATGATTGTTCCACTAAGCAAAAAACCAGATGGGATGGCATATCGCTGCAGAATATTGTGTTAGCCATGCTGGTTAAGTCTGCCTTGAATTCTAAATAAATCACCAACAGTGTCACCAGCAAAGCACCCCCACACCAGCACACCTCTTCCTCCATGCTTCATGGTGGGAACCATAAATGCAGAGATCATCCGTTCACCTACTCTGCGTCTCACAAAGACACGGCGGTTGGAACTAAAAATCTAAAATGTAATTCTAATGTCCATTGCTCGTGAAGCTGGTTGAGAGAGTGGCAAGAGTGTTTAAAGCTGTCATCAAGGCAAAAGGTGGCTACTTTGAAAAATCTCAAATATAAAATATATTTTGATTTGTTTAACACTGTTTTGGTTACTACATGATTCCATATGTGTTATTTCGTAGTTTTGATGTCTTCACTATTATTCTACAATGTAGAAAATAGTAAAAATAAAGAACTTTTGACTGGTACTGTATATACCGGTATCATTTAAGAAGAATATGATATGAATACCTTAATGAGATTAGCATAACTGTTTTACCTTTGGAAACAAGGTCGGAAACAGCTGCTAGTAGAAACCTCTTGTCTATCGGTAATGAAGTTGAGTTGCTCCAATGGATAATGTGTAGAAAAGTATTGTATAATTAAAGACAGGTGGAATCAAAAAATGAGTAACAAGAATCTTCCTACATAGCGTAAATATACATTTTAGGTAATGTAATCTCTTGTACAGATGCAAACATCTTAAAACCAAACAGTTTGCAACTGAATAAAACTAAATTCAATTAAAATGTGTTTTCTTCTGTACTTGTACTGAGGCAATGTTATTGTGTCCATCTGTAGATGCTTTACAGACGGACATAATATCAACAAACTATCTGTTGATAAGTAACTGTTTACTAAGGTTATGGTTAGTTTTAGAACAAGGGTTAGGGTAAGGGTTAGGGTAAAGGTTACGTTTAGGGTTAAGGTTAGGGTTAGGGCTAAAGTGTAGGGTCAGTTGAAATGTTACAGATAACTATGAAAATAAAATGTTACCTAACCTAATCAGACTCCAAGAAATAATATCAGACACTGGGAAACATCTGACAGTGAGGACAAGATAATGAGTTCAGGCGTCGTCGGACTGTGCCATACTGTATCTAAAATAAGCCTTGTAGAAATGAGGGGTTGAAAACCAGTTTGATCTCTCGCTGGGTCATTGCGCCGCTTGTTGTTAATCATTGGGTAGTCAGCTGGATTGAAAGCATTGTGGATGCAATTATCAGCTGTCCGCACGGACTGGCACTGACTAGAAACTGTCATATTGTTGCTGTCTGGCCAACTTGCCCTGTAAATCCCTCTCAGATTAGCATTGACTGCTTATTAAGACTGGGGTGATGAGAGCATACACTGCATGGCACAGAAGAGTAAAGAACTCTCATAAACAGCCCGCTGAAACAGTGCAGACTCATCTACTTCAGCTACGAGCGTGATACATGAAAGACAGTACTCATATTGAATTTCATGACAGATCTAGGAGAGTCTTACTGCTGCACGCCACATAATCAAACAGGATTACTGTTGACCCATTAACTGAGTCTTTTCTCCAAATATAAAAAGCATAGCAGCTGTGAGAGACTGCTATTAAAATGGTGGTGAGAGTGGTGGTGAGTGAGAGAGTGTGAGAGAGAGAGAGACTTCCTTTCTGCAAAAGCAGCTAGCTAGGCGCCACAAAATGCTTGTTAAAGCTGTGTGTGGAGTGAGGATGAGTCAGAGACGGGGCCCAAGCGGAAGATGTTGTTGTGAGTCCAGTCCGGTTTGATCTTGTCAGCTCAGCTCAGGGCTCTGTAAACCCACCACAGCACTCGTCAGGATGTCCTCTCACTGTCTTCCCCTTGACATTTTCTCTGTAGTGAGTCATCTGGGCGCTCGAGAGAGAACATTGATTTTCATTGTATTTCACATCTTGAAATGGGATCACGAAATATAGAATGTCTATTTCCAACAAATAATCACTTCAGTAAGTGACTAATGAAATGGGTGCTAGTCAATTAAACACATGGTATGTCCAACCTATTTTCTCTTCTCTCTGGGACAAGAATCATATCAAGCGTGTTCTTGATTAGTTTAGATACCTGAGTATAACTACAATAATATAGCATTTACTTTTATGCAATCTCAAAAGGGATAACTTTAGAGAAAAATGTTGACTTGGAATGTTCCTTAAGGAGAAGGAATTATAACTGATGCGGTAAAGAAATAGTTTGTAGACAATCCTGCCCAAGGATTAAACCAAAAACCAAGGTTGCCACAAAGGGGCGTCAGGTAGCCGAGTGGTTAGAGTGTTGGGCAAAAAAATCTGTCGTTCTGCCCTTGAACAAGGTAGTTAACCCACTGTTCCTAGGCCGTCATTGTAAATAAGAATTTGTTCTTAACTGACTTGCCTAGTAAAATAAAGGTTAAATAAAAAAAGAACAATTGAAATCACAGTAACTAAATGTAAAACCCGTGCTCACTGGCTCCGCTACACCAGTCATTCTACCACCAGCTACAAGTAGGCTATTACAGTAATTCTTGGCCTCTTCTTCAATTACGTTTGCCTACACACACTCAAGGTTTGGAAAAGCTCACCAGATGCCCAGTAGTGGACGGGCCCTGTCGAACTCCCAGTGAGTGTGGTGTTGCGCCTTGTGGAGTATACATGGCCGCCGTCTGCTTCTTTACGTCTGTTTCTATTAGTCTACTTGTCATTTGTGAATGCTTCGTCGCAGGTTCTTTTAGATTGGTAGTTAGCTGGCTGTTTCTGGTAACTTGGTAACGTGTGGTTTCGGCTTGGAGCTGGAGCTGGTAGTGAGTGCTGGAGGAGAGAGCGAGAAAGGTGTGTCCGCCCATTCAAGTAATCAGAGGCAACCTAACATGATTTGGGCTCAGACACAAAGGTTAAAAGCATGAGATTAGCATATTGTGTCCAACTTATAGTAACCCCCCTTAGCCATATATGACAATTTACTGTAATTATTTTACAAAATGACAAATGTGAAAACCTGTCTTTGAGCCACGGTGTATGTATATAACATGGTGAATGGTATAAAATCACTTGATTTTAATGAGAATAAGCCCGCATCTACAGTCACGTGAAAGTCTACAACGCCCTTGCAGAGCATTCACATTTTGCTGCCTTAAATATTTATCTAAAAGGGGATAATTTCTTTTACAATAAGATTGTACCAACCTTGCACAACTCTTAGGGCTTTTTCCATGACATAGATTGACCAGGTGAATCCAGGTGAAATGTATCATCCCTTATTGATGTCACTTATTATATCCACTTCGATCAGTCTAGATGAAGGGGAGGAGACAGGTTAAAGAAGGATTTTAAGCCTTGAGACATGGATTGTGTATGTGTGACATTCAGAGGGTGAACGATACTGTAAGTGCCTTTGAACGGAGTATGGTAGTGGGTGCCAGGCGCACCGGTTTGTGTCAAGAACTGCACGCTACTATGTTTTTCATGCTCAACAGTTTCCTGTGTGTATCAAGAGTGGTCCCCCACCCAAAGGACATCCAGGCAACTTGACACAACTGTGGGAAGCATTGGAGTCAACAAGGGCCAGAATCCCTGTGGAAAGCTTTTGACACCTTGTAGAGTCCATGCCCCGACAAATTGAGGCTGGGGTACAAATCAATATTAGGATACTTTTTAAAATATTCCCAACCTTGCTTGAGCAAATTGGACAAAAACATCGCATAGACTAAGTTGTGCTAGGCGTTTTGCAGTGTTGGTAGAATCTTATTCAAAATCATTCACTGCTATAATGGCTGCCAAAGTTGCTTCCACCAAGTTTTACCTCTAGGGTGTGAAGACATACGCAACCAAGACATCATTCTTTTTTATATTTTATTAATTTCTCACTTTGAAAATATGGAGTAGTTTTTTTTTTTTATTACCCCCTTTTTCTCCTCAGTTTCATCATATCCAATTGGTAGTTAGTCTTGTCCCAACGCTGCCACTCCCGTATAGATTCGTGAGAGGTGCGTCCTCTGAAACACAACCCCGCCAAGCCGCACTGCTTCTTGACACAATGCACTCTTAACCCGGAAGCCAGCCGCACCAATGGGTCGGAGGAAACACCGTACACCTGGCGACCGTGTCAGCGTGCATATGCGCCCGGCCCGCCACAGGAGTCACTAGTGTGTGATGGGACAAGGATATCCCAGCCGGCCAAACCCTCCCCTAACCCGGACGACGCTGGGACAATTGTGCGTTGCATCATGGGTCTTCCAGCTGCGACACAGCCCGGTATTTAACCAGGATCTGTAGTAACGCAGCTAGCACTGCAATGCAGTGCCTTAGACTGCTGCGCCACTCAGAAGGGCGGTTGAAAGAAAAGAAAGAAAAGAAAATCGAATGTATTGCCTTTTTTGGGGGGGGGGCGGGGTTTAAGGCAGCAAAATGTTCAAGTCTGTGCAAAGGGTGTGTGGACTTTTACTAGGCACTGTATGTGTGCTAATCATAGCCACAGATATACACTTAATGTTGGTACACTGAGACTCCAAGGACGACACCATCCATCACTGTCAGTTACAATGAAGCTCACAAATGTATGGTAGAAGCATTGTTGTGGCCGGAGGCAAAGCTTTCACGTGTGTCAAACAATTATTTAATGATGTGAAAAATGTAGATTACACAAGTTTGGGAAGTTGTATACGTTTTCATGGGCTATTCATTAACTTGATGCCAATAGCTTAACTGCTCAAAGTTGTTTATATTTCCATCCGACATTTGCATTTGATTGTGACACAGTCTCTGAAGGCAACTCAAAACAATGTATTAAACTATCACTGGAAAATATGCATTATGTAACTTTATTACATGAACAGTATGTCTGCTTTTAAAAAGAACAATGGAACTTCCACAGGAAGTTGAGGTAAGAAGATATATTGGCATCCTAACAGTCCATTTGTTAGCTACAAACTTTGAGGTGAGAGGTTATCAAAGAGCAGTACAACAGTGTAGTCCTTTACCTTTTCCATCTTCTGTGAATGAGTGTGGGTGGGTGCGTACGTGTGTATATACACGTGTCGATGCTATGAAGGTGGCTGTAGAGTGTTCATATTTTTTTTCTGTGTCACCAAGGCCATTAAGGCTTCAACCATGTCAGGTGTCCAATGATGTCGGTTTACCCTTGAGTGGCGTCCTATTACAGATTCCATTGCCTTTGTGACTTTGAAAACAGTTTGACACCTTGAAAGGAAGCACTTTAAAAATATTTCCACTACACAGAGTATCACAAGGCTACACAAAGAAGGGGTAAAATTGCATGAATAAAACCAAACTATCTGAAAAATAAATAAACAAAGTTTCTAGTTTGAACCTTTACACAGGGGTTCCTCAAAGAGCCTTTTCAACTGGAAAGGTTCCACCGGTGTGGCAAACCAAAGGTTCCTCCTGAAGAGTGTATGGTAGTCAGATTACATTGTCAACATGTACAAGAGTTATATGGAAAAGTTAAGTATCTACAGTACCAGTCAAAGGTTTGGACACACCTACTCATTTGAGGGTTTTTCTTTATTTTTACTATTTTCTACATTGTAGAATAATAGTGAAGACATCCAAACTATGAAATAACTCATATGTAATCATGTAGTAACCAAAAGTGTCAAACGAATCAAAATGTATTTTATATTTGAGATTATTCAAAGTGCCTTGCTTTGCACACTCTTGCCACTCTCTCAACCAGCTTCATGAGGTAGTCACCTCGAATGCATATCAATTAACAGTTCATTTGTGGAATTTCTTTCCTTCTTAATGTAAATGAGCCAATCGGTTGTGTTGTGACAAGGTAGGGGTGGTATACAGAAGATAGCCCTATTTGGTAAGTCCATATTATGGCAAGAACAGCTCAAATAAGCAAAGAGAAACGACAGTCCATTACTTTAAGACTTGAAGGTCAGTCAGAATTCAAGGCATACTTAACCAGCATGGATACCACAGCATTCTGCAGCGATATGCCATCCCATCTGGTTTGCGCTATCATTTGTTTTTCCACAGGACAATGACCCAATACACCTCCAGGCTGTGTAAGGGTTATTTGACCAAGAAGAAGAGTGATGGAGTGCTGCATCAGATGACCCGACCTCAACCCAATTGAGATGGTTTGGGATGAGTTGGCTCGCAGAGTGAAGGAAAAGCAGCCAACAAGTGCTCTGCATATGTGGGAACTCCTTTAAGACTATTGGAAAAGCATTCCATGTTAAGCTGGTTGAGAGATTTGTTTAACACTTTTTGTTTACTACATGATTCCATGTGTGTTATTTAATAGTTTTGATGTCTTCACTATTATTCTACAATGTATAAAATAATACATTATTTTGATTTAGTAGGTGTGTCCAAACCTTTGACTGGTACTGTAAATACAACTTTCAACCTCCAGTCCATATGTATCAAAGGAACAATTTCACTGTACTTTCTTACTTTGTTCGCTCAACTGAAAAGACTAATGATTTAGACTTGAGTACCACATCTGCCATTCATTTTTCATACAACAGTTGTTCAACCATTTCCGCTTGAAATTATTCAGCTGCTCTTAAATATTTAATGAGGCATTTGAAGGTGTGTTTTTTTATCCCTCTATTTCTTTTTTTGTACCCTTTTCCCTGAATAGGGTGATAAGGTTTATGATTTATGGCCTGACCACGAGATCCTCAATGCATTGGAAGTGTATATCATGTGACTTTAGCCAATTATGATTAAGCGTTGGTAATCATTGGTTAAAATCACTTGATGCACATCGATGATGTCATTGGAAACACTTATCTCCCTCTATCTTTTCTTTCCCCCAAAATATAGAAATACGCCATTTTCACATAATGTTGGGGTGGTGCTGGAGATGATGAACATGAAGTTGAACATTTTTTTAATATTCCTTTAAATAGGATAGGATTTTCAGGCTGGTTAATGCGATGCATGTCTGTTGAATTTGGAAAAATCCCCCAGCACTCGGCCCTGCCCCACCTACTCATCCAGTCAGGAGACGCTCCTGTGTTGCGGCAGTGGAATACTGCAGACTTTTTACTAAATGCTACGTGCTAAATATAGTATACGATGATGAGTACATAGTATGCAGTTGAAGTATGTAGTTTGCTAGTATGGGTAGTTGGACACGACCACTGTCACAGATTGGAGATGGTTAATATTTCAGAGACAACCAGCAGCATTTGGAGCCCAACCAGGAACAGGGGTAGGTTAGCAGGGCCATTGCATGCCAGTGCCCCAGAGAGTCTTTAATAATTAAACTGTTTTTCTCTTCATTCTTCTTTTTTTTATGGACCTCAAGGTTAACCTGCAGTTTGTAGTGTAACGGAAACCTAATGGGGGATGTGGGTGCGCTATGTTAAAGGCCCAATATCAAATAATTACTGAGTAACAATTAAGTACCTTACTGTAATAGTTTTCCATTATAATTGAAAAGAAAACAACTTTTTTAGTTAACTATTTCTCAAGGAAGAATGTTGCTAGGACTGTCTGGGTGTGGTCTCTGGGGAGGGGAAAACTAGCTGTTATTGGTCTATTAACCAATTTTCCGCCTGGTGATATCACCTGGCAAGATAAAACTACGATTTTTTTAAGTATGATGTTGACATGATCATTCCAATCAAAGTTACGGGAGATATAACATGATTTGATGTTGTTTTATCTGTGGCCAATGACCTTGAGCCTTCTTGGACAGGCACTTCTACTGTAAATCTATGGTACACCCCAGGGGGGATTGAACTGCCTAGCTCTCCCGTAAATTCTGAGGTGATGTAGTGTCCCCATGAGTGACAGAACCCTGAGCCAATCACTACTCAACCAGAGAAGATGAACAACTGTGCTTTGGATGGCTGCCCTTCCACCACAGAATGCACTGCTCTAGGCTGAAACAACTGCATTTTGGCGCTGCCTTGCTCAAAGAAATATACCAAGGTTGCATGCTACTTTATTAACTAAAAAAAAATGTTTTACATTGTTTGCTAAGCTGATATGTGACACAAATTAATACTAGAATTACATGCACAACAGGCTAACTTTTTTCTTTATTGTTTTTGTTTTAAAACAGGTTGGGCTGCAAACAGGTGGTGCTCTGCCCTGAATGACAGGTCTCCACAGCTTATAATGTACAGCAACATAGTGCTTCATAATTGCTTGTCACAAAAACTAAACGTGCACCCCTGGGGGTACCGAGGACCGAGTTTGGGAAATGCTGCCATAAGCTGTTACAATACAATTCTAAAGTGGTCATTGTCTGCTTTCTGTAAAGTGAAACCTTGTTCACACTTCATGATGACACATAATAGTGGTTCTCTGTTGCTCAGTTGGTAGAGCATGGCGCTAGCAGCACTAAGGGTGTGGGTTTGATTCCCGCTGGGACCAAAAAAATATTAGAGCAGCGTGATAGCAGCATGTAACATAAACATTAAAATAATTACATGGAATAGATTCAAGGGTCCTAAAAGATAATTGAACGAACCCTGAAATGATAGTGCTTGTTAATTTATTTTTATGTTATGCCTCAAAGGAAACCACAATAAACTCATTACTTCCAGAAATGTCCATGATAGACATTTAGATTTTGCAGCAATAAACTAAAGGTTAATGTAAAAAGTCTGTTTTCTCCACCCGACTCGCCAAGTGGCTTCCCCTTTTAAACATATAATGAATAGGTAATGTATTGCAAAAAGAAAATCCCTACCTACGCTATACATCTCTCTCGTTGTCTCCCCCACTGAGCACGAGTTGAAATGCTTGTTTCACTGCTTAATGCCATTGGTCCTTTGTGTAGGCATCTCATAAGAGAGCACTGTGTTGGGAACCGCATACAGTAGGTATTGCAATTGGCGATCTTAAATCGAATACCCCGCAAGCAAACATGAGCGGAAAATACAACACTTTTTTAAAGGTTTTTGTACTATACAGACTAGTTATGTCTCTCTCTCTCTCTCTCTCTCTCTCTCTCTCTCTCGTTCTCTATCGTGTCTTACAAGATGTTCCTTCTCTAAAGTGGTTTATTAGTATGCCCAGGAGAAGTGCTAGTAAACCATAGCTGACAGATGTAAGAGTCAGCTAAGTCCACCCACAGAGGGGTGATCTAAACACCTCAGAGACACATAGCGCTCCCTTCGTTTTGGCAGGTTAGTTAATCGTCATTTCAGAAACTAGACTTAACATACAATTCCCAGGTGGCTTTTAACATGACATCTGTGGAATTCATATATGTTTGTCTTGGAAGCATTAAAAGTTAACATACGATTCATAATATACTGTAGATCTTAATTGTTATCTCTATTTGTGATTTGCACATCATAATGTAAACCTCCATACTTCCATTAATTTGTATGGGCTACCTTCAAACGAGTCCTGGAACAGTTGTGCAGTGCAAAACGTAGATAATCATTGTGTTCGTGATAGTCTCCTCTTTCCAGAGTGGGGTATGAGTTTTTAAGCCAACCCATCTGGACACTACTGACGTTTTAGTGAGAAGACCGATATTAGACTGGAGCTTTGGGCCATAACTAAATGAATTGCTAATGCTTCACAGACAATTTTAAGGGAATGTGGACAGTCAGTCTTGTATATCTGCCATTCATGTTAGTCAACTGAACTAAAGCCTGGTCTTCTTTAGCAACTCCAATATTTCGATTGGCAACTGTATGAACATGGTCACAGCACCAATGTAACCATAAGGGTTTGGATCTGCAGTTGTCCGCAGCACTCATTAACACATTAGCTAATTGAGCTAAAGCCTCTGTATTAGCTCTGGGAGCTGACATGAGTCTTCAGGTCAAAGTTATTCATTAGGTTCACTGACCTATCTCCACCAGACCTACAAGGGCATTGCAAATTATGATTGCCTGACTGGCCACTTTCATTAAATCAATGTGAGAAAGATAGCAAATTCTACTTTAATCGCTTGCAAAAGTTGAGATTTCTATATGTTTTTGTGCTTCTGTTCTAGTTTACAATTGGTTAGTTGTCTTGTTAGATCTGAGCAACAGCCCATATCCTCATACAGTCTTTGTGATTCGCTCTTATTGTTTTTACCAAGAGGGGGAAAAAATATTGTGTAATAATAGCCTATTATGTGTCCAATTCACTCTTGTGGAAGAACACACATTGTATACATGCTGCACCATACATATATTTTAGTAAAGTGATTATTGTCGATGCTGGTAAATTGCAAATGACCTTTAGTAGCGAGAAGATTCAGTGTACCATGTCTCTAAGAAGATAATGTCTAGTTCTGCTTTGAAATTACTGTAATTTCAGTCAAGCTGGCAATCTAGGCTCTCCTTTTCACATTGCCACTAGATGAGGTTCTTCCTCTCCCTGCTCATGTCCGACAGCGAATCACTAGCTGGGATGCAGAGTGTGTTATTATCTTTGATCAGATGATGAATGGTGTGGGAGCTGACACCCTCCAAAATCCCCTTCCATCATCTGATCAAATCATATATTTTGGCTGGCGAATGCCCACCAGGACACAAAGCTAATGAACAATAGCGAACCAATTGCTGTGAACGATTCACATCAGGGTCGTCAACCTCAAGTTCCATTTGCGATCGACTCGTAAGTGGGTATTGATTATGGGTATTGTTTATGGGTATTGATTATCTATTAATTCATTATTCATCTATTAATCAAACCAGTCAGACATTGTTTGCCCTATTCCAGAGGATCTTTGATAATAAAAAAACACTGCTTTCTTAAGCCTTGCCGTATTGGACATGTAATAATCATTTGGTGGGTACTTATATGTGTTTTTTGCATATCTCAACTCCCCCTGAGAGACCCTTGGTGAGTGGGTTGTTCATGGCCAGGGTAAGCCATTATCAACAGTGACCCTGGAACAATTAGGGTTAAGTGCCTTGCTCAAGGGCACATGGGCATATTTTTTACCTTGTCAGGTCGGGATTCTTTTTATTTGATTTTTTACCCCTTTTTCTCCCCAATTGGTAGTTAGTCTTGTCCCTTCGCTGCAACTCCCGTACGGACTAGGGAGAGGCGAAGGTTGAGAGACGTGCGTCTTCCGAAATACAACCCCTCCAAGCCGGCTGCGACACAGCCCGGTATCAAACCAGGATCTGTAGTAACGCAGCTAGCACTCGGATGCAGTGCCTTAGAACGCTGCGCCACTCGTGAGGCCGGCTCGGGGATTCTAACGAGGGGCCTTTCAGTTAATGGCGCAATGCTCTAACCTCTAGGCTACTTGCCACCCTGTCCGATCAGGGATCCATCAGTTTCTCCTGAGAGCCATTTGTCCTGGGCCTCTTCCTAGTCTTCTTTTGGAGAAAGACCCGCAGTAAATTGTCTACTGCAATATCTTCAGAGAGGAGAGGGAGATGAAGTGGAAAGTGACAAGAGTGTTAGTGTTGTACTAAAAATTGCTATTGATTGAGCCGTTTGAACTCCCTCTCCAGAAGGTTAAACATCCTTAGTAGTCAGGGATGGGGTTCAAAGGAATCTCTGGCACCGCCCACCTCATCTCCTCTTAATCATCACTGCAGCTTAATTTCCCCTGCTGAGGCTGCTATTGGTAGCATGATGGCTAAATACATTGAATTCTCATCTGAGAACTGAGTTAGTGTACATGAAGACAATGCGACTTTCCCCTATGGTGTCAACAGGATAGACATACACTGTTTTTGGTCAGGGCAGTTGAATGTGTGGGGACTGACTGGAGGTTGGCTTAGTGATGATTTTCTAGAATCTAGACCAGCCTGCTAAGGCAGGGGATTTTATTTGGTCCATCACACTCTCCACTGCTCATCCCCTTCCATCTGTCTCCCTGTCTCGTTTCCCTCTGTCTGAATAAAGATTCATATTGAGTAGAATATTGTTGTCTCACTGCTTGCAAAATTTATTTGCAGCAGTATAATATTTTTATTTTACAATAATACGATTTGAAATTAATTAAGTTCCTTTCCACTTAATAGATAAATGTGTGGATCACAATTTATACAGCAATCAAGCAGGGGTTAATCTCTCCACAACTTAAAGTTTATCTAAGAATACATTTTCCAATTTCTCAGTGTCACACAAAACGCTATAACGAAATCTCTGGTGTAGTAACCAGCTTTGTCTTTTCTTCAGGCGAATCCAAGAGTTCTTATTTTTGTCACTTTTTCTTACTGACATATCTCTAAAACCTGATTTGTTATACGCTTTACTCTCCCTTAAAAGACTGACATACAGTGCTGCCTGCAAAGAACATCGAGCTAATGATTATGTTGTACCATTACAAGTTGCATTACCCAAAAGATGCACCTTGATAGACTAGTTTCTATTGAGCGTTGTGCCGTAAAATGGCTTTCACTTCACCTCTGAGCTCACTTAAAAAGAACTGCTTGACAGTTGCTTTCATCCCCTTTTTAATAATGACAGTAGAATAAGCCAGCCGGTGTCATATTCTAAAAGGAAAGCTTCTCTCTCTCTCTCTCTCTCTCTCTCTCTCTCTCTCTCTCTCTCTCTCTCTCTCTCTCTCTCTCTCTCTCTCTCTCTCTCTCTCTCTCTTCACTCTCTATCTCTTTCACTCACACACACACACACACACACACACACACACACACACACACACACACACACACACACACACACACACACACACACACACACACACACACACACACACACACACACAGAGAGAGAGAGACAGGCACTCTCTCACACATTGTGCATAAATAAGGTTTGAAGATTCACAAATATTTCATCACGGGGCCTGTGAACGGATTCCATCAACTTGCTTTGATTTGCATTTCTTAAACTCAGCAAGGCAAGAGTGATGCATTATGCACCACTGGAAATGTACTCTGCATAAATCCAGTATTTGAGCATGCATTCAAGAATGTATAATTTTAAGGTTTCCCTTTTTAAGTGTATTTGCTTTAGTAGATGAATGAATTACCTGCAAACAATATAGTCAAAATAGTCAATGCTCTGCTTCAAACAAGTAAACTGTATAAACAGTGGTGTCCGAAATCATTGACACCCTTGATAAAGATGAACAAAAATTACTGTATAAAATAAATAATAAAAATACTGAGCTACAGTATATTTTATGCAACATTTTGGGTTGGGGAAATTATAATATTTTATGCTAATACAATTGCTCAGAGATTTTGTTTAACAAGTAATCTTTTTTTCAATACCTCACCTAAGCATTTTTCTAAAATGTTTTATGACGTGGAGAACACATTGAGAGGGATCTTGCCCGTCCAACATTTCATAATCTCCCACCCCCTCTAATGCGACTAGTCCCGATGCTCCTCCCTCTTTTTCCCCTACCCCACTACAAAGTTTCTCCCTGCAGGCGGTCACTGAGGCCGAGGTGCTAGAGGAGCTCCTTAAACTTCACCCCAAAAAAACATCTGGGTCAGATGGTTTAGACCCTTTTTTCTTTAAGGTTTCTGCCCCTATCATCGCCAAGCCTATCTCTGACCTTTTTAACCTGTCTCTCCTCTCTGGGGAGGTTACCATTGCTTGGAAGGCAGCCACGGTTTTTCCTTTATTTAAAGGGGGCGATCAAGCTGATCCTAACTGTTATAGGCCTATTTCTATTGTGCCCTTTTTATCAAAAGTGTTGGAAAAACCTATAGTATTCTCTCTAGTATGCAATCTGGTTTCCGCTCAGGTTATGGATGTGTCACTGCAACCTTAAAGGTCCTCAATGATGTCACCATTGCCCTTGATTCTAAGCAATGTTGTGTTGCTATTTTTATTGACTTGGCCAAAGCTTTTGATACAGCCAAGGAGTATTGGTGTCTCTGAGGGGTCTTTGGCTTGGTTTGCAAACAACCTCTGTCAAAGAGTGCAGTGTATAAAGTCAGAACATCTGCTGTCTCAGCCACTACCTGTCACCAAGGGTGTACCCCAGGCTCGATCCTAGGCCCCACGCTCTTCTCAATTTACATAAACAACATAGCTCAGGCAGTAGGAAGCTCTCTTATCCATTTATATGCAGATGATAGTCTTATACTCAGCTGGCCCCTCCCCGGATGTTGTGTTAAACGCTCTACAACAAGCTTTCTCTGCCCTTAACCTTGTTCTGAACACCTCCAAAACAAAGGTCATGTGGTTTGGTAAGAAAAAGCTCCTCTCCCCACAGGTGTGATTACTACCTCTGAGGGTTTAGAGCTTGAGGTAGTCACATCATACAAGTACTTGGGAGTATGGCTGGACGGTACACTGTCCTTCTCTCAGCACATATCAAAGCTGCAGGCCTTAAGTTACATCGTAATCGCTATTCTTTCACTCCAGCTGCCAAACTAACCCTGATTCAGATGACCATCCTACCCATGCTAGATAACGGAGACATAATTTATAGATCGGCAGGTAAGGGTGCTCGAGCGGCTAGATGTCCTTTACCATTCGGCCATCAGATTTGCCACCAATGTTCCTTATAGGACACATCACATACTCCTCTGTAAACTGGTAATCTCTGTATACCCGTCACAAGACCCACTGGTTGATGCTTATTAATAAAACCCTCTTAGACCTCACTCCCCCCTATCTGGGATATCTACTGCAGCCCTCATCCTCCACATACAACACCCATTCTGCCAGTCACATTCTGTTAAAGGTCCCCAAAGGACACACATCCCTGGGTCGCTCGTCTTTTCAGTTCGCTGCAGCTAGCAACTGGAATGAGCTGCAACAAACACTCAAACTGGACAGTTTTATCTCTTCATTCAAAGACTCAATCATGGACACTCTTACTGACAGTTGTGGCTGCTTTGTGTGATGTATTGTTGTCTTACCTTCTTGCCCTTTGTGCTGTTGTTTGCCCAAAAATGTTTGTAAAAATGTTTGTGCTGTTACCATGTTTTGTGCTGTTACCATGTTGTGTTGCTACCATGCTGTGTTGTCATGTCCTATACATTTATTTAAATTTTAATCCCAGCCCCCATCCCTGCAGGAGGTCTTTCGCCTTTTGGTAGGCCGTCATTGTAAAAAATAAGTTGTTCTTAACTGACTTGCCTAGTTAAATAAAGGTTAAATAAAAAAAATTAAACCAAAATCTTAGACCATTCCTCCATACAGATTCCTTCCAGATCCTTGATATCCTTTGTCTGCTCTTATGGACTGCCCTCGTCAATTCAAACCACAGGTTTTCAAGTCGGGAGTATGGTCATTGCCAAATATATATTTTATGGCCAATGAACCATTTCTTTGTGGATTTTGATGTGTACTTGGGGTTATTGTCTTGCTGGAAGATTCTCCTGGCAGAGGCAACCAGGTTTTTGACTAAAATGTGGGTAAAGTACATGATGCCGTTGACCTTAACAGGGACCCCCAGGACCAGTGGAAGCAAAATAGCCCCATAACATCAAATATCCACCACCATACTGTATATTACAGTAGGTATGGGGTTCCTTTCTGCTCATGCATTCTCATTTCAACCACTGGTGAGTGTGGCGAAAGAGCTCTGTTTTCATGTCAGCCAACAAATGTAAAGGCCTGGAGTTTGCTAAAAGGCATTTGCACTTGGATTGGGACAGGTGCTTTGGTCAGATGACATGAAAATAGAGCTCTTTGACCACGCACACCAGTGGTGGGTTTGGTGTGGAAATGAGAGTGCAGGAGCAGAAATGGGAATTGAGAAGGCAGGAGCAGAAAAGAACCCCATACCTACTGTAAAAATATGGAGGTGGATCTTTGAGGTAATGGGAACTATTTTCAGTGCTTTGTAAGTCTGATTAATATAAACCACTAAGTCATTAGAGAATCATGAATTAGAGAAAAAAATCCCACCTCCTGCGAAACATGCCCTTGACCATTAGATACACTGTTACTAGAGCGTTAAGTCCATTACATTTTATTGTGTGCTCTAGTTACACCGTGATAATGGATAGGGGAAAAAATACGTGTTATGTGTTATGTGTTAATATGTGTTACTCTTCTCTTCCCACAATTCAAAGTTATGACTATGTGTCACTGACTGGCCGTGCTACCGCAGTCCACTCTGTGACACCCTTTAAACAGGGTTAACTCTCACATTATAAATCACCCGCCTGTACAAACGCTGCAGAGCCAAAACAGAAATGCCAGCTGGAGCCGGAAAATAAATAATTGGGCCGGAGTGACTCTGTCATCGCACCGTGAAATTGATTTAATTGTGGTCCGGTGTTAATGACGAAACCTAGTGAATGTTAGCTTCCCTCTGCATAAATCTTCATAAATCTTCCTCCACTCAGATCAAAAAGGTGAGCATTAGGGGTGGTTTAATCCCCAGTCATGGAGCTCATTACTGGCCAGAATGGTGACTCTGAAAACCACTCGGGTTTCACCACCACTGTGACCTTTGCACTGTCTCAACTGACCACCTTGTGAAAAATCCAATCACTGTCTCCAAATTACTGGCTGAGCCTCTCTCCCTCCCTCTACCTCTCTCTTTCCCTCTCTCTCTCTATCCCTCTCTCTCTCTATCCCTCTCTCTCTTCCTCTCCCTTCCTCTCCCTCCCTCCCTCTCTCTATCCCTCTCTCTCTCTCTCTCTCTCTCTCACTCTCTCTCCCCTCCCCCTATCTCTCTCTCACTCTTCTATTTTAAGGGAATGGTGTAAAATGGTGGCTTTTACCATTTGTAGCACAGCACTTCTAGCCTACTACAATTTTCACTGCATTAAGGACACTTTGCTCACACAGAGTTGGGAGCTCTGTCTTACATGAACAGAATGTCCTATTCCACCCAACCAAAGCACTGCAGCATGGGGGAAAAAGCAGTGACAGGGAGACTTCAAAACCAGCATACAATAAACCCTATAACAATGGGAGCCCACTGAAGAAATTCCCAAACAGGCAAAACTGGTTGCAATGACATCATTACAGGCAGTTTTGCCCACTGGGTTAGATGAATAGTGTTATCTTTATATGTCCACTCACTGTATATTAGCCACAAAATGTATGGCAAATCAGAGATGTGACTGTATTTATTCAAGGTATGACGTCCAAACTGTCTTATTTCCCTTATAATAAAACATAATGTGACCCAAAATTCTACTTGCTGTTGGATACAAGCAGTATCATTATAACTAAAGCCTCTCAGGATCTCTGTAAGGAGAGGCAATGAAGGGCACAAAAACCTGCAAGCAAATGTTGTAACAGCACCAGGTAAATCTCCCCTCGAACATTTAATACTTTGAGGGAGGAAAACATAATCCAGTGAGATTCACTTAAATATGGGGGTCCTGGGTAAGGTAACAAAAACCTAGCAATACTCTCTAGACTCACTCATCTATTTTGGGTTCTTCTTCATTGTGCCTTGTAGTCATTAATTGGAAACAAAATGAGGCTATGGTTTGGGTAGAAAGTGACTTGGTTTCCCAGGTGTAGATAAATTATTCAACGAGAGGTGAGCTTTAAAGTTTCCCTTCACAGTTTAACTTTCCTGTGACTACTTCCTCCCCGTTTATTTTTTAACTTTTTGCACATAGTACCAGCCACAAAACAGGGTTAACCCTGCGCAATGAATACAAAAATATAGATAAATGACTTGGGAAATGTAAGTATATTTATTGTTATTAGTGTATTTCGGGTCTCTAAAGGATTTTTTACAATGATGGCCTACCTACAGGAACAGTAGTACAGCACCCCTGGAGCAAATTAGGATTAAGTGCTAGCTCAAGGGCACATTTACAGGTTTTTCACCTTGAGTATTCAAACCAGCAACCTTTCGGTTACTGGCCCAACACTCTAACCACTAGGCTACCTGCCGCCCGTATACAGATACATGTGTATTTTTCCTAGATATGCTTCAAAGCAGAAAAGTATGGGGTAATTGAGTATTAATAATTATGACCAAAAGGTGGAATTTTTAATATAGTGTGTTTATTTTCATCATATCCATCACCTGCAAATTCCATGCATGTGTGCTGTGCAATCCATGTGAAATTCCATAGACATGTCAGGGAGTTCCAACTTCTAACTTTGGACAGGTACAGTAGGCAGGCCTGATGAAAGACTTGTAGACCCAGTTATGTAGACCCAGTCATTATGTCCACAATAACCTCCATCTTAAGACTTGAAAGAGCATGAGAGAAGTACAGAAGTAAATCTCAAGGAAGACTAGAATTTAAATTTGTCCTCCTTTTGAGTTCTAGGAGAACAAACCATGGCATTACGATGGGTTTGCAGATTCTTGCTGCTTTACAGAAAAACAGGCATCTGGATACAGGACGGTCTATATCTACATAATAGATTATAATGAGTTCTGTCCACTCATTGTTTATTTCAACTCATCTGACATGCCCTGACATTCCCTCACAACAACATGGTCCTCTGCATCATTTGCAAAATGTTGGACCTAGGAGTTCTGTGTGCTTTGATAAACTTCCCTCACCGCATACAGATCTAACTGTTAAAACATGCACCTAGCATTTTCTATCTACACAACACCACACTGCTCCATTAAAAATTTAGATTTTCAACTTCTTCCTCATCTTGATCACTGGATCTGTGGTTCCAACCAACTCATGTCACTAGTCTTTACTACAGTACTTGGGGAATTTCGTCAACTAGACAGCTTCTCTCTACCCCCTCCATCTTTTTAAGGTCAAAAGAGATGTTTTCCCTCCCTAGAGCATTCCAGCTCCCCTGCCAATCAAGAGACAGTGATTAAATTAGTGCCAGCTCTGGCTGCTCAGCTTCCGCTGAACGACAGACAGATCCAGAGTAGAGATTAGGCGAGTGTGAAGTTCTCCCTCCTTCAGAACTCGACTGTTGCCTCACTCTCCCCACAGCTCTCAAGGAAAGGATAGGCTTCTTGTCTGACAGGCCTAGAACAATCAACCCCGAGCGGAATGTAAACTAGAAGAAAACCCATCTCTTCCACCAAGCAATCAGGAAATGATAAATGGATGGTGGATCAGCTTGGAGTGTGGTATAAAAGTTTCCACAATTTCTCAAACTCCCTGCTGCTAAAGTGGGGTTGGTGGTGATAATGCAGAAAGCTTGTTGTGCCGTCATGGATAGCCATTTAGGAATAGCCTGGAATATTACAGGAAAGGCAGGTAAACCACAGTGTAAACATAGTTTCTTCGTACACCTGTGATTCTAATGGTCGGCATACCTTAACACAATAGTAGTTACCTTCAATGCCCAATGGTTCAGCAATAATTTGACGAGAGGAGATGTTGAGAACGAAGGGCCCACTCTCTCGAATTGTTCAAGGAAGTTAATCTGTGGACTGTTATCTAAGTGGTTGGGAATGTGGTGCTAAGAAGTACTCCATAGACAGTTATTTTCAGTTATTGAAGCTAGCATGCTCGCTCCTTTTGAGAATGAGCTTTATGAAAGGAGTCTAGCAGTAATACTCAAGATGTATTGAAGTATCTGTGACAGTAGCTAATGTTGTTGTACAGCTTATTCTTCACCCACTGGTATGGAAGAGTGGTACAATCTTCTACAATTTTGAAGGAAGGCAGACTGGGCTAGTTTTGATTGTCAATATTGGAAGAAAGCAACAACTAATATGAATGTTTAAAGAACCTGGCCGTTTGACAATGTCACACCCTGGCCGAGAGTGGCTGTGACTAAAACGTCTCAATTACCAGACTACATCAGTTCCTATTAAATGAGGGAAACACCTTAACAAGTATAAGACAGATTCGTGACAGGCCACATATTGGATTGGGTCATGAGCAATACAATGAACCAGGAAGATGTTTTATTGCAAATATCTTTTTTTATAATACCTAGGACAACAATCGTGTTACTGTCACTTAAAGAGCAATAAATTATGTCATACATCTACTTGGCAAAGCCACCATCACAGGGAGCACTCGGAGGGGAGAACTCCCCCCCCCCCCCCCCCCCCCAAAAGAAAATTATAGGTGACAACCCTGAACGCAGAGCGAACTATGTTTAGGACAGTAGTGGTGCAAGGGTAAAATCACTATGGAAGACAAGCGCCAATGCCATCCTCCTCTTTTTCATGTTGACTAAACAGTCTATCACTCTGTCATACAGTACACGCTTTTATTTTTTGTTGTCTTAGGCTACCTGGCTAAAATGCTTGCTCGCTAGCCTAACTTTCCATTCATGGGCAACGTTAGCTAGTTAACATAGGCCTTCATCTAGTTACATATTGAACTTCAATCCTCTCAGGTCAGGGGCACAACAATGTATGAATTATTGGTTGGATCAGAATTGCTGTTATAATCATAGGCCAGTATGGGGGAAAAAAATTGCTAGCTAGTTAGCCACTGGAGGACAACAACACAACGAGATGCAACAGTTCAAGTTTTTCTGTCAATGGTGTATGCTCTCAATGGGATTTGATAGGAGTGACTCCAAATCCAAGCTGGCTTCCCTTGACACTTTTTTTTTAATGCTCCAGAACCATTCGCAGTTGAGCTCACTCAGTTTAGCTCAACGCTGATTGGCTAATTGTTTATACTTTTTTTTATCAAGGGAGACCAAATGCTCGCTGGCTTCCCTTGCCTTTAATGCTACTGGCGGCAACAATGTCATACTCGTTTGGACCAGACAGCATCAGATAGATGGCCTACACATACAGAGACAGAGGGGCGCTGTTTCGCTCGCTCAGATGCTTTCTCCTGTGATATACTGTATATTCAGCCTCTTGCGAATTGAAGGACAATTATGAAACACAGACAGATGAAAGATAAATTATTTTATGTTTTTAGATTTTTTTTCTTGGTCCATTTTGGGGGGAAGCATGGCTTCCCTTGGCATCCATGATTACACGCCACTGGCTTAGGAGGGACAACACTATGAGTCTAACTAGAACTCTGCAGCTCAGACCTTTGTAGTTTGGACATACAACTTGCATCGTGCACTCCACGGATGCGCTCCAGGGCCCTCATTTATAACCGTTGTGTAAATTTCACATTCAATTTCTGCGTGTGCCATTTCTGAAGTCTGCACACATACAAAAATATTCAGATTAATAAACTTGGCACGTGTGAACGAGCATTAAAACGTATTAAAACTCCACCTGAAAAAAGCCCTTCCTTCACCTTTTATTTGCTGTATAATTTGGAACTATTGGCATTAGGCCAGGGTATGATATTTAGTTTATCAATAGATTATGGTGTTTATATGTCCTGCCTATGAGATTAAATAGGCAATTATGCCATACTCCTATCACACAGCAATACTGTAGCCTACCCATACTGTCAAATAATTTACATAAGCTACTGGTCTATTTACTGTGTTGGGAGAATGTTTTAATCTTTAGCAGTCATTTATGCTGTATCTGGAAAAGGACTGTGTCAGTTTCTGAAAGGGCAAACATGGCAAATTGTCATGGACCTGTCAACAGAGAGTTTGAATTCAACAATGTTTTGCATCGACTTTTCCTCCAACCTAAATATGATGGACTGCCCACAAATTCTGAAACATTGTAGAGCAGGCTACAAAAAAAATGCAATTACAGTACTTACACCAGCATACATAGGCCTACTTAAATGTAAACAACTGTTCAATTTGACTTGTATACCGGTATTATAAACCATGCTGCCTATGATATTGCAAAACTTAAAATATACTTTTTTTTACTAGGCTACATAGGTCCAATTAAATGAGAGATGTGCATGGTAATTTGATATGGCTCCTTCGGGAATATGAACCCATCACAGAAAGAAAGTTAAGTAATATATTCTGCAAATTTATGAAAATAAAATAAATAGGACAAATATTCCTGTCTAATTATAAGATTCCTATGTCTAATTATCTTATTCTTAAAAGAAAACACATTTTCGCTCTTCTCACTAATGGCAAATGGCCATTAGTTTTGTTAATTCTGTTTTTTTATGAATAAAATATGCACAAAATAATTACTTGCCAGCTTGCAATACACTATTTTAACCACTAGCAGATGTGCATGTGCATGGTCTAAAGTTTGCGGGGAAGTGTGCACATTCTCACATTAAGATATTTTTATATAAATGCGTGATAACTGGGGCACGCACATTTGGGGTATATTTTGTATGTGCGCACAGTTTATAAATGAGGCCTCTGCTCCCCACGCTGCCCTGACAGAGATGCACCCCAGGTTTTAAATGAGGCAGAGGTGTGAATTGCAATGAGAGAGCGTAGTTAAGGGATGCTCCAATCACAGGAGGAGGGTGGTAAAAAATAAGTTAATACAGTTAAGCGCAGCAAATCTCCAAATCACAGCACACATGCAATCAATTAAGGGAAATCAGCAATCAATTAAGGTCAGTCACTGGTTAAAGCATGTAAACCTCAGTGAGAATTCTATTACAATGGCACCGGAGGAGATGGCTGCCATTTTACGGGAGTCTAACCAATTTTGATATTATGTGTTTTTTTGCGTTATTTGTAACTTATTTTCTACATACTGTAATGTTTCTGCCACTGTCTCCTACGACTGAAAAGAGCTTCTGGATATCAGGACAGCTATTACTCACCTTGGACTGAACTAAGTTTTTTTTCTTCAACAAGGATTTTTTCTTCAATGAGTTGGATGGTAAGGATGTACTTCAAACACCCGACAAGGCCGAAATCCCCTTCATTCGCAGGAGAGATAGGCCGAGATATCGGGGACATAGGTCGGGGTGCCTTGTTAGGATCCAATGGCGAGTGGGTAACCTGCCTTTACCATCAGTATTACTATCCAACATACAATCATTGGATAATAAATTAGACTAGGTACGATCACGAATATCCTACCAACAGGACATCAAAAACTGTAATATCTTATGTTTCACGGAGTCGTGGCTGAACGACGACATGGATAACATACAGCTGGCGGGATATGCGCTGCACCGGCAAGATAGAATGACAGATTCCGGTAAGACAAGGGGTGGTGGTCTGTGTATATTTGTAAACAACAGCTGGTGCACAAAATCAAATATTAAGGAAGTCTCGAGATTTTGCTCACCTGAGGTAGAGTATCTCATGATAAGCTGTAGACCACACTATTTACCAAGAGTTTTTCAGTTATATTTTTCGTAGCTGTCTATTTATCCCCACAAACCGATGCTGGCACTAAGACCACACTCAGTGATCTGTATAAGGCCATGAGCAAACAGGAAAACGCTCATCCAGAGGCGGCGCTCCTAGTGGCCGAGGACTTTAACGCAGGGAAACTTAAATCCGTTCTACCTAATTTCTATCAGCATGTTAAATGTTCAACCATTCAACCAAAAAACTCTTTACTCCACCTTTACTCTACACACAAAGATGCCTACAAAGCTCTCCCTCACTCTCCATTTGGCAAATCTGACCATAATTCCATCTTCCTGATTCCTGCTTACAAGCAAAAACTAAAGTAGGAAGCACCAGTGACTCGGTCATTAAAGAAGTGGTCAGATGACGCAGATGCTGAGCTACAGGACTGTTTTGCTAGCACAGAATATGTTCCGGGATTCTTCCGGTGGCATTGAGGAGTACACCACATCAGTCACTAGCTTCATCAATAAGTGCATCGATGACGTCGTCCCCACAGTGACTGTACGTACATACCCCAACCAGAAGCCATGGATTACAGGCAACATCCGCACTGAGCTAAAGGGTAGAGCTGCCACTTTCAAGGAGTGGGACTCTAACCCGGATGCTTATAAGAAATCCTGCTATGCCCTCCAATGAACCATCAAACAGGCAAAGCAACAATACAGGACTAAGATTGAATCGTACTACACCGGCTCCGACACTAGTTGGATGTGGCAGGGCTTGCAAACTATTACAGACTACATAGGGAAGCACAGTCGTGAGCTGCCCAGTGACACAAGCCTACCAGACGAGCTAAATCACTTCTATGCTCGCTTCAAGGCAAGCAACACTGAGAGCATCTGCTGTTCCGGATGATGTGTGATCACGCTCTCCGTAGCCGATGTAACAAAGGAGATGATTGTGGACTACAGGACAAGGAGGACCGAGCATGCCCCCATTCTCATCGGCAGGGCTGTAGTGGAGCAGGTTGAGAGCTTCAAGTTCCTTGGTGTCCACATCACCAACAAACTATCATGGTCCAAACACACCAAGACATTCGTGAAGAGGGCACGACAAAGCCTATTCCCCCTCAGGAGACTGAAAAGATTTGGCAGATCCTCAAAAAGTTCTACAGCTGCACCATCGAGAGGATCATGACTGGTTGCATCACTGTCTGGTATGGCAACTGCTCGGCCTACGACCGCAAGGCACTACAGAGACTAGTGTGTACGAGTAGTGTGTTTACTGCTTTTGTTTTTTACTTATCTATTGTTTACCTAACACGTATTTTTCAAAAAAATGCATTGTTGGTTAGGGCTTGTAAGTAAGCATTTCACTGTAATCTACACCTGTTGTATTCGGCGCATGTGACAAATAACATTTGATTATAATTCAATTCGTATAAATCCACCCTATGACACAGGCAGGGCACAAAGCATGGACTGTGTGTAGAGGAATTGCAGTAATTTGATTCCGTTGAGCCGAGAGGGCCACCAAGGTCTACCCATGAGTGCATACATAATGTTTTTTCTTCTTCTTCTAATAGACAATTTCTTTAGTTATTTTTTTTATTTTTTACAATAATGATTATCCAAGTGATTATCGTCTTAGTGATTATTTGTCTATGTATTAAGGACTAAGGTGTCAGTTACTTTGTTGCATCCATTAGGAGGTTGAATTTTCCAGTCCAGTCCACTTGAGGTGGTAAAAACCTTGCACGCTTCATTAATTGCAGGAGCATCTTTGGGTGAGCCGCAGTCAAAAAACAACAACTGCTGAGCCAAGCAGTAAAACAGGGCTGCAACGAGAAACCCATATTCTTGCTTCTTATATTGCATTTTAACAGTAGGGTTGCGTGGGTAAAATCACAAAAAAAAATAAAAGCCATATTACAACCTAAGTGTTGTGATAATTGCGTTGTTTGCTCTTTAAACTGTTAACTCATATGCCTTAAAACCGTGATATATAGGCCTAAAGGCAGAGACAATAAGACATAGTTGCAGAATAAATTCAACCATACCTTTGTTTTATCACAAAACCGGATGGACAGTTACATGACCTACAGCATGGTCAAGCAAGTTAATGTTTCCAACATTTTCGGACCACTGAACAACTATTGATTTAGAGCCACAGAGAGTACCACAAGTCGCAAAGAAAAACAGCAGCTTCCCCCACTATTCCAGCACCATTTCAACTTCAACTTCAACATTTCAACATCATCAAATCACCTCGGCTTAGTCTAATACAGTGACAACTAAAAAATACCAAAACACTTTAGTCCAATAAACGTAAGCTAAATATGATGTGGCTGTCCATGTTTCTGATTTCTGTGTGTGCGTGCGCATTCGTGCAAGTAGAAAAACATGTTTACTCACCCTACTTGTAGCGAAACACGAATGCCATCCTCTCTTTCATTAAACCGTCTATCACTCTGGCATACAGAACACAATTACATGTTTTGTTGTCCTAGGCCACCTATCTAAAATGCTTGCTCGCTAGCCAAACTTCAATTCAGGGGCAATGTTAGCTAGTTAACATTAGCCTTCTACATCTAAATACATATTGAACTTCCATCCTCTCAGTCCAGGGGCACAACAATGTATGAATTAATAGTTGGAACAGAATCAGCCAGTACAGAGAATTAAGTAAAACCACAAGTCCAAATCCCTGTCTCCATCCATGGCTCATTTTGGAAAGGGACACTTTTAGCTTGTTCAAATCCAAGCTGGCTTCCCTTGACATTCACAGTTGAGCTCACTCAGTTTAACTCAACACCTTTTTTTATACTTTTTTTGTCAAGGGAGGCCAGAATCACACAGGCTTCCCTTGCCTTTAATGCTACCGGTAGCAACAATGTCATACTCATTTGGACCAGACAGCATCAGATAGATGGCCTACACTTAGAGAGACAGAGGGGCGCTGTTTTGCTCGCTCGGATGCTGTGAGATACATTCAGCCTCTTGTGAATTTAAGGAACATTATGAAACACAGAGAGGCGAAAGATACATTTTTTTCTATTTTTGTATTGCTACATTTGTGGGGGAATCCTGGCTTCCATTGGCATCCATGAGTATACTCCACTGTATTTTAATAGTATTATTTTGTGATATATTATGTGAAGGTTTTATGGACGAGAAAAAAATGTATAATCCGAAACATGTATGAGAGCTCATCCTCCCAGGGTCTTAACCTGACTGCAGTTCAGCGTCCTAACCGACTTCAGTGAGCAAATTCTAACCTTCAATGATCACTGACATGCTGGAGAAGTGTGCTCTTCATGGATGAATCCCGATTTTAACTGATCCTGTGACCAACACATGCATATCTGTATTCCCAGATGTGAAATCCATAGATTAGGGCCCAATTAATTTATTTCAATTGACTGATTTCTTTAAATGAACTTTAACTCAGTCAAATCTTTGAAATTGTTGCATATTACGTTATTTTCGTGCTGAATGCACTTTATTAGCAACAATAGAACAGCGGACTACACAGATAGAAGCGGGCAACATCCGCTAGCCAAAACGGTAATGACATTTTATGCCTTCAACTGGGCAGGATGATATCAGCCAGAATGACATTATCATCATAGTCACCATCAACCCCTGCTGTGTAAGCACTGAAACTCATCCTTAATCATTACCTGTGAGTTATCCGCTGAGCAAGAGAGGAAGAGGGAGAAAAACAATTAGTGGGCCTTTAAGTCTGTGAGTGTAATTATCAATGCACTGTCAGACATCTCCAGACACAACATGAATCCAGGACTCAGAGAAGAAGAGGGATTTTCTGTGAGAGAAAGTGTGTGTGTGTGCGCGGGGATGTGTTTGTGTGTGTGTGTACGTTATGTATTCCTCAGGAGAGTTTTCATTACACTTCTAAAATCAGGAGAGCAAGTATACAAGCTGAAAAAAATTGGCACAATTGGAGCCCTCATCCCCACCTCTGTGGATTTAATCATAGACAAAAAGAAGACATATTTGCAGGTATAAAAATAAGCTTAACAAAGCAGGGGCTCTAAGGGATGTTGCAAAAAAGGGTTGATAACTCGCAAGAGATTGTTTCCATTTCCAGCTACATACAAAATCTTTAGATTCTGGCCATTTTTATTTGAAAACTAATGACAAGGCTGGAATCTCCAATCTTCACTCTCAAATTAACCAATCAAGTTACAGTGTCTCATTACATTGCTCCCTATTCAACATTTTAGATTGTCTTGTATAATCTGGATCTTTATACCCCTTTCATATAACACTTTGGTGGAATTAGTCCATTAAAAAGGTTTATGATCAAGGCATACCAGAGCCATATTACAACAATAACTTTAATCATTGAGCTCCATTGACCTTGGCCTCTAAAAAAAAAATCGAACTGGTTATGTTGTGAGTCTGATTTTGTGAAAGATCTGTGAAAGCCCTAACAAAGAGACTTGCTCAGGAGAAAGTATAATCCACAGAACTAATTATATTATACCTGATACAAGCTTCTACCTTCTGTAGCTGTTACTCACACAGTGCTTGAAAACCTAGTGTTGCCGGTGTCTTGTTTGCTTGCTTTGTAGGTTAATCTATGCCATTTAATGTTCCATGTACAGTAGCAGTTCTCTGCATGGTCATTTGTAAGTGTTGGTATTCATCTCAAGAATCTTCAAAGGACATCGGAAGATTTCACTCGAATTTAACCGAAAACAATGTTCTCTATGAGAACAATCCAAACAATGATAAAGATCAAATCAATAATATTCTGACACAGTATATGAAGTAGTAGCACTGTCCTGTTCTTCATTTTCCACTTTTGATGGAGGGAGTTCTTACATTGTGCCCAGAATTAATTCTATCCACCTTTCATCAGGCCACTCAGACTTCAGAGAGAAACAGTTTTGTTCCAGACGATCTGTACTGTTGGATACTGTACATCAACCATTCTAGCCTCATCTGCCAACAATCCATTTCTGGGACCAGTGGATGCACTTGAGTGATGGGAGTGCAAGAGTAGTGACATTCGGCCATCACCGAATGAGAAAGAGTCAAAAGATTGCCTCAGATCAGGGGAAATTGCTGTATCTTGGGCTGTTGTGAGAATATCTTCCCTTGTCCTCCTTCGCTCTCTCCTTGCCAGGATTTCAAGAGTAGCCTTTGACTTATGTTATCAGTTTGTGGTTCAGTGCAGTGCACAGTCTTGTGAGACGGCTATTTGGTGTTGGAGGATGCCGACAGCGTAAATTCCATTACCCTCCACCTAGATTCTCAACCAAGATTTCAAGGTTCAAGTCTCAGAGACTGTCTCGACAGAGGCGGATTTACAGCTGAGAAAAAACTGAACGTGGTTATTTGAGTTCATTCATTACTAATTAGTGCTTTAAAACAGCCATGCTGGAAAGAAACCCACAATCAACTCTCTGGCTCCCCTTTCCCCTCTCGAGAACTCCAATTGGACTGTTCTCCAATGTCTAATTGACAAGACGCAGCATTGAGTTCACTGGCAGGCTGAGTACGTCTCCCTCTCCTCTCAAAGGGCCACTGCTTAAAGAAGCGGCTTGCTCATTTCTCCACACACTGTTCACTAAATGCCTGGGTGTCCTCCATCAAAGGACGAGGCGGCAGGAGAAGGTTTCTAAACAGTCTTCCGTCATGTGAGGGATGATAATTAACAGTAATGGGGCTTACTCACAGAAGGGCTGAAGTCACTTTAGTGGATGGTGAAGCCGGAAGATTCAAATTGGAGGCATATTAGTATTTAATTAACACGCTTTTCTGAGTTAATTAAGGTCTGTCCTATTCCTTTCTACCACGGGAGACCTTTTCTGGAGGCCCAATCTTCTACCATGGGAGACCATTTCTGGAGGCCCATTCTTCTACCATGGGAGACCTTTTCTGCAGGCCCATTCTTCTACCATGGGAGACCTTTTCTGCAGGCCCATTCTTCTACCATGGGAGACCTTTTCTGGAGGCCCATTCTTCTACCATGGGAGACCTTTTCTGTAGGCCCATTCTTCTACCATGGGAGACCTTTTCTGGAGGCCCAATCTTCTACCATGGGAGACCTTTTCTGGAGGCCCATTCTTCTACCATGGGAGACCTTTCCTGCAGGCCCAATCTTCTACCATGGGAGACCTTTTCTGCAGGCCCATTCTTCTACCATGGGAGACCTTTTCTGAAAGCCCATTCTTCTACCATGGGAGACCTTTTCTGAAAGCCCATTCTTCTACCATGGGAGACCTTTTCTGAAAGCCCATTCTTCTACCATGGGAGACCTTTTCTGCAGGCCCAATCTTCTACCATGGGAGACCTTTTCTGCAGGCCCAATCTTCTACCATGGGAGACCTTTTCTGAAAGCCCATTCTTCTACCATGGGAGACCTTTTCTGCAGGCCCAATCTTCTACCATGGGAGACCTTTTCTGGAGGCCCATTCTTCTACCATGGGAGACCTTTTCTGGAGGCCCATTCTCGGCTACATTAAGGCTCAAGCTGAATATGACTGCAGTGTTGGACTGTGTTTCTCTAATCTCCTATTCCACGATAAGACATTGTGTTATGACTCACATAACCTCTGTCTGTGGTTTTGCGAAAGCCATTAACTTTGAAGTTATGGGAATATAGGAAATCAGCCATACTGACAGTTGGTACATTTCAGTATCATCATTATGCACAGTGCTATAATGAATCATTTATATTGCTTTACTAAATAATATGGTATGAAAAACCATACTGCATTATTCTCTTTATTGGACTAGACTAGTGCATCAGTAGTCAAATAATAGCCATTACCATGTAAAATAACCACATTAGGCACAAGCCCAGACATTTGTTTATTTGCCTGAAAGTGTCATGTCTTTAGCGCATTATCAATATCATAATATCAAGGGAGCGATTAAAAAAAAATAAAAAAAATAAAAAAAAATTGTATTTTAATGTTGGAAATAAAAAACCTGCCCTAGGCTGCGTTGAGGTGGATTGGTTAGTAGTTGCAGCGGATAATAAGTGGTGGTACCCAGGGACTGTTGATTCGTCACTTATACATTGCTATTATTTGTTTGTTGTACGGATGCCTACTCAATTTGCCTCAGCAGTTTGTGTTATTATTAATATGCAGAGTGTGTGCACCATTTATAATAGTAACACCACAGGAGTGCAGACTACATTGATAAATGTATTATTTATACCATAAAGATTTAGTTAATCTTAATTTTGTGACTTAAAATTAATGTTCATGTGCAGTACTGAATGACCTACATTTCTTCGAGAAATTCACCAGGAAAGTCACTACAGCAAATAATGGAACGTTCAAGTAGTATTCTTAAGGGTTTAAGGGAGAGTCCTATCTATCTTTACTAGTTCTTTGCCACCTTGCAAGAGCCACAGTACCTCCCAAAATGCATCTCTTCATCCCGTCTCCCTATGTCTCCATCCCTGCTTTCACACTCATCGGAAGAATTTGCCCCTGAATGATATATGGGCCGGATCCAGGGTGATGCTGTCATTTTTCACTGTGGTCTCTCCACACTCTCTCTGTCTCGGATGCCGGCTGGGCTGGGAAACCTATCTCGCTGTAAAATGGGGTCTCAAGCTCCTATATTTTTAATGGTAGCAAATAAATCCACCTATGATTTATGAGCACCCACTGGCCACAGCTTTTGGGGAGAGAGCCGCTGATCTGCTAGTGTCACTAACACCAGGGACACTAAATCATGCTATTAGTTATATGCAGGCCTCTACCATGTGAGCAGTTTGGAGTTGGAATACAAAGTACACTCAGTGGTGTAAAGTACTTAAGTAAAAATAGTTGAATGTACTACTTAAGTCGTTTTGGGGGGGTGTCTGTACTTTGCTCTTTATATTTCTGTCAACTTTTACTTTTACTTCAATACATTCCTAAAGAAAATAATGTAATTTTTACGCCATACATTTTCCATGACACCCAAAGGACTTGTTACATTTTGAATGCTTAGCAGGACAGGAAAATGGTCTAATTCACACACTTATCAAGAGAACATCACTGGTCATCCCTACTGCCTCTGATCTGGCGGCTCACTAAACACAACTGCTTTGTTTGTAACTGATTTGTTACGGATGCAAGCAGTAGAAACATCTTATGGAAGAGCGGGGACTGTAAAGTGGCACACACACACACACACACACACACACACACACACACACACACACACACAGGTACAGACACACGCAAATGCACACACACGCTAGCACACGCACTCTACACACACGTACATTGTAATATTGTTGTACGGTGGTATTATACATTTTGTATTGTAGATATGTAGTGGTGTAATAATGTTATATGATGTACTGTTTTATCTTTTGTTTTATGTGTAATGTGTTTGGACCCCAGGAAGAGTAGCTGCAGCCTTGGCTAATGGGGATCCCTAATGAATACAAATACAAAAATGTCTGAGTGTTGGAGTGTTCCCCTGGCCATCCATATATATATTAAATTGTGCCGTCTGGTTTGCTTAATATAAGGAATTTGAAATTATTTACTTTTGATACTTAAGTATAATTCAGCAATTACATTTACTTTTGATACTTACGTATATTTAAAACCAAATACTTAGTATTTTACTGGGTGACTTTCACTTTTACTTGAGTCATTTTCTATTAAGAAATATTTACTTTTACTCAAGTTTGACAATTGAGTACTTTTTCCACCACTGAGTGCACTTGTCTGTTTTCCAGGGTCTGAAACCTTGGAGTATCATTCAAGAGGTACCAACGTTTAGTGGTTGACTTAAAAAGAAGGAATAATGTTGCCATAGCGTTTTGGATTGACTTGCCAACTCCTGATGTCCTTTAGAATTCAATTCAAATGTATGTGACCATGTTGGCCTAGTTCGCCCCTGACCACCATTGTAGAACAAGGTGCGTTAAACAACCACCACTCTGTAATTACAATAGTTAACCTGCCCAGAGCAATACAATTGCATAATGATGTTCTGTTGCTTTGCTTTGTACCTGTGATCTCCTGTGTTCTATGCCTGTTTACATCCCTTATGGCGTGTTTTAATTGAGTTTTCAACCAAGTTAACAACCAATATGACAATGGGCCCTTGTTGACTTGTCACGTGTCAAATGGATGTGTCAAATGAAACGAAAAGAGATTCATTCACTTTTGGTTATGTTTTGTGTGTCTAAGGATGAACTACAGCATCTCATAGATAATTGTTGTTTAAATGTGTCTCCTTTCATTACTGATGTTATTTTATCTTCTCTCTTTCTTCTCCGCTGCTTCTATGATGATCAACCGTCCTTGTTTGCAATGTAGGTGAGTATTTCTTTAATATATGCCATGCTTTGCCTTAATAACTTGGATTCAGCCTCCACTCACGCACCATTATGAGAAAAGTACTTTGAGCAAGCAAATCGTTAGTGCATGAAATATCCAAATTCATGGTCCTCTCATCATGTCAGTATTTTATTTTTGTGACATTAATAACACCATTAGCTTCAGTCAATATATGTTCCTCTTTAATGAACGTATGCATTGAATTGTACTATTGTTAGTCACCATGGAAGTTGTCATTTGGCATTTCAGTCTTTTCAACCTTAGGGAAAAGAGGGTTGTCCTTCATGTTTCTTTCTTTCTTGCTTGGACTTGGTCTGGGGTTTCGGTTGTCATGGAAACCATGCTTTTCAACAGACTGCTGACATACTTGATGTTTAAGTCCCTAGCAACTGTAAAATGATCTGTCTAGGAGATTAATAAATAACTGATGATGAGGACGATTTGGGGGCCAGTAGAAGGGTAGAAAAGAGCCAGAGTAGAACAAACAAGTGAGTTTCATGTAAAGAGAGAGGAGAAATATTATCTATGGGAAAGAGGGAAAAATAAATGAAGAGACAGAAACACAGAGGATAACGATTGTTAGTGTCCAGATCAAAAGTGCACACAGTCCACGCCCAAAGCATTGGCATTTCTTAGAACACTACCAGATTAATTTGGCTTATTGTCCTGTAGCACTTTTAATTTAGGCCATGAATGTGCCTGAAGGATTTACTTGCCATACCTGTAGTTTCGGCTGGTTTACCTGCAATGGTGTCTCCCGGTACAGTCCTAATCTTTGAGGTTGACAAATACTGCTGGAGGCTAGATCAAACCCAGCTGATGCTCAGACTCTCACAAAGTCCCTGTAAGCCCTGCAGGCCCTACCCGTTGACTGTGGTTGACTGTTAAAGGTGCCCAAATCCTTTAAATGTTGGTGCAGAGACTTTCAATCTACCAGAGGAGGCAGCAGCAGGTCTCTCGCTGGGAGCTATCTCACCTCCTCAGGGGAACAGCGATGTCCCAGTTTCTGTACCTAGCGTCTCTCTGGCCATAGACATTTCCGCCTTCTGTGGCAGACCTGCTCCCAAAAGACTTTCTGAGATTCAGAGAAGAGGACTCGGCTATCACTCCTTCAGTGACTTGAGTGTTACAGTTGTGACGGGATGGGACCTAGAGGTTTTTACCCTCAGGGGTTTAGCACGCTGTGCAAGGCAGAAGGATGGCTATCCTGACAACTCACTGGAGTGATAGCCGAGGCCTCTTCTCTGAATCTCAGAAAGTATTTTAGGAGCAGGTCTGCCAGGGCTACGTTCTCCAATTCTCAGTTGCCAAGACCCAGGACCTCAATGCTATTCATACAGAGTTGCACAGTAAAGTGATCGACGGCAGTAGTATTTTCCTAATCTAACCTGACAGCTCTTCAAGCTTGTCCTCTTTACCCTTCCACTGCACCAGGCATCTACCCTAACATCAATCTACCCTAACATCCACGCTCTGTGTTGGTATACTGCTCAAAACTACAGAGGGACAGGTCTGTGTCTGGGTAGATCAGAGAAACGTCAGGGGACCCTTGTGAAGGTTTTGAACGCTATATGCGAATGGCAGTCAATTCATCCACGACGTGGAGAGAGCCTCAGATTAGGCTCAGCAGTAAAACAGTGTGAACTCAAAGTCGTCCGGTTCTTAATTATGTTTGAGAGATTCAGATCAACGGAATATTAATTTCTGTGTGGTGTGAAGGGGGGGGGGGGGTCAGGGAGTGGGAAGGCCCATCTGTGTCAGCTTTTGATGGGCCAGATCAAAATGGGGGCCTATTGGGGAGGTTCTCTCTCGACGCCACATGAAGTTTTCATCAGCACAGTCTTCATGGGGGGATAGACACTTCCTGGGGGCTGGGATGGAAGGAGAAAGAGAGAGGAGGATGACCCAGTGAGACAAAAACATTTTTATTTAACCTTTATTTAACTAGGCAAGTCAGTTAAGAACAAATTCTTATTTACAATGATGGCCAACACCGGCCAAACTTGGACGACGCTGGGTCAATTGTGCTGAAAAAAACATCTTAAAGTTCAGAGAGCCTTTATTATTGATCATATAGTATCTGCGTCAGCCAACCCTACAGTATTTTCTTTCCACACACAAAGCAAATAAACACAGGAAGCAGAATCTTGAATCTTGAGTCTTGAGACAGCCTGTGGTTTTTCTCTGCTGAGAGAGGAAGTCTGAAGTACTCTGGTAGCCACTCACCACTTCCAGGGGGAGGAAATTGAAACAGTGAAATAAGGAGTAGCCTGGGAGAAGATGGACCATCTCTAACCGAGGCAAAATTGCCCGGGTGATGAGATCGAGAGAAGTATAGGCTCGGACACCACACATGAGGGAATTTCGCCATGGGCCAATTGCTGAGGCACAGTGTATCTTTTATTCTTCATTCCAATCTCACTTTAGTGTCAACACAAGGCTTATGAATATACGTTTTTTTGTTTTTTTTCTCCCTCTCTCACCCTCCTCACAATTACGTTTGTAGTGCTGAGGCACATTGGGTTTGAGTGGTGGACTTAATACACTTCAGAATGAAATGTACATGCTCTTACCTGGCTCCTTCTGTTTTTATGAGAGAAGGCACACTCCATCACAATGGCTGTGACCAGTGAAAACACACAGATACAGTACATAGCCACACTGTAACATGTTACAGTATGCTGCAGCACCTTCTCTTTCAGTGGTTCCTTCATTATACTGCTCCCTTGTGGCACATCCTCCACATGTAATATTTCACCCAGAGAAAAACATGATTAGTCATTTCAGCCACAACAGGCAGGCAATGTTGTTTTCAGAGACTTGTCCCAAAGCCACTTGTGCGTTGTCTTGGCTGTGTGCTTAGGGTCGTTGTCCTGTTGGAAGGTAAACCTTCGACCCAGTGTGAGTTCCTGAGCTCTCCGGAGCAGGTTTTCATCAAGGATCTCTCTGTACTTTGCTCCATTCATCTTTCTCTCAATCCTGACAAGTCTCCCAGTCCCTGGCTCTAAAAAACATCCCCACAGCATGATCCTGCCACCACCAAACTCCAAGCGGGCTGTCATGTGCCTTTTACTGAAGAGTGGCTTCCGTCTGGACACTCTACCATAAAGGCCTGATTGGTGGAGTGCTGCAGAGATGGTTGTTTCTCCTGGAAGGTTCTCCCATCTCCACAGAGGAACTCTAGAGCTGAACATCGCTCGGCCCTTCTCCCCCATTGCTCAGTTTGGCCGGCTCTAGGAAGAGTCTTGGCGGTTCCAAACTTTTTCCATTTAAGAATGATGGAGGCCACTGTGTTCTTGGGGACCTTCAATGCTGCAGAAATGTTTTGGTACCCTTCCCCAGATCTGTTCCTCGACACAATCCTGTCTCGGAGATCTACGGACAATTCCTTTGACCTCATGGCTTGGTTTTTGCTCTGACATGCACTGTCAACTGAGACCTTAAATAGACAGGTGTGTGCCTTTCCAAATCATGTCCAATCAATTTAATTTATCACAGGTGGAGTCAAGTTGTAGAAACATCACAATAATAAAACAGGATGTAGCTGAGCTCAGTTGTGAGTCTCAGAGCAAAGGGTCTGAATACTTATGTAAATAAGATATTTCTGGTTTCTTTTTAAATAAATTTGCCAAAAATTCTTAACCTGTTTTCGCATTGTCATTATGGGGTATTGTGTGTAGACTGAGGACATGTTTTAATAAAGCTATAACATAACAAAATGTGGGAAAAGTCAAGGGGTCTGAAAAATTTCTGAATGCACTGTATATACAGTTTACTAACAATATATACCAAGGTTGTCTCTCAGAAGGTACGGTCCCAGGTGGACCTCTGCTGCTTCCGCTGTTGCTACCGTTTGTAGGCGTTCTCTCTTTTTTTTTTTTTATCTTCTTGATGAAATGAAAAAGTGATGGTGCCACTTTAATGCCAAGGAAACGTGGCGAGAGGGGGATGATATCACGCTGGCACAGGATTGGGAGGCAATCATGTGATCATGATGGATGCCCCTGCTCCTGTGAATTGCCACTCGCGTTATGAGTCACTTGAAATAGCCTACAGTGCCCCTTGACTGATTTCAGGGGCTTATCCCCCCTCTCCCTACTCTGTTCCAACTCAACACACGTTCTCTCTCTCACACACACACACATGTACACAGACACACACTCACACACAAGGTGCGCACACATTCCCACACAGTAGGTTGAATACGTTATTACACTATTCCTTCTTTTTCACGCTAAGACACAGATTGATTGGTATCAGGGTTGGAGAAGCATTGCTCCCATCTAATCGCCTCTCACTAGCAATCTCAAAACGTACTTAATTATTTTGGGGGGTTGGGCTTGAGGACTGCCTTAATTTGCTACCGTGTAGTGTGCAATTAATCAAGGGACTGCTAACTGACAGGCCTAATGGACACGTTAAGCTCCTCTGTGATTGGCTGCTTCTTCACCGTAGCTGGAACTAGACAAGCATATACTTCAGCACTAGTCGCACATACCAGGACACTTCCATTGAATTGAATGGGAGTGGAGTGTTGATTGAATACATCCATTTGCCTTCCCACCTCCTTCCTCTGTAATGGTGAAGAACTTTGAAATAATAGTGGCTACAGCATCTATCTTTGTATGATACTGAGATGTTGTGTTGTACTGGTATATTTGCTTCATGAAAACATTTCCGCTTGTTAAAATTAAAACTCGCCCCAGGGCTTTTGATTGCGGAGTGGTATAAAAGTGTTATGTCAACATTAAAGTACTGCAAATTTTAAAGACAGTCATAGGGGCTTTTAAGATTTCCAAACCTGGCACCCTTGCTCTTAACCCCCAGATGAGATTGAGGGAAAAAGAGAATGTCGCCTTAGGCTACACAATGAAATAAATATTTAACGTTTCAAGATTTAATGTCACATGCATAAGTACAGTCAACTCAAAACCCAACAATGCAGTAATCAATATCAATGCATTACTAAGAATAACAAAAACACACAAGATATAAAAATAAGAACACAGAAAGTAAGTAAGCTACAGTATATAAAGGGTCAGTTACAATGCCATATTTACAATGTGCAGGGATACTAGTCAACCTTCTGAGGGGAAAGAGGTGTTGTCGCGCTTTCTTCACAACTGTGTGAGTGGACCATTTTAAGTCCAGGGTTTGGACACCGAGGAACTTGAAGCTCTCGACCCACTGTGTTGAGGGTCAGCATGGCAGAGATGATGTTGCCTATCCTCACCACCTGGGATTGGCCCGTCAGGAAGTCCAGGATCCAGTTGCAGAGGGAGGTGTTCAGTCCCTAGGCTTGGTGATTGGATGGTGTTGAACGCTAAGCTGTAGTCAATGAGTGGTCTCACATAAGTATTCCTCTTACCTAGGTTGGTGAGGACAGTGTGGAGTGCAATTGAGATTGTGTCGTATATGGATCTTTTGGGGTGGTATGCAAATTGGAGTGGGTCTATGGTGTCTGGTATGATGGAGTTGATGTGTGCCATAACCAGCCTTTCAAAGTCATCTTGGCATGAAGCCTTAGAGTTCTTGTGAACAGGAATGATGGTGGTTAGTTTAAGACGCGGGGATTACAGACTGGGACAAGGAGAGGTTGAATATGCCTACCCAGCTGTTCTGCGCATGCTCTGAGAGCGTGCCCTGGAATACCGTCCGGCCCAGCGGCTTTGCGAGTGTTGACCTGATTAAAGACCATACTCATGTCGGTCTTCGGAGAGCGAGGTCAATCAGTCCTCTGGGTCAGTGGGGGCCCTCACGCACGGCACCGTGTTGTTATCGTCAAAGCGTGCGTACAGTGGTTGCTCGTTTGACATACTGCAGCATGGCTTGCAAGATGCTGCGGTATGGATCAGCTGTCGCCAATTTTTGCCGTTAATGTTGTTAATGCTCGTTGAAACCACCAGAGGGCATCTTTGAGGGCGTTTTTATGAAGCTTGTTTGAGCTTGCTTTCTTTCCCAAATAATCCTACAGTACAGATGCCCATGCAGGCCAGACGATTGATTGATTGCTATGCATCTGAAAACGCATAACAAGTTCATTAATTTTGGTTGACATGAAGCAAATAAAGGTTAAATAAAACCATAGCCTCAACTTCTATAGCACAGATAAATACTTAAAACGTGCTTTTCTGTTATTTTGAAAGAAAATTGTCTTAGTTTCGTTTTTTTATGACCTTCCTAAACAAAATATTTATGGATGTGTATTAAATTGATTGTTAATATTGGTAGGCTACTAGTTGAGTCCCAGATATTCTACTGTTAATATGCACGCCCCACATCAGACCTTCATGGCACGGTCAATAGCTCGCTGGGCTTTGGGCTCAACGGTTGAGTGTTCGAAACCTGCTTCTTTACAATATTTAACTTAATGTTTTAAAACTGTTTGAAAATGTTTATTAAGCTTATTGTAACCACAATGTCACAAATAATAATAATAACACACAATATGAGCAGATTAACTTGGTCAAAACATTTTCAGCCTTTAAATGCTTTATGATCCAAATGTTTAAAGTGCGTGTGGGTGACGGAGAGAAACAAAACCGTCAGTCCAAATGCATTTTCTGTTCTGTGATATTGAGTATATGTTTATATTTTACATTTGAGTCATTTAGCAGACACCCTTATCAAGAGCGATATTAAGCCTATGGTCACGGCATGTTTTCAAAATGCCGCCAGCTGTCCAACACTACTGTAAATAAAAACAGTGGTAAAATTATGTAATTTAATTAAATATAAAAAATTGAACAACGCTTTATGCATTTTTCGTTAGGGCAAATCTGGTCTTTTATTAATGAAAGCATCAAGATGTTGAACAAATACCGACATTTGGTAGTCCCGTGTAGCTCAGTTGGTAGAGTGTGGAGCTTGCAGCGCTAGGCTTGTGGGTTTGATTCCCACGGGGGACCAGTACGAAAATGTATGTACTTACTACTGTAAGTCACTCTAGATAAGGGTGTCTACTAAAATGTAATTTCCTTTTAAAGCACTTAAGCATCTCTACAGACCCAGCCTGATGCCTACCTCTCTACAGACCCAGCCTGGCCCCCTTCACCTCTATGTTAGAACACAGAGGTGTGTCATTGAGATCACCAACAGTGGCTTCCATTTGTTCACATTTTCAAAAGGCCAGTAGAAACCCCAAGCCTGGAGGAAGTGTAAACACTCCTTCTAAATGCATCATGATCACCCCTTCAGTGTGCACATTCTATCATGACAGAATCTCAACTAATTTGCGTTGCCCCCGGCTACCTCCTTTTCTTCCTAGTTACCTGTACTGACACTGCCTTGATCGCCTATTTTTATTCACATACTGTAGGTATATTTTCTTTACATGGATTCTTCGCGGGATATATTTTCAAACAAGGAAGTGCTGCGAGGCACGTTGGGCATTTTAACCAATCAGCTTGCCGAAAAGGGCCTTTATATGCCAGTAGCTAATCGGATGTCAGGAAATTACTCATATTTGTAATGAAGCGTCAGCGGAGTGAGGATCCATCTGCAGTTTATTGCAAGTCAGACTCACAAGCAGTAACAGATACAATAGAGACAGCGTAAGCTGGAACAGGCCGAGGTCAGGGTAGGCAGCAAACATGCAAAATTCCAAAGACAGGCAGAGTTCTGGGGAGGCAGCAAACTAACAGAGTCCAAAAGGCAGGCAAGGTCTGGGCAGGCAGCAAACTTACAGAGTCCAAAAGGTAGGCAAAGATCAGGGCAGGCAGAAAACAAACAGAGTCCAAGGGCAGGCAAAGGTCAGGGCAGGCAGCAAACAAATCAAGGGTATGAGAAACAGTCCAAGTCAAAACACGGGAAAAATACTAGCAAAAGGAATAAACGCTCAGAAAAGTTCACCGGAGCAAAACAAGACTTCGCCCTGATACTGTGTAAATGGAGTGCTTAAGTAGTGTGTGTAATGAACTGCAGGTGTGTGTAATTAGTCCCAGGAATGAGGGCCTATGGGAGATGAAGTCCAAAAGGTAACCAGTTAGTATTCGGGTGATGTCTCCCTCTGGTGGTGTGAGAGAGGTGGTGCGGAACCCTCATTCGTTACAGAGCCCCCTCCCTGTGAGCGGCTCCTGACGCGAAGAGGCAAACGACGCCGGGGTCTACCACGTTGTCGAGGGGCCGGTCTCTCCGGGTGCGTCCTGTGGAATTCCTCCATGAGGATGGGGTCAAGGATGTCCTCCGCATTGACCCAGGATCGCTCCTCCGAACCGTACCCCTCCCAGTCCACCAGGTACTGGAGTTTACTGCCCCGGCGCCTGGAATCGAGAAGTTCTCGAACCTGGTACGCCTCCTCGCCGTCAACTTGAATGGGTGGGGGGTTGTGGGTCTCTGCTTCCTCCTCCAACTCTCCTCTCGGACCACCAGCGGGTTTCAGAAGTGACACATGGAAAGTGGGAGAGATGCGATAATTATTTGGCAAGTCTAACCGAAATGAAACTGGGGTAATTTGTTTTATGATCTTGAACGGCCCAACAAACCTGGGATTGAGTTTTCGGCATGGAAGTTTGAGACGAAGATCTCTTGTGGATAACCAAGCCCATTGCCCCGGGGTATATTCATGACTGGGACGGCGATGACGGTTAGCTTGTTGTTCCTGTCTCCTCACAGCATGTTGTAAATGGGTGTGTGCTTGGTTCCAAGTTTCTTCGCAGCGCTGTAGCCACTCAGTAACAGAAGGAAGGTTGGAAGGTTCTCCAGACCAGGAAAATAAGGGGGGTTGATAACCCAGGACGCACTTGAAAGGGGTCAAACCTGTAGCCGGCATTCTGTGCATACTCGGCCCACATTAGGTACTTACTCCAGTCGGTCTGGTTCTGTTGGCAGTAAGCTCGTAGGAAGCGTGTAAGTTCTTGATTCATGCGTTCAGTCTGACCGTTAGATTGAGGATGGTATCCGGACGTGAGACTGACATTTATGTTGAGATGTTTGAAGAAAGCGGTCCATACTCTTGAAGTGAACTGTGGGCCCCGATCTGAGACGATATCCTCAGGCAGACCATAGAAGCGGAAGACACAATTACAGAGTGTCTCAGCTGTCTCAAAAGCGGTGGGAAGTTTGGGTAGGGGAATGAGTCGACAGGATTTGGAAAAGCGATCGATGACGGTGAGGATGGTGGTGTTGCCTTGAGATTTGGGAAGATCGGTAACGAAGTCAATCGCGATATGTGACCAGGGACGTTGAGGGATGGGTAGAGGTTGAAGAAGACCAGCAGGTAATTGACGTGGTGTTTTGGAGGTGTTGCATACGGTACAATTATTGACGAATTGAATGGTGTCAGCAGACATCGTGGACCACCAGAATCGATTTTTTAGAAGGTGTAGAGTAGCTGTAATACCTGGATGACCAGAACTGAGAGCTGCATGAACTTGATGTAGAAGTTTGTTTCGTAGAGGTTCTGGGACAAAAGTACGGTCTTGAGGGCATTCAGGCGGTAGAGAACCTTGGGCATTGGTTTGAGTGATCTCGGTCATGATGTCCCACTGAACAGGTGCAACAAGCAGTTTTTCAGGGATAATGTGTTCCTCAGACTTGGGCACATTCGTCTCCTCCGCTTGTCGAGACAGCGCGTCAGCTTTGGTATTCTTAGAGCCAGGTTGATATGTGACAATAAAGTGAAACCTGGTGAAGAACAGTGCCCATCGGGCCTGTCTGGGGTTCAATCGTTTCGCTGAGCGCAGGTATTCCAAATTCTTGTGATCTGTGAGAATCGTGAAAGGGTGCTGTGCTCCCTCTAACCAGTGCCGCCATTCCTCCAACGCAGCCTTCATGGCTAGTAGTTCACGGTTGCCCACATCGTAGTTTCGTTCGGCTGGGGACAATTTTCTTGAGTAGAATGCACAGGGAAACATTTTGGTTGGAGTTCCATGGCGCTGACTAAGTATGGCCCCGATACCTGTGTTCGAAGCGTCAACCTCAACTATGAAAGGAAGATTTGGGTCAGGATGATGAAGAATGGGAGCGGATGTGAATCGTGCCTTGAGATCTTGGAATGCCTGCTGGGAGTCGGTTGACCAGATGAGGCGAGATGATGAGCGTTTAGTCATGGTAGTTAAGGGAGCGGCGACCGAACTGAAGTTTCTTATAAAGCGCCTGTAAAAATTGGCGAAACCCAGGAACCGTTGGAGTTCCTTTACTGTGCGTGGTTGAGGCCATTCCAGAACCGCCTTGACCTTACTCTCATCCATAGCTACTCCCTCTTGACTGATGATGTATCCCAGAAATGACGTGGAGGTCTGATGAAACTCACATTTCTCGGCTTTGGCATAGAGTTGGTGCTGAATCAGACGTTGGAGAACGGATCTTACATGCTCAACGTGTTCATTGAAAGAATTGGAGTAAATCAAGATGTCATCAATGTATACCACGACCCAGCGATTGAGCATGTCTCTGAAAACATCATTAATGAATGATTGGAACACGGAAGGACTGTTAGCCAGTCCGAACGGCATGACTAAGTATTCATAGTGGCCTGTAGAGGTAGAGAAGGCAGTTTTCCATTCATCACCCTCCTTGATGCGGATGAGATTGTATGCGTTGCGTAGATCTAATTTGGTGAAGTATTTAGCCTGCCTGAGTTGTTCGAGGGCCGCGGGTACCAAGGGTAATGGGTATTGGAACTTGATGGTAAGGTCGTTGAGATCGCGATAGTCAATGCAGGGCCGAAGACTGCCATCCTTTTTCTTTACGAAGAAGAATCCGGAGGCAGCGGGTGAAGTTGAGGGTCTGATGAAACCTTTAGCTAGTTCCTCTTCTATATAGGTATTCATGGCCTTGGATTCGGGTTGAGACAGAGGAAAAATTCGGCCTTTGGGAGGAGCTGCCCCAGGTAATAAATCAATTGCGCAGTCACTGGACCTGTGAGGAGGTAGGTTACATGCTTTGGTTCGGCTGAAGGCAATGGCCAGGTCTGAATATTCTATCGGTAGGTCGGGGCTGTTGGTGTTCAATTCGGCGACATTAATGGAGCGTACTGGTAGTGGGGAGACTTGACTCAGGCATTGGTTATGACAATTTGTGCCCCATTGAACAATCTGTCCTTCTTCCCAGGAGATGTGCGGGTTGTGTTTGCGTAGCCACGGTAAGCCGAGAATGACGGGATTGTTAGGCGAATGAATGACATAGAGTTTGATGATTTCTTTGTGGAGGATCCCTACTTGCATGTGGACCTCCTCCGTGATATGTTCGACTCTTCCTTCTCCTATGGGACGACCATCTAGCGCCTCCACTGCCAAACGAACATTGCACAATGTCAGTGTGAGGTTATGTTGTTGCACAAATGCAGTAGATATGAAGTTACCGGCTGCCCCGGAGTCCAACAGAGCAGAAGTAGCTACTGTCTTGCCTTTGAAAGATAGTTCCACAGGTATTTTAATACAGGATGGGGAATGATTCATTTCAGTTTGTGGACTCACCGATTTGGAGGTATATGGAGTTGGTCGGATCGGACAGGTTGACTTGAGGTGACCAGCTTTACCACAATACATGCATAGATGCTGTTGCATTCGTCGTTCTCGTTCTTCTGGGGTTAGATGAGTGTAACCGAGTTGCATGGGTTCTGGATAAGAGCCAGCGACTTGTGTATTGGAGAAGTGTGGACGAGCAGGACGTCGTGATCGGATCAGATTATCAATCTGGATTGTCAGTTCAATGAATTCATTCAGTGTCTTTCCCTCGTCACGACAGGCTAATTCAGCTTGAAGTTCGTGACACAATCCTTTTCTGAACAGTACTTTTAATGTGTCTTCTATCCACTCGGTTTGGGCCGCGAGTGTGCGAAAAGTCAACGCGTATTCTGCTGCTGTGGTTCTCCCCTGTGACAGAGCGAGTAACTGATCCCCCGCACTCAGACCTCCCGCAGGGTGTTCGAAGACCTCTCTGAAGCGTTGTAAAAAGATAGTGAAGGAGGGGAAGATTGAACCATCCTCTCTCCACACAGCAGTGGCCCAGTCTAAAGCCTTTCCACTCAACAGCGAACACACAAATGAGATTTTGCTTGAGTCTGTGGGATACAAAGTAGGCTGTTGATTAACAAAGAGGGAGCACTGCAATAGAAATCCCTTACATTTACTTGGATTTCCATCAAATTTCTCAGGAAAGGCTAATCGTGGGTTTACAGCTGAGATAGGAGGGGTTATGGAGTTTACTGGGGCGGCAATCGGAGCCGATGCTGTCTCGGTTGGCGCTAACTGAAGACCCCGTAGTGTCCTGACGAGCTCCTCTGTTAGTGACGTCAGGTGACTGAGCTGATGTCGGTGTACGGCGAGCTGATTGGCTTGTGCGGACAGTTCTGATGACAGTTGCATAATGGCTGCTGGATCACTGTGTGGCGAAGTCTTCTGTAATGAAGCGTCAGCGGAGTGAGGATCCATCTGCAGTTTATTGCAAGTCAGACTCACAAGCAGTAACAGATACAATAGAGACAGCGTAAGCTGGAACAGGCCGAGGTCAGGGTAGGCAGCAAACATGCAAAATTCCAAAGACAGGCAGAGTTCTGGGGAGGCAGCAAACTAACAGAGTCCAAAAGGCAGGCAAGGTCTGGGCAGGCAGCAAACTTACAGAGTCCAAAAGGTAGGCAAAGATCAGGGCAGGCAGAAAACAAACAGAGTCCAAGGGCAGGCAAAGGTCAGGGCAGGCAGCAAACAAATCAAGGGTATGAGAAACAGTCCAAGTCAAAACACGGGAAAAATACTAGCAAAAGGAATAAACGCTCAGAAAAGTTCACCGGAGCAAAACAAGACTTCGCCCTGATACTGTGTAAATGGAGTGCTTAAGTAGTGTGTGTAATGAACTGCAGGTGTGTGTAATTAGTCCCAGGAATGAGGGCCTATGGGAGATGAAGTCCAAAAGGTAACCAGTTAGTATTCGGGTGATGTCTCCCTCTGGTGGTGTGAGAGAGGTGGTGCGGAACCCTCATTCGTTACAATATTGTTCCAGCTCAGCTAACTGGCTAAATAGCGATTTTCATAAATTAACTTTATGACATAATATCCACAATCGTTTGTCTCTACATTAACTAACATATTCCTCTCAATTGTACATTTTGCTTTACTAGATATGACGTTATAATTACTTAGATTTGCTTCCACCATAATGTTTTTGTCAGCCAACTTTGCTTTACAAAGGCACCAGCTATGTGTCCCCATAGCGTCAAATTCGTAATTGGAACCACTCGATATGATTGGTCATATAAAAACTTAAAGAGTGCTCTAAACTCCCCCTTGTGGTGGTCTGGAGCAATGAAGCCGTGACGCTGGGTACCTCTAAATCCTGCGGCAAAAGCTTTCATCTTTTATAGGAGGAACCACTGTACAATGCTTTGAGAGATGCATTGTTGGGGAGATCACGGCTGGGTCTTCCTTTGTAATACATAATGGAATGTGGCCACATGTGGCGGGCCTTGGAGTATATGTAATATTATTCCACCTTATACTTATTGTCCTTTTGCTCGTTTGATGACTCTGAGAAGGTCGTAGCGGGACTTCTTGTACTGTACGTCCGTGGCCGACATGAAAACATTTAAATGTGTTAACCCTCGCAAGGCTGCCGGCCCAGACGGCATCCCTAGCCGTGTGCCCTCAGAGCATGCGCAGACGAGCTGGCTGATGTGTTTACAGGCATATTCAATCTATCCCTATCCCTGTCTGCTGTCCCCACATGCTTCAAGATGGCCACCATTGTTCCTGTACCCAAGAAGGCAAAGGTAACTGAACATAATGACTATCGCCCAGTAGCACTCACCTCTGTCATCATGAAGTGCTTTGAGAGACTAGTCAAGGATCATATCACCTCTACTTTACCTGCCACCCTAGACACACTTACCGCCCCAATAGATCCACAGATGATGCAATCGCCATCACCCTGCACAAGGGTGCGTACTCAGCCCACTCCTGTACTCCCTGTTCGCCCATGACTGCGTGGCCAAGCACTCCTCCAACTCAATCATCAAGTTTGCAGACGACACAACAGTAGTAAGCTTGATTACCAGCTATGACGAGACAGCCTACAGGGAGGAGGTGAAGGCTCTGGGAGTGTGGTGCCAGGAAAACAACCTCTCACTCAATGTCAAAAAAACAAATGAGATGATCGTGGACTTCAGGAAACAGCAGAAGGTGCACCCCTCTATCCACATCGACGGGACCACAGTGGAGAAGGTGGAAAACTTAAAGTTCCTTGGCGTACACATCACTGATAAACTGAAATGGTCCACCCACACAGACAGTGTGGTGAAGAAGGCGCAACAGAGCCTCTTCTACCTCAGGAGGCTAAAGAAATTTGGCTTAACATCTAAAACCCTCACAGACTTTTACAGATGCAAAATTGAAAGCATCCTGTCGGGCTGTATCACTGCCTGGTACGGTAACTGCACCGCCTACAACCGCAAGGCTCTCCAGAGGGTGGTGCCGTCTGCCCAACGCATTACCGGGGGCAAACTACCCGCCTTCCAGGACACCTACAGCACCCGATGTCACAGGAAGGCCAAGCCACTGCCTGTTCACCCCTCTGTCATCCAGAAGGCGAGGTCAGTACAGGAGCATCAAAGCTGGGACCGAGAGACTGAAAAACAGCTTATACATCAAGGTCATCAGACAGCTAAACAGCCACCACTAGCACATAATGTTTACATATCTGGCATCACTCATCTCATATTTATATACTGTATTCTATACTATCCTTCGGTATCACAGTCATTTAAACAATGTTTACATATCTTGCGTTCCCCATCTCATTTGTATATACTGTATTCAATACCCATCTACTGTATCTTAGTCCATGACGCTAGTCCTTATGTATTTAGGCCTAATTCATTCCTATTGTTAGATAGTACTGCACTGTCGGAACTAGAAGCACAAGCATTTTGCTACACTCACAATAACATCTGCTAACCATGTGTATGTGACCAATAAAATTTGATTTTTTATGCAATAGCCCTGTCCTTCAGTTTAGCACCAATGTTAATCCAGGGATTTTGTTTGGGGAAACAGCGAACCTTTACTGTTGGAACAACATTTACACATTTACACCAGAAAACTTAACTTAATAGGAAGTTCTAATTTCACCGGAGGCCTGTCCTCAGCAAATGTTGACATGCAACACTTCCTTTAGGGTTCTTCACCAGTTATTTGAGCATAGACTTTCTTTTGTTGGCCAGATATTTAAGTTAGTATATCTTCTGTCATTAAACAGCCATTGCATTATGGGAAATCAGTCTAGTTCTAAGGTTAGATATTTCCTCTAGGTATCACCGTTTGATCAATTAGAAACTAATTTGTTTCTGTTTGGTTCGCTATACTTTGACAATGACCTGTAGCACATGCGTGGGCATGATGCGTGAGCATGACAAAAGCACACAGGGCAGGGCACAGCGATGGGCACGGACAGGGCTGCCAAAATGACAGGGTACCACAGGTACCACAGGGAGGGGAGAGAATTGAGGGTAAATGCCCCGAAAGTGCCACTGATCCAGCTGCTTCCTGACAAGAGAGCCCCTGAGTGCACTCAGCCTGGTATGGAAATGCAGGACAGACGTATTACTGCACTGCAGAGTGACAGGAAGGCAGAAGCAGACTCTCAAGCTCCCCATGTATCACTCTATCCAGAGTCATCTGGTCTGGGCAATATGGATGTGTGGGTGAACTTTGCTTTACCCCTGACTGTGAATAAATGGCTCCTAAAGGGGGTTAGCCCTCTGGGCTAAAGCTCTAGGCAGGGATACCAGCGTCTTAGCTGCAGAAGGATACTTGAAAAGAGGGTCATTTTTGTTACACATCAGTTTGTACCTGGTAAAGTGATAGATAGATCAAACATATTTTACTCGGAGGAAATTATACCATGCCAAGCTCTTTTCTGGATTGCAAACTGTGTCAGCATTGGAGAAAATCCAATCCAAATCATGTCTGTATCCTTCCAAATAACATTTGCTGTCCATACAAAGCCCAAGGCACAGGGAACTTGGGAAATGTAATGCTTCTTCCATGTGTTTAAAGCTAGCATTTCTACAAGGATGCACACAGCATATTGAACATTAAATGATTCTGCTTGAATCTTCCATCCCCTTCCATTTCTCCATTCATTTTCTGCCCCTGTGTATTATTGTCATTTTGGATCCCAGACAAAATGGTTGAGATGCATTCATATTTCTATACATTTTCCCTGGGAAAGATACATAGTGCAGATATGTTTGTGCTTGTACAAGCGTTTTGCAGGTCCAGTGCCTTTGTCAAGCTTGGGTGACAACGTAGCCGAGTAGTCCTTATGGAGCACCGGAGTAAAGGCAGAATGTGGACTGTGCTGTGGCCGTCTACCTGAGTTGCTCTTTTGGGGCTGCCACTCACGCATTATGAAATACAGCATCGGACCGCCACGCTATCTGTAGCTACATAACATATTATATATATATATTATATATACTGTGTATATACAGTGGGGAGAACAAGTATTTGATACACTGCCGATTTTGCAGGTTTTCCTACTTACAAAGCATGTAGAAGTCTGTAATTTTTATCATAGGTACACTTCAACTGTGAGAGACAGAATCTAAAACAAAAATCCAGAAAATCACATTGTATGATTTTTAAATAATTAATTTGCATTTTATTGCATGACATAAGTATTTGATACATCGGAAAAGCAGAACTTAATATTTGGTACAATTAATATTTGGTGCAATTACAGAGATCATACGTTGATTCACAGTTGAAGTGTACCTATGATAAAAATTACAGACCTCTACATGCTTTGTAAGTAGGAAAACCTGCAAAATCGGCAGTGTATCAAATACTTGTTCTCCCCACTGTATATATATATATCTCCCAATCTGCTTTAACCCACGAGGGGAGCTGTGTAGGGGAAGGGTGAATTATGGTGTGTCAGCACAGTGCCTTGGTCTTAATTTATGTGAGGCAAATATGGATATCTTTCTCTCTCTCTATCTCTCTCTCGTTCTCTCTCTCTCGTTCTGTCTCTCTCTCTCACGCGCTCTCTCGCTCGCGCTCTCTCGTTCTGTCTCTCTCGCTCTCGTTCTGTCTGTCTCGCTCTCGTTCTGTCTCTCTCGCTCTCTCTCGTTCTCTATCTCGTTCTCTATCTCATTCTCTATCTCGTTCTCTATCTCTCTCTCTCTCTCTCTCTCTCGTTCTGTCTCTCTCGCTCTCTCTCGCTCTCTCTCTCTCTCTCGTTCTGTCTCTCTCTCTCTCTCTCTATGCAAGTTCCACTGCAAGGCAAATGAAGTGCATCTAGCCAGCAAACGTTGGTTTTAACTGTAGGGCATAATTAAACATTGGGAATGAAACAGGATGCGAGGATAGGGATGAGAGGTGGGAGGTTGGTGCATCTTTACACTCCTACCCTCATATCCAGCATGTCTCCAAGTGGTTCCCTACCCTCTTATCCAGCATGTCTCCAAGTGGTTCCCTACCCTCTTATCCAGCATGTCTCCAAGTGGTTCCCTACCCTCTTATCCAGCATGTCTCCAAGTGGTTCCCTACCCTCTAATCCAGCATGTCTCCAAGTGGTTCCCTACCCTCTTATCCAGCATGTCTCCAAGTGGTTCCCCCGTCACCCGACGTGTTCATGCTCCGGCGGTCAGGCCGCCCGTCTAGCGGTTGGGGGCCCTCGATGGAGTTCTGTGCTGAGGCTGGGGAGAGTTAATTAAATCTGGGCTAATTTAACCAGCGGAGTTCGCAAGGCAGCCGATGGCCATCCATCCTCCATCCCGGTCAGGGACCACATAGCTTCCTGTAAAACAGAAAAGCAGAAGGGATGTGGCGCCCGAGAGCAGGGCAGGTGGGAAGGCAGGCAGGCAAGGGACAGCGTAGCGTTCGATTGAACAGGGGAGATCTGTAGGGCAAGAGAAATGTTCTACACCTGCCAAAGATGACTAATCGTATAAATGCCACACTATAAGCATGTTGTTGTTTGTCATTTAGTATTTGCATCAATTTCAAGTCTTGTATACCCAACAAAGGTTTTTTCCAATTCTCTCTCAGCATATACAAAGACTGCTACAATGTAGGAAATTGGTATGTTTGTGGTATGTTATGCATGACTACATGAATACAAGAATGTTACCATGTTAACTCAAACAATGAACACTGAACATCAACTGACTTTGTCTTATAAGTGCAGTGTTCTCCGAATGTTTAATGGTCATCCATTGAAAATGTGATAATTGGAAAGTGGTGGTCCGTAATGTTTTCTCTGTTTATAAATTTTTTAGAACCAACTATAAAACTAGCACGTTTTATGCTCTAGCTATGGCAGGGAGGCTGTTTGGTTTTGAAGGGATATTCTCATTTCTTTATGTCACCATGAAATATTCACATGGGTCGTGGGTGGATGGGTAAATGTAATGAACAAAAACATGCAACAATTTCAAAGATTTTACTGAGTTACAGTTCATAAAAGGAAATCAGTCCATTCATTAGGCCTTAATCTATGGATTTCACATGACTGGGAATACAGATATGCATCTTTTGGTCACAGATACCTTAAAAAAAAGATAGAAAACCAGTCAGTATCGGGTGTGACCACTATTTGCCTCATGCAGCACGACACATCTCCTTCACATAGTTTGATTTATTTAGGTATTTATTTTTGGCACTTTTTACAAATTATTTTCATCCCCAATTGGTAGTTAGTCTTGTCCTATCGTTGCAACTCCTGTAAGGTCAAGAGCCATGCGTCCTCCGAAACACGACCCTGCCAAGCCACACTGCTTCTTGACACACTGCTCGCTTAACCTGAAAGCCAGCCGCACCAATGTGTTGCAGGAAACACTGTACAGCTGTCGACTGAAGTCAGCGTGCGTGCACGATGGGACAAGGACATCCCGGTCAGCCAAACTGCCCCTAACCCAGACGATGCTGGGCCAATTGTGCGCCGCCTCATGGGTCTACCTGGATCAGTAGTGACGCCTCTACCACTGCAATGCAGTGCCTTAGACCGCTGCGCCAGGCTGTTGATTGTGGCCTGTGGAAGGTTGTCCCACTCCTCTTCAATGGCTGTGCGGAGTTGCTGGATATTGGCGGGAACTGGAACACGCTGTCGTATACGTCAATCCAGAGCATGTCTGTGAGTATGCAGGCCATGGAAGAACTGGGACATTTTTAGCTTCCAGGAATTTTGTACAGACCCTTGTGACATGGGCCATGCATTATCATGCTGAAACATGAGGTGATGGTGGCGGATGAATGACACGACAATGGGCCTTAGGATCTCGTCACGTTATCTCAAATTACCACCAATAAAATACAATTGTGTTCATTGTCCTTAGCTTATGTCTGCCCATACCATAATCCCACCACCACCATGGGGCACTCTGTTCACAAACTGCTTGCTCACACGACGCCATACACGTGGTCTGCGGTTGTGAGGCTGGTTGGATGCCAAATTCTCTAAAACAATGTTAGAGGCGGCTTATGGTAGAGAAATTAACATTAAATTCTCTGGTGGACATTCCTGCAGTCAGCATGCCAATTGAACGCCCCCTCAAAACTTGAGACGTCTGTGGCATTGTGTTGTGTGACAAAACTGCACATTTTAGAGGCCTTTTATTGTCCCCAGCACAAGGTGCACCTGTGTAATGATCATGCTATTTAATCAGCTTCTTGATATGCCACACCTGTCAGGTGGATAATTATCTTGGTAAAGGAGAAATTCTCACTAACAGGGATGTAAACAAATTTGTGCACAAAATTTGAGAGTAATAAGGTTTTTGTTCAATTCATTTCTGGATCAAAGAGCACTGCACATTCTTCCCTGGTATACATATGATGGCATTTCACAGCGCTAGGACCCAGTGACAGAAATGGTGGCCCATTTGTACTTTAATATGATCCGAAAGTAACCTCTTTAATAATAGAGGTAATGGAGTGTGTATGTGTGTGCGTGTGTCTATCTGGGTATGTAGGCCTTTTCTTTACATTATTCATGACACAAAGGAAATGGTATGTTCGTATAGGCATTGCCAAAGAGAGGAGTTTTGTGTCTCCTGTGGTTGGTGAAACTAGTGCCCTGACGGTGAACCTCAAACCTTCTAAAACCTGTAAAATCAATGGCTTCCAGCCTGGTTGATCCCAGAGTCGCCATCCAGTCTGCCCTCTCCTTCACATCTCCCTCACCCCAAAAAAGTTTACAAGGGCTGAATAATTCAGCTGTTCAGACTCCATCTAAAAGCCTCCCATTCATAATCTGAGAGCCTTGCATCATTTCCATTCAGTGTTAATGATTTATTTACCTACTCTGCATTACTTAATTTGGAGGGCTAAAGCTTATGGTGATTCCAAAGATGGCCTTGACCGAGGATGGATGTTGCTCTCCGATGATAGGACAGTAACTTTCACCATCTTACACCTGTGAGATAATTCTAATAATATCGGCAGGTTTGGTGCTTTGTTTTTTTTCTTTCATTTGGCCAAAATTTAAGTTAGAATCGATGTGCCTGTTCACGTTCTGCTAAATGTATTATACAGCATACACAGGGAGTGCTCAAAGTATTGGTCACATCCATGATAGTTAAGAAAAGTACAACATCATGTACTACTGTACATAGCGAACTGTACATATGCGTGCAATGCTTCGAAAAATGTCTATGGTTTTGTGCTACATCTTTGATGCAGACATCTTTGTCATGTTGCTAATTATCTGATGCTACCTAATCTATGCCTTTCATCCAGTATAACAACGGAGCAGCTTCTATTATGTTCATACATGCACAAATCAAACTGGCGAGTCATTATGCGCTTACTCGTCCCTCCCCAAAGCTTTTCGATATACCTTCCTCACGTTAGGGTTAGTATGTAGACACCCAACACTGAATAATCTCTTCCCACATATTGACTACCCTGCGCTCTGTGGGAGACTGCACAGTGCTGTTAACATCGTGGAGGAGTTAGACCCGGAGCCAAAGGGGTTTAAATGTGTGTCTGTGTGCCTGTGATTCGCTCCTCACACCTTTTCTATTTCTCTTCCTTTTCTTCCCCTCCTTTCTCGTTTCTGTCGAGACACCATCATTAGTGCACTGTGCTTTGAGTAAAAGGTCCCTCGGGTGGATGGAGCGAAGGGATTGTGTTTACTACAACACTTTTCTGCCGTATACAGTGTTCAGTTTGGACCCTTGATTGTGCCCAGTAGGCCTATTGCAATCAGAGCCTCTGCTCCTTACCAATCCTCCAGGGATTAATTAACTAGCGCATGTAACTAGCTAGCATCCTCGCTTGCGTTTACCTATTAACAGACAAACGGACCGCTTGGATTCACTCAACTGGATTCGCTCATTCAGTCAGCCATTGTTTACCAAACGACCCCAAGTCCTGCTCCTGTTTTGCAAGATAGCTGACGACTGAAGTCTGGAGTTTTTCTGCTGTTCTCCCTGAGGTGTTATGATTGAGTCTGGAGACTGGACGCTGCCTGGACTGGACAGAGTGCTGCTATAATACTGCTGCTGCTGTTACAATGGCTCCTGAGAGATTTCCTGGTCATCGGTAGAGACACATACGCGGGATGAAAGCGAGGATCCACACCACCACAGGGAATGCTTTTAGTGCCTGGGATTGCATCTTGTGTCATCTCTAATAGCAGTCTTTTCTGATTGTCCATGGTAAGATAGTGTTCCATTCAGTCTAGAAATGTAGCTACACCTTTTGTGGTCATGCTGGGATAATTGAAGCTTGTAATCCAATCACAGTCTTTCTTCTATTTCACGTAATAGTCCCGTATTGACATTAGTACTATTCAGAATCAATCTAAGATCTAGATCTATTGAGTTTGGATTAACTGATTTAATATATTCATGACATTTTACTGACAGCAACATGTGTTCATTGTACCCTGATGCTAAAGGTAATCTCCCATGAGGTTTACAAGAGGGACACAACAAGCCCTACTTCTACCAAAGGGAAATCAAGTGAACACATTTTACGATATGTAATGTGTTCAAGGCTTTTTATCAGAATTCATCATTGTGGGAGAATGAAGTCTTTGTTTGTGCAAATCCAAGCCAGCTAATCAAAACAGTGCTACGTGGGCTAAGTCCTACTGTGACATCACTATGTCATGTACCTCTTTAGTCACACAATGACAGATATGTAGCACCAAAAGTGAATATGGGACCATTTGCGACATGGTTGAATTATTGAGAATAGCTCTAAGTTTATCCCAAACATGGCGTCTTAAAAATTGAGAATCAGATTTGACAATGAGAGCTATTCACATTTTATGAATAGTGAAGAATGTGAGAATTGATTTAGTGGTCTCTTTATGCTCCTTCTCCGCCCTGGGATGGGATAGTTCACAAGGACATATGTACTGTATAGATTCAAGCAAACCTGATTGTGTTCCCCCTAACAGTACAGAGAGGATTTCAAAATTAATGTTACTCTCTCCATTATTGTGCAGATAAAAATAAAAATTGCGTTGCACTCCAGAGCGACGTTACATAATTGGTTATCCATTCTTTTATGTGTTGAACAAGGCAGTGGGAGGAGTCTACATGGGCATTCATTTAGCTTCTTAAGGCACCCAGTGTACCTAAGCTCTCCCTCAACTCAGGTGGGTTGGAAACCTGACCCATTATTGGCTCCTGTGGTACATTGTACTCCCAATTAACATACGATGATACTTTGAGAGGCCTCACTAAAGTGCTGAGGTTTGGGGAAAAACAGTTAAACAATTAATCTTGTTTGGATGGCAATCCTTTATTATGAGAATGTGGTGGTGGGAGAGAGGCTTGGGCTAGCTTTTCCACACGGTGTATCTGTAAATTCTTTCAGCTGCACCTTAAGAGAATTTGATGAGTCGATTTGGGGCTTTGTTTGAGGGACTTAGGAAAACGGGAGCCCTTGCAGTAAAAGCGAGCAAGTAGGTATTGGAGACCTTGTTTTGGTAAATGCTTTATTTTTTGTGATCCTTTTTAAAATAATGTTTTTTGGGGGGTAGGGGGATGTTACAGGTACAATAAACACTAAAAATAAACAAAAATAATTTATCCTCCACCCCCAACCTCCCATCCCATTACCCCAACCCCACTTCAACCCCGCCACCCCACCCCCCCACCCCTCCTAGCAACCAGGGAAAACCCTCCCCACACCACCCCTTCCCTGTAGGCCTGAAAGCAAAGCAAGTAAAACAAAATTGTGTTTGGCTTCGTATATTGTTTATTTGTATGTCTTAGGCTATAGCTGAGATTATTCTTTACAGAATAAAGTATATTTGTCCAGGCCTTAATTGTTACTTGACTAGAACCATTCAATCCAAATGTTATAACTTAATAGTAAACGAATCCACTGGCGAATTGGGATAGAGTGAGGTGATTGCCATCTAACAGGTAACATCTTTTTTTTTGCAGAAGTGCTGCCTGCCAGCAGTAATCATCTCTGATTGATTGAGAGATTCGTGCACTTCTAAATGAATTGTGTAACTTTGTCCCAGAAGCATTTAACTGCAGGGCACTGACACATCATATGAAGGAATGTGCCTACCTGAATTGGGGGACACTTTGAACAGTTGGGAGTTGGGGCTGATTTCATTGTAAAATGTTACCTTGATGTTTAATACATTCGACTTAAAATGTATAATTTGATGGTTCGGATTATGGTATGCCAAGGTCATATTTTTCCATATTCTGTTCCAGTTAAAGGTTTGTTCAGATTCACTTAGATGTGAGGACCATTTTTATTTTTGTGGATAGCTCAGAATAGGAGCTTTCCAAAAGTGTATTATATTATTATAAAGAACAGTCCTTTCGGAAGTCTAGTATTTATACAAAATTCCTATTTACAATGACGGCCTACCCCGGCCAAACCTGGACGACGCTGGGCCAATTGTGCGCCGCTCTATGGGACTCCCAAACACGGCCGGATGTGATACAGCCTGGATTTGAACCAGGGACTGTAGTGACGCCTCTTGCACTGAGATGCAGTGCCTTAGACCGCTGCGCCACTCGGTAGCCCAAAACTATATACATAGGCCTAATAGTACTGTAGAGCTCATTATACATGCACACAATATAGCTGGGTCACCTTGTCCTGCCCGTAGGGGTCCACTGCCCTGTAGCGACCCAACCCAACACACTCCATTCAGCTTTAGAATCTTAGTGAAACATTCATTATTGGTTTCAGGTGTGTTAGGTCAAGGCCAGAGTGACAACAGTACAGCAGACCCCCAGGGCCAGGACTGAGAAGCCCAGCAGCTAGGGATTGCCCAAATCTACCCTGACATGGGCATGTTTTGAATGCAGACTCCCTTTGTCATACAGTATTCCATATAAGGCATCCAGACCTTATGAAAGTTGCACAGTATACCCTTAAAACAAATCTAGTGATATTTTACATAACTTTACATTTCTTCCTTACATTGTGTGGGAGGATAACCAAACTTTCAATTAATTGCAATGCATTTATTTAGCACCATAGATTCTAGGTTACACAGTTTCTTCTGTTAAGTCTCCAGTATCCTCATCAATCTACACACAATACCCCATAACGACTATATATGCTGTATATACAGTACCAGTCAAAAGTTTGGACACACCTACTCATTCCAGGTTTTTCTTTATTTTTACTATTTTCTACATTGTAGAATAATAGTGAAGACATCAAAACTATGAAATAACACACATGGAATTATGTAGTAAAAGTGATGAACAAATCAAAATATATGATGACAGCTTTGCACACTCTTGGCACTCTCTCAACCAGCTTCATGAGGTAGTCACCTGGAATGCATTTAATATAACAGGTGTTATTTGACAAGAAAAATATGGTAAATACAATTACAAGAAAAATATGTTTACTATTGAATTGTTTTAGAAATCAAGTTCGTTAATTCATAATATTTTTGCAAAAGAAATTCACAATAAGGCCTTATAAGAACCCCTGGTAATTGCTTTCTATTGGATTAACTCAAAACCTGTTGAACTCGATTGGTACGGTGCACTCAATCCATTGTAGTGGAGTTGCTACACGCCTTGGAGGAATGATTGAAGCGAAGACTGCTTGAAATCATTTAAATTGTTGGAATATCTAATAAATAAAAACAAACACACACAAACAACCACAAACAATGATTTTTTGCTATTGGATAGTGACACGTTGCTGAGAGCTGTGTCTTACATAATAGTTAATTAGATAATCAATTTAGAGGACATTGACTGTGTTTTTTGCATATTTAATGAACTTCTAATAAAGAGGTTTTAAATCTGATATGTCTGAAATAGTGTTGTATGTAATGTCTAGCTAATTAAGATTAATTCCATAATTCCATTCTACAGTTTAGATTAACTGCCACAGCCACAGTATTTAGCTGCTTCTTCTGGTTCTTTGCAATTGACACAAATGATGTGTTCAATGTGCTATAGTGGCATGAATAGTCATTTTTGTTGGTTGATGCAAACTGTGCTGAAGCAATCTATCTTGGCACTATCTGTTACAGACCTAAACCCTGACCAAGCTGATATCAGAGCCAGACTAATATTGCAATGTGCATTGCTTCAAAAGCCCCAGGTTACAACATAAATATTTGTTGCTACATATTTTATGTATGGCTGCATACAGCTTTAATGCAACCTCGTATTTTCGAACGCGTAAACATTCTAAAAAATGTATGGAAGCTCAATTAAGCTTACACAAGCTTAGCTACCTTTTCCCGCATTCTCACTTTCCAGTCAAATATTTGAAAGTTGAGTGTTCCCTACGCAAACAGTAAGCTACTGTAGTCTAGTATTATATCACTCTGCCAGGTTTAGTCCTACTGTTTGGGTGCTATCTTTATATTTATGCTCAAGATAAATACTTTTTTTCCAAAGAAAGATCCTCTCTCTTTTCTGAAAGAATCTTCACATAATGGATAAAAAGGGTTTTGACAAGTTTAAAGTGATGGGCGTACTAACAGGGAGTCAGCAGAAAACATAGAACTTCATTGGTAGCTGTGCTGGACCAGAGACACATCTCTGTAGCAATGATGTTGCTTGATAGTACCCCTCACCTCTCTCTTTGCGAGTTTCTCGTAGAGTCCAGCAAGCCAAAATAGGGAGTTAATGTTATTTATAATAAGGGTTACATGGAGAAAATCGGACCTCTCTGAAATTGAAATGAATGACCCACCCCCCTATTTTACTTAAACCCTCCCTGAACGCTTGAAACAAAACAAGTGACCCTTTCCTATACCAACAATAATCATTAAAACATTGAGGGTAGTAGAGAACATGTCTACCATTTACCCTCACTTCTTGGACAGACCAGAGCCTTGGATATGCAGTTTTAGAAACAGTTCTTCATCCTGTATGTATTACATGACAACTCAGGAATTTTGATAGCACACGGGCCAGAAGTGTGTGGGTTCACAGACCACCGTGTACAAGAGTAGGGGTGGAAATATCTCCTTTATAGTAAAAGCATTGCCTGAATCTAACATCGAATTTGCTGGTCCGAGGAAAAATTGTTTTTTCATGCAATTCTACGTAATTTTTATATATTTTTGAAATACCACACAAATTACCGAAATTACAGGCTATGAATGGACAGAGAGATAGGCCTAGGTGTTCATCTTATCATATTTCTCCAATGCTAAATCAGTGTGTCTTGTTTGCAACGAAACTGTCCCTGTTTGCAATAATACAATCTTAGACATCAAAGGAATCTGAGCATGGTACTTTCAAAAGTTAGGCCTACCTTTCCAACCCACACAGAGTAGGCTTACCAATGCAGAAAAAAGGTCAGCTTTAAGTGTTGGCTGCTCTTCTTCCATGGATTAACCCAATGAGAGAAGGTCACAAGTGTTTCCCTAAATGCTGTCTGTGTTTAAACATCTTCTATTATTCAGAAATTGAATAGCTTAATCCATTGATAGTGACAGAGTTTAGATTACTCCCCAAGCAAAGTAAATTTTTTGTATCCTCGGCTATAGAAATTTGTAAGCATCGGAGGCACGTCTTTCCCGGGTATTTATTACAAATTTATTATAGCATAAAGCATTGCGGACCAAAGGGCTGTTATAGATCACTTTATATAAATCCAAAGCGGGTGCTTTTTTCCATTTTCTAAAAGGTAGGTTGATGGCATACCCTCTCATACCCCCTCAATTTGAGTCCTGGTTTAACTTAATAGTCCTTCACTGACACGGAGGTAGGCTAAGTTAAATCTATGGATATAGCAGCCTATAGCCTAATGTTGTCTGTTAAACAGGTAGGCCTACTTCTTATTTCTTAAATAGCAAGAAATAGGCTGAAACACAAAGCCCTCTTGTTGTTAGTAAAGTCTAATTAAAATGAAGACGGTTTAAATAAATTATGCCTACACGAATTTGCCTACTTTCAGCGCCATGAGCTGTCCATTTCCGATTGATTGTGCCACGGCTGCTGTTCCATGTTTCAGCACCACAATTTAAGTTACTCAAATCTGGCTTATTGTGAGGTTAATAACTCTGATAAATACATAATTGGTAAGAAACATGTTGTTTTTATTAAAATCCATTAGAGTAGTAGTAGCAAGCTGTCAAAGTTGACCTCATCTTTGCGCTCTCCTTCGCAAACTCAACAGAACATAGGCTATAGGATAGTCTGCCCGCAACATATAGCATTTTCTGGACTAGGTCTAATAAAAAAATTATTTTGTTAGAAGCCTTCCACTATCCTGAACTGCCACTGTAGGCAGAAATACTACTACATCTGTACACAGCACAGCATTGGTCAGGCAACACACAACGTTTTTGATCAGCAAGAGCAGAGCAGGCCGGGGCCCAGGGTTGGAATATCCATTGCATTGAATATCCTTTTTTTATTTACGCCATCCCAGCAGCTAGCTTAACTTTGCTCTGTGCTTCTTCGAGCACACACTGTGTAGCCTAGGCTATGGATAATTTGATTGAGACCACACTAAATGGCCTGTAGGCGCACTTGATATTGCGCACCTAGCGGAGAATCGGACACGCATAGATATACTGTAGAGCCTAATAAGCAACTAATGTCATCAATTAGACATTGTTTGACCCTCCACTGGACTAGATTTTTTTTTTTTTATACTAAACCCTCCCCTTGACTGAAATTGAAAGCATGACCCTTCCCCATATTCCTCCAGGTACCAATTCTGTACATGTTGAACCATCCGTTAGAGAAAATTATTCTATATCATTCTGACTCATAGAAATTACTATTTTAAAAAACGACAAGGTGTTTTAATGTATAGTCATTGCAGAGATTTGCTCTCTTTAGCATTCATATCCATATGGCATACGAGATGATGTACCATTGAACATCATTATTACAAAGGGTGACTGTTTTAATGCATAAGACAGCTACATCATCCAAAGAAGGCTTTCTGTCGATTTGTAAAGACAACTTGCCCTAATCTTTTTTCATGGTCAAGAAGAATGTATGAAGTTGCGGAATTCTGATGCAATAGCAACAATTATTACATGTACATGTATATTAAAGCTGAAATATGTAACTTTTCTGTCACTCATTCAAAGCAAGTCTAAGAAGTGGTAGATCTGTTCTGTGCGCGCATTTTTTATGCTTCCGTTCTTAAGTTTTTTGTCTTTTACTTTCAGTTTTGTACACCAGCTTCAAACAACATATATCTTTTTTTGTATTTAACTAGGCAAGAACAAATTCTTATTTGCAATGATGGCCTACCTACAGAGACAGCCATAGTAGTACGGCACCCCTGGACAAATTAGGGTTAAGTGCCTTGCTCAAGGACACATCAATAAGTTTTCACCTTGTCTGGGATTCGACCCAGCAACCTTTCGATTACTCACCCAACGCTCTGACCATTAGGCTACCTGCCTCCCTAATTCATTGTTATAAGGGTTTGGATGGTACAATGATTCTCTACACTTGCTTGTTTTGTCTTTGGAATAGTGACATTGTGTACTTTCCAGGAAAATAGGCAGGTTTTTCGACTCAGACCTTGACTTTGAGAAGGGATTGTGTGACGATTAATTTAGCAACCACGAAGCAGCATGACAACTTGATCGCGATTGGTCGACAGTCTGCTGTGAGGCGTTATGCTGTACGTTCCTACATTCATTGACCAATGGGATCCTATCTCCTCCTTTCTCTAATATCTCTGACATAGCTTGAGCTGTTCCCCCCCCCCCCCCTGCACAAAATAGATCACATCAAAGTGTGTTATTCTATCCAAATTACAGTAAAATTCCTTTATGTAGGAGATTTGTCTGCAGATGGTAGACCGTATCTCCGCACTCCTGACTTGCTGATCATTTAAGTCGCATGATTATGACTCGTCCTCCTCTTTTCCCTCTCACAAAGTGCTGGGTCTTCTCAATTACATTCCATTTCCATAGTTCAGCCCAATCCCACCCTCCCCCTATTGCAAAAAAGTCTCCATCCAGTCTCAAATTTAAGCATGCGATTGATTGGTAAAAATAGACAGTTGTGTGAAAGGACATCGGAAGCCTTTTCTTCCCATTATTTCCAGAATCAAGGGTATGGTATCTGTCTACTTTAAGGGGACATTCTAAGTTTCTCAACTAGACTCTGCGATGTCCCGGATCTCTTAATGGAGCCCCTGGGGCCTTGTCATACATTATATATGTCCAATGTATTGGTACCATATCACCTTACTTTTGTGCTCAAGGATCCTTCTTATACTTTATTCAGAAGTGATGGCTAAAAGTTCCCCCTCTCATGCTGTCAAGTCCTGTGTTGGGGAATTGGTGGCATCCCCCTGAACCCTCCTTGTCCCCACCTGTCCTCTCATGCAGGGTGGGAGGAATGTGTTTGGTGATCTCTTTCAGGACCCTTGACAATTCATTAAATTTCCATCATGGTGATAACTTCATTTTTTGAGCCTGCAATGATTCAGTTCCCTTAACCTGTTCAAAGGTGACACTTAGTCAGCGAAGCAGTTTTAAAACTGATGGCCGACTATTGGTATCTGGCACAGTTTTTTCAAGTCTAATGTGAGGAGCTATCATCTGGGATAATATATGCAGCATAAAAGAGGCGTGTACGCATTGGACAAGACTTAAGTGTGAGACTGTGGTTGTGGCAGTTGTGAAGAAATGTCTATACACCATGATAGAATTCTACCCAATTATGGCCAAGTCTTGGGATGTTGCTGTGTATGCATAGAATGATGCATTTAAGTGTCAATAACCAGTAAATTGGGCCTCTATTTTTATTTAACCTTTATTTAACTAGGCAAGTCAGTTAAGAACAAATTCTTATTTACGATGACGGCCTACCAAAAGGCAAAATACCTCCTATTTGAGGAGAGAAGCAATCTACATGGAACCAACTCCGGTATAGTCTGTTCTGTCATTCCACCTCTCTCATGGCCACAGGCGTGGCAGTGACGATGCTATGCCAGCAGTATCTGAATGACCTACTAAGCCCACTTGGATACTATTCTGTAATTAATTGTAGGAGGCCCTACTGGGCCTACCTATCTGGACCATCTGGGCCTTAATTAGTCTGGCTCTTTATCTTTATCTGTTTTATTCTTCCTCTGCCTTTGCCCACAAACGTAGCCATTACACTGACTCATGCAGCATCCTCGGACCCAAAACCTCAAAGCCGTTGAGGACCTTTCAGAGCATAACGGTGGCTTCGTTTGGCAGATTTAGCTGCAGTAACACAAGTCCTGATGAGAATTGTAGGACGGGGGCACACCAGTGTCAAAATGGAATTCAGCTCAATTAACGGATCCCTTGAAGCTCGAATCCTTAAGGGAAGAGATAGGCCTCATCCCACGCAACTGTTTTTCGAAAGCAACAGGGAATAAAATAAAAGTCCCCACATGTAGCGATATTGCAAGCTTTAGTCAACCAACTTCCTCATATGCAGGCATTTGATAGTTGAGAGAGATGGCTTTCAGTCCATCCATTGAAACTGTGCTTGAGAAATAATTCCCACCAACATGTGGTAGCATCTTGGATCCTACTGCACTCCTGGCTGTTTTAGAAGTCCCCATCTAGCTTGGCATTGGTTTCTGGCTGCAGGGTCAGGAATTTGTACAAGAGCTCCAGAGACAATAGAATTGGCTGTATTTGTGCCAAAATTTAAAAAATGATATTGTCTGGCAGAGAATTCTAGCTGACACATGGGACGGTAAGATGGAATAAGCTTTGGCTGACGGGGAGAGAGACAGTAAGGTGTGGCTTCCCTTTTAATACAGCTGCTGGGGTTGATAAACCATGTGCACAGATTTTCCTATTGGAACTGCAGATTACCTTGGAAAAAATAAATAAATGGACCTGCATGAAAGTAGTGTATTTCAACTTGATAAATTCAATAATCTCTTACTTACACAAAAAGTCCATCAACCATTTGTATTCTGTACTTTTGCTCTTTTGACATCCATACCATGTAATGTTCTTGCAAAGACTGCTGTTATTTGATACCACTGCTCAATCACTGCACCAGTAAAAATTGTACTGGTGCAGTGATTGAGCAGTGGTATCAAATTGGCTTTTTTAAATGACATTTTCATTGATCTGTTTTCATTTTAAAAAGCCAATGTGTCCTCCCTCCTTTTCAATGTTACTATTCTACTTCCCTTAAAGGATTACACGCCATCAGGTTAATCTCCTGGAAGTGGTCGATAACTAAAGTAGGCATGGTCAATAAGGAGAGGCACAAAAAGATAGCAAAATCAGTAATGTGCCATGAGAAATGGCTATGTTAATGATTGTTTGTGAAGAGGTGTGTTTGCAGGGGAGCTCATTCTAAGCTTATCTTCCAGGAACAGACTCTCTGTGTACCTCACCTCAGGTCTCACCGAGGCAACAAACTCTATGTGAGGTAAATACCCATGCTGTGAAGTCACATTCTGCAAAGCTCCCCACCGACTGATTGACGAAGAAGGAGTGGGAGAATAGACCACTGATAAACTATCTTTGAAATGTGACTTGACGTTGAGTACTTTCAGTTAGGCTGTCCACAGAGTGCATGACTGTGCACTTATGCAAACTAAGGGATAATCTATTCAATTATATATGGCACCTGAAACATACGGAATTGCACTGCTCATGCACCTTTGTACTGCATGCATTTGTGGTAGCAAAACTAAGTATTAGGGGTTTCGGAGTCAAAGTTTTACATTGTACCAAACAGTATCAAGATTTGGGGTATTTCAAGATATGGATAGTGATTTGTACTGATACTGCAGAGATTCTCTCAGTATTTTGAAGACCTGCAAATTCAGTATGATGGAAGCGGTACAATACATTATTATAGTGACATATCAATATGTCACCGTAAGTGGCATATAACTCCCTATATGCCATCTATTGTGACATATAACTACAATGAGACCACGTTGGAGGATTATATAGTCTTATATTGCCTCTCCACTGTTTTGTATATTATGTCATGTATTCTTTCTTTAATAGAAGACATCTTTGGGTTGACAAAGGGTATATTTTGAGTCGATACTGAGTAAATTCGTGATCAATGTGACTAGATTATTGTGTCATTCGGTCATTTAGTTCACTGTGGTTTTCAACTAAAAGTTCACTGAAATTAGAAGCCAGAGAAAGCCACCTAATTAGCCTTTGGGATTGGTCATTGTTATGAGTGACGACATGAGTCCATTGACTGAGATCAGAATTCTAATTCCTTAGTTCTAGTGCCCAAGTCAACCAGGAAGCTCCTCCAACAATAATTGCCTGGGGGAGTAAATGTACAGTATATTTTGATTAAATTCCAACTACTTTGTCTGCTTTCAACCAGTAAACATTGCCTAAGCAGCGCTAACATTATTCTACCAAGACTAACTTCTTTTCAGCATGTTCAAAAACAAAGGTGTGCTTGCGGAAAGGGGGAGGAACACCCATGGGCTTCCTCATGAATAATTAAATAGCGTGAGGCAAATAAAAACATTAGGATAATTAATCAGGAAACTAAATATAGATGAAGGGTATGTTTTGTTGAACAAAAGAGTCTTCTATTGTAGGTGGAACATGAAAACAACATCAGAGATTGGGAGGACTAGAACCATCTGACTGATTAGTGGGGAAATCGTTCAAATGACTAAATAATATGAGTTTAGCATGTCACTCCGTGAATACGAATCTACATATCTGCATCTTTTCTCGCATTGGCTAACTGAGATCGTCTATTTTTATTCACATACTGTAGGTATATTCTTCGAGATTTTCTTTACGTGGATTCTTCGCGGGAGATATTGTCAAATAATGAAGTGCTGCGAGGCACGTGAGGCATTTTAACCAATCAGGTTGCCGGAAAGGCCCTTTAAATGCCAGTAGCCAATCGGATGCCAGGAAATTACTCAGTGTTCCAGCTCAGCTAACTTGCTAAATAGCGATTTTCGTAAATTAACTTCATGATTTAAAAAATTTCAGCTGTGCTAACATAATTGCAAAAGGGTTTTCTAATGATCAATTAGCATTTTAAAATTATAAACTTGGATTAGCTAACACAACGTTCCATTAGAACACAGGAGTGATGGTTGCTGATAATGGGCCTCTGTACGCCTTTGTAGATATTCCATAAGAAATCTGCCGTTTCCAGCTACAATAGTCATTTACAACATTAACAATGTCTACACTGTATTTCTGATCAATTTGATGTTATTTTAATAGACAAATTCTAAGTGACCCCACGTTTTTGAACGGTAGTGTTTATATACACACCCGGTCTAAAGTTTAGAATATTACTCATTCAAGGGTTTTTCATTATTTGCACCATTTTTTTACATTGTAGAATAAAAGGGAAGACATCAAAACTATTGCATAACCCTTTGCCTTGATGACAGCTTTGCACATTCTTGGCATTCTCTCAACCAGCTTCACCTGGATTGCTTTTCCATCACATATCCTAAGCACTTGTTGGCTGCTTTTCCTTCACTGCGGTCCGACTCATCCAAAACCATCTATATTTGGTTGAGGTTGGAACCAAAAATCGGTCTAATGTCCATTGCTCACGTTTCTTGGCCCAAGCAAGTCTCTTCTTATTGGTGTCCTTTAGTAGTGGTTTCTTTGCAGCAATTCGACCATGAAGGCCTGATTCACAGAGTCTCCTCTGAACAGTTGATGTTGAGATGTGTCTGTTACTTGAACTCTGTGAAGCATTTATTTGGGCTGCAATCTAAAGCTGGTAACTCTAATGAACTTAGAGTTACCAGCAGAGGTATTTCTGGGTCTTCCATTCCTGTGGCGGTCCTCATGAAGCTGGTTGAGAGAATGTGTATAAAGCTGTCATCAAGGCAAAGGGTGGCTACTTTGAAGAATCTCAAATATAAAATATATTTGATTTGTTTAACACTTTTTTGGTTACTACATGATTCCATATGTGATATGTCATAGTTTTGATGTCTTCACTTTTATTCTACAATGTAAAAAATAGTGCAAATAAAGAAAAACCCTTGAATAACTAACATTCCAAACTTTTGACTGGGGGTGTATATATATTGAATATGGGTATCCCTGCAGTATTTTTGCCAATATAATTTCAGATAATTGAATGTTAAAGTTCCAATCCCAGTATTTTACCTCAGGACAGACATTATATAAGACAAACTAAATCTAATATTGATTAAACTGTTACATAGACAAGAATCAACATCTTTTAACCCCTGCATGTTTTTTGTTTCTGGGCCAAACATGGGACTTAACGTGACCTCATCAATAGCCAATCAATCTTGAGGACATCTGAATACTCTTTAATCCCATAAACAGGGTGGTATTACTTGAAGCTCCCTCGCAATGACTCTCTGAGGGGTTCATTAACTACTTTGATTAAAAAGCGTCTGTCTTTTAGGGCAAAATGGAATTAGCTGTGCTAGGGCATAGGGTGCCATTTGGGACACAACCTTAGATATGTGTCCCAGTATGTTTGTATCAGTAAGAAAGATAACAAACATAATCTGGACCCTGAGATACGGTTACATGGATGAGCATGCTCAATCTCCCTCTATTTCAGCCCATTGATGTGAAGGACGTAGGAAGTCTGCCAAACTGTACTGTTCCTGAGCCCTCTTATTCTTGGCTATAATTACAAATTCAACCGTATGGTCTGCCACTATTACCATCACCACTGCTTTGTGTTTTGGATGGACTCAATATATAGTGTTTCAACGCAGCTACCTGCTGTGTCAAACTCAGTTAAAAGTGTATCCCCTTGTCAGCATTCAGATTACCATCTGATGAAAGTTTACAACAGAAAGGACAGAATTGCAGCTAATTTGGGTGCTTTTCAATTAATTTGGTTGTTTGAGTTGATATGCATGTAATTCCTATGTAATCCAGTTGGACACAACGCTCTCAAACATGAACATTCCTTTATTTGTTATCCTCTGGAGAGACAATTATGCAGTTTCTCTTTATGTATTTTAGTATGTTGTATCAGGGCTTGGTAATGCATTTTTGATTGCTGCAATTTTGCGGATCCATAGATTATCATGTCTCCCTTCTCTCCGCTGACTGTGATCAATGACGAGATGAAAGGAGGTATAACTCCATAGATCTGCGGTCAGGTCTTAAAACTGGGAGGGTCTCACTGTAGCTAATGACTTCCTCACCACCACCTTACAACAAAGGAATGATTCAGACGATTGCAAGCAAGTGACCAGATTTCTACAAGCTGACATTTAGGTTTTTAGTGTCTCAAGTCCCTCCCTGGGAGGAGCCATATCTGAATGGATTTTAATGGGACTGAGCAGAGTGCCAAAGGTCAAGCCTCTTGATTGCACTGATGTGTCTGTCAGAGCGAGAGAGAGAGAGAGAGAGAGAGATGGAAGCGGTAGCTTGAGGGAGATGTCTAGCCATTGGTGAGCCGAGATGGTTATGGGAGAATGATCCTATGAGATTCCGGTATCATTGGATCATGTATCCAGAGACCTCATTGGGATAACAGGAAGAGACGGAAAATGGGTATGCTATCGTGTTGTTTGCTTTGGCTCAATATGGCACTAAAGTGGATAACCTACCGTAACAGCATTTCGAAAGTGTTCATATATTAGTTTGCCAAGATCAGACTTTTTTAAGTTATGTAATTCATAAAATATTTGTAGTATTGATCTTTAAAGTGAGGGGCCATAAAAAGATGAGTTATGTGGTGAAAATACTTGTTTCTGCAGGTGGAAATGCTTCTTGCATGTCAGATGTTTTTGTTAGTTAACCTGCAGGTTGTTGGGTCAACGGAGTGGGCAAAACAGAGCCACAAGGTTAGTTCATATAGTGCTGCAGGAGCTTGCTGTAGTGGTTATTGGTATCCTGATTGCTTTGGGTTGTTATTGTTGTTTCACATTTAGAGGATATATATCAAGGAATTGCTGGATATGTATCCCTCCCTATATGACACAGTGCCATGAAGCATGCTAATGTTTTTGTCTGTGTAGTTAAGGAGTGAGCAAACAGGCACTAATGGCTTTACTGTTTGTAGCTCTGAATTTCTGAACCATTTTGAGGGAAATGCAGGGGTCATCGAAGACATTCTTCTCACCTCAATAGCCCTTTGGCTGAATCACAATACAGCTGAGACACCCCTGACTCATGTCAGATGTGCGATGCCCAGACTTGGCGATGGAGTGTAGCAGAAGATACTTAGCAGCCCACACATTGGACTCTTAGCTCCTTATAATGCAGTTGAATCATTAGCCACTTCCCCAGTGGGCAGAGGCTACACTTGCTTCATGGCCAGACAAAGGGGATAGTTTTAGGTTATATTGGTATATTGTTCTGTGGCTGTGACAGCTTTCCAACGTCACAGCTCACAATTATCAAAGACAGGCATGATGAACGTGGTTGTTTTAGGGAGGCTGTGAATTGTTTGGTATAGATTGTGTGACAGTGACTGTTCTCCGACGTCACTACTCGCAAATACCAAAGAGTAGGAGGTTCTGAAGCAACTTGCCAGTTACTCATATGCAAATTGGGTTTGTAATTAACAAAATAAGGAAAATGGCAAAGACATTAGTGATTTTGATTTCACGCAGGCCTTGTTCAATAGACCTTATAGCGCATCAGGTAGGTTTGGGTTGCATTCAGGATTACCATTGTTAATGATAAGCATTTTGTTCAGCTGAATCACACAGCAGTTCACGTTTGATACAATGGATTACACTTGGATGGTTTTCAATTTGAACTCCTGTTTGCTGTGGAGTTGGCCTTGGTAACATATGGCGTTGTTCATTTACAAAACCATTCCCAGCACTTATAACCTGCCACCATATGCACAAACAACTTGTGTCCACTTCCTATGAAATAAGATAACTAAGTGTGCTTCCTTCCCAGACATCCATTTAGTCTGTTTATCCTATTAAACACTGCTTTATGTGGTACATTAAGCATTCTTACTTGATGAATTGCATTAGCTTGTTAGGATATGTGGAAAGAGGCGTGCTTGCATCTATATCATTTGGGGGGCGTGTGGTGGAAATACAGATGGGAGCCATCAGTTTTCATTGTCTTAAAACATTGGTACCGGACATCATGATTAACACACCATAGGGTTACTATTAACCCTGATCTTACCTTTATCTGAGGTGGAACGCAGATGTATTGCATTGATTCTAGCAGGGGTTCCATTTAGAATAGATAGAACAAGTTAGAGTTGACTACTTGTGATCTACCCCTAGCGTTTCCCATCCCAGTCCTCTGGTACCCCGAGATTTTACACATATTTGTTCTAGCCCTACACTAGCATGGCTTTATCAACTAATCAAGGGCTTGAAGACTGGTTGATTATAGTGGAATTAAATGCTCTGGAATTGAACAAATATGTACAATGTCTAGTGGTCCCCAGGGAATAGTTTGGGATATATTGTTCTTAACAACTATCAGTGTTGATAGCTGGGTTATGCTAATCTTAATATAATCAGCAACATGGAGGACATTATAGCATGCCAAGCTTACACTCCCCATATATAGCTAGTTGCAATTAGCCTGTGCTTAGAGTACACGTTTTCCTGCTCTGGTATTTTCTCTGAAGGCAACTTAATATGGCAGGGTTCCATAGCTATTATAGACAAATGTGTAATATAGCCTCTGGGTAATATCCCAGCAAACAGGGCACGTATCAAGGATGTTTGCATTGGGCCACTTTGAGGGTTTGGCGTGAGGTTATCCCACTGACGTTCTGGGAACGTTCAAGAACGTTGCGTGTAGGTCCAAAGGGAACTTTTTCTGGGGAATCTTTGTCTAGTTCCCTGTATATTCCCAGGATGTCACTGAGGACCATGTCGGGACATTTTTAGGACATTCTCAGGAAATTAATTTGACTATTCCTTAGGACGTCGCGTGATGGTCCCAAGGGAACATTCTCTGGGGGACCTTTTTATAGTTCCCGGTTTATCCCAGGGAAATTTGTAGGATGTTGTGTCATGGTCCCATGAATGTCCCCAGGAGGTTTTATCTAGTTCCCAGTTAAGGACGTTTTTTATGACGCTCTTGGGATGTTGTGTCATGGTCCCCTGGAGGTTTTGTCTAGTTCCCGGTTTGTTTCTATTACATTCTTGGGACATTTGGCATGGCCCGCTGAAGGTCCCCTTAACGTTCTTGGGACATGGTCATGGTCACCTGGAGGTTTTTGTCACATGATGGTCCCTGGTTTCCCAAAGCATTATAATTAAAGTAATGAGATGGTATGGGGTTTTTAAGGTAGGTATCTTTAATAGATGACAATATTATTACATTTGATATGATCACTTAATACTGACTTTTCAATATGATCCCATCTGGCATTTGAACTCACAACCACTGGATATGGGGTATGCTGATCTTTCTGCTGTGCCACAGATTCTGTAGAATTTCAGAAGTCGCCTACACATTTATCTCTGCACATTTTACACTACTTGGCCCTGTTAATGGAAGATTAAGTACTGTACCTGTCCTGAACGTCCTACTCATGTTTGAGATCACACACATGCTTCCCTATAGGGCATTTTGACCTATTAAAGTGGTGCAATAAAGCATAATAAATTCATCTCAATATCAATATCGAAATACATTAATGTTGATATGGTAAGGGTGTTCAACCCCAATTGAAATGAGTGACTAAAATCTTGAGGACTTCCCAATTGCTTCCTGTTTACCAGGTGCCCATCTACGGTGTCCTTGAGGATCAAAGTACCCATCTCTCATCTTGACTTGTATATTGATAGTAATCACCTACCTAGGGCTCGCCAATGATGTCCTCATTTAGTGCCATTATAATTTAATCCTGGCACATTTAATTACAAAATATTCAGCCACGCGTACAACTTCCTGTTCCTCTCCACAGTTTAGTTGTATTAATTAATAACTATTAAACATGGGATTAAGACTGTAAGTCATGGTGTTAAATACGTTCTGAGGGGTTTGATCATCAGTAAATTGAGGCCCAACCACTTGCTGGTGATCTTTGGCTACTCCTTAACTCAATGCTTATCAGAAATAATAATAAGAGCAGCTGCTTAAATCTTCCAAAGTTTATGGCTGATTAACACTGATTAAATTCTGTTTGAGTTTGCCATGTGAATAAAGCACTAGGCGAATTGGAGAATAGTGGGTTGTTATTAGCCTACCCAAGGCCCTTGATTCTCACAGTAAGGGATGTGGTGCCAAATCTCTTTTTCTGCCTCACATGACTCATATTTGTGATTATGTTGCAGCTGTGGTAATTGTGTTAATCTCAAGCTACTTTCCCTTTCATTTGCTTCTGATTGATGACAATATTTGGAGAACATTTTACTAATGTTTTCTGACCATAAGGTAATAAGTCCATACAATACTATTCCAATAATTTGGTTATCCATTTCTTCCTCCAAAATATGCATGTTCTTACGGAATCAGATGGTGTTTGATCACACTGATAAATTGGTATTGTAACATTGGCCAGGGGAGGATGACGTGCAGGAAAGGATGTCCTAGACAACAGCATACATTGGTACTAACGATAAATTGTACTAATCAAAGATACCAAAAAAAAACGGTAGTATTGTTATTGTACTAGTGTGGCTAAGCTACAGTACAGTTAATTACACTGGTACTGTAACAGCACCATGTGAGAATGTACTTCCATGTTATTGATGTTTTTTATCTAGGTCACGTCCCTTACACGGATACCATTGCATGTACTGAGAGAGTTTGAGTTACACAACCCACTCATCAAAGCTCATCAAAGAATAGGCCAGGGTCATTTTTCGCCTTGGCAAGCCATATGGATCTAACCCATGCTATCCACCAACCTTTACAAAAATGATTTGAATAATGTATAAACCAAGAAGAGAACGTTCCAGGATTGCCTTCTCATTACCACCGTCACCATCCTCTTTGATTACTTGCAGACACTCCTTTTATAAAAAGTGGATTGATTGCACTCTGGCAATGCATTAACCTGCAAGTTAATTACATTTTTCTTTCAGGATAGAATCATTAGAAGCTATAAGGCTCGTTAAAATTTTAATTATGATTTAATAACTTTTCCATACAGTTACCCTTATGAGGATTGTTTATTTAATTTTTGATATCTGGGAAATTAAGATATCAAAAGCAGCGCTGACATATCTAATATGCGTATGTTAACCCCTTAGAATTAGAGCGTGTATTGGAATTCATGAGAATTCCAATATGGGGTTGTATGGGGTTGGTGCAGCTTCAATTCAAGTCAAGGCCAAGCCAACATAGTTCAGAAGGAAAGTATCAGGGACCATTGGACTCCATCTTCCATTTTAATTAATTTCTGTTCCCATTAAAGGGGTAAAGATTTCTCATTTTGCGAGGCACTGTTCACATGAGTCTGAAAATAACTAACAGTCTTTATCCTATTATGTACAGTCCTTGTACAATATATTTGTCCAAATTAATACACGTGTAAATTGACACTAGTCTTGCTAACACCAGCCTCTCTACTCCCTTGACTTGAGTCTGGAATGGCTGCTTTGATGTGTCTGCACGGAGCGACGATAATGAGGGGGATGTGCCCTCAGACTTCAAGGCAGCACCCTATGCTGGTTGGATATCCCATTAATCATAATTTATTGGTTTGCATAGGACCACCCCAGCCCTTCCACTTTCAGCCAGCCTTTCTGATTTGGAAAGGCTTCGCAGATTTGGTCCTCCATCCACCACAGCCTTTAGCGGGGACACAACTGTCAGAATAGGAGGCTGTTTTCCTTGCCTCTTGAAGACTAGAACTAGCTAGCTAGCTAGAGACTTTTCCCGAATGCTTGTTGGCAAGACCGCTAATATTGTCTTGTCAATGGGCTCCTGCAATCTCACAAAGGCTTGACATGCTTCAAGTTGCTCCTATTTTCTATCCCTACGTTGGAAATTACTACTGTATGTTGCAGTGTCATCTCCTTTTTAGAATGCTCCATCACTGAGTTTTTCTTAGTTTTAGTTAGCTAGGCTAGCTAGCCAGCTAGTGAGCTAGCCTAACTTTAGCTTGGGCTATTGCAAATTGACGAGGAAGCGTAGGGCGCGATGCACATGCAAATAGCATGCATATGAGAGACAATCAAAAAGTTGATAAAAATTTGAGCTAACCTCCCATTTTACAAGCCAGTGAAACCAGACCTGTGAGTCATAGCTCGCTGTGTAGTCACGTAGGTCTCACGTCAGCCAGGCTACCCTGAGACACCTTGAAACTTGAAAGTTTGAGTGTGAGTAATTAATCTCAAGGCATAGAATTGGCTTATTTTTGTCCATCATGATATTCATATTCTTTTTGGTACATCGTATGAATCCAAAGAAACTATAACCATTAGCACTATTAGCATTTTATTCTGATTCTGATACAGATACATGTACAAGACAACCAAACACAAAAATCCAGCTCCCAGGACAGAACACCCTTTCTTTGTGGATGATTACATTTTTTTTTTAAGTATTTAAAAAAAATCAATAATAATTAATATTTAAAACATTCAATATACTTGCAGTGAAGCCACTCAACATCACATTAGTCATCTAACAGACTCCCATCCAGAGCGACACACAGAAGCAAGCAGGGTCAACGCCCTGCGTCAAGGGCACGTTGACAGATCACCCACAAGGTCAATAACGGGGACCCCCCCCCCCCCCCATGCACTAACAAACCAACAAAATGAACAATAGAGAAAGACAAATGAAGACCGAAAACAACAATGCAAAAAAACAGCATTAGCTATAACAGCACTGCCCCTCAGTGTCATTCAAACCATACTTTTTATTATGTTTTATTTTGACTTAATTTTTTTAGTACTTTGACCGTCATTCTATCCCCCCCCCAGCAACTCCACTACCACTTGTCTCCAATTCCACATCCCAACCCTCAGTTTCCCTTAGCTCCTCCCACCTATCTCTGCTGGCCACCCTCTTCAGATTTCTACGTACCATATATCTTTCAATTATGCTGTGATGTTTCACATACAATTTCAATCTATATAATCAAATAGAATCCACAGATTACGAGTTGAAGATAAATAATTTTACTAAGAGTATTAGTATATTAGTAATTAACTGACCTGTCTCTCCAGATCTCCCAACATTACTATTTCTAGGGTCAATTTTAGATCAATGTTATGCATTTTCAGCCTTTGCTGAACCTGAGACCAGAAACAGGCTACCTGAGGGCAATACCAAAATAAATGGTATATTGATTCTATATCCACACAACATCTGCAGAGCCTCAATGATTGTATGCCCCAAATATTCAAAATTTTGTTGGTGGCAAGAATTCTATATAACTTTATATATATATATATAACTTTAGCTGAAAAGTCTTGAATGTTGCGTTGTTTTATATACAAACTCATACACCCTGTACCATGGAATCAGAAAATTTTGCAATCTGTATTGCACAGATGTTGAGCAGACCTTCCCGTACAATTCTGATAACTCCATGAAACACATAACTCTACCATTCCAATTTACAATATCATTTAAAAACAAAATACCCTTTTAAACTTAAAGATAAAAAGATAAAGCAAAATATTTTCTGCTCTATGATTTGAAAAACAAATCATCGGGAGTAGACAACGCCATTAGTAAGTGAGTAAACTGAGATATGACTAAGGAGTTAATCAGGGCAATTGTTCCATAAATAGACAGGTGTTTACCTCTCCATGGTTGCAGGATCTTGTCAAAGTTTTCTATTGAAATTCATTGTGGAGAGCTCTTATGTCTTTTGTGATATGAATACCTATGTATGTCTACTTCACCATTATCCCATTTTATCAGTAAACTGCAGGGTAATGTAAAAGTTGTATTTTTTAAAGATCCAATACGTAATATTGTACACTTATCATATTTAGGTTTTAGTCCAGAGATTACAGAAAAGTTATCTAGATCTTCAATGAGACATTTCAGGGATCTAGCTTGTGTACTTAATATAAAACTTGAGTCATCGGCATACATGGACACCGTTTTAAAGCCTTGGATTTCTGTTGTTATTTGATCTGACTTTAATAGCTAGCATTTCGATGGCCATAACGAATAGATATGGTGACAGCGGACACCCTTGTTTAACTCCTCTTGACAATTCAAAACTCTCTGAGAAGTAGCCGCTATTTACCATTTTACACCTGGGGTTGCTAAACATTACTTTTACCCATTTTATAAGAGAATCACCGACATTTTAAAAATCCAGGCATTTATAAATAAAATCCAGTCTTACTTTATTAAAGGGTGTAACAAAATCTGCTATAAATGCCAGGCCTGGCTTCTTAGATGTTTCATGATGTTCTATTATTTCTAGTAGTTGTCGTATTTTATCTCCAATGTATCGTCCATGTAAAAAACCTGTCTGATCAGGATGAATAATACCTGGTAAAACCTTTTTAATTCTGAGTGCTATGCATTTCGCTAGTATTTTTATATCACAAATTGAAGTGTAAGAGGCCTCCAGTTTTTAAGATAGACTGGATCTTTATATGTGCTATCTGGGTCTTGTTTTAATAATAGTGAAATCAGACCTTCCTGCTGAGTACCTGACAGACTACCATTTCTATAGGAGTAGTTAAAACGAGCTAACAATGGAGCTTTGAGTATATCAAAAAAGGCTTGATATACCTCTACCGGTATGCCATCAAGCCCTGGGGTTTTTCCAGACTGAAAGGGTTTAATAGACTCAAAAAGTTATCGTCTTTCAGTGGGTGAGGATGAGACGGAAAAGAGAACATCTGCTTAAAATATTTAGCTTCCTCTTTTAAAATATAATTTGGAGAATCATAGATGACTCAGTCTTCAGTAACGAGTTTCTGCTAATTATTTATGTTAGCGTTCCTATGTTGGAGAGTCAGGAAGAATATGGTACATTTTTCTCCATATTCCATCCAGTTTGCTTTATTTTTGTAATAGATTACATTAGATCGTTCTTGAATAAGTTCCTCCAGTTCTTTTTGCTTTTCCTCTAACTTATTTTGTTTTTATTGCTATCTACCTGTACTATTAATTCATGTATTTCCCTTGTTAGCCTTGTCTCTTTAGCCAAAAACAGTTTTTTTGTATTATTGATGAATATTGAATTGAATGACCTCTGAAGGTACATTTAAAGGTATCCCAAACAATAAGGGGATTTGCTGAACCTTTATTATTTTAGAAACATGTATTTATAAATTAGTTAAAAAGAAATTGTCCTCATGTAAACTTTGATTAAATTTCCAATATCCCTGTCCACATGGAAATTCTATAAGAGTTATGTGAAGGCCAATTAGATGATGATCCGATCGCATTCTGTCTCCTATTAAAACTTTTTTTTACCTTTGATGCAAGAGAGAAAGAGACAAGAAAGTAGTCAAGACAACTAGCTTGATTAAGTCTCCTCCATGTATATCTCACTAGGGTGGGGTTTTTTTAGTCTCCAAATATCCACTATTTCCACTATTTCTAATGTGTCCATAATATTTGTGATTTCCTTAAGGGCACGGTGATGATAGAGTGCTTTCCTTTATGGTCCATTGAGTACTTAACACTGTGTTATAGTCTCCTACCATAATGATTTGATCATTTGTTTCCTGTAGGTTCAATAAATTGGTATAAATATTTTAGAAGAAGTATGAATCATCCTGATTTGGACCATATAGATTGAGACAAAATTTCTTTTTTTCGTCCACTTTCATATTAAAAAAGATCCACCTTCCTTGCGAATCATTCTTTTGTTAATTAATATCATCACACCTTTTGAGTTTCTTTGTCCATGACAGAAAATTATTTCACCACCCCATTCCTTTTTCCACGCAACTTAATCTAAGGATGTTGTGTGAGTTTCCTGTAAACAGTATATGTTATATTCCTTTTCTTTTAGCCACGTAAAGACTGTTCTTTTTTTATAATCTGCTAAACCGTTACAATTACAACTGGCTATACTTATCTCACTCCCTTACCATAACTATATTCTATTCTCAGTCTAAATTGACCATAATTAGTGCTTGTAAAGTTATTGCCATAAGAGGTATTATGACGGTCAAAATGAGATATTTCAAATGTCTGATATTTAGAATCCAAGAAACAGGTTCTAGCAATATTTGTTTTATTCCCTTGCCTGTTTGCCTGTGAGCCAATGCCACAGATCTTAGAAAATGTAGTCAAGATATTATGTGTGTAGTAGATCTGAGTAGGTTGATGTGTATGTTATTGGATGTAATTTAGGTGTGAATGATGTGTGGATAAGAGTAAGACTGTAATGTGTGATGTCTAAATAAATAATAACCCAGACAATTTGCATGGTTGAGTGTCTATGTGTGTAACATGAAGTGAGTATAGCCTTAATATTCAGGAGGATCATTGTAATCCATATCGTATCACCATCATAGTTGCATCATAATTACCTTCAACATAATTTTCATAGAAAAACACATCCCAGCATTTCCATAGCAATTGACGTTTCACATGATCATGAAAGAGACCTTGCATTACTATAGAGACGGCTTCACTACATTACAAATGTATCCCGTACAATATGTTATTATTCCCCAACGTCTCTGTTCTGATATCTTCCCCTTGCTTGTTGTAAACATAGATAAACATGTAGACAAAGACATAGAAAAGATAGACAAACAAAAAACATTAAATTATAGAAAAGTTCTTGACAATAGAGAGAGTGATAAAGTGTGTATGTTTTATTTAACCTTTATTTATCTAGGCAAGTCAGTTAAGAACAAATTCTTATTTACAATGACGGCCTCCCGGGGAACAGTGGGTTAACTGCCTTGTTTGGGCGCAAAACTACATATTTTATCTTGTCAGCTCGGGGATTCGATCCAGCAACCTTTCAGTTACTAGCCCAACGTTTTAACCACTAGGCCACCCACCATGTAATGCAATGGCTTTTCACACCCAAAGGTGTCTCTGCGCTCCAGCTTGATTTTCCAAGATGTCCGCTTTGTCTAGCCAACAATTATCAACGCTCTTAAAGACCATAATCAAAGTGTTGTAATTAAGCTCATAAGCGAGCATGTAATTGAGTGCGTGTGTGTTCATATCAACTTCATAGTGTTCAGATATTTTTACAATTCCCATACTTTTTTTTTTCGTAGCCTGACGTCCCCCATTTAATGTAGTTTATTTATTCCTGTGCCCTCTTATAACTAACACTTTGATTATGGTCTTTAAGAGCATTGATAATTGTTGGCTAGACAAAGCGGACATCTTGGAACATCCAGCTGGAGCGCAGAGACACCTTTGGGTGTGAAAAGCCGTCGTAATATATGGAATGATCGTAGCCCAGGGACAACATCAAACACACTCTTAAGACCTTCCAGTGGAGATATAGGCCAGGCCAATTTCACAAATGGCTTTTACTGGTTCATTGCACAGGGGTTTGTTATCTAAATCCTCAACTACTTGGGCAAACACCAGCAAATAGGACGTGCCTGCCTTTTGAGGTTTTTGGGGTGTTGTTCAAACCTCCCCTGATACAGTTGTGTCTGCCGGGGATACGCTTACTGCATTTAGCTCTGCTTTAGCTCTGTGACCAGGGATCGTCTTTGCTTCAGATGAATACCTTCGAGAAATTTCTCAAAGGTATTCATCTGAAGCAAAGAGCATCCCAGGTCATGAATGATTAAAAAGTGAATTACAGTGGGTTCCATGGCAATTCACTGGCATGTACTTATCATCGTAAGGTTTAGATGGGCCAAACATTTCAAACTGTCTGCTGTGCTCTCCAAGTCTATCAGATTTCACAAGAGTAGTCCTTTTCAGTGATCGAATCGGCATGCAAAATCTGCTGAAGTTGGATATCTCATTTTAATCAGATGCCTTGATGATTGCGAAAGACGCATCATGAGGAGTTTCACAGAATCCACAGAGCATAAACAAGTCTGTGTTTTGTCTTGAAAAGCATCAACTTTTAATGTCAAAGTGCATAAATGTTTCTTAATCAATTGGTTTGCCACGTTGTACTTTACTGAGGCTTTATGAAAGTGGATTGACAGTGGAATGGTTGATTAAATATTCATAGATTCTTCATTAAATTAATCTCCCACTGAATCTCCATTATTATACATGGCATTTTTCTTTAGGATGCAGCTGAATATTGAACAGATGTGTTGTTGTTTTTGTGAGAGGGAGTACTGCGCACACAGGAGAGAAAGAAAAAGAGCCGGATGGAGAACGGGAGAAGGGAGAAATTGAGACAGAGAAAGAAAGAGAGCAAGAGCGAGCGCGAGAGAGAAAGAGAAAGAGAAAGAACGGGAGAGATCTGTGGTGGCCCATGGAAGATACCGGTCAACTACCTGGGGAGTGATCGCAATCTGCTGTAGCTGCTCTCTCACCTCTAGATTTCAATCTGATAAAAGATCCTTTGGCATTCATTCGCTCAGACAGTGAATAGGGTGGTCGGCCTGCATTATCAGATGGGCGCTATAGCAATATGAGCCTACGTTTTGATGTAGTACTCCACCCTGAGGTCAACCGAGAGACACGAGAGCCAAAAGCATTTGGGGAGAGTGCCACATAGGGTATTGCACATGCTGGGCAGGATGGCAATGTGTGTTGCTTGTGACTATGCAAGAAAAAGGATGTACACTCTGGCACGTCATGGTTGCTCATCCCTTACGGAAAAAACACAAGTGTTTTCATGTGATCACGTGATCTTATGTGCAGTTAATGTGATAACATGTGACAACATCAGTGACAACGATACAGATTTTTTTATGAGCACATTGGATGACTGTCATTTACAGTACATTCCATTCACCCCGATAAGTTTAGGCTACTCCATGATACAAAAATGTCCCCTATGCCCATCATGAGGTTGCTACAACCTAGCCTATGAATGAAAGTTTACAACGTACGTACACAGGTCGAGATAAATTTGATTAATCAAGGTGACAGATATTGACATATTCAATACCGCCTGACACACTCTTGCCCGCATCTAGCTGATCTAGGGTGTAATCATTAGTCCAACAGTTGCAAACAAAAGTTTAGTTTGGACAAATTCAGGTATAAACATACCTGAGGTATAAACATACCTGAATTTGTCAAAATTAGAATCTTGTTTGCAACTGTTTAATTCCATTTGCTTCCATATAAGAACCGTTTTTCAACAGAATCACCCAAATGAATAAACCCCTGATCACACACAAATGCTGTTCACTTTCATAGCAGCCACATACAAACAGCATGATCACTTTGAACGTTGTATAATTCCTTATAACATCTAGGCGCTCTCCTCCTCTCACTTTTTCCCTTTGCTTGTGGACTTCAGTGCACAACACATCAGCTGTCTGTGACCAGCCAAAAAAACCTTTGCAAGCCAAACCTTCATATCATAACCGCTACACACAGCCTACATCATTGTCACCATATTAGCTAACATTGTAATAAACATAGCTACTAGAACTAACACGTTAGTAAACACGCTACAATCATGCAGTACAGTATACAGTCAGCAAGCAGTTTTACAGTTACCTTGACTTGAAAGAGTTCCAGTTTTGAATAGCCATAGACAGCTAGCTAACATAGCATCCCTCTCTGTTTGAGTAGGCTAGCTGCATTCTCTCGCTCTCGCTCTCTCTAATTTTGAAGAAATTAATTTGTTCAAAACTGTTCAACTATTGTCTCTCTTTTTTGGAGTGAACTAGTCACCACATTTTATGCACTGCAGTGCTAAGCTAGCATGTAAATATATTTTGTATAGTGTTATGAAATTCACTGATGAGTCTCTACTGGACAACATGTAAAGCAACATGTGATAACATGAAACTACACATGTGAAAGCATCTGAAGTGTTCCAAAAACATGTTTTCACGTGAAATTTCACATGTGAATCATATGATTTTCGATATGTGAAAGACTGTGGAAACATGACCCTCCAAACCGCGCTTCTTAACACCCACCCGCTTAACCTGGAAGCCAGCCGCACAAATGTGTTGGAGGAAACAACATTCAACTGACGGCTAAGGTCAGCCTGCAGGTGCCTGGCCCACCACAAGGAGTCAGTAAAGTGCATTGAGCCAAGTAAATCGCCCCCCGGCCAAACCCTCCCTGGGCCAATTGTGCACTGCCCTATTGGACTCTTGATCGTGGCCGGTTGTGATACAGCCCGGGATCAAACCCGGATCTGTAGTGAGTCCTCTAGCTCTACGATGCAGTGCCTTAGACCACTGTGCCACTCGCCCTGTGCTATTCATTCTTAATACAGTTCAGTTTAGTGCACACCTTGACATGGGAAGATGTGGCAGGAATGGTCTGCAATTTTCACAACCTGTTTCACAATCTGTCTACAAAGAGTGGTGGATTCCATTGAAATAACTGTAAACAATTTCTGCCCCCTCAAATGAAGTAAATATTTACATTATACTAAAGTATGCCGTACCCACATACTTATACGATCATCTTGTTTACATTACTTTCCAATCTGATACATCAGTGAAGCTGTCTTTACTTACAACATTCCACCATATGTTTTAAGACATAGTTTGTTATAGACTAGCCTACTCTTTATTTTTGTATCTACGAATGTGTGGCAAACAATTCCTATATTCAGCAATATCCACCTCTGAGTCATTCATTAGGTCTCTTATGCAATATTTCCATCTGCAAATAGCACTTAAAGTATATGATGTATACTGCCAGGGCATTACTGCCAGCAACGTAAAGTGGTGTTCTATTATTTAACTTGTTTTTTTTTTTGAGAATAATGCTTGATAACCCTTTTGTGTGTTATGAAGCATGCTGGTCTGCTCATTAATCTTTGCTCCTTAAAGGTAATTAAAGTGCAGCAATGTCAATAAATACTGTGCATTTGATTTTAATTCCTCCAAGTATGCCCACTAGCTTTGTTAATATAAGTCTATACATTTGTCATATTGCAGATTATCTATTAAGTCTATGTTGTTGGAGTCTGATGGGCTGCAGGTAGCCTAGTGGTTAGAGCGTTGGGCCAATAACCGAAAGGTTGCTTGTTTGAATACCCGAGCCAACAAGGTGAAAAACCTGTCTGTGTCCTTGAGCAAAGCACTTAACCCTAATTTGCTCCAGGGGCTGACCCTGTAGGTAGGCCGTCATTGTAAATAAGAATTTGTTGTTAACTGACTTGCCTAGTTAAATAAAGGTTAAATAAATAAAATAAAAATCTGACTGCAGACTGAGGTCTCCTTGTGGTCAGAAGGAAAAGCAAATAACAAAACATGACAATGCAGGGGATATACTGTATTTGTATACATGCACAGTAAGTTTGGTATACTTAAGAGTCAGATAAAATACACAACACTGAGGCAGAGGCATCATTCAAAAGCAAAGTATATGAGGATTTCAAGGGGGTGGCTGGGAAGAAGGGTATTTGGATAATTTATAATTTTTCAAAAACCTGAAACAGAATGTTTATTTTTCTGCATATCTAAGCATACCTCTTCAGCTGTCTGTATCCTTCTGACTGGGGTTAATTTTTTGATGAAACTAAATATGCTTTTCTCTGCTGAGTAAAATATTTAAAGGAATGTGAGTCTTATTCAGTATATTATTATGCTTGCTTTGCTAAAGTATACAGACCCTGGCAGCAGGTGTGCCAGCTAAGATAGTTAGACAAGCTACACTAGCTACTCTAACTTGATTGATAGCCTGAAATGGCTTCTTGGTAGCTATTTATGAGGTTGGGAGATTGGGAACCTATCTGGGCTAGCTAAAGCCAACGTCATACAATTACTAGGTTATATACCAAACAGTATACCAAACATTAGGAATACCTTCCTAATTGAGTTGCACACCCCTCCCTCCTATAGCCCTCAGAACAGCCTCAATTTGATGGGGCATGAGCTCGAAAGGATTCCACAGGGATGCTGGCCCATGTTGACTTCAATGCTTCCCACAGTTGTGTCAAGTTGGCTGGATGTCCTTTGGATGGTGGACCATTCTTAATACACACTGGAAATTGTTGAGCGTGAAAAACACAGCAGCGTTGCGCCTACCACCATACCCCGTTCAAAGGCACTTAAATATTTTGTTTTGCCGATTCACTCTCTGAATGGCACACATACACAATCCATGTCTCAATTGTCTCTAGGCTTCAAAATCCTTATTTAACACTGAAGTGGATTTAACAAGTGACGTCAATAAGGGATCATAGCTTTCACCTGGATTAACCTTGTCAGTCTGTCATGGAAAAGTATATAATTTTATTTTTACAAATTCTTATTTACAATGATGGCCTAGGCACAGTGGGTTAACTGCCTTATTCAGGGGCAGAAAGACAGATTTTTACCTTGTTACGGGCCCAACGCTCTAACCACTCGGCTACCTGCCACCCCAATATAAAGCATAATCTGTTTTTTTGTGTTACAGCCTGAATTTTAAAGGAATTCAATTGAGTTTTGTCACTGGCCTACATACAATACCCATAATGTCAAAGTGGAATAATGCTTTTTGAAATGTTTACAAATTAATATTAAAAATGTGCTTAACAAGTCACATAAGTTACATGGATTCACTCTTTGTCGAGCAGTGAATTTCAAACACAAACTCAACCACAAAGAAGAGGCAGGTTTTCCAATGCCTCGCAAAGAAGGGCACCTATTGGTAGTTGGTGAAACCTTAAAGCAGGCATTGAATATACCTCATAAATCAGTTGCCGGAGAGGAAGGAAACCACTCAGGGATTTCACCATGAAGCCAAAACAGTTACAGAGTTGAATGGCTGTGATAGGAGAAAACTGAAGATGGATCAACGACATTGTAAATAGTTACTACATAATACTAACCTAATTGACAGAGTGAAAGGCCTGGCTCGCAGACTGCGTTCCAATTCATCCCAAAGGTGTTCAATGGGGTTGAGGTCAGTGCTCTGTGCAGGCCAGTTAAGTTCTTACACACTGATCTCGACAAAGCATTTCTGTATGGACCTCACTTTGTGCACAGGGGCATTGTCATGCTAAAACAGGAAAGGGCCTTCCACAAACTGTTGCCACAAAGCACAGAATCGGGGCAGGTAGCGTTTTCCTGGCATTCGCCAAACCCAGATTTGTCAGTCGGACTGCCAGATGGTGAAGCGGGATTTATCACTCCATGTTTCCACTGCTCCAGAGTCCAATGGCGGTGAGCTTTACACCACTCCAGCCGACGCTTGGTATTGCATATGGTGATATTAAGCTTGTGTGAGGCTCCTGACAAACTGTTTTTTTGCTGATGTTGCTTTCAGAGGCAGTTTGGAACTGAGTGTTGCAACCGAGTACAAACGATTTTTACTCGCTACGAGCTTCAGCACTCGGCGATCCCGTTCTGTGAGCTTGTGTGGCCTACCACTTAGCGGCTGAGCCGTTGTTTCTCCTAGACGTGTCCACTTTACAATAACAGCACTTACAGTTGACCGAGGCAGCAAACTGACTTGTTGGAAAGCTGGCATCCTATGAGGGTGCCACGTTGAAAGTCACTGAGCTCTTCAGTAAGGCCATTCTACCACCAATGTATGTCTATGGAGATTGCATGGCGGTGTGCTCAATTTTATACACCGTTCAGCAAGAGGTGTGGCTGAAATAACTGAATCCACTAATTTGAAGGGGTGTTCACATACCTTTGCATACTGTATATAGTATGTATATATTATACAGGACAAATCTGATGGGGCATGTGTCCCTGCGCCCGCTATGGGTTAGGGTTTGGGTTACACTGAGGCATTACATTACAGTTGTAGGAATTTATTTTAGAATCTTGTTCCCTGTAAGGCTATGGCCCATCCTATTACTACAGGTGAGAGGCAATCTCTCAACCCCACTCTCTGCTGCGTAAAACCCAAGCAGACCCATCTTGACTACAGATGCTATTATTTGTAAGTGTGTTTGTTTTGACACCTTTTAGATAAATCTTTTAATTGGATTTTTAAAAACGTATTAACCTCCGGATCTTCATTTATTAGCTTTTGAGGCCTTTGTGATAATCCGTATAATTACAAGCCTAATTTTCTTCCCATTAGGTTCTGCCCTCCAACAACTTCTACGTGTTGATTGTGTTCACTCTCAATGTGTTTGAGCGGCGGAAATAATCATGTTTTTCCAATCATGTTTTTTTTTATTTCCCCCATTGTCATTTTGCAGCTGGTGTGCCGTTTCTATTACATATGAGGGGGGGGGGGGTTTTCTCAGAAAATCAATAAAATCATGCTCATTATTTCAGTGTAAGGGTCAGAGAAGCAGAAGATATGGTCCTGTATCAACAATATAACTGTTTCTATGTGAAGAAAACACAGATGGAAATAGATGGAACGTCTTTGATTAAAAAAGGTTGAATTGGGAAAAAACATCACTTGTGGATAGCAACAGATGCTAGCAACAGATTTTTCCTATTCCTAATTTGGGTTGTACCATCAATTCCTCACTTTACAATATGAACATGAATATATTAAGCATCATTGTTTAGCTGCTTATGGTCTTACATATTTTGCACAAGTAAAACCTGATGCTTAAAAATAAAAAAAGATCAGATAGCCTCTACAGACATATCATAGAGGCAGTTTCCTTATGACTCATCTCCCTTGATCAGTTTGCTGTGTATAAAACACAACAAAAGACTGATGTAACAAATGACTATAGAGAAATTGTTCTTAAATTCAAAGCCTGAGAGTAAACCATTGAAAGATAAGAGTACAATGGCCTAAATTGTGCCAGTGTGTTGAATAAGTAAGTGAGTCAGGGGATATAGGAGGGGCGTGATTGCTGGTTTCAGCTGCAGTACTGTGTGAAAGGCTTAGGATGGCTCAGGATGTTGAAAATTAGGTATTTGCGTCAGAGAAACAAGGCCATTCTACTCTGTCCTCAGTGTTCATTGAGATAAGATGCCAATCAATTTCACCACAGTAGTAAGATGATGTCATCCATTTTAGTGTCCATTTATAATCCTAAAAGACTATGCATGTTTAAATTGACCTGCCTAGTTAAATAAAGGTTAAATAAATAAAACATTTAAATAAAAAAACATCCATGAAGGTTTTCACATATCACTTGTTCTTACGAATTTATGCTCTCTAATTGTATTCTCTTTTTGTGTGTGTTCCCTCTCTCTTTTGTAGAGCCGTGACAGAATGGTCGACTGTATGAGTAAAGTCATGCTGCACACGGCCCTCTCATGCTGGCAACCGTTCCTGGGACTAGCTCTCGTGGCCGTCTTCGTGGGTTCCACGCTGGGATGTCCCGCCCGCTGCGAATGCTCGGCCCAGAGCAAGTCGGTCCTATGCCACCGCAAACGCCTACCGAATATCCCAGACGGCATCCCCATCGAGACCAGGATCCTGGACCTGAGCAAGAACAAGCTACAGGCCGTCAACCCAGACGACTTTGCCCCCTACCCTGGGCTAGAGGATTTGGACCTCAGTGGGAACATTATCAGCTATGTGGAGCCGGGGGCCTTCAACCCTCTGTACAGCATGCACTCACTCAGTCTCAAAAGCAATCGCATTAAGCTCATTCCCATGGGCGTCTTCACAGGCCTGTCCAACCTCACCCGGCTGGATGTCAGCGACAACAAGATTGTCATCCTACTGGACTATATGTTCCAGGACTTACACAATCTGAAGTTCCTGGAGGTGGGTGACAATGACCTAGTGTACATCTCCCACCGGGCGTTCAGTGGACTGTTGAGCCTAGAGACGCTAACCCTGGAGAGATGCAACCTGACAGTGGTGCCTACTGAGGCCCTGTCCCACCTGCACAACCTAGTAAGACTTCACCTGCGATACCTCAGCATCAGCACCTTGCATGCCTACTCCTTCAAAAAGCTGTTTCGACTGCGCCACCTGGAGATTGACAGCTGGATCTCGCTGGACAGTGTGCCGGCCAACACGCTGCACGGCCTCAATTTGACCATGCTTTTCATCACCAACACCAACCTGTCCACCTTCCCATACCAAGCCCTCAAGCACCTGCAATACCTGACGCACCTCAACCTGTCTTTCAACCGCATCAGACACATCGAGGGGAGAATGCTGTCGGAGTTGGTGCGCCTAAGGGAACTGCATCTGGTCGGGGCCCAGTTGTCGACCGTTGAACCCTACGCATTTCAGGGCCTCCGGTGGCTCAAGGTCCTCAACGTCTCCCACAACCGTTTGGATACCCTGGAGAAGGGTGTCTTTCAAGCTCCTGAGGCTCTGGAGATACTCTTAATCGACGACAACCCCCTGGTGTGTGACTGCCGCCTCATGTGGATCCTGCAGAAGAGGCAGTCCATCTACTTTGGCGACTCGCAGCCAGAGTGCAGTACCCCTGAGGGCATCCGCGGCAGGCCTTTCAGGGAGTTCAAGGAGACCCTGCTCTCCTACTACGTGACGTGCACCAAGCCAAAAATCCGGGAGAACAAGACGCAGACGATTGCCGTGGACGAAGGTCAGCCAGCTAAACTGCATTGCAGTGCTGAGGGGACCCCCAGGCCGGTGGTGTCGTGGCTGTCCCCACGCCGGCGCCTCCTCACCAACAAGAGCCACGGCAGAGTCACAGTCCACAACAATGGGACGCTGGAGATCAAGGCGGCCGAGGTGCAGGACGGCGGGGTATACCTTTGCATGGCAACCAACACTGCGGGTAACGACTCATTAATGGCCTCCCTAGCAGTGAAAAGCCTAGGGTCGCTCTACGCAAACAGGACCCAGTACTACACAGATCCCAGCAATGCCACTACCAATGGGACTATCAACGTGACCTACGGCTTGGACCTAAAGACTATCTTAGTGTCGACAGCAATGGGTTGTTTCACATTCCTGGGGGTGGTCTTGTTTTGCTTCCTGCTCCTGTTTGTTTGGAGCCGGGGCAAAGGGAAGCATAAAAATAATATAGATATTGAATACGTACCTCGGTCCAAGTCTAACGGCACCTCTATAGATGGAGGAGCAGAGGGGCAAGCTGGACCGCATCGCTTTAACATGAAAATGATCTAACATGGTTTGTGAATCTGGGAATCCAAATGTTGGAATTAATCTAAGGATTATTTATTAACTTCTGAATTTCCCACTACTGCATGAGAATGCTACTGGGAATGGAAATAGTACTGCAGAGCGCCATAACAGGACACAGGAGTGCAGTCCCAAACAATTCCATCTTATTGGATACAATGCCACGACGTTGTGACATATGTTTTTGCACAGTTGCCAGTGAGCCTGTCCAACACGGATCCTCCGAAATGAATTGCTACCCAGGGGACCTGAAAGGAATAGGTGTCGGTAATCAAGCTTTTAAAATTCAATTTCTATGTCCAAAAGGAATCCATAAGTGCAGGGTTGGAATTAAAGACACTTCAGAACCGTGTACAGTACAAATTTGTATCTAAAAGTATTACTCTTATTTGTTTGGTCTTGCACCATGCTTACTCACAGAACAGACTGATGAAACTGAGCATCATTCCCTACGACCATAATCTTTGCATATGTGTACGTAAATGCTTCATTATGTGCGTGTATGTACATACTCATTAAAACAAACTGTTCATAGCAATACTCATGCAATGCAACGTCAGCCAAAATCTCAATTCCCCAACCTAATAAGCAAAATTGTAACTCATCACTTATGAAATTGTCCATGAATATAGGAAAGGGCTTCTACAGGATTGCAACGTCACACTGGAGAAAAAATATATCCCTGTTCCCAAAAATATTTTTGTTTGTTTGTTTATTGTCAACCATAAAAGAAAATCGATTTTATTTATCAAAGTGGTTTGAGGTTTTTACAAAAGTGAGCATTCTAAGACTATTCTGTGGAGTATCTTGAAGTTGACATACTGGTCAGAGAACCTACAAGGACCACTTTCCATCCTATTTTTGTCTCTTTATATTCCTTTGACCGTAACCTTTGCCTGATGGCAAAATACATGTGTCAATCTTACTACAGTGAAGTTGATATCTTTTCGCCCCAGTAAGAAATTTGGACTTTGTTGTGGTAGTTTCTCATTTTGTTGTTGAATCATTTAGATTGTTGAAAAAAAAGTAAAAAATAAAAATTCTGAATGTGAAAAAAAAGAAGATTTATTTGTAACATTTAGTGTGTTTACATATTATCTGCAATGACAAAGAAAGCAAAAATTTATATTTATCAGTATATAGTATTATCTGCCTGTTGAACTTCTGGAAACAGCAAAGTAACACTAGCAGGGTAAAGCCATATGGTTGAATAAAATTGTTAAAATAGAACATATCAAATATCAATCACTGGCATTAAAGAAACTGAATTGTATTCTACTGTTTTACAGTTTATGTGAATTTTAAGGGTTGTGCATTTCTACAACATCAGATGAGGTTGACAAGGCCATCAGAGGATCTGCAGCAACACAATTACAACAGATCACAGGTGAAGACAATCAAATGGTATGGGGCATTGCCTTTCCAGAATGTACAATTACACATTATCCCTTTCACTCACTAAAAGCATAACCTTTGAACATTACCTTTTTATCATACAGCAATGTGTGATATCCCCCTCTAATCTGTTAAATCGGTGCACATCAGATAGGCATGGCGCAAAATATCTAGTCTCTAAGCCTTGATAGCATGATATTGCAGGTAGTGTGCGCCAAGAGGAAGGCTCTATCAGAGGAGGAATGTGGAGAACAGCAGTTAACCTTCTGACGCAGTCCAAATGAGCATGTGGAGATATACCATGTATAATTGAGATCAGGACAGCAAATCAGAGGGGTATACTGGGTTAAGCTGATAGCAGATTTCAATGCTACAGAAGATAGAATACAGCCCAATTCAATACATTTACAAGACTGATTTATTAGATTGTTCTTTAATTACTGTGTGCCATTTGTGGCTTTTCTCTGTCTTATAAAATGTTCATATCATCCCCTTGCTTTACAGTGAATGCGAATGAAACTGAATTGCATGCAGATTTGAAGTTAATCTAATGGGTTAAACATTTTAATATGAAAAACGGCGAGAATATGTATCAGTTAGGTTTAGCACTTATCGCTGCTTATCACTGCTGTCATTTTCTTGCACCATACTTAACCATATACTATAGTTATATTTTAAAGGTTTTTCTCATTTCCTTTCTCTTCACCTCATATACTGTGTGCAATCTCATTCAAATTAACAACTTGCATGTTCTTGTTTGTTTCTAAGTCAGCTATCCCATGGGTCTCTAGTGAAATCAGAAAACTAAAGACTTCCTAAAATACAAAGGGAATGAAGTGGAGTTTGTAGGTCAGGATGCCCACATTCTGTGTTTGGCACTTGGAGCTGTGCTAGATGGAACATGTACTACTGACGTATCCCCCAATCTGACCACCATTTCATTTCTCTCCACTGTCACTAAAGGAAACTTGAAAGCTGGGCCGGATTATTATTGTATGAGGATGGTTTTTGCTCATATGGCACCCCACAAAAATGTGTCAGTGAGCGACAGAGGTGTCCTTTAACCCCTCATGACACTCTGTCCTGCTGGGGTTAAGAGCTGCCACTCCAGGTGATCTGTTGTGACACCCCGTGGAGCAGTATCACCAGACGGACGGCCACCATGTTTTAGCAGTGCCTCTTGTTAAGCCGTGCTAAGAAGTCCTTTTTTATTTTTTTATTGTTTTTATTCATAGTCCTATTGATGTCAGAAGATCTCTTTCATAGTTAAAATCATTTTAACTATTTCAACATAGATTTATCAACTGCATTATCATTTTGTTAAAGGTCTATGGTGGATAGGGTCAATGGAGCCACCAATTGGTATTGCTCTTGACAAGATATTTAGCGATGGGGCTCTTGAACCTCAAGGTTTACCTTTACATGTATTTTTTATTTAACTAGGCAAGTCAGTTAAGAACAAATTCTTATTTACAATGACGGCCTACCTACAGGGTCAGCCCCTGGAGCAAATTAGGGTTAAGTGCCTTGCTCAAGGACACATCGACAGGTTTTTCATCTTGTCGGCTCGGGTATTCGTACCAGCGACCGGTTACTGGCCCAACGCTCTAACCACTAGGCTACCTGCCTCCCATCAACCAATCTAATCCGACGTAGTCAGATGTATGTCTAATTTATGCAACGTGTCCCTGTTTGTTTTTTCTTGATGTAGTTAAACGTACAAAATCATAATTTTAGCAGCATCTCATCTCACAGCAGCTGCCGTTGACACAACTCAACATTCCTCATGTACTATACAGCTCGCAAACAGAATCATCATTGCCTATGCAGGACTTGAGACGCTGCTACGAATTTACCTTGTGGACACAATGGAACGCACAGCTATGTAAACTGTCCTAGAGTGGAGCTGGCATTTGCCGCAGTCTGGGCAGATGTGAGCTGGGCAGGTTGAGGCGCTGTGTGCTTTCATTAGGCGATCTTTCATACGCTCCTTCGTGGTGCGCTTCCCTGCCAAATGAGCTCCCTGGTGATCCCACTGCTATTCCACCACCGGCTGCACTGGAGGGAGATGTGTAGAGTAGAGTAGAGTGTGTGTGTGCTCCTCTATCACACATTCATATGTACACTCTACACACAAACACGCACTCTAGTATTTGCTCTTGCACATCCTGTCAAATACAGAGAGATCCCACAGAAACAGAATATAGAATACAGAATGGCTTGTAACATTGGTATGTTTGTGTTATTGTATTGTATCAAATACATACATTTCCAGTAAATATGTTTAGAGTAATCTTGTTGCCAATGTAAAGTCAAGGAAAGCCTTTTGTACAACTTTGTATGTGCACACAAAAGCAAGGTACATTGCCAGCAAGGGAATATAGTGTAAACCTTCGCAATTCACATGTAATGCTCTTGCTGAGCCAACAGTCAATATTTATTTGTTAGTGTGCAGCACAATTCTGTAATTATGTGTTTGCCCTTTCCCGAAAAGACTGTAATGAATACAGAAATGAGACAAGGGAAATTGAATTCTTTGCCTACATATTTGTTTAATGATGTGTTTAACTAGAGTTAATGGACACCACACACAAAGTTTCAAATAGTTTTCCTAGGAAAAAAAAAATCTATATTCCTACAGTCAACAATGGTTGTTCCATTATGTGCACAGTACTGGTTAACAACTGTGTGCATTCCAACTAACGAAGACTCTGTCACAAAAACTCTCTGGGTAAATGTGGGTCTCACAATTAAATGTTGCCTGGAACAAGTATGTCTGTCTTAGATAAAGGCAATTGTGTGTATATGTGTTTGTTGGTGTGTGTATTTTTGTGTAAGTAGAGATCGGGCTGGCTGTATTCGAAGCACCAATTGGCTGTAAATGGAAATGGATTGTTTCTTCGTAGCTTTTTGCAGCAAAAAAACAGAAATTTTCAAAATGCCTCCTTGAAGCAACCACATTAAAATACCAAACAATTACACTTAAACATTTACATATTTCTTTCTGGGAGGAAAAAAAAACCCATTGCCTTTACGGTTTTCCAAATTGTCTTGCATAATCCATTGTTGATATTAACCTAGGTACTTGAGTGAGAGTCCTTTTAAGCTTTGGTAACAACATACAGTACAATCACACTTCATTAAACACTGCATAGGCTCTTTGCTCACATATTATATATGCAACTAGGGGTGGGGGGGGGATTATAATTCCATACGGTGCTTTCATCATTCCCTTTTAGTACAAGCCTCTAATATCTGGAGCATCTTATTATGGTGCAAGTGATGAAGTCATCTCTCCTCTGTACACTGTGTTGTCTAGAGGCAACTGTGTCCCAGGTACCTACTGCAAGAGGGACGAACACCATCAGATGATCAAAGCCACACCACTGGGCTTTTTCTTTCGACGTGTCAACTTCTCCATTTTGATATGCGTCTTTTAATAGCTCCTTCCCACCACACAAAAAGACAACAGAAAAGAAGAAAGGGACAATAATAATGTTTTACTCCAATACTAAACTAATATACTAAACCTCCAATACTAAACTAAAATACTTAAGCTTCAATACTAAACTAATATACTAAAGCTACAATACTAAACTAATATACTAAATCTCCAATACTAAACTAATATACTAAAGCTCCAATACTAAACTAATATACTAAAGCTCCAACACTAAACTAATATACTAAAGCTCCAATACTAAACTAATATACTAAAGCTCCAATAATAAACTAATATGCTAAAGCTCCAATACGAAACTAATATACTAAAGTTCCAATACTAAACTAATATACTAAAGCTCCAATACTAAAATCTCACTCAATACTAAACTAATATACTAAAGCTCCAATACTAAACTAATATACTAAACTCCAATACTAAACTAATATACTAAATCTCCAATACTAAACTCTCACTCCAATACTAAACTAATATACTAAAGCTACAATACTAAACTAATATACTAAAGCTCCAATACTAAACTAATAAACTAAAGCTCCAATATTAAACTCTCACTCCAATACTAAACTAATATACTCTCACTCCAATACTAAACTAATATACTAAAACTTCAAAACTAAACTAATATACTAAAGCTCTAATACTAAACTCTCACTCCAATACTAAACTAATATACTAAAGCTCCAGGACTAAACTCTCACTCCAATACTAAACTAATATACTAAAGCTCCAATACAAAAAACTAATATACTAAAGCTCCAATACTAAACTAATATACTAAAGCTCCAATAATAAACTGTCACTCCAATACTAAACTAATATACTAAAGCTCCAGTACTAAACTCTCACTCCAATACTAAACTAATATACTAAAGCTCCACTACTAAACTAATATACTAAAGCTCCAATAATAAACTGTCACTCCAATACTAAACTAATATACTAAAGCTCCAGTACTAAACTCTCACTCCAATACTAAACTAATATACTAAAGCTCCAATACTAAACTAATATACTAAAGCTTCAATAATAAACTGTCACTCCAATACTAAACTAATATACTAAAGCTCCAAAACTAAACTCTCACTCCAATACTAAACTAATATACTAAAGCTCCACTACTAAACTAATATACTAAAGCTCCAGTACTAAACTAATATACTAAATCTCCAATACTAAACTAATATACTAAAGCTCCAATACTAAACTAATATACTAAAGCTTCAATACTAAACTAATATACTAAAGCTTAGTTTTGAAACTTTAGTATATTGCTAAACTAATATACTAAAGCTTCAATACTAAACTAATATACTAAAGCTCCAATACTAAACTAATATACTAAAGCTCCAATACTAAACTAATATACTAAAGCTCCAGTACTAAACTCTCACTCCAATACTAAACTAATATACTAAAGGTAACTGACATCAGTAAGGGATCTTATCTTTCACCTGGCCTTAATATTTTGTACACGTTGGTGGTACTGACTTCAGACCGGTCGCGTAGGGCTTGTGGGGGTCATAGAGCAAAACGAAGAGCACCATCATGTTCGTGAAAGTCACACCTTTCCATAGGAATACACAGACATGAGTGTACAAAACATGAACATGCTCTTTCCATGACATAGACTGACCAGGTGAATCCAGGTGAAAGCTATGATCACTTATTGATGTCACTTGTTAAATCCACTTCAATCAGTGTAGATGAAGGGAAGGAGACTATTCTTTGTTAAGCCTGGAGACAATTGAGACATGGATGGCTGGATGTGCAAAACAAAGTATTGAAATGCTTTTGAACGGGGTATGGTAGTGGGTGACAGGCGCACCAGTTTGTGTCAAGTACTGAAACGCTGCTGGGTTTTTCCTGTGTGTATCAATGGAGTCAACATTGGAGGCAACGTGGGCCAACATCCCGGTGGAACGCTTTCGACACCTTGTAGAATCCATGCCCCGACTAATTGAGGCTGTTCTAAAGTAAAAAGTGTGGAGAAAGTCTCCATATTAGGAAGGTGTTCTTAAGGTTTTGTACAGTCAGTGTACACCATCCATGTCTCAATTGCCTGAAGGCTTAAAAATCCTTTAACCTGTCTCCCACCCTTCATCTACACTGATTGAAGTGGATTTAACAAGTGACACCAACACGGGACCATAGCTTTCACCTGGATTCACCTGGTCAGTCCTGGAAAGAGCAGGTGTTCTTAATGTTTTCAAGAAGTGCCTTCAGAAAGTATCCACAACCAATTCACTTGTTCCTAATGTTTTGTATATTATGTTGGATTTTCCCAAGATCAAGGTAGGCTTTGGCCATTCAGAAGCAGTTGGCATGCATCAATCTGATTTGCGTCTTCCTATTTGTCATGGTTTGAAGATTGGACCCGAGGCGCTGAGTAGTAGTGGGAATACATTCCTTTTTATTTGTGATCACAATATCAAAACAAAGGCGCAAACGAAACCACAAACTGATGTGCGACATGCACAAACAAAGAACCACACACAGGTGGGCACAATAATGAACTTAAATAGGATCCCCAATTAGAGACAACGTATGGCAGCTGCCTCTGATTGGGGACCAACAAAACTCAAACATAAAGCCGCCTAGACAACCCTACTGTCAAGACCTGACAGTAATCTCCAGACACCATAGAGATGCCTAGAGATCTTACTCTAGTCAGGACCTGACACTATTAAGGGACAATGCTGAAAGTTACATCCTTTTGGCACATCCTTGTTTTCCATTTCAACAGACAGACATGCACTGCATTAGTAGCCTGGCATAACCAGCCTGATAATAGTTCCTTTCGATTTTGATTAATTTCTCTAAACTCTGAACATAATAGCAATGGATTTACAGGCCTACTCAGGCTGGTTAGGCAGGCTATCACATTACACCTACCGTAGCCTACCATAGCCTAAAAAGGACTGACGCCAGAAACAGCTAGTTTGTTTCCATTTCACCATATGTATTAGTGAAACCAAAGTGCTGTAACATCCATAAATTAAATCAAATAGCCTAGTACACACCAACACTTTTCAAATGTTTATATCGAAAGGCTATTGAAGAGAAAAACGTGGCTGCATCGCAGTCAGGTGCACGGCAGATTGAGAACAAGGACCTCTGGACAGCAACAGAAAGAGGAAAATAAGTATTGACCCGTGAATGAAATACTATCACTGACTTTGCTGACGGCTACTTTATTGAGGAAAAATGTACTTACTATGACTGAGATGTGTGGTTCTTCCATCTAGCTATCTTAAGATAAATGCACTAACTGTAAGTCACGCTCTGGATAAGAACATCTGCTAAATTGCTAAAATGTTAAATGTAAATGTAGAATGGAATACAATCCCAACATAAACAAGTAGACAATAGGCTATAGCAGGGAAAAGCTTAACTATATTGCCATGCCAGTTGAACAACCAACAAATAAGCTACCTAATTAAATGCTCTCCATAGGAATAGGCCCAGATTTTCAAAGAGAGCCTTGCTGATGGTATCTGCGTTGGTGCCTCTTTCCAATTTCATAAAAACAAATAATCTCTCTTGCACCGTTTTGGTAAGCGATGACAAGCGGTCCATTAGTTTGTTTGGACCTGAAGTTAGTGTTCTGTTACTCCTGTACATTGTGCCTTTGCATTGTGGCGAGCATACAGTCCAGTAGATTGTTCTGTATGGTATTAGTTGGACGTGCCTTTAAAAACCGTAGCGTTGTCCAACTGCTCTTTCATTGCGGCAATGGCACAAAATCAACAAGTCCCCTAAACACTCCTGGATTCCCGGATTCTTCTGTTTCATCATGTCCCCTTAGTGCCAGCTCAAATACTCCACAGAATTTGACAAAGTCAATTAGCTTGGATAAAATGTGCTGATTCTTACTAACTTTGTTGTGTTTGTCAATACTCGCATGACAGCCTTCAAATCAAATCACATCAAATGCTATTGGTCACATACACATGTTTAGCAGATGTTAATGCGGGTGAAGCAAAATGCTTGTGCTTCTAGTTGCGACAGTGCAGTAATATCTAACAGTAATATCTAACAGTTACACAACATATACCCAATACACACAAATCTAAGTAAGGAATGAATTAGGCCTATATACAGAAGGACTAGCGTCATGGACTAAGATACAGTAGAAGTGTATTGAATACAGTATATACAAATGAGATGGGGAATGCAAGATATGTAAACATTATTACATGACTGAGATACCAAAGGATAGTATAGAATACAGTATATACTGTACATATAAGACATATAAAATATTCCCATATTTCTTTTGTTTATTATTTATATTCCAAGTCATCATCACATCACTATATACTGTAGCTCCTGCCTATGCTGTCTGACAAAATCACTATTTTGTATTTTCAGGTAAAGTAAAGTAAGTAAAATTTATTTATATAGCACATTTCACAGATAAAGATCACAAAGTGCTTCACAATAAAATGAAATACAATAACAAATCTTGAAACACAAGGAACACAAAAATCGAAAACATAACAAACAACCATAAAAACCCATCGACTACCTAAAAGCCTGCTTGAAGAGCAAAGTCTTCAGTTGCTTTTTAAAAGAATCAACAGAGTTCGCAAAACGCAGAAGGGGAGGCAAAGCATTCCACAGCTTAGGAGCCACTGCCTGGAATGATTGGTCCCCTCTAGTTTTAAAATGAGTGCGAGGAACAACTAATAGCCTCTGATCTAATGACCTGAGACTCCGGGTGGGAGTGTGAAGCTGTATCAAGTCAGTGATGTAAGTAGGCACTTGACCATGCAAGGCTCTGAAGGTAAGAACCAGGATTTTAAAATGAATTCTATACTGGACTGGTAACCAGTGTAATGCTGCTAAAACAGGTGTGATGTGTTCTCTTTTCTTAATGTGAGTTAAAAGCCTTGCAGCAGAGTTCTGAACAGCCTGGAGGCGATAAAGCTCCTTTTTACTCAAACAGGTAAAAAGACTGTTACAGTAATCTAAACGAGAGGAGATGAATGCATGAATGATCATCTCCAACTCACCCTTAGTCACAAATGATCTTAATTTTGAAATATTCCTCAGTTGGAAGAAACAGTTTCTAACTAATTGTTTAGAGTGGAGCTCCAAGGACATAGCTGAATCAAAGATATCTCGTGAAGCCACATCTACTCTCTATATCCCCTCACGATTGCACATTCTTGTCTCTTCCATAGCAGGCGTAAAAGAAACACAGACCAGACAAGTAGGTGTGCAATGGATTATGGTCATTGTAGTCTGTGAGAAGGTTAGAGTATATTTCTTCCCTTTCTCCGATGATTGTTGGATGTAGATGTCCGGTTAATGATGTCACATCAGCTTTTTTTTTGCAATTTCTCTAAAAGTGTAGTTATTTCTCTACCTTTATAGCAAGTCAAGTTGCTGGAATTAAGTCAAGGTCAGAATACACCTCTGCCACACCTTCTTTAATCTCCACCCCAAACAAATAGCAGGTGAATGGCATGCTATTCTCATGTTTAAATTCTAAATCAGAATACGTGTAGAATGAAAAGTGTATAACGCTTAACTCGAATCAGAATTCCCTCCCTTATGCATATCTCAGCTTCAACCATCAGGGGTGAAAAGTACCAATGTAAAAATATTGCCCAGAGTTCTGTAGCAGTAGTTACCAATTGTATTGAATTCACCACTTATCTTGAATGACCTGCACTAAGTACCATAGACTTTACCAGAGAGTATACTAAGGGTTTTTCAACACTCCCAAAAATATTAATTTAACACTAAGTACTCTGTGAAGTGGTTTAGCTCAGAGTTAAATATACACTACCTGCGTCATTACCCCCACATAGTGTATATTTAAGTAGCCAGTTGAAACAGGACTGTTACATAAAGTGCTACTAGATTATATTTTCTTTATTGTATTAGTAACCTTTTTATTGGGTACCTTTGTAACCAAGTTCCACAGAGAATATCATATGCAAACAGTCTTTATTTCGGAACATGTCTAGTCAAATCGCTGCAGCGTTGAGAACTGCAACCAAGCAATACAAATTGCTCATTTGTTGTTACTCAGCCTTGCCCATCACTTAGATTATTCAAGGTCTCCAACAGCAACTCCGTTCAGCAAGGAATGTGTAATCGGTGGAGGGAGCAAAGAGGAAATGCAAAGTCCTATAGTACATGTGAAATCCAACATGTCTGAAATCATCACGCGTGTGTATGTGTTAGTCTTCCGCATGTTGTTATCTCTTTTGTCATCATTTTAGAAAGTTCGGCACAGGGGAATATCTAATTATTTTCTGACGTATTCACTTTTGGGCATCTCACAGCTCGCTGAACTTATTATGAGTCTAGGTGAAAGCAACAATATTGTGAAAAATCGATCTATAATAAGTATTTAGTTTCTCATTAATCATAATTTTCTTAACTTTTCATGACATCTGTATAGGTGGTATAGCAGGCAGATATGCAGACAGAAATAGGTTTATGGCATTTGATCTCCAAGACACAACTTGATCTGCACTGCACTTTGAGAAGAATACACGTTTAAAATGCATGCCAATGTATACGTTTAAAATGTATACCGGCTATTAAATGTGATTTGTGTTGTAAAGCTTCACTGATCCAAGTGAGAGCAATGTTGAAGCCAGCAATGTTAACAGAATAATTTTTACTTAGAAAACAGAGTTTATACCAGGCTCTGTAAAGTACAGTGTTAAACATGAAAATGCGTGCCCTCCACTTAGCTGAATGCAAATACCCCATTTTGTTTTGGCCTTGTTTTTTATGTAGACAGCTGTATGCCTCCCAGCACCTTTGAGCATTTGGAATTCAGGCGGCATCCTCCCTCCCTGAGATGCAGCAAGATGGGTGAATGATGAACTAAGATTCCTGAGGAGCAGTTAAACTTAACCATGTCATGTTAAGAATGTTGGGCCATAAAGCCAAAGCAATTTAATCCATGGATTTTTATCAGGGTGGAGGAGTTCATTCATTAAAGGGGATGATTTATGATGTAAGCTGCTTTTAAAGTGATCTACCCCTTAATTTCACCGTGGCGTTTTGACCCCGAGGCGGCAGTGGAATGTGTGCTATATTAGAAGCACAGGGTCTCCTCTGGGACGATTCATGTTTGAGAACTGTCAGGGAAGCATGAGGAGGAGCAGAAGCTTGAGCAGCTAGGCTTCTTTGCCACATTTTCATTTTGACTTTTATTTTTGAATTTATTTTTTATCTACTGTATCTAAATAAACCACTGTGCGTGAGGTACTTTTACCAACTGAGATATTATTCTACGGTAGTCACATTCTCAGTCAAGGCATCCATGTTGAGATTAATGAAGTCTTCAGGAAAGTTCAATGTGGGCTATCTTGATGCCTGCTTCGCTCTTTTCGATCCTATTTGTTAGTTAACTTTAAGGTTCTCATAGCTCTCAACCTATCAATAAAGCACTAGAGAAGTCATATTAAAAGGGACATGATAGTCTGAGAGCAATTATACACATCTTACTCAAAAAGAGTAATTTAATCGTCAGACAGTGCATTAATGCATTTCTTTGAATTTAATGCGATGTGAAAATGTAGAGTTTATTGCCATTCGTCTTGAGTGGTGAGATTGAGTACACACGTCCATGTTTTATAATTGGTCATTATTTGGTCTGTAACCTACGTAATTTTGTCCAATAAATGTTTTTTAAGAGTAGACGTATTTATTTTCTACAAGCGATACGTGCACATTTATGTGGCACTAGTTGTAAATATTCACACATGGATTGATCATTTACCAGGTGGGAATATACAGTGCTGATATAAGGTATACACTGTCTTGCACAATTTGCATTCTATAGGCACTATAAAAATGTATATGATGCGATATGTAAGCAGAGCTTTAGATGGGGGTTACATGACAATGTGGTAAATGGGATTATATCAGTACAGATGGGCTCAATATTATCTTTATACAAAGGATATCTGAACACACTGTACCTTGTTCAGAGGTACTGTACGAACAGACAGGTACTTTTGACATCCTTCAGAATAAGGTCTGCCTGTGTTGAAGGCTCAGCACACAAACACTTCTGCTTTCTTTCTTTTTTCAAATTTCTCCATTTGATTTGCTATGGTTGGAAATGTTTTTACCTTGAATAAACGCTATACTGACACTTCCTGCTCATACACAGTGATACATAGAATAGATTCAACAATTAAGTTACAGTCTCTTTATTTAGACACAACCACACTATAGCCGTAAAGTTGTACGGTGTCAGCGCAGAAGCGCTATTCAATCATTTTTTCTTCTCACAGATTTCTATTGCAGTCTATGTATTCTCAATCAGCTAAGATTAGAGAAAAACCCAGAGGCCGCACTTGAGTTATTCATAAACATAGGAACTTCAGTTGACACTCAGAATTCTAATAAAAACAGAATAGGGACACTTATGTAACACAGTTAAATACGATACTGCATAGAGAGGGACTGGACAGCAGAGTCCCAGCTTGGGCATACTGCCTCAGGTCTTGAATCCAAGGCTCTGGGCACACAATATGTGCTGCCACAAAATAAAAAATATCCACTTTCATGTCATGTAATGGAGGGTATATTTGGGAGGAGGAGGAGGCATACATATTATGCTAATGGAATATTTTCATTTGGTTGCCTTGTTGTCGTTCCAAAATAGTTGTTTGCTGATTTCTCACCTTGATACAAAATATGGAAATACAATAATCCTGTATCCTGAGTTAAACTAATGTGGTACAAAACAAAATAAAGCCCTAAAAAGTGTTTATGATCAAAATATTCCCAAAAGCACACCAACATAGAATTATTAACGTTCCTGAAGGTACAGTGCTTTACAGCCTTGAAAGACAAATAATGACAGTACATTGACAAAGAACATTCAAGTGAAAACAGCTAATTATTGAGAGTAATTCCTATTAACTTGCTTACAAACCCTCTGAGAAAACAAAGATGTAATAGTATTAGACATTATGATTAATGAATGGGTCTAACCACTCTCCTTTCTAGAATACCTAGCCTGAATATTTCATTTCTGGTTATAACCTCAGTCTCATACTGTTGAATTGAGTTCAATGTTCTTATCCACAACCACTGCCTTCATCATATTTTCATACAGTGTATGCATTTCAGACTAGGGTCAATTTGATCTGACATCAATCCATAGATAGATAGATAGATAGATAGATAAGGTACTTTATTGATCCCCCGGGGGGGAAATTTCATCAGTTGCCTGGCATGTGCACCAGGAAATCCTGTTTTTGTCTTCTTCCCCCCTCAATGTGTGGTCCTGTGTTGGTCCATGATCTCACCATGACGGTTGACAACTCCGTTGTGACTTCCTCCCAGAGTGCAAAGAACCTTGGTGTGACCCTGGACAACACCCTGTCATTTTCTGCTAACATCAAAGTGGTAACCTGATCATGCAGGTTCATGCTCTTCAACATCCATAGAGTACAATCTTTTCTCACACAGGAAGCTGTGCAGGTTCTAATCAAGGCACTTGTCATTTTCTATCTAGACTACTGCAACTCTCTGTTGGCTGGGCTCCCCACTAGTGTGATCAAACTCCAGCAACTTATCCAGAATGCTGTAGGTCGCCGGGTGTTCAACCTTCCTAAGTTCTCCCATGTCAGCATGCACCTCTACTCTGTCCACTGGCTTCCAGTCGAAGATCGCATCATCTTCCAAACCCTGGTGCTTGCCTACGGAGCAGCAAGGGGAACTACCCCTCTTTACTTTCAAGATATGCTCAAACCCTACACTCCGTTTCGCCACCTCTGGTTAATTGGCCCTCCCACCCCTTCGGGAGGGCAGCTCCTGCTCAGCCCAGTCAAAGCTCTTCTCTGTCCTAGCATCCCAATGGTGGAACAAGCTTCCTCCTAAAGTCAGGACAGCGGAGTTCCTGCCTATCTTTCAAAAACGTCTGAAGCCATACCTCTTTGAATAGTATATTAAATTAGAATATCTTTCCACCCCACCCCACACCGTGTAAATAAGCATGACTTCAGTGATGTTGGAGCTCCGTTCAAGCAGCTCTCAACCTTTTTTAATGACTAAGAGTAAATCCTCCCTTGCAGTAGCTTGTGAGCCCTACTCTGTTAAATCCAACTCAGAGTGAGAAATGGAATGATCAACGTCCGTAGAGCCCACACTCCTTAGGCAAAGTGTTTGATTATAATCCACGGTTTGGTTTGGATAGTAATGCTGTCTGTTTGTTGCAGCGGAGAAGTGTGAAGAGTTGCTGGCCATGGAGCTGTTGCACAGCCAGGATGCTGGAGTTCAATTGGGCGCATTCCAAGGTGCTGATTTTCAGAGCTAGCTCTTGTATGTTAGCACAGCAATAGCAAATAATTTTGACCATTTCATATGAACGCCAAAAATGAAATGCATGATAGATAGATAGATAGATAGATAGATAGATAGATAGATAGATAGATGGACGGACGGACGGACGGACGGACGGACGGACGGACGGACGGACGGACGGACGGACGGACGGACGGACGGACGGACGGACGGACGGACGGACGGACGGACGGACGGACGGACGGACGGACGGACGGACGGACGGACGGACGGACGGACGGACGGACGGACGGACGGACGGACAGACAGACAGACAGACAGACAGACAGACAGACAGACAGACAGACAGACAGACAGACAGACAGACAGACAGACAGACAGACAGACAGACAGACAGACAGACAGACAGACAGACAGACGATAGATAGATAGATAGATAGATAGATAGATAGATAGATAGATAGATAGATAGATAGATAGATAGATAGATAGATAGATAGATAGATAGATAGATAGATAGATAGATAGATAGATAGATAGATAGATAGATAGATAGATAGATAGATAGATAGATAGATAGATAGATAGATAGATAGACAGACAGACAGACAGACAGACAGACAGACAGACAGACAGACAGACAGACAGACAGACAGACAGACAGACAGACAGACAGACAGACAGACAGACAGATAGATAGATAGATAGATAGATAGATAGATAGATAGATAGATAGATAGATAGATAGATAGATAGATAGATAGATAGATAGATAGATAGATAGATAGATAGATAGATAGATACCTTGCTGTTATGGTTCCATCTCGAAATGGAAGGCGCAGGTGATATTGCTCCATAACTACAGCTGTCCCTTTGAACAAGTCAGTAACGATTACATTTGCTCAAGTACTCGCAGGTGACAATAAGCCAAATTGACACTGAACAAAAATATAAACGCAACTTGTAAAGTGTTGGTCCCATGTTTCATGAGCTGAGGACAACAAATACAATTGCATTTGATCAATTTCAATGCACAGATATACTGTGACGAGAACCTGAGGTCCATTGTTGCACTATTCATCCGCTTCCATCTTCTCATGTTTCAGCATGATAATGCACAGCCCCATGTCACAAGTATTTTTTTTAAAGGTATCTGTGACCAACATATCTGTATTTTTAGGTATGTGAAATCCATAAATTAGGGCCTAATTCATCTATTTAAATTGACTGATTTCCTTACATGAACTGTACATTTTTGAAAGTGTTGCATTCATATTTTTGTTAAGCATAGATAGCTGTGGTTTTATGGAAGGTTTCTGTCAGAGGAATGACAAAGGTAGGTAATTAATTGTCAGCCTGAGAATTAGAATAGGGTTTTATATTTAGGGGGCAGGTTGACTGGCTTGGATTGGAAACAGATACAAATGAGCGGTTTATTGATTTTTAAAGGTCATTGAGATGACTGTGTAATTTAAGTTTTTTTTATGGATTCTGTGAAATACGGTCAGTCAGATAACCCAGTCCATAGAGATTATACTGGTAAGATATCCCCTATTGTTGTCGTGTGCATATACACTGGGGGGGCAAAAGTTTGGAATATTACTCATTCAAGGGTTTCTTTATTTGCACTATTTTTTACATTGTAGAAGACTTCAAAACTATGACACAACACATACGGAATCATGTAGTAACCAAAAAAGTGTTAAACAAATCAAAATATATTTTCTATTTGAGATTCTTCAAAGTAGCCTGCCTTTGCCTTGATGACAGCTTTGCATACTCTTAGCATTCTCTCAACCAGCTTCACCTGGAATGCACATATGCTGAGTATTTATTGGCTGATTTTCCTTCACTGCGGCCCGACTCATCCAAAACCATCTAAATTTGGTTGTGGTTGGAATCAAAAATCTCACATTTGTACTCCAGACCAAAGGACACATTTCCACCGGTCAAATATCCATTGTTCGTGTTTCTTAGCCCAAGCAAGTCTCTTCTTATTATTGGTGTCCTTTAGTAGTGGTTTCTTTGAAGCAATTCGACAATGAAGGCCTGATTCACATAGTCTCCTCTGAACAGTTGATGTTGAGATGTGTCTGTTACTTGAACTCTGTGAAGCAATTATTTGGGCTGCAATCTGAGGCTGGTAACTCTAATGAACGTATCCTCTGCAGCAGAGGTATTTCTGGGTATTTCATTTCTGTGGCGGTCCTCATGAAGCTGTTTGAGAGAATGTGTGCAAAGCTGTCATCAAGGCAAAGGTTGGCTACTTTGAAGAATCTCAAATATAAAATATATTTTGATTTGTTTAACTTTTTTGGTTACTACTGTACATGATTCCATATGTGTTATGTTATAGTTTTGATGTCTTCACTTTTATTCTACAATGTAAAAAATTGTGCAAATAAAGAAAAACCCTTGAACAAGTAATATTCCAAACTTGTGGCCCCCAGTGTACGACGTCTGTGGTCTAGAAAATAAATGAATGATGAAATGTGTTCTTAACAGATCAAACATACTAATTTACGCTTCTATGATCAAATTAAACGCAGATAATACGCTTGTGTACTACCATATGTAACATGACCCTTTTATAATTGGTGTTTATCAAAAATGAATGGAAAAAAATAGGAGGTTTTTAGGAGAGTACCACAAAGTCCATAAAAGTGTGGATATACAGTTGAAGTCTGAAGTTTACATACACTTAGGTTGAAGTCATTAAAAATATAGTAGTTAACAAACTATAGTTTTGGCAAGTCGGTTAGGACATCTACTTTCTGCATGAAACAAGTAATTCTTTCCAACAATTGTTTACAGACAGATTATTTCACTTATTATTCACTATATCACAATTCCAGTGGGTCAGAAGATACATACACTAAGTTGACTGTACCTTTTAAACAGCTTGGAAAATTCCAGAAAATGATGTCATGACTTTAGAAGCTTCTGATAGGCTAATTGGCATCATTTGAGTCAATTGGAGGTGTACCTGTAGATGTATTTCAAGGCCTATCTTCAAACTCGGTGCTTCTTTGCTCAACATCATAGAAAACTCTAAAGAAATCAGCCAAGACCTCAGAAAGAAAATTGTAGACCTCTACAAGTCTGGTTCATCCTTTGGAGCAATTTCCAAACGCCTGAAGGTACCAAGTTCATCTGTACAAACAATAGTACGCAAGTATAAACACCATGGGACCATGCAGCCGTCATACCGCTCAGGAAGGAGACGCGTTCTGTCTCCTAGAGATGAATGTACTTTGGTGGGAAAAGTGCAAATCAATCCCAGAGCAACATCAAAGGACTTTGTGAAGATGCTGGAAGAAAACAGGTACAAAAGTATCTATATCCAAAGTAAAATTAGTCCTATATCTGTCACGGTGAGTATTGAGAGAACGAGGCGCAGAGCGAGAGGACGGTGCAAACATATTTTATTTAATAAGAACCTGACAAAAACAACAAACGTACTGACCCATGACGCTGGCGTGAGTGCAAACACACAAACACACAAACAATGATCCACACTCAGGTGGACATGAAGTGAACATAAATAGAATCCCCTATTAGAGACAACTCAAGACAGCTACCTCTAATTGGGGATCACCAAACCCCCAACACCAACCATGTGATTGTCAGGACCTGACTGTGGCCATCCCACTCCCTCTAGTGGGAGTCAGAGACCTGGCCTCAGTCAGGCCCTTACAATATCGACATAACCTGAAAGGCCGCTCAGCAAGGAAGGAGCCGCCGCTCCAAAAAAGCCATAAAAAAGCCAGACTACGGTTTGCAACTACACATGGGGACAAAGATCGTACTTTTTGGAGAAATGTCCTCTGGTCTGATGAAACAAAAATAGAACTGTTTGGCCATAATGACCATCATTATGATTGGAGGAAAAAGGGGGAGGCTTGCAAGCCGAAGAACACCATCCCAACCGTGAAGCACGGGGGTGGCAGCCTCATATTGTGGGGGTGCTTTGCTGCTGGAGGGGCTGGTACACTTCACAAAATAGATGGCATCATGATGAAGGAAAATTGTGTGGATATATTGAAGCAACATCTCAAGACATCAGTCAGGAAGTTAAAGCTGGGTCGCAAATGAGTCTTCCAATACTTCCAAAGTTGTGGCAAAATGGCTTAAGGACAACAAAGTCAAGGTATTGGAGTAGCCATCACAAAGTCCTGACCTCAATCCTATAGAACATTTGTGGGCAGAACTAAACAAAGTGTGTGCGAGCAAGGAGGCCTACAAACCTGACACCGTTACACCAGTTCTGTCAGGAGGAATGGGCAAAAATTCACCCAACTTATTGTGGGAAGCTTGTGGAAGGCTACCCGAAACATTTGACCCAAGTTAAACAATTTAAAGGCAATGCTACCAAATACTAATTGAGTATGTAAACTTCTGACCCACTGGGAATGTGATAAAATAAATAAAAGCTGAAATAAATCATTCTCTCTACTATTATTCTGACATTTCACATTCTTAAAATAAAGTGTGATCCTAACTGACCTAAAACAGGGACTTTTACTAGGATTAAATGTCAGGAATTGTGAAAAACTGGGTTTAAATATATTTGGCTAAGGTGTATGTAAACCTCCAACGTCAACTGTATGTCTTGACCTTGAAGGTCCTGTGACACCACCCATCTGAAATAACTGTAAATGATTTAATCACAGTCACAAAAAATAGAGTAGCACTTGATAGGAAAAATGTGCGCTAAGTTTGGCCTGGATAGACGCTTCATTAGATGTTGCTTTTTTGATTGAGATACAATTTCCTATTAAAAATGCATTTAGTCAAATTCAATGAATGAGCCAAGATATAGATGAACAAATCTAATGGCCTCACAGTATAGCAGCATCCCACCCAAATGCATCAAATTCCAGGCAGTAGGGAGTCGTGAACCCTGCAACCATCTACTGGAAAGGTTAGCACGCAATAAACTATGAGCTAAAGCAGGAATGCAGCCCTCCATGACCCGACATGAACTAGACCTGAGTTCAAATTGTACTTATATTTACATCTGAATATTTCCAACTGAGTAACTAGGTAAATTACCCTCTGGCCAACCACTGATGTTAAACAGATTGCTCACTATACAGTGGGGAGAACAAGTATTTGATACACTGCCGATTTTGCAGGTTTTCCTACTTACAAAGCATGTAGAGGTCTGTAATTTTATCATAGGTACACTTCAACTGTGAGAGACGGAATCTAAAATTGTATGATTTTTTTATAATTAATTTGCATTTTATTGCATGACATAAGTATTTGATCACCTACCAACCAGTAAGAATTCCGGCTCTCACAGACCTGTTAGTTTTTCTTTAAGAAGCCCTCCTGTTCTCCACTCATTACCTGTATTAACTGCACCTGTTTGAACTCGTGACCTGTATAAAAGACACCTCTCCACACACTCAATCAAACAGACTCCAACCTCTCCACAATGGCCAAGGCCAGAGAGCTGTGTAAGGACATCAGGGATAAAATTGTAGACCTGCACAAGGCTGGGATGGCCTACAGGACAATAGGCAAGCAGCTTGGTGAGAAGGCAACAACTGTTGGCGCAATTATTAGAAAATGGAAGAAGTTCAAGATGACGGTCAATCTCCCTCGGTCTGGGGCACCATGCAAGATCTCACCTCGTGGGGCATCAATGATCATGAGGAAGGTGAGGGATCAGCCCAGAACTATACGGCAGGACCTGGTCAATGACCTGAAGAGAGCTGGGACCACAGTCTCAAAGAAAACCATTAGTAACACACTACGCCGTCATGGATTAAAATCCTGCAGCGCACGCAAGGTCCCCCTGCTCAAGCCAGCGCATGTCCAGGCCCGTCATGACTACATTTGAAGAGGGGGTCAAATAATTAGTATTACATTTTGTTCGCCAGATTGACTTTAGATGCAGTATACTGTAACTTTAGCTAGCTAGCTTAGATTGAGGGGACAGGACCCCTATTTTAGCTAGCTAACGTTAGCATTGCTAGCTATTTTTGACAAACTTTGCTAGCTAATGGCAATGTTACCATCGCTCTAAAGTAATTTTGACGACATCATAATGATGGCAAAGTTGTTTCCTAATAATTATTTGCCTACTTCAGCAATGTCATCGGATTTCCATACCACTATAGTGTAATTTAGATGAAAAAGTAATTAGCCCCCGTTTAGAATGAATGGGCACCAGTAGCCTTTTGGGCACCACTATGGCAGGCGTCTTTTTAGAACATTCATAACAATGGAGGTGCAACCCATGAATAGAAAACATGTTGCACAAAGCAGTGAATTGATTGATGGCTACAGTATTGCAACCAAAAATAGGACAACTTCAAATGATCAGTTACAAACATTTGTTTTAAAATAATAATAGCAGGTAGTTAGCTACAGTACTAAGTAAAAGTGGACCTATCTCCCTGTTTCTGTTGCCCATGTCCTCTGTTTTAGGACATTTAATTTGTCTTCTGCTAGCCGAAAGTATTAAGAATCTTCTCCTTCAAGTCGAAAGAGTGCTACAGTATGCCAATATGTTTGCACCGCGGTGACAGATGAGAGATATGACTTGAAAACACCTGAATCTAGGGATGGAAGACATCACTGTACAGTACACCTAATTATCCCACTATCCAAGCCACGAAGTCAAGAAGATCGAAATACTGCAAATGTTTTATTAAACTGCATTGGCCCAGCATCGTCCGAGTTTGGCCGGTGTAGGCCATCATTGTAAATAAGAATTTGTTCTTAACTGACTTGCCTAGTTAAATAAAGGTTAAATAAAAAATAAAAAATAAATAACAATTATAGAATCGAATTAGCTGCTTTAGTATAAGCTAGCCTAGCATGCTAAAGAAAAAGCAGTTAGCTAGCTTTAGCTTACCACCTAGTTTTAGAATATATATGTGCAGTATTTTAACATTTACTACTATTTCAAACAGACATATCGATTAGTGTCAATATTGTCAATTAAAACTGTCAGGTTCTGGTGTTGTTTTTTGTTTTGTTTTTTACTGGGTTGATTTTCACCAAGCCTAATATTGTAATGCCTATCTGGTATGGCTAAAAAGACAGATTGTGAGGTGAATCTGAGATCACAATAAAGTACAGCCTCGCATCTTTGAATTTTTTATTTGCAACAATTCGATGTTGAGATGTGTCTGTTACTTGAACTCAGTGAAGCATTTATTTGGATTGCAATTTCAGAGGCTGGTAACTATAACTAATGTAAGGGCTGATACATGCTTAGCTAATTAATATGTTAATCTACAACAAGAGTTATTAACTGAATGTATTGTGTGATCATAGAACTTTAGAACTGCTGTAGGTTTGGGTGTGGGGGAGCTATGTGGAGGGAATGTGCTAGCTTGGGGGTTTCACGATAGAACAGTATTTTGTTGTAACATGAAACTAGAACATCTACTGAGAGGACAACTGCTTCCGTCAACTGGATTGCGTCACGAGGCTGGGACCAGCCTGCACGCCAACGATAGGCTGAGTAAGTTTAAACCACACTCAGCCTCTACTCTGACAGGCCAGCAAGGAGCGGTAACTATTCCGTCAGAGTATTTAAGGAAGAACAAAGGATAGGGCTCTCTCTCTTCTCTAGCCCTGCTTGCTGTTTGCCCTGCGTGGTGTCACAGTGAGCCTGTATATACGAACTTCATACTTACCATTTAAGGGTTTGCTAGAATAAAATACATAGATGATTTAAACGGCGTAGTAATCCTTTTGTTCCAATACCAGATTTGAATTGACGCGACCTTAACACTAACTTATACTCTGCAGCAGAGGTAACTCTGGGTCTTCCTTTCCTGTGGCCGTCCTCATGAGAGCCAGTATCATCATAGCTCACTTGAAGAAAATCTCAAAAGTTCTTGAAATTTTCCCGATTGACTGACCTTCATGTCATAAAGTAATGATGGACTGTTGTTTCTCTTTGCTTATTTGAGCTGTTCTTGCCATAATATGGACTTTTTCCAAATAGGACTACCTTTTGTATACCACCCCTACCTTGTCACAACACAACTGATTGGCTCAAAGGCATTAAGAAGGAAAACATTCCACAGGTGTTCCAGGTGACTACCTCATGAAGCTGGTTGAGAGAATGCCAAGAGTGTGCAAAGCTGTCATCAAGGCAAAGGGTGACTACTTTGAAGAATCTCAAATATAAAATATATTTTGATTTGTTTAACAGTTTTGGTTACTTCGGGCTCCCAGGTGGCGCAGTGGTCTAAGGCACTGCATCTCAGTCCCTGGCTCGAATCCAGGCTGTGTCACATCCAGCCGTGATTGGGAGTCCCATAGGGTGGTGCACAATTGGCCAAGGTATGCCATCATTGTAAATAAGAATTTGTTCTTAATTGACTTGCCTGGTAAATTTTTTAAAAAAAATCCATATTTGTTATTTCATTGTTTTGATGTCTTCACAATGTAGAAAAACATTGTTTTTTTTAAAACCCTGGAATAATTTTCCTTTATTATTTTCCCCTAACCCAACCACCCCTCCCCTAATTGGAGTAAGCTACTGGACAACAACACTTAGGCTTCTACTTACAGCTTATACAGTACATTCGGAAAGTTTTCAAACCCCTTTAATTTTTCCACATTTTGTTACGTTACAGCCTTATTCTAAAAATGGATAAAATAAATAAATCCTCATCAATCTACACACAATAACCCATTTTGTTTTATTGCAAATTTATAACAAATAAAAAACTGACATTAACATAAGTATTCAGACCCTTTACTCAGTACTTTGTTGAAGCACCTTTCGCAGCGATTACAGCCTTGAGTCTTCTTGGGTATGACGCTACAAGCTTGCACTCCTGTATTTTGGACATTTCTTCTCTGCAGATCCTCTCAAGCTCTGTCAGTTTGGATGGGGAGCTATTTTCAGGTCTCTCACAGCTATTTTCAGGTCTCTCCAGAGATGTTCAGTCGGGTTCAAGTCCGGGCTCTGGCTGTGCCACTCAAGGACATTCAGAGACTTGTCCCGAAGCCACTCCTACGTTGTCTTGGCTGTGTGATTAGGGTCGTTGTCCTGTTGGAAGGTGAACCAACATCCCCACAGCATGATGCTGCCACCACTACGCTTCACTGTAGGGATGGTGCCAAATGTGATGCTTGGCATTAAGGTCAAAGAGCCAAATCTTGGTTTCATCAGGTGCCTTTTGGCAAACTCCAAGTGGGCTGTCATGTGCCTTTTACTGAGGAGTGGATTCCATCTGGCCACTCTACCATAAAGGCCTGATTGGTGCTGCAGGGATGGTTGTCCTTCTGGAAGGTTCTCCCATCTCTCCCATCTAGTGCTCTCCCTGACCAAGGCCCTTCTCCCCTGATTGCTCAGTTTGGCCGGGCGGCCAGGTCTAGGAAGAGTCTTGGTGGTTCCAAACTTCTTCCATTTAAGAATGATGGAGGCCACTGTGTTCTTGGGGACCTTCAATGCTGCTAAAATGTTTTGGTACCCTTCCTCAGATCTGTGCCTTGACCCAATCCTGTCTCTGAGCTCTACGGAGAATTCCCTCGTCCTCATGGCTTGGTATTTGCTCTGACATGCACTGTCAACTGTGGGACCTTATATAGACAGCTGTGTGCCTTTCCAAACCATGGCCAATCAATTGAATTTATCACAGGTGGACTCCAAGGAAAAACATATTTATATATATATATATATATATATATATATATATATATATATATATATACACAACTGACAGGATACTAAAATGCATTCCTGAGTGAATGAATACGTAAGTTAAGTCCAAGAATTACTTGCAATATTGCACGTGATATGATATAACAACTGTACATGAGTAAGTATATACAGACCTGAATGAATAAATAAGTCTTGAGTGAATGAGTGATTATGGACCAGAGTTACTCACGGATGGATGCACAATTGTTAAGCTAGGTCCTAACACCCCAACAGTTCCAGGTCTGTGTTGCCGACGGCATGGCACACCGGTGAGGCATTAAATAGTCTAATAGCCGCCGGCAGGAAGGACCTCCTGTAGCGCTCTTTGGCACACCGTGGTGGGATCAGTCTGTGACTGAAGGTGCTCTTCTGCATCATAACCATGGCATGCAGAGGGTGTGTGACGTTGTCCATGATGGCCAGCAGTTTTGCCAGGATCCGTCTCTCCGCCACCTCCTCTAGAGTGTCAAGGCTCATCCCCAGGACAGAGCTAGCCTTCCTGATCAGCTTATTTACCCGAGAAGCATCACCGGCTTTAATGTTGGCTCCCCAGCACACCACTGCAAAAAAGATGCACCACAGACTGGTAGAAGGTATGCAGTAGTTTACTGCACACATTGAAGGACCTGAGCCTCCTCAGAAAGTAGAGTCGGCTCTGGCCCTTTTTGTACAGGGCCCCGGTGTTACCAGCCCATTCCAGCCTGTTGTCCATATGGACTCCCAGGAACTTGTATGACCCAACCATTTCCACATCCATCCCCTGTATAGGGACTGCAGTCAGTTGTGCCTTGGTTCTCCTGAAGTCCACCACCATCTCCTTTGTTTTGCTGATGTTGAGCTGAAGGTGGTTCTGATCACACCACAACACAAAGTCACTGATTGTGCTCCTGTACTCCCCTTCCTGCCCACCCCTGATGCACCCTACAATTGCGGAGTCATCCGAGAACGTCTGTAGGTGGCATGTTTCAGAGTTATATCTGAAGTCCGAGGTGTAGAGGGTGAACAGGAAGCGGGACAGGACCATTCCCTGGGGGGCCACTGTGTTGCTCACTGCCCGTTTTGACACACAGCTCTGTAGTCGCACAAATTGTGGCCTACTGGTCAGGTAGCGCGTGACCCAGGAGACTAAGGGTGCTTTCATCCTCTTCATCTTCTCACCCAGTAGCAGGGGCTGAATGGTGTTGAAGGCACTGGAGAAGTCAATATAACATTCACGGAGATTGTGGAGATATTGAAAAATCACCTATCACCTAAACCACTCCTCATGCCGGAACATTTTTGTTTCCACAAGAGATACCAGAATGAGGGGAGGGTGTTAGTACATATGTAGCAGAGTTGAAGAAACTGTCTAGGCATTGCAAGTTTGGAGAGAACCTAAATGACACATTAAGGCATAGATTTGTTTGTAGACTGAAACATGAACACATTCAGAAATGTTTGCTCACAGAATCAGATCTCACTTTTGCCACAGGCTGTTGAAATTGTTGTACCTATGGAAATCGCAACCAAAGATGCAATTGAGTTGCAACAGGTGTGACAGAGATGGTCACAGAGCAGACGACTGCCGTTTCAAAGATGAAATATTTCTCAAATGAAATAGAAGGCAGCACATTCAAAGTACATACAGAGCAAAATACAGTCACAACAGGAAAACTGAGAAAATGAATGCACTAGCAGAGAACAGTGGCAGTGACTCAGATCAACAATTAATTGGTACAATGGAGTTAAATACAATGACTTTTCCCAGCAGTAACATAATATGGGTGACGCCAGAAATCGAAGGCAAACCCCTCAAAATGGAGCTAGACACAGGATCTGCAGTCTAGCATTTCCACGACTGTCTACAATGAGCACTTCAAGGCTATCAAGCTGAAGAAAACAAATGTGTTACTGAAGACGTACTCAGGAGAGAGATTGAGCCCAATGGTGGCGTTGCAGGTCAGAGTGAGTTATGGGGAGCAAACACAGCAGTTACAGCTGTATGTGGTGCTGGAACTGCCCACCCACCCATTATTTGTCAGTGAATGGCTGTCCAAAATAAAGCTGAACTGATGTGACTTGAAAATGCTCCACATATCCCAGCCTAAAGAGAAAGGCACAGACCAAACAATGGAAAACTTGCTGAAGAAATACGACACCGTTTTCAGTGATCACATGGGAACAGTAAAAGGCTTCACAGCCAAACTCATACTGAGAGATGATGCAACCCCCAAATTATGCAAAGACAGATCTGTTCCATACTCCCTGAGACCAAAGGTGGAAGCGGAAAATCGATCGCTTGCAGGATACAAGGATCCTGACGAAATTGGACAGAAGCAAATGGGCCACACCCATTGTTCCTATTGTAAAGAAAGACAGGTATTTTAGAATGTGTGGGGACTTCAAGGTAACTGTGAATTCAATGTTGCTTGTGGACCAATACCCCTGCCACGTCTGGATGACATCTTTGCTGCTCTAGATGATGGGAAACAATTAAGTAAAATCTAACCTGAAACAGGCTTACCGGTTGAAGAGAGCTCCAAACAGTAACTGACAATAAACACACACAAAGGTCTATACAGGTATAACTGCCTGGTTTTTGGCATTGCATCAGCCCCAGCCATTTGTCAACAAACTATTGACCAGGAATTCCAGGAACCCAGTGTATCCTGGATGACATGATCATAACAGGACACACAGATAAAGGTCACCTAGATAACTTGGAAGAGGTCCTGAGAAGACTGAAAGAGTATGGACCACAGGCAAACTTACAGAAGTGTGCATTCTTCAAAGACAAGATTGTCTTCTGTGGACATGAAATCGACCGTAATGGATTGCACAAAACACAGGACACTATAGATGCAGTGGTACAGCACCACGGCTGCAAAATGTGACAGAAGTTAGGTCTTAATTACTACTACAGAAGATCCCTCCCAAACCTTTCAGCAGTACTCCAGTCTCTCAATCAGCTCCTGGAAAAGAATGGGACATGGGAGTGGACAGCACAGTGTGAAGATACGTTTCTTGAGGCAAAACGGCTGAACAGGTCCTGATGCATTACGACCCCAAACTGCCAGTGAGGCTTGTGAATCGTTCACTTATGGCTTAGGGGACGTCCTTTCACACACACTGAACGGTGGGTCTGAGAGGTCAGTGGCCTTTGCATCCCTTAGATTGAATGATACAGAGAAGAACTACTCACAAATTGACAAAAAGCACTAGTGCTGGTGTGAGGCATCAAGCAATTCCGTGCATACCTGTAAGGCAAGCATTTCACACTGGTTACGGATCACCAGCCGTTGCTTTCCATTTTCAGTCCAAAGAAAGGCATTCCGGCAATGACAGCGGTCAGGTTACAGCGATACGCCTCGTTGCTTGCCGGTCATATGTATGACATTGAGTTTAAGCCGTCGACGCTACACACAAATGCAGATGTATTATCCAGACTGCCCTGTACCAGAGAAAGACAAAGGAGTGTGTATGCAGGAAACATTTTCCATACCTCTCAGCTCAAGGCACTACCTGTCAAAAGCACATCTATCAAACAGGAGACAAGAAAAGATGTGGCATTGTCAAAAGTATACACCTACACCATGTCAGGATGGCCAGCTACAGGCAGAAAGGAGCTGACACCGTATTTCCAGCGGAGAAACAAAATGACAACGTGCCAAGGATGTTTGATGTGGGGAATGAGAGTCAAGATACCCCAGAAATACCAACATCAGGTTTTGCAGCAACTACATGAAGGACAATTGTCAAAATAAAGCTGCTCGCTAGGAGCCACTTCTGGTGGCCCGGTCTAGATCAGAAAATATATCTGCTCTTGCCCCAGTCCACCCATGGGAATGGCCCACGTGGATTACACCAGCCCCTTTGAAAAACAGATGTTTCTAGTTATAGTTGATGCCCATTCCAAATGGCCAGAGGTATTTGCACTGAATCCTTCACCTCAGCTCAGACTATAGAGTGTCTCAGAACAATGTGTGCACTCTTCGGATTTCCTCTGCAGGTGGATAAGCGACAACATGCAAGCTTTCGTAAGTGTTTACAAGATTCACCTTGTTAGCTCGGGTATTCAAACCACCCCCGGTAACTACTGATCGTATTTGGATTTGGAGTCCCATAGGGCGGCGCACAATTGCCCCAGCGTCGTCCGAGTTTCGCCGGTGTAGGCCGTCATTGTAAAGAACAATTCTTGTTCTTAACTGACTTGCCTAGTTAAATAAAGGTTAAATTAAAAAAACAATTATAACTGGCTATACTTATTTCACCATTTACCATATTGAGATACAAGTTACAATTATATTTATCATAATATATCTTTGTAAACTTACCATTAAAAGTACCATATTGATTGAGTGTCCATATACAGTAGCGGTACCATGGTATTGCATTGCTACTAAGTAAACCTCCAATTGTTCTCCACTATTCAACCCATGTAGCTAAGATGGTAGACCATGGCGCTTGCAACGCTAGGGTTGTGGGTTTGATTCCCATGGGGGACCAGTACGAAAAAAAAGTATGAACATGTAATGCACTAACTGTAAGTTGCTCTGTATAAGAGTGTCTGCTAAATGACTAACATGTAAAATACCAAGTTGGGTTGTCATCCCAGTGACCTGCAGATCACCCCGTACCCCCAGATCCCATCCTTCAAAAAGAGCACACAGTGCCATCCACAGAACAGAAGCAGATCAACCATTAAAAGCATTTTCCAATGCCCTCACCGCAATTGTATTATATACAGTTATATAAAAAATCTTGGATATCTTAATTTCCGAAATTAACAAATAATATGCGTAATAATGTAGGCAGTTCATGCAAAGTATTGTTGGCAAGCAATTATTATTTTAGCAAACAATTATTGTGATTCCCATATTGTCCCTAACATCATTACCCCATAGCAACAGATACACACACACTCATACACACTCATACACACTCCTCACCCTTCCCCCACAAACAACCACAAGCTAAGACGTTCAACAGTTGTTCCATCACCGAGCCCAACTCAAGAAAGGACTTGATGTTCAAATGCATATAGGTGTTTGAGAAGGCATGCAACATTGAGCAAGAATGGGGAGATTTGATTAACCAATATCAAGTCCTAGCTGATGGAGCTCAGAACCACCCCTTTCCCCTGAAAGACACATGCTGGTCCCCCGTTGTGACCATTTTCCGAAGCATCTCTGTGCAGTCAGACCTTTGATTGTTTTGTGCCACCCTGGCCACAATAATTTGCCCCCTCTCTGATTGTCCGAGTGTGACCCCCTCCCCATGGGTTACTGCAGCTAGTGTTGTCAGCACTGCCACTACCTGGGTGGGGGCACCCCACTGGAATCCCCACCGACTAGGTACAAGGTCATCAAGGTTCTCATTAGCAGCTCACCCATCCGGGGGCTTTGGCTTTAATAGGACCAACCCTGCCAGGAAGCCTCAGAATCTTGAGGGGGCGGTGTACGCTTTAGTGTGTCTCTGACAGCGTTCACCTTTCTGTTATGGCTGTGTAGACTACTGGCAGTAGGCCTATAAAACAGATAAGGACTTTTTTCTTCTTCTGTTGAAGCCATTCTGTTGTTGATTTCCTGTTGCATCATCCAGCTTTTGTTGAGCTTCAATTGGCGGACAGATAGCCTTACAATATCCTGCAATATGTCTTGATAAACTTGGGAATTCATTTTTCCGTCAATGATAGCAAGCTGTCCAGGCCCTGAGGCATCAAAGCAGCCCAAAACCATGATGCTCCCTCAATCATACTTTGCAGTTGGGATGAGGTTTGGATGTGGGTGTGCTGTACCTTTTTTTCTCCACACATAGTGTTGTGTGTTCCTTCCTTCCAAACAACTCAACTTTAGTTTAATCTGTCCACAGAATATTTTGCCAGTAGCGCTGTGGAACATCCAAGTGCTCTTTTGCGAACTTCAGACGTGCAGAATTTTTTTTAACGGACAGCAGTGGTTTCTTCCGTGGTTCTTCCGTGGTGTCCTCCCATTCTTGTTTAGTATTTTACGTATTGTAAACTCTTCAACAGAGATGTTAGCATGTTCCAGAGATTTCTGTAAGTCTGTAGCTGATACTATGATTCTTCTTAACCTCATTGAGCATTCTGCGCTGTGCTCTTGCAGTCATCTTTGCAGGACGGCCACTCCTAGGGAGAGTAGCAACAGTGCTGAACTTTCTCCATTTATAGACAATTTGTCATACCATGGACTGATGAACATCAAGGCTTTTAGAGATACCCCCCCCCCCCCCCCCCCCTCACCTTCCATCACAATACACCAGCACATACCAACACACTGTGCCTTCTATGTCCTCTCTTTGCTGTGTTTTTATCTCTACCATGTTGATTCCTACCTAATTTCAGATGTTTTAGTACTTTGTGTTACAGTCCCTTATATTTGAAGATGTATAATTTAAATAATTATCCTTTCTTCAAATCTGTCTTTTATCTATTTCATAAATACTATAAATAGAAAGTTGAATTCTAATTATTTGACAACTTTCCCTATCTTGAATGGTATAGTGTATACAAATAGGGTATTTGTAGTTTATTTCTTTATTAATTGTTGTATTTTATTGTTTTACTTTTTAGAATTATTACAATCCCTACCATGGATAGTATTGGGTGTTCCAATATTCGACTCCTCTATGGGAACTTTGTAAAATTTAGAATAGCCATAGCATAGTCTTGGTGTCTGGGGACAATTGGTTATCAATAAACAGTTTATCGACTACACGTTTCCCTTCGGGAAATAAACATGTATGCCTATTTTCGTACCAGCGAGTATTTTACCCAGGCCTTTAACCATTATTTGATCTTTAAAGAATGCAAATTTGGTAACGATTGGGGGCATATCTCTGTCCTAAACGGTGTACACGTTCAAGTTTGATTTTGTCGACAGTATCGCCTGGGATCTGTAGAGCTTTAAGAATACTTTCACCTACTTTTCTTTGATACCAGTAAGTACCAGATTTAGTAAGTCGGTTTCTACACTTACCATTGCGTTCCATGTGGTGAAAAGCATAAATTGTCTGTGTCCGTCAAGGAGTCTCGTTTTCTTTTGGGGATTGGTTCTCCATGCTTACTCTCCGACATGTTTTGGTGTTGATTGTATTGGTGAAATTGTTCGATACATTTCTCTAGCTTTATAATTAGTTTTGTGTTGTTATTCAGATTGAAAGTTATTGCCCACGAGTATGTGGAGTCGTGCTAATATTCAGTCAAACAAATAAATATGCACAAGTTCACAAAGTTGGTTTTTAGACCATCATTCTGATAGCATCGAAAGTAAATCAGTGTACATGTTGTCACACATCATGAAACACATTGAGGCAAAAATTACAGACAGTAGCATAGTCGCAAAATATAATTAACTTGAAGAAACATTAAATGGATTTCAATATGATTAAAATTGCTATATAGGCCTTTAAATAAAGCTTTGTTATTGGAGTCAACTTCGTTACAGTCAGACAAACAGCTTAAAAATCTTAATTCTATGTTTAGCAGAGATCTTCTCTGACTAAAGTGATGCGGGAGGGGAAAAAAACATCTAACAATGCACTGTGGCTGCTCTACGAGTGGTCTGGATCCTGTCATCAATGTGTATTTTTTGTTTTTTATATAATAAAACATTTTGACAGTAACCCTCCACAAAGTCACTCATAAACCTTCTTAATTTCTTTATGCACTATAAAGTGCCTCAGGCCTTGAAAAATAAGTAATTGATTGAAAGTAATGGGATATCGGTGAGAAAATGCTGTGGTCAATGCTACGATGGTGCCAGTGCAATGAGTGGAGCTTACCCAGGTGATCAAAGCGCATATCAAACCAAGAGCCTAATGCTTTGTTCTTAGGTAGTTCTTTATAAGTTTTAGTTTAGAAAACAATGTCTCCGCTGAAGCGACAGTTACAGAGATGGTTAAAAAGGGAGTTGTGCTTCAAATACAGCAGTTCTGTAACATCTTTAATTGAGTGAGCCTGTCATTCTCCTTAATTGCCGGCCTCAATATATTACGGAAAGAGATTAACTGTATAGGAAGCTCTGGGACAGGTCGTCTGGATACTGGACAGCCAATAAATTGGCAGATGCAAGCAGATTATCATGTTTAGCGGCCAACAGTTCTTGAGGGCTCAGACAAAAAAAGCTGTTTGCAATTTCTTTCATACTGGTGAACCGGTGTTTGAGTTGTGTGGTTACAATATCAACAGTCCATTATATCTCTGGTATATCTGGTATATCTTGGCATGCATCATTCAAGACCAAGTTTAAATTGTGTGCAGCGCAATGGATATACATTGAGTGACGGACCAGGTGAATCCAGTTGAAAGTTATGATCCCTTATTGATGCCACTTCAATCAGTGTAGATGAAGGGGAGGAGACAGGTTAAACAAGGATTTTTAAGCCTTGAGACAATTGGATTGTTTATGTGTGCCAATGAGCAAGAACAAGGTATGGTAGTAGGTGCCAGGCACACCGGTTTGAGTGTGTCAAGAACTACAATGCTGCTGGGTTTTTCACACTCAACAGTTTCTCGTGTGTATCAAGAATGGTCCCCCACCCAAAGGACATCCAGCCAACTTGACACAAATGTGGGAAGTATTGGAGTCAAAATGGGCCAGCATCCCTGTGGAACGCTTTCGACACCTTGTAGAGTCCATGCCTGACGAATTGAGGCTGTTCTGAGGGCAAAAGGGCTGTAACTCAATATTAGGAAAGGTGTTCCAAAGGTTTTGTACACTCAGTGTATAATGCACAATGTCTCAGGAGGACTTCAGAAACACACTGAGTTAAACAATGAATAGTGGTTGAGGTAGTCTTCAAGCCGACTACCTTTTTATGCATTGTTAGGCTATTTGATGTGTAATTTTCATAAAACATTTCATAAAAATAGCAGCTAAATACCTACACTGCATAATGAAACAATCCATAGTAAGCTAGTATTTTGAGGGTGGACTGACTATTTATTTGGCATTAATAAACTGGTTTTACGCACAACAACTTTCTATCCAAGCTGGGAGAGAGCGCAAGGACGGCTCATGTCATGCAAGTTCAGGTAGGCTATACAGAACAGTTGTATTTTACATTTTTCAACCACTCCACAGATTTCATGTTAACAAACTATAGTTTTGGCAAGTCGGTTAGGACATCCACTTTGTGCATGACAAGTAATTCTTCCAACAATTGTTTACAGACAGAATATTTCACTTATAATTCACTGTATCAGAATTCCAGTGGGTCAGAAGTTTACATACACTAAGTTGACTCTGCCTTTAAACAGCTTGGACAAATCCAGAAAATGATTTCATGGCTTTAGAAGCTTCTGATAGGCTAATTGACATCATTTGAGTCAATTGGAGGTGTACCTGTGGATGTATTTCAAGGCCTACCTTGAATTTCAAGTACCTCTTTGCTCGACATCATGGGAAAATCAAAAGAAATCAGCCAAGACCACAGAAAAATAAAAATAAAAGTCTGGTTCATCCTTGGGAGCAATTTCCAAACGCCTGAAGGTACCAAGTTGATCTGTACAAACAATAGTAAGCAAGTATGAACACCATGGGACCATGCAGCTGGCATACCGCTCAGGAAGGAGACGCGTTCTGTCTCCTAGAGATGAACGTACTTTGGTGTGAAAAGTGCAAATCAATCCCAGAACAACAGCAAAGAACCTTGTGAAGATGCTGGAGGAAACAGGTACAAAAGTATCTATATCCACAGTAAAAAGTATTGAAAGGGCGCTCAGCAAGGAAGAAGCCACTGCTCCAAAACCGCCATAAAAAAGCCAGACTACGGTTTGCAACTGCACATGGTGACAAAGATTGTACTTTTTGGAAAGAAATGTCCCCTGGTCTGATGAAACAAAAATAGAACTGTTTGGCCATAATAACCATCGTTATGTTTGGAGGAAAAGAGGGGAGGCTTGCAAGGAAATGGTCGCAAATGGGTCATTAGATCATCGTTAGAACCATCTTACGATGTATCTTTAGTAGACAATCGGTTTCCCAGAGCCTTGGTGCTTAACGTTGGTCTTAAAAACCTTTGAGCCAGACCACTCGTAGAGCAGCCAAAGTGCATTGTAGATGTTTTTTGCCTTTCCGTGTCACTTTATTCACAGAAGATCTCCGCTAAACATAGAATCAAGATGTTTAGGCTAGGTACTGTATATGTCTGACTGTGATAGCTGATAACTTCAGAATGACGTCGCCTACAAATACAAAAGTTGACAAAGTATTTGCAATTGATACAAACAATTGAAAGATAAAACGATGCTTCAAATGAAAAAATAAATAGGCTACAAGGCAGTGACGGCTGGTGATAATTATTTTTTGGGGGGCGCATGCAGTACCAAAAAGCATGTTGACTACTTTTTTTATAACACATTTTTATTATACAGACAAATAAAAGTATAAATTCAAGCATTAAAGAGAAAACAGTGTCTACACTTTTATCTTTTTACACATTCCTTTACCACATATAACTGAATGAGAAAAAACAAAAAACAAAAAACAAACAGCAACAACAGAGTAGCATGTTGACTACTTGAACATACATTTTGCTCTCCTTTCTTTCTGGCCAGCACATTTCTCAATGACTCTCTGATTAAAGTCAGTCATCTCAGTAACAAGTCTCTTTTCCATGGACAGCAATGCCAGTGCATTCAGCCTCTCCTGGGTCATGGTTCTGAGAAAAGTTTTTATTATTTTCAAGGTTGAGAAGCACCTCTCAGCTTCAGCTGTGGTCCTGGGTGGTAATGAGAACGTTTTGTCACCTCTTCGTTGTGCCTTCTAATGCCAATCCTGTAGCCTTCATCTAGTTGTTCAGCAATGCTAACTCTGCCCAAAAACGTTAGTTTCATGCTATTATCAAGATTGCTGTGGCTACTGTCATGACGTTTGCATTTTTCAGATAGATGTAAGCACTGATAGATTTGCTTACATTCTCTCCAATTGGTAATTACAGTCTTGTCCCATCGCTGCAACTCCCATACAGACTCGGGAGAGGTGAAGGTCGAGAGCCGTGCGTCCTCCAAAACACAATCCCGCCAAGCCGCACTGCTTCTTGACACAATGCATGCTTAATCCGGAAGACAGCCAGACCAATGTGTCGGAGGAACCACCGTACACCTGGCGACCGTGTCAGCGTGCATGCTCCCTGCCCGCCACAGGAGTCGCTACAGCGCTATGGGACAAGGACATCACGGCCGGCCAACCAGCACCCTGGGCCAATTGTTTCTCTCCGAACAGTTCAACTTTCATGTTGTTGTCTGAGGAGTATCTATGCTTTTTGTATCCCTGAATAACTAAGACGAATGGAGTAGATGTCTGTTCTGTCACAGACAAAAAAGCAGAGAGCGCAGTCACAATAACCCACAGGTTTCTGTAATACTTTGAGAAATAGAAATAGAAAAATAGTAAATAGTAAAATAGACCCCATCCATATGTTAGGGATGAGTCATATTTTACCTCGTAATCGCTTGATCCTTGGTCAGAAATAACATCTTCTTTTCTGCCAAGCGATTTTCTAAGCATTGAAACCGAATACAAAAGTATGCCTCGCCATGGTCAATTTTCAAGATGACAGCCACACAAGTAATAACAAACCATCTTCCAAATTATTTTAGGGAATAGTTCAACTCAAATTAGATTATATTACTGACAGACAAAACAAAGCGGCACCTCCAGCTGACTAATGCTCCTTTCCAGTCTCCTCCACAATTTTCCATGGGGAAGGGATGATGCGACACTTACTCTTATTGCACTTGCTCCCTACGACAACGCAATATTATCTCCTGCTGCAGGCCTCAATGCACAACTTCGAAATAATAAACAATGCTGGACAGAAGCCTGTGAGGCCACGGCTAATCCTGCTATTATTTCTGTTTTATTGTGCAAAGTGTTCATTACTCCCGTCTCCTCCAGCCCAAGAAGGCCAGTAATAATTATTTTTGCTGCATTGTTTTGTTGCCATAAAGAACCGATTAGCAATCCTGTAGGTAAAATGGTACTGTGTGTATTTATGTGGCAGACATGATTATGATACATTTGTTTATTTTTATTTCATTTTCAACCATCTTGTTATTCAGCCCCAAGAAACTGTGCATATTGAGAAAAGCCTATGTTTCATTTACAGACATGTTGTCATGGGACAGACACACATTTAAAAAAATGTTTAAAAAAATTCTACTTCAGTTACTTAACTTTCAACTTAACTTAAGTGTCACTGTTTGCCGTCGGTATGTCAGCAGTCAGAGCGACACTATATTGGAAGGTACTCAGTGAAAGGAACCCTTCAAAGAACAGTTTGCAGCGCCACATTTATTTCAGAAATGGCTCAGACTGTGGTCTAGCATCTTTTTGATAACGCTTTACTAGAGTAGATGATACCAGAATCATGGAGGGGAGAGTTATGACGACAGCTGAGTGTGAGTCAGCAGGTGAAAGAAAAGCGGGAGAGCAGGAGTTCAATAACAATAGGGACGTACACTGAGTGTACAAAACATTATGAACACCTGCTTTTTCCTTGACATAGACTGACCAGGTGAATGCAAATGAAAGATATGATCCCTTATTGATGTCAATTGTTAAATCCACTTCAATCAGTGTAGATAAAGGGGAGGAGACAGGTTAAAGAAGGATTTGTAAGCCTTGAGACATGGATTGTGTTTGTGTGCCATTCAGAGGGTGAATGGGCAAGACAAAAGATTTAAGTGCATTTGAACGGGGCATGGTAGTTGGTGCAGGTGCACTGGTTTGAGTGTGTCAAGAACTGCAACGCTGCTGGGTTTTTCATGCTCAAAAGTTTCCCTTGTGTATCAAAAATGGTCCACCACCCAAAGGACATCCTGCCAGCTTGACACAACTGTGGGATGCATTGGAGTCAACATGGGCCAGCATCCCTGTGGAACGCTTTCGACACCTTGTAGAGTCGATTCCCCAACAAATTGAGGCTGTTCTGAGGAAGGGGATGCGAGTGAATATTCGGAAGGTGTTCTTAATGTTTTGTACACTCAGTGTATAATCTCTGAAGAGAAAAAATTAAGATATGTTTTTATCCTCAATTGACATGACCAAAGAAAAGAGGTTGGGAGTTGCTATAGCAGCTAGACAACTTCCCTGCTGCCTCTTATCCATCAAGCCCAGCTGTCTCGTAGATCAGGAGGGTTACGCCCCCAACCTAGTGTCCGTATTGATTCAATCAAGGCAATCGGAAGGCTGTCAAGTGTCCCCGGCTTCGCTATAAAAGACGCTGAGACCTCGATGATGGCAGGGAGGGGGGAAGAGTCACAGGCAATTCAACGTGTCACTATCGTTTCCCCTCTTAATCCTAACTAGATCCCAATCTTTCTTTCATCTCTGGTTTGTTTCGATACTGTTCATAGAAAGCAATAGAAGATGTTATGTTGTAGGCTGACCTGGGATACAGGATGGTGAAACTGACAGTTATTTAAACAGTTATAGGCAAGACAGGAGGAACATTTTTCATTGATTCACGTCTGTTTCAGTATTTGATCACATAGTTGGGCTTTCTGGACATGCTTAAATCGGAGGGACAGATGGGACGGACAGGCAGTCAATCATCTTCTTGGGGTTTTTAGTAAGCAAATGTCTATAGGGTTCATAGAAGGGAGACTGAAAGAAACTGAACTATTTGGGAAATTCTATTGAAAGCTTGTATTTCATCAAGGCTTTTTTCAAATACAAGGTGCCGTTATTTTCAGACATTGAGATTTGAAAACATTTTGAATAATAAGCATTGTGTGGAATATAATGTGTCTGGCCCTGCTTTGACTTACTCAAGTTTGACAACTTCAGTAGGACTCCAGAATGGCAATAAATAATGTTTTATTCTCTCTGATTGGGATTCTACAACAAGGAGAAAGTAGAAAAGCATAAAAGTTGCAGTGGAATCATTTGATCCTAACCTGGTGTTTAATTGAGGAAAAAAATTAATGTCATAACACTCTAATGAGCAATGATAAATGGCCATGCTATATAAAATAAGCCTACAGATTGAGACCAATGTTATTGCGATAGTGTTGATGTTGCTTGGACATGGGGAAGTGTTTACACATGGCTTACTCCAAAGGCAGATCGAAAAAAAAGTCTAACCATTACACTTACATAACAATGTTCTTCCCAAATACATTTACCCCACAACGCAGTATTATCTCTAAGAGTTTAAAGTCGAATAGCTGTGATGAATACCACATAGGTATTTATTTTACACAGTCAGCCCAATTCAGATATTTTTTGTTTTGACCAATCAGATCAGCTCTGAAAAATATATCTGATATGATTGTTCAAAGATCAGAATTGGGTTGCCTGTGTACTGTACACTCAGCCAAAGTGGCTTGCTGGGTCTCCGTGAGGACATGCATCTCTTTTGATGTATTGGACTAGTATGTTCAGACAAGAATGTCCTTAGCTGAGGTACATGGTGTCACAATGCGTAGTATATAGGGGACGATACATGGAGCGCTGGTGAAGTGTCATCCTTTTTATTTGATGAGGTGTTCTCACGAGGCATACAAATAAACAAGGAGAGTGAAACAAACAAAACTCTAACAAATGCAAAGTGACTTACTTGCTGTCTAACACAAGGCAGACTAACAAACACACTTACTATGACCGTGACTTTAGAAGTATGGCTGTGAGTGGTGCCTAAATGCAATCCCCAATCAGGGACAACCTTGTACAGCTGTCTCTGATTGAGGATCATACCTCCCCTAGTTAGGGTGTGAGGGCTCGACTGTGGTTCTACCACTCCCAATATTGGGAGTAAGGTCAAATAATGTATACACTATACTAGGGGGGAAAGGGCGGAGTACTGGGGCGGTTGCTGGTGGAGGCTCCGGACCCGGCCTCGGACGTGACGTAGGCAGTGAAGGCTGCTCCCTTCCTACCTCAGCGTTTCACGCCCGGTCCGGACCCCAGCGCGGTGATTTCCCCCTCCATACTCCCCCGAAGCACCAAGTCCTGTCTGGACCCTGGTGTGGGAGCCCCCCACCCTGGAGCGGTACAAACGACCGGACCCGGACTGGGTACCGGTGTGGCAGGTCGTTCTGGCTCTGGAGCTGGGCAAACGTCCGGACCCCGACTGGGCACCGGTGGAGCGGACTGCTCCGGCATGGGAGTGAAGTAGACGGCCGAACCCGGACTGGGCACCGGTGTGGCAGGTGGTTCCGGCTCTGGAGCTGGGCAGATGTCCGGACCCCGACTGGGCACCGGTGGAGCGGACTGCTCGGGCATGGGAATGGAGCAGACGACCGGCCCCGGACTGGGCACCGGTGGAGCGGACTGCTCTGACACTGGAGTGAAGCAGACGGCCGGCCCCGGACTGGGCACCGGTGGAGCGGACTGCTCTGGCACTGGAGTGAAGCAGACGACCGGCCCCGGACTGGGCACCGGTGGAGCGGACTGCTCTTGCACTGGAGTGACGCAGACGACCGGCCCCGGACTGGGCACCGGTGGAGCGGACTGCTCTGGCACTGTAGTGAAGCAGACGACCGGCCCCGGACTGGGCACCGGTGGAGCGGACTGCTCTGGCACTGTAGTAAAGCAGACGACCGGCCCCAGACTGGGCACCGGTGGAGCGGACTGCTCTGGCACTGTAGTGAAGCAGACGACCTTCGCTGGAGGTTTCGGGCTGCGGACCTTCGCTGTAGGTTCTGGGCTACGGACCTTCACTGTAGACTCAGGGCTCCGGACCTTCGCTGGAGGCTGCGAGCTGCTGACCTTGACTGGAGGTTCCGGGCTGCGGACCTTCGCTGTAGGTTCTGGGCTACAGACCTTCGCTGTAGGTTCCGGGCTCCGGACCTTCGCTGGAGGCTCCGAGCTGCTGACCTTCACTGGAGGTTCCGGGCTGTATTTAAAGCCCACTCCCGCATATCCATCCACTTGTTGTAAATGTAAAATCCACCCAGGCTCTCCACCACCTTGTCTGTTCCTCCTTCGGGTGGTCAAAAAACCCCTCGGTTTTTCTCGATCATGGACCGTTGGCATCTGAAGTGGTGGGCGATCCTCTTCCTCCTGCCTCTGCGTGCCTTTGATGCACTCCGATGGGGTGGTGTGCGGAGTCGGCACGGACCGAACCGAGCTCTTGGAACGCACCGATGGTGTGGTGCGCGGAGCAGGCACGGACCGTACCTGACTCTGGGCCGGCGCTGGAGGCACCGGGTTGGGAACTGGCGTTGGAGGGCTGCGAGTGCCCCGATCTTCCTCTCTCCATCGCCAATCCCCTTCCTGTGAGGACTCCTCCGGGAGCCCCCACAGGTGAGAGAACAAAGGCACATAGTCGTCGTCTTCCTCCGACTCCTCTCCGTACCTCTGCTCCCATGGCTGTAGGGGCTCCTCCAGGATCCACCACGAGTGCAGTGGCCGGGGCTCTTCACCCTCGATCCCTGACCACCCCCATAGCCCCCCCAGTTTGGGGGTTCTTCTGGGCTTCAGGCTGTTTTTTTGTTGGTTTTGCCCGTCGATTTTGTTTTCCCTTGCGCCTCTTGGTCTCGTGGTGGTGGGTCATTCTGTCACGATGCGTAGTATATAGGGGACGATACACGGAGTGCTGGTGAAGTGTCATCCTTTTTATTTGATGAGGTGTTCTCACGAGGCATACAAATAAACAAGGAGAGTGAAACAAACAAAACTCTAACAAATGCAAAGTGACTTACTTGCTGTCTAACACGAGGCAGACTAACAAACACACTTACTGTGACCGTGACTTTGGAAGTATAATGACCCACCCACAGGTGGCTGTGAGTGGTGCCTAAATGCAATCCCCAATCAGAGACAACCTTGTACAGCTGTCTCTGATTGAGGATCATACCTCCCCTAGTTAGGGTGTGAGGGCTCGACTGTGGTTCTACCACTCCCCTTATTGGGAGTAAGGTCTAACCACAGCCAAACCCTCACACATGGATTTGCTTTTTCAGTGATTCTACTGTATAACTCATCACAGGACAACTTTGGAACATTCAAAACTTCGTCATACAACATTTTACATTTACATTTTACTCATTTAGCAAATTGGTGCATTCAATTTAGGATAGCCTGTGGGACAACCACATCTCGATTACAGTAATTTCTTTAAACAAGCAGCTGTGAGGAAAGTTAGTGCTAGCAGGTTAAATAAGTCAGGTGTTAGTTAAGACAAAAGACAAGTGTTAGTAAAAATGTGTTTATTTCTTTTTTAAATGTGGGGGGTAGAAGGATTACTGTTATACTATTCCAGGTAAGAGGTATGGTTTCAAGTGTCTCCGGAAGGTGGTCAGTGATCCCGCTGTCCTGGCATCGTGGGGGAGCTTGTTCCACCATTGGGGTGCCAAAGCAGCGAATAGCTTTGACTGGGCTGAGTAGGAACTGTGCTTCCGAAGAGGTAGGGGGGCTAGCAGGCCAGAGGCGGATGAAGGTAGTGCCCTCGTTTGGGTGTAGGGTCTGATCAGAGCCTGAAGGTAAGGGGGTGCCGTTCCCCTCACAGCTCCGTAGGCAAGCACCATGGTTTTGTAGTAGATGCTTCAACTGGAAGCCAATGGAGTGTGCGGAGGAGTGGGGTGACATGAGAGAACTTGGGAAGGTTGAACACCAGACATGGTGATCCAGACATGCATAGATGCGATTCGCCACCTGGTTATCAGAAGGGGGAAAGGAGAGAATTAATTGAGTGTCGTCTGCGTAGCAATGATAGGAGAGACCATGTGAGAATATAACAGAGCCAAGTGACTTGGTGTATAGAGAAAATAGGAGAGGGCCTAGAACTGAGTCCTGGGGGACACCAGTGGTGAGAGCACGTTTTGCAGAGACAGATTCTCGCCACACCACCTGATAGGAACGACCTGTCAGGTAGGACGCAATCCAAGAGTGTGCAGTGCCGGAGATGCCCAACTCGGAGAGGGTGGAGAGGAGGATCTGATGGTTCACAGTATCAAAGGCAGCAGATAGGTCTAGAAGGATAAGAGCAGAGGAGAGAGAGTTAGCTTTGGCAGTGCGGAGAGCCTCTGTGACACAGAGAAGAGCAGTCTCAGTTGAATGACCAGTCTTGAAACCTGACTGGTTAAGATCAAGAAGGTAGCAGGAGAGTTGGTTAGCGACGGCACGCTCAAGAGTTTTGGAGAGAAAAGAAAGGAGGGATACTGGTCTGTAGTTGTTGACATCGGAGGGATCGAGTGTAGGTTTTTTGAGGAGGGGTGTAACTCTCGCCCTCTTGAAGACGGAAGGGACACAGCCAGCGGTCAAGGATGAGTTGATGAGCAAGGTGAGGTTAGGTGGCCGGTCGTCACAAGTCGCAAGATTTAATCTGGAGATAGAGGGAAGAAAGAAGTCAAAGCATAGGGTAGGGCAGTCTGAGCAGGACCAGTGGTGTCAATAGGCTTAGTAAATGAGGATTGGATGTCGTCAACTTTCTTTTCAAAATGGTTGACGAAGTCATCCACAGACAGGGAGGAGGGAGGGGGAGGAGGAGAAGGATGATTCAGCAGGGAGGAGAAGGTGGCAAAGAGCTTCCAAGGGTTAGAGGCCGACGCTTGAAATGTATAGTGGTAGAAAGTGGCTTTAGCAGCAGAAACAGAGGAAGAAAAAGTAGAGAGGAGAGAGTGAAAAGATGACAGGTCCACAGGGAGTTTAGTTTTCCTCCATTTCCACTCGGCTGCCCGGAGCCCTGTTCTGTGAGCTCGCAATACAACACTTTCAGTAATCAAAGCAGAACTGATGAACTGTGTGTGGCATGCTGTTTTCTACTCGCATCGGGTTCTATGTGCCACTATACAGCAGTGAAATCATACAAAATGGCAAGGAAATGGTTGGATTTACTGTAGAAGTGCTTTCAGACAGAATCCACACTACCATCACTGAATTCACTGCTACATGCCGGCTGTCTTTTCTTAGATCTTAATTGGCCAATTATCGCAGCTCTGAAGCGGCTCAATGGAGACCTGCCAGACCAGGCTCCTGACACAATGGGAGGTGGGAAGGGTGTGACAAGATGCTTGGAGACTCTTTGAGGAGAGGTGACAGGTCTTGGCAAGTTTTGCTGAAGTCTGTATTTCTCCAGAGCAACAGCTTATAACAAAAAGCTGTCCACCAGAAAGGCAGAATGTCCACCGCTCCTGTTTTGTACATAACTGATACAATGGTTCGATTGGATGTGGAACATCTCTCCCAATGTGGTGTGGTGTGTTGTAGAAGATTAGGTTATGTTAGTTCAGCAGCAAAGTACATGCAGTGAGGAAATTGAGAGACTTAGGTTGAGACATCGATACTCCCTTGAATGGGAGGGAGTGGAGGTGTGTGTGTGTCTGTGACATTTAGCAGTTCATCCACCTTTCAATTATAATTTGACTATTCATTATATGTGGGAGAACTAATGTGGCTGTAAACTTACTTTTATCTAATTTGTCCTTCATTGTATGTTTCCAATACTGTTGTATTTGCATGGTTAATGCATAGACAAAAGTGTAGGAATATATCATATAAAACCTATGGAGTTACTAAGTACTATGGAGTTACTAAGAACAGTATAGTCACAAGAAGTGTGATACTGACATTTTCTTTGTAGAGATGCATCACGGCAACACTGATGTCATGTTTTCCTCACGTTGGCAGTTTACCTATGACAAATGCTCTGAAACATGAGTCCATTCTCTGCACTAGTGATCCGTTTATCTCTTGGAAACAATATTACATTTGGTCTGATGGCAGGTGATAAGAGGATCGTTAATCTGTAGAGGGTAACCATGGCTTCCCATCGCTCAAATGCGTGTGGCTTCTAGATCTAGCAACAAGCAGTGCAGCTCGGTTTGGTGTGCCTGGAGTGAGTATATCCAGAGACCCTGAGCCATATCATGTGAATGGCAGACGCACTGTTTGTATACAAAATGGTACCTTATTCCCAATATAGTGCACTACTTTTAACCAGAGCGCTATGGGCCCTTGTCAAAATTAGTGCACTAAATAGTAGATAGGGTGCCATTTGAGACACAGGCATGACTGCAGGTTCACTGATCAATTCATACAGTGTCTAGATTAGCTGGTGATGTTCCCAGAGTGAGTTGGATTACTGTGCGGGAACACTGGTCCTCAGTGAAAAGACTGTGGAGACTAATCCAAATTGGTCAACATCTGTACAGATGCTATCTCTCACTAGCCTATATTGGAGGTCTGGTCCAATGCCCATTTCTCAATAGTGGAAAAGCTTTAGCACAGGGAACTGGTTCACAGGAAAAGCAAATAATCACACATATACAGTACCAAATAAATGTTTTCCTGTCCTCAATCTCTGGGTTTCTACAGTCACACAAACAACCCACTGGGCACAGACATCAGTTCAATGTCCAGTTGCGATTTATATTTGGTTTAGTTGTCAACGTGAATTCAACATGAAATAAACACATTTCACCATTGGAGCGGCAGGTTAAAAGTTAAACGTTTATTCAACAGTTTTTCACGTTTATTCAACGTCATCACATTTAATATTTGTGTTGAAATTACGTGGAAACAATATCTATTCCACCATTTCTTGCCCAGTAGGAAGTCTATATAATACCTGCATATGTAATCATATTCAGCACTGCAAAATGTGCCAGCACCTCTTGTCACACATTTGGATACAAAGGGCATACTGTATCTTTGAAACAATAGGAAAGGTAAAGCCAGGATGTATTCAGTGTCTACTCTAGGTGAGAAGCTGTGAACCATCGTCATTAAAAAGCTTTGAATATCACTAAGATCTGTCTTAGTTTGATGTGGCTCCCTGTGGCTGACATAACACAACTTGCCCCTGCAGAAGCCCTCCTCCATTGCACCTCTGTTCTGGAGTGATTCTCTATCTGTCCAGTGTGTCAGCAGTGGATAGTCATATGCCTCACCTCCCCCTCTTTATTGCCAGTATAACTGAGGCATCAACAGCGTGGAAACCCCACTGGGCAGAAACTGGTTGAATTAACATTCTTTTCACATAATTTCAACAAATTCAATGTGATGATGTTGAATCAACATAGAAAACTGATTTTAACCTAAATTCAATGACATGGTGCCATTTTTTGTTGATTTAACATTGAATTTACATTAGTTGACTACTCAACCAATTGTGAATGAAAACTAGATGTTAAAATGATGCCTGTGCTCAGTGGGGAGACCTGGCAGACAGCTGTGTATAGAAGCCAGCATATCCCCCTTTCCAGTGCCAGGCAATTCACACAACTAACAATTCCTTAATTTCTATGCACAGGACAAGAGGAAACATCTACAGCTAAATAGTTATCTAAAGAAGGGACTCTCGACGACGCGCTCTGTCTTTTGAGATCTGTATTTCTCAGATACTGGAGACCTGTTTTTACAATCCCTTGCTCTCTCCTTCCCTGTCATCCTTCTCTTTCCGGAAATGATGGAGCTATATTTATGTAGCCAAAGTTCAGGAGGAAAGACCACACCCAAACATCCTCAACCCCTCCCCTCTAGCTAATCATTACCTGCATTTATACTTACCTGTTCCACAACTAACCTGTGTGTTTGCTTCCTGCGTTACACCAAATGTCGCAGGCTCTTGTAGTTCGCTACTTGCCTGCCCAACAGCTTTGTTGGCTATAGTATCAAAATAAAATAAAATAAAATTGTATTGGTCAAAAGTCTTGTGCTTCTAGCTTCAACAGTGCAGTAATATCTAACAAGTAATATCTAACAAATTACACAACATATACCCAATACACAAATCTAAGTGAGGAATGAATTAAGGATATATATATTTATGGACGAGCGATGTCAGAGCGGCATGGACTGAGATACAGTAGAATATTATAGAATACAGTATATACATATGAGTTGAGTAATGCAAGATTTTTAAACATTATTAAAGTGACTAAGATACCGTAGAATAGTATAGAACACAGTATATATACATATGAGATGAGTAATACAAGATATGTCAACATTATCAAAGTAACTAGTGTTCCATTTCTTAAAGTGGCCAGTGATTTCTATAGGCAGCAGCCTCTAATGTGCTAGTGATGGCTGTTTAACAGTCTAATGTCCTTGAGATAGAAGCTGTTTTTCAGTTTCTCGGTCCCAGCTTTGATGCACTTGTACTGACCTTGCCTTCTCGAGTGGTTGATGTCGATAATCTTTTTGGCCTTCCTGTGACATCAAGTGCTGTAGCATCATTGCGATAATTGCTACAACCTTTTAGCTAGCCACTGTAATTTCTAACATTAACTTCTTTGTTTTCTCAGACTTTGATTATTCTACATTATTCATTTATTTTGCTACTCACCATCTTTGCCATGGAACAGCTCATGAGTGGGTCTTGTGGCAGGCGGAGTGGGTCTTGTGGCGGGCCCAGCCAGCTCCACCAGATCCTCTCGCCGACGCCCTGCATCCCTGGTCTTGTTTGAGGAGCTGTGCCCAGCCTCGCGAATCTCAGTCGCCATACATCTCCAGTCTCACCTGACCAGCGTCGCCTGGCCGGAAGGCCCACCACACCAGCTAACCAGCAGCAACAGGTCCAGGCCACGTACCATCACAGGCTGGACGGTGGTCGGCCTCCAAGAGTTCCTCCATGAGCGGGCAATCCCTTTTCAGGACTCTAAAGCTGTGTTGTTTTCATTGTACACCAACTCCCTTGAAGACGAGAACCCCACTGCCGCTGCCGCTCCATTGACAGCCTACTCCCTCGCCACCGCCAAGCTATATCAAGACCATCTCCTGTGTCATCTGCCCTCCACCAGCAGATTTTAAATGGTAATAACATCGATCTAGCCAACCTGTTTCTACTGTCCCACAGCTCCTCCCGTTCCAAGTCCAGCTCTGCCACAAGTCATCTCTCCTCTCCAAGCTCCCGGGAACCAAGGAACCTCACTCCTTTAGTCTCCATGTCCAAGGAAGTAATCTGTACAATCTTTCGCTCCAGATGGTCATAGCTGGACGACTACTGCGCAATCATTCTTGACCTGGCCTCCCGGTTCCAAGCTCCAAAGCCTTCTCCTCCATGCCTCACCAGAACCCCCGTCCGGGCCCGCCTCTGCCCCCCGATCCATAAGGCCCCCAAGCCCCTCCTAGGGACCGCCTTCGACCGACAAGGGCATCCAATCACATTCTCCTAGGTCTGCATGGTTTGCAATAGTTTCAATGCACTCGGCTGCAACGCTTCCTCCTGCAAGATGCATCACTTCTGCTCCATCTGCGCCTTTTCCCATACCTGTGGAACCTGCTTCCGCAACCCTGACATCCCCGGTATCAACAGCCTCTCTTTAGAGTACCACATCATCAACCACACCATTTTTATGATTAAACTCGCAGGACGTGGGGCTTGGCTCACCAAAGCTGACGTCATCAGTGTCTTCAAGGTCCTTCCTCTGGCACCGGAATTTTGGCATCTTTTTGGGGACTGCTGGAAGGGCCAGTTCTACTTTGCCATCCGCCTTACCTTTGTCTGCAAGAGCAGCCACAGGCTCTTCAACTCCCTTTCAGAAGCACTCTGCTGGATCCTGACCAACAATTACAAACTTCCATACGTCCTCCACCTCCTGGACGACTTCCTAGCCATCTACTACCCATCACCCATCCAACTCAAGGTTTTAACATCATCACATCCGTCTTCAACTCCCTCTGCATCCCCCTGTTGCTGGAGAAAACGGAATGTCCATCCACCTCCCTAGAAGCCTCACTACTTCCGGACAAACTCAACAGCACCACTCTCATCCTCTCCAACCACCTCCAGAACCCCCACAGGTGGCTTCTATCCCTCCTCGGCCACCTCAATTATGCCATGCGTATCATCCCCCAGGGTCACTCCTTCATCTCTAACTTTCTTGACCTTTCATCTTCCGTCCCTTCCCTCCAAAACTACATCACCTTCAATGACCCTGCCTAATGGAACTACGCCTCTGGCACCTCCTCCTCATCAATTGGAATGGTATCACATTCTTCTACGACGACCACATCTCCTCACTTGATGAAAGAACAGCTATGCAGCCTGAGGCAAGGAACAGAGATCAAGCTTTTTTTACGACTTTTTCAAATCATCAATAGCCTATAGTCGCATCATGCAGGCCATACATGTTTTGATTTCTAAGATATTCTAAGGTTTGTATCATTCACAACTAAAGTTGCCAAATAACTCTAAATCTAGCATATAGGACCTGTTTCAAATTATCACTTTTACGCTCAACATAAGTCTGATCATTTAATGAGAGTGAAGTAGTGAGAATATCAGCTTACCTGTCACGTTCGGGTGTGTAGAGAGACCAAGGCGCAGCGTAGCGATAGTTCGACATCGTTTTATTTAGTAAGGAACTATACTGGATGCGAACCATACAAAATAATAAACGCAATATATAATTGAACTGAAACACACTTACTCACGACACGGGACAACATACAACAATGAACCACGCCAAGGGAGTGGAACACAGACATATAAGTAGGATCCCTAATTAGAGGTAATGCAATGCAGCTGCCTCTAATTAGGGATCCCACACACAACACCACACAGACGTAGAAATACTAGATCTGCCAGACTCTGACCATAGAAATATAGAGAAGCAAAGCTTCTCGATGGCCAGAGCCTGACAGTACCCCCCCTCAAAGGCGCGGACTCCCGGCCACAAGAAAAACAAACAAAAACATGAGGGAACAAAAACCTCCCGGGCTGTCGACCATCACGGGAGGCTCCGGGCTGTCGACCATCACGGGAGGCTCCGGGCTGTCGACCATCACGAGAGGCTCCGGGCTGTCGACCATCACGGGAGGCTCCGGGCTGTCGACCATCACGGGAGGCTCCGGGCTGTCGACCATCACGGGAGGCTCCGGGCTGTCGACCATCACGGGAGGCTCCGGGCTGTCGACCATCACGGGAGGCTCCGGGCTGTCTACCATCACGGGAGGTTCCGGGCTGTCTACCATCACGGGAGGCTCCGGGCTGTCGACCATCACGGGAGGCTCCGGGCTGTCGACCATCAAAGGAGGCTCAGGGCTGGGGAGGCGCACCGGCGGTCTGGTGCGTGGAGCCGGCACATACAACAATGAACCACGCCAAGGGAGTGGAACACAGACATATAAGTAGGATCCCTAATTAGAGGTAATGCAATGCAGCTGCCTCTAATTAGGGATCCCACACACAACACCACACAGACGTAGAAATACTAGATCTGCCAGACTCTGACCATAGAAATATAGAGGCCAGAGCCTGACATTACCACCATTGAAAAAGTCATGAAGCTTTCATAAATTCAAGGTCATGTTAGGTCTGTATCTCACATTGACGTACAGTAATTGCAACTGTGCTCACATGCCAGTGAAGAATTCAAAAGAGGAAAATAAATAAATAAATAATGATTAATTATAATTTTATAATTTTATTTATTCATCTGGGAGTGTAGTCATTCCAAGCCTTAGTGTCTTAGGCCTCAACATCTCACGATAGGCTGAGGAAATACCTGCACAACTGCAAAAATCCCCTCAACCTGAGCTACAGGATATGCAATAGAACGCTTTAATATTTAAACACATTCCCATATATCCTCTGCTCCTGTGGGACGGCCCTGCTAATTGATTTGAATTATGGAACTTTCCATTCAAAAGGGAAACCCAAGGTGAGCAGCGTTCTCATCATCCCCATCAGAGTCAGGGATGACACGCTTGGCATACTGACGTGCCTCTTGACTAAGTGAGTCGACTGGCCCAGAGGAGATACTCCTCTCCGGTTGACCCCACGGATGTGTCATCAGCCATAATCTCAGAGGCGTTTGATAGAAAGTCATCTTTTCATTGAACAAATTACGGCAAGCTTTACCCCCTGCCACACTCATCTCCCTCATCACATACGTTTATTGACTTTTGATGAGGGCTGGAGTACAGGGTGAAATCTGTTGCTTGGTGTCATTTCAGGGGAGAAATAGTGTATATTCCTATAAATATTGGAAATAGCAAACACACTATCCACTGGACACATACATCAGTTCAATGTCTAGTTTTGATTTACATTTGGTTGAGTTGTCAACTAACATGAATTCAACGTAAAATCAGCGAAAATGTAAGTGGATTTAGGTTAAAAGTATAGGGTGAAAATCCAATCAGTTTTCCATGTTGATTCAACATCATCACATATCGTTTTTGGGTTGAAATAACGTGGAAACAATGTTGATTCAACTAGTTTATTTCCCAGTGGGTATGGGCTGGATTCAATCCGTATTGCCAAAGTATTGCAGTATAGCTTGATTAAAATGTAAATGCTGTGCTTCTTATACATTTGTAATAGACACAAAATATTTAATTCGTAAACCTAATGGGGAGTTAGATAAGGGCGATGGAGGTACTGTATCCCATCAATGATTTATCCACTTATAATAATTGCTTGTGTGATTTTGATCTGTGATAGTAATTAATTGATTAACTAGGATTTTTATGCCCATTTCTGGAATTTTGAATAAACTTGCTTTATTGTTCTGAAACCTTGTGTCATCAAAGAGTCAAACAAGCTCATGCCGTTTTAAGGTTTCTGAAATTGATTTTTTTTTACATCTGGTTTCTTAATCGATTGGGAACCTGAGTTACTGGAATAAAGAAGCCTGAAGCTGAGCTAATCGTACTGAGTGGATTGGTAAGGAGTCATAGGAGGGGTGATTCTGAGCACAGCCAACCAGGAAAATCGGTGCCCCTTGTAGTGGTCTACTGGTTTGTCTCAGGGTGGGCAGATTAGAGGTTGCGTTTCTGGGGATTCTCTGGTGTAGTGGAAAGATCTGAGAAGGTGATGCTCGCTCGCGACTAGCGACTGGCTGGCGTGGGAGCACAGTGTGCAAAACGATGAGTTACTGACTTAAAATGTTGTGCAACATCCTGGGTAAGCTCTGGCCATCGTCTTTCAGCTCGGAAAAGTGAATTTCTACTGGTGTGGGCGTTGAACATAATTTATTTACTTGGCCAAGAGGCTAACACATTCTTTGGTAACACTTTTTGACACCTAGCGTCACACAATCATAATCATGTCATAATATGTCATAACAGCTGGCATAACCTGTCATAACATTGGCATAAAACTTTTATGACACATATATTTAGACGTGTTGTGACATATATTGCAATATTTTATGGCTGCTTGTGACACCTGTATATATAAAGTGAATCATATGAACTGTTGTTGCCTCAACATTGCATGGGTGTATTTAGTTGTTTTGCACAGCACCATCTTAAGTGATAGTGTTTGTTTAGCTAACGTTAGCTACCCTAACTAGATGGTAGCTAACTGTTAAGTACCAGTTGGATGCATTCACGTGCTTTGAACTTGTTAGGAAACACAGATTGGCTAATGGTCAACAAACTGTGTCAAACATAAACTAAAACTACAGCTATCATGCTTGTAAATACAGTAAATTATAGTGTTCAAAAACCATAATAGATTGATGCAAAAATATGTGTTTTTGTTGCACTTAACTGCCGCAAATGCTGTTATCAAGGTAATTTCCTTAGTATGTGACGTCAGGGGTCAGCATATGGGAGAAGTCAGAGCTCAGGGATGTTAAACGAGTTTCCCACTAGTAATTACCAGTTGGAGGGGCGTTAAAGTGGATTTCTAACAGTTGTATGTGGTAAATGCCACCTTCCCACTTGGTATTGAACGCTGGTTAAGGGGGTTATGATGACACACCCCAAACATTGTGAGGAGTGTCCCTCTTTTTCAGACAACCTTCCCACTATTTTCCCTGCTGACTGAGGTCAATGCTCTTGGAGTCGACTGGACTCCCTGCATGTGCCACTGACTGACTCAGAGCTGAGAAATTAAATGGAAAACCTGTTTGGAAATAACTCTCTCCTTCTTCCGAGACACAATGAAACATAAAGGGTCATTTTTCTCTTTCCCCCCTAAGACGTCTGCAGGAAACACACAGACTGTAGCTCCTCCATTATGCTTGGTCATGTGCTCCTATTTTAAACGGCTTTGAATCCAATGTTTTTCTTTTTGCTATAGGGTGACATGGCCTACAATTGAGTTGACTGCTCTTCAATTGTACATGTATGGAGATATTTTAAAGAGTGGAACAAAAGCTGGTATATTAGGGCTGCATAATGAAGTATTCGATTTTCTGAAAATATGCAAATGCTAGAAGGTTATGAGTCATAGCCTCGTGGATTATGTCACATTCACTTAATGCCACAACCACAACACCTACACTCTTAGAAAAAAGGGTTCTGCGACTGTCCTCATAGGACAGGGGTGTAAACCTCATTCCATGGAGGGCGTAGTGTCTGCAGGTTTTTGGTTTTCCCTTTCAATTAAGACCTAGACAACCAAATGAGGGGTGTTCCTTGCTAATTAGTGACCTTAATTCATCAAGAGATGAGTGAAAGCCAGCAGTTTGACACCTGTGCCATAGGAGAACCCTTTTTGGTTCCAGGTCAAACTCTTTTAGGTTCCATGTAGAACCCTCTGTGGAAAGGATCCGTTCTTCAAAGGGTTCTCCTATGGGAGGGGTGTCAAACTCGTCCACGGAGGGCCGAGTGTCGGTGGGTTTTTGGTTTTTCCTTTCAATTAAAACTGAGGCAACCAGGTAAGGGGCGTTCCTTGCTAATAAGTGACCTTAATTCATCAATCAAGTGGGGGAGTGGTTCTAGATAGCACTTTCTTTCTAAGAGTGTAGGCTAAGTGTACTTGACCCATTTGGCCAAGCACTTTGATGAGCAACAAAATGTGTGGATTTGATGCAACTTTACTGCACTTTAGGAAACAAGTCTATGGAATTTGGCTGAATTGTAACTAGAGAAACACCTACATGTCAGTTGGTGCCAACTATGACAGGGCTGTAATGCATGGTTTCTCCTTCCATGTTAGGGCTCTTCCATCCTCCCTGGTCAGTGGAGTCATAAGTAGCCCTCCCTTCAGGCCAAGAGGTTGATGGTGACCTTAGCCAAGGTTTATCGAGCGGGCATCTTCACCTCACTTTTCCCAAACCACTGATCAAGCATTTTGTTCATCGTGGCTCTCATGGATCTTCAGTGGACAATTCCTCCAGGTTGGGTCTGAGGCACATCATCTCCTCAATTCCAGACTTTGATAAACAAATGTTTCCTGATCTTTCTTATATCTCTCAGATATTTTATTTTATTTTTATTTAACCTTTATTTAACTAGGCAAGTCATTTAAGAACAAATTCTTATTTACAATGACGGCCTACCTACAGGGTCAGCCCCTGGAGCAAATTAGGGTTAAGTGCCTTGCTCAAGGACACAGACAGGTTTTTCACCTTGTCGGCTCGGGTATTCGAACCAGCGACCTTTCGGTTACTGTCCGAAACGCTCTAACCGCTATGGTTACATGCCGCCCTAAATATAGGGAAGACACGTCAGAACAAACTTCCTTTCGATTTTTTGGGGGGAACGATCTGTTGTTCCATGTAGTGAATTTGTTATTCAATACATTTGTATGGGCTAATAGCAGTAAGGCCAAATAAAATGTTTGATCAAATTATCCTTGGTATGACCTTCCTAAAACAATTCCATACAGCTTAGTAGAATTGCCCTTCACCCTCAGCTAAGACAGGGCTTGGACTCTTCTGGGTTAAGGGATTCATTTACATTTGTCCCTCTGGTTTAAGGTCAACCCAGTGACGTAAACTGAACTCTCATTTTAATAAGGTGAAGCTATTCCTGTTTAGCAGAAGCAGTGCTTCAGTAAAATCACTGAGGAAGCCAAGCCAGGAAAAAAGCCATATTATAACCTATTGCATTGTTTGCTCTATAACCCGTTAGTTCATACGCCACTGGGATGCACTACATGACCAATAGTATGTGGACATCTGCTTGTCAAACATCTCATTCAAAAATCATGGCCATTAATATGGAGTTGGTCCCCCCTTTGCTGCTATAACAGCTTTCACTATTCTGGGAAGGCTTTCCACTAGATGTTGGAACATTTCTGCGGGGACTTGCTTCTAGTCAACCACAAGAGCATTAGTGAGGTCGGGGACTAATGTTTGGCGATTTAGGTCTGGTTCGTAGTCGGCATTCCAATTCATCCCAAAGGTGTTCGATGGGGTGGAAGTCAGGGCTCTATGCAGGCCTGTCAAGTTCTTCCACACCAACAAACCATTTCTGTATGGACCTCGCTTTGTGCATGGGGGCATTGTCATGGTGAAACAGGAAAGGGCCTTCCCCAAACTGTTGCCACAAAGTTGGAAGCACAGAATCGTCTGGAATGTCATTGTTTGCTGTAGCATTAAGATTTCCCTTCAATGGAACTAAGGGGTCTAGCCCGAACCATGAAAAACAGCCCCATACCATTATTCCTCCTCCACCAAACTTTACAGTTGGCACTATACATTCGGGCAGGTAGTGTTCTCCTGGCATCCGCCAAACAGATTTGTCCGTCGGACTGTGAGCTGGTGAAGCGTGATTCATCACGCTTCACCACAAACATCTTAGGCCTGTGCACGGCTGCTTGGCCATGGGAATCCATTTCATGAAGGTCCTGACAAACAGTTATTGTGCTGACATTGCTTCCAGAGGCAGCTTGGAACTCGGTAGTGAGTGTTGCAATCGAGGATAGGCGATTTTTAAGCGCTTCAGCACAGGGCGGTCCCGTTTTATTCGTTTGTGTGGCCTACCACTTTACGGCTGAGCTGTTGTTGGTCCTAGACGTTTCCATTTCACAATAACAGCACTTACAGTTGACCTGGGCAGCTCTAGCACGATGGTGCCAAGTTGAAAGTCACTGAGCTTTTCAGTAAGGCCATTCTATTGCCAATGTTTATCTATGGAGATTGCATAGCTGTGTGCTCGATTTTATACACATGTCAGCAACGGTTGTGGCTGAAATAGCCAAATCCACTAATTTGAAGGGGTGTCCACATACTTTTGTATATACAATACCAGTCAAACATTTGGACTCACCTACTCATTCCAGGGTTTTTCTTGATTTTTACTATTTTCTACTAGAATAATAGTGAAGACATGAAAATTATGAAATGACCCATATGGAATCATGTAGTAACCAAAAAAAAGGTTTGATACAGGAGAATTAGCCTATCTACAGTGCCGGTAGAAACATTCATGCTTAGTTAGCTACAGTTAACTATAGTTAACTAACTGCTACAAGTTATGTTTTGAATTGGCCATCTAGTTAGTCTGTTGTCTGTCACTATTGTATACCTGCTGCTGAAATGTCATGCTCTCTCTCCATGGGCAACGGCCCACATGCAGCCCACATGCATCCCACATGCAGCCCACACTGACGGGTCATTACGATAATGGCTGATATGTAGATTTGTATTTTAAAACGTGTGCCTATATTAATTACATTAAGAAAAATTACTAATTTCCCTGACTTTTCATGACCTTACAAACCCTAATTTGACAACTTGGAACAGTGCATCAAGCTGGTGCATTTTCAATCTACGCAATCTGTCAAGCACAGATTCACAGACTAGCGGAAATGAATGCCCACTCTCAATTGCTGTTCATTGCAGATCCTGCCTTCATTGGGATTTGATCAACCTTCTTTGCTCAGTGTTTGAATCGAGCAGGCTATAGGCTACTTTGCTTTATAGAAGTGCCAGTACACAATTCCCCAAAAATCTGAACCGCAGGTATGGCGCTCCGGGCAGCTCCGGACCAAGTCAAGCACTGTGCATGTCTGACATACAGTGCGACTGTGTGTTTTCTGCATGGCTCTAACCCTTACACTGAGGCTGACAGTGACGTCTGTATTGGTTGGGAAAAAGTTAAGCCCCAAGACGCATTTTTCTGCATGAAGACTGGAATTCACTGTTATCGACAAAATGCAGTCTAGTATGTACTGTATGTCATAAAGGCATACTGGCAACCTTTCACTATTGCATCACATAGTTTAGTTGAATTACATTTTGGCTTTTTATACCACAATAGACCGCTTGAAGTAACTAATATTTAATAAACATTGCACTGAAAAGTGAGCATCAAAGTAGTGTGCATGAAATATGTCATTGTTAAATGTAATCAGAACTCATATCAACATGCATTAAAATCCATTGCTATTAGTGTGTAGTGACAATCAAACACTGAACATACATCTGTTATTTTGTTTCACAGTTTATTTACATCTTCTGAGGCAACAGGAGCACTTTAAAAAATATATTCAGCTAAGGGTGTAACGCTGCGACACGTGTCTGCAATCACATAGCCCCAAGGTTATTTAATGAGTTGCTTAACAATAATAACTCATTCTATTCTCTCCACGGTGTGTTGTGGACTAATGTGTATGAACAGAGCCGCTCTTAAATGAAAAATAAATTGTCTCGACGCGACTTTACCACAACTGTCTCTCCCCAAATCGTTTTTTAAAGTGGCTGGCAGACAAACCCAGATGATTTGTTTCCTTTTAACCCAAAAGAAAAGTCACAGGGAAATCACTTTGGCTTTGATTTTACTTCGACGGGTGTCCACTCGGACCACGTCTCTGTTGCTTTTGATGAATTTCACAATCATGTCTCTGTCTCATCCTCCCTCACTTGACACTCTCACCATTTCCTTTGACTCTTTATTCGTCTTGACAGTCAGTTGATTGAATTTTACAAACAGTAGGCTATGACAGACTGGCCTTTCTCATCATTGTTCCTGAAAATAGTTAGCTAGAAGCAAAAGCTATGCTACCTTCTGTTACTCAACAATCAATGTTATCTGTTTACTGGTTCAAACAATGCCACTGATTTGAATTGATTCAAACACAAATCATCAAGATGAAGGTGAAGATGCCTATGAATTGAAGACCATGCACTCTCAAACATGGACCTCTGCTTGATGGAGTTCATAGTGAATGTAATGCAAGAGTGTACAAGCTGTTTGTCCACGACTAAGAGGTAAACAGCAATCATGTTTTACATTTTTCCCCATCACCTCCTAATAGACTTACGCCATTGGTAAAACTTTCAGCATAACATTTTCTATCACTGAGGACAGTCATTATTGTGTATTATGCACTGGTCCAATTTCCGAGCTTAGCCTTGAAATCTGGCATTACAGACACCCACTAGCAACATTGTGTCACTTTATGCTTTGTTTCTCCAAATGAATGTTATTGTCCCATTGTCAATAGATTGCATGTTTGCTAGAAAAATGGAAGTGTGTCTTTAGTGATATTTTGGGCAGGAAAGAATGCCTTTCAAAAGGGATTGTGGTTACCAGGCAACAAGGACTAGAACCAATGGGAGGATGAAGGAACAAAACCGTTTTTTTTTTTTTTTTGCTTCTCACTCCCTCTCCGTCTCTCTCTTACACACACATGTAAGCAACTGCTTCGCCTGGAACCAAAATCCCCTCCCAATCGGGTTTGACCATGGAGAAGTGTATTAGCCCACTTCTTATGGATTATGTCCAATTGAAATAGAAAAGAGAGCTTATACATACACTTCACAAGGTATTGGGGTACTACCAAAATCCCAAACAGTTTGCTTTGTGAGACCGTAAGCACGGCTGGATGCTGTGTTGACCTGATTCAGGAGATATGAATGGTTCAAACACAGTACTAACAGGGTGAGGTGCCCAGGAAGAGGTAAATCTGTCCCTTGCAAAGGAACAAAGTCTGAGTCTTTTAAAATGGACCGTCAACATAATTCCACACCACTTGATAAGGAATTGAGAAACTGCCTTGGGAGCATCCATCTTAGTCCTTTTCAGACCTCGGCTGCATTCACAAGTCATGGCTAAGCACTAACATGTAAACACCTCCATCTGTCTGGGCCCAATTTTCCGATGCATCTTTCCTACAATGGCTGAAGAGTAACGTGCGTTTTCCAAAACACCACATAGAGTGCGTCGTTGAGGCTGTTCTCGCATCAGCATTCTCCCTTTCAAATCTTACCTTAACATTAGAATTATTTCACAATGCTGACAACGTATCAGCTCCTAGAGAGAAATTATAATCTGTGACTACAAATATTGAAGTGGCTTATTCTAAACGCTTACCCTATAATACTGCACGAAATCAAGATTTATTACATATCATGAAATATATTGATGCAAAAATTACAGACAGTAGTGTACAAATGGCAAAATAAAATGCAATTGAATGAACATGAAATAGATTTTTATATAATTTAAATATATAGGTCTATGTAGCCTATACTGTATTTATATTTCTAATACAGTCATCTCGATTTTAATTGAATCGTCTTTTTATCCTTTGCTTTTAGTAACAATTGCTAAGAAATTGGCAGCTTTATCTGTGGTCACATTCGTTCTGAAGTTATCGGCGGTCACAGAAAGCCTGATAAACAAAGTGTTGCTGAAGGGCAAAAAAGACACACTTAAATAACGAGTGTTTTCAATAGCAACTTTAGTAACGATGGTTACAAAAAATGTAACGATGCTCCTACAAATGTTCTAACAATGAACTTAACCTTATGATGCTTTTTGGGAAACCGGGCACAGAACAAACATCAAGAGTTTTCATAGGGCCACCGAATTCGGGCAGGCGCTGCAACTTTCCCATTTTCCTGTCTATTTTCCTGCAATTTCTGAGGCTTTTTGCCAACACATGATTCATTAGCTTTGCAACGTGGGCACAGTAATTGAACACAGAGTGCAGCGATAATGACGCAGTCATCTACAGTGTACCCCCAAAAAATGTAAACATTTGCTTTTCTCTGAATGTGTTTTTTTTTTCCCAGTGGCATATGCCACCTGAAGATTGATTCGGCAGACAATGAAAAAACGGAATAACAATTTATGCAAGACTTCACATGAAAAACACATTGCAGAACTGGCAGAAGCCGGTGCAGGCGAGGTGGCATGGCACTAGAATCTAACAGGTAGTGTGGACATCTAATAAGGCCCATTAGAGAGAAAGAGAGGAAGGAGGCAGGGAGAAAAACAGTTATTGTATTGTGGACTCAACAAACCGTTGGAGCATGGGGTGTAAATTAAATGAGCACGCTGTCGAAAGTTTCCCATACTAGACCAAGAGCCTTCTAGTCCTCAGTTAATTTCTTCTCTGTGGGAAGCCGACAGGCCACACCAACCAAACAGGTATTGACAGAAAGTACTGACCAACCGCTGAGAAAGGATAATAACTTCCTGTAACATATCTCAAATGTTTTCCCCATGAGATAAGCCCACAGCTGCTGCTATTGATGAAGCTGTCTGTGTGACAATAAAGCCCTTTTCAAATTGAAGAGTAGGCACTGCAACAAGATTTCGGGGGCCTGGTAATGGACATTTACCGTAAATATCCCAGTATAGGCACTAGTAAGCAAAACTTTTCAACTATGCACGCAACTTTTCATTCTAACCATATTACACTCTTGAAATATTGCACCCAAAACACATTACTCTCTTGAATAATGCATATAACTCACAAGCATGTGCAGACAATTAAAGGGCTTATTTTCTCGTCCTTAAACTCATTACATTTCTTAGCTACAAGAAAAAAGCACAGTTAATGCTAGCTAGCCAACTAAATCTAACAACATATCTTCCTCTCATACGATTATAAAAGTACAGTAAAAAACAGGCTTCATTTTTATCACTACAATTCAAATCATTACATGTAGTAAAAGCAAATTGGGCAACTGAAAATGTGGGTAATTTCCTGGGGAGTTGAGATGGGCTGTTTTAGGTGGCTCAGTGGAGCCAGCCAAGCACTGTTGATAATCTTTCTTTTTTTTAAAGCTAACAGCCTGTTACAATTTTAAGCTAACAGCCTGTTACAATTTTCTAATTGTAACAGGCTGTTACATTTCAGCTGCCACAAGGCCCTCCAGAGGGTGGTGAAGACGGCCCAGTACATCACTGGGACCATGCTCCCACCCATCCAGGACATCTACTCAAAACGGTGCCTGAGGAAGGCCCGCTGCATCATCAAGGATCCCACACACCCCAGCCACGAGCTGTTTACTCCTTTACCATCGGGCAGACAGTATCGGAGCACGAGGTCTGATACCAACAGTCTCAAAGACAGTTTTATCTACAAGCCAGCAGACTGCTGAACACTTGAACTGAACTGACCACCTGCACTGACTCTCCACATCTTAGCACATATTCACTCACTCGCACTCACACACTTACCCACAGATATACACACACACACACACACACACACACACACACACACACACACACACACACACGCTACACATCACAACTGCTGCTACCAGACTCTTATTATGATTACTAAATACTGCACACTTTAAACACTTGCCCCCCAATTCCCCATTCCCCAAAACACGTGTAAATATTGGACTATAAATTGGGCCTTCCTGTATTACACTTGAGCTAACATGTTAATTCTATTCTACTGAGCCATTTACGTTGTGTTCCTATTCTTATATTTTATCATTTGTTATCTTTGTTGCATCGTCGAGAAGGAACCTGCAAGTAAGCATTTCATTGGACAGTGTATACCATGGGTATGCCGTACATACAACTAATAAAACTTGAAACTGTTTCAAAAGCATTGCTCTGCTATTACAATTTTTACTGTATGAGTGTTTGTCAACTGTTGGCGGTAGCGGTCGAGACTTGAGCAATTCACAGCTTTACATTACAGTAGTTTGTCTATTCTCTGGATGTTTTTTCGTCAATGTAAAAATGGCCAAAGATGTGATGTGTGCAGATTTAATATGAGATGTAATTTCCTCTAACAAGAAACAAGTAGACCAAAAGTAAACCCCTCTTACAAACCACTGGAGAATGTCTTGTTTTTTGGTCATTCGAGTCCACATTTTTGTTGAAACCTACCAGCAGATTATTTTGTTGTAGAATTCTCTCAAAAGCTTCGTAAAGCCCTTTTATAAAAATATGAAAATGTAATTTTGTCAAAGGATCCTTGTGGAAACCATAATCTAATTTAAAGTAATATCAAAGCTAAGGGCCTTGCCGAAGTGAGGAAAGAAATTGACTGGAACAAGTCACAAAAAAGAAAACCTGATCAAAAGAAGCATTTTATTTGAACAAAGAGAAGTCCCTTTCATTGGCTGGTACAAAGCAACACTGGGTGGTTTGAAAATGTGTGACCTAAAAGGAGCTATGTGAGCACTTATGATCCAAGGCATCATTTGCAACTTCAAAGGCGAGTTCTAGGCTATCCATGTTTTTACTGTACACTAAAATATAGGATATAAAAAACGTTACTGAGCAAAGGGAAGCTACATCGTAGAAGGTCTACGATAAGATGCTGAAACAAAAAGTACGTCTCATGCCGAATCCCAAATCAACATCTAGCCCCTTCCCTAACGGAGACCTGAAAGGGATAGATAATAATCTGGTAAAATCATGATAGATGGAGATATTTCCACAGAGCTAACGCCTACTAATCTTCAAGAGAGAATCATGCACTGACCTTGGGGCAGGTAGAGGCCAGTCAAAGCCAACGATGGCCAATGATTTGCGTTGACGTCAGCTGAGTACATGTTCCAAAGTAAATCAAGAAAGTAGGTTGAGACACTCATTGGTCTTGATTTAACTGTTTGTGGAGGTGAGGGGAGAAAAGCACTAGGAGGGAAAATAGCTTAATGGTGGGATTATTAAAGGATGTGCTCTCTGATTAAGAAGGGCTGTATTCCACCAGACACAGCAGGAGAGGAAGAAAGAAACTAATCAGGAAGAGATCAGACCCAAACCTCCAAAAGGGCCCAGACATCCAATTACTCAGTATATCAGAGTTTTGTAAGTCACACCCATTTAAGGGTTAAGTACCCAACATGCAATGTGTGTTGCAAGGTATCAAATGTGGGCCACTTTTTGTAAATTCATGACCACAAGATATTCAGTCTGGGTTGATTCATAATTCATTCAATCTGATTAATTAAAAGGGATCTAGAATCTAGTATTGCTCAGTGTTGCTCTTCATATCATAAATCAAGATATCTAAAGAAACATTAAAAACAGGTGTAATTTTCTCTAGTAAACTGCTTTTGTTCTTCTTATTCTTATATCTTTCAACGACAGTTTGTACAAACTCGCCTCATACTGTGTCCTACCCAAACTCCACTCATTAACTTTTTTTACAACACATTTATAAACTATTTAAGTCCTCTGACCGTGGTAACACTTTCAATGAACCAACATTGTATAAGCATTATAAAAGCATTTACATTACTATTTTTCGTCCTTTCTTTCATTGTGGTTAAATCTGTTTTTACAGAAGTTGCTCAAGGTGTTTTCATGCTGGAGTATTCTTTTGGATGCAAACCTGGTTTCCACCTTCCATACTGGTCACAATGTGTCATTGATCACCCTGACATGAAGAGTACATAATGCCATTATGGGAAATAATCCTTGTCTGTCTATGAGAAAGGTCATATAAGATGCTATGATCTTTGTGCACGAAAACCTCTACTGATGCAAGACAGTGATGACTGACGACAGCATATGACAGTAACACTTGCTAATAATGACGTCACTTTTTTCACCTTTGTTATCAGGAAAACTCCAGTCCCAGTACTACAAGTACTAGAACTGAGTCTTCAGGTTTTTTTGCAGTGCAATTTGGGGATAGACGTCATCCCTTCTACTCCCACTTATTGCTTCTGCCTTTTTTATTTTCTATTTTATTGAGATCCCCATTAGCCGACACGATTATGGCGACAGCTAGTCTTCATGGGGTCGGACACATAACTAAAAAGACATTACAGACATAAAAAACTTGACATACATTTAAAATCATTAACATAGACATTACAACTAGGTCAGATAGGGGAGAGGAGTTTTGTTGTTAGCTGTTTGCTTGAGTAATTTGAGATAGGAAGGGAGTTCCATGTGATCATGGCTCTATATAATACTGTGCGTTGACTTGAATTCGTTCTGATTTGGGGACTGTGAAGAGACCCCACGTGGCATGTCTGGTGGGCTTTGACTCTATGGCAATTGTAGTGAATGCCGTTAGGAATCTGACCGATTGAGCGTTGTGATTCCAACCATTTCCTTCTCTTCAGACTACATAAGACAATGAGCCGCACACTAATGGGTCTGTAACAAATATAACCCATCCCTAATGGCTCCGGTAGCAGAATGCAGAGGGGATGACAGCGGGAGGGCGTGGGTGGAGAAGTCCTTAGCATGTTAATACAATACCATCTCGATTGATTACAGAACACCCACTCGCAGGAGCCATTGTAGCCAATGTTCTCTGCTATTATGTACAATGTATCGTCTTGACTCCTTGGGGTATTTTGAAAGAGTATACAAACACCTATTGTGTTGCCCCTGTGCTGGAGATCAATGTGTCTACTCAAAACATTGTGTGGAAAAGGAGCTAGGGGCTGACGTTTGGCAAAAAGGCTCCAAACTCACGTGGGAGAGAAATTGGGTTTGAAACTTGGCAGAGAAAAACAATGCAACAATACAGTATATGGTGACTTCAGGGTACTAGATTGGCATTGTGGACTTTGCACAGGTCCACTTTATGGACTAGCAAGAGAAATCGTGGGATGAATCAATTCTAAAAAGGAACTGATGTCAGCCCTGTCAGACAGAGGGCATGTCAAGACATATACTTGCTTTACATGTCTGCAATATCTTATAAAATATGAGCCTCGGCCTTTGTTATTGGAAAGCAAAATGGTGCAAAATGCCAGAACGAAATACACTATATATGATACATAGTGTGGCAGTATGAAAAAGTATAAAAATACAAGAAGTCTGGAGTGCAAAAAGCTATAAAAAGGCATTGCATAGTATGGGTGAATGGCTGAATATGTACACTATACATTGTTACAGAGTGTTAATGATAAAAATATTGCAAGTTGATATAGATGAATAAGGAATATTTGCATGGTTAACTATACTATACAGGTCGATGGCAGAGAAATACTTAAATAGCTAAATGTGCGTATGATATAAGTGAGGGTAGTAATAGTTTACTTAATATACAGTCTGGTTAAATGAACAGGTAAGTGAATATTTTGCATGGTTAACTTAAATGTACAGGTAAGTGAATATTTGCATGGTTACATTAACTGTACAGGTAAATGACAGGAAGAGATACTTACAGTCGTATGCAACAGTTTGGGAACCCCTCTGAGGCTGCATAATAATTTACTCTGTCGTCACAGAAAATGATCACAGTGGCATGCCATTCATTTTCTAATAAAAGCTGAGTACTGGGGTATTGTCCAGACAAAGATTTTTAGTGTAGCAATATTAAGTTGTATGAAATTAAATCAGATGTGAAAAATAGGCTATGCAAAAATGTGGGCATCCTTGTCATTCTGTTAATTGGAATACCTGTAACTACTTAACACAATTGGTTTGGTGAGCTCATTAAGCCTTGAACTTCATAGACAAGTGCATCCAATCATGAGAAAAGGTATTTAAGGTGGCCAATTGCAAGTTGTTGTTCTCTTTGACTCTCCTCTGAAGAGTGGCAACATGGGGGCCTCAAAACAACTCTCAAATGACCTGAAAAGATTGTTCAACATTATGATTTAGGGGAAGGCTACAAAAAGCTATCGCAGAGATGTAAGCTGTCAGTGTCCACTGTGAAGAACATGGTGAGGAAATGGAAGACCACAGGCACAGTTCTTGTTAAGGCCAGAAGTGGCAGGCCAAGTAAAATATCGGAGAGGCAAAGACGAATGATGGTGAGAACAGTCAAAAACAGCCCACAGACTACCTCAAAAGACCTACCACATCATCTTGCTGCAGATGGTGTCACTGTGCATCGTTCAACAATTCAGCGCACTTTGCACAAGGAGAAGCTGTACGGGAGAGTGATGCGGAAGAAGCCTTTTCTGCACACACGCCACAAACGCACATTTGGACAAGCCAGCTTCATTTTGGAATAAGGTGCTGTGGACTGATGAAACAAAGATTGAGTTATTTGGTCATAACAAGGGGCGTTATGCATGGCGGCAAAAGAACACAGGGTTCCAAGAAAAACGCTTGCTACCCACAGTAAAATTTGGTGGGGGTTCCATCATGCTGTGGGGCTGTGTGGCCAGTGCCGGTACTGGGAATCTTGTTAAAGTTGAGGGTTGCATGGATTATACTCAATATGAGCAGATTCTTGGGAATAATGTTGAAGAATCAGTCACAAAGTTGAAGTTACGCCGGGGCTGGATATTTCAACAAGACAACGACCCAAAACACTGCTCAAAATCTACCCGGGCATTTATGCAGAGGAACAAGTACAATGTTCTGGAATGGCCATCCCAGTCCCCAGACCTGAATATCATTGAGAATCTGTGGGATGATTTGAAGCGGGCTGTCCATGCTCGGCAACCATCAAACCTAACTGAACTGGAGATGTTTTGTAAGGAGGAATGGTCCAAAATACCTTCATCCAGAATCCAGACACTCATTAGAGGCTATAGGAAGCGTCTAGAGGCTGTTATTTTAGCAAAAGGAGGCTCTACTAAATATTGATGTGATTTTTCTGTTGGGGTGCCCAAATTTATGCACCTGTCTAATTTCGTTTTAATGCACATTTTCTGTTAATCCAATAAACCTAATTTCACTACTGAAATATTACTGTGTCCATCAGTTATTTGATAGATCAAAATTAAATTGCTGATCCAAAAACCCAATTATTTATAAATGGAAATCATGGAAATTGTCAGGGGTGCCCAAACCTTTGCATACGACTGTAAATAGCTAAATGTGCGTATGATATAATTTAGGGTAATAATAATAATTCCCTTAAAATACAGTCCTTAGTGCAGGGTTTAATTACAGATAAATGCACATATTGCACATTTGATATACTAAAAGCAATGAAAAAATATACAACTGACAGGATACTAATATGCAGTCCTGTCACGTTCGGGTGTGTAGAGAGACCAAGGCGCAGCGTATCGATAGTTCGACATATTTATTAAATGAACTGACGAACTATACAAATATAACAAATACAATATATAATGAAAGGAACACACGTAGCACGAACACGAGACAATATACAACAATGAACCACGCCAACGGAGTGGAACACAGACATATAAGTAAGATCCCTAATTAGAGGTAATGCCTAGCAGCTGCCTCTAATTAGGGATCCCACACACAACACCACACAGACGTAGAAATAATAGATCTGCCAGACTCTGACCATAGAAATATAGAGAGGCTGAGGCTCCGGGCTGTCGAGCGTCACGGGAGGCTCCGGGCTGTCGAGCGTCACGGGAGGCTCCGGGCTGTCGAGCGTCACGGGAGGCTCCGGGCTGTCGAGCGTCACGGGAGGCTCCGGGCTGTCGAGCGTCACGGGAGGCTCCGGGCTGTCGAGCGTCACGGGAGGCTCCGGGCTGTCGACCGTCACTGGAGGCTCCGGGCTGTCGACCATCACGGGAGGCTCCGGGCTGTCGACCATCACGGGAGGCTCCGGGCTGTCGACCATCACGGGAGGCTCCGGGCTGTCGACCATCACGGGAGGCTCCGGGCTGTCGACCATCACGGGAGGCTCCGGGCTGTCGACCATCACGGGAGGCTCCGGGCTGTCGACCATTACGGGAGTCTCCGGGCTGTCGACCATCACGGGAGTCTCCGGGCTGTCGACCATCACGGGAGTCTCCGGGCTGATGAGGCGCACCGACGGTCTGGTGCGTGGAGCCGGCACTGGAGGTACCTGGCTGGGCACACGCACTGGAGGTCGAGTGCGGGGAGTCGGCACGGGACGTACCGGACTGGAGAGGCGCACTGGAGGCCTGGTGCGTGGAGCCGGCACTGGAGGAACCTGGCTGGGCACACGCACTGGAGGTCGAGTGCGGGGAGTCGGCACGGGACGTACCGGACTAGAGACGCGCACTGGAAGCCTGGTGCGTGGAGTCGGCACTGGTGGCACTGGACTACTAACACGCACCTCAGGGCGAGTGTGGGGAGCAGGCACAGGACGTACCTGACTGGAGACGCGCACTGGAAGCCTGGTGTGTGGAGTCGGCACATGTGGCACAGGACTAATAACACGCACCTCAGGGCGAGTGCGAGGAGCAGGCACATGACGTACCGGACTGGAGAGGCGCACTGGAGGCCTGGTGCATGGAGTCGGCACTGATGGCACCGGACTGGTGACAGGCACCTCAGGGCGAGTGCGAGGAGCAGGCACATGACGTACCGGACTGGAGAGGCGCACTGGAGGCCTGGTGCGTGGAGTCGGCACTGATGGCACCGGACTGGTGACACGCACCTCAGGGCGAGTGCGAGGAGCAGGCACATGACGTACCGGACTGGAGAGGCGCACTGGAGTATAGCAGACGGCCGGACCCAGACTGGGCACCGGTGGAGCGGACTGCTCTGGCACTGGAGTAGAGCAGACGGCCGGACCCCGACTGGGCACCGGTAAAGCGGACTGCTCTTTCACGGGAGTGGAGTAGGCGACTGGACACGGATTATTCCATTCCGACATTTCCCTTTCAACTTCCTCCGCTATCTCCCACATTTCCTCCAGAACATCTCCAAATTGTCTCTCCAAATACTCCTCTTCTTCTACACTTTGTGCACCCCATTTATATTTAGGGCACAGTGTATCCCACATGGAGAGTGGTACTGGCGCGTCCTCTTCATTGCCAGACCACCCCCATAGCCCCCCCCCGAAATTTTCCTGGGGTTGATTACGGGCTCCGTTACCTCCATAACGCCGCTGTCTTCCTTTCTTCCTCTCCGTTGCTCCCGTTTTACGCTGCTTGGTCGGGTGGTGGTTCATTCTGTCACGTTCGGGTGTGTAGAGAGACCAAGGCGCAGCGTATCGATAGTTCGACATATTTATTAAATGAACTGACGAACTATACAAATATAACAAATACAATATATAATGAAAGGAACACACGTAGCACGAACACGAGACAATATACAACAATGAACCACGCCAACGGAGTGGAACACAGACATATAAGTAAGATCCCTAATTAGAGGTAATGCCTAGCAGCTGCCTCTAATTAGGGATCCCACACACAACACCACACAGACGTAGAAATAATAGATCTGCCAGACTCTGACCATAGAAATATATAGAAGCAAAGCTTCTCTATGGCCAGAGCCTGACAAGTCCTGAGTGAATGACTATGTAAGTTCAGTCCAAGAATTACTTACAATATTGCTTGTGATATCATATAACAACTGTACATGAATATGTATATACAGTCCTTAGTGAATGAGTGATTACAGACCAGAGTTACTCACGGATGTATGCCTAATTGTTAAACTAGGTCCTAACACCCCAACAGTTCCAGGTCTATGTTGCCAACGGCACCTCGGTGAGGCATTAAATAGTCTAATAGCTGTTGGCAGGAAGGACCTCCTGTAGCGCTCTCTGGCACACCGTGGTGGGATCAGTCGGTGACTAAAAGTGCTCCTCTGCATCATAACCATGGAATGTAGAGGGTGGGTGACGTTGTCCATGATGGCCAGCAGTTTGGCCAGGATCCTTCTCTCCACCACCTCCTCTAGAGTGCCAAGGCTAAGCCCCAGCACACCACTGCAAAAAAGATGGCACTGTCCACCACAGACTGGTAGAAAGTATGCAGTAGTTTACTGCACACGTTGAAGGACCTGAGCCTCCTCAGAAAGTAGAGTTGGCTCTGGCCCTTTTTGTACAGAGCCCCAGTGTTACCAGCCCATTCCAGCCTGTTGTCCATATGGACTCCCAGGAACTTGTATGACCCAACCATTTCCACATCCATCCTCTGTATAGGGACTGCAGTCGGATGGGCTTTGGTTCTCCTGAAGTCCACCACCATCTCCTTTGTTTTGCTGATGTTGAGCTGAAGGTGGTTCTGCTCACACCACACCACAAAGTCATTGATTGTGCTCCTCTACTCCTCCTCCTGCCCACCCCTGATGTACCCTACAATTGCGGAGTCATCCGAGAACTTCTGTAGGTGGCATGTTTCAGTTATATCTGAAGTCCGAGGTGTAGAGGGTGAACAGGAAGGGGGACAGAACCGTTCGCTGGGGGGCCCTGTGTTGCTCACTGCCCGTTCTGACACACAGCTCTGTAGCCGCAGGAGACTAAGGGTGCTTCCACTTTCATCCTCTTCATCTTCTCACCCAGTAGCAGGGGCTGAATGCTATTGAAGGCACTGGAGAAGTCAAAAAGCATAACCCTCATAGTGCAACCTGTGTTGTTCAGGTGAGAGTAGGCCCTTTGCAGAAGGTTGATGATTGCATCATCCACCTCAATGTTGTGCTGGTATGCGAACTGCAGGGGGTCCAGTGATGTACACACCAGGGGTCTGAGGTGAGTGAGGACTAACCTTTCCAGGGTCTTCATGATTTGGGATGTTAGTGCTACAGGTCTGAAGTCATTATGGACAGTGGGATGCGCCTTCTTGGGCACCGGGACCAGGCAGGATGTTTTCCACAGCACAGGAACCCTTTCCAGGCTCAGGCTAAGGTTGAAGTGTATTGAGTATTCCACACAATGGGTCAGCACAGACCCTAAGCACTCTTGGGCTGATCCCATTGGTTCAGCTCATTGGCTCTGTCCTTGGTCCCCTTTGTCTGCCCACTGTTTGACTTTTTGAAGACAGTGATATTTATCATACCCTTCCACACCTCTCTCACCTGGCTCTGCCTCAGCTTGTCCTCCATCTTCTCCTTACACCCTCTCTTCCCCTCAGCAATCCTCAACTTCAGCTCCCTCTTGACGCATTTCAATTTGTCCCTGTCCCCCTCTATGAAGGTCGCTGGTGACCCAGGGTTTATTATTTGGAAAACAGCGTACCTTCCTGGTGGGTACAGTGTTGTCTACACAAAAATTGATATAGTCCGTTATGCAGTCCATCAATGTCCTCTCCATGAGCCTCCCAGAGCACATCCCAGTCTGTTGTTTCAAAGCAGTCCTGTAGGGCCTCATTCGCCTTCGGGGACCATCTCCTAATGGTCCTAGTGGTCGCTGGCTGCTGTTGGATGTGAAAAAGAGACTAATCACTGATGAAGCTGACAGTCAGGATTTATGACCCTCTCTCCTGCCAGCTAGAGATCTTATCAGATCTATGGAGAAACCATTACTAGGTTACTAGACCGTAAATCAAGGGTACATTCGTGAGCGCACCAGGCCATCACGATTCTTTAACTAACTTAGCTTTAACATTACACAGACTCTTCTAGAAGTAGCCTGCACATAACACTCATAATACTGGCTACAAACGTGCAATGATTACAGTGGATGGCAATCCGGTAAGTAGGAGATGATATGTAATTGCTAAACAGGTAAACAATGCTTCCAGTTGACAACGGTACACCATTTTTACAGCGAGCATGTGGCAAGAGCAACTGCTGCGGTGCACTTTGATGAATATCTCCCTGTCACCGGCACAGCCCCGCAGGACAGCATAATTACGACGCTTTAATTTCCTCCATCTTGACAGTACCGCTGAGCCCAGGGTCAGTTCAGATTCATCACACGCTTTATTACAACAGGTCATGGCTGGCGCCCTGTTTCAATTCCTGTCCTTGCTCCCTCCCTACTTTTACATGGCTGAACAGTAAAGGTAATGAGTGTGTGTGTGTGTGTGTGTCTAAAGTAGCAGATTCTTTCCTAATTGAAAAATGATTTGTGTGACAATAATAAAAGGGTGCGTTGAAGAGGCGTGTGAGACCCCTCTTGTATTTTAGTTGAGTGTGTGTGAGAGAGAGAGAAAATGGGGAGGTGAACAATGCCTTCTTCTGGCAGGCAACCCATATAGTAATTATTATATGGGTACTCCTGAAACATGTAAGGAACATTTACGTGGTATATGTCTTATATGTTGTCATATATGGGAGAAAGGGCGGAGCAGTTAAAAACGTGTTATTTCCAAACTATGAGGTGGGACAGAACCCAAGGCGCAGAGCAGTGATAGTTACACATACTTTATTTAGCGAACTTCAACAAAACAATAAACAAAGAACAGCTGTAACATAGGTGCACACACATGCAAACAAAACAATGACCCACACACACGTGGGCAGGCAGCGCCCTTAAATGGGATCCCCAACTAGAGGCAACGCAGCGCAGCTGCCTCCAATTGGGGACCAAACAACAAAACTCACATGAAGTATTCCAGAGAGGTCTCTGGACACCAAACCTGACGAACATAGAAGTGTCCAGAGACCTCTCTGAACACTAAACCTGACATCCTCAGTGATGCTTGACATTCCATTTCTGTTGGCAGCATGCAGTTAGGCTAATGAAGACCAACATATTTCGGCTACAGCTCGGCTACATACAAACATGGATGTGCCAGGAGCTTGATCCTCCATCACATCCATCTAGTACCCAGCAGCGATAGCAACCATTCAAGAAGTACGTTTCTAGATTGTTATTGTTCTGTTATTAAAGTAAAGGACATGTTATTCATGGGTTTCACATTATAATGATGGCATACAGATGTAGGATATTAATTTGAGCCAGTTTTCTACAGCAGGAAAAGAATCCTGTAGCAACAGGAAATGTGGATTATAGTTATTTGCAATGTCATCGTATTTCCAGGACACTATAGTGTAATTTAGACAAAACAGTCATTAACTAGCAGCATAGCTGTTTTTTAGCAGCAGCATCATAATCAATGCTTAATTGATAACTTGCTGAAACCTCATTTACAGTTTCAGTTATAACCTGTTCACTATTTATGTCATTAACCAACTCATCAATATGGCATGGGGGCTAACCAACTCCCTTGGACAGCCAAATCTTGTTGGCCCATTTTTTCCAATCTTTCTAATTTACAAAAAAATTTAAATATGTCACCACATTCTAGAAGTCAAAAGTTGTTGTGTAAGAAGGCAGTGAATATGTAAAAGTTGTCTAACAAATGATTGTATGGATATTCATGTATTGTGTTCTGTCCTTGCTATAACCCTTTTTATAAACTGGGTGGTTCCACCCCTGAATGCTGATTGGCTGACAGCCGTGGTATATGAGACCGTATACCATAGGCATAACAAAACATTTGTTTTTACTGCTCTAATTACTTTAGTAACCAGTTTAAAATGGCTGTATCCTAAGAATAGCCCTTAACCGTGGTATATTGGCCATATACCACACCCTTATTGCTTAAGTATAGTTTAACAGGCACCTTAAACTCCCTCCTTAAATCATCCCACTTGACGACGATGGTCTGTACAACTTCTTTACTGAAGAATAGGTTCGGGTAAAACTACAGATAGAGAATTATACAATGCATATAAGTCATATGTTGTACAAAAATACACTAACATATGTATCTACTGCATCCATTCAAGAAACACAATTTAGAAGTATACAGTATAACCTAATGTAGGGTACTGTATCACACATATGGAAGCCATCAACAGGAATAGACGCTAACATGGTTAATCTAGCATTAATGTAAATTGAATATACATATAAAATCGTCTAACAAATAAAGGGTGAAAACATTCATTAAATCTAGAAATAATCTGCCTTATATTTAAATGAACCTTATCAAATAATTACATACCGACGATGCTCGTATAAAACAAACATTAGAGCAGATTCATTTAGATTAAGGATGTCCTTATCGCTGTATTTATCTGGCAGCGCATTGATGACATCATAACAAATTGCCAAATGTAACCTTGAACATATAAAGAAACGCAATTCCTATTTACGCCACAAGGGAGAGATATTCACAGAAATACACAAAGATGACTACTCTGTTGCTGCTCTATACCTCCTATCTGATTATGTTTAGCTTAGCACCCTCTTACTTTCACCATGATACATTTTACTCTCACAGCCTTCCAGAGCGTGAGCACATGTAAAACAATAACTTGTAAAGATGCAATGATTTTGATTTTCCTTAGAACTTTGTTTATTAGATAGATAGATAGATAGATAGATAGATAGATAGATAGATAGATAGATAGATAGATAGATAGATAGATAGATAGATAGATAGATAGATAGATAGATAGATAGATAGGTACTTTATTGATCCCCCGGGGGGGAAATGTCATTGTCAAGCAGCTACAACAAAAACACAGGGCAGGTGCAAAATGCCACAACGAAAGTACACAAAAGACAGATACACGGTACATGATACATAGAGCGGCAGTATGAAAAAGTATAGAAATACAAGATATCTGGAGTGCAAAAAAAAGCTATAAAAGGACATTGCATAGTATGAGTGGTTGGCTGAATATGTACACTATACATTGGTGGATGTTGGATGGTTAACTATACTATACAGGTCGATGGCAGAGAAATACTTCAGTAGCTAAAAATGCGTATGGTATGAGCGAGGGTAATAATAGTTTACTTAATAGACAGACTGGGTAAATGAACAGGTAAGTGAAAATTTTGCATGGTTAAATTAGCTGTACAGTTAGGTATACAGTTATATTTACAGATAAGTGAATACTTGCATGTTTACACAAACTGTACAGGTAAATGACAGGAAGAGATACTTTAATAGCTAAATGTGTGTATGATATCATTTGGGTAATAATAGTAATTCCCTTAAAATACAGTCCTTAGTGCGCAGGGTTTAATTACAGACAACTGCACTTATTGCACATTCGATATACTAAAAGCAATGAGAAAAGGTGCAACTGGCAGGATACTAATATGCATTCCTGAGTGAATGCCTACGTCCAATAATTACTTACAATATTGCATGTGATATAATATAACAACTGTACATGAGTATGTATATACAGACCTGTATGAATAAATAGGTCCTGAGTGGATGAGTGCTGACGGACCAGAGTTACTCACGGATGGATGCATAATTGTTAAACTAGGTCCTAGCACCTAGTTCCAGATCTATGTTGCCGACGGCACGGCACCCCGGTGAGGCATTATATAGTCTCATAGCCGCCGGCAGGAAGGACCTCCTGTAGCGCTCTCTGGCACACCGTGGTGGGATCAGTCTGTGACTGAAAGTGCTCCTCTGCGTCATAACCATAGCGTGCAGAGGGTGGGTGACGTTGTCCATGATGGCCAGCAGTTTGGCCAGGATCCGTCTCTCCGCCACCTCCTCTAGAGTGTCAAGGCTCATCCCCAGGACAGAGCTAGCCTTCCTGATCAGCTTATTTACCCGAGAAGCATCACCGGCTTTGATGTTTGCTCCCCAGCACACCACTGCAAAAAAGATGGCACTGGCCACCACAGACTGGTAGAAGGTATGCAGTAGTTTACTGCACACGTTGAAGGACCTGAGCCTCCTCAGAAAGTAGAGTCGGCTCTGGCCCTTTTTGTACAGGGCCCCGGTGTTACCAGCCCATTCCAGCCTGTTGTCCATATGGACACCCAGGAACTTGTATGACTCAACCATTTCCACATCCATCCCCTGTATAGGGACTGCAGTCAGTTGTGCCTTGGTTCTCCTGAAGTCCACCACCATCTCCTTAGTTTTGCTGATGTTGAGCTGAAGGTGGTTCTGCTCACACCACAACACAAATTCACTGATTGTGCTCCTGTACTCCTCCTCCTGCCCACCCCTGATGCACCCTACAATAGCAGAGTCATCCGAGAACTTCTGTAGGTGGCATGTTTCAGAGTTATATCTGAAGTCTGAGGTGTAGAGGGTGAACAGGAAGGGGGACAGGACCGTACCCTGGGGGGCCCCTGTGTTGCTAACTGCCCGTTCTGACACACAGCTCTGTAGTCGCACAAATTGTGGCCTACCGGTCAGGTAGTCCGTGACCCAGGAGACTAAGGGTGCTTCCACTTTCATCCTCCTCATCTTCTCACCCAGTAGCAGGGGCTGAATGGTATTGAAGGCACTGGAGAAGTCAAAAAACATGACCCTCACAGTGCAACCTGCGTTGTCCAGGTGAGAGTAGGCCCTCTGCAGAAGGTAGATGATTGCATCATCCACCCCGATGTTGCGCTGGTATGCAAACTGCAGGGGGTCCATTGATGAACACACCAGGGGTCTGAGGTGAGCGAGGACTAACCTTTCCAGGGTCTTCATGATGTGGGATGTTAGCGCTACAGGTCTGAAGTCATTCAGGACAGTGGGGTGTGCCTTCTTGGGCACTGGGACGAGGCGGGATGTTTTCCACAGCACAGGGACCCTTTCTAGGCTCAGGCTAAGGTTGAAAAGACGCTGGAGTATTCCACACAGTTGGTCAGCACAGACCCTCAGCACCCTTGGGCTGATGCCATCAGGGCCCGCCGCTTTCAACTGGTGTAGTCTCTCCAGCTCTCTCTTCACTTGGTTGGTGGTGAAAGCCAGCCCAGGTGGGGAGGTGGGGGGAAGGGGGGTGTTGAGGATCAGTCCAGGGGGGGCAGGGGCGGAGGTGGGGTCACTGATTGTCTCAGCAGAGGTGCTGTGAGCAAAGTGGGGGTGGGATAGCCGTGAGGGTGTGTGGTCTGGGGAGCTGGAGGGGAGGTGGACAGGGCCAGTATCGAACCTGTTAAAAAATTGGTTCAGCTCATTGGCTCTGTCCTGGGTCCCCTCCGTCTGCCCACTGTTTGACTTTTTGAAGCCAGTGATATTTCTCATACCCTTCCACACCTCTCTCACCTGGCTCTGCCTCAGCTTGTCCTCCATCTTCTCCTTATACACTCTCTTCCCCTCAGCAATCCGCAACTTCAGCTCCCTCTGGACGCATTTCAATTTGTCCTTGTCCTTCTCCTTGAAGGCCCTCTTCTTCTCATTCAGCAGGGCCTTCAGGTCGCTGGTGACCCAGGGTTTATTGTTTGGGAAACAGCGTACCTTCCTGGTGGGTACAGTGTTGTCTACACAAAAATTAATATAGTCTGTTATGCAGTCAGTGAGTCCATCGATGTCCTCCCCATGAGCCTCACAGAGCACATCCCAGTCTGTTGTTTCAAAGCAGTCCTGTAGGGCCTCATTCGCCTCAGGGGACCATCTCCTAATAGTCCTGGTGGTTGCAGGCTGCTGTTGGACCATAGGCCTGTAGAGTGGGGTGAGGTGGACAAGGTTGTGATCCGATCTACCGAGGGGAGGGAGTGCAGTGGAGTTGTATGCATCCTTCACATTAGCATATAACAAGTCCAGAGTTTTATTATTCCTGGTTGGGCACTTCACGAACTGTTTGAACGTGGGCAGCGTTGAAGAGAGAGATGCATGGTTAAAATCCCCCGAAATGGCAAAGAAAGCACTGGGATGTGCTGTCTGTAACCTCGCGATAACAGAGTGGATGACGTCACACGCTGCGTTTGCGTCAGCAGAGGGCGGGATGTAAACAATAACAGCAATGGCCGCCGTGAATTCCCTCGGCAAATAGTAGGGTCTCAGGCTAACGGCTAACAGTTCAATGTCCGGGCTACAAAACTTTTCCTTAAGAGTAATATGGTTCGGATGACACCATCTGTTGTTAACTAATAAAACCAGCCCACCACCCTTACTCTTACCGGAAGAGACGCGATCCCTGTCCGCTCTGATGGTCTGGAAACCGTCGATAGTGACGTTCTGTATGGGGATGTTATCGTTCAGCCAAGTCTCAGTAAAACACATTAGGCTCGTTTCCCGATAAATCCTTTGTCCACGAACAAGTCCCGCCAACTCATCCATCTTGTTATGTAGACACCTCACATTGCCCATAATAATAGATGGTATAGCCGGCTTGTACTTGAACCTCCTCCGCTTTGCCTTACATTTCAATCCCGCCCTGCATCCACGGCGTCGTCTTTTCAATTCGTCCGGAATATCAAACTTTTCCCTGGGGAGCAGCAGCGCTGCGTGGGCTAAATCCAGGAGCTGTTGTAAACAATAACAGTTGACGACTCCTGTCGACGTTCAGCTGCGATAAAATCCATAATCCTGAACTGTTATAGTTCGACTGTAGCAAAATAAAAAATAAAACTAAAGAAAATAGACGAAATAGACGAAAGAAAACGAACTAAAACAACAATTAATGCACGAACAACGGGAGCTGCTTAACAGGCGACCACTCAGGGCGGCGCCAAGCTAATAGATCTATTATGTTATATACTAAAGAACTGGTAAGATAACTTATTAAGAATTACAACCTTTCATTACAGGCTTGTTTCTTTATATACTTTCAACAACAGAAAACAATCCAAAATATGTAATTCAAGAGTGTTTATTCATTAGAACATTTTTATTAAATTATGATCTTCAGTATTAAAACAGTCTATTTCATCATTTTGTGTGATTATAGCAAGGGCCTCTGCATCTCAGAGGCCTAATACAGTAAACATTAATTAAGATGCATGATGTATTTTGATGAAAAAACAAAGATGGCAACACACCTGTGGAAGTTGTCTCTTTCAGAGTCCGACTCCAGCACCAACTGACAGGTTGGATACCATGTGCCTTTGCTGTTTTTTTGTTGTTTGTTTTTTAAGGGGTAGGCTCTAAATAATTCTATCAGCCAATCAGGGCTTTCAGTGGCCCAAGAAAGCTCAGAGAAAGAAATAATAAAATATATATTTTGGAGTTAAATTCAATAAATAAACACACACAGTGATTTATAAGACATACAGGAATGATTTAAAATAGGCTTTACACAGCCTTATTCGGAAAATAAGTTATTGATTTAAATATGTGATATTAAAGGTTTTGTATCACCTCAGCCAGTAGTTTTGAAAGTAGCATTTACAAAGCAAAATGGGTACCCGAACATTGTGCACAATTGTGTACAACGTTATCCCTTTCGCATGATATGTTACTGCAAAATAAATAAATATATACTGAAATTGGTATATGTAACTAATTTCTAAGTAATTAAGATCCCGTACTTTCGACACCTTGTAGAATCCATGCCCCGGCTAATTGAGGCTGTTCTGAGGGCAAAAGTGAGTGCAACTCAACATAAGGAAAGTGTCACTAATGTTTTGTGCACTCAGTATACACTACCTTGTGTGTCCGTAGACCTTTACTTTTCATTCAACCTGGCTTTGACTGGCACGTCTACATGCAGACTACTCAGCCTCGGGATGAATGCTGATATTAATGTTCATATTCAATACTAGTTATCACACTGGTCTCTGCAAAGCTGTCTGATTAAGGTGGCTAGCCTAGCAGCTTGGAGTCTTCAATGTAAAAGGGTCTGCCTTGAGATAAGGTAACAAGTCTATGTGGCTTAATCTCTCACTGTCATGTGCAATCATACCTCAGGATTTGCAGATATCTCGGTGGCAATCTTTGAATTTTCTTTCTCTATGTCCTGTTCACTTACATTTAACCTACAGCTTACAAAGTAATTGAAAGTCCTTGGAACTGGGAGCTGTAGCTTTGGTTCCAGATGTGTTGACAAAATATTCAGCTGCGAGAGCTGTTGACAGTTATTTCCTCTTATCTTTACAGTGGGTTTACCTCTTATCTCAAGAGGGACATTGTGTGGCGTTATTGTGTTTAGAGTATTGTGTAGAACAGGTACTGTATATAAGTACAGTATGAGTATAAACGGACAAACATATAGTTGAGTATATGACAAAAAATCTATAAGGACAATATTAACAACCCAGCTAGCACATTTGGTTCCTTGGAAGTTGTGGGAATGTACGTTTTTGGTTTCCCATTGGTTCTGGGTTCAAAGCCATACGTTTCCTGACAGGTAAAACTTAGTTCAGAGAACTTTTGCCTGGACGTTTTACTTTCCCTGAAAGTTTTCCTGGGAGGTTTCATCAACATTCTGAGAATGGAAATTGTAGATAATTTGAAGGTAATTAAATAACGTTCTGAAAATATTCTCTAAATGTTGTGAATGTTTTGAAGGAAATGTAAAGGTTATTTTGAGGTTTTTGAATAACTTCCTTAAAACCTTCAGTTTTAATAACACTTTTAGTAAACCTGCTAGCTTAGTTTGGGTTAACTCCAAGAACATAAAATTAATTTAGAATTAGTCCACTTTTAGTCTAATTCAAACAGACCCCATTTAAAAGGAAACAAGTTCAGGTGTGGCCAATTAATGGGCATGACCAACACACCACACCACACTTAACAAGAGAGAGTTCTGCTGATGCTGAGAATTGAATGTATATGAAATAACATTCTGAGAAGTTCTCTTGTGGTTTTTATGGAAAGTTTTCTTAACATTCTTGGAACAATTTGAAAACATGACTTTAAATAGAACCATGAGGAAACATGAAGGAAATGTTATTCTGAAGTACTGAAATTCCCACAGAAGAACATTGTTTTTTGAGAACATTCCCAATGTCAAACCAGTTGGAGAACATTCCTAAAACATGACCAAAATTGAAAGTAAATGTAATCATGTTTGAACTTTTAGAAAACGTTCTGAAAATAATGTTCTTTTTAGTTCCTTAAATGCGCTGAGAATGTTCCAAAGCCAAGAAACTATCCTGCACCATTGCCAGAAATTTGTGGGAAGGTTGTATGCAAAATATCCATAGGATATCGTCTGTGACACGAATTCCGCTTTTGGAAGAGAACCTCCCCCAAGATTTTATTTTCACATCCTGACCTCATCATGTAGTTTCAGGCATTTCCTTTACGCTTGCTATGTTAGGTTAGGGTAAGGTAAACCACTGATTACCATATGGGGGAGCCATAAGCATTTAATTAACAATATGAAAATAACCTTGTTAAAAGGATGATTCGGATTTTATATCTTGCCTTTAATAGTTTCATATGTCATTGAAAATATGCTCATGAACGCAGTTATGGGTTATTGCGAAGCATGTTGGTGCAAATCCTTGGAGTATGGGAAAGTTGTAAACAATAATCAGGCCATCTGCTCCTTGAATAGAAAATGTCACTTGTTGTTATAAAGATGTTAAATGGCGCTCTGAACACACTGTATTTCAACCAGAAATCCATGTATTTCAGGGACGCCAAATCCTTCCCTTCTCAGGCAAACCTGCAGAGTCGACTGATCGACTGGGACTTGCTGGAGCTCATAAACTGATCAAGGTCATGGTTCGTTACTCAATCAACAGAATGCTAAATGATGGTAAGTCATGCGAATATCCATATGTGACGATCATCTTTGTTTACTGTCAATATGGAGGATAACACATTGAGGTGCTATGCAGAAATGTGCTGTATAGTCAAGCTTTTGTCAAGTATTATATAATTTCCAATTTAAAATGAGGGAGGACGATTCATTGTTTTGGCCTTATTTCTATTACAGCATATTGGATGACTGTCATTCATATTCCATTCACCAAGCTCAATGTAAAACCGTTAGGTTTAGGCTACTACATGATACTCAAATTTTCCCAATACCCATCATGCGGCTGCTACAACCTAGCCTATTAATGAAAGTTTACTAACGTAGGTGCACAGGCAGTGGTGTAAAGGAATTAAGTAAAACTACTTTTCAGTGCTACTTAAGTAGCTTTCTGACAACTTTTACTTTACTACATTCCTAAAGAAAATATTGTACTTTTTACTCCATACATTTTGCCTGATAACCAAAAGTACTCGTTACATTTTGAATGCTTAGCAGGACAGGAAAATTGTGAAATTCACGCACTTATCAAGAGAACACGTGGTTGTCCCTACTGCCTCTGGTCTGGCGGACTCACTAAATACAAATGCATCTTTTGTTAAAAATGTCTGAGTGTTGGTGTGCCCCTGGCTCTCCGTACATTTTTAAAACAAGAAAATGGAGCCGTCTGCTTTCGCTTAATATAAGGAATTTGAAATTATTTACATTTTTTCTTATACTTTTGATACTTAAGTATATTTAAAACCATAAACTTTCACTGAGGAGGATGGTCCAGTGAGGAGCCTTCACTGATCAGTTAATTTGTATCACTTGCTGCACAACCAGTTATGGAAGACAGAACTTTATTAAAAATAAACATTAAAAAGCAGCTAAGTAGAGCTGGATTCAATCTGTATTATGGAAGATCCACGCTAAAATGTATAGGTAATTTCCGATTGAGCCGACAAATGCAGCGTTTACCGTGAATGTAGTTGCCGTGAACACAGGAACATTGCCTTTAACAACAAGACAAATGGTCTCTTACCTTCTACAACTATAAACAGTCATTTGTCTTTTGGTGATTCAAAACTCTAACAGGTACTTAAAACTCTATCAATAAGGTATCCCTAAGGATTCCTTCTAGAACTTTACTTTTAAACTTTTAACAATAAAACAAAGTATAACAAAAATCTAAGTATATAAGCTTAAAATCTACAGGAAACTTCTTCAGTGAGTAACAGGTTCAACTACCAAGCCAAAAGATTCCAGCATCTATATACAGAGTGCCCTCAAAGCTCATCACTAAGCTAAGGATCCTGGGACTAAACACCTCCCTCTGCAACTGGATCCTGGACTTCCTGACGGGCCGCCCCCAGGTGGTAAGGGTAGGTAACAACACATCTGCCATGCTGATCCTCAACACTGGGGCCCCTCAGGGGTGCGTGCTCAGTCCCCTCGTGTACTCCCTGTTCACCCATGACTGCATGGCCAGGCACGACTCCAACACCATCATTAAGTTTGCAGACGACATAACATAGGTAGGCCTGATCACCAACAACGACGAGACAGCCTATAGGGAGGAGGTCAGAGACCTGGCTGTGTGGTGCCAGAATAACAGCCTCTCCCTCAACGTAATCAAGACAAAGGAGATGATTGTGGACTACAGGAAAAGGAGGACCTAGCACACCCCAATTCTCATCGACGGGGCTGTAATAGAGCAGGTTGAGAGCTTCAAGTTCCTTGGTGTCCACAACACCAACAAACTAGAATGGTCCAAACACACCAAGACATTCGTGAAGAGGGCACAAGAAAGCCTCAAAAGGTTCTACAGCTGCAACATCGAGAGCATCCTGACTGGTTGCATCACTGCCTGGTACGGCAACTGCTCTGCCTCTGACCGCAACTACGGCCCAGTACATCACTGGGGCAAAGCTTCCATCCAGGACCTCTATACCAGGCGGTGTCAGAGGAAGGCCCTAAAAATTGTCAAAGACTCCAGCCACCCCAGTCATAGATTTTTCTCTCTGCTACCGCTTGGCAAGCGGTACCGGAACGCCAAGTCTAGGTCAAAAAGGCTTCTCAACAGCTTTTACTCCCAAGCCATAAGACTCCTGAACAGGTACCGGAACACCCCCATGGAAATTACTCATTGCCCTCAAGGCCCTTGCGGTTGGCTAATGCATTTGCAAAATCTTGCACATGCATCTGGAATCCCTGCTCCTATCCTGTCAGGCTCTGGACATAGAGAAGCCTATTGCTTCTCTATGTATTCATGGTCAGAGTCTGACAGGTCTATCATTTCTGTTTCTGTGTGATGTTTTGTGTTCGATGCCTAATTAGAGGCAGCTGCACTGCATTGTCTCTAATTAGGGATCCTACATATGTTTGTATGTCCCACACCTAGGTGTGGGTCGTTATATCTCCAGTCACGACAAGTAAGTGTGTTCCGTTGTTTTGTTAACTCGTGTTTTGTTTGTATATTTCGTCATTGTGAATATTTATCTGCTGTATAAATAAAATGTCGAACTATACCTGCGCTGCGCCTTGGTCTCTCCATGCACCCTCTCGTGACAGACCTTGATCTGTCTATGCACCCGCACGTGACATATCCCTAATGACGCACCTGCAGTTCTGCTCATGCACTTACAGACTCTTAATCCTCAATAGGGTCAATAATTAACCACAAAGTCTACCTTCCCCTTGGCCTTTCTAAACTAAAGACTCCCCCCGCCCCAGGCTTAACACGAGCCATGACGCAACCAGCCCCTGACCCCCCAAAAGTGGTGTGGGTTCCAATACAAATTGATACGAGTCTCACCTAACAATGATTCGAGACACATTTCCCAATTAACAGATGCATCCCATTCGTTTTTCCAATTTTCATGGGCCCACAGGCCCCCTTACCCCTATCTAGTCTAACCGCGGTTTATTCTAGGTCAGTCTAACAATCTTAAATTTACTTCAAGCTAAACATCATCACTTTAATCCTAGTTTTAAACATTAATATTTGTAATTTCCGTTACATCAACCATCCACATTTATAGTTTCACTCGAAACTAAATAATTTATTTAGTCATCTTAACCATTCAACATTCCAACACCATAACATTTTATTACCAATTTAACCCATGTTCAATTCTAATCCTAATCTTTTTAGATTCAACGTCCATCGTTTACATCAATGTTCATACCCTCTGAGCTTTTGTGAGAGTGGGGCCTTCCTGTCAGCACTTCCTGCCCATGCTTTCTGCTACTAAAATGTTACAGAAAACTAGACCTAAGCCTGCTATTCTGACAAATTCGTGACAAATTCGAACTGCCCACTTCGTCCAAATCTGTGGGAATTCGGTTTCTTTTCCTATGATATGACATACAAATTATGTTGAGATGTGTCTGTTACTAGAACTCTGAAGCATTTATTTGGGCTCTAATTTCTGAGGCTGGTAACTCCAATGAACGTATCCTCTGCAGCAGAGTTTACTCTGGGTCTTCCTTTCCTGTGGCAGTCCTCATGAGAGCCAGTTACATTATAGAGCATGATGTTTTTTGTGACTGCACTTGAAGAAACTTTCAAAGTTCTTGAAGTTTTCCAGATTGACTGACCTTCAAGTCTTAAAATAATGATGGACTATCGTTTCTCTTTGCTTATTTGAGTTGTTATTGCCATAATATGGACTTGGTCTTTTACCAAATAGGGCTATCTTCTGTATACCACCCCTATCTTTTCACAACACAACTCAAACTCAAACGCATTAAGAAGGAAATAAATTCCACAAATTAACTTTTAACATTTTAACACTTTTAGCACACCTGTTAATTGAAATGCATTCCAGGTGACTACAACATGAAGCTGGTTGAGGGAATGCCAAGAGTGTGCTAAGCTGTCATCAAGGCAAAAGGTGGCTACTTTGAAGAATCTCAAATATAAAAAAGTTACTACATGATTCCATATGTGTTATTTCATAGTTTTTATGTTTTCACTATTATTCTACAATGTAGACCATAGTCAAAATTAAATAAAACCCTTGAATAAGTAGGTACAGTTGAAGTCGGAAGTTTACATGCACTTTAGCCAAATACATTTAAACTTCACAATTCCTGACATTTAATCCTAGTTAAAATTCCCAGTTTCAGGTCAGTTAGAATCACCACTTTATTCTAAGAATGTGAAATGTCAGAATAATAGTAGAGAGAATGATTTATTTCAGCTTTCATCACATTCCCAGTGGGTCAGAGGTTTATATACACTCAATTAGTATTTGGTAGCATTGCCTTTAAATTGTTTAACTTGGGTCAACCGTTTCGGGGTAACCTTCCACAAGCTTCCCACAATAAATTGGGTGAATTTTAGCCCATTCCTCCTGACAGAACTGGTGTAACGGAGTCAGGTTTGTTGGCCTCCTTGCTTGCCCACAAATGTTCTATAGGATTGTGGTCAGGGCTTTGTGATGGCCACTCTAATACCTTGAATGTTGTCCTCAAGCCATTTTGCCACAACTTTGGAAGTATGCTTGGGGTCATTGTCCATTTGGAAGATCCATTTGCAAACAAGCTTTAACTTCCTGACTGATGTCTTGAGATGTTGCTTCAAATATCTACATAATTTCCCTTCCTCATGAAGCCATCTATTTTGTGAAGTGCACCAGTCCCTACTGCAGCAAAGCACCCCAACAACATGATGCTGCCACCCCTGTGCTTCACGGTTGGGATGGTGTTCTTCGGCTTGCAAGCCTCCCCCTTTTTCCTCCAAACATAACGATGGTCATTATGGCCAAACAGTTCTATTTTTGTTTCATCAGACCATAGGACATTTCTCCAAAAAGTAAGATCTTTGTCCCCATGTGCAGTTGCAAACCGTAGTCTGGCTTTTTTATGGCGGTTTTGGAGCAGAGGCATCTTCCTTACTGTCGATATAGGACTCTTTTTACTGTGGATATAGATTATTTTGTACCCGTTTCCTCCAGCATCTTCACAAGGTCCTTTGCTGTTGCTCTGGGATTGATTTTCACTTTTTGCACCAAAGTTTGTTCATCTCTAGGAGACAGAACGCGTCTCCTTCCTGAGCGGTATGATGGCTGCGTGGTCCCATGGTGTTTATACTTGCGTACTATTGTTTGTACAGATGAACGTAGTACCTTCAGGTGTTTGGAAATTGCTCCCAAGGATGAACCAGACTTGTGGAGGTCTACAATTTGTTTTCTGAGGTCTTGGCTGATTTCTTTTGATTTTCCCATGATGTCGAGCAAAGAGGCACTGAGTTTGAAGCTAGGCCTTGAAATACATACACAGGTACACCTCCAATTGACTCATATTATGTCAATTAGCCTATCAGAAGCTTCTATAGCCATGACATAATTTTCTGGAATTTTCCAAGCTGTTTAAAGGCACGGTCAACTAGGTGTATGTAAACTTCTGACCCACTGGAATTGTGATATAGTGAAATATAATTGAAATAATCTGTATATAGTCTGTAAACAATTGTTGTAAGAATTACTTGTGTCATGCACAAAGTGTCCATACCGACTTGCCAAAACTACAGTTTGTTAACATGAAATCTGTGGAGTGGTTGAAAAATGAGTTTTAATGACTTCAACCTAAGTGTATGTAAACTTCCGACTTCAAATGTACGTCCAAACTTTTGACTGGTACTGTATAAACAGCGCATTCGGAAAGTAGGGGTGTCCACATACTTTTGTATACAGAGTGTTTATAAACATTATATAAATGGTATAATTGCATGATATGATATAATTTTACAAACCTGCTCCCCCAGTCGCTACAATGGTTTTGACCACAAACGTTTTGCTTCACTACATGCCACAATGCTTTAATTGTTGTAACATTAGCCTGTGAAAGATGTCAGGAAGTTATAGTTACATGTCATTTGCGGTGTGCATGATCATGAGCAAAGTCATTGTAGCTTATAATATCACTTCCCCTGTGAGAACCATGTTCATGGGCTGACTTGGCTTTTCTGTACCGATTAACCTTAGCTAGGATCACCATCAATCTCTTGGCCCGAGTGGAGGGCTACTTATGACTCCACTGACCAGGCATGATGGAAGAGGCCTAACATGGAAGGAGAAACCATGCATTACAGCCCTGTCATAGTTGGCACCAGCTGGCGTCTAGAGAAACCATAGACTTGTTTCCTAAAGCGCAGTAAAGTTGCATCAAATCAAAGCGATGGGTCAAGTGGTTCAGGTACACTTAGCCTACACTCGTAGAAGAAAAGTGCTATCTAGAACCAAAAAGGGTTCTTCGGCTGTCCCCATAGGACACGTGTCAAACTCATTCCATGGAGGTTTTCGCTCCGCCCTTATACTTCTATCTATTTGGGGATTTGGTTTTGGGGCCCCACACCTCGCGGGTAAAACTTTTGGTGGTCCCCCTCTTGATGGTAGAGATTTGTTTTGTAAATTTCCTGTAATTCTCTCCATTTTGCCATGAGGCATAGATAAAATGTTGTGGTTTTAAAGCAAATTGGGGGAGGTTGGGGGCCCACTAGCAGCTGGGGGCCCTAAGGGATCCCTTATATCGCTTATGCCCAGGGCATAATTAGTGAGGAACGCCCCTCGCCTGGTAGTCTAGGGCTTAATTGAAAGGGAAAACCAAAAACCTGCAGACACTAGGCCCTCCATGGAATTAGTTTTACACCCCTGTTCTATGGGGACAGCCTCAGAACCATTTTGGAAGCCTTTTGGAACCCTTTTTTCTAAGAGTGTAGGTGTTGTGGCATTAAGTGAATTTGACATAATCCACGAGGCTATGAGTCATAACATTCTAGCATTTGCATTTCCTTGTCATGATTTAACCCAAGGTGTTTAGCGTTGAGGTTGATGAAAGGAGAAGGACACCTTTTCACCTTACACAAATCAAACAACACTTCATTATGCATCCCTAATACACCAGCTGTTGTACCACTATTTAAAATAACTCCGTACATGTACAATTGAAGAGCAGTCAACTCAATTGTTGGCCATGTCACCCTATAGCAAAAAGAAAAACATTGGATTCAAAGCCGTTTAAAATAGGAGCACATGACCAAGCATAATGGAGGAGCTACAGTCTGTGTGTTTCCCGCAGACGTCTTGGGTGGAAAGAGAAAAATGACCCTTTATGTTTCATTGTGTCTCGGAAGAAGGAGAGCCGACAGTAATCCAAAAAGCTTTTCCATTTAAATGCTCAGCTCTGAGTCAGTCAGTGGCACATGCAGGGAGTCCAGTCGACTCACCGAGCATTGACCTCAGTCAGAAGGGAAGGTTGTCTGAAAAAAAGGGACACTTCTCACAATGTTCAGGGTGTGTCATCATAACCCCCTTACCCCTCGTTCATAATAAAATGGGAAGGTGGTATTTAAAAATCCACTTGAATGCCTCGCCAACTGGTAATTACTCGTGGGAAACTCGTCTATCAATCCTAAACTCTGACTTCTCCCACATGCTGATCTCTGATGTCAGCTACTAAGGAAATAAACTCGATAACAGCTTTTTTGGCAGTTGTACATAACAACAAAACATAATTTATACAAAGCAATCTATTAATGTGGTTTTGAACACTATATTTTTTTTACAAGCATGATAGCTGTACTTTCAGTTCATGGTTGATGCAGCTTGTTGGCCATTAGCCAATCGGTGTTTCTCAATGTGTTCAATGCACGTGAATGCATCAAACTGGTATTTACGGCTTTACAACTGGTAATTACAACCTTCCCAGTTGGATATGAACGCAACTTTAGCCCTACAGAGCTTGCTGTCATGTACAGTTAACAGTAAGTACAGTTTTTTTAACAGTAACACTCCATCTTAGGGCATACCATTGGCGCAGCGTTTGAGTTGAGTCATGCTGTTTTAGCAGTGTGTCCAACGTTGCAAGGCTGATTAGCTAGGACAAAAAGGTGTGAAACACACAGGTATGTGCAAAGTAAGAATACAACATGGAATCCATGTTTGGTTTTGATTTGGATGCGGGGGAGGTAGCATCTAACAATTGGTTTTAATTACTTCTTGGGAACTGCCCTTCAATGCAAATGGCGCATTTCCCAATCAGAACCATCTACCGATTACAGATATGCTTCAGAGATGGTAAAGGTGTCGCCAAACAGGTACTGTCAAAGGTCAAAAAATAACTTGCAAGGTGGGTATATTCAACTAGACTTGAGTTCTACTTGGTCTACAACCTGGAATAAGTTAGGAATAAGGTTTTAAGTATGTGTTTGTTCTTTGACCTTGTTTCCCAAAGCCCGAATTGTAAAGATCATAGTTAAAACCATCTTACAATGTATCTTTAGTAGCCAAGGTGTTTCCCAGTGCCTTTCTTAGTAAAGTGGCTCTTAAAACCTTTGCACATCTACTCGTAGAGCAGCCAAAGTGCATCGTTAGGCTTCTTTTCTGCCTTACCTCACAACATACCATTTATCACAATTTATAAGTGTTTTGTGTGAATGGGCATGATCATATGATCGTTTGGGTAATGTATAGGATCTAAAGTAATATTTGAAATATGTATTTGTAACATTTTGTCAAGCTTTTATCCTAAACTGAATCTTATCCAGAACAAATTGGAAATACCTGGAACACTATAAACGCCAAGCCAATGTCAGAGCTTAGCGGAAGTACAATAATACAGCAAGGCTGATGTTCAGCACATTCCAACGTAACTGGCGACGGCGGCTAGTTGATTGGTTTATATAAGGCGCATATTCGCACCAACCTGAGTCCGTTGCAGACTGATGGGGCTATCCATCAAAAAATACAGGCTCCCATGAGAACAAGTACTCAGACTGCTTGACCTTGTGTCTCGCTCAATCAGCTGACCAACCCGCTGAGTATTGAGGTGCATATTTTAACAGCCAGGCGCTTTTATGCAGTGGGGAGTTTCTTCCAGATCCTAGGGGATGGACACTGCCGCAGGAAGGCATATATATCCAGGTGTGTCCACACAGTGACTTTTCTTCTGGCCATGCCCCTCAATATTTCGGCCTACCTCAAACAATGGAGTCAATGTAGGATATGCACCCAAAAAAATCTGGGTGTGTGTTATTTATTTTATATACATTATCACAAAGCCTAAATCTTCCTAAATATAGGATGGAATATTTTAAAAAAGATGAAAAACCAAAATGTGTGCAGTAGACGGTTAGTTACTGTATATATTTGTGGGCTAAAAGGAAACAGACAGATATTGCTAAAGCACTCTGAAGGAAAGAATACGACCGTGTTACAAATCTTGAAATCAATTAACATTACATGATAAATAGTTGGTTTATAGATTCATGTTATTTTTGTTCATAAAAAATAGTCTGCGAAATGTATAGGCCTAGCTTACGTTTCACATGCTTCTGACACAAGCAGCTTCCTCAACGGGATCATGTGAAAAACTGAACAAGGCCCTAACCATGATCTTACCTGACCCACTTACAGGTTCACTCCACATGCATGTTTGGGAAACAAGTAGAAAGTTGTCTCGTAAATAACTATGCATCTGGTACGGTCATCTTAAAGCTTAAGTTACATTGCAACTGGGAAACGAGACCCTGATCAGCTTGTGGTTTATGCAAGTTTGTTACAATATTAGGCAATGTGCCATGATCACAGATGACTGTTTAAAACTTCACTAATTCTGAATGACGTCTGAGGTGCACTCAGTGATAGCGTGGAAGGTTTGGTAATAACGCACTCTTCCTACCCTCTCCCTCTCCATCGGGATGACATAAGACCCAAGGAAGAGAGCCTTGAAATGGAAACCCTCATGAAAGGGAACGCAGCGCTATCTGCACCCATAGAATCAACATGCATATAAACAAACATACATATACAGTAGAACACTCCTTACACCTACCTGTGAAAAGCTGTCAAAATCACGAGGGGGAACAGTGAATTGTACAGTTGAGGGGGAACAGTGAATTGTACAGTAGTACTTGTGATGTGCACACCTGTGTAAAGCTAGCCACAATAAGGATTAGCCATAATAGTGGAATTTGCAGTTCACCTTAAAAATAAAAGTCCCCCATTGAAAGGAATTAAAACTGATACAAATAGTGGAATCACATCATATTTGGACTAGATAATGCTAAACAAGGTTGGGATGTTGTTATATAAATTCAACAAACTAACCTATGGATTTTGCACCCATGAAACAGGGTATCAGCCTACTCAGTGGCACTCACAGAACATTAGTATTTTAGCGGCAGGTAGCCTGGCAGGTAGGAGTGTTGGGCCAGTAACCGAAAGGTTGCTGGATCGAATCCCAGAGCTGACAAGGTAAAAATCTGCCGTTCTGCACAGTTAACCCACTGTTCCCCGGGTGCCGATGACGTGGATGCTGATTAAGGCAGCCCCCCGCACCTCTCTGATTCAGAGGGGTTGGGTTAAATGCAGAAGAGAACCTTTCAGGTGAATGCATTCAGTTGTACAACTGACTAGGTATCCCCCTTTCCCTTAGGTCTTATTGTAGGACTTTAACTGTGGGAAAACACCTTTCCGGGCAGTCTTTTGTTTGTATTGGACATTCATATTGTGCATATTGTGAATTGTGCACCCATGAAATAGGGTATCAGCCTACTTAGTGAGGCTTCTAGAACAGAACTATGCAGAGTTCACACAAATATTAGTGTCTTAGCTCTTATTGTGCTCCTCTTCCCTTCATTGAATGGGGGTCTGCTGTTTCATCGCCCCCAACGCATTCAAAGGATCAAGGCCGTTTGAGACTGAAAAGCTCAATACGCACTGACCAACTATGGTTTGCATGTCCTGCTGAAGGACCCTATCATGCAGAATAGCTGGTTGGAGTTTGTTAGTCCCCAGTGGTGGTGAGTATAGATAGACCACAGACTGCTGGTTATGTATCGGGTTACGTATATTTGAAAAGTTGTATTTGAAAATACACGGCTTGATAAACTAGTAAGCTAATTCCACAGCCAAGCAGAGTAGAGTCATTTTGGTTGTGAAGTAAATTAGCAAAAAGCATTTTTTTAGAATAAAATGCAATTTACCACTTGGCTGTCTTTTATGTATTTTAGTCAACATCACCTCATCAGATTGTCAATTATATCACCCTGTCACAGACCCTCCCAGTCAACACCACCTCATCAGATTGTCAATTATATCACCCTGTCACAGACCCTCCCAGTCAACATCACCTCATCAGATTGTCAATTATATCACCCTGTCACAGACCCTCCCAGTCAACATCACCTCATCAGATTGTCTATTATATCACCCTGTCACAGACCCTCCCAGTCAACAACACCTCATCAGATTGTCTATTATATCACCCTGTCACAGACCCTCCCAGTCAACATCACCTCATCAGATTGTCAATTATATCACCCTGTCACAGACCCTCCCAGTCAACATCACCTCATCAGATTGTCTATTATATCACCCTGTCACAGACCCTCCCAGTCAACAACACCTCATCAGATTGTCTATTATATCACCCTGTCACAGACCCTCCCAGTCAACACCACCTCATCAGATTGACAATTATATCACCCTGTCACAGACCCTCCCAGTCAACACCACCTCATCAAATTGTCTATTATATCACCCTGTCACAGGACTTCCCAGTCAACACCACCTCATCAGATTCCCTGCTGCAGTTGTTTGAGAGATGTCCAGTTTGCAGCCGAATATGCAGCATAGAGAAGACCAGCAAGGGTTTGTGTGTAACCTACCAGTATCTTTGAAGAGGAGCCAGGAGCTAATATACGATGCTATGCCCATCAATGGGGCTCTAGCAAAGACTTCACCTCCAGCCTAGCCTCTTACCTGCTCTCCAACAGTCGTTGATGGGGAGAACAGGTAGGTTTAGTCTGACCTGTTCAAACTTCAACATAGTATATGTTTGTGTGTCAGATATCACATATCCCTAACTGCCACTGGCAATAGAATAGTGACTGTGTGTGTGTTCACAGATGCATGAGATGCAGAGAGACCTGGCCCTCAACACATCCACAATGAGATGATTACTAATAATACAGTACAGCACAAATGTCCAGTAGTAGCAAAATCATTTTCATTCCATGTGTCACTGCTGAACTCTGCCTCAACTCTACGTATTTCTACAAATGGACTGGAGATGCTTTTGCCAGACAGCAGCCCCAGTAGTTTGATAGGGAGACCATAATTGGGTAGGTTTTATATGACCTGTTCAAACGTCAACATAGTGCCTGTCTGTGTACTGTGCATTCAGAAAGTATTCAGAACCCTTGACTTTTTTCACATTTTGTTACGTTACAGCCTTATTCTAAAATGGATTCAATCTACACACAATAACCCAGAATGACAAAGTGAAAAACAGAAATACCTTATTTACATAAGTATTTAGACCCTTTGCTATGAGACTTGAAATTGAGCTCAGGTGCATCCTGTTTCCATTGATCAACCTTGAGATGTTTCTACAACGTGATTGGAGTCCACCTGTAGTAAATTCAATTGATTGGACATATAGGATTGGACTTTGTATATAAGGTCCCACAGTGCATGTCAGAGCAAAAACCAAGCCATGAGGTCAAAGGAATTGTCCTTAGACCTCCGAGACAGGATTGTGTCGAGGTACAGTTCTGAGGAAGAGTACCAAAAAATGTATTCAGCATTGAATGTCCCCAATAACACTGTGGCCTCCATCTTTCTTAAATGGGAGAAGTTTGGAACCACCAAGACTCTTCCTAGAGCTGGCCACCCGGCCAAACAGCAATCGGTGGAGAAGGGCCTTGGTCAGGGACCCTGTGGAGATGAGAGAACCTTCCAGAAGGACAACCATCTCTGCAGCACTCCACCAATCAGGCCTTTATGGTAGAGTGGCCTGACAGGAGCCACGCCTAAGTAAAAGGCAAATGACAGCCCGCTTGGAGTTTGCCAAAAAGCACCTAAAGGACTCTCAGACAATGAGAAACAAGACTCTGGTCTGATGAAACCAAGATTAAACTATTTGGCCTGAATACCAAGCATCACGTCAGGAGGAAACCTGGCACCATCCCTACGGTGAAGCATGATGGGGGCAGCATCATGCTGTTGGTATGTCTTTCAGCAACAGGGACTGAATCAAGTGAAATATGAACAGAGCAAAGTACAGAGGGATCCTTGATGAAAACCTGCTCCGGAGCGCATAGGACCTCCGACTGGGGTGAAAGTTCACCTTCCAACAGGACAATGACCCTTAGCACACCACCAAGACAACGCAGGAGTGGCTTCGGAACACGTCTCTGAATGTCCTTGAGTGGCCCAGCCAGAGCCTGGACTTGAACCCGATCCAACATCTCTGGAGAGACCTGAAAATAGCTGTGCAGCGACGCTCCCCATCCAACCTGACAGAGCTTTAGAGGATCTGCAGAGAAGAATGTGAGAAACTCCCAAAAAAACAGGTGTGCTAAGTTTGTAGCGTCATACCCAAGAAGACTCTAGGCTGTAATCGCTACAAAAGGTACTTCAACAAAGGACTGAGTAAAGCGTCTGAAAACGTACAGTGGGGAGAACAAGTATTTGATACACTGCCGATTTTGCAGGTTTTCCCACTTACAAAGCATGTATAAGTCAGAAAATCAGAAAAGCAGAACTTAATATTTGGTACAGAAACCTTTGTTTGCAATTACAGAGATCATACGTTTCCTGTAGTTCTTGACCAGGTTTGCACACACTGCAGCAGGGATTTTGGCCCACTCCTCCATACAGATCCTTCAGGTTTCGGGGCTGTCGCTGGGCAATACAGACTTTCAGCTCCCTCCAAAGATTTTCTATTGGGTTCAGGTCTGGAGACTGGCTAGGCCACTCCAGGACCTTGAGATGCTTGCCCTGGCTGTGTGTTTCGGGTCGTTGTCATGCTGGAAGACCCAGCCACGACCCATCTTCAATGCTCTTACTGAGGGAAGGAGGTTGTTGGCCAAGATCCCTCGATACATGGCCCCATCCATCCTCCCCTCAATACGGTGCAGTCGTCCTGTCCCCTTTGCAGAAAAGCATCCCCAAAGAATTATGTTATGTTATGTTTCCACCTCCATGCTTCACGGTTGGGATGGTGTTTTCGGGGTTGTACTCATCCTTCTTCTTCCTCCAAACACGGAGAGTGGAGTTTAGACCAAAAAGCTCTATTTTTGTCTCATCAAACCACATGACCTTCTACCATTCCTCCTCTGGATCATCCAGATGATCATTGGCAAACTTCAGACGGGCCTGGACATGCACTGGCTTGAGCAGGGGGACCTTGCGTGCGCTGCAGGATTTTAATCCATGACGGCGTAGTGTGTTACTAATGGTTTTCTTTGAGACTGTGGTCCCAGCTCTCTTCAGGTCATTGACCAGGTCCTGCCGTGTAGTTCTGGGCTGATCCCTCACCTTCCTCATGATCATTGATGCCCCACGAGGTGAGATCTTGCATGGTGCCCCAGACTAAGGGAGATTGACCGTCATCTTGAACTTCTTCCATTTTCTAATAATTGCACCAACAGTTGTTGCCTTCTCACCAAGCTGCTTGCCTATTGTCCTGTAGCCCATCCCAGCCTTGTGCAGGTCTACAATTTTATCCCTGATGTCCTTACACAGCTCTCTGGCCTTGGCCATTGTGGAGAGGTTGGAGTCTGTTTGATTGAGTGTGTGGACAGGTGTCTTTTATACAGGTAATGAGTTCAAACAGGTGCAGATAATACAGGTAATGAGTGGAGAACAGGAGGGCTTCTTAAAGAAAAACTAACAGGTCTGTGAGAGCCGGAATTCTTACTGGTTGGTAGGTGATCAAATACTTATGTCATGCAATAAAATGCAAATTAATTATTTAAAAATCATACAATGTGATTTTCTGGATTTTTGTTTTAGATTCCGTCTCTCACAGTTGAAGAGTACCTATGATAAAAATTACAGACCTCTATATGCTTTGTAAGTAGGAAAACCTGCAAAATCGTCAGTGTATCAAATACTTGTTCTCCCCACTGTATGTTCACGTCACCAAATAATTGATTAAAACACACTGTTTTGCAATGTAGGTCTACAGTAGCCTCAGCAGAACTTTGTAGGGTATTACCATGTTGTAGCCGGAGTACAACTAGTTTCCGTCTTCCTCTGGGTGCATTAACTTCAATGCAAAACCTAGGAGTCTCATGGTTCTCACCCCCTTCCATAGACTTACACAGTAATTATGACAACTTCCAGCGGACGTCCTCCAACCTAGCAGAGCTCTTGCAGCTTGAACTGACATGTTGTCCACCCAATCAAAGGATCAGGAAATGAATCTAGTACTGAAAGCATAAGCTACAGCTAGCTAGCACTGCAGTGCATAGAATGTGGTGAGTAGCTGACTCCAAGAGCAACAAAATAGTTTAAAATTTTTGAACAAATAAGCGTCTTCCAAAATTAAGGAGATGCGAGAGAGAGCAAGATTGAGAGCTAGCTGTATTCCCTTGTATTTTTATTTTACTTTGAATTACTTAGCAAGCAAATACATCTTGCTAGTTGAGTCTACTCAAACACCCAGCTCAAAACAGAGAGGGATGCTATGTTAGCTAGCTTGCTATGGCTATCCAACACTGGATCTCTTCCTAGTCAAGGTAACCTTTTGATTTTATTATTTTCTAGCCACCGGTGTAACTGCTAAACTGCTTTCTGACTGTACACTGTACTGCATGATTGTAGTGGGTTTACTAACACATTATTTCTAGTAGTTCTAGTTGACTATGATATGACAATGATGTAGGCTGTGTGTAGCGGTTCGCGGTCATGATATGAAGGTTTGGTTTGGAAAGTTTTCTTTGCATGGTCACAGACAGCTAATGTGTTGTGCACTGAAGTCCACAGGGGAAGGAAAAGGTGAGAGGAGGGGTGCACGTAGATAGTTGCGAGAAGGAATTATATACACAACAAACAAAGTGATCATGCTGTTTTTATTTGGCTGCTATGAAAGTGAACTGTTTGTGTGTGATCAGGGGTGTATTCATTCCGCTGATTCTGTTGAAAAACGTTTCTTAAACTGAAGCAAATGGAACAAAACAGGGATAAACATACCTGAATTTGTCCAATAGAAACTCTAATTTGCTCTGTCCCTGTCTTTACCTTCTCCGGCTCCAGGAAATGCATCATTTTGTAGGAACAGGTGGCGATGCATTTTTCTTCAAGGTTTTATTGGCGTACTACATCCACAAAATAAGTATTGCCCCCACCTACAGGGTGTGGTAAAAACTGACACACTAAATAATTGTATTTAAATAATAAAAAGTCAATGTACTTCACTTAGTCAAATGTACTAAGATCACTACACAGGCTCTGGGGGCTGAAGGCTGAAGGCTGGACAAATCAATAGAGCAAAAGGTAGAATTAAGGTCAAGCAGGCACGTGCACAGATAGGAGGGCAAAAGGGCAGGGCTCTATGAAAAAAGTGGCCTTTTGGTGGCATAAAAAAAAACCGCCCACAATGTGTGGCGAGTGTGCTTGAGCAGAAAATGAAGGCCTATGTTAAACAAATAATGGAGAATTTGACTACAAAATTATGAATGGAATAATTCAATTCATCCTTTTCTACTGCTTCTATAGACAACTTCTCCATTATTTGTTTTAACATAGGCCTTCATTTTCTGCTCAAGCACACTCACTCATCACACATTGTGGGCTAAGCAAGCTACAGCCAAAGATGAAAGGGACTTAGTTAAGCAGGTCTGTGCACGGCCCTGAGCTAAATTAATGTAATACAATCTTACAATTCAGTGTAATTAAATAGCGTTTCATGTTCTTGGCTTTGCAAACTTTGCACTATTGCAATTATAACATCAATCTAGCCTTGAGTCTTAATTCTTCAGAGACCTATAATTCAGGTCCAGTCAAAAGAGAAGAATTTGCGATTCATTGTGAGATGCATTGGGAATAAACAACTACCTTAAATTCTGGGTGTTCTTAGTGCTCGACTCTGAAGGAATTGATACAAAAGAAGAATTAATTATCAGTTCCTCCTTGACCCCTTAGATGAGAGTACAAAGAGTCAATGGGCAATAAACCACAGAGGTTCATGCTCAGATTATATGACTCTTACCTCACAGTAGAGATTGTCACATTTCCTCTAGGCTCTCTACTCTTTTCTATTTTTACCAATGACCTGCTCCTGGCATTAAACAAAGCATGTGTGTCCATGTACGCTGAGGATTCAACCGTGTACGCATCAGCAACCACAGCTAATTACTGTAAGTCAATGAAACCCTTAACAAAGAGTTGCAGTCTGTTTTGGAATGGGTGGTCAGTAATAAACTGGTCCTGAACATCTCTAAAACTAAGAGCATTGTATTTGGTACTAATCATTCCCTAAGTTCTAGACCTCAGCTGAATCTGCTAATGAATGGTGTTGCTGTTGAACAAGTTGAGGAGACTACATGACTTGGTGTTACCTTAGATTGTTAACTGTCATGGTCAAAACATATATACTTTATATATTCAGTGGTTGTAAAGATGGGGAAAGGTCTGTCCATAATAAAGAGATGCTCTGCTTTTTTGACACCACACTCCACAAAGCAAGTCCTGCAGGCTCTAGTCTTGATTATTTTCCAGGCGTATGGTCAAGTGGCTAAGTTGAGGAAAGAATGACTGAGTCACTTCTTGTTTTTATAAGAAATATTAATGTGTTGGAAATTCGATATTGTTGCTATTGTTAACTTACACACAGCACTGACACACACACACTTACCCCACCAGACATGCCACCACGAGTCTTTTCACAGTCCCTAGGTCCAGAACAAATTCAAGGAAATGTACAGTATTATACAGAGCCATGAGTGCATGAAACTCCCTTCTAGCTCATAAAGAGCAAGTGACATTGCCTACAACATAATTGAGTTGACTGCTCTTCAATTGTACATGTATGGAGATATTTTTATTGAAACAAATAAAGCAACACCTCACAGCACAATGACTTTCCCCTATGTGACCTACTTGTTGTGAGTATGTACTGACATGTAAGTGTAACTGATAGATGCACACACACACACTACATGTTAATGTTTTTCAAAGTATGTAAATTGTAAAGTATTTTGTCTGTAATCTCTTTTTGTTATGACCCCAGTAAGACTAGCTCTCACCGATGGTTTTGGCTAATGGGGATCTTGATAAATAAACACAAATCCAATCCCTGGCTATTATGGCCACATTCCTATAGGCCAGAATGCTGCTGTTTAGCTGCAGATTTAGTGAATGGGATTCATTTAGAAAACATCTGCACTCTGGCATTATCTTCCATTACAACCATGAGAGCTAGAACACCTCCAATGTAATGTGTGACCAGTGCTTGTGCCCAAATATAATTGGTAGTTCTCTCCTATGGTGATTATCTAAGGATTTACATAAGGGATAGAATATGCTGTATACTTCGAACACTTTCTCTTCCGGCTCCCCCTTGACCTCAATTTTAGTTTGTAAAGTGTAGCGTACCTTTCCTCTGTCTACACATAGGAAAACAAAAGGTCACTTGAGAGAAAAATTATTTTATATATATGTTGCACAAACTCAAGCATCTATTTTGTCACTTGATGGAATTTAACCTTTGATGGAAGAAATAGATAAGATAAAAGTGTTTGTTGTATTGCATGATATTTTTTAAAAAGTGTTTGTTGTATTGCATGATTTTTTTTCTTCCAGGAGAATTCTCTGGTGGCATGGAGGGATGCCTTGATGGGCAAATGATTGGCTGGCTCGGATAGAGGATGGGAAGCAAAGTGTTTTCTGAACGTGTTGGCCCCTGAGGGAACGACGCCTCCCCAGTGAACAAGTCACAAACACGCTCCTTTAAAAATAATAACCGCAGGAACGTGACAACAATTCTCTTTCTGCAGTGTACTATTTTGTGTCTCAAAGTGCAAGAATTGACCTTATACAGCATTATAACATTACACATTTCTAACTATTTGTGATCACAATGTTGGTATATCGATGTTAGAAGTCATTTTCAATTTCCTTATGTAACACCAAGATAAGAAGTTGATGCTGCCATAATGTTGCAATGAGGTTATTAACCCTAGAAGGAACGCTCCAGACTTGCTCTAAATACATATTCTCACTTTTTAATCAAGAAGCGTAGAAATAATAAAGAATTAGCTGAGCCTACACTTGGAATTTTGAAATCGTTATACAAATGTTATGCAGCATGGTTTGCTGTGGGGAGATAAAACAAAACTAGTGTCTGATTATTTTTAGGACTTGATTAATCTGTGGTGGTGGTGAACTTTGTACTATGCATTAATTTATGCAAAATAAGCAAGACATTGAATTCATGAATATTAAAATGGTAGGTTTCCCTAAGAATCTATTCCACCTATTCAATCAAATCCTGTAACATGTTTTTCGGGGCAAGTTAATAACCATATTCTGCTTCCACTGTATTTTGGGCTTCTTATTCTGGAAACATTGTTATGTTTTAATTGAACAGGTTTTCCCTAAATGGGTAAAGACCAATCATTTCCATAATGTATTCTTATTAGCCAATGTACCGTTAGATACTCATCGTTGCATACTATTTAGCGCGTACAGTTTAGTAAAAAAGTATGCAATATGCTATGACCGCAACACAGTAGCGGCTCCTGATTTGCTGAGTAGTTGAGTTGGGGCGAGTGAGGGTGGATTTTCCAAATTCAACAGATATGAATCGCATTAACCAGATGGATAATACCGCATTTCCAGTCCGGGCTCCAGCTGGGCCACTCAAGGACATTCAGAGACTTGTCCCGAAGCCACTCCTGTGTTGTCATAGCTGTGTGCTTAGGGTAGTTGTTCGGTTGGAAGGTGAACCTTCACCCCAGTCTGAGGTCCTGAGCGCTCTGGAGCAGGTTTTCATGACCAGACAATCTTATCATGGTCTGACAGTCTCTAGGTGCCTTTTGGCAAACTCCAAGCGGGCTGTCATGTGCCTTTTACTGAGGAGTGGCTTCAGTCTGGCCACTCTACCATAAAGGCCTGATTGGTGGAGTGCAGCAGAGATGGTTGTCCTTCTGGAAGTTTCTCTCATCTCTACAGAGGAACTCTAGAGCTCTGTCAGAGTGACCATCGGGTTCATGGTCACCTCCCCGACCAAGGCCTTCTCCCCCGATTGCTCAGTTTGGCCAGACATCCAGTTCTAGAAAGAGTGTTGGTGGTTCCAAACTTCTTCCATTTAATGATGGAGGCCACTGTTCTTGGGTATCTTCAATGCTGCAGAATTTTTTGGTACTCTTCCCCAGATCTGTGCCTAGACACAATCCTTTCTCGGAACTCTTCGGACAATCCCTTAGACCTCGTGGCTTTGTTTTTGCTCTGACTTGCACCTTCAACTGTGGGGCCTTATATAGACAGGTATGTGCCTTTCCAAATCATGTCCAATCAATTGAATTTACCACAGTTTGACTCCAATCAAGTTGTAGAAACATCTCAAGGATGATCAATGGAAACAGGATGCACCTGAGTTCAATTTCGAATATCATAGCAAAGGGTCTAAATACTTATGTAAATGAGGTATTTCTGTTTTTCGCTTTGTCATTCTGGGTTATTGTGTGTATATTTAATACATGTTAGAATAAGGCTGTAACATAACAAAATGTGGAAAAAGTCAAAGAGTCTGAACTTTCCGAAGGCACTGTATTTTGTTTGTCCATTCTGTGATACATTGAAGTTGTGATTTTGCGTGCAAATCTAATGTCCACAATGCCAGAATCACCCACTAATGTTCACGGTTTCATCCTGTTTCAGTCCCTGTTTAAAGCCCGTCCCTTTCGATTTCTTTCTGAGTTAGCGTAACAGGGAAAGGCCTCGAGTCAAATGGCAAGATATGTTGAGTCAGTAAAACTATGTTTTCCAGCAATACAGTCGATGTGTGGAAGTGTTGCGGTACACTGTGCAGAGGGACAGCCTCTCTGATGAACACAATAGGGATTATCCTCACTAGTCTGGCCTGATCCCTGGATTGGCCTGAGGGATGAGAGAAAAACTGAAGATGCTGCACCAAGACCAAGCTTGGGCTGGTGTGTGGTCTGGGGATGACATGGGGAGCATTTTGCTGATGGACAGACCCTTTAAGAGCTTCAAAGATGACAGAGAGGATGAGAGAATGGTAGTCAAAGTGAGTATTGTAGATTGTTAGAAATGAACACACACATTACTACAGAGAGAGAGAGACACACCCACTCACACTACTCACTGCATATCCCACTGACCTGCAGACTTTTAGCCATACATAAATGTCTACAAGACTATTGCAGCTCTGTGTGTGTAACATTTATTTATAATTGTGATACCTTCTGGAAACAAAGCTTGTATTATAACGAGGATGGGATCCACCCAAATAATGTGGGTTCCTGGATCCTTTCACAGCATTATAAGGCTGCATTGAGACAATGACTTATCAGTGACCCAAGCAAAGCTCATTTAATCCCTACCATTGTGTCGCTGAGTTGTGATAATAATTCAGCAAATGTACATTATCCCAAGGGCGCTGGGAGACTCAATGTTAGCAACCTAATTTATGCCCCTCTTACTGGCCGGTATGCCTCTGCTGATCCTACAAATATTGTATGCAGTAATCATGTGCCTTTGAACCAGAGTTATACTGTTAGCACTGAGGTGGTGTGCCCTAGGAGAAAGTCCACTGTGTGCAGCTCACCCTGCACTAACATAAACAACCTGAGCATGTCTACCTCTGCTAAGCTTCCCATTAAAGCAATAAAAACATTCAAGCATCCCAGAAAAGTGCTAAAAATAGCCCACGTTAACATATGTAGCTTAAGAAACAAGGTTCATGAAATCAATAATTTGCTAGTAGCAGAAGACATTCATATTCTGAGACTCTCTGAAACTCACTTAGATAATATCTTTGATACAGTGGTAGCAATACATGGTTATAAGATCTACAGAAAAGACAGAAATGCCAAAGGTGTCTGTTTAATATTCAGAACCACATTTGTGTAAAGCTTAGAGAGGATCTCACGTTAAATACTGTTGAAGTAATATGGCTAGGTTAATCTGCCTCACCTAAAGCCCATTCTAGTGGGAAGCTGCTACAGACCACCAAGTGCTAACATTCAGCATCTGGATAACGTGTGAAATGTTTGATAATGTATGTGATATCAACAGAATAATATTTTTTGGGTGATTTGAATATTGACTGGCTTTCATCAGGCTGCCCACTCAAGAGAAAGCTTCAAACTATAATTAGCGCCTGCAACCTGGTTCAGGTTATCAGTCAACCTACCAGGGTAGTTCCAAACAGCACAGGAATTAAATCATCATCATGTATTGATCACATCTTTACTAATGATGCAGAAATTAGCTTGAAAGCAGTATCCAAATCCACCGGATGTAGTGATCACAATATAGTAGCCATATCTAGGAAAACCAAAGTTCCAAAGGCTGGGCCTAGTATAACTTATTGTAGTGATTCCTATGGTGTTGATGTAAAGAATATTTGTTGGTCTGTGTTGTGCAATGAAGAACAACCAGACGCTGCACTTGACACATTTATGACATTTCTTATCCCAGTTACTAATAAGCATGCTCCCATTTAAGAAAATGTGTGTTAAATCCACGTGAAAATGTGTATAGTTGAAGCGGATATGGCAAAAGATATGGCAAATAAGTCTGGCTGCACAACCGATTGGCAAACATACTGCAAATTGAGAAATCATGTGACTAAACTGAATAAAAAGAAACTACAGTCGTGGCCAAAAGTTTTGAGAATGACACAAGTATTGGTCTCCACAAAGTTTGCTGCTTCAGTGTTCTTTGATCTTTATGTCAGTAGTTACTATGGTACACTGAAGTATAATTACAAGTATTCAATAAGTGTCAAAGCCTTTCATTGACATGAAATTCAGTTTATGCAAAGATTCAATATTTGCAGTGTTGACCCTTCTTTTTCAAGACCTCTGCAATCCCCCCTGGCATGCTGTCAATTAACTTCTGGGCCACATCCTGACTGATGGCAGACCATTCTTGCATAATCAATGCTTGGAGTTTGTCAGAAGTTGTGGGTTTTTGTTTGTCCACCCGCCTCTTGAGGATCGGACCACAAGTTCTCAATGGGATTAAGTTCTGTGGAGTTTCCTGGTCATGGACCCAAAATGTCAATGTTTTGTTCCCCGAGCCACTTAGTCATCACTTTTGCCTTATGGCAAGGTGCTCCATCATGCTGGAAAAGGCATTGGTCGTCACCAAACTGTTCTTGGATGGTTGGGAGAAGTTGCTCTCGGAGGATGTGTTGGTACCATTCTTTATTCATGGCTGTGTTCTTAGGCAAAATTGTGAATGAGCCCACTCCCTTGGCTGAGAAGCAACCCCACACATTAATGGTCTGAAGATGCTTTACTGGTGGCATGACACAGGACTGATGGTAGCGCTCACCTTGTCTTCTCCGGACAAGGTGTTTTCCGGATGGCCCAAACAATCGGAAAGGGTATTCATCAGAGAAAATGACTCTACCCCAGTCCTCAGCAGTCCAATCCCTGTACCTTTTGCAGAATATCAGTCTGTCCCTGATGTTTTTCCTGGAGAGAAGTGGCTTCTTTTCTGCCCTTCTTGACACCAGACCATCCTCCAAAAGTCTTCGCCTCACTGTGCGCGCAGATGCACTCACACCTGCCTGATGCCATTCCTGAGCAAGAAGGTCCTTGCTGGACTTTCTTGGGCGCCCTGACACCTTCTTCTCAACAATTGAACCTCTCTCCTTGAAGTTCTTGATGATCCGATAAATGGTTGATTTAGGTGCAATCTTACCAGCAGCAATATCCTTGCCTGTGAAGCCCTTTTTGTGCAAAGCAATGATGACGGCACGTGTTTCCTTGCAGGTAACCATGGTTGACATAGGAAGAACAATGATTTCAAGCACCACCCTCCTTTTAAAGCTTCCAGTCTGTTATTCTGACTCAATCAGCATGACAGAGTGATCTCCAGCCTTGTCCTCGTCAACACTCTCACCTGTGTTAACGAGACAATCACTGACATGATGGCAGCTGGTCCTTTTGTGGCAGGGCTGAAATGCAGTGGAAATGTTTTTGGGGTATTACGTTCATTTTCATGGCAAAGAGGGACTTTGCAATTAATTGCAATTCATCTGATCACTCTTCATGACATTCTGGAGTATATGCATATTGCCATCATCAACACTGAGGCAGCAAACTTTGTGGAGACCAATACTTGTGTCATTCTCAAAACTTTTGGCCATGAGTGTACACTATGAAACAAAGAAACATGACATAAAGAATGATAGTATAAAGCTTTGGAGCACCTTAAATTAAATTGTGTGCAAAAAGGAAAAACATTCCCACCGGGGTCTGACAACTTGGATGGAAAATTTCTGAGGATAATAGCTGACGATATTCCCACTCCTATTTGCCATATTTTCAATTTAAGCCTACCTGAAAGTGTGTGCCCTCAGGCCTGGAGGGAAGTAAAAGTTATTCCCCTACCTATGAATAGTAAAGCCCACCTTTACTGGCTCAAATAACCGACCAATCAACCTGTTACCAACCCTTAGTAAACTTTTGGTTTGACCAGATACAATGCTATTTTACAGTAAACAAATTGGCAACAGACATTCAGCACTCTTATAGGGAAGGACATTCAACAAGCACAGCACTTACACAAATGACTTATGATTGGCTGAGAGAAATTGATGATAAAGAATATTGTGGGGGGCTGTTTTGTTAGACTACAGTGCGGCTTTTGACATTATTGATCATAGTCTGCAGCTGGAAAAACATATGTGTTATGGCTTTACACCCCCTGCTATATTGTGGATAAAGAGTTACCTGTCTAACAGAACACAGAGGGTGTTCTTTAATGGCAGCATATCCAACATAATTGAGGTAGAATCAGGAATTCCCCAGGGCAGCTGTCTAGGCCCCTTACTTTTTTCAATCTTTACTAACGACATGCCCCTGGCTTTAAGTAAAGGTAAAGCCAATGTGTCCTGTGTGTAGCACAACATTTTCTGTAACTGACCATTCATCGCCATTACCTGTTGTTGTCTTAGCTCTCTTGATTAACTCCTATGATTGTTTTATTGGCTCTCTCTTATGTCAATATGCCTTGTCTGTTGCTGTTTAGGTTATTTCTTATTGTTCTATTTCACTGTAGAGCCCCCAGTCCCACTCAACATGCCTCAGATAGCTCCTTTGTCCTGGCTTAGGAAGGCCACCAAAAATGTCCATCCCCAACTACAACATTTCTCATCAAGATAGAACTGCTAAAGGAGGTGGAGTTGCAAACTACTGCAGATATAGCCTGCAGAGTTCTGTCATACTATCCAGGTCTGTGCCCAAACAGTTTGAGCTTATACTTTTTTAAATAAACCTTTCCAGAAATAAGTCTCTCACTGTTATCGCTTGTTACAGACCCCCCTCAGCCCCCAGCTGTGCCCTGGACACCATATGTGAATTGATTGCCCCCCATCTATCTTCAGAGTTCGTACTGTTAGGTGACCTAAACTGGGATATGCTTAACACCCTGGCCGTCCTACAATCTAAGCTAGATGCCCTCAATCTCACACAAATGATCAAGGAACCTACCAGATACAAACCTAAATCTGTAAACATGTCACCCTCATAGATGTCATCCTGACTAACTTGCCCTCCAAATACACCTCCGCCAACCCGGATCTCAGCGATCACAGGCCTTTCTAATCGATCTGGCCCGGGTATCCTGGAAGGATATTGACCTCCGCCCCTCAGTAGAGGATGCCTGGTTGTTCTTTTAAAGTGCTTTCCTCACCATCTTAAATAAGCAGGGAGGTCAGGAACCAATATACACAGTCAATTAGAAAAGCAAAGGCTAGCTTTGAAATGTGCATCCTGTAGCACTAATTCCAAAAAGTTCTGGGACACAGTAAAGTCCATGGAGAATAAGAGCACCTCCTCCCAGCTGCCCACTGCACTGAGGCTAGGAAACACTGTCACCCTGATAATCGAGAATTTCAATCATTTTGCTACGGCTGGCCATGCTTTCCACTTTGCTATCTGCCGCAATTGTTGCAACCCCTATTACTAGCCTGTTCAAAATCTCTTTCGTATCGTCTGAGATCCCTAGAGATTGTGAAGCTGCCGCGGTCATCCCCCTCTTCAAAGGGGGAGACACTCTAGACCCAAACTGTTACAGACCTATATCCATCCTGCCCTGCCTTTCTAAAGTCATCGAAAGCCAAGTTAACAAACAGATCACCGACCAATTCGAATCCCACCGTACCATCTCCGCTAAGCAATCTGATTTCCGAGCTGCTCATGGGTGCACCTCAGCCACGCTCAAGGTCCTAAACAATATCATACTGCCATCGATAAAAGACCGTACTGTGCAGCCGTCTTCATCGACCTGGCCAAGGCTTTTGACTCTGTTAATCACCACATTCTTATCAGCAGACTCAATAGCCTTGGTTTCTCAAATGACTGCCTCGCCTGGTTCACCAACTACTTCTCAGATATGTGTCAAATCGGAGGGTCTTTTGTCCGGACCTCTGGCAGTCTCTATCGGGGTGCTACAGGGATCAATTCTTGGGCCGACTCTATTCTCTGTATATATCAATGATGTCGCTCTTGCTGCTGTTGACTCTGATCCACCTCTACGCAGACGACACCATTCTGTATACATCTGGCCCTTCTTTGGACACTGTGTTAACAAACCTCCAAATGAGCTTCAATGCCATACAACACTCCTTCCGTGGCCTCTAACTGCTCTTAAATGCTAGTAAAACTAAATGCATGCTCTTCAATCGAACGCTGCCCGCACCCGCCCGCCGGACTGTCATCACTACTCTCGATGGGTCTTGACTTAGAAGTATTGTATTTAGGACAAATCATTCACTTAATCCTAAACATCAACCAAATATTTTAATGAATAATGTGGAAATTGAGCAAGTTGACGTGACTACAACTGCTTGGAGTAACCCTGGATTGTAAACTGATCAAAACATATTGATACAACAGTCGCTAAGATGGGGAGTCTGTCCATAATAAAGAAAATTGCAATTTGCTCAGAACAGGGCAGCACAGCTGGCCTTTAGTGCAGTAGTATCTAACAATACAGAAATCTAAAAGTAAAATAATGGAATTGAGAAATATATTAATATTAGGACGAGCAATGTTGTAGTGGCATAGGCTAAAATACAGTGTATATACACATAATAATATGCATGTCAATCTCTCCTGGCTCAAATTGAAGGAGAGATTGACTTCATCATTACTTGTTTTTGTGAGAGGTATTGACATGTTGAATGCACCGAGCTGTCTGTTTGAACTAAAGGCACACATGCATACACCCATGCATACCCCACAAGACATGCCACCAGAGCTCTCTTCACAGTCCCCAAGTCCAGAACAGACTATGGGAGGCACATAGTACTACATAGAGCCATGACTACATGGAACTCTACTCCACATCAAGTAACTCATGCAAGCAGTAAAATCTGATTTAAAAAACATTAAAATACACCTTATTGAACAGCGCGACTGTGAAGCAACACAAACATAGGCACAGACACATGCATACAAACATACGATAACATATGTACTATACACACACGTACACATGGATTTTGTGTTGTAGATATGTGGTAGTAGAGTAGGGGCCTGAGGGCACACACTTAATGTGTAGTGAAATCTGTTGTGAATGTATTGTAATGTAACATTTTATAACTGCATTAATTTTGCTGGGCCCCAGGAAGAGAGCTGCTGCTGGGGTTCCATAATAAATACAAATACCTGGCATTTAGGTAAGCATGTTTACCTAAATGCCACTTGAGTCACAAGATATTTATACATTCACAGCCACTTGACATTCATAGGTCATGCTCAGGCCTAAACAGTATATACAGGGCACCACAGTTTGTTGCAGACGTAAAGGCTTTAAAAGTGCATTAAGACATGTCCACTGTCTTTTGTCTCTCCAGTGAAATGACAATGGGCTATATATGAATAGATTATGAGCCTATGCAGTAAACACTGCAACAGCTTCCAAATAGGAGGGAAATGTGGGCGTGTTGTGTCAATAAATCTGACATATTGCCGATTATCTAGCTTGATATGTTAGATTGTGTTAATCATGACTTGAGATACACACGTGACAGAAATATTCCATTGGTGTCATTGGGGACCATAGGACTCTGAATGCCCATAATCACAAGTTGACTAATCTGAATGCGTAAATGACCTTGGTTTTCATGATGCAAGTATGTTTCTCTATTGAAATGGGAATGAATGAGAACACTTACATGATCACACATCACAATGTAACTTTGTCCGTTGTATGGACATGCAGAGCATTGGAAATGAAGGAAACATATAACAAACATCCATTTATAACACAGCACTGTTTGATGTAAATTATTATCGACCCACGCACACAATTCTAATTTGAACAGAGTAGTGACTTCCATTGTGTTATCAATATGTCTTTCCCTTCGAACACACCGACTGTGTCATTGCGTTTTGATGCACCAGAAGTACATTCATTTCCAATGGAATGCTGCGTTTGCCTTGCAAACAGGAAGTTGAAGTGCGTTCTGTGTGGTGCATAAACTGGATTTATCAAACTTATGCGTCAAACTGTATACGTAAACGGGTTGACAGAAATGGTAGCAGAAGGTGAATCATACCTTTCGGTGTGGTCATAGCGTTAAGCTACCTGTCCACCAGATGTGTCAAACTCGTTCCGGTGTTGTTTCTATAGAAAGTATTTGACTCTGATGTGTGTTCCACATCAGAGTCAAATATTCCGAAGCGGAATCTTGGATTGCAAGGCCTGGCACACTTCAGAATCATTTTGGTAGCTCAAGTTGACGAGTAGTCCAGCCACAAAATTAAGGAAATTAGAAGGTGGGGGTGGATTTCGGCAATGCAATTTTCTTGCCTGCCGAAATTCTCCCCCCCCCCCATTCTATCTTGGGACTGCAAGGCCTAGCCCACTTCAGAATCATTTTGGTGACCTATCATGCCCTCTGATGTGTGCCACAGGAAGTATTAGACTCTAGTCTTAACAGGAAGTGGTTATTTCAGAAATAATAGTTTTCAGAGCCCTCTACTGTTCTCTCTACCCATCCCTCAATCCCCATCCCATCGTGCTTTTCCCTCTTATGGCTTTTCCTAAAAAACGTTTTACACTTTTTCTGTTTTAGTTTTTAAGAATGTAGGTACAGTAGTAATAAAATAATAATGATAATAATAATAATAAATAAAAAAGTTGTACTCTGGCCAAAAAAAGTTCAAATATATAGGTCAACATGAGTGGATATTATTATTATTATTATTATTATTATTATTATTATTACTACTGTACCTACTTTCTTAAAAGCTAAAACAGAAAAACTGTTTAAAAAAAATAAAAAAATAAAAAAATGTATGAAAAGCCATAATCAGGATAGGCAACCGAAATTAATAATTAATCCATGTGTGTTATATTAAACATAGAGGAGGGAGTAAAATGTAGGCAAACAATAAACATTTCAGAACAACTATGGCTGAATTATAATCCTACACTTTCAAAAATACTAGTCGAATAAATCATGGGAGAGATTACGAATTTTGGCAAAGAGATTTATTTATAGACTAATAAAAAATTAAGGATACAAATAAAAAATGCTTTACGCTACTAAGATCAGTGAAATGTAGGCTAAACTGACAACGGAGTGAAGAGCAGAAATCTCAACTAGCAAGCAAGTCGCAGCAATGAAGAATTGAGTGTGTGCGCGTTCACGCGAAGGTAGGGGAGAATTACTGGAGGGGGGCAGCTTTTCGGCACAACACCGGCAGAAGTCATTAATTGTCAATGGAGCAGTCCGCAATGCGTTCTTTGTACCGCATGCGTTTAATATTTTCAACTTGTGCGTGGCATTACCATGTGGTGGTACAAACGGTTCATAAAAGTACCCATAGCGGGGGTGGCACCATATAGAGGCCAAATTATAATGACTATTGTGTAGTTAGAGAGGAGAGGATAACGTCTGAACGACTGCAGATTTTTCTCTCGTAAGAATGACAATGGGAAAATGCATCAATACTACACTTGGGTAGTGCGCCCAGTTGGCGTGCGAAATGAATATGCACAGAACTGTTCTGAAATCAGTACTCTATATTGGGAACAACCAGTTCAATGTATTGATGTTGATATAGATGGGTGAGAGAAGAATAAGAAACAAACGAGATTCATTGTTGTAATGCACCCTTGTGCGCGCCAGTTTCTTGGTAGCTCTGCCAGCCTATGAAACCAGTAGGTCGGTAGGAGAATAACTTGCTGTTATAATTATTAGCTTTGGTCGAACAGGGCGAAAAGGATCTTCTCCATGCTGCAAACCGTTCTGCAGCCTTGCGAAGCACATGTGCATCAAGTATGTACAGCAAAATATATATGCATCTGGTGGACATATGGAATTAGTCAATCACATCCCATTGCTAAAGCACGTTGTGACTAGAGGCTCAACAATATAGTACATGTGACATGTAAGCTATTGTCAAGAAATCATATCATCTCACATTTATGTCAGCAAACAATGTAGAATGCCAAATAAGTAGGGATGTAATTATTTATTTGACATGGGCTCCTGCTACAAATGTGTCAGAGGGAACTCGAAACATGAAAGAAAAGGGATAAACTGGACATATCCAATCACACCATGAGTCAAGACTTCCAAGAATCTCGCCACATGAGCTGCAGCCTTGATTAATATTTTCTTGCATAATTTAAATGTTGTTCAACTGCATTGAAGATTTACTAAGAAACAAGGAAGACATCCCAAAGCAATATAAGAGGCTTCTTCTTTGAGTAGCACACTCTTTTTATTTTCTAAACTGGACATATCCGATCAAAGAAAATATTTTTTTTTCCTCTATGGAAAGGGTTCTACATGGATCCCAAAAGGTGTTCTACCTGGAACCAAAAAGGCTTCTTCAAATGGTTCTCCAATGGGGACAGCCGAAGGAACCCTTTTTTTTTTTTCAATTGGACATGTCCAGTTTAGAAAACAAACTCTCGAAATACAGGTGTGCCAAGCTTGTAACGTCATACCCAAGAAGACTCAAGGCTGTAATCACTGTCAAGGGTGCTTTAACAATACTTTTTAATACTTTAATACTTTTGCAAAAAAAATCTAAAAACCTGTTTTTGCTTTGTCATTATGTGGTATTGTGTTCAGATTGATGAGGGAAAAACAACAATTTAATACATTTTAGAATAAGGCTGTAACGTATCAAAATGTGGAAAAAGGGGTCTGAATTTAAAGAGCTGCCTTTTTGACTCAAAAAGACCTTGCCAGACGAATCTAAAAGGTTTAACACTAAGCCAATGTTTCCCAAACTTGGTCCTGGGGACCCCAAGGGGTGCACGTTTTGTTTTTTGTCCTAGCATATATGTAGTGCTAGGGCAAAAAACTAAACATGCACCCTTTCGAGTCCGCAGGACCGAGTTTGGGAAACACTGCACTAACCGTTTTACTCAGAGATAGTCAACCCTGACAAGAAGCTTTCTTTCACCTTTCCTGTTTCTCTTTGTAACCAGTTCACAGAAGGAAGATGCTGCCGGATTAAAAGTGAGTGGTTCTTTTGTGTGCAATTCTGAAAAGGCCAGGGACAGGGAGCAGTGGCAACCCCAGTTCTGGGTCTACTTGTCCTTTTCATCTGTTTGTAGTAGGAGAAAAACACAGATGCTGCCCCCATAGCTCCATGGGAGCCATGGGATCTCTGGGGATCTCTGGTTCTCCGTTGGACCCAGCTGCACGCTGACAGAGACCGCTCCCTGTTAAGTATGTGAGCAGAGCATACAGTGAAACCTTTGACCACGTCTATCCACACACACTGAGTCTATCCACACACACCGCTTTGCCAGCATCTTTCAATTAAGCCTCTTGAAAGACACTTCATAACTTATCTCCCTCATTTCCTACATGGGAAAAGATGCAAGAAATGCAAAAGTGCCCCCGCCTGGTCTTCGGAGGTACTACATGGCATGTTGTTTCCTCTCCATTCTGTTTTTATTTTATTTTATTTAACCTTTATTTAACTATGCAAGTCAATTCTCTGTTGCTGTGGATTACATTTGAAACATTAGCAAGCAATGTAATGCCCCATTCAACAAACAGCATGAAGTAATTTTCCTCAAACCGCATGAGGCATGTTTTGCCATCGTCTGAAAGCTACTGTTCCCATAACAGGATGTGGTAAAATGTAGCAAAACATTTTGCTACAGAAAACGAAAATTAGTTTCTTATTGGAAGAGTTCAGATAGGACCTCCCTGATTCACTCCGCTTCGGAATTTTTCAGTCCCTTTCATGCCTACTGATTGTGACCCTGAGTGGTTCCTTCCCAGCCAACCCATAATCCCAGCAATCCGCATATGTCAACACCATGCCATGTGTGTCAACAGATATGTAATTCTCTCATGACTGTTTCTCTTATACCACCTTGCAAGAGTTCATCCAGCATCTCAGCTGACAGCATTTCGAAAGTTTTGATCACCGAAGTTGAGACCAGCTGAAAACCGCGACCCAAAACTCCCTTGTGTTTAGTTATTAGTAAGGTCTTGTCACTCGTGGTTCTCGCTCTCCGTGCCACTCGAATAACCTTCCTCACTCCCTCGTCTCCCTCTATCCCTCTTCATATTCTGTCTGTCTCTGCTAAGCCGTTTGATACGGAGCTCTCTGCTCCCTTCTGTTCCCTTTGATGATCTAACACTGTCTACCTCGCCTACAGTTTCCCTCCAGCACCGTGTGGCTGGCTTGCCATGCAGAGTGTTGTCACAAGGCTCCAGCCGGGAACGCTCTCAACTCCCAGTAACTTTAAAATGTTTTGTGTGTTTTTGTTTTGTAACCTATTACTGCACTGTTGGACCTAGAAACATAAACATTTCAATGCACCTGTAATAACATCTGCAAAATATGTGTACGCAACCAATACAATTTGATTTGACAGTGGCGTTGCACGTAAGTGCACTCAATATGGCATAGGTTTTTCTACTCTATATCTGGGATGGATGAATGGATGGATGGTCAATTGACCTGCTAAACTGTGAGAGCTGCTGCTGCTCCCACTTTACAAAGATGGAACTATTTGTTGCACTATTTGTTGCATATCTTTTTTTGTTGTTGCTTATAGCGCTTTGAGAATGTATTGAAAAATACTACAAAAAAAATAATATTTATTATTATTATTATTAGTATTATTATAATTCGTATTAAATTAAGGCTGGGTATGAGCTTGGCATACAGTAACTGTCAAACTGCCAGCTCTGAACGCAGTCCTCTCATCACAGTCTCACTATCTACATGACCACTCATATTACCAATTTAGGGATCAACTGAATTCCTAGTTTATTTTAAAGTGGATTTATTATGAGTGTCAGTCTATTACACTGATAAGCAACAGAATTGTCACATATACAGTGGGGAGAACAAGTATTTGATACACTGCCGATTTTGCAGGTTTTCCTACTTACAAAGCATGTAGCGGTCTGTAATTTTTATCATAGGTACACTTCAACTGTGAGAGACGGAATCTAAAACAAAAATGCAGAAAATCACATGGTATGATTTTTAAATAATTAATTAGCATTTTATTGCATGACATAAGTATTTGATCACCTACCAACCAGTAAGAATTCCGGCTCTCACTGACCTGTTAGTTTTTCTTTAAGAAGCCCTTCTGTTCTCCACTCATTACCTGTATTAACTGCACCTGTTTGAACTCGTTACCTGTATAAAAGACACCTGTCCACACACTCAATCAAACAGACTCCAACCTCTCCACAATGGCCAAGACCAGAGAGTTGTGTAAGGACATCAGGGATAAAATTGCAGACCTGCACAAGGCTGGGATGGGCTACAGGACAATAGGCAAGCAGCTTGTTGAGAAGGCAACAACTGTTGGCGCAATTATTAGAAAATGGAAGAAGTTCAAGATGACGGTCAAGCTCCCTCCGTCTGGGGCACCATGCAAGATCTCACATCGTGGGGCATCAATGATCATGAGGAAGGTGAGGGATCAGCCCAGAACTACACGGCAGGACCTGGTCAATGAGCTGAAGAGAGCTGGGACCACAGTCTCAAAGAAAACCATTAGTAACACACTACGCCGTCATGGATTAAAATCCTGCAGCGCACGCAAGGTCCCCTTGCTCAAGCCAGCGCATGTCCAGGCCCGTCTGAAGTTTGCCAATGACCATCTGGATGATCCAGAGGAGGAATGGGAGAAGGTCATGTGGTCTGATGTGACAAAAATAGAGCTTTTTGGTCTAAACTACACTCGCCGTGTTTGGAGGAAGAAGAAGGATGAGTACAACCCCAAGAAGACCATCCCAACCGTGAAGCATGGAGGTGGAAACATCATTCTTTGGGGATGCTTTTCTGCAAAGGGGACAGGACGACTGCACCGTATTGAGGGGAGGATGGATGGGGCCATGTATCGCGAGATCTTGGCCAACAACCTCCTTCCCTCAGTAAAAGCATTGAAGATGGGTCGTGGCTGGGTCTTCCAGCATGACAACGACCCGAAACACACAGCCAGGGCAACTAAGGAGTGGCTCCGTAAGAAGCATCTCAAGGTCCTGGAGTGGACTAGCCAGTCTCCAGACCTGAACCCAATAGAAAATCTTTGGAGGGAGCTGAAAGTCTGTATTGCCCAGCGACAGCCCCGAAACCTGAAGGATCTGGAGAAGGTCTGTATGGAGGAGTGGGCCAAAATCCCTGCTGCAGTGTGTGCAAACCTGGTCAAGAACTACAGGAAACGTATGATCTCTGTCTGATCTTCTGTACCAAATATTAAGTTCTGCTTTTCTGATGTATCAAATACTTACGTCATGCAATAAAATACAAATTAATTACTTAAAAATCATACAATGTGATTTTCTGGATTTTTGTTTTAGATTCCGTCACTCACAGTTGAAGAGTACCTATGATAAAAATTACAGACTTCTACATGCTTTGTAAGTGGGAAAACCTGCAAAATCGGCAGTGTATCAAATACTTGTTCTCCCCACTGTAGTTGTCAATTAATGTCATGCTACCTACAGGTGTTTAATCACATATTTCAGATAATTGTACCCTTTCCTTTAAGTTTGAAGGTGCACATATCGCTGATCCATAATCCTTGGACTTCCCTATGTCAGTGCATAATATACATTTTTCCTCACACATTTTTAGTAAAGGATTATCTGCAATGTCATTTGATCGTGAATCATCAGAAATCAACAATAGGTTGCACTCTCAAATCTACCCCCTTCATAGACACTAACTGCTTTAGTGCCTATTGACCAGTAGAGGCTCCTCAGAGGAGGAAGGGGAGGACCATCCTCTTTAGTGGATTTCATACAATTAAAAATACTGAAACATTTAAAAATGTATCCTTTTTAGATAAAACTACAAAATATATTCATATCACCAAATAATTTATTAAAACACACTGATTTGCATTAAAGGTCTACTGTACAGTAGCCTCAACAGCACTCTGTAGGGTTGCACCATGGCTTAGCTGGAGGAAAGCTAGCTTCCGTCCTCCTCTGGGTACATTGAGTTCAATACAAAACCTAGGAGGCTCATGGTTCTCACCCCTTCCATAGACTTGCACAGTAATTATAACAACATCCGGAAGACATCCTCCAACCTATCAGAGCTCTTGCAGCATGAACTGTCATGTCCACCCAATCAAAGGATCAGAGAATGAATCTAGTACTGAAAGAATAAGCTACAGCTAGCTAGCACTGCAGTGCATAACATGTGGTGAGTAGTTGACTCAGAGAGAGAAAGATAATAGTTGAACAGTTTTGATCAAATTAATTTATTCAAATGGAGGAGCAAGAGTTATCTATACTTCATTAAAAAAATTCACTTTCACTTGCTTAGCTAGTAAATGCAGCCAACTAGTTTATCCTACTCAAACACCCGGCTCAAACAGAGGGATGTTATGTTAGCTAGCTGGCTAAACTGAAACAAACTGAATGAAACTGGGATAATCATACCTGAATTTGTCCAACAGAAACTCTTGTTTTAACTGTTGGACTAATGATTATAGATCAGCTAGATGCAGGAGTGTGCAAGGCGGTATTGAATGTGTCACTGCTACCGTCTCTTATGACTGAAAAGAGCTTCTGGACGTCAGAACAGTGATTAATCACCTCAAACTGAACTTAATGAGTCCGACATAAAGGATATATCAGTGTACAGGTGAGACCCAGGCGCAGACAACGTTGGAATAACAAATGTTTATTATACCAACAGGGGTAGGCAAAAGACAGGTCAGGGGCAAGCAGAGTTCGGTAATCCAGAGTAGTGGGGCCAAGGTACAAGACGGCAGGCAGGCTCAGGGTCAGGGCGGGCAGAGTAAAGGTCAAAACTGGGAAACCAAGAAAACAGGCACTTTAGAGATACGGGAGTAAAGGGGGAAAACGCTGGTAGACTTGATGAACAAAACGAACTGGCAACAGCCAAACATAGAACACAGGGATAAATACACTGGGGATAATGAGGAAGATGGGCAACACTTGGAGTGGGGTGGAGACATATACCAAGACCGGTGAAACAGATCAGGGTGTGACAGGATATACTGCTTTGTCGAGACAATGCACAAATCCTTGTCATCGCGTGAAGAAAAGACTTGAGAAAAGGGGGGAGGGCGGGGATCCTTGTAAGAATTTGCCTACGAGTATGTAAACCACCACTTCCCTCCATATTATTGGCCAACGTGCAATCATTGGAAAACAAACTGGACGATCTATGATTAAGACTATCCTACCAACGGACATTAAACTGTAATATCTTATGTTTCACCGAGACGTGGCTGACTGACGACAAAGATAATATAGAACTGGCTAGCTTCTTCGTGCATCGGCAGGACAGATCTACCAAGATACTTCTCATCCATATTATTCATAGCCGTCTATTTACCACCACAAACTGATGGTGGCATTAAGTCCGCACTCAACAAGCTGTATAAGGCCATAAGCAAACAAGAAAATGCTCATCCAGAAGCGGCTCTCCTAGTGGCTGGGGAATTTAATGCAGGCAAACATAAATCCGTTTGACCTAATTTCAACCATCATGTCACATTTGCAACAAGAGGAAAAAAAACTCTAGACCACCTTTACTCCACACACAGAGAAGCAAACAACTAGTTGATGGGCATTCCGGCTCGTTCGGCTCAGCTCACCAAAAAGAGACGGCTCTTTTGGATCCCAAAAGGCTCTTTAAAAAAAATGTTTTGTATTTTTTCAAGTCAAACAGTTTGCAACTTCCAGACTCACATCAACCATCTCCAATCCAAAATTAAATCCAGAATTGGCTTTCTATTCCGCAACAAAGCCTCCTTCACTCATGCTGCCAAACATGCCCTTGTAAAACTGACTATCCTACCGATCCTTGATTTTGGTGATGTCATTTACAAACTAGCCTCCAACACTCTACTTAGCAAATTGGATGTAGTCTATCACAGTGCCATCCGTTTTGTCACCAAAGCCCCATACACTACCCACCACTGCGACCTGTATGCTCTCGTTGGCTGGCCTTCATTATATATTCGTCGCCAAACCCACTGGCTCCAGGTCATCTATAAGTCTTTATTAGGTAAATCCCCGCCCTATCTCAGCTCACTGGTCACTATAGCAACACCCACCCGTAGCATGCGCTCCAGCAGGTATATCTCACTGGTCACCCCCAAAGCCAACACCTCCTTTGGCCGCCATTCCTTCCAGTTCGCTGCTGCCAATGACTGGAACGAATTGCAAAAATCATTGAAGCTAGAGGTTCCTATCTCCCTCAATAACTTTAAGCATCAGTTATCAAAGCTGCTTATCGATCACTGCACCTGTATATAGCCCTTCTGTAAATAGCCCACACTACTACCTCATCCCCATATTTATTTTGTTTATTTTAACTAATCTTGCACACCAGTACCTCTATTTGCACATCATAATTTGCACATCCTTCATTCCTGTGTTAATGATGATAATTCTGTAATTTATTTCACCACTATGGTCTATTTATTGTCCTACCTCCTAATCTTACTGCATTTTTGCACTACATTTTGCACTCTGTATATAGATTTTTCTATTGTGTTTTTGACTGTTTGTTTTACTGTGTAACTCTGTGTTGTCTTTTGTCGCACTGCTTTGCTTTGTCTTGGCCAGGTCGCAGTTGCAAATGAGAACTTGTTCTCAACTGACCTACCTGGTTAAATAAAGGTGAAATAAAAAAAATAAAAAAAATAAATAGACTATGATTGGTGTTGAAACAATTCTAATTAAATGAAATCATACTCTACCTTAACCACAATGTATTTAAAAATGCATTGGTTTGTTATGAAAAAGAATGCTATTAAACATTTGCATTTAAAGTATAACTTTTTAATGTATATAAACAAAGTGTATATAAATGTAACAATTCAAAATGAATAAAATACATAATAATAGAATATTGCACCATATCAAAGAAAAATAAATAACAATGTGAAAAACTGCAGCATCCCACTTAAAACATTAAACGGGTCCCTCTTTTCTCTCTTCTTTATTGCCATGTTATAACCAGCATCACACAGCAATGCATTGCTGACCATATTTTGCTTTTCAGAGATTTGCATTCAGAAATGCAAGCTGCCTTACTTTCCAGGGGCTGGTGCGGTTTCTTCTCTCAGTAATTATTTGTACCGTTTTCGAGAAGACCCTCTCAGAGTCAACGGATGTGGCCACTATGCAGAGTCTCCCTGTCATGAGGGTAGACAGAGGCCTAGTTCTTCCACCAGCTCAGAGGATCTGCAGATCTTTGGAGGAGGGGCTCCTCCAAATAGGATCGGACCTCCATTATGGCATCTGCTGAGGGATTCCTTTGTGCTGCATCCCCAGTTGCTCTCTCGTCAAACAGCATCCAAACAGCAGACATTTGTGGTACAACTGCTGGTTCTTCTGCTCCATCTGATCCCTCTTCTTCCTGCTGCCCTGGTGCCTGAGCCAGCCAACTGCTGGGGCTGTCCCTCCCTGTTGCTGAGGTTATTATTTGAAGAGCCTCATCAATCGCTCTGGCATCACTGAAGGCTAACTTCTTAAACCTGGGGTCAAGTGCAGCGGTTTCTGATAGCGTGTGATTATATTCCATTCTGTGGAACTTTCTGTCCATTGATGAACATAGGGTGTCCATCAACTCTGTCACATATCCTGTGGTTCCATAAGCTTCAAAGCAGTCCAGAAGACAGCTAGACATTGAAAAATCTTCAATGAAGTCACATGTAACCGACATGTAAGAAGTGGTTACCCTTGATGTCCAGCTGTCAGTGGTAAGGCAAACTGCAGTAGCTTTTTGGACTCTTTCCCGCACTGAAGCCTGTGTGCTCTCGTTCAGTTGTGGAATAAGTGATTTTGAAAGGGTTTTCCTGCTTGGAATTGTGTACATTGGATTTAGACTATTGCTATAATTTCTAAATCCTCTGTCCTCCACGATAATAAATGTCTGGAAATCAGCGGCAATCATTTTAGCCAATGCAATATAAATTTGGCCTTGTTTTGCTACAGACACAAAACTTTGGCATAAACTGGTCCATAGAAGACTGCGTTGCTGTGGGTCGCGGAGTAGGCCTACTTGACTGAGTGGATATATCTCCACGTGTGGAGGTGCTGGCTCCACCACTATCACTAGCCGGCCCGCTAGTTTCTCAAAGCTCCGCTACAGCTAGCTTCACAGTTGGGTGCACAGTTCGCATATACCGGTGTAAGTTGTGTGCGCAGAACTGTCTTTATATGAGATTTTGTTTTACACTGCTCTAACATTGTCTACATTAATAAAATGCATCCAAATGCTACTGTGCTTCCGACTCATTTTCCAGCTTTTGTTTTCACAGCTGTCCTTCCTCTCTCTCCTCGGCTGCTAAGTGTGTGACTTTGAGTGAGTTGGCTCGGCCCTCCCTCATGCATCTTCGGTTCATTGGTTGACACTGCGTGTCTGATTGACAGGAACAACAGTTGAGGCTGTTAGTCTGAGCAGACATTCAGAAAGAATGTGTGTACGCATGAGCATTTAGGCATACATTATTTTATTTAGTTCTTTGAATGAGTTAATTCTATTAATTTAAATATTTTGATTTTATAAATAGCTTTGGCTCTTCTGATATGCGAGCTGGCTGCCAACGTTCACCTACAAGAGCTGGCTCTTAGAGCCGACTCGTTCGAATGACCCATCACTACAAACAACGCTCTCCCTCGCTCTCTATTTGGCAAATCTGACCATAATTATATCCTCCTGATTCCTGCTTACAAGCAAAAACTAAAGCAGGAAGTACCAGCGACTCGCTCAATACAGAAATGGTCAGATGATGCGGATGCTATGCTACAGGACTGTTTTGCTAGCACAGACTGGAATATGTTCCGGAGCGGGACACTAATCCGGAAGCTTCTAAGAAATCCTGCTATGCCCTCAGACGCACCTTCAAACAGGAAAAGCGTCAATACAGGACTAAGATTGAATTCTACTACACCGGCTAAGAGGCTGGTTGGATGTGGCAGGGCTTAAACTATTACAGACTACAAAGGGAAACCCAACCGCAAGCTTGCCAGTGACGCAAGCCTTCCAGATAAGCTAAATGCTTTTTTATACTGGCTTCCCCGTAGCACTCACGTTGGTAGCCATGAAGTGCTTTGAAAGGTTGGTCATGGCTCACATCAACACCATGCCCGGAAACCCTAGACCCACCCCAATTCGCATAACGCCCCAACAGATCCACAGATTACGCAATATCAGTCACACTCCACACTGCCCTTTCCCACCTGGATAAAAGGAACACCTATGGGAGAATGGTGTTCATTGACTACAGCTCAGCGTTCAACACCATAGTGCCCACTAAGCTCATCACGCTGACATCCAGTCCCTGCCGGATCGTTAGTCACACTCCGTATGCTGTGCTTGCGCATCAGACCATAGTTATTTTGCTATCTTCAGTTTGCCTGCTCATCTGATTTCTTGTTCTTTCTGCCTCAGTACGTTCACCTGGAATTCCCGTCTCTCCTGCCTGGCTACCGGACCCGTCTACCATCTGTGGAACACTAAACTACACCTTCAGCCCCCCCCCCCCCCATCATCTGTACTCCCCTGTCTGCACGCCTGCCGTACCATCCTCATTATTATATTGTTATCAATAAATACTCACCTTTTTCACCCCCTACCTTGTCCGATCTGCGTTTGGGTTCAGAACCAGGGAAAGCCTGACATTGACAGGCATTGCTTGCGGTACATTTCTGGAAACACAAGGAAGGTATCTTTCATATCAACAAGGGTAAATTACCACACATCTTTACAGAGTTAGGGTTAGTGTTCCCACACTGAAATATCTACACATTTACATCACTTGATTAGCAAAGACAGAAGGCCATCTCTGCTATCTAGCGTGCTCCAAAGACCTGTGTGTAAGCGTAACTGGGAAGGAAGCACACACACCTTGTGGATCTGTGTAAAACTGGTACAGTAAGTGTATATTTTTTGTTTGAAAGATTCTTTCTCTCTGATATGAAAAATATGATTATTGACATTTCTAACATTAAAACACAGCCTCAAAATTGTAGTTCACAAGGTAACGGTGAATGAATAACTGCTGCAAATCCTGCATATGGAGAAGGGTTTTTGAAAGCCATCTCAAACCTAAATAATTTGTAAATATCAGAAAGTATGCGTTCATCAAAGAACGCACGCATGAGCAGGGGTTGGAACCAAAATAATTGTTAAATTGTTTTGTTCTGAACAGAACCACATTTTGTTTTTTTTTGTAACACTGTTCTGACCAGCAAAATAAAGATCTTAACTGGTTCGAACAAAAAATATGTACTGGTTTATATTGTTCGTTTTTTAACCTGTGAAATCAACAGCTTTTTATATTAAGCTGATTAAATTACTTCACCAATCAGTGCTGTTAGAGCAGGCAAGCTAGTTGCTTACATCCGTGATGGATAGACAAGTGTAGCCTATTGTGCAAGACGCTACAGACATTTTGCGAGTGGGGAGAGAGCGAGAGAGGGTTGAGGAGGAGGCTTGAATCGCTGGGCATCTTGTTATGACATGCATTATCTGAATTGGGTCCACAGAATTATATTTAGGTGGAGTGGCGACTATGGAGGAGCTTTGAATGTCCTTAGAGATAGCTAGATAACAAGCTTGAACTAGCTAGCAAGCTAAAAAGCTTGTGTGCAGAGCGGCACCAGAATTATAAACACGCCTTACTTTTTTGTCCAACGTGAATAACTAGGCCTATTGTATCCTTAACTAGCATTGAAAAAGTAAATCCATTCTTCTCTAGCTAATAAAAAAATATCTCCCTATCTTCTGAATCAAGTTTGTAACATAAGCAGAGTATTTAAAAAACATTTTTTTTTTTAAATGTAACCTTTATTTAACTAGGCAAGTCAGTTAAGAACAAATTCTTATTTACAATGACGGCCTACACCGGCCAAACTCGGACGACGCTGGGCCAACTGTGTGCCGCCATATAGGTTCCAAATAATTTGCGTAGGCGCCTTGTTGTGTTTTGTCGTGGGACCCAAAAATATGCCCGGAACGTAAAATAACATTATTAACCGGTTCCCATGCTTTTATTTATTTTTTCCACGGTTTTGTTCCGGAACAGTATGGATCACTTTCGTTCCAGGTTCCATTTCTGTTCCTTGAAAATGTTATTTTCCGGTTCTGTTCCCTGAACAGGTTCCAACCCCTGTGCATGAGTGAATGTGCTAAATATGCAACCGTAGATTATACAAACGTTTAGACCTTTTTGTGAAATGTGAACTGTGAAATGTGAACTGTAAGTGCACCTTTTTTAGTCACATGATTCATCCCACTGATATTATAGGAATTGATTACAGTGGTTGAAATTAGACAACCACTAATAGGTTTGGCTAATTTGCATGAATACAATTGACACATAGTATGACCCTGAGGTTAGGTTGAGTCATTAAAGCTTCTCAATTATCAAGCTTACTTGCACATCCATACATGCAACAGCCCCAGGTCAATCCAACAACCCCCTCGCCAATCCAAACGTCCAGCAAATCCAAAAATATTTACACAATTCCCAAGGACAATCGATTATGTAGAGACTGCACCTTTCAATCGAACAGATAAATTGAGTGGCCAGGGTATATGAGGAACCATTTTGCAGCCCAATTGGAGCTCATCAGCCATCGAAAAAAGCTTGAAAAATGCAATTTTGCTACAGCCAGGTAGTGGTTCACCAACCGCCCTCTGCCGTTATATTAGATGTCATTTGGGGGTGAGGGGAGAACAGCAATTACCCTTGTGCTTATATCTAGGCCACTCTAGCCAGCTCTAATACTGCACCTCTCGCTGGCCACTGCATTTACAATGAGGACCTCATCACACACACACACACACACACATCCTCTAGATTAGATCATATCCTGACCTGCCCCCCCCCCCCCCCCAACAACTCAGCCAAAGGCTAATAGCAGCAGCTGGCTGGGGGACATAAACATGTGTGTGGGTGTATATAGTACATTCGAAATGAATGGCCACACTAATACACATGACAGGTTCTTAGGATCTGGGTTGAGCAGGTAGTGTGAAGTAGAGACAGACAATGGACCAGTTCAAAAATGTATTTAACCCATTAGTCTAAGGCATGGGTGGAGGGGAGTTCTATTAAGTTATATGGAATTATTTTAAGACAGTCATACTGCCCCCCCCCACCAAAAAAATATATGTTTTTCGATTAACATTTTTATTTGGCCTTACTGCTCTTAACCCATACAAACGCATTGAATAACAGATTCACTACACGGAACAACAGATAGTTCCCCCTCCCAAAAGGTTTCTGTCCTATATCTGAAAGGTATAAGAAAGATCAAGGTTTTAAATTTTTTTACATGTATTTAACCCCTTATTTTTGGCACTAAACAGTTCTCGATATACAGTATACTTCCACTCATTTTTTCAGCAGGTACCAGGGGACCTTCAGACAAGTCTTGTGAGGCCTGTGGGCAAACCTTTTGGATTCTGCAGACAATTTTGTGAGAAGACAGATTTTCAGGATGTCTCATGGCCTGACAAACACCGGCTAGCTCTGTCACCTTTCACAACAGATGCGGAAGTGCAACATTGGCGGAATGAGGCATCCACCCCCCCCAAAAAAAGATATCTGTAGCATAAACTTACAGATTTTTATGTGGATTTTTGTATTATGCTAATTAGATTTCTGCTGGGGCGAAGACATCGACTCTAGAGGGTTAAGGCATGTTTTTTCCATAATTTGACTCAAGAACTAGACCATTCTCCAAGTTTGTTTAAAAACCATGCAAGATTAAAAAACATACCATTACGAAGGAAAGAAACAAAAAGTACAGGAAGTGGTGCAGCCCAGGACGCAGGTGTCTATTTTGTTTAAGTTAAAGGCGCAGAATGGTAAATCGGACGTCTGCATTGGCCATACAGCATTTTCTGCGATGCAGGATCCGCAGAAGTCAGAGCAAACATACTTTTTGTGCTTTGCGGAGCAGCACAGATCTGTTGTGAAGGAAGTTGTCATGGAAGTGAGTTTGTGTTTATACAGTACCTCCCACCCTCACCTACCGTCAACCAATCATGTCAATGCGGAACTATATGGAGCCTTCCACATTATTAAAACATTTCAGAGGTGCACAGCGATGCGGTATGGAGCTCAATTTGGCCTATGTGTGCCTCTGGCATACCGAGTCTCCGACCACATTTTCAGATCAAGCATGAATTGGCTCTTAATCTCACAATCCTCTGTAGCCATAGGCTCTCACCAAAATGCTGCACAAAGGCTCCACCATGCCTTGGGACTGCATTCACTTCCTATGGGTTGCCACCAACAGAAAAAAACTGTGTTTAACGCTGCGTTCAGTCATGTCAAAAACTCAGGACCTAAGAGTTGAAATGAACGCAAGTTACTTGCGTAGCGCTTCTTATTGGTAGATTCTGGTACCTCCCAAGTGGGGAAGCTCAAGCCCTGACTAGGTTAGCAAGTCAGAAATGTCAGTTTCCAACATGACATTAATACATGCAGGTGTAAAATCAATCAGTCCAATATCCAATCAAATTGCTTTGTTTAGTCAATGAGGCAATTAGTCACACCTGTGAGGCTGTGACACACACGTGCACACACATACAAATGATGTAGAAAATAATAAATTAACTACCTATAGGACAAAAAGGACACAAACAGAACTCCATAATTTGCCCCATATACCGCTCAAAATAGTTTCCAAACAATGGACAGAACAATGACTGTGTTACCTGATAGACAGAATCAATTCAGTTCCTAGGGTTAGTAAGAAACAGTCAGAAATACATCTTAGTAAGAGTTTTTTCCTCCTGCCTGCACCCCTGTTAGTGTCTTTCACTCACATCCCATGTAGCTGTCAGTCAACCTTCCTAAACCCTCTACTCCCTTCCCCCTCAGGTCTGTTTCAGGGGAAAGATTGAGACCACAGTTTTCAACAGCCTCTATACAATGATTGGCAGATGTCAGGGTGTCACCATAGCAACCACTCCCTATATAGTGTACTACTTTTAACCAGGGCCTATAGGGAATAGGGTACCATTTGGGACGCACACCAAATCTGTTCTTGTGCAGTGTGGGAGTCAAAAAGCCCATGCGAAAATATCCTGTGTTTCTGAACAGCTTTGTGTAGAGGGAAATCCAGTCTGGCATGAGAGGGATTACTCCATAGCAGGGAGTCTAGTTCATCTGTTACCCTCAGGCACAGTCAACTGACTCCACTCTATGGTTATTGAGTTGCAGGTTGCTATCATGCTATTATGGTCACCCCAAGTCGTGGGAAGCTAAGATAACGAATGGCTTCCCATTTAACCTGGCCCCGTCACTGAAAGCCCCTGGATTGAGATGCACATTATCTACCATGAGATAGAGGGAGCTGTGGGCTGTAGTGCGTTGTGATTTGGTTATTTGACAGAAATGTTCAAATGTAAACTCTTTCTCTACAGTAGCAGATAGATTAGAGTCGGTGGTAAAATGCAAAGCTGTGCAGAGAAATGCAAGGTAATGTACAGTGCATTCGGAAAGTATTCAGACCCCTTGGCTTTTTCCACATTTTGTTATGTTACACCCTTATTCTAAAATGGATGCAAATGTTTTTTGTCCTCATCAATCTACTCACAATACCCCATAATTGCAAAACAAAAACAAGTTTTTAGATTTATTTGCAAATGTTATAAACTGAAATCACATTTACATATTCAGACCCTTTACTCAGAACTTTGTTGAAGTACCTTTGGCAGCAATTACAGACTCAAGTCTGCTTGGGTATGACGCTACAAGCTTAGAACACCTGTATTTGGGGAGTATGTTGACACCTGATCATCGAACATCTCATTCCAAAATCATGGACCTCCACTCTTCTGGGAAGGCTTTCCATTAAATGTTGGAACATTGTTGCAGGGACTTGCTTCCATTCAGCCACAAAAGCATTAGTGATGTCGGGCACTGATATTGGGCGATTAGGCTTGGCCTGCAGTCAGCGTTCCAATTCATCCCTAAGGTGTTCGAAGGGGTTGAGGTCAGGGCCAGTCAAGTTCTTCCACACCGATCTCTACAAATGTACCTTGCTTTGTGCACGGGGGCATTGTCATGCTGAAACAGGAAAGGGCCTTCCCCAAACTGTTGGCACAAAGTTGGAAACACAGAATTGTCTAGAATGTCATTGTATAATGTAGCGTTAAGATTTCTCTTCACTGGAACTAAGGGGCCTAGCCCAAACCATGAAAAATAGTCCCAGACCATTATTCCTCCTCCACCAAACTTTACAGTTGGCACTATGCATTCAGGCAGGTAGCGTTCTCCTGGCATCCGCCAAACCCAGATTCCTCCGTCAGACGTTTCCACTGCTAAAGAGTCCAATGGCAGCAAGCTTTACACCACCCCAGCCAACGCTTGGCATTGCGTACAGTGGTCTTAGGTTGCAGACAAGCTCACCTTTATGTGAGCTTGTGTGGCCTACCACTTTGCGGCTGAGCCGTTGTTGCTCCTTGACGTTTTCACTTCACAATAGCAGCACTTACAGTTGACTGGGCATCTCTAGTAGGGCAGAAATTTGACAAACTGACTTGTTGGAAAGGTGGCATCCTATGACGGTGCCACGTTTAAAGTCACTGAGCTCTTCAGTAAGGCCATTCTACTGCCAATGTTTGTCTATGGAGACTGCATGGCTGTGTGCTTGATTTTATACACCTAAAATAGCCACTCATTTGACGTCGTGTCCACATATATGTATAATCAGTGCATTCGGGAAGTATTCAGACCCCTTGACCTTTTCCATATATTGCTACGTTACAGCCTTATTCTGAAATTGTTTAAATTGTTGTTTTTCCTCATCGATCTAAACACCACATAATGACAAAGCAAAAACAGGTTTTTAGATTTTTTTGTAAATGGTAAAAAAAAAAAAAAATAAGAAAAATTATTTCACATTTACATAAGTATTGAGACCCTTTACTCAGTACTTTGTTGAAGCACCATTGGCAGTGATTTACAGGCTCGAGTCTTCTTGGGAATGATGCTACAAACTTGGCACAACTGTATTTGGGAAGTTTCTCCCATTCTTCTCTGCAGATCCTCTCAAGCTCTGTCAGGTAGGATAGGGAGCGTCGCTGCACAGCTATTTTCAGGTCTCTACAGAGATGTTAGATCGGGTTCAAGTCCAGGCTCTGGCTGGGCCACTCAAGGACATTCAGAGACTTGTCCCGAAGCCACTCCTGCGTTGTCTTGGCTGTGTGCTTTGGGTCATTGTCCTGTTGGAAGGTAAACCTTCACCCTAGTCTGAGTTACTGAGTGCTCTGGTGCAGGTTTTCATCAATGATCTCTCTGTACTTTGCTCCGGTCATCTTTCCCTCTGCCTCGATCCTGACTATTCTCCCAGTCCCTGCTGCTGAAAAACATCCCCACAGCATGATGCTGCCACCACCAGGCTTCACCGTAGGAATGGTGACAGGTTTCCTCCAGATGTAACGCTTGGCATTCAGGCCAAAGAGGTCAATCTTAGTTTCATCAGACCAGAGAATCTTGTTTCTCATGGTCTGAGAGTCTTTAGGTGCCTTTTGCCAAACTCCAAGCAGCTTTCATGTGCATTTACTGAGGAGTGGCTTCCGTCTGGCCACTCTACCATAAAGGCCTGATTGATGGAGTGCGGCAGAGATGGCTGTCCATCTGGAAGGTTCTCCCATCCCTACAGAGAAATTCTGGAGCTCTGTCAAAGTGACCATCGGGTTATTGGTCACCTCCCTGACCAAGGCCCTTCTCTCCCGATTGCTCAGTTTGGCCAGCTCTAGGAAGAGTCTTGCTGGTTCCAAACATTTTCCATTTAAGAATGATGGAGGCCACTGTGTTCTTTGGGACCTTCAATGCTGCAGAAATGTTTTAGTAACCTTCCCCAGATCTGTGCCTCAACACAATCCTGTCTCGGAGATCTACGGACCCTTACTTCGACCTCATGGCTTGGTTTTTGCTCTGACATGCCATGTCAACTGTGGGGCCCTTATATAGACAGGTGTGTGTCTTTCCAAATCATGTCCAATCAATTGAATTTACCACACGTGGACTCCAATCAAGTTGTAGAGACATCTCAAGGATGATCAAAGGAAACAGGATGCACCTGAGCTCAATTTTGAGTCGAATTAGCAAAGGGTCTGAATACTTATGTAAATAAGGTATTTCTGTTTTGTATTTTTTATGAATTTGCTAAAAATGTCTAAACATGTTTTTGCTTTGTCATTATGGGGTGTTGTGTGTAGATTGATTACGGAAAACAATAATTTAATCAATTTTAGAATAAGGCTGGAACTTAACAAAATGTGGAAAAGGGGAAGGTATCTAAATACCTTCCGAATGCACTGTACATGTAAGTCAGTTCCTGTGATATTAGCGATTCATAAAACAGGAAGATTTTTAAAAACCTTTGATGGTAAGTCTTTACAAGTAGCTTTCATTGCAGAGTCTTACTTTACACAATAACCCAGTTAACTTTAATGTGATATGGTTGACAGGAGACATGATAAGGGCGTTGCTAACTACTTCTTATTGACAGATCATCATGGGCCTTTACATTGATAAAACAAGTTCTACAGGGCCTAGTTTTATCATGACTGGACTACTGCACAGATACATGGTCAAGTGCCACAAAGAAGGACATAGGTGAATTACATTTGGCCCAGAACAGAGCAGCACGCTGGCCCTTATATTTACACAGAGGGCTAATATCAAAGTATATGAGAGATTGACTGCATCACTATTTGTCTTTGTGAGAGGTATTGATGTGTTGAATGATAGAGACCCTTTGAGGATATGATGGAGCCAAGTGACTTGGTGTGTAGAGAAAAGAGGAGGGACACCAGTAGTGAGAGCGCGTGGTGCAGACACAGATCCTCTCCACGTCACCTGGTATGAGCGAGCAGCCAGGTAGGGTGCAGTCTAAGAGTGTGCAGAGCCTAAGACGCCCTGCCCTTGAGAGGGTAGAGAGGAGGACCTGATGGTTCACATGTCGCAGGCAGAGGATAGATCTAGGAGGATGAGAACAGAGGAGAGAGAGTCCGCTTTGCCAGAGAGGAGAACCTCTGTGAGACAGAGTGAGCCGTCTTGAAGCCTGACTGCTTAGGGTCAAGAATATCATTCTGAGAGGGATAACGAGAGAGTTGGTCATAGACACCACACTCCAGTGTTTTGGAAAGAAAAGACAGAAGGGATACAGGTCTGTCGTTTTTGACGTCAGAGGGGTCGAGTGTTGGTTTCTTGAAGAGGGGAGTGACTGGCCATCTTGAAGTCAGAGGGGACGTGGATAGTGTTCAGGGATGAGTTGATGAGGGAAGTGAGGAATGGGAGAAGTTCTCCAATCTAGAGAAGGGAGAAAAATATGGGGTCAAGCTGGTGGGTTGTCGGGCGGCTGGACATCACTAGTTGCAGGATTTCATCTGGAGAGAGATATAAATTCGTAGGGTAGTTCTGTGTGAGTGGGACCAGTAGGTTGACTGAATGAAGAGGGGATATTGTCAACCTTTTTTCAAAGTGGTTGACAAAGTCGTCAGCAGAGGGCGAAGAGGTGGAGGATTAAGGAAGGAGGAGAAGTTGGAAAAGAGTTTCCCAGGGTTGGAGGCAGAAGCTTGAAATGTAGAGTGATAGAAAACGGCAGTGGATATAGATAGAGAGGAGGGAGTTGAAGGAAGATGGGTCCTACGGAAGTTTCGTTTTCCTCCATTTTCGCTCAGCTGCCCGCATCCCTGTTCTGTGAGCATGCAATGAGCCACGAAGCGGGAGGGGAGGGTTGAGCTGGGAGAAAGGAGTCAGGAGACAGGAGGGAGAAGGATTTAGCAGAAGGGAGAGATGAGAGGATAGAAGAGGAGAGAGATGGTAAGGATCTGCAATATCTTCCACCAGCCCTTATATTGTCTCAAAACATACATTTTAGCTAAAGCTCTGTCCCAATAAATCCATATCAACTCAATCAATGACTTTCTCTACATTCAACAGTCATCACATATCCTAAAATAACTGACTCTTCATGTATTCTAAAATGGTCTATCAACCGATACGTTTCTTAAATTCTTCTTTCGGCCGTATACTTCTTTGAAAGACAAACCACAGGTGGCATTCCAGCTAAACCATGTCAAACATTAGCATACATGCATAATGCATGGAGAAAACGGCATCCCTGGGAGAAAGACCCATCTACTTTTAGTATGCACCTAGAGACCGGACATCTTGATATCCTGGAGTCAATTACGAACGTGGTGCGGTACAGCTGAAGAAGTGAGGTGAATGGTGAGATGTGTTTTGAAACTCTTTTAACTAGACTACTAATAAGGCTGCGTTTACATAGACAGCCTTATTCTGATATTTTGCCACTAATTGGTATTTTGACCAATCAGATCTGATCTTTTGTAAATAATGCCTGCATTTCAGCTTTACATTTTTAATTAATTTGTAACTTTTCCCCAAAAAAACATAATTCCAATTTTACATAATGGGGTAATGTGTGTAGGCCAGTGACAAAAACTATAATTTGAATCAATTTTAAATTCAGGCTGTAACACAAAAAAATGTGGAAAAAGGGGTGTGAATGCTTTCTGAAGGCACTGTAGCTACTGTAATAGGTCAAACTGTGTTCTGAAGAATCTTGGTAGAGCATGGGGGACGTTCGCTTTGTGGTGGTCGTGATTTTCCTACAAAAAAACACAATTTCAAATTTTGCTACATAAGACCGAATCGAGCCGGTCGGTCACATTTTAGAGTGGCCTTTTATTGTCCCCAGCACAAGGTGCACCTGTGTAGTGATCATGCTGTTTAATCAGCTTCTTGATATGTCACACCTGTCAGTTGGATGGATTATTTTGGCAAAGGAGAAATGCTCACTAACAATGATGTTAACACATTTTTGCACAAGATTTGAGAGAAGCTTTTTGTGTGTATGGAAATATCCTGGGATCTTTTATTTCAGCTCATGAAACATGGGACCACACTTTACATGTTGCTTTTATATTTTTGTTCGGTGTATTTTCTATGAACTGTTTGGGCGGGATAAGCTGGGTCCCATGCCCCTAATTAACATTGCGCAACTTACGGGTCCTCTCCGAAATGAATCTCACGTAATGATTGTACAATCCACAGTCAAACCGCAAATTGTTCACCTCGCAGCGGAATCGTGGCTCTGATTTATGCGGAGACCAATGGCTGGTTACCCTGTGGGTCCTGCTTTTTGTTTCACACCCATGGGCTTATTAACACTAAAGATAACAATTACATAATTTAATATTTTTTTTAAACAATGGCAATGCTAGTTGTTCTCTCTTAGAATTTGATAGGCCTAAACTCACCTATTAAACGTTCCAGCTGTTTTGATATCCTAGCAAGAAATGTTGTGGAAAATCTTCCCTCCTTTTCTTTAAAGTAAAGCACTTTCAAAGTTTGGAAAAGTAAAACAGACTTTATTACGGAAGTAATACAGCCGAGTGATCCGCCAGAGACTACTGATTTTCCCAGACTCCGCTCGCTCTTTTTGGACAGTTTTGTGGTTACATAGCATGCATAGTCCTTCCTTCATATGTAAAATGATTAACGCCTCTTCACCTTCTTCCACTATTGTTTCAAAGCCTTTTAATTCTGGTTTGTCTACGTCCTTTTCCATCCTCCTTTGGCAATTAGACTTTGGGATATGAAACAATAGCGGCGAAACCATAGCAATGGTGCAAACAGTAATATAGCCATGCATACATAATTCTCAGTGCTTGTGTTGAAACCATAGCAATAGTACAAACACTAATATAGCCATGCATATATTATGCTTAGTACCTGTCGCCACCATAGTAATACGACAAACAATAATATGGCCATGCATATATTATGGCTAGTGCGTGTCTAAGTGCACTCTACAGGGCCATATGATGATCTTTTCTTGGGCTTTGCTGACCGCTCTGACCCTTCTAACCGCTCTGACCTCTATTCTGTTGCTATTCTATGGGTTATTTAATAACCTTTAATCGTTCTGCTGCCCTCTGTTGCTACTCTATACGTTTACTTAATAACCTATTGTGGCTTCTAATTTAAACAGGGGAAAATCTCCAAGCTTCTGTTGTACTTTTCCAATTCTGTTCTTTGGAACAGAGGCCTAAAGATATTCAACAGAAACCATATTGAGAAGCATTTGTACAAACTGGCTGCTTTTTCATCAGCCCCAAAGAAAACTAAAGGTTTAATAATAATGATACATAAGAAACTCAAAATTACCATCTTGGGTAAAGGTGAAGACCAAGAAGGCAGCATCACTTTCCCTAAATGTATTCATAATGGAAAGAAAAGATTATAAGAAAAACAGCTGAATGGTAGCTAGCATAGTTACAGGTACTCTTACGCTATGCTTGAAACAACTTTGGAACCAATTATCCAGATTTGCTAATAGTTACAGGTAGCTACCTGACTTTATTGGTCCAAGGAGTAGGTTAGCTAGCCTCTAGCTTCACTGGTAAAACTCCAGTATTGCCTCTAAACTCTGTTTTCACCCTTGATCAACAAATTCCGTTGCAGAAGAGGGAGCAGGAGAGTGGATGGTCCTCCGCTTTGTTGTAGCTAGCTGTGCTGTGCTCCGTTGCGATTAGCAAAGCTACCCTGAGTGACTTTCACCGAAGTGCCCATGTCCAGCTTTTTGTTTCTTTACAATCGATGACTGCGTATGCTGCTGGTCTATTTACTGGTGGACCCTGTTTGGTGGGAAATTAGAAGGGTTCAGTATAACACTTACTCAGAATGCTGTGTATTGAACTACTGTAGTTGGTTAGCTAGCAGTATTTGAGCATGGCAAGACAAAGGCCATAGAGAATGCATTTAAGCTTGGCTGGGGTCAATTTGAATTGAAGGCAGTCAATTCAGTAAGTGATTTTAATTCAAAATTCAAAAATGGAAAGAGATTTAAAAGAAATATCTTCAACTCCACAGTTTGAGAAGTCTTTGATAATAGATAGTTTTGTTTGTTATTGTTATTTAAGTTTACTTCCTGAATTGACTTCTTTCAATTTGAATTGACCCCAGCCCTGCTCATAAGAGTAAAAAAAGATAATTAACATGAACATGATTAAGTTTACTTCCGGAATTGGCTTCCTTCAATTCGAATTGACCGCAGCCCTTCTCATAAGAGTGTCCAAGTGTGGATCAACATAAATAACGCTAACTTCCCAACCCTATATTTAACCAAAAATCTTTCCTTGTTAGAGAAATGGAGAAGAACTCAAATTCCTGGACGGGTTGGAATATCTGGTCAGCTGAGGCCTCTGCTCCCTTGTTGTGGCGAGAACCGTTTGCACGTAATTAGTCTAAGCTGATAGCACAGCAATTGATAGCACAGCAAAACAACTGTCCCCATTTAATTCCTGCATAATGACATTGCAGTTAAGTGGACCCGTGCCTCTAGAGGTGTAGTGCAGGAAAAATCTAATTAACTTTTTTTTTTTTGTATTTCACAAGCATCCCGCTCTTATCTGCTGACTGATTAAAAGTGCACTGAGGGAAATTATGTACACATGTAACACACGCAAAATCTCAGCGGGACACCTTCTGAGATATGCAAATCATTATATTTTACAGTGATGTGAGTGAAAGGATGAAGAAAAAAACATTTTGGAGTTTCACCAGACCTGGATTCAAATACTATTTGAAATCTTTCAAATACATCTAGCATTTGCTTTAGCCTACCTGGAGTGCCAAATAAGCAGGTTTTGCAGTTTTGCGACTATACTATTGGTTTTATTGTGCCAGACAAGCTCAATTCTTGTCAAAGTATTTTAAATGATTTCAAATAGTATTTAAACAGCTGAACAATGGTACGACAATGGGCCTCAGGATCTCGTCATGGTATCTCTGTACATTAAAATTGCCATCGATATGCCTGCCCATCCCATAACACCACAGCCACCATGGGGCACTCTGTTCACAACGTTGACATCAACAAACCGCTCGCCCACACAAAGCCATACACGTTGTCTACCATCTGCCCGGTACAATTGAAACCGGGATTCATCCGTGAAGAGCACACTTCTCCAGCGTGCCTGTAGCCATCGAAGTTGAGAATTTGCCTACTGAAGTCGGTTACGACGCCGAACAGGAGTCAGGTCAAGACCCTGGTGAGGACGATGAGCACGCAGATGAGCTTCCCTGAGACCGTTTCTGACATAAATTCTTCAGTTGTGCAAACCCACAGTTTCATCAGCTGTCTGGGTGGCTCGTCTCAGACCATCCCGTAGGTGAAGAAGCCGGATGTGGATGTCCTGGGCTGCGGTTGTAAGCCCAGTTGGGCATACTGCCAAATTTTCTAAGATGACATTGGAGAGAAATTAATATTAAATTCTCTGGCAACATCTTTGGTGGACATTTCTGCAGTCAGAATGCCAATTGCACACTCCCTCAACTTGAGACATCTGTGGCATTGTGTTGTGTGACAAAACTGCACAGACTCGTATCAGGAAACTAGGCGTATGTGGCACGTCACTAATTCACAGGAGAGGCATTTGAGAGGGGCAATTTCTGTCCCCAGCACAAGGTGCAGATGTGTAATGATCATACTTGTTGATATGCCACACCTGTCAGGATGATGGATTATCTTGGCTAAGGAGAAATACTCACTAACAGGGATGTAAACAAATTTGTGCACAAAATTTAAGAGAAATAAGCTTTTTGTGCGTATGCAACATTTCTGGGATCTTTTATTTCAGCTCATGAAACGTAGGAACAACACTTTACATGTTGCATTTATATTTTTGTTCTGTATAGTTTGGGTTTTAAGTTAAATCCCTTATGCATATGATTCCATTGTTTTCTAACATGTAGGTACGAGCATTAAGTGAACAGTACATGTATAGTTGCTGGGAGGTTGGTGGCATTGGTTATCATGTATTCTGTGTACATATTAGGAAAGCTACACGTTGGTGGTGGATGAAGTGTCATCTACTTAAGACAGGAAGTACTTTGAGACTCAATGAAAGCGCTGCTAGACAAATGCAATCCGTTGTTATTATGTTTTCTCTAGAGCAACACAAGTGAGAGTTGCTGACATATGGATCAACAGCACAAAATACGAGTCACCATTGGCAACTTTAACTACTGTAAGCAAATCTTTTTAAGTACGCCAAATTGATTTAATGTGAGACGCCGGCTGAAATATATTTGTCTTTTCTCTTCTACTTGACGATGCTGCAGTGTGCTTTGCTTCGCAGGGTAACTAATTGCCAAGAGTTTATTGCAGCTATAAATAAGTAAAGGGATGTCTGGTGCTGATATTTTGTTTTTTATTTCCAGGGTGTGAAAGTGAAAGAATCTGATCCTAGTCTTCATTGACATGGATCGGCTATTTCTCAGAAGAGATTCTTATCGGGAAGCCCTGGGGGCACCAGTGTTTATCTCAGGGAAAAGATGACATCAGACAGAAGCAGAGCTAAGGATTATGGGGGCTTGTAGGATGTGCTGCTCAGCTGCCACTCAAGGTGGCTGGGTTCTGAGGTTTGGGGAGGGTAGTCTTCAGAGGAGTCTGCCAGGTGAAAGCGATCATAATCCCAAAAAGCCATAGTGCAGTGGGCCTAGTGGCTTACCCATGAATGAACCATTGTGAGTATATACTCCCCTATTGCCAAAGAACAAGGCAGCCAACCCAGTAGCACCTCCAGAGAACCATGACAACATGAAAGGTTTCACATCCATTGTAAATCAGCTAGACCGGAACAAGTTAAAGTTTGAGAATTTTTTACAGTCCCTACTGACAGTGTCTATAATTAAAAAGTAATGTACACATTCTTGATGCAACCCCCTCCATCCCCTTGCACCAAATACACCATGACTCAATCTTTAACAAAAGCGCTGAGGGGCGCAATCGCGTCCCAAAAAACATGAATTTAAATTCCCCTCCTAAAACGGATTTAACTGGCAGGGGCACACTTGTCATTAAATGTTTGTCCCTTTGTTTTATTCTAATTACAAATTAATGGGCCACGCTGGTTGCATTTTGTCACAGAGAGAGCAGGCAGTAAGTAAGGAAGACTCTTAAGGAGAACTTCTCTGGAGATTTCTCTTTACTTTGTGGTTATTGATGTCACCTTAGGTAATTCTGCGCCGAGTGAAGACATCTCCACAAATCAGTCTTTTTTTTTAAACCTCAGGTGAAATTCAACGTTAACAGAATGATGCTGACTTTCCATTGTTTATCCCGTCTTTTCTCTTATCATAAATGTGTTTTTGTAACATTTTATGTGGAAATTGTTAAAAGTCATCCTTGTGCATCAAGTTGTATGGTTTGTTTAACATTGCAATTATTATGTGTTATTTTAGTTGGGCATACATTTTAAAGTGAAATCTGAGCCTCAGTATCACTCTGTTACTGTGGAATTGCCTCTCAACAATATACAGTGGGGAGAACAAGTATTTGATACACTGCCGATTTTGCAGGTTTTCCTACTTACAAAGCATGTAGAGGTCTGTAATTTTTATCATAGGTACACTTCAACTGTGAGAGACGGAATCTAAAACAAAAATTCAGAAAATCACATTGTATGATTTTTAAGTAATTAATTTGCATTTTATTGCATGACATAAGTATTTGATACATCAGAAAAGCAGAACTTAATATTTGGTACAATTAATATTTGGTGCAATTACAGAGATCATACGTTTCCTGTAGTTCTATACCAGGTTTGCACACACTGCAGCAGGGATTTTGGCCCACTCCTCCATACAGACCTTCTCCAGATCCTTCAGGTTTTGGGGCTGTCGCTGGGCAATACGGACTTTCAGCTCCCTCCAAATATTTTCTATTGGGTTCAGGTCTGGAGACTGGCTAGGCCACTCCAGGACCTTGAGATGCTTCTTACGGAGCCACTCCTTAGTTTCCCTGGCTGTGTGTTTCGGGTCATTGTCATGCTGGAAGACCCAGCCACGACCCATATTCAATGCTCTTACTGAGGGAAGGAGGTTGTTGGCCAAGATCTCGCGATACATAGCCCCATCCACCCCCCCCTCAATACGGTACAGTCGTCCTGTCCCCTTTGCAGAAAAGCATCCGCAAAGAATGATGTTTCCACCTCCATGCTTCACGGTTGGGATGGTGTTCTTGGGGTTGTACTCATCCTTCTTCTTCCTCCAAACACGGCGAGTGGAGTTTAGACCAAAAAGCTCTATTTTTGTCTCATCAGACCACATGACCTTTTCCCATTCCTCCTCTGGATCATCCAGATGGTCATTGGCAAACTTCAGACGGGCCTGGACACGCTGGCTTGAGCAGGGGGACCTTGCATGCGCTGCAGGATTTTAATCCATGACGGCGTAGTGTGTTACTAATGGTTTTCTTTGAGACTCTCTTCAGGTCATTGACCAGGTCCTGCCGTGTAGTTCTGGGCTGATCCCTCACCTTCCTCATGATCATTGATGCCCCACGAGGTGAGATCTTGCATGGTGCCCCAGACCGAGGGAGATTGACAGTCATCTTGAACTTCTTCCATTTTCTAATAATTGCGCCAACAGTTGTTGCCTTCTCACCAAGCTGCTTGCCTATTGTCCTGTAGCCCATCCCAGCCTTGTGCAGGTCTACAATTTTATCCCTGATGTCCTTACACAGCTCTCTGGTCTTGGCCATTGAGGAGAGGTTGAAGTCTGTTTGAGTGTGTGAACAGGTGTCTTTTATACAGGTAACGAGTTCAAACAGGTGCAGTTAATAAAGGTAATGAGTGGAGAACAGGAGGGCTTCTTAAAGAAAAACTAACAGGTCTGTGAGAGACGGAATTCTTACTGGTTGGTAGGTGATCAAATACTTATGTCATGCAATAAAATGCAAATTAATTATTTAAAAATCATACAATGTGATTTTCTGCATTTTTGTTTTAGATTCCGTCTCTCACAGTTGAAGTGTACCTATGATAAAAATTACAGACCTCTACATGCTTTGTAAGTAGGAAAACCTGCAAAATCGGCAGTGTATCAAATACTTGTTCTCCCCACTGTATGTAACCCCTTTATTATGGGAAGCCTAAATAAGTTCAGGAGAAAAAATTCACGTAATAACTTGCATGGACTCTGTGCACAATAACAGCTTTTAACATGATTTTTGAATGACTACCTCATCTCTGTACCCCATACATACAATTATCTGTAAGGTCCATCAGTCGAGCAATGAATTTCAAACCTAGATTCAACCACAAAGACCAGGGAGGCTTTCCAGTGTCTCGCATAGAACGCCAGCTATTGGTAAAAAAACAAAAAAGCAGACCTTGAATATCCCTTTGACCATGGTGAAGTTATTAATTTCAGTTTGGATGGTGTATAAATACACCCAGTCACCACAAAGATTCAGGCGTCCTTCCGAACTCAGTTACCGGAGAGGAAGGAAACCGCTCGTGCTGACTTTAAAACATTTACAGAGTTTGATGGATGTGATTGGCGAAAACTGAGGATGGATGAACAACATTGTAGTTACTCCACAATACTAACCTAACCTAACTAACCTAAGTGCAAATAAGTTCAAATAATATTCCAAAACATGCATCCTGTTTGCAATAAGGCACTAAAGTAAAACTTCATATTTTGATGCATGGTGGTGGCTGCATCATGTTATGGGTATGCTTGTCATTGGCAATGAATAGGAATTTTTGGGGGGTGATAAAATACATTGAAATAGGGCTAAGCACAGGTTCAGTGTGCTTTCCAACAGACACTGAGAGAAAAATGCACCTTTCAGCAGGACAATAAAACACAAGGCCAAATATACACTGAGACGACATTGAATGTTCCTGAGTGGCCTAGTTACAGTTGTGACTTCAATCGGCTCGAAAATCTATTGCAAGACTGACATTTTTCTTCCACTTTGACATTACAGAGTATTTTGTGTAGATCGTTGACAAAATACTGGCAATTAAATGCATTTTAATCCCACTTTGTAATACAACAAAATTAGGATTAAGTCAAGTGGTGTAAATACTATTTGAAGACACTATATCAAGTACAATAAATAATAAGAGATGAGGTTAAAGGTGCAGCAGACATATACAAGAATAGGACAGCACATAGTGAAGCATTATAAGTGGGCATTCAAACTCCTAAAAATACTTTTCTGTCTCATTATACTGAGTATTAACAATCCACAATTGTATGTACACAATAGGTATACTTTGTCATATTATGTACCATTGCAGACAATAAGTCTCTTTGTCCTCATTATGTTCCTCCTGCAATGATTAACAAGAAAACGTTACTGTTACCAAAGCAACATTGATTGTCTAAAGAATCAGAGTAGGTGCACTTCACATCCAATAAGCATTGAGTTAGAATTATAAAAGTGTGCTTTACTGTAACAAGTGGTTAAATTATTGAGTTTTAGGTCATGTATGCAGTCAAAGTAAACACAGGGGTCCCCAAATTAAAAAATACTATAGTATATTATGGTATGGATTATATAGTATTCACTAGTGTTTTTACAGAATTTACTGTAGTATACACTGTAGTGTTTACAGTTAACTATAGTATAAATACTGTAGTAAAATAACTACTGTATATACATACTATAGTAATTAATGTAGGGTTTTTGCAGATTGTAGTATACTGTATTATTTACTGTTGTGTTTTTGCTGACTGACTATACTATAGTATTTGAGTACTATAGTATTTACTGTAGTGTTTTTGGTGACATTACTGTAATATTTACTGTAGTGTTTTATTTTTATTATCTTTGACACAGAAGTGGAGGCTTTCTCTTCCAAGAACACAATATATGGTCTATACTTGTATGGTATGTTTCTCACTTATGGGTGGCACACATTGTGAAAATGGGTGAATGGAATGGGCAGGGTATATGTAAATTAAATAGTGTAGTATTTACTATAGTTAAAGTGTTGTGTTTTTTGCGGACTGTAGAATTTTTGCGGAAATTACTGAAGTATTGACTACAGTGTTATTTTGCGGATAATACTGTAGTATTTACTATAGTATTGTACAGTATACTACGACATTCTGTAGTAAGTACTACACGATTGAGGGATACTACAGCGTGTAGTGTTGTATAGTATACTACAGTTTACTATATAATTCTATAGGAAGTTCTGTAGTATTTTAAAGTAAACTGTAGTATTTTTTTTTATGTGGGTCTGAAAAATAGATTATTTCCAGCGTGGTATCATTACTTAAGGAAAGTCGAATTGGAACCAATTCATCTTCTACTTAATGATGATTCAGGTATGCCGCAGTATTAGAAAGAGCACAAGATTTGGCTGTCTGGGTTTCATACAAGACATTAATTTTTTTATTGATTGTATTGGTTTTGATGTGATTCAATAAAAACAATTGTTCACAAAAAGAAAGGAAAGGTGAATTGGGCACCTTGTCCTTGCAACCTACTTTACAATCTCTTACCGAAATGGAGCTCATCCAGACCTGTGTACTTCTGCATGAGTGAACCAAAGATGTGTCTGTGTGTGTTCGCACGTGCATGTGTGTGATTGCACTGTCACCTTTAATCACTTCCTCCACCTTTCAACACAGGGAGGGCAGCCAAAAGCGCCCTGCCAGGCCTCATCACGGAGCTGCGCCACGGGGCCAGCCAGGCCTCATCAAGGAGCTGTGTCATGGGGCCAGTCAGTCATCCGAGACACAGCGTGGACCCAAATTGATTTCAAAAGCCAAGGGACTCACACGTTTACCTCGTCAAGAGAGGGCAAAGAGCATGAAAAAAAATGAAGGGTAAAGCAAAACAAAGAAGAGGAAAGAATTATGTGGGGTTGTGTGGGGTCCAAAGATAATGACACTCTCTCCCTCCCAGCTGCACCTTGCCAGTTTTCATATCCCCCCTAATCCGAGACAGGCAGGGGCCGTATAGGGGCCACCGACTGATACAATTCCTGGCACACCTTTTAGTCCATACTTCTCGCCTCACAATTATCTTCCCGGGCAATCATTCCTCCCTCTAGCGGCGGATGTGAGTTGCCTTAATAAGATGCTACTCCCCCCCCCCCCCCTAAGATTGGGCTCCCAAGGCTCCCTGGTGGCCGCTGTAGCCTGGCTCTGTCGGAAATCAGACCATGGCTTTACTTGTATTATCTGGGTGGCTGATGCAATCTCTTTCTTCAAGATTGCCCCAAAATGGCTGCAGGTATGACTTCAGGGACCTTGTAGTGACTCCAGATGACTCTACATTTCCAGATTTGACTAAGAATTACAAGAAGGTGAGAGAAAAAAAAAAACTTGTAACAGTTGTGTCTGAGACGAATTTGAAAAATTGCTGCAGGCTTGGGAAATAATATATGGTGTGTGTGTATCTGTTCAGGGGTGTAGAGTAGTAATCTTTGCATTGACATTTTATATGTAAGAACTAGTCAACCATTCACATTGGCGTATAGTTTTTCTACTCTTGCATCATGAGGAAGTGTAAAAGTAATTGCAAAGTAGTCTACAAAAATGGGTATGAGGGAAGTTGTGTGGCTTGTTCTTGTCAAATGAGACCTCAGAAAGACAAACTACATACTGCAATTTCCAACCAAATCATTCTTATTTTGGATACTCAACATCAAGGTTCACAAATACTGTATATTAAATATGACATTTGTGAAAGAGGTCAGAATATTCTGATTGAGAATTTGTATCAAAAAAGCTACAGATAATTTGTAAATAGACAATGTTCTAATAGCTAGTTTTGTTGCTGTTTTGATGTCCTTACGGCAATGTAATGGGCTCCAGACAGTGCAAAAAACTTCCTTGAAATCCATAATGTTGCTTCTTGGATGTTAATCTGACTTTAAGCACCCATTTACGCACAGCAAAGGCAGAGCTGGCTATCACATTTCCACGCCACATGTAAAGAAAAAATAATGACACACGCCATTATCTTGGCCGTGCAAACATTGGGACAGCTTGGTATGTTGTATTATCCTCGCTAAGACCTCTCTTTAAAATATATTTCCAAATGAGGATTGAGCCACTTATTAAAGCCACACAGATTAACTCACTCATTTTAAAAAGAATCCCAGACATTATGGTCGTGCTTTGTCTGGCAGCCTGTGCGACTTCGTCGGCCTGTAGTATTTATTTCCGTGACCGTCGACTGTGGTAGGGCTTGTTTCTGTATTGTCAGGGTTTTTTCAGCGCAGCGCTTGCACACATGACAGTTCATTTTCTGCATGATCTCACAAAAGTCGATATCATCTTGTAAAAACAAGTATCAGATACTACGGGCTAACTGATGCAGTTTGGGGGAAGACCATTAATCATGTGTTTCTTGGAGGGGTGGGAGGATACAATGCCCGCCCAGCTAGTCTCCATCGATTAATACAATCCTGAGATGATCTATGAATGGGTTCACTGCAGGTGGTGCCTTCATTAACCATAGATCCGGCCTGGCCCTGTATAAAAAAGCAGTAAAATACTGCAAATCTCATACAAGACATCCTGTCAATCTTATTTGCTGGACTGGATCATTTTTTGTTGTTGACCTGCACTTTAGTTGAGCATGATGAAGTTTCCATGTGTATTACAGAAACCTTCAATTACTTGAGCATATTGCGTAAAACGGAAGTGCCACATCTGTACAATGTTGTGCATTGCGTGTGATACATGTTGTATTTTTGTTAACTCCTGGCTGATCAGTATTTTTTTTTTTTAAACTGAATTGAACATCCTTTAGAATTAGAGTGAAGGAGGTAGGGAAAATATATAATCTGCCATTAAAAGCAGCCATCTCTTGCCTAGCAGGCAACCGCGAAGTGGTAGAAATGCAAAAGACAACCATTAGTTTAGTAAATCGCCCGATTAGAGAAAAACAACATACAACAAACATCCTAATAGGGTAGATGTTTTAAGCTTGAATATTTTAGTGGGTCGCAATAGTTATTTCCTTGTGAAGTTAAGTGAGCTAAGCACAGATTGAAAGCTTGAGTGAGTCTATTATTTTCTTTTTACCTGACTTTGTTAAAATATGTATGGTGTCCATATTACCTGCAGTCTGACACCGCCGTACAAGTGGCATACAGCAACATGTTGCCAGGGAAGATACAAGGTGATAATGACATAGATTTATCGCAATGCAGTTCGGATTGAATCGATTTCTTTAATTTATGCACGGTACAACAACAATGTGTCAACAACATGAATCTTTGATCATCCTAAAGATATCCTGTTCCAATGTTACAGTACCCACTGATGCCTCATTGTATTGATAACTGTGTGTTTTGATCAAAAACGAGGCCGTTCATGGGACTGTGTAAGCGCTCAAATCTAAAATGTATATTCTATCGGACCACTCTAATGTATTGGGAGGTACATTACATGACCAAAAGTCTGTGGACTTATCGAACATCTCATTCCAAAATCATGGGCATTAATATGGAGTTGGTCCCCCCTTTGCTGCTATAACAGCCTCCACTCTTCTGGGAAGGCTTTCCACTAGATGTTGGAACATTGTTCCGTGGACTTGCTTCCATTCAGCCACAAGCATTAGTGAGGTCGGGAACTGATGTTGGGCAATTAGGCTTGGCCCGCAGTTGGCATTCCGATTCATCCCAAAGACTGCCAGATGGTGAAGTGTAATTCATCACTCTAGGAACGGGTTTCCACTGCCCCACAGTCCAATGGCAGCGAGCTTTAAACCACTCCAGCCGACGCTTGGCATTGCGCATGGTGATCTTAGGCTTGTGTGCGACTGCTCGGCCATGGAAACTCATTTCATGAAGCTCCTGACGAACAGTTCTTGTGCAGGCGTTGCTTTCAGAGGCAGTTTGGAACTCAGTAGTGAGTGTTGCAACCGAGGACAGACTAATTTTACGCGCTTCAGCAGTCCCGTTCTGTGCGCTTGTGTGGCCTAACACTTCTCGGCTGAGCTATTGTTGCTCCTAGACGTTTCCATTTCACAATAACAGCACTTACAGTTGACCAGGGCAGCTCTAGCAGGGGAGAAATTTGACAAGCTGACTTGTTGGAAAGGTGGCATCCTATTTCGATGCCACGTTGAAAGTCACAGCTCTTCAATAAGGTCATTCTACTGCCAATATTTGTCTATGACGATTGCATGGCTGTGTGCTCGATTTTATACACCCGAAATAGCCGAATCCACTAATTTGAAGGCATGTCCACATACTTCATATGTATAATATGAGTATTCCGACCTTGTACCCAATGTCCCTACATCCCTGCACTGCAGCCAAGTTGTTAACATGAGATCATTCTTAGGGAAGTGCCACTGGTCGCGTTATCAAGATGTCTATGAACGAATGGGCCCAGTCGTCTGTAAAGGGCCGTTAAGGCGGACTCCCTCTACTGGCATGCTGTCTGAGAGTTGTTTATGCATCACATGGGGGATATTACGGGGATGTAATGACTTATTAAACGCTTGCTTCAGTCATTTATCATGGGCAGGTGTCTGAAATAACTGCCTGTATAGTCAAAGACAGATCAATTGTACTTTCTAAGTGGATTGTAACAACACTAATGCTGGTCATGGGTTGAGTTCACTGGCGTAGAGGAAACCCTGCAGGCCCAGTAGGCCGGGGCTCTGGGGCCCATGCACCCATCATCTCACAGCTGTGTCTACATTTTTATAAATGTTTTAAATTAATCATTTTGACAGTAACCCCCTTTTTTAAAATGTTCACATGTAGCAAGCGAAGTGTTTGTGAGTCAGACAAGCAACATAATGTAGTTGTCATGCGTCTAATTAGCCTTATTTCTCAGCCACACCCACAGCAGCCTCAGCCTCTTCGCCTAATTGGCTATCAAGTTTTTTTTTAAGTTAGGTGAGTCAGGTCGGACTCGGATGGAGAATGTGTGTTGTTCAAGATGGAAAAACAAATTACAGAGGACAACCACATCAGCAAAGCCACAGTATCACCTCGTCCTCGACTGACAAAACACCATCGCAGGTGGACGCTAGTAGTCCTACTTATGTAGCAGCGAGCACTAGCAGCCTCCCAGTCCCGACAGAGACCCCACTGCCCAGGCCCAGCAATGACAGTGGCCTTGCCCCTCCTCTTCTTCCTCCCCTCGAGTACAGACCCACCTTCTCCTCCACCTCTCCCAGAAAACCAAGCTGATGACTGCCAGTGAGAGCGACCCCCATTCTGTGAACACTGGTAAGCCTACGAGTGATGAAACTGACAGCGTGGAGTCTGAGTTCCATGTAAATAGGCTACCAGCTAAATACTGTATATAGCTATAGATAGGCTAGTAGACTAGACTGCATTGTCTGCATAATGAAACAATCCCTAGTAAGCTATTATTTTGACAGTGGACTGATTGTATTATTTGACATTAATAGACTGTTTTTTACTCAGCACAAACTTTCTATCCAAGCTGGGAGAAAGCGTGAGGAAGGATATGGTAGGCCTACAAAAAAAGTAAATGCATTGCAGCCAGACAGCATTCTAAATAGCAACATTGCAACACCGTAGGCCTATAGCTTTGTGAAACATAAACGCTAGGCTTAACATGAGAAAATGTCTGCATAATGAAACAATCCCTAGTAAGCTATTATTTTGACAGTGGACTGATTGTATTATTTGACATTAATAGACTGTTTTTTACTCAGCACAAACTTTCTATCCAAGCTGGGAGAAAGCGTGAGGAAGGATATGGTAGGCCTACAAAAAAAGTAAATGCATTGCAGCCAGACAGCATTCTAAATAGCAACATTGCAACACCGTAGGCCTATAGCTTTGTGAAACATAAACGCTAGGCTTAACATGAGAAAATGACGACCAAACAAAACTAAACATGTATCCGTTAAAGCAAAGCTATTGGCTACTACAAGCATCACATCAACTGATGGGTTATTGATAGGCAGGGGTGTCCAGACAAACTGCGCTATGCCAGTGGTTGAGATGCAACTCTATGATAGATCTCAACCATATCCTGCATAAATAGGAAACACCAACCATTTTTGGAATAAAAGATCACTTTCCGGACTCCCTGCCCTGTTTGTGTTACATGGACTCAGACAAGGAGACAGGGATAAAGTAATACAATAAAGGTATTTATTGAAAAGCAAACGGGAGGAGATGGTGTGTAGCCCCGGGCGAAGCTCGGGCAGGTAGCAGGGAACCAAGAACTGAGGCTGGGGCCAGGGGAGTAGGGGCCGGGTATGCAGGTCCAGAGCGGAATCCAAGAAGCCGTAGAGCGGGTTTCAGGACAGGGAAGCAGGACTGGGGAGACGAGGGACTGGAGACAGGGACCAGAGTCAGAGCAGACATAACTGTGAGAGGCGTCAGGCTAGGGAAAACAGGCACAACAGGATAACAATGTTCTATGCAGGAACAAATGGCTAGAAACACAGACTGACTGAGCAGAGATTACAATCTGGCAGCGTGGCAGGGCTGAGTATTTGTAGGGTTCTTGATTATGGAACAGGTTGCAGCTGGTGGGAATCTGCCATGCTTCCAGCACACCTGTCTCCATTCACACAATCACATATACACACACAGAGAGAGAGACAGAGAGAGAGAGAGAGAGAACTGGGGGAGTGGTGGCAGGTTTAGGGAGATCCAGGATGATAAGTAGAGGGCGTGGCAGGAGCAGATGTAACAGATTGAGTGCTTGAGGTACTGTAAATAGCCAGCACCATATTGCCTATCACTGGTGATATTGAATGCTCTATCAGTCGGCTATGGGCACCGAAAGGACCTTTCTTCCTTAGGGAGATAAGCATTATAGCATGAGATGAGAATGACTGTCTCCATTCTGGAAGTGTTAAATCACCCAAACGTGTCTCCTAATGTGGGCGAATCATAGTATGGATGGTGATGTGATTTATAGTGAAGTCTTGATAAGAATTAAGCTGTAGCTTTCACATCTCAGCATGGACCCTCAGATAAGAACACAAAGACATCGTCGTACCAGACTAGCATGGCTTTTCACTTTGCAAATGGCGGGTTTTATATCTCTGTCTGAACTACAATGGACATGTGAAAAAAAGAAGGAAAGAGAATACTGGGAGGGCAGTTAAGTTGTCAAAGTTTTTTGCTCTGTTCAGAAATCATTTGCTTTGCTTGGTTAAAGATGAATATGGTGTACTGGTAGATTAAAAGAGGGAACATTTTGTGATCTCTATGGATATTCTTGTCTCTCTGGTCTCCTCGCCCCCCACATGTTTTTTGGACCTCTTTTTTGGACCGCTCTCTGCATAATGACAACAGCGTTGAGGGCAGCTGTCAGAAAGCTCCTCGGAAGCAGTCTTTTAAAAATTTGTTGAATTATGAGATTTTAGTCTGAGTTAAATGAAGAATAAATGCAAAATAATGATCATTCCATGTTTTTGCATAAACTTGTCCTAAGGCTACCTTGTGCCTCTTAGAAACGGCACAAACTTCTCTCAAATCGTCTGTTCTAGTTAAAGCTTCATCAGTTAACATCCCAATTTAGCCTTACTTTATTTTTATTTTTTTTCTCAATCTCACTCCCTCCCCTCTCAGAGAAATGTGATCACCAACATCATAAGTGACTAGTTCGACTTCCTGAACAATGAAGACTTGTTTTTTTGGTTCTTGATATTCTTGCAATACTGTAAATGCAAATAGGCAACTCTCAAAACCCCCCATTTCGTCATCACACATGTGCATGCAACAATCGCACGAACACACACACACACACACACACACACACTTCTATAATAAATATAGAGCCAGACACATCCATACAGAAGTGAATGGTAGTTCAAAAGCTATAACCATGTCCGTATTTACAGCATACAGCAGTTATCATAATTTGTGCAGTGGTACAGACAGGAGTGTTGCCTCTAGGGAATGAAGCTCTGGATAACGTCTCTGTGTATAGTCCTACTGTGGCAGTTACTTCCTTGATACCTCACACTGAACAATGCCTATGGTGGGTTTATGTGTATGTGTGTATGCCATTAAAATGATTGCTTCTCATCACTCTTCCAGCCTGCAATCCTTCCAGCATACAAGATAACTCATGTAAAATATACTGTGTATTATATAGAATGTATGAGCTGGAAATATAAGTATAATTGTTGTTGTCCATTAGTTTACTCCAATTAGGGGAGGGGTGGTAGGGTTAGAAAGAAAGAAAGAAAGAAAGAAAGAAAGAAAGAAAGAAAGAAAGAAAGAAAGAAAGAAAGAAAGAAAGAAAGAAAGAAAGAAAGAAAGAAAGAAAGAAAGAAAGAAAGAAAGAGCAAATTACCAGAACGAAATACACAAAAGACAGATACATGATACATAGTGCGGCAGTAAGAAAAAGTATAAAAATACAAGAAGTCTGGAGTGCAAAACGCTATAAAAGGGCATTGCATATTATGAATGACTGAATATGTTAGGTGAAAAAATTATAAAATTATTGCAAGTTGATATAAATAAAAAACATTTGCATGGTTAACTATACAGGTCGATGGCAGAAAAGTATATTTAAATAGCTAAAAGTGTGTATGATATAAATGCGGGTAATAATATAGTTTACTTAATATAAAGTCTGGTTAATTGTACAGGTAAATAATTATTTGCATGGTAAAATTAACTGTACAGGTAAATGACAGGAAGAGATACTTACATGTACATAATATAATTTAGGGTAATAATAATAAATCCCTTAAAATACAGTCCTTAATACAGCCTTCCTGATCAGGTTATTTACCCGAGAAGCATCACCGGCCTTTATGTTGGCGCACTAGCACACCACTGCAAAAAAGACTGGTAGAAAGTATGCAGTAGTTTGCTGCACACGTTGAAGTACCTGAGCCTCCTCAGAAAGTAGAGTCGGCTCTGGCCCTTTTTGTACAGGGCCCCGGTGTTACCAGCCCATTCCAGCCTGCTGTCCATATGGACTCCCAGGAACTTGTATGACCCAGCCACTTCCAAATCCATCCCCTGTATAGGGACTGCAGTCGGTTGGGCCTTGATTCTCCTGAAGTCCACCACCATCTCCTTTGTTTTGCTGATGTTGAGCTGAAGGTGGTTCTGCTCACACCACACCACAAAGTCATTGATTGTGCTCCTGTACTCCTCTTGCACACCCCTGATGCTCCCTTCAATTGCGGAGTCATCCGAGAACTTCTGTAGGTGGCATGTTTCAGAGTTATATCTGAAGTCTGAGGTGTAGAGGGTGAACAGGAAGGGGGACAGGACCGTTCCCTGGGGGGTCCCTGTGTTGCTCACTGCCCGTTCTGACACACAGCTCTGTAGACGCACAAATTGTGGCCTACCGTTCAGGTAGTCCGTAACCCAGGAGACTAAGGGTGCTTCCACTTTCATCCTCTTCATCTTCTCACCCAGTAGCAGGGGCTGAATGGTGTTGAAGGCACTGGAGAAGTAAAAAAAAACATAACCCTCATAGTGCTACCTGCGTTGTCCAGGTGAGAGTAGGCCCTCTGCAGAAGGTAGATGATTGCATCATCCACCCCGATGTTGTGCTGTTATGCGAATTGCAGGGGGTCCAGTGATGTACACACCAGGGGTCTGAGGTGAGTGAGGACTAACCTTTCCAGGGTCTTCATGATGTGGGATGTTAGTGCTACAGGTCTGAAGTCGCTCAGGACAGTGGGGTGCGCCTTCTTGGGCACTGGGACCAGGCAGGATGTTTTCCACAGCACAGGGACCCTTTCTAGGCTGAGGCTAAGGTTGAAGGGGCGTTTGAGTATTCCACACAGTTGGTCAGCACAGACCCTAAGCACCCTTGGGCTCATGCTATCGGGGCCTGCCGCTTTCCACTGATGTAGTCTACTCCAGCTCTCTCTTCACTTGGTTGGTGGTGAAAGCCAGCCCAGGTGGGGAGGTGGGGGGGAAGGCGGGTGTTGAAAATCAGTCCAAAGGTGGGGGGGAAGGGAGGTGTTGCAGATCAGTCCAGAGGGAGCGGGGGTGGGGAGGGTTGTTAAAAAATGTATTCAGCTCATTGGCTCTGTCCTGGCTCCCCTCCGTCTCCCCACTGTTTGACTTTTGAAGCCAGTGATATTTCTCATACCATTCCACACCTCTCTCACCTGGCTCTGCCTCAGCTTGTCCTCCATCTTCTCCTTATACCCTCTCTTCCCCTCAGCATTCCGCAACTTCAGCTCCCTCTGGACGCATTTCAATTTGTCCCTGTCCCCCTCCTTGAAGGCACTCTTCTTCTCATTCAGCAGGGCCTTCAGGTCGCTGGTGACCCAGGGTTTATTATTTGGAAAACAGCGTACCTTCCTGGTGGGTACGGTGTTGTCTACACAAAAATTGATTTAGCCCGTTATGCAGTCTGTAAGTCCATCAATGTCCTCCCCATGAGCCTCACAGAGCACATCCCAGTCTGTTGTCTCAAAGCAGTCCTGTATGGCCTCATTTGCCTCCAGGGACCATCTCCTAATGGTCCTAGAGGTTGCTGCCTGCTGTTGGACCATAGGCCTGTAGAGTGGGGTGAGGTGGACAAGGATAGATAGATTTGACCACGTCTGTGTGTGCGTACATATATATATATATATATATATATATATATATATATATATATATATATATATATATATATATATATATATGTATATATATATATATATACAAAAAACGAATAATTTCTCTGAAATTATTTGAAACTGACAAAAGTAATTGGCATCTACCATTGTTTATTCCATATTTAGATTTGTTTTATTCAACATAATATTGTAAATAATAAAACAAATGAAAATGGCATGTGCAAAAATGGTGACCCTTAACCTAATATTTTGTTGCACAACCTTTAGAAGCAATCAATGCAATCAAATGTTTTCTGTAGCTCTCAACGAGACTTCTGCACCTGTTAACAGGTCATTTGGCCCACTCTTCCTGAGCAAACTGCTCCAGCTGTCTCAGGTTTGATGGGTGCCTTCTCCAGACTGCAAGTTTCAGCTCTTTCCATAAATGTTCGATAGGATTCAGATCAGGACCAGGGGCGCCGTATGGGTGGGAAAAGTTAGGATGATTCTAAGGGCCTGTGACTGACAGGGGCCCTAAAATATTATTCCAGCATTAGGTAAAAACATTTTGGAGCCCAATGTTATATATTTTCATGGGGCCCAAAATCCCTGGAGGCTCCCCTGATCAGGACCATAGAAGGCCACTTCAGAATAGTCCAATGTTTTGTTCTTATCTATTCTTGGGTGCTTTTGCTGTGTGTTTTTTGTCATTAACCTGTTGGAGGACCCATGACCTGCGACTGAGACAGAGCTTTCTGACACTGGGCAGTACGTTTCGCTCCAGAATGCCTTGATAGTCTTGATTTCATTGTGCTAAAGGACATTCTCCCAGAAGGATTGTGGCTTGTCAATATACATTTTAGCAAATTCCAGTCTGTCTTTTTTTTAAAGAAGATTCCTCCTGCGTCTTCTTCCATGGAGCCCACTTACCCTCAAAAAGCGACGGATGGTACGATCAGAAACTGACATACCTTCTCCTTGGAGTTCACCTTGTATCTCTTTGGCAGTAATCCTTGGTTCTTTTTCTACCATTCACACTATCCTTCTGTTCAATCTGGGGTCGATTTTCCTCCTGCGGCTGCACCCAGGGAGGTTGGCTACAGTTCCATGGAACTTAAACTTCTTCATAATATTTGCAACTGTTGTCACGGGAACATCAAGCTGCTTGGACATGGTCTTGTAGCCTTTACCTTTAACATGCTTGTCTATTATTTTCTTTCTGATCTCCTCAGACAACTCTCTCTTTTGCTTTCTCTGATCCATGTTCAGTGTGGTGCACACAATGATACCAAACAGCACAGTGACTACTTTTCTCCATTTATATAGGCTGAATGACTGATTACAAGATTGGAGACATGTGTGATACTAATTAAAGAAACAAATTAGTTTGAAATATCACTATAATCCAAATGTGTCCAGGTCATTTTAGAATTTCTTTGTAGAATAAGCAATAATTAATTAATAATGTACAGTACTTCTAATTCAATCTTTTCAGAAGCAGCAGGGTGTCAGTATTCCAGACAACGTGGAACCTTCCCTGAGGTTCTTCAATCACGTTAGGCGTGGCAAAGTAGAGAGAAAGTGTTAGAAAGCCAATATACTGTATGTTTGAGTGTTTAATGTATAAGAAACATGCCGCTGAATGCCACATGTGTTTGTAGGAAGATGGAATCAGATGTTACTTTTGCTTTATTCAATTATTCTTACAGGCATAATTATAATTTCCATCTCTGAGAGGGGAAACAGTACTGTGCAGCTCATTTATAACGTAGCCATTTATTCCTCGGAATATCATAATACATTGCTACCATCTAGTGCTTTAGGTAGAGCAAAGCAGAACAAAATGTGAAACGTGAAAGATTACTGTAAATACCATTGTGGAGCTAAGGGACATTGATATTTGTGCACTTTTTTGATTGGGTAAAATAGCATAATGTACAGTGCCAGTCAAAAGTTTGGACACACCTACTCATTCCAGGGTTTTTCTTTATTTTTACTATTTTCTACATTGTAGAATAATTGTGAAGACATCAAAACTATGAAATCACACACATGGAATCATGTAGTAACCAAAAAAGTGTTAAACAAATCAAAATATATTTTATATTTAAGATTCTTCAAAGTAGCCACCATTTGCTTTGATGACAGCTTTGCACACTCTTGGCATTCTCTCAACCAGCTTCACCTGGAATGCTTTTCCAACAGTCTTGAGGGAGTTCCCACATATGCTGAGCACTTGTTGGCTGCTTTCCCTTCACTGTGGTCCAACTCATCCCAAACGATCTCAATTGGGTTGAGGTCGGGTGATTGCGGAGGCCAGGTCATCTGATAAAGCACTCAATCACTCTCCTTCTTGGTCAAGTAGCCCTTACACAGCCTGGAGGTGTGTTGGGTCATTGTCCTGTTGAAAAACAAATGATAGTCCCACTGAGCGCAAATCAGATGGGATGGCGTATCGCTGCAGAATGCTGTGGTAGCCATGCTGGTTAAATGTGCATTAAATAAAAATAAAAGTGTCACCAGCAAAGCACCCACACTATCACACCTCCTCCTCCATGCTTCACGGTGGGAACTACACATGCAGAGATCATCCGTTCACCTACTCTGTGTCTCACAAAGACACGGCAGTTGGAACTAAAAATCTCAAATTTGGACTCACCAGACCAAATGACCGATTTCCCACCGGTCTAATGTCCATTACTCATGTTTCTTGTCCAAGCAAGTCTCTTCTTATTGGTGTCCTTTAGTAGTGGTTTCTTTGCAGCAATTCAACCATGAAGGCCTGATTCACACAGTCTCCTCTGAACAGTTGATGTTGAGATGTGTCTGTTACTTGAACTCTGAAGCATTTATTTGGGCTGCATTTTCTGAGGCTGGTAACTATAATGAATGTATCCTCTGCATCAGAGGTAACTGGGTCTTCCTTTCCTGTGGCGGTCCTCATGAGAGCCAGTTTCATCATAGGGCTTGATGGTTTTTGCAACTGCACTTGAAGAAACTTTCAAAGTTCTTGACATTTTCTCTATTGACTGACCTTCATGTCTTAAAGTAATGATGGACTGTCTCTTTGCTTATTTGAGATGTTCATGCCATAATATGGACTTGGTCTTAGGAAAATAGGAATATCTTCTGTATACCAACCCTACCTTGTCACAACACAACTGATTGGCTCAAACGCATTAAAAAGAAGGAAAGAAATTCCACAAATTAACTTTTAACAAGGCACACCTTTTAATTGAAATGCATTCCCAGTGACTACCTCATGGAGCTGTCATCAAGGCTACTTTGAAGAATCTCAAATACAAAATATATTTTGATTTGTTTAACACTTTTTTAGTTATACCATGATTCCATATGTGTTATTTCATAGTTTTGATGTCTTTGCTATTTTCTACCTATTAAGGTAGAAAATAGTTCTAATAAAGAAAACCTTTGACTGGTACTGTAATACAGTAATACACTGACATATTGACCAAATAAATACTCCACCAGTCTGAAATGATAGATTGATTCCTTTATATACCATAGTCCTGCACCACCTTCCAAAATATTATATTGAAACTATTGTACTCTGAATCTAAATGTTGTTTTGCCTTTTTCTCTTTTCTGTCAGGATAACACATATATGGATAACACATCATGTCTGTCCCTTACCAACTGAATACTGCTGTGAATGGAGTTTGGCCATTTTGAATGGTGTACATTGTGAAATAAAATAAGCATGTATTTTTTCAATTATCGTGTTTATTGATTACCAACCAAGAGCATTGTGCTTGACTAAAATGGAAGAATCATGTCTCCACCTTAAAACAATCCTTGCTGCTTGGTTCTGTGCATTCTGCAACCTCCTAAATTCACTTGCTGATGCATTTCCTCAGACCACAGAACAGTAGTTCACCTGACTTCCAATTAATGCTTGGGTTGTTTGCTTAAGAATCTTTCCAGGCAAATATTTAGCTATCCCTCTGATTATGCATGCAGTTTAAATTATTATTTGACATAGATTAGTTTATTGAGATGACCATGATAAGCAGTTGTCTAGCTGCATCCCTAGTAGTTTGGTTTCTGCCAATGCCAAAATTTGTATTCCCCCATACTTAATTGCATCCCATGCTGTGTTGGCCTTCTCCTGGTGGAACAGACCACCATAACCTTGGTTTTCTTGGTGTTCAAAACAAGTTTGTTCCGGCAAACCCAGTCCCTGATATTTCCCATATCTACTTGTAGAGCTTGCTGTACCTGTTGAACCAATTGTCTTGCTGTATAAATTGTAGTATCATCTGCAAATAATCCAGGGTTACTCCAAGCAGTTTAGTCACCTCAACTTGCTCAATTTCCACATTATTGATTACGAGATGTTACAATGCTTTTAGTTTTGGAAATATCTAGGACTTACTTATTCCTTAATATGTTTAACACCTCCTCTACTGACACCACTTGTAGACTAAAAGAGCAGTTTTTTTGCTCATAATATAATCATCAATCAATTGAAAAATAGCGTGGTTGTTTACATTACCGCTCAGTAAATTAGTAAAATAAATCTGCAAAATGATTGGCTGGTTTTGTTATCGTTCTCCCGTCAACCTCCACACTAGATGGGCACGATGCGAGAGATGTACCAAGTAAGCCCTTAACTGTATGACTTACATTTTTAAAAATAATTTTTACAATCAATAATAGCATTTTTGTAAAATTAATTAATTAATTTAACTGAATAATTAGGTAGTGTTTTATAATTGATAAGATGATGTTCTCTGGTATTTGAGGAAATCAGGATGCAAGAATGAAGATTACAATAGATGGAGATTTGATACAATATATTTAATTATACGGGCCCGGATTAAACATAGCAATCTGCATGTGAGTTGCCTCTTGCCATCAGAATGTAAGACAAAGGAAATGTTATATCTCATTTGGTCTACTGAGACCCAGGATGTGCTCACGTCTGGAATCCATCAGACTAGGAACCTCCCAAATCTGACACCTGATACTGATAGTATGTTTACAAAACAAATTCCCAATATAAGAACAGTGGTCCTTCAGACTTTTTGTCTCCCATTGTGACATGAGGATAGATTGAACACATTCCAAGATCCTGTGTAAACACGTCATATCAATAATTCTGTTGATCAATTTCTAGTTACGATTTGGCTGCTAATGTAAGGGTCTGACCGAGTCCAGGTCCCTGACTCCCTCTAGGGAGAGTGGGATGGCCACGGTCAGGTCCTGACACCCAGGGTTGGGTTATTGGTGATCCCCTAATTAGACACAGCTGTCTTGAGTTGTCTCTATTTGAGGATTCTATTTATGTGCACCGCACATCCACCTGCGTGTGGATCATTGCTTGTGTTTGTGTTACTTGTGTGCTTGTTTTCGGCACTAGCGCCACGGTAGTTTACGTTTATTGTTTGGTAGTGTTTTATTTGTAAAATAAAACATGTTTGCTGTGGAGGGTGCACAGCCACTGGTGGTGGGGAGCATCTGGGGCTCATCGACACCTGCGGGAGAAGATGAGCTCGTAACTGGACCAGCGTGGGGGCTTGGGACAGAGCCCGTAACAACGGAGTTAGAGGAGAGGAAGGACCGACCGTGGACAGCCCCGAAGGTCCCCCCGCCTCCAGCTATGGCCCAATGCCCAGAGGGACTCAGCCCTGGTTATTGAACCCCTGCCTACCCTGACCACTAGACTGCCTGCCCTCCTGTACTGTTCAGACTCAGCCCTGGTTATTGAACCCCTGCCTACCCTGACCACTAGACTGCCTGCCCTCCTGTACTGTTCAGACTCAGCCCTGATTATTGAACCCCTGCCTACCCTGACCACTAGACTGCCTGTTCCACTGTACTGTTCAGACTCAGCCCTGGTTATTGAACCCCTGCCTACCCTGACCACTAGACTGCCTGTTCCAATGTACTGCTTGGACTCTGATCTGGTTGATGAACTACTTCCTGTCCCTGACCTGCCCTTTGACTATTCCCTTTATTATAATAAATATCTGCCTCCTGAGTCTGCATCTGGGTCTCACCTTGTATCATTATAAGATCATATCTATGCAGATTCTAGATATATGTTTTCTAGATCCTATCTATGGGGATCCTAGATATAGGTTCCCTAGATCCTAGATAACTGTTCCCTAGATTCTAGATAAAGGTTCCATAGATCCTACACTGGTCCTAGATATAGGTTATTTAGATACTATCCGCCCATGAAGACTGTACTGCCGTTATATAATCAATTTCATATTTTCTGAAAGATGAAATCCACATCCTGATTGGCTTTTCCTTCTACCCAGTCATGGATGAACTTCTTTACGATGCCAGTGATGCCCTTCTTGCCACTCTCTCCATTTCTTTCTTCTGTCCAGGTAAGGGATTGAAGATGTCATTGCAGTTGACTGGAGTGTCTGACGATGTTTTTCTCCTGGAAATCTCCTCAATGAATTCAGTCTGCCAGACCTCATGTTCATTATTAACCACGTTACTCTCTTCCTGTGTGTAGTGGCGTTACCCTTACAAATCCAAACTTCTTCAGACTGGCTTTATGTTCCTCTTTAACTCGCTGTGTGATATCATCTACTGGAAAGAGCAACTCATTTTAAAAACCTTAAAAAGTAAAGTTACAAGAGAACTTTGTGTGCGTGTTTGTTTGTTTGTGTTTGCATAGTGGAGCTTTTGATCACTGGGGAAATGATAGTGCTTCTATCCTGAACTGTGATGGTAAACTGATGACTGGAGGCTGGTCTGTTAACCTTTTACTGCAGTGGGCTAAATCAGGGTCACACAGAGTGATGCTTGGTAGTCTTAAACAAATCTACTTTGAAACAAAGTATACATCTCACACACATGTTTATGTACCATGTCAGATATAGAGTTGTAATGTATTACATTTTGAGTATGCATCCCAATAAATCACTTAATATAAATCACAGAAGACAAAAATCTAACAAAACGTTAGACATTGAAACACCTGATTTCTGACAGGTTTTTAAAAAATAAAAACAATGTTTATTAGAGAGAGAGAGAGAGAGAGAGAGAGAGAGAACTGGTGCTACAACATGGAGATACAACTTTGACATGAAGCATTTCAGGGAATTCAGTCTCAACTTTGGTCCTTGTACATCACACCACTGTTTAGATTGTTATGCTCTTCTCTCTTCCCTTCAGTGTCCCCTTCTTTTCTTCTCCCTTTACTTTCCCCATCTTTTGTTACACAGGCAGGTGTTGAAAAGCAACAGCCATATGCTACTTTTTGAATGTGGCATCGATTTAACAGCAAAACATGAATTGGCCTAAAGATGGCTTAAGATGAAAGATGACTTTAAAGTGTTTACTGAGTAAAGATTATTACCTTTCTGGTAAACAGATACAGTTGCGGCCAAATATATTGGCATATATATATTTTTTTTCCAATAATTCTGGCAGTGGCAGATCTTGACGATGGTCTTCCACAGCTGACAGGGTGTTGAGGCCGTTCAGAAAAGCAATAGTAGTGCAGGGAGTGTCGATGGTACAGGGAGGGAGGATAGACAGGCCCGGAGCTCTTCATCAGGCACCTTTGGCGTATCCTCCTCCTCTGTAGGTTGGCTGGATCATCAACCATCAAAAGTGTAGCCTAAAGTTAAGGCTATCTTACAAACTAATGTAACAATTAACCTTAAAATAAGTAACACATTCATGGCCACATTTTGAGAATACTGTTACTAAATGTCTTCTTATGTAATCATAGAAAGGCGTGCATGCTCAAGAGAGCATGCAGAGGTTGGAGGTCTGTGCAGGTCTCTTCACAATTGCTGTGATAATCTGTGCAGAATCTTAAACAGCATTGATCACTTGCACCATGTGCTTTAATGTAATCTCAACTGCAATCCAGGTCATTTGGTTGTGCTATTAGATTAAGCACAGTGATAACATATTAAATTGTATAAATAAATGAAATATCTGACAGTGTATACACATGTATTCCTGTGCACCTGCCTGCCTGTTACAAAGGGGCCTGGTTTATTAACAATATGCCATGCGATCTCTTGCACAGTTGCAGTTCCATCAAAGACATTTATAACTAATCCTTCTACATATGGTTCCATGGGTATTACAGTCTGCCATCAAACATCAACAATAGCCACTGCTCCATAATCCACCACCAACCACTCAACTTGAATCTGATTTTCTAACTTGCTCTATTTTAATGGATAGACATATTTTAAAGTTTAGGTGGCTAATTAGCACCAATACATTTTATCTCTGCATTTCTTTCATAAAGCATTTGAAAATCATTTGCTAGAAGATTTAGTAACTATCCACATTTTGTCGACATGTTGATTTGTCGACATGTTTCAGCTAGTTAAGCTACCTAACTTAAAGACGTGGTGACAGTGTGTGGTAAAGAACTAGCTAGCTGTTAAATTAACACATCAGTTGAATCAAAGTTACCGGGCATAAGATGTTGATTTATCTGTGGCCAATGACAATGAGCCTTCTTGGGCAGGCACTTCTACTATAAATCAATTGGAACACCGAAGAGGGGCTTTTGCTGGCTAGCTCTCCTAGCAGGTGCTGCGGTGACGTAGTGTCCCGATGAGTGACAGCACCCTGGCCCAAGCATTTTGAAGCTGCCGTACTCAACGAAAATTGACCAAAACAACAATACAATGGAAACCGACCTCATATGCTTTATTAGATCAAGCATTTTTTGTATAAAATGAAATAGGTTCTAACCATAAGTTTATTATTCCTCTGTATTTGGAATAGTGTCTCTGCTTCACTGCTCCTGCCATCTCTGCACCACTACTGTCCATATCAGTCCCTTAGCCTCAGCCTTGTTCATTGGCACTTCCACTTCCTCTTTCCAAAGGGACCGTTTAACCAGCACATCTACTTCCTCATTCCCTTCCACCTCCACGTGGACTAGACATTGCCTTACTGGGTGTGCTTGTTTTGTTTGGTTTTAGTTGTGTAAAGTAACACATGCGCAGAACATTAGGTTGTTTAGTGCACCGGAACAAAGTGTCCTGAACACAGATTGTGCAGCCACTCTGTTGTTTTTATTGAGAGAATGACAAATGATACTCTCGAAAATATGGAAAAATCCAAAACGGAGGCTCAGATACAAATATATACATTATTTATTCAGAATGATTCATTATGTATTTATTTTGTTGTTAATATCCCCCCGAAAATTAAAATATTTTGACCCCTAAGTGCACCAATAGGGGTAATTTTGAACCCAAATTGGAAATTATGGCAAAATGACATTTTCTGTCAAACAGTAAACCTTTTTCTTTAATTAAGCTTTAATTAACCCTTTGTAAATTGTTTAAATCCCAAAAATATTCATATTTTTTTATTTACACACATTTATAGTAAAATATTATGTTTAAAAAAATAAAAAATGTGTATGTTTTTCATACAGTTATTTTGATCAATAGAAGTTTCATTCCAAATCTCTATATATCCTAATTTGCTTTTATTGTCAAAAAGAACCATCTAATCATGGTATGGAGTTGTTCAATTGAATCCACATTTTCAGCTTTTTTCACATACAACTAGTATACAAAAGAGAGATTATATATATATATATATATGTATATATATGTATATATATGTGTGTGTGTGTGTGTGTATGTATGTATATGTGTGTATATATATATATGTGTGTGTGTATTGTTACGTCCCTCTCGCTCTCCCTGTTTCCTTCTGTTCTGACTCTGTTTTCCAGTTTGGACACAGGTGGAGCTGATTGGGTCGTTAGCTCCTGGGTTGATTCAGGTGTTGATATAAATCCCATTGTTCAGACCTGACTGTCGCTCTCTCAGCCTGCACCCTGTTTTTGTGGTTTGTAGTATTTTTGGGTCTACTTTTTGGTTAGATGCACCATTCAACACTTACACCTTATATTCATTCCACTTGCATCCAAACACCACCACTACACTCTTCATGTCCACTTTCACACCTCACAGTTACTATTGTTTGTATAGTTTTGTTTTGTTTAGTTATTTAATAAATATCTGTTACACCCTTAACTCTGTCAACGTGTGGACTCTCTTGTTTGTCACTCTCTATGAGCCGGGTTGTGACAGTGTGTATATATATATATATATACAGTGGGGAGAACAAGTATTTGATACACTGCCGATTTTGCAGTTTTTCCTACATACAAAGCATGTAGAAGTCTGTAATTTTTATCATAGGTACACTTCAACTGTGAGTGACAGAATCTAAAACAAAAATCCAGAAAATCACATTGTATGATTTTTAAGTAATTAATTTGCATTTTATTGCATGACATAAGTATTTGATACATCAGAAAAGCAGAACTTAATATTTGGTAGAGAAACCTTTGTTTGCAATTACAGAGATCATACGTTTCCTGTAGTTCTTGACCAGGTTTGCACACACTGCAGCAGGGATTTTGGCCCACTCCTCCATCCAGATCCTTCAGGTTTCGGGGCTGTCGCTGGGCAATACGGACTTTCAGCTCCCTCCAAAGATTTTCTATTGGGTTCAGGTCTGGAGACTGGCTAGGCCACTCCAGGACCTTGAGATGCTTCTTACGGAGCAACTCCTTAGTTGCCCTGGCTGTGTGTTTCGGGTCGTTGTCATGCTGGAAGACCCAGCCATGACCCATCTTCAATGCTCTTACTGAGGGAAGGAGGTTGTTGGCCAAGATCTCGCGATACATGGCCCCATCCATCCTCCCCTCAATACGGTGCAGTCGTCCTGTCCCCTTTGCAGAAAAGCATCCCCAAAGAATGATGTTTCCACCTCCATGCTTCACGGTTGGGATGGTGTTCTTGGGGTTGTACTCATCCTTCTTCTTCCTCCAAACACGGCGAGTGGAGTTTAGACCAAAAAGCTCTATTTTTGTCTCATCAGACCACATGACCTTCTCCCATTCCTCCTCTGGATCATCCAGATGGTCATTGGCAAACTTCAGACGGGCCTGGACATGCGCTGGCTTGAGCAGGGGGACCTTGCGTGCGCTGCAGGATTTTAATCCATGACGGCGCAGTGTGTTACTAATGGTTTTCTTTGAGACTGTGGTCCCAGCTCTCTTCAGGTCATTGACCAGGTCCTGCCGTGTAGTTCTGGGCTGATCCCTGACCTTCCTCATGATCATTGATGCCCCACGAGGTGAGATCTTGCATGGTGCCCCAGACCGAGGGAGATTGACTGTCATCTTGAACTTCTTCCATTTTCTAATAATTGCGCCAACAGTTGTTGCCTTCTCACCAAGCTGCTTGCCTATTGTCCTGTAGCCCATCCCAGCCTTGTGCAGGTCTACAATTTTATCCCTGATGTCCTTACACAGCTGTTTGATTGAGTGTGTGGAGTCCGTTTGATTGAGTGTGCGGACAGGTGTCTTTTATACAGGTAACGAGTTCAAACAGGTGAAGTTAATACAGGTAATGAGTGGAGAACAGGAGGGCTTATTAAATAAAAACTAACAGGTCTGTGAGAGACGGAATTCTTACTGGTTGGTAGGTGATCAAATACTTATGTCATGCAATAAAATGCAAATTAATTATTAAAAAATCATTCAATGTGATTTTCTGGATTTTTGTTTTAGATTCCGTCTCTCACAGTTGAAGTGTACCTATGATAAAAATTACAGACCTCTACATGCTTTGTAACTAGGAAAACCTGCAAAATCGGCAGTGTATCAAATACTTGTTCTCCCCACTGTATATATACAGTGGGGAGAACAAGTATTTGATACACTGCCGATTTTGCAGGTTTTCCTACTTACAAAGCATGTAGAGGTCTGTAATTTTTATCATAGGTACTCTTCAACTGTGAGTGACGTAATCTAAAATAAAAATCCATAAAATCACATTGTATGATTTTTGGTTGGTAGGTGATCAAATACTTATGTCATGCAATAAAATGCAAATTAATTATTAAAAAATCATACAATGTGATTTTCTGGATTTTACAGACTTCTACATGCTTTGTAAGTAGGAAAACCTGCAAAATCGGCAGCGTATCAAATACTTGTTCTCCCCACTGTGTGTGTGTGTGTGTGTGTGTGTGTGTGTGTGTGTATATATATGTGTGTGTGTGTGTATATATATGTGTGTGTGTGTATATATGTGTGTGTGTGTGTGTATATATATGTGTGTGTATGTATATGTATGTGTGTGTATATATATATATATATACTGTGTATATATATAACTATATATATATATGTATGTATGTATGTATGTGTGTATATATATATATATATATATATATATATATATATATATATATATAGAACTATATATACAGCGGGTGAAATAAGTATTGAACACGTCACCATCTTTCTCAGTAAATATATTTCCAAAGGTGCTATTGACATGAAAGTTTCACCAGATGTTGGTAACAACCCAAGTAATCCATACATACAAAGAAACCAAAACAAATTAAGTTATGTGTAATAATGTGAAATGACACAGGGAAAAAGTATTGAACACATGAAGAAAGGGAGGTTCAAAAAGGCATGGAAAGCCAAGACAACAGCTGAAAACTATCAGTAATTAAAAAGCAATCCAGCCCCCTGTCAGTGCAAATATCAGCTGGTTCAGTCCCAACTGATTGCCTACAAAAAGGTCTCATTGCCAAGGTGTCACACACAAGAACACATCTCATGATGGGTTAAAGCAAAGAGCTGTCTCAAGACATTCGCAACCTAATTGTTGCAAAACATAATGATGGCATTGGTCTAAGCTTCTGAATGTTCCAGTGAGCACTGTTGGGGGCCATAAAAAGGAAGTGGAAAGACAATCATTTCACCATAAATTTGCCTCGACCAGGTGACGTGTTCAATACTTATTTCACCCGCTGTATATATATATATATATATAAAACTATATACATATAACACAGAAATCATCTTAAATAATTTTTATGTCTAACAAGTTGCATAACAAAGTCAAAACATTTCACAAGGATAAAAAAAGGGTATTTATTCCAGAGGTGAGCAACATTTTTGTATTTTATACTATAATAAAAAAAGAAATTATTAATTCTATACACAGTCATCTATTGGGCAATGGTTGTTGATTGATTTGATTGGTTGAAGGAGAGGCCAAACGGGACTCCATTAGAAGAACTTGGTGGGGTCGGAATTGTTACACATCTGGACGTGGACGTGAGAAGTGATCCCTGGGTAGACACTCTGCATGGGCAGCAGGGTCCCAATCTTCTGGCCCTTCTTCACCACCCCAGAGTACTTGTCAGGCTTCACGTAGAACATCTTAAAGCACAGACCTAGAAAACAGAGACAACCACAGTGTCAGTCAATCAATCGATCAATCAATCAATCAATCAGCCAATCGATTCAATAGTTGATTAATCAACCATTACGCAATTATATCCCATAACTTCTTCCAGTATCCATTCCTCCATGTGACATATTAGTTGCCAGTATACCTCAGTGAAACAATAGTCAGAATATTGGGATAGAGGACAGCTTAAAAACGCGTCACTTCGATACAGCCACGACCAAACGTGACTTTTTTGTAGCTGATTAGGAGAACTTACGCAGCAGGTAAGGAGAATTAACGTAGCAGGTTAGGGGAATTAACGTAGCAGGTTAGGGGAATTAAGTTGAGGTTAAGAAAAGGGTTAGGGTTAGCGAAAATGATTTCCTAACCTGTTACGAAAATCACTTCGAGTGAAGTGGTTTGGTTTTATGGAGTCACTTCGGGATACAGTGCATATTAACAAGCATAGCATTAACTTAACTATTTATCTTTACAAATTATTCAGGATAGACACTGACCCTCTCCACTGAGATTGATCCCATCGTTGATGGCTGCCTTCTTCGGGTCTGTGTAAACGATCACTTTCCCGTTGAGCTTCACGTCAAATGGAGCGTACACTGTGGCCCCATCATTACACACAATGTCCAGGCCCTGATGCACACGGCCTCCTCTGGACATAGAGATAAGAAAGGGTTAATGCTGGGGGATTCACAAAGTATCACAGCACTATGGTATCTTTTCATTATTTTCTGTCATAAAGTTTTGTACTGTACACAGTAAGAGCATGGTCTCAGATCAAATGTATATTATCAATATTGTATTAATGGGTTCTTAGATTTAAATAATTATCATGGAATGTGGTTAACATTTTACCAACTGAAGTATGAGGTTAATTAAAATAAAACCAAACCAAACTGATACATCAAAATACATGCCACAAATACTGTACATACAGACACACACACACTTGACATACCTTCGTGCACCGTAGTGTCCTTGTCCCCATTTGTCCCCTGTCCTCCTCCTGTTACTGGAGTTGCCGCTGCACAGCTGACCAAACTTGACCATCTCACACTCTGACAACACAGCTAGAGATGGGATGGACACGAGATATACTGATTAAGGAGGAAAAACACTAAACTAAGATGTCAAAATTATATTGAACAGAAACTGCACTCAGAACCAAATCGCATGTGCGAGCTGGCCAGCTACTTGATTTGATATTTAAAATCAAGTAGCTCAAATGACAATGTGATAGATATTGCAACGGATTGACCTAATAGTTGAATGAATATGTAATTTTGGGTTATTCTTACCTATAAGGACCACAGTAAACAAAAGAACATCAGTCTTCATGTTGAAGCCTTAGGTGATGCTTTCACTCAAGGAGAAACGCTACAAGAAGGTCTTGCTCAGCTTCAGTCTGCTTCTTACTGCATAATGTCTGTCCTTAAATACTTCATGAAGTGAAACTTTCCCACAATGCACAACCTTGTTTCACTCTCTTTACACAGAGGGGAAAACCCAGAATTTGGAAATGCTTTGTTTACTTTGTGAAAGCCTGGAAAAAAAGAAAAAAAAATCCTTTATTGTTGTTGCATTGTCGAGAAGGAACCTGCAATTAAGCATTTCTTTGGACTTTAAACTTGAAGCCTGTCCCTGACCTTTACCTTTTTCTTGGCAAATAAGGTCTGTTTAAAGAAAAAGGTTGACAAATTATGACGTTTTGGTCAACTATCACTTTAAGCAATGAATATACTCCATTAGAGAATAAATGTAAACTTTATTTCAGAAATAATTGCCTAACACATGGTGTATATATTACTATAATGCATAGATATAACAAAAAACACATAATAGACTTTGACCTGTAAATGTGATCATGTTCAAGTGTATCGGTTAGTATGTAAAGCACCTGGTTATACAGTAAGAACCCATCTAAGGTTTCACAAATCAGTTTTACATAATTGACCCTTCGCTAAACACCGCCCAATCAGAGCTTTTCTCAAAAAATCCTCATGTTGTCTATGGGCTACAGGCAGGGATGCTTCCTTTATATTTTTTACTACATAGAAACACGTCATTTTCACATATGCTGATGTTGGGGTGGTGCTGGAGATGATGAATATAAAGCTGAAAACTTTTGACATTTCCCTTTAACAAGTCAGCTAGCTAACTTTGTTAGGCTACATGTTGTATCACAAATATTTAGCTGGCTATCTGATAAAATACATAATTCTTTCAGAACTTGTTGATGGGAAGCCAAGACTTCAGTATCCAAATCCAGCTGCTGCTGCTGCTACTGCTGGAGGAGATGCATTCATACGATGCAGGCCACCTCCCCCAAAAAATATTGTAATATGAGTTTTAACCAAACCTAACCTACATTACCAAATGTTGACAGACACTAAGGGGAAGTTTATCCTTTATATGGATGTTTTGTATATAAGTTATACACAATTTACATAACTCATACATAACTACACAACTTAGTGCAATCACAAGTAAAACGAAGGCAACAGATGTTTGATTTACAAATAATTTGACTCCAAACAATATAACCTTAACACTAAATTAATAACTGAATGAATAACACACTACATGTCTCAATTACTTTGCAAAGTTCAATCAACAAATGCCAGAACTAGATTTTGAGATTACAATATTATTGTGAAGCGTAGGGTGCACATGAAAAGGGCAATAGACAAAACTAAGTTTAAAATAGTATCTCGCAAGATCCCTAATTCCAGATTAAGAAACATGAACCGGATATGGTTTGTGGTTAACATGCTGTCCAACTTAAAGCCACAGAATTCTTATTAAAAAGTAGACTAGTCCTCACACACCCATGCACACAGACAGACAGACATCTGTATAGGTATTATCAACCTGGTCTCAGAGCATTTCATATTATTATGTATGTAACTCCGAGACATTCTATTTAGTATGTTATGTTTCGTATGGTATGTAATAATTTGTGGATGTCCATTAACCATTTCGTATGATATGTTGCAAATTCTCGAAACGTACACTATGCTACGCATTTGCTAAACGTACTAAACAGTATGTTATGAAATTGCAAAACGTATGATATGTTACTAATTCTAGCTAGGAGGCTAGGTGGCTAACTTTAGCTAGCTGGCTAACGTTAGCTAGGCTAGGGGTTAAGGTTAGAGTTATGTTTAGGAGTTTGTTAAATGGTCCCGTGTGACTCAGTTGGTAGAGCATGGCACTTGCAATGCCAGGGTTGTGGGTTTGATTCCCACGGGGGACCAGTAAGAATAAATATGACAATGTATTCACTCACTACTGTAAGTTGCTCTGAATAAGAGTGTCTGCTAAATTACTAAAAGGGTTAAGATTAGGGGAAGGGGTAGGGGAGGGGTTTGCTAGCATACTTAGTAGTTGCTAAATAGTAGTTGAAAAGTTGCTAAAATGCTCAAGTTGTCTGTGATGATATTTATATTTGCAACCTATGGATTGCTAGACGTTCACATTATATGCCCACCCATCTTCATCTGTTACTTCTGACACTTTCCTGAGAACATAAAAATACAGCCATGGAGGTGGAAACATTTGATGACATCTGTTTATGCGCACCCTACTGTTTCTGCTGCTAACCATAGATTTGTGCCTATACAGTAAGTACCTGCCCACATCTAAAACATGGGTTTCTTTGGTATGTAACAGTTAAAGATATAATGGACTTTCATCTGTGTTATAATATCCTCTTGTGGTTGAATTGGTTATTACATGCATGAGACGTAAACAATACATTCACATGTAGCTCACCAGTTATAACTGCAGTAGACTGGTCTTCTCTTCCGGTTCACTTTAGCCTTTGCCTCCAAGACCGCTGTAATAGGCTTGGCATCAATCTTCTTGCCTCTTGGTTTATGCCACTGTTGTTTCTCTGTCATGATAACGTTGAGGGAGCGCATGTCACCTGAGCATGCATAGAAGTAGGCCTACCTGGCCTGCTGCATACAAATTTATGAAAGTGCCCATTTGGCAATGTCTGATTTCTGATTGTCTTAATTCAACACGTCCACCACTAATAAGCTGAGCACCTCACATTGTAAATTAAGTGGGGGTTTTTCATACATTGCAAATGATAGTTCCTCAGTATTTGAAAAATCTTTCCAACACTCCCGGCCTCGATAATCCCCAAGCCTCGGTGTGAAAGACAAAAATATCATGATCTGATGATCTCATGTATCCAGTTGGAAACAGCTGTCTATCCCGAGCTATCGGTTCCGAGCTCACTTGCGGGGGAAACTCTGAGGGCCCGGAATAGGCTAGTTGATACAACATTGCAAATTTGCTAGCGACAGTTTTGGGCCTGATCCATTGGATGATTTAATACAATGTTGCACCTCACTAGCAATCGCTCAAGGCAAGAGAGATAGAAACGGAGGCAGACAGGTGGAGTAGAGAGATGAATGTGACTGAAAGAACATGAATTTTGATCGTATTTTCTACCGTTTTTATTTGTTGGCTTTAGGTCTATGTATTTTACTTAGTTTGACGATGGAAGTTCTACTGCTGCATTTACTCACATAGGGTGTTCCGTGAAGAAAATGTGTCAACCTATGGATATCAAAGGCCAAACTAGAGAGGTAAAGCTGTGGTGGAAAATAGGAAACCACTAGTCTAGTTTTTAGTCGGAGTTAGGGTTTTGGATCAATGCTACTCGAGAAATCCGTTTTACGTCTCAAAGGAAAATCTGGAATGATTTGGAGGAAAGTGTAGAGTCGGTGAGAGTCACAAGAAGTGGTCTTATTTCGATTTTTTGTATGTCTGCTGAGCAGAATAAGCGTGTTTTAAGGCAAAAAAATATATCAGTATGGAATGTTTCCTGTATGGATGTTCGTAGCAGGGCGCCTATCAAGGGGGCTATTTCTGGGGTGGCGCAAGCAATAAAGTCAGAGGATATTACTGAAGACATCGATGGAGTAGTTGGTGCACGTCGACTGACCTGTATGGTGGACGTCAAAAATATATTAACTTCATCCATGCTACTGTTCTTTGATGAAGTCTCTCCCTTCTCATATAAAGTCAGGATTCATGAGATACCCTGTAAGAGTTTTTGTGCACAAGCCCCTTCAGTATCATAAATGTGAAAGATTTGGTAATGTGTCAAGTGTGTGCAGAAGGGAAGAGTTTCGTGCGCCAGATGAAGTGAAATGCTGCAACTGTGGAGGTGAACATGCGCCTGAATTCCTGGAGTGCCCTGTTAGGGTAAAGGAGAATGAGGTGGCAACGTTAAGGAGTGTCTTCATCGTCTCCTATATGAAGACGATAAGAACATTTGAAGGAACGGGTGGTGGGGAAAAAACAATGGTAGTGGAGCCACCACGACCAGTGAAGGTTTCTCATCAACCAAGGGATAGTGAAATGCTGCATGTTAAAAACGTGAACTTTGTATTATTTATTGCAATGATCATAAACTGTACAGCACAAGCTGAGAAGAAGTCTAAGAAAATTGCAATCATTGTGAATATAGCTGAACATTTTTGGGGTCTTTGTGATTTCCCAGCCAAGGCTGTGCAAGAAATCCTGTCTGTGAATGTTCCGCCATTACAGGCCCCTGAGCCTGCGTAGAGATGTATTTTGGAGTGGACTGTGAGTGAAAAAGTGGGAGGGGTTTTGTTAGTTGACTTGTTAAATGTTGTATTTTGTCGTTTCCCCCTTTCCCACAATTATATTTTAGTTTGTTATTCAATACCCTGTCCAGCTGGTGGCGGTAATGCACATTAACATTGGATGCCAACCGCCGTTAAACCCCATCGAAGAAGAAGAAGATATAAAATGGCCCTCCAACTGATTAGTCTAGGCGTCAGCCCTTGACGTGGTAAGCTTGTAGTGGATATTTCATCTTGTCTCTACAGAGATCCAGAGTGTAGATCACCATGGCAACATGCGAGCAGTAACCTGTGGAGCTAGCATAGAACGGTATATTTTGGGGGGGCGAGGGCGTTGGTTGTTTACGTTAGCATGTCCGCTAGCTACAGCTGATGATTTTGAGATCTACCCTGCAGTACAGGAACTATTTTGCTCCTTATTTCATCCGCCTCTGCCTCGATGGTCAGCTGGTGGAGTTTATCCCTCTTCCAATGTGACCGGTAGGCTATTGCCCCTAGTCCTCCTGCTTGTTGCGTTGCGCTCCTGCGTTAGTTTTATTTAGTGTATATAACCTTCAATGGCATATTGAATGGCCCTTTGTCTGCTCCTATCTGATTATATGTGATGGTTGTCTCAAAGATACTGAGTACCTATTTTGGGAGTTCCCTTAGTGTTATTGCTATGCGTTTCTCCATGTTGGCAGGAAAATAAAAGGCTAAACTTGTCCGAGTTAACAACAGTAACCAAGGGGGGGCGGGGCTTAGCGAAAGGTTAATTACTGTAACAATACTGTGCTAATAATTTCACTGCTTCTGAATCTATTTTTCACAACATAAATTAAATCTTAATTACTTAACAAAACGTCTTGTAGTTTGTCGTTGTGTGGTTTAACAATACATATTTTATATTGTACAAAACAACATAACATTATATTTGCAGCATATACCTGCCTAAATATAACACAGACAAATTTCATCAATGAATAAACATTTTACACCATGCTGCCTAGTTTAAGCCACGTAACGTTTCTAACTGACAGTGTTCACATCAGTTTCATCACCCTCCTCCTCTTCCTCTTCCTCATTTGTCTCTTTCACTGGCTGGACACAAGAAAATAGAAAAACAACACATGAGAAAGACTTGAGTGCAAAACTTTGATAGAATAAGGGAGTAACACTTTCTTTTAACAGACGTGTATTGACGTGCAAATGCTCCTAGGAAGTGGTAAGCTGGTAATGTTTCAATCAAAGACTATCCAAATAAAGTGTTACCACTATTAAAGCTCTAACTTACCGTGCGTCTGGATGCCCTGGGGGAGGATTTTGGGGACTCCTTCGGTGGACGCTTCGGGCTGTCCTGGTTTTTGACATTGGTCTGCATGGCCATGCTTGCCCTCTTCATGGTCCTGTGTCGGTATAACCACATTGTCGCAGTGACCACTGCTAGGAAAGTGACCAGAGCACCAGCCATCACTGCAGTGGATATGTCTAAGGGAGATGAGAAAGGACTTATTTCAAATGTATACTTTGTTTGTCAGGCTTTTAGAGTGTTATGCGCTTAACTTTAGACAAATCGTCTGTGCATATGACCTCAGAAGATTAGCATTCTCTCACCATCACTCATTGCGTCCATTGTGCCATCAAACAGAGCAAGACGAGACTACTGTCACCTGCAAAGGCTGAAATAGGTATAAATGACAGGTAAATCACAATGTATTAACAGTCACATGATGCATAACTCTGTATGCCACAAGTATGACAAAAAGTGAGACTTCATGACACATGCTGGAGGTTATTTTTTCATGACAAACGCTACAGTTTATCTCTGTTATCTCTGTTTTTCAGTGAATGCATCAGTAGCATCATCCATAACATAGTAATAACAATAATAATAACAGCTAGTACAAAGGGCATCCAATCTTAAATTGAACGTATGACAGCAGCTCTTTGCAGCCGCATTGACGTCAGTAGGAGTAAGCGCAGACGTGGCATATGCAGAGGGCCCTTAATATGATCAAAATGTGCTGAAGCTCAACTTCTCCACTAGATGTCGGGCTACACCACCTTTGTTTCTGGCATGTATTGGTTCTTCATGTAATTTCACCTCTGTTTTACCACTTAGCTAGATATTTGAACTGCAATCAATCAAACCAACTAAGAAGTGATGAAATGTAAACCTTGTTACCATTCATCAAATCTTGACCAGTATTGTTTCTGTTACCCACAAATACTTACATAAGGGCCAGTGTTCATGATTTAGTGACAGATTGCAGTTTAGATGTTCCATTTGTTCCATTTACTTTTTAGTCATTTAGCAGACACTCTTATCCAGAGTGACTTACAGTAGTGAGTGCATACATTTTCATACAGGTACCCCATGGGAATCAAACCCACAACCTTGGTGTTTCAAGCACCATGTTCTACATGGGGTACTATTGTATTACCACTTTGCTTTAGGTCATTTCTATTTAATTGTACTTTCACTGGCCACCACAACCACCCTTACAATAGGTCAAAACCTCATCCAAATGTAATTCTGGTTTCAGTTTAGGCTCCTGTGTTCAGACACTGGGTTCCCTATTTTTTCAATGTTGAACACAATTTTCATGAGAAAATAAATTACCTTTGAGAGGCTTTTTGGAGAATCAATAGAAACGACATGGGGGAGTTACTCTGGGGATTCTGTGAATTGATAAACCTAATTATCTGGGTTTTTAATGGCCATGCTACGGCTAAGGCATTTCAGACCATTAGGGGAAGAAACCATTAGCCTCACAGGTCATTTAGCCTCCATTTTGTCAGCCCACTCTGAGGCTGGTAATGTCTGCTATGGGTTTGCCAAAGCTAACCCTGTTGACATAGAGAAAGTCCATTGATAGGTCGGGTAGTAAAGAGTGTGCATCCTAATTGCTCTAATACACAGGCACACACACACGTACACACACAGAATGCATACGCGCAAACATAGAGGTATGAATATGTGTGTAAACATTCTTTGTCCTATACATACTGTACAGGAAGTGCCCGTACAAGTGTGTAAACACACTAACATCCCTCCCTCATTTAGTTACCGAGTACAATGAATAATTCTTTGCCATTTTGACCAAACTTACTTGTATAGATTATTCAGATTTGCTTTGTTTCACATCTATAGCTACCCTTCTCAGCTTCCATTTGGATGACGCTCAGCAATTTCAGAGGAAATAAAGACATGCTGAAGTTTATAATCTATTGTAGTTGATGTCGTAGGTTCAATCAGTATCGCTGGTCTGAATGGATAGCTCGCTTTACTTCTTTCAGTAAGCACAATACAATTCACATTGCTTCCTCTTCCATGTGCATAGTGGGAATGTACAGTATACGTTAGTGTTTAAAAACTTGAACATCATCAGCATAGCGTCATGTCTCTATAAATCTTGGGATGTATTTGCACTGTAGGTCAAACTTACCCATGTTCTCTTACTTGCTGTGTTACAGCAAAAGTTAACAACAACCCTCCACCTCCCCACCCCCACCATCTAAGGCCCGTCATTGACCACTTACTCCCAGATGGGGAGATTTCGATGCCAGCTGCCCTGCATAGGGCTACCTGCCATTAAAGCATCTGGCTCTGAGGATCATCCCTCAGAGACGAGGCCATTCTCTAAACTATTTTAATACATGTTTATACTTGCACTTGGTCAAACCGCAAAGGAGAACTTGGTACCAACCTATTCTCAAACATGCTCTTACAGTGTTTCAGATGCCCACACCTATGTAGATGTGAAAACATTTTTTTTTAAACAAATGGCTTTCTTTGTATGTCAGACTATGTTGCAAATGAAAATATTCCATTAGACACATGCAGAAATAGTTATCAATATCAGTATTTTCAAAGTTTATGAACAAAAACAACATACCTAGTCAAACGTATTGTAATCCCAATGAAGACAAATGTTATTATTCTGGTTTAGACCCACCCAACAGACGCTTCGACTGGTTTCACTAGTTTATCCCCCCCCCCCCCCAAGACTGCTATGCCATGATAACCCTTATCACTTCACACAATTGGCCAAAAGAAGGCGTTGGATCCACTGCTTGCTGGAACTTGATTACAGTCATAGGCTTCGTCTACTTGGTGTTACGTTGACATTATTCCCCTTGTTTAAATAAATGCATATGTATAAACTTTGGTATTGTTGTTGAAAAATGAACAGTTCTTGATAGAGTGGTTTGGTATTTCAATGTGTTTTGAGAGCACCGATAAACAACCATTTACATGTTGATAGTGTTAGCTAGTACCGATTTACTGCCACTGTAGAATGTTCCACAGCAAAGGCAAGTGCACCACTGTGTATGTCTTGGCTCCATAACTTCCTTCTGTGTTTTATTTTGAACAAAACCATTGTCAGTAGATAAGCAAAGAACACATTTGGTTTCCACTCAAGTGACGACAGGGAAGTTTGAGAGAGTGTGAAAAAATACATTTGGGGTGATATGTGTGCTTCAGCATATTATAGGATATAACTCCCACCCCCTAAAAAACGAATTATAACACTTTACTTTAGTGATTTCTTTAAACCTGTGAATATACTGTAAGTAAGTACAACAATAATACAACATACTTCCTTAGTAAATGCCAGCTGAATAAATACCAGTGGAAACAATATCATAGGCCACCAGTTCAAGTATAACCAGCCTCATGTACAGTACCAGTCAAAGGTTTGGACACATATTCATGGGGTTTTTCTTTATTTTTACCATTTTCTACATTGACATCACAACTATGAAATAACACAAATGGAATCATGTAGTATCCAAAAAAGTGTTAAACAAATCTAAATATATTTTATATTTGAGATTCTTCAAATAGACACCCTTTGCCTTAATGACAACTTTGCACACTCTTGGCATTCTCTCAAACAGCTTCACTTGGAATGCTTTTCCAACAGTCTTGAAGGAGTTCTCACATATGCTGAGAACTTGGGTGCTTTTCCTTCACTCTGCGGTCCAACTCATCCCAAACCATCTCAATTGGGTTGAGGTCGGGTGATTATGGAGGCCAGGTCATTTGATGCAGCACTCCATCACTCTCCTTCTTGGTCAAATAGCCTTTACACAGCCTGTAGGTGTGTTGAGTCATTGTACAAATTATAGTCCCACTAAGCCCAAACCAGATGGGATGGTGTATCACTGCAGAAGGTTGTGGTAGCCAGGCTGGTTAAGTATGCTTTAAATTCTAAATAAATAGCCAGTGTCAACAGCAAAGCACTCCCACACCATCACTCCTCCTCCATGCCTTACGTTGGGAACCATACATGCGGAGATCATCCGTTCACTTACTCTGCATCTCACAAAGACACAGCGGTTGGAACTAAAAATCTCAAATTTGGACTCATCAGACCAAAGGACAGATTTCTTGGGCCAAGCAAGTCTCTTCTTATTATTGGTGTCCTTTAGTAGTGTTTTCTTTGCAATAATTCGACCATGAAGGCCTGATTCACACAGTTCCCACTGAACAGTTGATGTTGAGATGTGTCTGTTACTTGAACTCTGTGAAGCATTTATTTGGGCTGCAATATGAGGTGCAGATAACTCTAATGAACGTATCCTCTGCAGCAGAGGTAACTATGGGTTTTATCAGAGCACTTGATGGTTTTTGTGACTGCACTTAAAGAAACATTCAAAGTTCTTGACATTTTCCGGATTGACTGACCTTCATGTCTTAAAGTAATGTATTTTCTCTTTGCTTATTTGAGATGTTCATGCCGTAATATGGACTTGGTATTCTACCAAATAGGGCTATCTTCTGTATATCACCCCTACATTGTCACAACACAACTGATTGACTCAAACACATTAAGAAGGAAATAAATTCCACTTTTTACAAGGCACACCTGTTAATTGAAATGCATTCCAGGTGACTACCTCATGAAGCTGGTTGAGAGAATGCCAAGAGTGTGAAAAGCTGTCATCAAGGCAAAGGGTAGCTACTTTGAAGAATCTCAAATATAAAATATATTTTGGTTACTACATAATTCCATTTGTGTTATTTCATAGTTTTGATTTCTTCACTATTATTCTGGAATGTAGAAAATAGTAAAAATAAAGAAAAACCCTGGAATGAGTAGGTGTGCCCAAACTTTTGACTGGTACTGTACATCAAAACCATTTTTAATAACTAAATTAAGGGTACATTCTGACAAAGCCACATTATTATGTTTTGCTGACTCTATCCTTTACCTTAAAACACACTCCAGGATGTATAATTATAATATAATACCAAAGCATGGTATGAACAGAATGCATTCCAGACGCATACTCATTTTCACATGGACATGCCTATGTTTGGCCAACACGTCTAAATGGAAACAAATGATGGTATCACTAAGAACTAGTTAATGTGATAAGCTGTTGGTGACATCTAGCTTCAAACTGTTCAGCTATTCCACAGACAATTTAACAATTTACCACAGAGCTGAATAAAATAGGTAACCCTACCTGTAGGAATGTACCCCTGGATTGTTGAGATAATGCAATAAAAACAAATGTGTAATACTGACTGTGTAGTAATGCTGATTCCATACTCAGAGATATTTTTATACTATACTATACCCACTCTATATAGGCACATAGGGACAACTGTGTTCTTCCCAATCTGTCAGACTTCTATAAGACAGTCCATTACTATAGAGTGACTGTGTAATACTGTAGAACTCTAATGATACAAATTGTATCCCCAGTCTCGAAAAACCAGACCCTAGGCAACAGTGAGGAGTAGTTGAAAAATGTGGGAGGCAACGTGGATGTCTAGAGAGACTAATGTATCCCTGCGTGATGATGATGATTCCTAAACACCTCCCTCCATTGATAGCACGTTTATGGAAATTGCACGGAAATGTCATACATTTTTTGTTACATCTGTGCCAAGTCACCACAGCTGACGCAGCTGTATATAAAGGTCATCGTCTGTATACATGAGACGAGTCTCACATAAACTAGAAGAAAACATTGCGTGCCACAACACAAGATTGAGTCTTCATCTGATCCTAGTGCCTATACGTCTAGTTCTCTAATACCTATCGGCATGCTGCCTCCTCTGACATCACCGGGCTCCGACTAGACATGGACAACAGCGTCACCTTTGACCTTTGCGTCCCCTTTGAGGAGGACGAATAGGACACCTGGTTCCCCGTGGTCGAGTTTCTCCCGTTGTCGCCGTGGCAACACAGCACAGTCCTAACCTTTTCCCGGAAGTCATCAGAGACGTAGTAGAAGATGAAGGGGTCGATGCAGCTGTTCCATGTGCTAATCGCTAGGCTAACCATGTAGGGCACGTACAGGTCCTCCCCGTCGTCCACCAGGTAGGAGTCGGAGTAGTGCAGGAGAAGGAGGACGTTGCTGGGTAGCAGGCAGCCCACAAACACTACCAGAACTAGCACGGTGACGCGCACAGCATGGGCGTAGCGCTGGCCTCCCGCCACTAGGGTGCGTATCACGGAGCCGTAGCAGTAGAGGACGACCAGCAGGGGGAGCAGGAAGCAGAGAAAGAAGAGTGTGAGGAAGTAGGGCAGGAAGTAGTTCTCATACTCCTCCTCGGGCAACGCGTCGTGGCACGTGGTTATGCGCGGCTCGTCCAGCTTGTAGGACTGGCGGGAGACAAGGAGAGGCAGCATGGCGGCCAGCGCTGCCACCCACACGCCCAGGCTCATGTAAAGGGAGGTGCGGTGGCTGCGGAGGGTTTTGGCACCGAACGGGTGCACCAATGCCACATAGCGGTCCACAGCGATGAACGCCAGGCACAGCACCGAGCCGTACATGTTCCCGTAGAAGAGCGCCGTGACAATGCGGCAGAAGGGCTCGCCGAAGACCCAGTCGTTACCCTGGAAGTGGTACACTATGCGGAAGGGGAGCACCATCAGGAGCATGAGGTCGGTGGCGGTGAGGTTGATGAGGAGGATGGTGGAGGGCATCTTCTTGGTACGGAACAGAAGGACCCACATGGCCAGGAGGTTAGCCGGAAGGCCCACAGTGAAGGCTACCAGGTAGAGCATGGGCACGTAAAACACGGTGGTGGGAGCCTGCACCTCCTGGATATGCTTGTCTTTCAGGGTGGTGAAGTTACAGTTGGACACCAGCTTGAAGGAGCGCAGCCCTGTTGGGGTAGAAACAGAAGAGATTTGATGTTTCGTTAGAGGTTTTGCATGAAATTATTTTCAGTATAAATAAATGCAATAATTTACTGAATCTCAAGCTAGGATTCAGATCATTATAACAAAGGGATCTCATCAGCTTTAAAATAACCTAGGGTCATGGGAGGGGTCTGGCAAGACGATTAAAGTGGTCTGTAGTACTATATGTCCGAAGTTGTGCGTAGTTGCTGGATATTGGTGGGAACTGGAACACGCTGTCGTAGATGTCAATCCAGAGTATCCCAACATGGATGACATGTCAATGGATGACATGTCTGGTGAGTAAGCAGGCCATGGAAGAACAAGGGCATTTTAAACTTCCAGGAATTGTGTACAGGTCATTGCGACATGGGGCCGTGCATTATTATGCTGAAACATGAGGTGATGGCGTCGGATGAATGGCACGACAATGGGCTTCAGGATCTCGTCACGGTCTCTCTGTGCATTCAAATTGCCATCGGTAAAATGCAATTGTGTTCATTGTCCTTAGCTTATGCCTGCCCATACCATAACCCCATCGCCACCATAGGGCACTCTGTTCACAATGTTGACATTAGCAAACCGCTCGCCCACACAACGTCATACACACTGTCTTTCATCTGTCCGGAACAGTTGAAACCAGGATTAATCAGTGAAGAGCACACTTCTCCAGTGTGCCAGTGGTCATCAAAGGTGAGCATTTGCCCACTGAAGTTGGTTAGGATGCCGAACTGCAGTCTGGTCAAGACCCTGGTGAGGACGACGAGCAAGCAGATCAGCTTCCTGAAATTCTGTGCAGAAATTCTTTGGAAGTGCAAACCCACAGTTTCATTAGCTGTCTGAGTGCCCTTTTATTGTCTCCAGCACAAGGTGGACCTGTGTAATGATCATGATGTTTAATGAGCTTCTTGCTATGCCACACCTGTCAGGTGGATGGATTATCTTGGCAAAGAAGAAATGCACACTAACAGAGAAATAAGCTTTTTGGGCGTATGGAAAATGTCTGGGATCTTTTATTTCAGCTCATGAAACATGGACCCAACACGGTACATGTTAAGTTCATATTTACTTTCAGTATATTTATCATATTTGAAATGCAGATAGACTAAAGCTCGTTTAGGGTTCCAAAAGGGTTCTTTGGCTGTCCCGTAGAATAACATTTGTTTTGTTTCCCGTTAGAACCCTTTTGGGTTCCAGGTAGAACCCTTTCCACAAATCAAAGGGTTCTTCTATGGGGACAGCCAAATAACCCTTATTGGTTCTAGATAGCACCTTTTCTAAGAGGGTTACCTCTCTTGTTCAGTACCTTGCCTGTGCACCTCACCAATGAAATTCAAGATGCCGTAACAGTGCGGACGTGTTTTTTTGTCCTGTCCCATGTAAATAGTCTGTTATTTTCTGTTTTTCTGTATATATTTCTTTATTCTAATTATTCTCATATACTTTTTCCTGCAACCCACCTCATCCAACGTGGAAACAATCTACTATTTATTTATTTCTTTCCCATTTAACTGAACCTCCGACAGAAGCTAGCCTGCAACTAGCTACTAGCCATTGCTAGCCACTGCTAGCCACTGATAGGGGTCTCCACCACTGCTCTGCCTGCACCAGCCAGCTTTAGTTCGGACAATATCGGCCAGTCCACACAACACGCTACCAACCCAGCGCATATCGGATTCCTTTCCCTTCGCCATCACTGGATTTCTGCTGAAATCACAGGACCATCACACCGGATCATCGCAGCTAGCTAGCTGCAATTGAGTGGCTGTTGTTTGGCTAACACTACTGTCTCGAAGACTGCACCAGTTAGCCTTGAGCTAGCCTCGAGCAAGGCCCATCTCCCGGCTATCCGACGTGTACTAGCTAATTCCCGGGCTACAGTACCTCTGTCATCCGGCCTGGACCTTCTATTGTCGACACGTAGCCCCGGCGATCCATCACGACTGGTCTACCGACGTAGTCGTCCGAGTTTCAACAGGCTGTTCACTCAGCTATACAGCTGATGCCTTCTGGACTGTTCCCTTACACGGTACCTTATTCTGTTTATCTGTTAAGCCTCATCTCCGAACTCAGGTCCTGTGTGTAGCACAACATTTTCTCTAACTGACATTCAGAAGCCTCCTCCCTAAGTTTGATTTATTCACTGCTTTAGCACACTCCGCCAACCCTTATGTCTGAATTCTGGCTTGGATAGATAGAACTGCCAAAAGAGGAGGTGTTGCAATCTACTGTAGAGTTCTGTCAAACTATCCAGGTCTGTGCCCAAACAGTTTGAGCTTCTACTTTTAATGGGTCCGCGGTCAAACGACCACCCCTTATCACTGTCATATGCTCCCTAAAACACTTCAGCGAGCAGGCCTTTCTAATCGATCATGCCCGGGTATCCTGGAAGGATATTGCAACCCCTATTACTAGCCTGTTCAACCTCTCTTTCGTATTGTATGAAATCCCTAGAGATTGGAAAGCCTCTTCAAAGGGGGAGACACTCTAGACCCAAACTGTTACAGACCTATATCCATCCAGCCCTGCTTTTCTAAAGTCTTCGAAAGCCAAGTTAACAAACAGATCACCGACCATTTGGAATCCCACCGTACCTTCTCCGCTATGCAATCTGGTTTCCGAGCTAGTCATGGGTGCACCTCAGCCATCGATAAAAGACCGTACTGTGCAGCTGTCTTCATAAACCTGGCCAAGGCTTTCGACTCTGTCAATCACCGCATTCTTATCGGCAGACTCAATAGCCTTGGTTTCTCAAATGACTGCCTCGCCTGGTTCACCAACTACTTCTCAGATAGAGTTCAGTGTGTCAAATCGGAGGGCCTGTTGTCCGGACCTCTGGCGGTTTCTATAGGGGTGCCACAGGGTTCAATTCTCGGGCCGACCCTATTCTCTGTATATAACAATGATGTGGCTCTTGCTGTTGGTGACTCTCTGATCTACCTCTACGCCTACGACACCATTCTGTGTACATCTGGCCCTTCTTTGGACACTGTGTTAACTAACCTCCAAACGAGTTTCAATGCCATACAACACTCCTTCCATGGCCTCCAACTGCTCTTTAATGCTAGTAAAACTAAATGCATGCTCTTCAATCGAACGCACCCGCCCGCCGGACTATCATCACTACTCTCGACGGGTCTGACTTAGAATATGTGGACACCTACAAATACCTAGGTGTCTGATTAGACTCTAAACTCTCCTTCCAGACCCACATTAAGCATCTCCTATCTCGCAACAAAGTCTCCTTCACTCATGCTGCCAAACATGCCCTTGTAAAACCGACTATCCTACCGATCCTTGCGATGTCATTTACAAAATAGCCTCCAACACTCTACTCAGCAAATTGGACATAGTCTATCACAGTGTCATCGGTTTTGTTACCCATATACTATCCACCACTGCGACCTGTACGCTCTCGTTGGCTGGCCCTCACTACATATTTGTCGCCAAACCCACTGGCTCCAGATCATCTATAAGTCTTTGCTATGTATATCCCTGCCTTATCTCAGCTCGCTGGTCACCATAGCAACACCCACCCGTAGCATGCGCTCCAGAAGGTATATTTCACTGGTCATCCCCAAAGCCAACACCTCCTTTGGCCACCATTCCTTCCAGTTCTCTGCTGCCAATGACTGGAACGAATTGCAAAAATCATTGAAGCTGGAGACTACCATCTCCCTCAATAACTTTAAGCATCAGCTGTCAGAGCAGCTTACCGATCACTGCTCCTGTACACAGCCCATCTGTAAATAGCTCACCCTACTACTTCATCCCCATCACTCCAGTGTTAATGTTAAATTTTAATTATTTCACCACTATGGCCTATTTATTGCCTTACCTTCCTAATCTTACTACATTTGCACACACTGTACATAGATGTTCTATTGTGTCATTGACTGTACTTTTGTTTATCCCATGTGTAACTCTGTGTTGTTGTTGTTTTTGTCGCACTGCTTTGCTTTATCTTGGCCAGGTCGCAGTTGTAAATTAGAACTTGTTCTCAACTGGCCTACCTGGTTAAATAAAGATGAAAAAATAATAGTAAAAAAAAAAAAATCAGAGTTTTTAACGCTAAACCCTTCATTAGTGGTTTGCTTAATGAATGTGACCTGAAGGAGTTTGGAACGAAAGAAAGAAAAAAAAAAGATGCACCAACTTACGGACGCCCATGCCAGTGCACTCTTCCGTGGTGGGAGAGGAGGAACAGCCATGGAGGAGAGTGGAGAGAGAGAGCAGCAATAGCAGAGTCCCAGCTGGAGCAGAGAGACTCATGGTGCTGCAGTGTATCCGTACTCTCTCACAGCAAAAGCTATAAGTTATGGTTAGGAGCTACTTCCAACAGCAGAGAGAGCTGCCTCTCGCAATCCTCTCCCTTCCTTCCTTTCTCTGCTCAGTGTAATGCAGCCTCTGTGTCCTGTGATGAAATACAGTGAAGTCTGAAATTGTAATCTCTTTCGCCACAAAATCACCCTTCAAATCTCTGTATTCCTGCCAAAGACTTCGCTGTGTCCCAGATGAGTTCAGCAGCTTGACTTCAACAGACTACGCCGGTCTATTCTACAATCCTCTGCTCTCTTCTTCTACAGTCCAGCTGTGTGTCTAGTTCTGCCTCTGGGGGAGGCGCATGTTTGGGGGTGGGGGCATGACATTGTTCTTCTCATGCTGTGATTCATATGAGGAGCGAGCTGTGAGTTGAGGAACAGGAAATATGGCAATTTGACCTCTGGGGCCGTAGTAAGGCATGCATTATTCCAGACAGACATCCACTCACACCCAATGACTCTTTCTCATAACACACACATACAAACACACACACACACACACACACACACACACTTCATTTAAAACACAACACACAAAAAGCTTCAGGTCTGGATGCCAGAGGAAATACATTCCTGCCGTTTTTAGAAATAAGATTCAATAATCCTCCACTGGGAAGAGAGGCTGTGCTTTCTCTAGTTGCAGAAATATCCAACCATTCCTTTTATATGAGACCTCTATCTTTCACATAGCTTGGTTTACTTGCTCCTCCTGTGTTGTCAGTCTGTCCTTCTGCACACATATACAAAGCAACCCTAATCAGACACACACAAATAAACATTACAAACACACAGTCCATCAAGCCGGATAAGCACATTTCCTGCGTCCCCAATATGGTGTCTGTGAGGAGAGAGGTAGAGGCCTTTGTAAGGAGCAGACACTTCCGTCAGAGAAGAGCAGAGACGTGTCAAGGCAATGGCCTTGGAAGGACTAATAGCAAAGTCAAGTAGGGTCTGCAACACATCATCATTACAGTCCTTGTCCCTTCCAGCACAGAGCAGGAGGTTGAGAAGGACTTCAATTTATGTCTCCACAGTGCTTAGCTAATTTTATGCTGATGTGTGTTCATGTGACTTGCTGACATCACATAGGAAACGACTGGATCCAACGGAAAAGAGCGATCACGGATGTAGGGGAAGTGTGTGTGTGCCTGCCACCCTGATGTTTATATATTCAGCCTCAACAGGCTATCACTGATAACGTTTTCCTGAAATGTTCTTATTGCATCTGGCAACGTGTTACCAAACACATTTACTTAAAGAACAGTGCAAAATGACGGTGTAATCTCACTTTTTTTTATGTGACCATGTATTCAAAAACGATTAAAAGATGGGGAAACAATGGGGTGTTAGCTGTGATATGACACCTTGAGTTTGAAAAACATTTATTTTGGTTATTGATCTATAGTAATTGAAGTGGATTAACACCCAGTAACAGAATGATGGTAACAGAATGACATCATGGGTCCCTGATCTGTACTATACAGAAATACATAATTATGAATGTCATTCTCTTCACAGTGATGTATCCTGAATAGGTACACAAAGGTACAAATTGAATATCCCTCTTTGAATGTCTGGGTATTATTCTACACACTTGCAATTATTCTAATGATCTCCGCGCTCCAAATACTGTGAGACATAATTTAGTTGGTCTGGACCAGCCCAAATCTGTATCAATCATAGACGTTTATGTTTCACAAGTTTGGACATCACAGCACAGTAGAGCAGAGCAGAGTAGAGTTCAGTATAGTATAGTATAGTACAGTACAGTATAGTGCAATACAGTAATGTATACTGTACTCTACTCTAGTGTGCTCTACTGTATTGTACTGTGCTGTCCAAACGTGTGAAACAGACCATCTATGATTGGTTCAGATTTGGACTGACGAAATATCAACTACTTTTTAACGTCCATGGACGTCTGGTGTCAGTCGGGGCTCAGTGGGTGAGAGGGCTGCTTCCAGTAAATGGAAAGTGAGGGGGCTCATAATAAAATAATAATTTGGTGGGTGCTTATTTTTGTCCTATTTCACAGATGTAGATGTGTATATTAATGCGCATGTGTGAATTTTAAATGTGTTGGTCTGCATATGCCAACTCTCCCTGAGAGTAGGGTCATGGCAAGGGGTCTGCCATTATCAACAGCGACCCTGAAGCAATTAGGATTAAATGCCATGCTCAGGGACAGATTTTTCACATGATTAACTCTGGTATCTAAACTAGCAACCTTTCAGTTACTGGCCCAAAACGCTAACTGCTAGGCTACCTACCACTCATGGGTAGGTATCCATAAGAACCGGGAGAGGTGACATTAACTGGAGAGAGAAAGAAGAGAGATGAGCGAGAGGGAGGGAGGGGTTGTCCAGACTGTTTTCACACTCTTATGCCAGTGAAAGGGAGGACAGTAGTGGTTTGTGACTACAATGAATTCCCATTGCCGCCAATTCAGTTGCAGTCATTCTGTTAAAGATTTTTTTGTCATATTGTTACCGATTTGGTGACAGAATTCCGTGTTTTAATCACTTAATAAATAAATATTAAATAAATATTTTTGCCTTGCGCTAAGGAGGCGCAAGTGTCAAACACATGTTATTTTGTAATTTCGCACTGGCAGTAGAGCTATACGTCCAGGGGTGTGTTAGAAATATTTGTGCTATTTTCAAAGCCGTTATTATGAGCGCAATAGCTGGCAGTAGCGCCAAAAGGCTGGGTTTTGATGAATAAACAAGTTGTAGGTGTGGCCACTCACCGGCCAATCAAGGCGTTCCATGGCTTAATGCTGCATGCATTTTTCTCAAGTTCTGTAGGTCATCAAATCCAATTTGGCTGGGGCTAGGGGCACGGAATATCCTAGTCTGTTGTGGATTGATCCTGAAGTTTATTGAATAGCATAGGCTACAGTAACCATAAAACATCCAGTGTATGCTCAATATGTTCGGAGTGTTAACAGTGAGTATAGGCCTTTACACATCACACTTCTCAATATAAAATACTAGGCTCCCGTAAATGTGTGAGGAACGTTCTCAATAAGCCTCCTGTTGATATGGCTTATAGGTCAGAACATTTTGAATAGCCTATGTTTGAAGGAGTGTATCTTTGGCAGGTAGCCTAGCAGTTAAGAGCGTTGGTCCATTAACCGAAAGGTTGCTGGTTTGAATCCCTGAGCAGGCTAGGTGAAAAAGCTGTAGGTGTGCCCTTGAGGAAGGCACTTAACCCTAATTGCTCCTGGATAAGAGCTTCTGCTAAATGACTCAAATATAATTGTAACCAGAGAAGAGGAGCTCTTTGGAAATGAGGATGGATACAAGCCGAATGTAAAAATGCTGGTAGGCCTATGAATAATGCAAAAGCCTCACGAGTAGACCATTTAGAAACACTTTATGGATAGGCTACTTATGCATGACCAGGATAAAAAAGACCGCAGAGAAAAATAACTTAATATCTCTCCTTCCATGATGAGCATGAAGCCTACATGGAGGGTGTTTTACACACATCCAAAATAATAACAGGAACTGGCTCCAATAATGTAACAGCCTATGTGGATAAAAAGGGGATGTCCACTCACTGTTTTGCTGCTGCCAAACTTTTAAATAAAGCTTTGTTGATTAACATTTATTTTAAAGCGGTATCACGAGCGATTGAGCATGATTAAAAAAACAGCCTTCATTGAGAGGAGGGGAGCTATGCTTGGTTTTTAATCAAATGAAACAAAATGGACATGAACAAAAACAAGATACCTAGTCAAATGTATTGTAATCCCAATTAAGACAAAGGTTAACGCTTCGACTGGTCATGGGTGTCACTCATTTATTCCCCCCTGCGTCGTTTGCTCTATAACCTGTTCATTGAAATGCCCTGTGACCACTATAGAAAGACCTAAATGCCGAGACAACCACACGTGTGTGTTATCACAAAACCAGATAGCAACCTGTGTCCTCTGAAGTCTATAAATCATATTGAATATAACAGACAGTTACATGACCTACAGCATCGTCAAGCAACTTGTTTCCGACATTTTCGGACCACTGAACAACTATTGATTTAGAACCACATCGAGTTACCGCTGTCGCAAAGAAAATAGGAGCTGCCTCTACTATTCCAGCACCATTTCAACTTCAACATCATCAAATCACCTCAGCTTAGTCTAATACAGTGACAACTTAAAGATACCAAAAACAATTCAGTCCAATTAACATAAGCCTACCTACAGGGTCAGCCATCATTACAAAAAAATAATGTATATTTAGTCTCTCTGTGTTTCATAATTTTCCTTCAATTCACAAGAGGCTGAATGTTCACAGGAGAAAACATCCGAGCGAGCGAAACAGCGCCTCTGTACGTGTATGCCATCTATCTGATGCTGTTTGGTCCAAACCAGTATGACATGGTTGCCGCCTGTAACATTGAACGTCTGTCTGTCCTCAGATATGGAGAGCTGAGAAAGCCTGTCTGCCGATGAAGAGGTCCAACTGAATGTCCCAAAAAAATATCAAGACACAACTGACTTTACCCAGGTGTTGTCTGGCAAAAGTCAGTTGTGTCTTGATATTATTTTTTGAGAGCAGAGGCTTCTTCCTTCCTGACCTCCCATCTAGGCCAAGTTTGTGAAGTCTTTTTCTGACAGTGTACCCATGCAATTCGATATTGATTGTGGCAAGAGAGGCCTGTAGATCCCTTGATGTTACCCTGGGGTTCTTAGAGACTTCTATGAGCATCTTTTGGTCAGCTCTTGGTCTGACTTTGGTGGGACGACCTGTCCTAGGTAGTTTGCCAGTGGTCTGGAATTTTCGTCGGTCAGTGGAATGATGTACTTTGAATTGCTTGGAAATTGAATTATGTACCTCGAATTGCTTGGAAATGGATTTGTAACCCCTCCCAGGCTCAATAAACACAACATGCAACAATAATCTTTCTTCTGAGGGCCTCGGGTAGGTCTTTTGATCTTTGAATGATGTGTTACCACACACCCATATGGTTAAGACCAAACCAGACCCATTTTCTTATCTTTATGGAAGTTTCTCTCTAATGTTTTCTAATCATTTGCACTTGTTTCAGTACACTTAATTCTAATTTTAGCAATTTTATGTGATGGTAAAGGTAGGGGTGTACTAACTTTTTCCCCATAAAGAAAAGGCATTTTTGTTTATTTTAATTGAATAACATTTGTTAAATTGGGTAATCTTTATCTGCCAATAGTGTTGAAGTGAAGATTACATATCCATCTGTCCAAATACTGTATGTAAAAAAAAAAAAAAAAAAAAAAAGAGAACTTTCCAGGGGGTGTACTTACTTGTTCACATGACTGTATATATATTTAATCCCTTCTTTTTTTCCCCATATATACTGTATTTTTTTTTATTGGTACTGGGGCCCTTAAGATGAGTCTAGTGAGGCTTGTGGGCGTCCTAGAGCAAAACAACCGACATTTACTTGATAGTGAGAGTTTCACCTTTCCAAATGGGGTCATATTACTCTATAGACCCAACTACAGACAGAAGTTGGCAGATTGGCTGTACCGACTTCAGATGAGTCCCAAGAAGCTTGTGGGGACGTAGAGCAAAACGGAGAACACCATCTTGTTCTTGAGAGTCTCAGCTTTCCATAGAGGGGTCAGAAGTTTGGACACTACAGACGATTTAGTGTGAAGACCAATTTCCGGGATGTCTCATGGTCTGAAAAACACAGCTCTAGCTCTGCCACCTTTCAACGCAGATGTGGAAGTGCGACATCAGCAGATGCAAAAGTACAGATATCGGATGCAAAAAGTAAAATAATAGTGTCTCAGCTTTCATTTGACACATTTTATCTGTTCCTATGAACTACACATTAGTGCTCATGAGGCTTTTTACATGGAAATGCCCTCACGCAAACTAGGCAGAACTACAGTGTAATTTTCCTTTGACCTAGTTCATTGTTTTAATAGAGATAAGAATGAAAGAAACATATTTTCTTACAAGCCAACAAACAACAATATAAACGCAACATGTAAAGTACTGGTCCCATGTTTCATGAGCTGAAATAAAAGATCCCAGAAATGTTCCATATGCACAAAAAGCTTATTTCTCTCAGATGTTGTGCACACATTTGTTTACATCCCTGTTAGTGAGCATTTCTCCTTTGCCAAGATAATCCATCCACCTGACAGGTGTGGCATATCAAGTAGCTGATTAAACAGCATGATCATTACACAGGTGCACCTTGTGCTGGGGACAATATAAGTCCACTCTAAAATGAGCAGTTTTCTCACAAAACACAATGCCACAGATGTCTCAAGTTGAGGGAGTGTGCAATTGGCATGCTGAATGTCCACCAGAGCTATTGCCAGATAATTGAATGTTCATTTCTCTACAATAAGCTGCTTCCAACATCGTTTAAGAGAATTTGGTAGTACATCCAACCAGCCTCAAAACTGCAGACCACGTGTAACCACGCCAGCCCTCCACATCCGGCTTCTTCACCTGCGGGATCATCTGACACCATCCACCCTGACAACTGATGAAACTGTGGGTATGCACAAGCAAATAATTTCTGCACAAACTGTCTCAGGGAAGCTCATCTACAAGCTTGTCGTCCTCACCAGGGTCTTGACCTGACTGCAGTTCAGTGTCGTAACCGGCTTCAGTGGGCAAATGCTCACCTGGCCACTGGCATGCTGGAGAAGTGTGCTCTTCACAGATTAATCCCGGTTTCAACTGTACCGGGTAGATGGCAGACGTTGTGAACAGAGTGCCCAAAGGTGGCTATGGGGTTATGGTATTGGCAGGCATAAGCACAATTGCACACAATTGCATTGTATCGATGGCAATTTGAATGCACAGAAATACCGTGACGAGATCCGGTGGCCCATTGTCATGCCATTCATCCACTGCCATCACCTCATGTTTCAACATGATAATGCACAGTCCCATGTTGCAAGGATATGTACACAATTCCTGGAAGCTGAAAATGTCCCAGTTCTTCCATGGCCTGCATACTCACAAGACATGTGACCCATTGAGCCATTTAGGGATGCTCTGGATCGACATGTACTACAACATGTTCCAGTTCCCGCCAATATCCAGCAACTTCGCACAGCCATTGAAGAGGAGTGGGACAACATTCCACAAGCCACAATCAACAGCCTGGTTTTCTGATCCACGCTCCTACCTTTTTTAAAGGTATCTGTGACCAACAGGTGCATATCTTTATTCCCAGTCATGTGAAATCAATAGACTAGGGCCTAATGAATTTATTTCAATTGATTGATGTCCTTATATGAACTGTACTCAGTAAAATCTTTGAAATTGTTGCATGTTGTGTTTATATTTTTGTTCAATGTCAAATGAAACGGGAAATTACAAGACACACAATGTGCTGTGCTTTTTCCAGACTGTTCACTGTTACCTACTTCAACCACCAGAGGTCAGTCTTAACAAACAAAGGTTTAAAAAAAGCTCAACCTGTTTTTAACTAAGGAAATATGTGGGTGGAATTTGGAAAATGCTCTGTTGCCTGCACTCAGTCTCTGATTTATCAGAACATCAGCAAGACAGTAACAGTGGTATGTATAAATATTGGACATCTCAAGCCTAACTGCACTACTTGTGAGAGAGAGGAAGCAAAAGAGCCCCCTCATAACAACAAAGGACAGGCCAAAATGTGTCTTTCATATCACAGAGACAGCTCTGACGCCTGTATTTACGTTTATTAAAGTGAACAGCATGTTGCCCCCCTTAGTCCATCTGTCATATCGGGAGTGACACCTCAGAGATGCTGAAGTTACAGTTAATTTACAATCGCCCACTAAAGCCTCTGTGATTTAGGTCACATGCACGTACATGTTTATTGTACTATAACAACAACTCAGCCATCTCTCTACCATATTTATTGTCCTACAGTGCATTTGGAAGGAATTGAAAGCCCTTTACCTCATCAATCTACACACAATACCCCATAATGACAAGCAAAAACAGGTTTTTAGAAATGTTTGCACATTTTTAAAAGATACAAAACTGAAATATCACATTTACATAAGTATTCAGACCCTTTACTTAGTACTTTGTTGAAGCACCTTTGGCAGTGATTTCAGCCTTGACTCTACTTGGGTATGACTCTCCAAGCTTGGCACACCTGTATTTGAGGAGTTTCTTCCATTCTTCTCTGCAGATCCTCTCAAGTTCTGTCAGGTTTAATGGGGAGCGTCGCTGCACAGCTATTTTCAGGTCTCTCCAGAGATGTTCGATCAGGTTCAAGTCCAGGCTCTGGCTGGGCCACTCAAGGACATTGAGAGACTTGTCCCGAAGCCACTCTTACGTTGTCTTGGCTGTGTGCTTAGGGTCGTTGTCCTGTTGGAAGGTGAACCTTCGCCCCAGTCTGAGGTCCTGAGTACTCTGAGAAGGTTTTCATCAAGGATCTCTCTGTACTTTGCTCTGTTCATCTTTCCCTCGATCCTGACTAGTCTCCCAGTCCCTGCCGCTGAAAAACCTCCCCACAGCATGATGCTGCCACCACCATGCTTCACCGAAGGGATGGTGCCAGGTATTTTGGTACCCTTCCCCAGATCTGTGCTATGGACAATTCCTTTGACATCATGGCTTGTTTTTTTCCTCTGACATGCACAGTCAACTGTGGGACCTTATATAGACAGGTGTGTGCCTTTCCAAATCATGTCCAATCAATTGAATTTATCACAGGTGGACTCCAATTAAGTTGTAGAAACATCTCAAGGATGATCAATGGAAACAGGATGCACCTGAGCTCAATTTCGAGTCTCATAAAAAAGGGTCTGAATACTTATGAAAATAAGGTATTTCTGTTTTTGTAAAAACTTCTAAAAAACAGTATTTCTTTGTCACTATGGGGTATTGTGTATAGAATGTTGAAGAAAAAAAAATATTTCATCCATTTTAAAATAAGGCTGTAACCTAACACAATTTGGAAAAAGTCAAGGGGTCTGAATACTTTCTGAATGCACTGTATATGTCACCCAAGTTCCGCCTCCCGGATCTTTACTGCACAGTTCCATTGACAATTAAAGGTAAGCCGATCCCTCAATGTAGCGGCCTGCCTGGTCTAAGGGGAGCCAATTTACTGTCTCCTCTCCTCCTCCACTGCACTCTCTCCTTTCCTCTTCTCCTCCTCAGCCAGACTCCCTCTCTCCTCTCCTCCGCTGCTGCCAGACTCTCCCTGTGCTCTCTTCCATCCAGGCTGTATCACTTCCGGCCATAATTGGGAGTCTCATAGGGCGCCGCACAATTGGCCCAGCGTTGTCCATGTTTGGCCGTGGTAGGCCGTCATTGTAAATAAGAATTTGTTCTTAACTGACTTGCCTTGTTAAATAAAAATTCCCCCTCTCCTGTCTTCCTCTACCAGAATCTCTCTCTCCTCTCCTTCACCACACTCTCTCTCTCCCTCAGTCTCCCATGGCGTTCCTCCCAGGCATCCAAGTACGCCTACCTACAGGGTCAGCCTACAGGGTCAGTAGTAATTTAGTGGAGTTGTCAAAAACAAAATTGTAAAGTACAGTACAGTACAGATAAAAAAAAAAAATACTTAAGTAGTACTTGAAAGTATTTTTACTTAAGTACTTTACCCCACAGCTATCTAGAACCTTAAAGGGCTGCCATGGCGTTCCTCCCAGGCATCCAAGTACTTTTGAGTGTCAGGGAAAATGTATGGAGTAAAACATACTTTATTTTCTTTAGTAATGTAGTGGAGTTGTCAAAAAAGAAGAAGTAAAGTACAGTACAGTACAGATACAAAAAAACTACTTATGTAGTACTGGAAAGTATTTTTACTTAAGTACTTTACACCATAGCTATCTAGAACCTAAAAGGGTTCTTCGGCTGTCCCAATACAATAACCCTTTTGAGAACCCTTTTTGTTTTCAGGTAGAACCCATGGAACCCAAAACAGTTTTACATGGAACCATAAAGGGTTCTACCTTGGACTAGTTCTGACGTGGCCATGTTACCCAATCCCTGGACAACAGGGCCACGCATTTTTACATAGGCAAAAATCTTAAGCAGGTGTTTCAGCCTAGCTCCATGCTTTCTGTGGTGGTGGGGTGAGCCAGCAGAAAATAGGATAATTGCGCCTGATTGGCTCTGTGTTCTGTCACTCATGGGGACTCATGGGGACACTACATCACAGTCCTTAGTATGAGTAGACATTGGACATTTCAGCCCTTTGGGTCCTGCCATAGAGTTATATTATAAGTGCCCTTCCAAGAAGGTTCAAGGTCATTGGCCACAGATAAAATGAATTTAAATCACGTTATATGTACAGTAGCTTTGATTGGACTGATCATGTCAACATCTTACTTTAAAAATGTAAGTTAGCAGTCATCATCATGAATCAAGTGGACAATCTACTGGCAAATCCTTTTATAATCCTTGTTATATGAAGAGAAATAATGAAGAGAAATTCTAGATAAAATGTATTGGTTCTCATCAGCCATTGGACATACCCATTACCCATTACCTTGCTGTTTAAATGAGCAAGGTGAGTCCAAAAATGTATTGTATGATAAATTAAGTAATATGCCAGGGAGATATGTATACTACTGTAGCTAAGAAAGTAATACTACGTGTATGTTGTGTAGTAAGCTGTTAGTAGCCCATGTGCCTCACCCTAATAATTTGGTCTATTTTCACCAACGCGGTATTGTAAACACATAGTTCGTGACTGGTGTGTGATTGTTTGCAGACTTGTTTTTGTACAGCTTTGACAAATTCAGCACACGCAACATTCTATAATAGAATAGTGTTATTTGACGTGTATCTTTTTTGACACGGAAAGACCCAAACAGCGTTTAATGTGCCTCATCCTAATAATTTGGTCTATTTTCACCTCTTAATTTCGCCTACTGTTCTAACTTGGTAGTGCACATGTAAAAAAGTGCTGAACAAATAGATATATTGACTACGTCAGTCGTCGCTCGCTCATTAATGTCTTAATCAAATTTACGGATTGCCTCTTATTCACTTGTCGTCCCCTTATGCCATAGTTTGTACATCTCAATTATCAGTAGAAACCACATTTGTTTAAGCAAGTCAGCCATATCAGCTATGTTTTTTTTAAAGGCAGTAAATGAGGCTGAATGAACTGTTTTGCTGCCAGACAAGGCTCTGCTGATAGCCAGGTGTAGCAGTGGTAAGGTGTTGGGAAAGGTGTATATATATTTACATCTCTGCTCAAATCTGGGTAAAAATATTGAAAGGAAGGTGAGTCTTATTCAGTACATTTTGTAATTACTTACTTTTCTCAAGTCTAGCAACCCTGCCAGCAGGCATGCCAGGTCAGGGGAGCCTCCAGGGATTTTGGGCCCCATGAAAATATATAACATTGGGCTCCAAAATGTTTTTACCTAATGCTGGAATAATATTTTAGGGCCCCTGTCAGTCACAGGCCCTTAGAATCATCCTAACTTTTCCCCCCCAGACGGCGCCCCTGTGCCAGGTTAAAATGTTTAGACAAGCTACAACTTGATTGATAGCCTTAAATGGCTTGGTAGCTAGTTATGAGGTTGGGAGATTTGGAACCTATCTAGCTGGATAGTTAAAGCCAACTTCATACAATTGCAAAGTGGCAAGTATCACAGAGAAACAAAAAAACATGTTTGTTGTATTTATTCATCAAGGACTCAATAGGCTACAGCTTAACATCTGAAAAAAAACAGGACAAATCATGGCATGACAGCTCTGCCAGGCTGGAATAAAAAAGGGTTCTCCTATGGGGACAGCAGAAGAACACTTTTAGAACCCTTTTTTCTGAGTGTATATATTCTTGCAGTTGGATATGAGGGACACTGTGGAACCAAAACGCTATATCAGTAGGCCTAGGCTATAATGTATTAAATAACAGTAGAGTTAATGTCTACATGTGATGTAAGGCTGATTTAAGGCTACAGGTGGGCGACCCTTTAGATGACGAAAAGTTGTACGTTGGCCTGATGGTACACGCGCCGCTCTCGCCCCCTTCTATGTGCGCGAGCTTTGTGTATGCTCACTTCGCGCTTGCGCTGTATAACCAGACGAGCCAGAAGGAAAAGACGAGAGAGTGGATTCGTATTAAAGCAAGGCAAGAGGTTTTGTATCAATATCGTTTTGGTTCGACGAAATGGAGAAGGTAGGTTTCGCATCATGGCTTTCAGAGGTGCAAATCAATGCGAAATTAGTAAATTAATGGCTCCGAGCAAGGGTAGCTCGCTATTATTGTAACGCTATTGTGAACACAAAGCAGCAATGACAGCTGTTCACTTCTGTACAATCTGTAAAAAAAAAAAAAAGACATTGCCACTATTGAATATAAGGATAAGGTATATAGGCTATTCCTGAATTGATACGTGTATCTAATTTTAAAGGCTTTGTATTTGGGCTATTTCGTGATAGCTTACTAAATAATCGAACGATATAAATGCGCATTATAGTTGACATGAATATAGGGCTTATTATATTCAAATAATGGGTTCTCCTTAGGCTGTCATGCGATAAAATGTTGCATGGCTTGTGTTGTAATATTAAGCAATTTACAGCAAATAGGCAAACCATAACATCTTAAGGATATAGCCTACACCTCTCCAAAGCCATTTAATGTGATTAGATTATTATTTCAGCTTGTCATTCTACAGTTCTAATGTGCGGGTTTTTGTTCGTTCCAAAGGCAGTGTAGGCGACATGTATTGGAATAAGAAACGATGTGAAGAGCACAGCATGTTTTTATGACGGGACGGGACGCCGCAGGAAAGACGCCTAGCCCCCGTCATTTTTTGGGGGGGAATCGTTGGAGTGGTTCAATTCCCTGAGTAACAGCTTGGATGTAAAGGGGACATTACAGTAAGACATTCCAAAAATGCCCAAGAGGTGGAACGCAGCAACGCCATGCAGCTATCTCCCCGTCGTCTTGTTGGTGCTCGTTCTGCCCAGGTGTATATTGTCGATCCGTGCCGACAAAACCATCAGCAAGGAAGACCATGTTAGTGCTACGGTCAATGCCACCGTACTTGACTCCAAAGGCAATCCAAAGCAAATTCTAACCAAGGACGATGGCACATACGGCCAGAATTCACCGAAAGTGGACGCGAAAGGAATCGTGATTGCACCTGCACCGAATCATGGAGGTAGGTTATATATCATTTATCAGCATTTATGTATAATTGCATGCAGGGTAAAATACATGGTGTTATTTAAGTAGCCCACTCCATTAATGCAATTGTTTGAGTGATATTGAGGAATTGCTTTGCAGGTTACTTAAGATGTCAATAATAATACTACTACTGGCAGGCACACTGCTGCTAAATGGCAAGTGAAACCTGTTCCCATAATATTTTCCAGTTCCAGACATTGCTCCTGTGTAATTATCAACATAAACAAGGGCACATACTGAGTGTGTGTGTGTGTGTGTGTGTATGTGTGTGTGTGTGTGTGTGTGTGCGTAGGTGTACATAAAAATGGCATCCAGGAGTTCATCTGACTCTGGGGAAATAGACAAAGGGCACCATTGCCAAAATCCTGAACCCCCCCCCCCCAAAAACAAAAAACAAAACAAAAAAATAGTAGAGTTCACTTAACAGGGTTGACCTTAAAATTATACAATTATTGCATGTTTGTATAAATAAATATTTGCATGGTTAACTATACAGGTCGATGGCAGAGAAAGATACTTAAATAGCTAAATGCGCGTATGATATACGTGAGGGTAATAGTTTACTTAATATACAGTCTGGTTAAATGTACAGGTAGATGAATATTTGCATGGTTAAATTAACTGTACAGGTAAATGACAGGAAGAGATACTTAAATAGCTAAATGTGTGTATGATATAATTTAGGGTAATAATACTAATTCCTTAAAATACAGTCCTTTGAGCAGGGTTAAATACAGATAAATTCACGTATTGCACATTCGATATACTAAATGCAATGAAGAAAAAAAAGGATACTACTGACAGGATACTAGTATACAGTCCTGAGTGAATGTCTTATGTAAGTTAAGTCCAAGAATTACTTACAATATTGCACGTGATATGATATAACAACTGTACATGAGGCATTAAATAGTCTAATAGCCGCCGGCAGGAAGGACCTCCTGTAGCGCTCTCTGGCACACCGTGGTGGGATCAGTCTGTGACTGAAGGTGCTCCTCTGCGTCATAACCATGGCATGCAGAGGGTGGGTGACGTTGTCCATGATGGCCAGCAGTTTGGCCAGGATCCTTCTCTCCACCACCTCCTCTAGAGTGTCAAGGTTAATCCCCAGGACAGAGCTAGCCTTCCTGATCAGCTTATTTACCCGAGAGGTATCACCTGCCTTTATGTTGGCGCCCCATTACACCACTGCAAAAAAGATGGCACCCCTGATGCACCCTTCAATTGCGGAGTCATCCGAGAACTTCTGTAGGTGGCATGCTTCAGAGTTATATCTGAAGTCCGAGGTGTAGAGGGTGAACAGGGAGGGGGACAGGACCGTTCCCTGTGGGTCCCCTGTGTTGCTCACTGCCCGTTCTGACACACAGCTCTGTAGCCGCACAAATTGTGGCCTGCCGGTCAGGTAGTCCGTAACCCAGGAGACAACGGGTGCTTCCACTTTCTTCCTCCTCATCTTCTCACCCAGTAGCAGGGGCTGATTGATGGTGTTGGAGGCACTGGAGTAGTCAAAAAATATAACCCTCACAGTGCAACCTGCATTGTCCAGGTGAGAGTAAACCCTCTGCAGAAGGTAGATGATTGCATTATCCAACCCGATGTTGCGCTGGTATGCAAACTGCAGGGGGTCCAGTGATGTACACACCAGGGGTCTGAGGTGAGCGAGGACTAATCTTTCCAGGGTCTTCATGATGTGGGATGTTAGTGCTACAGGTCTGAAGTCATTCAGGAGAGTGGGGTGCGCCTTCCTGGGCACTGGGATCAGGCAGGATGTTTTCCACAGCACAGGGTCCCTTTCCAGGCTCAGGCTAAGGTTGAAGTGACGCTGGAGTATTCCACACAGTTGGTCAACACAGACCCTAAGCACCCTTGGGCTGATGCCATCAGGGCCCGCCGCTTTCCCCTGATGAAGTCTCTCCAGCTCTCTCTTCACTTGGTTGGTGGTGAAAGCCAGCCCAGGTGGGGAGTTGGAGGAAAGGGGGGTGTTCAGGATCAGTCCAGAGGTGGGGGGAAGGGAGGTGTTGCAGAACAGTCCAGAGGGAGTGGGGAGGGGGTCGTGTGCAAAGGGGAGGGTGGGACAACCGTGAGGGTGTGTGGCCTGGTGAGCTGGAGGGGAGGTGGACAGAGCTAATATCGTACCTGTAAAAAAATTGGTTCCGCTCATTGGCTCTGTCCTGGGTCTCCTCTGTCTGCCCACAGTTTGACTTTTTGATGCCAGTGATATTTCCCATTACCATAGGCCTGTAGAGTGGGGTGAGGTGGACAAAGTTGTGATCCGATCTACCGAGGGGAGGGAGTGCAGTGGAGTTGTATGCATCCTTCACATTAGTATATAACATGTCCAGAGTTTTATTATTCCTAGTTGGGCACTTCACAAACTGTTTGAACGTGGGCAGCGTTGAAGAGAGAGATGCATGGTTAAAATCCCCAGAAATGGCAAAAAAGGCACTGGGATGCGCTGTCTGTAACCTCGCGATAACAGAGTGATGACGTCACACGCTGTGTTTGCGTCAGCGGAGGGCGGGATGTAAACAATATCAGCAATGGCCACCGTGAATTCCTTCTGCAAATAGTAGGGTCTCTATAAAAACATCTGAACTTTGCCAGGCTCTGCTGGTGACACACACCACACACAGTAAACAAGACAAATGCAGTGTCTCTCCAAATGACACACAGCAACAAACTACTGGGACGTTAATGATCCATTCTGAAGTGCCTTCTACCAAACGGCTGCTGGATTAATAAATACACAATTGTTTAGGCAATATTTTTATGTTATTCCAAGATGCTATATTGTCGCTGTCTCTTTTTTTCAGTAGTCGCATTTCCCTTTTCCATATGGGACCACAGATTGGAAATGCACCTTAGACCGTTGCGCCACTCGGGAGGCCCTACCCGTTCTTTTTCATTGGACTTCGGGCCCTCCTTGCTGTGCAAACTAATATTTACCCCATTTCCTTAAGCGACAGTAGCTGTCCTGTGTCTCTCCCCTCAGCTTTCGATAAACACTAAAAAGCAGCGTCCCCCGAAACACCCTTCCCCAGGGCTTATGAGGCCCTGACTGACTTGTGAGGGCTTGGCTTGATGGGGAATCTGAAGAACACTCACGAGGGGGGTTGGGGGCCATTTGGCATGCTTGGTATTTACAAACACAACATCATAACATCTTGTGTGCACTGTGCATTCACCACAGGCTCTGTGTTGTGTGTTTTGGATGTGTCCATGATTTTGTGTGGGACTGTATTAGTGAGCTTAATTTCACCCTTTAGCTATGAACATTGTGTACTAGTACACTCTTTTGGTCCACTTCTCCGCTACTCCAACAAACATTTAAAAAACCATTAACCAGGTCTCTAAGCTACTGTAGTAGAAGATTACATAATGGATTACTTAAAAACACGTTTTGGCTGAATCATCCTGGTCCTTAGATTGTATTGCAGTGATAGGCCAATGGGGATGGGGGCCATATCATCTTCCTGGCATCGGAGGCGTGAACCCTGGTCCCTCTGCTCTGGTCGCTAGCTTTGTTCAAGATACAGGATGCACAAAAAAAGGCCAAAATAGCATGAAATTGAGAGAAAGTAAAAATGGGGTCAAACATCTTCACCTATCCACTCCCTCCAGGATTCTGCGATGGCAAATGTTTTGACAAAATCAACAATTCCCCACATACTATGCAAGGGCTTGCAAATTTCAACATTCACTACACTATTTCCGCATAAAGCTGTGAAATCATCACAATATTATAACATAAATCTGACCAATCACTGCAGTACAAAAAGAGGGCTCGCCATTTTAACCAATCACCACACATTTACCACATAATACGGTTCAATTAAGCCAAACATCAACAAACTTTCTCCCTCATTTGCGACAAATTGGACAATATCATTGCATATTGCCATGCAAAATGACTGAATTGCCGCAGCAAAATAAAATATTTGCGGGGAAAAATGCTTTTTAAAAATCCTGCGAAATCATGGAGGGACTGTTTATCCTCTACGTCTCAAGGAAGAGAGAGGATACAAGCAAACAGTCAGTTTCAATTTTCCTTCCTTTGTTCTTTGCATAAGGATTCTTTGTTCTGAATGGTTCTTTGTCTTGCTCGTTCACGAAGAACAAAATTATACTTGATATAGAACATGATAGGTGTACAGTTGCTATGGAAACTGAAGTGGTCAGAAAAGTAGCACCACTGTTGCCATCCCTGTTGTGGGCAGAAGGTGCCTTTTGAATCGTCTTAAGTGTATCATCAAACTTCAGTATGGACAGCCCAAAATAGTTACAAACCCAGTTCTTGTTGTGTCCAAAAGTTTGATCTAGAACTTCATTAGTTGAAATCTGATTTGACGTACAGTGCCTACAGAAAGTATTCACACCCCTTGACTTTTTCCACATTTTGTTTCTTACAGCCTGAATTTAAAATTGATTAAATTGTGTCACTGGCCTACACACAATACCCCATAATGTCAAAGTGTAATGTTGTTTTTAGAATTGTTTACAAATTATTTAAAAATGAAAAGCTTAATTGTCTTAAGACAATAAGTATTCAACCCCTTTTGTTATGGCAAGCCTAAATATGTTCAGGAGTAAAAGTTTGCTTAACAAGTCACGTAATAAGCATGTACTCACTCTGTATGCAATAATTGTGTTTAACATTGACTTTTGAATACTACCTCGTCTTTGTACCCCCTCAGTCGAGCAGTTAATTTCAAACACCGATTCAACCACGAAGACCAGGGAGGTTTTCCAATGCTTTGTAAAGAAGGGCAAAAAAAATGCATACATTTAATATCCCTTTGAGCATGGTGAAGGTATTAATTACACTTTGGATTGTGTATCAATACACCCAGTCACTACAAAGATACAGGCATCCTTCCTAAGTCCTTGCCAGAGAGGAAGGAAACCGCTCATGGATTTCACCACAAGGCCAATGGTGACTTTAAAACAGAACTTTACAGAGATTAATGTCTGTGATAAAAATGACAAAAAGCAGTGGGACAAAAAAACAACAACACAGAGTTACACATGGGATAAACAAACGTACAGTCAATGACACTATAGAAGATATATATATACGTCGAGTGCAAATGTATTTAGATAAGGGTGGTAGGACAATAAATAGGCCATAGTGGCGAAATAGTTACAATTTAGCATTAACACTGGAGTGATAAATGTGCAGATGATGATGTGCAAATATGCCTTTGGTGCGGGCAGAGATACTGGGGTGCAAATTAGCACAAATAACAATATGGGGATGAGGTAGTAGGGTGGGCTATTTACAGATGGGCTGTGTACAGGTGCAATGATTGGTAAGCAGCTCTGACAGCTGAAGCTTAAAGTTAATGAGGGAGATAGGAATCTCCAGCTTCAAGAATTTTTGCAATTCGTTCCAGTCATTGGCAGCAGAGAACTGGAAGGAATGGCGGCCAAAGGAGGTGTTGTTTTTGGGGGTGACCAGTGACATATACCTGCTGAAGCGCAGGCTACGGGTGGGTGTTGCTATGGTGACCAGTGAGCTAAGATAAGGCGGGGATTTACCTAGCAAGGACTTATAGATGACCTGGAACCAGTTGGTTTGGCGATGAATATGTAGTGACTGTCATACTGTTCTGGGGATTAACCTTGACACTCTAGAGGAGGTGGCGGAGAGAAGGATCCTGGCCAAACTGCTGGCCATCATGGACAATGTCACCCACCCTCTGCAAACCATGGTTATGATGCAGAGGAGCACCTTCAGTCACAGACTGATTCCACCACGGTGTGCCAGAGAGCGCTACAGGAGGTCCTTCCTGCCGGTCGGCTATTAGACTATTTAATGCCTCACCGGGGCGCCGTGCCGTCGGCAACATTGACCTGGAACTGTTGGGGTGTTAGGACCTAGTTTAACAATAGGCATCCATCCATCCTTGAGTAACTCTCTGGTCTGTAATCACTCATTCACTCAGGACTTATTCATTCAGCACTCATTCATTCAGGACTGTATATACATATTAATGTAGAGTTGTTATATCACGTGCAATATTGTAAGTAATTCTTGGACTAAACTTACGTAGTCATTCACTCAGGACTGCATATTAGTATCCTGTAAGTAGTATCTTTTTTCATTGCATTTAGTATATCGAATGTGAAATACGTGCATTTATCTGTAATTAAACCCTGCTCTAAGGACTGTATTTTAAGGGAATTATTATTATTACCCTAAATTATATCATACGCACATTTAGCTATTTAAGTATCTCTTCCTCTCATTTACCTGTACAGTTAATGTAACTATCTATCTATCTATCTATCTATCTATCTATCTATCTATCTATCTATCTATCTATCTATCTATCTATCTATCTATCTATCTATCTATCTATCTATCTATCTATCTATCTATCTATCTATCTATCTATCTATCTATCTATCTATCTATCTATCTATCTATACTCGATTTCAAAGACGTCACATGCCTGTTGACTGTAAAAGACCATACTTCAGTCTTGGCAGTCACCTGCATTCAACTTTGTATAACTGAGGGAATGAGAAACATTTGAGGTGTAGGTATGAGACTAAGCAGCCACAAGCATCTTTGTACACTGTCTCTTATCAATCCAACAATTCATCCACCTGATTTTGCGGAGTCACTGGAGCTAGGTGTGTGGCAGGTCAGAGATCAGCCATTGGCTTCCAAGTACTGGAGAAGGGTGCAATTGCTGCAGAAGGAATGCCCACATGCAGGAACACCCCAAATTGGAGGCCGCAATCACACTCTGTTAAAGTACTGTGCTATTATTACAAAGCTAACACATGCTCCATGAGGACCAAATACTGTAAGGACCTTATAAAAATAAAGAAAATAAAAGAACAGCTATATTGCTACGGTGGCTGCCAGCTGTCGCTTGAATTGAAATGAATAGAAACAGAAACAGTTGGCTTCATCAGACTGTCTTGGCAGAGATATAGAAGGTATCGGAGCACCTATAAAGTACAACTACTCTCTTCGCAGAGGGCCTTGACGTTTCTTTATCGGTATCCTTTGAACCTTGACCCTTAGTTGTGTCTCTGGCTGCCCAACCGTAGGACTGAGGCGGTCTCCAATGGCATAGGACATATGGTGGCGAGATCAAACGATCGGAGCCCAAGCTGCTCTGCCTTCGGTCGAGCCATAAAGATGAGCAGTCGCTCTGATTTAATGTTCTTCTTATCCCTCCTCATCTCCATTCACTTTGCTCAGTCTCTCCACACCAGCCAGTGCCAGCACCTAAGGCCTGAGAAATCAGGGTTATCGAATGAGAAATAATTCCAAAACCAAGACAACCTATCAAGACATTGAGCATCCCAGTTCCACCCAATCAGAAGTCACACCCAGAGCAGCCAGAGAAACCAGCCGTGTCAGATAGATGGAAGCCTGTATAAAATACTTGGCCAGTAAGACCGTGTGTCAATGGAAACCCTGTTGTGCCGTTGCGTAGTTGCCGAGCCCGGTGATTTGGGATGCTTGAGTGAGCCCACATGGCAATAAATGACCCTGGCATGGCGTGGCTCGGTGGAGGTTGTAGGCTAGTTTAGCCTCACTCCAGGCCATAGAAGACCAACACTCCCTCGCTACTGGGAAGAAATATCGGCTCGCATAGCCGCGGGAAGTAGGGACGCTGAAGGTGCTACAGTACCCCTGAAAAATCTCGTATTCATAATTATAATTTTTTCACTCAAGTAGTGCATTGAGCCTTTACTAGTATTAGCGGACTGATATAGACGTCTGTAGCTTTGGCAAGAAAGGTAGTTGTATAATTAAGAACAGTACCTTGCAGGATTTAATAGTTTAATAGTTTTGCCCTGTCCCTTTCTCTGAGATTCTAATGGAATCCAGAAGAACAAAACCCTGTCCAGAAAAATTTACATCAAAAAGTTCTGGGAAAAGACACAAAACATCCACATTAAATTAAATATTTTTCTTGATCAAATAACTTTTTGTCCCGTATTAATTTACCATCCTTATAAACCACTTAATGTAAATGTACATTACTGTATTGTACATAGGCTGGTTATCTAGGTTTGTACCTGTAGACTTTCCATTACTATGAAAATAAATGTATAATACAGTAATGGAATACATTGAGACATCAAGTTGTTTGTGATGATGTGGCTCAGTTGGTAGAGCATGGCGCTTGCATGGTTAGGGTTGTGGGTTCGATTCCCACGGGTTACCAGTTTGAAAAAGTATGAAAATGTATGCACTCAGTACTGTAAGTTGCATTGGATAAGAGCGTCTACTAAAATTGAAAAGGAATGAATAGACAATTTCAGTTTTCACAAGTTGCATTTGCAAAGTATTTCAAGAAACTGGAATACATATCAAGCAAGTATTTGTATATTTCACAAGTATTATTATGTTTTCTACAGATAATTATCAGACTCAAGTTACAAATGCTGGTAAACACTACATTTTTTCACAAAAGTAGTACACTGGGCCTTTACATGTCCTGTATTATCTTCCTTTGAAACTCATCTGATCTGAGGACAGTTTAATTGTACTTCTTGATCTCAGTGACATCACCAGCCAATTCTATTAATCCAACAAATTATCTAGCTAGTGTAAAGTTACTGTATCTTCGCTAACAATTACTACATATAGGCCTATCTATTAATAGGGTTGGCTACACTTCTAGGATTACAAGCTAGCTAGCTAGTTACCCCAGTGGTTTCTTGGACGATCTGATGAGAAAATGAGCAAGATATGGAACTTGTGGGCTGTAACATGTAACATTGTAATACCACACACTCTGGTCAGGGTAGGAAATGTATGCAGGCGAAATAGGAAACAGAGAATTTATTTTCACACCAAATTGGTTTGGATAGCAAACTCTGGCAGGTGTTCCCCCTTAGTTCGGTTCGTTTGGACTGGTGTGAACACTCTATCCGCACTCGGGAGCGCACTAAACAGCACACCGGGGTTTGCTTAAAAATGGTGGTCTCGGTCCGATTCTGTTAGTACCATTATGCGGTTCGCTGCAGATGAGAACACAGTCCGAACCAGAGGCGTGCAGTATTATTGGTAGTTTGACTGTGAGCATTTGATAAAATGCATGCCGTACTTTCTCTGAAACATTCTGTGAGTAGCAGTGCTTTTATGAGCGCACCAGATTAGGGGAGACGGGGGGCTATACCGAGGATATAGTCTACTGAATATTCACGTCACAGTTAGATTGGCTATTCCTCCCGCATGTTGTCGGAAGACCAAAGCGAAAGTAATATGAAGTTTGGGACACAAGTTATGCTTCTTGCTAATCATAGATGGATTTAAATGTCTTCAAAATTTCTCCAATAAGCAAATGGCTTGTATGAACACGTGGTATTGTTTAGGCATTTTAATTTGTTTGACATTTGACAATGTGAAACCAAATGGAAAAAATACAATGTAACAAGTATTCAAACTCTGATTTAAACTATAGCTCAGAACTACAGTATGTGTGAAAAGCACCTGGTAAAAATGACTTTGGGATTAAAGAATGGGCAAGAAAAGGTATTGTTAAAGTAATGGACTTGTACAATAAAAAAGGGTTCATGTCATTTGAAGAACCTACCACAAAAGCATTTTTTCAAATACTTACAAGTGAGAAGCTTTATTTTTTCCAGTCCAAAACAATCTGCTCTACGACCTCCTTTGACCACTTTAGAAACACTCTCTGTTAATATGTGTTATGGGAGAGGTCAAATTCCGTCATTATATGGGAAAATGTTAGCTACACATGGCAACTCTGATAGTAAGTGGCTTCAGTGGAGTGTAGATATTTCAGCTGGGGTATGAAATGTTCAAGAGCTCAGATACATACAATAAATACCCGCCTGAGATTGTTGCAATACAATTGGATAATGAGAACATACCACCCCTGTTAAACTTCACAAATTTGACCCTAATATCCCAGATATAGGGGTCAAATTAAATGTCGGCACCTTGTATCATTACCTGTGGGAATGTGCTGAGATACAAACGTTTTAGAGCTCAGTACTGCGCTATATCTCTGAGATTACCTCTACCCAATACCACTAATCACTTAACTTTGCATCCTAAATCTTAACCCAGAGAATATCTCTTTACATAGGTGAGAGAAGAAAATGGTTGACCTCTGTCTATTACAAGCTAGATGTTCAATTTCTCTCCACTGGAAGGATGTCAGTTCCCCCTCACTTGGTCATTGGTTAAAATAATTAATGTCAAGCCTGGCTCTTGAAAAATGAACTTATATTATTAGGAATGTAAGGAATTCTTGGTTTGGTTATGTTTTTGTGTCTTTGGGTTGGGGGGGGGGGGGGGGTTTATGTGAAAAACATAATTAAAATCAATAATTGTTGATTGTCCTATTTCAAACGAATAACTATGTGTGAAAACGCCCTTAGTCAGCGGTGTTCCATCCGGTGTTCTGCTATTAGTCTGCAGTGTATTATTTGTGTGCTGCGATCTGCTGGCTGCGAGCTTTGGCTCTGTGAATGCGGGGGGGTGTCTGTGGAGCAGACAGAGAGATAGAGTCTCCTAAGCCCTCAGTGATGATGATGATGGATGAGCCGTTTTGATTGGTGGGAGGTTGGTGGGTCGAACAGAGCGCTCCATCCGCAACATTAAGGAGAAAATGTGCCGTTAAATGGCCCTGGCCGCACCAGCCTAGCCACAGACAAGAGAGGAACGTGAGAACAAAGGGCAGCAGCCTGCACTCTGTCATAATCTCTCTGGAATTTTACCGTACATTGGCCAAGGGATTGACATTCATGGCAGAATTTGATTAGTTTTCTCCCTCAAACACACTGATAAAGTAGACGTGTGATTATCGGCAGAATCTTTATTATTGTCAGTTATTCGGAATATTAGATTATCAGCAGGAATAAGTAGGCTATAATAATCTTCTCTTGACCTTTTCCATAAGAGGGCTCAGCTGTGACGTTGATGTTGTTCCTGGGTAAGACCGTTACCTCACAGCGGTCCTGTGGGCTCTCTGTCACCTGTGTGAGCCGAGCCCACTGAGCCGAGTGAGTCAGATGAGGTTATGTAATACATACATTATCCTAACTCCCCCACCAACATAACGCTAATTTTTTTAATGTTTTTTTATTTAACTAGGCAAGTCAGTTAAGAACAAATTCTTATTTACAATGACAGCCTAGGAACAGTGGGTTAACTGCCTTGTTCAGGGGCAGAACGACAGATTTTTACCTTGTCAGCTCGCGGATTCGATCCAGCAACCTTTCAGTTACAGGCCCAACACTCTAACCACTAGGCTACCTGCCGCTAACTCATTCATTAAACAGAAGTCTGAGCTTTGAGGGAGAGCAGTCTTCTGGGAGTCCAACTGGAGGAATCCCACAGACAGTGATTAACTATAACTAGCACTAGCCATGTTTTAAAGCTCTCTTGGTTGAAAAATGTATCTGGTAAAGATACAGTGCCTTCAGAAAGTATTCACACCCCTTGACTTCTTCTACATTTTGTTGTGTTACAAAGTGGGATTAAAATGTATTTGTCATTTTTTTCTCTACGATCGACACAAAATAATGTAATGTCAAAGTGAAAGAAAATTCTCAGTCCACTAGTCTACTACCACATCTACAACTGTATGTGTGTATGTTATCGTGCGTGTGTCTGTGTCTCTTCACAGTCCCCTCTGTTCTATTTTTATTAGGGTTGCATTTTCATATTGGTGGCATGTCTGGTGGCATGTCTTGTGGGGTGCGCATGGGTGTCTGAGCTGTGTGCCAGTAGTTCAAACAGACAGCTTGGTGTATTCAACATGTCAATACCTCTCACAAATACAAGTAGTGATGAAGTCAATCTCTCCTCTACTTTTAGCCAGGAGAGATTGGCATTCATATTAATAATGTTATCTCTTCGTGTACATTTAAGGGCCAGCTGTGTTAACCTGTTCTGAGCCAATTGTAATTTTCCCTCTTTGTGGCACTTGACCACACGACTGCATGGGATGTAAAGCCATAACACATACGTTTTTCCAGCAGCAGATTACGGTCAATAATGTCAAAACATGCGCGGAAGTCTAACAAAACAGCTCCCACAATCTTTTTATTATCAATTTCTTTCAGCCAATCATCAGTCATTTGTGTGAGTGCCATGCATGTTGAATGCCCTTCCCTATAAGCGTGCTGAAAATCTGTTGTTAATTTGTTTACTGTGAAATAGCATTGTATCTGGTCAAACACCATTTTTTTCAAAACGTTTACTGAGGGTTGTTAACAGGCTGATTGGTCGGCTGTTTGAGCCAGTAAAGAGTGCTTTGCTATTCTTGGGTAGCGGAATGACTTTTGCTTCCCTCTAGGCTTGAGGGCACACACTTTCCTGTAGGCTTAGATTGAGGATATGGTAAATAGGAGTGGCAATATTGTCCACTATCATCGTCAGTAATTTTCCATCCAAGTTGTAAGACCCAGGTGGTTTGCTATCATTGATAGACAAAACGAGTTGTTTCACCTCTTCCACACTCACTTTACGGAATTCAACATTGCAATGCTTGTCTTTCTTAATTAGGTCAGTTATGCATCGATGTGTAGGTTCAGAATTTGTTGTTGGCATGTCATGTCTAAGTTTGCTAATCTTGCCAATGAAAAAATCATTAAGTATTTGCCAATATCAGTGGATTTGATTGAATGTATGATGGTGCCGAGTTTGCCAGTTTATTCTTACTTTTGTTCAGTTTAGTCACATGATTTCTCAATTTACAGTCCGTTTGCCAGTTGACTGTGCAGCCAGACTTATTTGCAGTTCCTTTTGCCTCATCCCTCTCAACCATACATTTTTTAAATTCCTCATCAATCCATGGGGATTTAACCATTTATACAGTCATTTTCTTAATGGGTGCATGCTTATTAGTAACTGGAATAAGCCGTTTCATAAATGTGTCAAATGCAGCATCTGGTTGCTCCTCATTACACACCACAGAACACAAGATAGGAATCACTACAAAACTTCTTATATGACCTCTTATACACTATATTAGGCCCAGCCTTTGGAACTTTGGTTTTCCTAGATATAGCTATTGTATTATGATCACTACATCCGATGGATTTGGATTCATCTTTAGAGCAGATTACTGCCTCATTAATAAAGATGTGATCAGTACATGTGGATGATTACATACCCGTGCTGTTTGTAAATACCCTGGTAGGTTGACTGATAACCTGAACCAGGCTGCAGTCACAGGCTACATTTTGAAGCTTTTTCTTGAATGGGCAGCTTAATGAAAGCCAGTAAATATTTAGGTAACCCAGAAAAACTAAATATTAAGGTCGCCCAGAAAATGTCTATCGTTTTACAGAAGTATGTCTCAGTTTAATACCAATGCGTTTCACAGCATCCCACATTTTGACATGCGCCATATAAAGCCTTGTGCAACAGGAGATGTAGAAAAAGCGTTGTTGTTTCTCACCACAATACCAGCAGGGTTTCCTGTCTGGTGGGTCTTGTCGCAGACTCACACTTCCTGTTCTTATTCTGCTCACTGCTCACTCTATTATTAACACACTATCAGTAGCTAGCAAGTAACTCAACTTAACACCAAAGCATTGCAAGTATGCAAGTCTTCATCCAATGGAATATATCACCCAAAAATGCTTGTCAGAAATACATATGGGCCGTGTCAAATTGAAGTGCATCACAAAATTCCTCAGGGTCCACACTCATTTTCAGACCACCTTCTTTTCTGTACAAGGCCTGTGCCTTTGTAGTGACATGTGCCTTTAAAAAAAAAAAAAAAATATATATATATATATATATATATATATATATATATATATATATATATATATATATATATTTAACCTTTATTTAACTAGGCAAGTCAGTTAAGAACCAATTCTTATTTACAATGGTTTTACAATTTGACTTTAGTGCAAACAGGATGGATGTTTTGTAATATTTTTATTCTATACACATTTCCTTCTTTTCACTCTGTCGTTAGATTAGTATTGTGGAGTAACTACAATGTTCTTGATCCTTCCTCAGTTTTCTCCTATCACAGCCATAAACTGAGTTAGGAAGGACGCCTGTATCTTTGTAGTGACTGGGTGTATTGATACACAATCCAAAGTGTCATTAATAACGACACCATGCTAAACGGGATATTCAATGTCTGCCTTTTTTTATTTTTACCCATCTACCAATAGGTTCCATTTGTGAGGCATTGGAGAATCTCCCTGGTCTTTGTGGTTGAATCTGTATTTGACAATGCTCAACTGTGGGACCATGCAGATAATTTTATGTGTGGGGTACAGAGATTAAGTTTAAACACAATTAAACACTAGTCCATGCATCTTATTATGTCACTTGTTAAGAACATTTTTACTCCTGAATTTATTTAGGCTTGCCATAACAAAGGGTTTGAATACTTATTGACCCAAGACATTGCAGATTTGTATTTTTAATCAATAATAAAAATAAAAAAAACATGATTCCACTTTGACATTGAGGTGTCGTGTGTAGGCCATTGACACAAAATCTCAATTTCACACAACACAACAAAATGTGTAAAAAGGCACTGTAAGTGGTGGTTTCCAGCCTAATGTGTTCAAGGGCTTTCGCTATAGGAGCTACTGCAAATGCTCTGATGGTTCCAGTGATACATTACCATGCATACATGTAGGGTTTTTAAGCCTGAGAACTAGGCCATGCCTCCATTGATTTAATTTCTATGGCGTCAGCCGATTTGTCAGTTCAGATGTCGGTCAACTTATTTTATATAAACTTACCTCAGGTGAAAAGAATAAAGGGCAAAAAATTGTTTTTTTTATTGGATGAAAAGTAGAGACAGAGCTACAAAATGGTATCTTGTTCACTGCAGTTGAGGAATAATGGGAAAGTAATTCTGCTTTGAAAGTTTATAAACTTGTAATCTCTACTGGAGAGCTTTTCTTTGTCTACACCTATTCCGCATCGTTCACACCCTCTTAAAGGAAAAAATCCAAAAACCACTCATTCCTTTAATTTACAGTGTTAAATAACACTTGTGAGAATAATATTTTTTTTTAACATATGACATTTTGGTGTTATAAGGTTGGTAGCATGGAAAATCGTTGTGGAAATCTGTTGCAGCTCAAGTCAACTACAATATCCACAATGCAATGCGCTCTCTATGGGCCGGCTAGCTAGGTAGCTAGCTAGCAAACATAGCTACACAAAATAATGCCAAAGACAATATCAGCATTTTAAGTAGCTAGATAGCTGTAATATCGCCTATAAAACAAACTGCACTTTATCAATTTAGTAGTCTACAATCTCACCATGTTCAACCTGTAGATCAATGTGCCTCACAGAGTCGTGTCTGACATTCACCATGACAGATATACTTTTGAGGAGATGTTAAACGTTGCCCATGCTACGTCAATGGGCCGTGAGGTGCATTCTGGGCGATTCTGGGTCAAGGACGCTCTCCTTCAAGGAGTGAATAGTAGTCTATTAGGCGCCAGCTCAAAAACCCAATATTAGCACGAATTTCGTCAACAAGAAGTACAACATTGCAAATCTTTTCCTAGATATTAGATAATTAACTTGCTATCTGTAATATCGTATCGCTTTGGAATCGTGACATTACGTACTTTCGAGGAAAATAGGCACGTTTCTCGACATACACTGACTTTGAGAAGGGATTGCGTAGCGATTAGCCTAGCAACTGCGTGACGCAGCATGGGTGGGGCGTTATACGTTCCTTCATTCATCTCCTTTTTATAATATTTCTGGCAACGGTACCATGCAATGCACCATGGACAGAAGAAGTAAATTACACATTTCTTGAGGTAGGAATAACCCCCAGTTGATATATGATCAATGGCTCATTCGAGAGAAGACCACCTATCGAGTTATGATATCGGCCAGTAGTGAAATCTGACGTATTCCTACTAACTTCCAGTGAGTGAGAGCGATTTTATCACAGTGCTACGTCATACTGGCCAGATTTCTGCCTGCTTGAACGTCAATAACTCAGATACACATGAAAACATGAAACTACATAGGGAATCAATAGAGCATCACTCAGAGATGCACTAAAACAATATAACATTTAATTTAACCTTTAGCCCCACCCATCTCTTTAATGATTCACATGTGAGGCCCTGTGCTAAACGGAGTTAGTCGTGTCATAAACAACCAAAGATTTCAAGACTAAAAGGGGTAAAAGTAGTAGCCTACAATAAGGAAAAACTCCAGGTAAAAAATAAACTTGATCTAGTCCTTGGCCTATATCCTAACCTGACTTTGGTGCAGGTTGTTCTTCACATTACCATCTCTGGTAAACACACACTATATCAAATAAAATATGTTTATTTGTCACATGCACAGGATACATAAGGTGTAAACGGCACAGAGAAATGGTCTACTTGCATAGTAGCAATATCATAAATAGTGTCCAGATAAAAAATATTGTGCCAGCAAGAATATTTCTCATGTGTCAGTCATAGTTTCTAAACCATACTGTACTGTCTTTGCGTCAGTCATGTGCATGGTCTAAATAACTCAACTGGCTAGTAATCCTGCTGCTCTGATTGGATAGAGTGAAGCTGTATTCCTCCGACCACTCGCTTCATAAGTCCCCCGATCACTTTTCCTTGCATATTTTTGGTCTGATTATGTAACTTGCTGCTCCCTGCTATTATGATAAATCACATGGCGAGGACGTTTGCTATCAAGCTATCAATGTGCATAATATTTAACAAGTGGGGTAAGGGTAGGGAAAAAATTTGAAATGCTAATGCCCATTCTGACTGAGTGACAGCAAACTTGGCTGCCCTCTGCAAATTGAGGAGACAGACACACCCACCCCTCCACACGCTGCTCCTAATCTGCAGATTTTTTGCAGTGAGATATTTTGCCAACGTCTATTTAGGCATATTAAAACACTACCCGTTTTTGTTCAATCACGAGTATCATCCGATCCGAATATCAACTGTCAATTTACGGATACTATTACGAGTATGGCCATGTCGGCATACCCCTACCAGTCTAAATTGATGGGTCATGTGAAAGAAAGGCTATTACCACCACCCAGCCACATCCTAGCTAAGTGGATGGGTCATTATTGTCTAGACATGTTCATGAAATACAATAGACAGCCGTAATCACCCCCAGACACACCTGGCTAATGTGATGGGTCATGTAATCATCTGGCGAAGTGGAGTCTTTTGTTTAGACATGTCGGTAGCTAAACAATAAACCATAATCCCAACCCATACTACTAGCAAGACAAACTGATTGTCATAGCTAGCCACAATGCATGAAATGCTGTAGTATGAATCTGGAGTTAGCTAAAGCTAAGCATCTAGGTTCAATGTTAGCTAGCTAGCGAACATTAGGCTATAACTGGCAATGCAAATGTCTTTCTGAGATACAAATAATATTACTACATAGATCATAAACGCAATGTTAGCTAGCGAGCCAGCAAACTTGCAATGAAAACGATTTTCTGACAAAATGAGAAATGTAGCTAGACTTTTTCCCGTATACATGGATGAACGCTTCACGGCAGACTGGAACCCCTTTGCTTTAACTCTGTTTTGTTTGGCCATTTTGATAAAAAATTATAGTAATACGTCCAAATGCCTCTCCTGAGGTGACGTGCGAAATATGCCTAGCTTCCTGAAACGGGTCACAAATACTATGCTTATCATGTGTTGTGGGTGTTCAATTCACATCTTTCGACTATAGCCCATGTTCCAAATTTAGAATGTGGATGACGATTAAAACAAACTGTCAGTGACAATTAATTACTGTCTTCCAATCTAATGAGTATTGATGGCAAAAAGCTTCTGGGATGTTTGTCATACGGTACTGTGTTGTCGTTAAGAATTAGGACTGTTATAGTATCAAATTCCCTAGGTTTAATTATTTTGTGATTTAAACTAATCATGTAAACATTAGTTAACTAGGAAGTCGGGGCACCACAGAATAATGTTTGTTTATAGAGCTGCTATCTCAAATTTTACTCTTTAGATTATTTTATTTCTTATCATAACAGTCACTTATTAATGAACTTTTAATGAACAATTACAGAGTATATAAAACATCCTAACATTATACAGTAAATACCATCCCTAAGGGACTAAATAAAAAATGTACAGTTTGGTTATATCACGATAGATTCAGAGAGGAAAGGCGGGGGCGGGAGACAAAGGAATTGGCCTCTGTCGCACGTGGGAAGATACACTCACGTAAATTAAAAAATCTTCTGCACTTTAACAACCACCCGTTCAGATAAAGGTATGTAATTCGTATTTACGTGTCCCTGGCTTTACTCGTTGAGTTGATGATGTAAGACTCTGGTTTGCCCAGTAGAGATCGCCATTGTCCTTTGTTGAGTCTTTCTGGTCATACTGGGGGTTAGAGTGCATCTCTTATAAGAGGTCTGTTTCCTTGTCTTAGGCTTACGTACGTTTCCAGCTGCACTCTAACCCCCAGTTTCCAGCTTGTAACGCGACGTCTAGGATGTATCACTTCTTCTTTAGTGATCAACAGTTCAGAATTCATACCATTTCAAACGTGTGGAGCAAGTGCTCACGTTTTCTGGACTGTAGAGTTGTAGTTGGAATTCGCCATTTTAAACATGTGGCGCTAGTCCTCACGTTCTTTGGAACTGGGTTGACTTTCATCATGGGGGATTTTATTCTTGAGTAGAAAGGGGTTGATTTATCATTTCCAACCAATGTCTGTTCACTTGGGCATGGCCACTGACTGGGCACAAGTTACCATAAAACAAACAATTTTCATTTTAGAAGACTAAATCACATTGTTATCTTTTCAAAAGTATTATTATACTTGGTTATACATTTTATCCAACATTCAGATGCAAGCCTCATAACTGAGGAACCTGTATAAACAAAGTTAGGGTAATGTGGCTGCACTGACTTTCATGATGTCACAACAATTAGACAGGGTCGTAGCTGGCTTCTCCACCGACCGTTTCACGCATTTTCCAAAATAGGATTATTGTTAAATCCTCATATTCTGGGATGTAGTAGTATTGACGGGAGAAGATCCTTTGTTCTACTGTGACACTCTCTCTCCCATACTGCATGTCCAGGGAGAAAAGAGTCTCTACCAGGAATTTATGACTTGTCGTAAAGTCATAAAACTGGGGTTGTTCACATCTTTGCCTAACCAATTCACTGAAAGGGCTAGCATCATGACAGTGTGCATTGTGTAGGAGGTTTATGTTTTCAAGCTAGTATTGCCCAACAATTGTGTGTGTGTGTGTGTGTGTGTGTGTGTGTGTGTGTGTGTGTGTGTGTGTGTGCATAGCGATTTACTTACAGCTTTTCTGGGTCATATTGCAAGCCTAGGCTTTGATTTGATCCCATCCCCTCATATGAGATCGAATACTGTGCTTCCTGTATCTCTCTCAATGGTCTGCCCACTTCATCATTTTCAGTCAGGGTGGCTTAGCCATCCAATGTCAGCCCTGAAATAGATACAGTATGGACCATTGTTTGTGGGTGTGGGTGGGTATGTGCATGAGCATGCCTCAACTTAACATCTAGAAAAGACAAGGCATCTAAGGCAGACCTGAACTGTCACTACTAGGCGCCAAAACCATCAAATGTAGCCAAAACCCGGCCCGATCTTTATGTGCAAGTGATTGGAGCGCCATGAGAAACTGTTCAACCATGCGGTGAAGTAATTTTGCCTTGAAGGGTTGCTACTGCTACTCTGATAAATGTTCAGGAACGGGATAGTGCTGACACCTCAACGATAGTGGCTGAAATTAATCTGCCGAAATTCACCTGGAAGGCGGCTTATTAAGATTGCATTCCCATTTGGGAGCAGCCGATTGGAATTAGACCATGGAGCAGTGAAGAGGGGTGGGGACGTTTGCCGCAAATTGCATCGTCTCTTTTTTAAACGATGACTCTCTAACTTCTTTTTTGCACTCCCCTTCCTTGAAAAAAAATAAAGAATACAATTATGATATTGAGTTTTATCTGGGCCAAATTCCAGGAAAGAGCATTTGGGTGTTCATCTGCTTTTGAGGTATTAAGGCAAGGAAGAGAGAGGGAGGTTAGATAACCCTACTGGGTGTAAGCCTCCAAGTTAGGTCAAGGGCACTGGCCGGACAACCGAAGTCAAATCACCAAAACCACCCTAAGTAGATTTGTGACGTAATCCATATAAAACGCACAGTCAAACGCAGCATTTTTCCTTTTTGTCAATGTCATGCTTCATACAACCTTGGTGTCAATATAATACAATAAAGCATATCGTCTTCACAATATCTCAATGAGTTTGTATCATTTTATATAATCAATCATCATATTACATTTGAGTTTATTTAGATTTCACATGAGGAAGTTCATGTTCACTTCATCAACGTATTCTTAACATCTAGAAAAGACAAACTCGAAGTTCAGTCATGCTCATACTTTATACATGTTCACATAATCTCTCTATTCACCCAACCGCAAGCACACACATATGTGTGCGCCTGCTCACATGCACGACCCTTAAATCACCCTTCCTTGAGTGCCTGTTCGTTAGGCTAAAGTGTACGTCAGGCATGGCTCCCGCGTCATTCAGTGAAGTGAAAGGAAGTCGTCCTGACTGCAGCCTTTTACAGTAAACAGTCAAGTACTGTACTGCACAGCCTGAGTCTCCCCTAAGATCTATTGACCTGCTGCTCATGTGAATGAGATATGAGCTGGTTTGGGGCCATTGCCCCACAACTGGGTTATTTGTTTTAGGGAATTAACGGAATTGCACTGAGACTTTTACACTTAAAATGTATGTCAAACAAAAACCATTGATTTTAAAATTTTAACAAACCATACAACTCTAAGCACAACGACTACTTTTAACAATCAGTTTTTTATGTGTCCACTAGTGGTGTAACGGTTCACCAATCCCATGGTTCGGTACGTATAGTAGTTTTGGGGTCACGTTTCAGTACAGTGGGAAAATGAAATGCCAACAGTTACTGTGGTTAATTTTTGTTTCTTTAAGAAAATACAAAGTGTTGGTATTCCTGAATCCATTCAGTGGCTTGACGTTTTCCACATTTTGTTGTCTTACAGTCTGAATTTAAAATGTATGACATTTAGATTTGTTTGTGTCACTGGCCTACACACAATACCCATAATGCCAAAGTGGAATTATGTTTTTAGAAATTATTACAAATTAATTAAAAAACAAAAGCTGAAATGTCTTGAGTCAATAAGTATTCAAACCCTTTGTTATGACACGCGTAAATAACTTCATGAGTAGAAATGCTCTTAACAAGTCACTCTGTGTGCAATAATAGTGTGATCTTTGAATGACTACCTCATCTCTGTTCCCCACACATACAGTACAACTATCTGTAAGGTCCCTCAGTCGAGCAGTGAATTTCAAACACAGATTCAACCACATAGGCCAGGGAAGTTTTCCAATGCCTCGCAAAGAAGGGCACCTATTGGTAGATGAAAAGGTATTAATTACACTTTGGCTGGTTTTATCAATACACCCAGTCACTACAAAGACACAGGCGTCCTTCCTAACCCAAGCCATTAAAGTAGTACTGCAAAAAATGTGGCAAAGCAATTCACTTTTTGTCCTGAATAGAAAATATAATGTTTGGGGCAAATACAACACATTACTGAGTACCACTCTCCATATTTATAAGCATAGTAGTGGCTGTATCATGTTATTGGTATGCTTGTGCGACTCTCATAAAGGGGGCATGTCTGTAGCCGGGGGTAATGTGATGGGCTGTCAATGTTATGTAGCTTTCTGTAGCCCTGGAAATAAATAAAACAATTTCCTAATCAATCTACACACAATAACCCATAATGACAAAGCAAAAACTGGTTTTCCATTGACCATCCGTGATGTTTCTACAACTTGATTGGAGTCCACCTGTGGTAAATTCAATTGATTGGACATGATTTGGAAATGCACACACCTGTCTATATAAGGTCCCACAGTTGACAGTGCATGTCAGAGCAAAAACCAAGCCATGAGGTCGAAGGAAATGTCCGTAGAACTCTGAGACAGGATTGTGTCGAGGCACAGATCTGGGGAAGGGTACCAAAAAATGTCTGCAGTATTGAAGGTCCCTGAGAACACATTGGCCTACATCATTCTTAAATAGAATAAGTTTGGACCACCAAGACTCTTTCCAGAGCTGGCCGCCCAGCCAAACTGAGCAATCGGGGGAGAAGGGACTTGGTCAGGGAGGTGACCAAGAACCCGATGGTCACTCTTACAGAGCTCCAGAGTTGGGAGAATGTTCCAGAAGGACAACCATCTCTGCAGCACTCCACCAATCAGGCCTTTATGGTAGAGTGGCCAGACGGAAGACACTCCTCAGTAAAAGGTACATGACAGCCCGCTTGGAGTTTGCCAAAGGGCACCTAAAGACTCTCAGACAATGAGAAACAAGATTCTATGGTCTGATGAAACCAAGATTGACCTCTTTGGCCTGATGCCAAGTGTCACATCTGGAGGAAACCTGGCACCATCCCTACAGAGAAGCATGGTAGTGGCAGAAAGGTACAGAGATATCCTTGATGAAAACCTGCTCCAGAGTGCTCAGGAACTCAGACTGGGGCGAAGGTTCACCTTCCAACAGGACAATGGCCCTAAGCACACAGCAAGACAGTGCAGGAGTGGCTTCGGGACAAGTGTCTGAATGTCCTTGAGTGGCCCAGCCAGAGCCCGGACTTGAACCCGATCGAACATCTCTGGAGAGACCTGAAAATAGCTGTGCAATGACGTTCCCCATCCAACCTGACAGAGCTTTAGAGGATCTGCAGAGAAGAATGGGACAAACTCACCAAAGGGTCTGAATACTTATGTAAATGTGTTTCAGTTGTTTTTTTTATACATTTGCAAACATTTTTTAACACCCCTTTTTTGCTTTGTCATTATGGGGTATTGTGAGTAGATTGAGGGGAGAAAAAACAATTGAATCCATTTTAGAATATGGCTGTAACGTAACAAAATCTGTAAAAATTCAAGGGGCTTTGTATGCTTTCGGAATGCACTGTAGAGCGGGTACTACCTGTTTGCTGAAATGGGTTTGAGAGTGCAAAGTTTGTAACGTGGCTCGAGCACTTTCACTAGGTGCTGAAACTCACTATTCTTCTTAACCACGAGATTGGGTGGTTATCTGCGGCTATAAACATACCTATCGCTCTTGTAATTTCTTTGGCCTGGCCCGAATCAGCTGCGACGGGTTGCTTGAATGCAGAGAGGAGACAATGTTGTTGTTTTTTTGCTCCAGTGGTAAGAATACTGAGGTAACGTCAGCATAAATATGTCAACATGTTTAAGGTGTTGGCAGCTGCAAAGGCTATTCTCGTTGAGCAGGGGCAACATACAGTCGTGGCCAAAAGAATGACACAAGTATTGGTCTCCACAAAGTTTGCTGCTTCAGTGTTCTTAGATCTTTATGTCAGTAGTTACTCTGGTACACTGAAGTATAATTACAAGTATCAAAGGCTTTCATTGACAATGACATTCAGTTTATGCAAAGAGTCAATATTTGCAGTGTTGACCCTTCTTTTTCAAGACCTCTACAATCCGCCCTGGCATGCTGTCAATTAACTTCTGGGCCTTCTGACTGATGGCAAGCCATTCTTGCATAATCAATGCTTGGAGTTTGTCAGAAGTTGTGGGTTTTTGTTTGTCCACCCGCCTCTTGAGGATCGACCACAAGTTCTCAATGGGATTAACGTCTGGGGAGTTTCCTGGCCATGGACCCAAAATGTCGATGTTTTGTTCCCCGAGCCACTTAGTTATCACTTTTGCCTTATGTCAAGGTGCTCCATCATGCTGGAAAAGGCATTGGTCGTCACCAAACTGTTCTATCTAGCGCTCACCTTGCCTTCACCTTGTCTTCTCCGGACAAGGTGTTTTCCGGATGGCCCAAACAATCGGAAAGGGGATTCATCAGAGAAAATGACTCTACCCCAGTCCTCAGCAGTCCAATCCCTGTACCTTTTCAGAATATCAGTCTGTCCCTGATGTTTTTCCTGGAGAGAAGTGGCTTCTTTTCTGCCCTTCTTGACACCAGACCATCCTCCAAAAGTCTTCGCCTCACTGTGCGCGCAGATGCACTCACACCTGCCTGATGCCATTCCTGAGCAAGCTCTGCACTGGTGGTGCCCCGATCCCGCAGCTGAATCAACTTTAGGAGGCGGTCCAGGTCCTTGCTGGACTTTCTTGGTCCCCTGACGCCTTCTTCACAACAATTGAACCTCTCTCCTTGAAGTTCTTGATGATCCGATAAATGGTTGATTTAGGTGCAATCTTACCAGCAGCAATATCCTTGCCTGTGAAGCCCTTTTTGTGCAAATTAATGATAACGGCACGTGTTTCCTTGCAGGTAACCATGGTTGACTAGGAAGAACAATGATTTCAAGCACCACCCTCCTTTTAAAGCTTCCAGTCTGTTATTCTGACTCAATCAGCATGACAGAGTGATCTCCAGCCTTGTCCTCGTCAAAACTCTCACCTGTGTTAACGAGACAATCACTGACATGATGGCAGCTGGTCCTTTTGTGGCAGGGCTGAAATGCAGTGGAAATGTATTTTGGGATTAAGTTCATTTTCATGGCAAAGAGGGACTTTGCAATTAATTGCAATTCATCTGATTACTCTTCATGACATTCTGGAGTATATGCAAATTGCCATCATCAACATTGAGGACGCAAACTTTGTGGAGACCAATACTCATTCTCAAAACTTTTGGCCACGACTGTACAGTACTCTTTCTGTCCATCGCCGTTGTAATCTACTGGGAACCAAAATGTTCCCAAACTGGATATTTAAACGATGATGGAGAATCCTCCTGGTTTATCGACCCCACCACTCGCCATCATAATGGTCAGTTTTAAAATGCGGCAATTAAGATTTTTATTCTGATTACAACGTGCGCATCGGCTCTAGTTGTTTTAACTGAACAGCCAGATTTACTCAGTGTAGGCATAGCCTATAGGCTTAGTGTTTAAATGTATTGTTATAAAAAAATTTATGTATTAATTTGGGTTCACAATGCGGACCGAACCAAGGTCTCCGCACCGAACGGTTAAGTACGAATACATGTACCATTACACCTCTAGTGTCCACATTTTCCAAAAACTCTGTTAAACATCTTCTCCGAATTAAGATTCAATGTTGTCTGTAGAAAGAATGGGGTGTCAGTTATGACATGACAAATTTACTTTGAAAAAAATCTATTTGGGTTATTGAACAACAGTAAGTGAAGTGGATTTACACCCGGTAACAGAAATGTGGTAACGGAATTTAATCATCTGTACTACACAGAAATGCATCATTATGGATATGAATGTCATTCTCTTCATGGTGATGTATCCTGAATAGGTACACAAAGGTATAAATATGCATTATCCTCCTTTGCATATTTTGGTATTGTTCTACACACTGGCGATTATTTTAATGTGCTCTTTCCCCAAACAAGACCAAATTTGGTTAGTCCGGACAAAATCTGAACCAATCATAGACGTCTATCTTTCACAAGTTTAGGCATCAAAGTACAACACAGTAGAGTACAGTAGAGTATAGTTTAATACAGTACAGTAGACTACAGCACAGTACAGTACAGTACAAGACAGTACATTAGTGTACTCAACTCTAGTGTGCTCTACTTAACTATACTCTACTTTACTGTACTCTACTGTGCTGTGATGTATCATACTGTACTTTTGTGTATGTGTTTTGAAAGTATTTATGGGCCTGTGTGTGGTTAGTTTAGTGAATATGTAATGTTAACTAATGTTTAGTTAATGATAATGTTAAGTATGTAAAAGAGTACGCTCTGTGTGTGTTGGAATGTCTAGCACAATAAAGTACCTATCTATCTAATTTAATAGAAATTCCTTCATTTAAATTCCTAGAATATAAATAAAAATATAATTCACACACACATCTGCTCTCTAGTGTTGACACTGCATCCTGATGAATATTTCAGACTGTCTGTCTCTGAGTGTGTCCGTGGAAGGTGAGCCGAGAGAGAGAGACAAACATGAAAATGCACCCACATCGCAATACTGGTATCGTGACAACACTACTACACACACATTCATAATATACCACTGACACTTGCACAGACACACCCTCACTCACAGGACACACTATCAATCATCACCCCCTTGTAGAGATTATCACACCCACCCATACACGCTCACACAAGCTCGCATTACACTATTTGAATGCACGGATCCATCAGAGCCGATTTGAGTGTTTACGGGAACAAGAAAGGACGCTGAAACAAGCAGAAACACACTCGTGTTCTACTCCCTCCCCGCCTTTCTGAAACACAATCAATGTCTGTGACCTTGTATTGTATCAGCCCAGCCTCTATCAGACCTCAATGCGTGATGGGTCTCCTGACTAGCTGAGTGCCGGCTCTGCTATTCAAGTAGAACTGACAGCGTTTTAGCAATATTACATCTTATTACAATCTGTTCATATACACCCCCAAGAAGAATATGACACTTTTTTTTTATCTGACAAGCAAGCACTTAGATATGGTTATTTTCACATTTGTTATACATTCGTAGAATGTTTGGGAATTACGTATAGTCAAGCATTTGTGAAAATTCTATAGCAATATATAGTGGGAAAGCAGCCGTGCGTTTGGACAATTAATAAACATTGCAGTAAACTTTTCCCCCTCATCACCATATTTGGTGGTGAGTGGAAATGCCAACCGGATGCTTCAGATGTATACATCCGGTGAAACATCTGGGCCATTGTTCTATCATCTGTGATATTTTATGGTGTGATTTGTTTGCTTTATATGCCACTGGATTTCCATGTTGTGGATTTGTTAAAAGGGCATTAAACTGGGTTACATAGTTACACCGAAATATGAGCCATTTGCTGCTATCCATAGACAGCTGTGTGCATTTTAAACTGCTTTATACACTGGTAAAGGTTAAGCAGCTCACAGAGACTGAACTGTGTGTGTCCGTGTGGTTGTGCATTTGTGTGCTTGTGTATGTGGGTTCTAACCCTCTCCTGCCTATATGCTGTGTCAGTGCAGGGGTGGACCCCCACACTCGTTGCATGCTATAACTTTTGATTTACAATCACTTTATTTGATTACTAAATTACATATATTAATGAGTTATAAGTAGTTTATCAGCAGACCTTCAAATACACTGACACCACTCACTATTTTATACAGCCTGCTAAGGTTCCTAACCCTCCACCCCTCTCCTTCCCCCTGTCCAGTGGTGGACCGTCAGGGATGCGACCCCCACACTCGCTTCGTGGTGCCCCCCCGGACGGGGCACTGGGTGGCCCTGCTACAGCGAGGCAACTGCACCTTCAAGGAGAAGATCCTCAAGGCCTCGGCCTTCAACGCCTCTGCCGTGCTCATCTACAACAACAACTCCAATGAGGACACCGTCAAGATGGGCCATGAAGGTGAGGAGTGAAGACCTGGGTCATATGGGGACATATTGATATTCATATGGCTTATTCATATGGTGTATGCACTCTATTTGGCTCGTGTATATGAGCAGGGTAAAATGGAGTCGTTCTTATGGGTACATATGGCTTTGCCTATTTATATGGGTTGTTCATTGTTTATACATCCTGTTATAGCTAGTTTACAGGATATATTTTTGTGCTTTCTCATGGCTCTCTTGTCCCTCTGCAGCAGACATATGGGGAGCAATATGTTTGAAACATTGAATCACAATAAAATCACAGTATCGAATCTCAACTGGTGGACCGCGGACCGGATCCGGAGCCAGAACAGGGTCAATTTTGGACTCGGTCGGGCTTCGACCCCCTGTTATCATATAAACATACATAACACATGGAAGAATGCATATAATTGCAGGAAATGCGGTCCGTGACTGGACCGTGAGTACTTGAGTACCCCATGACATATAGAATCGAGATAATCTGCTGCTCTGTGTGCCTTAGCCTGTGATGGTGGTGAAGTTAGCATTTAGCTCTTGTTATATGGTGCTTATAGCCAGCCAGCCTGCTGTGATGGTGGGTGTATGACGATTATACCGTCTACCAAGGGTTAATGACAGTGTGTGTATGTGTAGCAGTGCAGTGCAGTGCAGAATGTTTTCTGTCAGTTTGTTGTTTGTGATGTGGCTGCAGGGGGACAGACAGTGTGGCTGTCCTGACTGGACTGAAGGGCATGGAAACTGACTCCTGCATGCTGGACCTCAGCCACCACCACAGCTAAACAACAACACAGCCAGCGGGCTTGGGCATGGCCGGTGTTCTGTTACACTGCAACATGTACACACACACACACACACACACACACACACACACACACACACACACACACACACACGGAGAGAAGCGTGTTCGGGCATACAAACATATTTACAGCATTGTCACATCTCCCTCTCTCCTTCCCTCCACCCCTCTCCTTTGCTTCACATGAATGTCTTCCAACTCACCCTGTGTCATTTGTATGAGTACAGTCAGACCTTCTGATCTGTCGATCACAACTTTTACATGAAGCATCTCTTAAAATAAAATCAACATGCATTAATAATACATAACAGGACACTTCATGAATGAGTCTACTGTATGAGTGAGCGAAAGTAGCTGACGGCTAGCCTAGGGCCGTTTTGTACTTCACCTTAGCGTCACCCCACCCCAGGGGATGCCCTGAGCTCATTCAAGGTAGCGTTGAAAAGCCTGCATGAATGAGACAAAGACAGTCTAGTGAGGAGGTGAAGAGAGAATGAGACAGAGGGATTGAGAGAAATAAAGGGAGAGCGAGGGCGGGAGCTGGTGTAGCATACCTATAGTGCTTCGGAGCCAATAGCTGGGAATACAATCAGGCAGGCAGTGGTGGTTAGAGTGAGAGAGCAGTGAGAGAGCTAGCTTAGCATCGATAGGCCTGGGAAAACAGTGGTTGTTTGAGTCTAGTAGCGGTAGGCAGAGAGGGGAGAAGAGGAGAAACCAGGGAAAGGGAGAGAGAACGAGTCAGAAGGTGTGATAGCACTGTCTGGGTGGGATCGATGGGCTTTTATAAATATAGAAGGGAGCCCATGACTAATTTATAAGGTCATTTTCTAGCATGAACGAATGGCAGAATCCTGATAGTTCCCCAGAGCGCAAACCTTTCGGTATTGATCGATATTTGTCATTTATCACGGGTGGGAGTTATTTGTTAATATCACAGGGATATGGGAGATGTATGCATTTGACTTTGAGGGAAGAAGAATGCACAGCTGTAATGTGCGTGTGTGCGTGCGTGCGTGCATGTGCGTGTGTTGTGGCATCCCGGGATATTTGTTAATACCGGCACTGAACACAAGGGGCGCTATTTTTACACTAAGCCTCTGTTATCCGAAGTGCATGTAAAATCCCAAAGCGAATGCTAGCTAAATTCTAACGAGCACATGCACATTTTATTTGATATTTTATATATTTTTTTAAATGTACCCCCTTTTTCTCTGGGGCTCCCAAGTGGCAGAAACTGCTAAAAGATTTCACCATGAGGCCAATGGTGACTTTCAAACAGAAAACTGCCTGAGTATGAATTTCCTCATAGTCACAGGTCTAGGAAAAGCTGGCCTTAACCATAAGGCGATCAGTATCTGGAACCAAGCCATCACGGCAGGTCTAGGTTCAGTCGTCAGGCGCCACCCATAAAACAAAGCCAAAGAGCAAGGCATGTAAACATGCCTGAGTATGTGCCTACCTGGCTCTGTTTGGTGAATGGGAGAGAGAGAGCGAGAGAGAGAGAGAGAGAGAGAATATCTTGTTTATGCCTGCTCTTGTGGTCCCTGCATTCTATTTCAGCGTCTTACTGTGTTTTCGATTGTTATCAGCGAAATACCTGTAGGCTGTGTTTGTGCGGGGCTTTTTGTTTTCCAAACACAAGTCTCTTGCTAGGCGTGTTATTGAATTAAAGGGCAACTACACCCTCATTTTATTGGATTTCATTTAGATTGTTCCCAGACCTCAAAAGTGGTCTCCTGATGTGGTTTAAGCATTGTTGTGGTCTGTAGTTTTCATAGTAAATAAAAGCGTGTTTTTGATAGTGAAAACCTGAAAAAAAAACCTCACAAACCAGGAAAATGTTCTACGTAAAACGGAATTCACCAAAATATAAACAGATTTTATAGGGCCCTACAACGGTAGAGCGACTGTTCAAAATTGCTAACAATAACACCCTTTTTAAGATTGCGCAAAGGTTTTATTTTTTCCATCTAAATCATCAATGCAAATATGATGTTGTCAAGTTCAAATGTAATTATTTGTGTATGGAGGGTCATTATAGGCTACTTACTCGGCCCGCAAATTCAACATAACATTTAAATGATATGCTCATCATCCACTTTCCTGGGCCAGTATTCTTTTCATTTGGGCCAGTAGCTTTCAATTGGCACAAGGGTTTTTCTTTATTTTTACTATTTTCTACATTGTAGAATGGTAGTGAAGACATCAACACTATGAAATAGCACATATGGAATCATGCAGTAACCAAAAAAGTGTTAAACAAATCAAAATATATTTTATATTTGAGATTCTTCAAAGTAGCCACCCTTTGGCTTGATGACAGCTTTGCACACTCTTGGCATTCTCTCAACCATCTACATGTTATTTCATAGTTTTGATGTCTTCACTATTATTTGTGTGTGCGTATGTTATCTGGACTCTGCAATAGTCACAAAGCCAGCTGAGGAGCTCTGCCGTATCAGTGTGTGACTGGTGAAGGTCACTTACTTCTTCCCATGCTAGCTGCTCAGGACAGGTACACAAGATGACAACTGAATGAGTCATCAAGGAAAAGGCTTTTTGTTAATCCCCCTGCCCTCTCAGACGCAACACACAGAGTGAAGTGCACACTCACTGAAGTGCGTGTGCACACACACACACACACACACACACTCCAACACCATAATATGCAACCCGTTTCAAGAAGCTTGGCGTATGTCACACGTCAGGTATTTACATTCTGGAACATGTGAACTTTCATACGCCTTAATAACAAACTTGCATGCCATATGTAAATACAAATACAATTGTTCAATTATGAGCCTTATTGGTTTAGTCACGGAAAAAGACAGGAACCTTCCCACTAGTCATGATTAGTTGAGATAATGGATGTCGAGAGATTAGTTCGGATTGGTCTGCCATGTAGCACATTTCTGTCTATAACATGAGCTGCTCAGTATGTGTAGATAATCCTTGCTACCGCAGCTTTAAAAAAATATATATAACGTTAGCCATGGAGAACTGCAAAAGTGTTGCTACTGCTCTCAACAATATTGCTGCCCAGAATTTAGAAGGCGCTATCGACAAAGATTAGTGGGAAAAAGTTATGATGGACTACTTTCTGCACACGGTCAGTATGAACTGAAGTGACTTGACACAACAAGGGCCAAACAAGCTGTAACTAGCTACAAACCAAACGTAAAATACATGTGTCTAGGTAAGAGTCTAGCTACATTTTTTAGATATAATACATTTCTAATTTTGTCAGAAAGTTGTTTTCATTTCAAGTTAAAGCGTACTGTTAGCTGGGTAGTGAACTTTAGCTTGCCGGCTCCCTAATGTTACCTGTATGATCTGTGTAGTAATATTATTAGTATCTCAGAAAACTATTTGCATTGCTAGTTCTAGCCTAATGTTGGCTAGCTTGCTAACATTGAACCTAGTTACTTCAGCATTTCATGCATGGTGGCTAGCTATGACAATCAGTTTGTATTGGTAGTAGTATGGGTTGGTTCATTGTTTAGCTAGCTAGCTACATTTCTAAACAAAAGACTACTTTGCCAGATGATTACATGACCCATGAAGTTAGCCATGTGTGTCTTGGGGTGATTACGGCCATCTATTCTATTTCATGAACATGTGTAAATGCAGTGGTGGATAAATTATCCAATTGTCATACTTGAGTAAAAGTAAAGATACCTTAATAGTAAAAGTAAAATTCACCCAGTAAAGTATTTTTGTATTTTGTTGTTTTAAATATACTTAAGTATAAAAAGTAAAAGTATATATAATTTCAAATTCATTATATTAAGCAAATCAGATTTTTTTATTTATGTGAATTGGACCATTTTACTGTCCTAAGTATTTGAAATGTAACGAGTACTTTTGGTTGTCAGGGAAAAAGTAAAAAGTACATTATTTCCTTTAGGAATGTAGTGAAGTAAAAGTTGTCAAAAATATAAATTGTAAAGTACAGATAGCCAAAATAAAGACTTAAGTAGCACTTTAAATTATTTGTACTTAAGTACTTTACACCACTGTGTACATGTCTGGACAGCAGTGACCCATCCACTTAGCTAGGATGTGGCTGGGGGGTGGTTATAGCATTTCTTTCACATGACCCATCAATTTAGGCAAGTATGTCTGGTAGGGGTGTGCCGGCATGGCCATACTCGTAATCGTGTCCGTAAATTGACAGTTGATAATCGGATAGGATGATACTCCCAATCGTAAAAAAAATTGGTGTATTAAAATGACAAAATAGATACCTCCCTGCACGTTCTCACTGCAATAAAGCTGCAGATTAGAAGCAGCACGTGGAGGGGTGTGTGTGTGTGTGTCTGTGTGTCCTTACAGCGGGCAGCCAAGTTTGCTGTCACTCAGTCAGAATGCGCATTAGCGGATTTAATATTTTTTCCCTTTTTTAGCACATGGCCTCACATGTGAATCCTTAAAGAAATGGGTGTATTAGGCTTACTAGCCCAATGCTCTTAACCACTAGGCTACCTGCCACTTAATTTTATGTTGCCCTTATGCCATCATGTATTTACTGTAGGACGACATTTTGAATTGTAATAATATAAAACTGCTTCAGCTCTGTTCTGTTTTATATGAGTAACTGGTGTGGAGTTGCATCAGAAGACATCACGTTTCACGTCCTTATGTGTTTAATCCAAACTAAGTGAAGTTTGAAAGTCTAAGGTCAACCCGAGGTATCTTTATCTGTGTTATTATGTTTTCAGCATTACAGAATAGGAGGGAAGGACACTAGTTAATCTTAAATCAAAAAATGGGTTATGTTTTCCAAAGGCACGCCCAATGATTTTCAGAAACACACACACACACACAGTCTCACCTGCTTTCTTTCTATTCATCTCTCACAAACACATTCACACCTTTTGGCATGAGACACTGGAGTTAATAAGTCTACGTGCGTCATGGCTGATTTTCCCCCCCTGGGCTATGGTACAACACGTGTACTGTGCTGGTTCTATGGTACCCTAGCCTAGCTCAGCCCCATAAAGCTAATGATTAATGGGAGCGGCCCGTTGTGCCGGCCCATTGTTTTGACTGGCCGTGATTTCCCATCAACCCTGGGCAATAGAGCATACAGCTGCACTTCTTTCGTGGTAAGCGGAGCTGGTGCGCGTGTATGTACAGTATTAGGACCGAGGGCAAGGGTTTGTGTGTTCTCTGGTCAAGGTTTCTTTGTCTTTTATTGTTTGTCTAGCTTGGTTTATGGCCGTTAGATAGTGAAGTGAGGGCCAAATTATAGTGAATAAGGTGCAATTTCTCTCTATAGTAGGTTGTGTTTGGGTCTTTCTGTGCATGTGTGCGTGCATGTCATGCGTAAGTGCGTGCGCGAATAGGTGTGTGTTTGGGTAGACATAGCTCAACTGCAATAGGCAGCAGTAGACCGACTAGGTTGTTGGTCAGTCAGTGTTTTAACTACTTACTGTTCTGTGGGCGCCCTTAGATGGGTTAGCTGACAATGTTACAAACTATGTGCGCGCTTCCATGGGGCAGAAGCCAGCCTGTTGTTGTGATTCTGAATGGCCAGATTGCTAGCAAGAATGACAAGAAACTGCCATGTGGGGAATCGTAAGTGGCTCGTTTCATCATCCTATTGACACCATGTCTTGGTTTGAGGTGTTTTGACTGATTTCATGTCAATGCTAATATGGCAAAAATACAACAACTGTAATGATGGATTTGAGAGACAAGTGCTCATTGTGCAAATGTATTTACATTTTCAATATGTTGTCAACAATCTAAGCCAACCAACCTGTCTATTAGAGTAGTGTTTGGGTGCGGTTTGTTTGTGGTCAGTTGACACATGAATTTGAAGTGAAGAAATCCCTTCCTCCCTCCCTCCATCCTCTCGATGTTTGTCAGGTAGCTCAGTGCAAAGGTGCCCTCAATCACCCCATATCCCATGGCACCCGTGCTCCTCAAACACGCTGAGTCAGTATCCAGGTGGCGTTTGGCTAAAGGGCACCTTTAGGAGAGGGCTTCCACAGAGGACGGGAGGGAGGGAAGGAAGGAAAGGTACAAAGAAAGATAAGGAGCGAGAGAGAGGTAGAGAAATGAATAGTGTAATGACTTAACTGTTGCCATTCAGCCTGCACAACAGTGAGTCATGATACCCAGCCCTCTGAATTACAGCCCTTTTCTCTCTCCCTCTGTCTCTCTCTTTTTCTATCTCTCCCTTTCTCTTTTGTTCTCTCTCTTTCTCCTAAGAAAACAGAGAGATGGCCAATACTGGAGGAATTGAAAAAAGTGGAAAAGAAAAAAAACAGTCGTTTTGACATCTTTGAGGAAGGGGGATGTCTAAGACAAATACAAAATAAAGTTAATCTCACTGTTTTGACATCCTTCAGAAAATCCTTCGAAGGGAGGGATGTCTATGTAGAAAAAGAGAGGTTTTTCACAGAGAATGCAGGTAGCTCTAAACACACACTCTCTCTGGCATGTGCACACACACGCATACAGGCGTGTAGTAAACACACACACAGATTTAGACAGATTCCCACACACACACACACACACACACACACACACACACTTATGTACAGTAGACACACTTACACACAGAGACACACACAGTGCACTTTCAGCTGCTATTAGTGGTAAGGTAAGCTGTGGTGAAGAGCCCAGAGGGACAGAGAGGAGTCATCTCCAGCAGTAACATGACTCCCCCTGGCCTGTAGCAGTCAGCTGTCTGGACCCTCTTACTGCCAGCAACTTAAAATCGAGATGATTATGATCATCACAGATGGCTCTACCACTGCTCATATAGTTTAAAATAATCCATTATTATTTTACACTGGCTAATGCTCTCTGCAATTCATTGCGGTCATTTGTCAAGGAATGAATTCCATTATACCACCTTTGTTGACATAATATTTCACATTTCTTCACATAGGGTATATTATTCACATAATGGATATATTATATGTTCTCATATCTCCAGATGTATTTCCTCAGGCCATGGGATATTCAATCCGTCACTACACAGCTGTGTTGGCTGTGCAGGTGTCCAGAACCATGTCTCAATAAATGGGTTGAGCTAGGGAGAGTAGATCTGATCCGCTGGCATTGTCTGTTGGGACTGGCTGGTCATGCCATGTAGATTTCTCTATGCCACCCTATTAAAACCCAGCTCCAGCTCCATGGCCTTAACACATTCAAATACTAACGCAGGGAACTGATTTTATATGTTTTTTTATTTAACCTTTATTTAACTAGGCAAGTCAGTTAAGAACAAATTATTCCCCAGCTAATGATAACACATTGGGAGTCCCATAGGTTGTGTGCCGCCCTATGGGACTCCCAATCACGGACAGATGTGATACAGCCTGGATTCGAACCAGGATTCGAACCAGTGATGCCTCTTGCACTGAGAGCAGTGCCTTAGACCACTGCACCACTCCTAAGTCTGTAGATTTAGAGGGAAGGGGCTCTGTTATTGACTTTGCTCTGTGGATCCTGTCAATATGGGTGAAGAGAAATTGCCTATCCATTAGTAGTTATTGTGTTATGGATTGGACATTTAAAAGCTGTCAGATTGAATATAGTGGAGGGAACATGTGCAAACTGTGAATAAGTGTATGATTTGAATATAGTGGAGGGAACATGTGCCAACTGTGAATAAGTGTATGATTTGAATATAGTGGAGGGAACATGTGCCAACTGTGAATAAGTGTATTTTAACTGACTACCTCCAAAATCATGGATCGGGACTGACTGGTCATTGGTTTCATTGACTTGACCGGTCACAAGAAAACATGCAAAAGCTCTGATTGGATTACCACAAAAATCTAGCCACTATGCTATTTACTCCCCTCTACTGTGTTCACCAGGTACGGGTGACACTGTGGCAGTGATGATCACTGAGTCGTACGGCAAGGAGATTCTGGGTCTGCTGGAGAGGAACCTGACGGTGCTGGTGAGTGTGGTGGTGGGCCAGCGTGGCCAGGCCAAGAACATCAACCGCGGCTCCCTGGTCTTCGTCTCCATCTCCTTCATCGTACTCATGATCATCTCCTCTGCCTGGCTCATCTTCTACTTCATCCAGAAGATACGCTTTACAAACGCACGTGACCGCAGCCAGGTAGGACATAGAGTATGTTGGCTAATGGTTACACTTTCTTTTACAACCTGGTATTTATTTGGTGTTTATGTACTTATGGTCAGAGATGGGCAAAGGATACATAAATGTATCTTGTTACAAATACAAGATACTCTAAAGACTAATGTATCAATGTACTTTTGTAGAGTTATATTTTGATAAAATACAAATACATACAGGTATTTTGTATTTACAAAATACAGTTCCAAGTACACGCCTTCACTACAACAACATTCTCAGTAACGGTAACAAATAAACGCTTTACTTGCTATGACTGTGATATGTGGTTGTTTATCTACATTAGTTGAATGCACTGCCTGTAAGTCACTCTGGATAAAAGGGTCTGCTAAATGACCTAAATGTAAAAATGAACAATTGCAAAGAACACTAGGTATTATTATATAATAATACCCAGCATGCTTTGCAAGTGTTCATTTTTACATTTACATTTTGGTCATTTAGCAGACATTGTTATCACATCATTGTGCCATCAGACTTCTGATACCAATGCAGGGTGAAAGGGGGACACACATTTATGAACCACTATTAAAAAATATATATGTTTTGGAAAATACAATTGTACAGGTCTTAAAAGTATCTTGTTACAAAATACATTGGATTGTAGTTCAAATACAAATTACAAAATACTCCATAGTAATTGAATTACATATTTCAAATATATGTACAGAAATACTGCACATCTCTTCTTAGAGTCCAATCCTAACTTGAGATCCACACATGTAGCTCATAGTTACCAGACTTGAATGATTTTATTGCAGTCAGGTACTAATGGTATTAGTTCTCCTATCCTATTTTTCTTAAGAATGGAGTTAACGATTGATTGATCTTTAGATAGTGGTGACAAATGTTTCCAATATTGGAGCTTTTAGTTGAGGCATTTGCTCTCAATGTCACACTAGTATTCAGTCGACCGTCTGTGAGGACTCATATCAGGTAAAGGAAGTGGATAGCAGGTGAAGCGCCAGTCACCTTCATGCCCTCCAGATGTTGACTATATGTCTGGCTCGGCTGACCTTCCTCTGCTCTCTCTCTCTCTCTCTGTCTCGCTCGCTCTGTACCCTCTCTTTCTCTCTCTGTCTTCCCCTTCTCTCTCTCTCTCTCTCTCTCTCTCTCTCTCTCTCTCTCTCTCTCTTTGAGAGAGGAAGCAGCCATGAAATTTTGATGCAGTACATCGTTCATGAATCCTTAATGGAGGGTCGTTGTTGTAAAACTCTGCTTCCTTAGTGACTGTAGGTCAGTAAATACTGTGATCATTAAATACTGTGGCCACTAAATACAGTGGTCACTAAATACTGTGATCACTAAATACAGTGGTCACTAAATACTGTGGTCACTAAATACTGTGGTCACTAAATACTGTGGTCACTAAATACAGTGGTCACTAAATACTGTGGCCAGTAAATACTGTGGTCAGTAAATACTGTGGCCACTAAATACTGTTGTCAGTAAATACTGTTGGTCAGTAAATACCGTTGGTCACTAAATACTGTGGTCAATAAGTACTGTGGTCATTAAATACTAAGTACTGGGAGTTTTAAAGACTATCACCTAACTGTCTCTGCTCTCTGAGGAGGCAAGAGGGGACCAACTTTTGTTTGTTTTAGTATAACCCCACAAACTAATTAAACTGTCTAGTCAACTGCTTCTGTATGTTTGCAAAGATCACATGTTCTCACGTTCTCTCTCTTTCTCAAACACACACACACATACACACACCACAGTGTATTCTTTCACACTAGAGTACAGTATTAATCAGTGGTGGCTGTGTTAATGAGTGAAGAGCCACTTAGGTCAGTGCGATAAGTCCACTACACTCACACTGAGCCCTAGTAGTAGTTAATGGGATGGACCAGACCTATTACTGCTGCTGAACACTTGGCACAGGGGGAGTGTCACTCTCTCTCACACACACACACGCACACACTGTCTCTCTCCCTCTCTCACTATCACTCAATGTCACTGTGTCTACAGTACTGGTGCTAAATCACCAGCATGTTAAGAAACGGAACAAGGTCTTTCCCTTCAGTAGTATATGTGCTTTACAAATGTCTGTCTCTGTCCACACTGTGAATACATAGCTAAAATCAGACCCTGGCATCTAAGCTTCGGAATCTATGCAAGGATTGCGCCACTTATTTTCTCAGAAGGGTTCTAGAAACGTGAAGAAGCATGCCTTAAAGATGAGACAGAATTTTCTGTTTCTTTGTACACTTTGTGACCTCTCAATAAAAATGTTCCAGTTATTCCCCTCCAGTGTAAAATACAGCAAAATGCTTATGATTCTGTCTCTAGGTCTTTCGACATTGTCCAGATGTATTGAAGCCTCACTCATTGGCACCTTATTCTGCCCTCGGTTGAAAAGTCCGAAGATCAATTATTAACTGTATTTTTACAGTGAAACTTGCAATAGCAATCATGTCTTTGGTTGACTGGGCTGGAGTTCAATGCCCTGTACTATTTTTCTTCCAATTCTCCAATAGTTTGAAATGTTAAATGCAAAAAGGTTCCCAACCATTATATTAGTGTGAATGTCCTTTATGTCCTTCAATACACTATGGAGTTTTAGTAAATTAGTTTGAGAAGAGTCATTTGTTCAAAATAAGGTATATATTTTATTTTTCTTGTTAATTCAACCCTCATTTGCTCTCCATATTCACCTTTATATTCTCCCTCTCCCCTTCTCTCTCTCCCTCTTCTCTCTCTGTCAGCGTCGACTAGGAGATGCAGCTAAGAAAGCCATCGGGAAGCTGACAACCAGGACAGTGAAGAAAGGGGACAAGGTACACTACTTTCTTGTTTCAAGTTTCACTTTTTTTTTATGTCACGTGCACAAGTACAGTGAAATGCCTTTCTTCCAAGCTCCAAACCCAACAATGCCGTAATCAATATCAATGTAGCCCTAAAAATAACATAATGTAGAACAAAAACACACGAGAAATACAAATAATAAATAAGAAGAACATGAGAAAGTAAGTTAGTAAGTTATATACAGGGTCAGTTCCAGGGTCAGTTCCAGTACCATATTTACAATGTTCAGGGATACTGGAGTGATCGAGGCAGGTCACTAGGCATCAGGATATATGATAAACAGAATAGAGTCAGAATTGTTGTGTGTTTGTTGGAGTGTCAGTGAGTGTGTAGAGTCCTGTTAGTGTGCATAGAGAAAAAAATACAAGGGTAAACTCAGATAGTCCGTGTAGCCATTCTGTTAGCTATTTAGCAGTCTTATGGCTTGGGAATAAAAGCTGTTCAGGAGCCTGTTGGTGTCAGACTTGATGCACCGGTACCACTTGCCATGAGGAAGCAGAGAGAAATGTCACGCCTTCTTCGCCACTGTGTGCGTGTGTGGGGACCATTTTAAGCCCTTAGTGATTTCGACACAGAGGAACTTGAAACTCTCGACCCGCTCCACTGCAGCCCTGTCGATGTAATAAGCGTCAGGGCTGACGGGGCATGGAGGAGAATGTTGGGCGTCGTGGGAGAGCGTTGGTCCTCTCCGTCCGGACTTTTCCCTTCTCACCTCTGAGCCCTCGGCAATGGTGAGACAAGTCTCTGCCCATGAATAAAACATGGGCCTTGGAGTGTGCTGCAGAAATTGAAACCTTCCATCAGGAGGAAGTCCGCCGGGAGTGATTGACCGCCCTGAGCCGGATGTCAAGGCTGGATATCGGGAAGGAGAAGGAGGAAGAGAGGGAGGTGATGACGGAGATGACAACGGGCTACAGTGTCCACTGGTCACAAATAACCAGCCAGTTTATCAGGCCACGACGTCTCTCTGGACAAGGAGTTATGTTAACCTTGCCCGTGCTTGATGGCTTTGGATGTAAGTGTGCGTAATGGAGCGATCTTGCCTGGCCATTACCATTGACAGCCGACGAGGACTGCTTGCGTAACAATCTGCAGTCGAGAGATAAGTAGATTATACCTTATACTGTCCAGACAATACAAGGCATTCTACCCTAGCTGCCCTTGTATACACAGCCTTTATACGGTCATTACAGCAAACACATAAGTTCAGTATTTGTGGACCCATGCGGTAATCAAAGCAGTAACTTTGGAGTTACGAGCAACGTGCCCCAACCAATTGAGACACAACTTCTACTGTGTATCAGACCTGCATGTAGCAGCATTCACTGCTATATTGCACCTGCTATGGAGGTCTGTTGTTACAGCTATGAAGGTCATTAGTTTAATTAAACATTACTGCGCAGCCGGAGGGCCATTTCCTTTATAGACCTGTCTGTAAAGTCAAAGTTTGGATACCTACTCATTCAAGTATTTTGTTTTATTTTTACTATTTTCTACATTGTATAATAATAGTGAAGACATCACAACTTTCAAATAACACATATGGAATCATGTAGTAACCAAAAAAAGGTGTTAAATATATATATATAAATATATTCTTCAAAGTAGCCACCCTTTTCCTTGATGACAGCTTTGCACACTCTTGGCATTCTCTCAACCAGATTCATGAGGTAGTCACCTGGAATGCATTTCAATTAACAGGTGTGCCTTGTTAATTTGTGGAATTTATTTCCTTCTTAATGCATTTGAGCCAAGTTTTTGTGACAAGGTAGGGTTGGTATACAGAAGATAGCCCTATTTGGTAAAAGACCAAGTCCATATTATGGCAAGAACAGCTCAAATAAGCAAAGAGAAACGACATTCCATCATTACTTTTAAGACATGAAGGTCAGACTGGTACTGTATATCTGTTCAGGAACAACAACATCAATAACATCCCCAACATTAAAAAGGTCAGTGCCGTCACCTATTTTGCAAGTCGCTAGGACATGGGCCAGGCCTGTGTCAACTCCATCACCGTCAACACTACCGTCAACACTGACGCTGGTCCGCGGCAAGACCACTTTATCACGTTCAATAGTGCACTGGTCAGCTCCGTAACCCAGTAATCACAGTCCACATAGGACACATTCAGGCCACATCAGGGACTATTCCATCACATGCGTAACCAAAGGATAAAACATCTGTTGCGTCTCATAGTGCAAAGTGACTTTTGGTGAGTAACTCTATGATCTCTTCTCTGCTCTTCTACAATCCCAGTCATCCCCGAGGCCCCAGAAGTCTCAGATTCTGCCATCTTGAAAATCTGCCATTAGTGACACAGATCTGCTTTATTTTATCACAGGCCTATTTCACACAGGGACTAGGGCCTCGTTTTTTTACTCTGCATACCTACAAAATATACCCCAAAACGTATGTGTGCCAGTTTTCACACAAAAGTTGGCATTTTTTTAAATTGTACTTTGAGAGAGAAAGCACTTAACTTCCCGCAAACATTAGACAATTTCTGGTGGCTGAAGTATTGCGTTGCAAGCTGTATTTTGTGCAAATGGGAGATAAGATTAAACGCTTTTTCATAAAAAAAACTGGAAAATATAACAATAAGATGCAATCATTTGCCATGAGTGAGAAGATACATTTATTTTATCTTTGCAATAAAATTGTAAAAATAGGACTCTATATTTCCTGATTATTTGAATTGCATGATCATTGTTGAATAAATTCCTCACATGATAGTTTCATACTCCCAAAGTAGCCTGAACAAATTAGGATACAATTCCCATTTAATTAGGCCTATTTCACAGTACTAAATAGATAAGCTATTTCAAGTTGGCCTGTTTCGCTGTATATAATCCGTTCCGGATTGCTGTTAAAATGTTGGCCACAATGTTTCAGAATTCGACGGCAGTGTGCATATTTTGGTTTGGGGGGAAAAGTCGATGCAAAACATTCTTAAATAAAATGTTTAATTATTTTTTATGAAATATTCACAGTTCTTTGCAGAATACAATGAAAGTCTGAGTCACTGCAAAACATTCTGGCACCACTTCTAAGAACATTTGATCTAAATTGTCATGGCTCTTTCTATGAGAAACTGCTGTGGCCTAATGGCAAAAGTTCAAATCAAACAGCAAATAAGGGCATTATTTTCACCATAAAAGGTACATGATGGGCGTTTTACAGGTGTAATTATAGTTTACGACAGGTATGATTTATTAAAGGAAACATACTCATGTATAGAGTGGGCCAAGTTTATATATCTTAATATTTTTAGATGTATGCAATCTTTTCAAAAATGGTGCAACAGATATTTAGTGTGACGTTTCCGCAACGGTTATGAGGCCCCTGGTCTGTGCCGTGTGCCTTGGCCTCATTCTGTGCCAGCAGTCGCTGTAGACAACAACATTCATATTTAATCAGGCGGCCATTTACAGCAGCCTGCCTCGCTTGCAGTGACAGGAAGTCAGGATCAGGGAGCGGACTCCCTGGGGTCTTAAAGGGAGTCTTCTGCCCAACATAAGCCTCCCTCACCACTAGTTCAGATGGGCCTCACAACTATGTTTTGTTCTCTATATTGATCTCTGCATGGCAACCTGGTACGGATCATTTTCTGTTCATTATAAGCTGTCAGACATTATCAATACTCCCATACTGGGAAGTTGAATACCCAGAAGTACTGTGCATCCAATTTTGCCGGCAACATGGCCAGTTCTGATGGCTTAGTTGGTTGGAACAAAGTTACGTTGGGGATTTGATTTCTGCTGGGACCTTATATACACGATAACTAAGTCATTTTGGATAAAAATCTCAGCTAAACACAGACCGTATTATTATTATTTTTATTATTATTATTACTTTGTATCAGTATATTACATTGCCTGGTCCCACATTTATATGGGCTTAAGCAAACTCCTCTGGCTATTGTTGGCATGCAATTGTATGGTCGTATCTGGCCACCATTGTACACAGTGGAGCCATCTAAAGCACATACATGTCACATCAAATCAGATCAAATGTTATTGGTCCCATACACGTGTTTAGCAGATGTTATTGCGGATGTAGCGAAATGCTTGTAATATCTAACAAGTAATATCTAACAAATTCACAACAATACACACAATACACACACATCTAAAGTAAAGGAATGGAATAAAGAAGATATAAATATTTGGACGAGCGACGTTCGAGCGGCATAGACCAATGTCAGACTAGGCTAGTGTTCCCAGGTATGACAAGAGAGATAGCAGACAGCGGGTCTGTGTTCTCACTGAGCCCTGTTCCTGTCATATCGATCAGCCTCTCCCTGCTTGCTCGGGTTAATTCAGTCCCCGACCACGCTGGGCTGGGCACTGATACGTCCTTGTGCCTCTGTGGCGGCTTCTCCTCTGTCAGTAGAGACGGATAGCCACACTCCATAAATAACATGCAATTGTTTCTCTCCCTATCTCTCTTTATCACATTCTCTCTCTCTTTATCACACTATTCTCTCTCTCCCTCTCTCTCTCTCAAACTGTTTCTATTTGTATTTCATTATCACACTGTTTCTTTCTCTCACTTCCCCCACCTCGCGCTCTCTCTCTCTCTCTCTCTCTCTCTATGCCCTCTCTGTCGGCCTCTCTTTGCTGCCATCATTCTTTCAATCTACCACACCATCCTCCCTCTCTTCCTTGGCTCTCTATACCTCTCTTGTCATGTTTTCATGGTCATCCAACGGTCGTTCACTGTCTTTCACTCAATCTCTCTCTACCTCTCCCTTAACACGCCCTCCTCCCCTCTACCTCTCCCTTACCACGCCCTCCTCCCCTCTACCTCTCCCTTACCACGCCCTCCTCCCCTCTATCTCTCCCTGTTTTCATCCCATTTCCTTAAACATGACACTGACTGATGGACTTGCCAGGGCAGTTAGTCAGTCACAGACACTGACCATGTTAGGCACCGTTTCCACCTCGGCCTGTTGAACGAAACAGCTATTTAGTAACCTGGTTGATATTGAATATCAATAGTCAAAAGGGAAGTATCTGTTTCATTGTCACTGTTCGTTCACTTCCTCTGTAATTGATGACTTCCTGTTCATTGAGGCTGTCTAACACTGACTCTCCTGTGCTGCAGGAGACTGACCCGGACTTCAACCACTGCGCTGTGTGCATCGAGGGCTACCAGCTCAACGACGTGGTCCGCATCCTGCCCTGCAAGTGAGTGTGGGATTGGGGGGTGGGAAGGGAGAGGGGGTTGAGAGGGTGGGGGGATGGGGGGGCGGGTTTGTAACAGTATAGAGGATGGGGGGGTTGTGTGTGTGTGTCCTAGTACATACAGTATATACATCCTAAGCCAGTAGTTTTAGCCTTTGTACCTCTTACACGCAACAGACACTCACTAGGATTCGGAATGCAACATGTCCGCCATCCACTCATTCTCAATGTCACACCATCCACTTACATCCCCTCCCTCCTCCACTTACATCCCCTCCCTCCTCCACTTGCATCTCTCCTCCTGTCTGAGGGAATCACCACACTCATCCATCACACAGCGCCCCTTCCTACTTCCCTCCCTCCTCATCCCCCCATCAGATCCGTCTCACACCTTTCCTGCTGCTCTGCTCAGTGGGACGACTGTACTGACGCACATCAGGCTAGACCAGAGACACGCCCCACCTCAATTCAGCCGTAGGTCATTTGCACATACTGTATATAGGTATATAACGTATAATATGAAAATAAGAAGAGCAAAAATGAAATACTGTATGTGTGCAGGTCAGGTGAAAATTCATAATCCATAAAAATCTAGTTTTTACTACCTGTCAATTGTCTCTGGTTTAACCATTTGGATCTGATTTAGGATCAGTTGTAGGTCACATACAGCATGTGTTGGTTTAGTGGATCACTAAGCTTTACAAAGGAAGTGGAAAATGTAATGTCTGTCAGAGTTGACATTTAAGCTCTTGCCAGGAAAAAGGAGGGGGATGGAGGGTGTTTTGGAAATGCAGACGCTCTGCTATCAAGGCCGTCGGGTCTCGCTGCACGCTGTGAGTCATAACCCCTGCGAGCTCGCTCCGGCTATATTTAGACCCAGTGCTGCCAAATGACCTCCAGGCGCATCCAGCACCCCCACATACTTAAACACCCTCTTTCTCTGTCTCGTATACACACACACTCCTCTGCGCCATCAGCCGTGTCCTCTCTGGCCTTTGCGGATAGAACTAAGAAGCTGGACTAAGGGATAGGACACAATCACTCTCAAGACGTGTCCCAAGGTGTCCTCCTGAAGACCTGTCAAGACATATCAATCAATCAGTCAGAACGTGGCACATCCAGAGAGTGTTCCTCTACTTGCCCTCTCTCTTTAATTTGCACTGATGTGAAAGAACTGGACAGGTGAAAGACTATTCCCAGTAGGCATCCGACCACATTGCTTTCACCTATCCTGTCTCTGCGGGAGATTTGGAGAAAAGTTTTCCTAGACTTTAGCGATGCACCCTTGGTCTTGAGTAGCAGCTGAATCAGCCGGCCAATCTCTGCGTAATTGCATTGGGGCTGTGTTTTGTTTGGCCCAACTGACGCAAGGACGATGTACCCACTCCTCCTTCAGTCCAGAACAGACCAGCTCAGTCCAGATTAGATTAAATGTAAACACAGTCCAGGACTGAACTGGCCAATCGCCATTAATGCTCTCCATCCATCCTGTTTATCCAGTCTCTGTCAAAGAGGAGCACTCAGATTGTTTTGAGAAGGGGAAGTGAAGGACAGCGGTTCTTCTTATGAGGCTGAAAGAGGCGAGTCTTCTTCACGTATGTCCTTACAAAAGTCTACATGTTTCAAAATCACTAGCTAGCGTTAAAGGAAATTGAAGTTAGAATTGTCTGGCCTCAACTCGATAATCACCATTTTAAAATTACTTGATACATACGTGTCAGAGTTAGGCTAACTAAAGAGCTAATTTTTGTTAGCAATCCATAGGTAGGCTAATTACAGATTTTGATTAATGTGTTCGATTGACTGGTCATGTTAGTGCTTCAAAGCTAAAATGTACCGTTGCTTTCTGCCCTTCATCGCTATCTGTGTTTTTCGGGCACACTGCAATGATACCAAGAAAGCACTAGTAGGTTTTCTGGGCAACCTCAGTGTTTGTAGTTTAGTAGAGGAGCCAGAAACTAAGACTTGATCCGATGGCAAATACATGGATTATTCACACGGACCTGGAGGAGAGAGAACGACGAGAGAGTGAGGAACGAGGCATGAAACGAGGACAAACAAGTAAACAAGGGCGAGGCAGCGAGAGGAGGAGTGGTGACAATAGGGCTGTTTATGTAGAATGGTGTTTATCGGTCCTTATCATGTGTGTGCATGTTGCGTCCTCCTCGGTGTTCATACAGTATCTCTGACCACCAACCCCGCTGGTGCCTCCCTTAAGTACACACTGCTATCCCCAATCAATAACTAAAAGCATTGAAGTAATGGGAGTACACTTGACGGCCACTCAATTTGTGTCTCTGTACATTTAATATCAGTCTAGAGGACAGTGTGTTGTCAATGGAGGGATGTTTTTTCTCGTCAGATTAAGATGGACTGACGGACTGACAGGCTGGCTGGTAGACAGACAGAACAGTCTCAACAGCCAATTATTGCAGTATAATCAAGGATATGCAGTAACAACAACCACTGGTATTTCAGTTCTCAAACCATAGCACCGTTTTCTCACGCAATTGTTTTTTGACAGGCAAGCAGAAAGTTAGACAAACATATTAGATGTCATAACAGATGCCATCCGGATAAAGCAATCATACCAACCAAGACAGGAAAAACAAACATAATGTATGTTGGTATGTTGCTGTTTTTCTGTGATGCCATCTGGTATGGTATCTAATAACCCTTCTGTGTGTCCGTCAACATTTTTCTATGCTCTAAGAATGTCTACATGCCAAATGGCACCCTGTGTTTGATGTAGTTGATACCATTCCACTAATTCCGCTCCCGCCATTCCCACGAGCCCGTCCTCCCCAATTAAGGTGCCACCAACCTCCTGTGGCACACATATTCAAACTGTGAAACAAATAAGCTGAAACACAAGCTCTTATCCGAGTCTCACAACACACATGGCTTATCCAAAAGTCCCTCTCTTGCATCGCTGCTTCTTGCTGCACACTGACTTTCTCCCCAAGCCATTGTATGGTAAATAGACTCTTCATTAATGTACAAAGCCCTTGTTTTCTGTGCCTGCTTTGAAAGTCAATAAAGTGGTGCTCGAGGCCCGGTTCCCCTGCTGCAAGGTTCCCCCGCTGCAAGGGGCTTTGATAAGGAACAGCACTTTACCCTCCATGCCCAGGAAATGCCAGGCTATGTTAGACAGGCACTTAGCAGAATCAACCATTTAACTTTTATGCTTGTCCTTAGGTACCGGCGGAGGCTAAGTATTTTCTGCATTGTTGGTACTCGTTCTTTAGCGATAATGGGGCCTTGTATTATTTTATGGATGCTCATCATAAGGATCTTTAATGTTGAAAAGGTTTGCGTACCATGTCTTTGATAAAGTCATTAAGGAGTTCAGGTAGACAAATCAAATCAAATCCAATTGTATTGGTCACATACGCGTGTTTAGCAGATGTTATTGTGGGTGTAGCGAAATGCTTGAAGTACAGTGAATGTGATCATAATGGTCCTTTGGAGTGCAGTGAAACTGGGTGTCTACCTTTTTTTAATAATATGGAACAGACCATTAATTTTTAACAAGATGTTTCTCTCAGATCGACAATGGCCACCTTGTGTCAAAAGACACACAATGTCCATTTTGTGTCCAAGTTGCCCCACAATGACCACTGTGTCTGTAAAGCGTGACTGGTTTCCTTTTTCAACAAGCTTTCCGCTGCCGTTAAAGACACACCAGGCCCTCCTAGCCGGCTCAAACAGAGCAGCCATTGTCCAGTCGCAGGATGTAAAGGGGGGGAAAAGAGGACCAAAGCGGACTTTGAAGAGCACCATGTCGGCCATTTGGGGGCTTGTTTGTGGAGGTGGTTCCGTGCTCTTCAACCGTGTTCTTTGTTTCTCGGTCTCTCTCTGCACAGACATGTCTTCCATAAGCTGTGTGTGGACCCCTGGCTGAACGAGCACTGTACCTGTCCCATGTGTAAACTGAACATCCTCAAAGCTCTGGGCATCATGGTGAGTATTAGTGTAGTCAATGTCTCAATGCCTTATCAGTAGAAATTTGTGATAAGTTAGTATAACAATATTATCCGGCAACGCCAGTACTGGTTTTTTTCTGGTCTGATCTACTCTTGACCCAAATAATGAGGAAAAAGATTGCCTTATAAGATATTATGTAAACATTCTCTCAATTTCACATGTTTATGTTGGTTAACACTAGAATACGACACAATCTTTCACAGTCTTTTAAACTACATGTGTTGTTTTTTAGACTAAGACGTTATTCACCCAGATTGCCCTTCACATGCTGGTCCCGGTCATTGTGACAGATGTTTATCCAGGCGATTGCGTAACCCTCTGTTTATGCCAGCTGTGTATGACCTCATCCATAGCCCTAGTATGCCCTCTGCGGGCAAGTTATGGAACTATCGCTCAGACACCAGATATTCGAGTCAGACCAGAACAGACTAAAGTGGTATCATTAGATCTGATGAGATTCTTTCTACACACAAAACACACAAACCTAAAAGTAAAAGAATGGAATTAAGAAATATATAAATATTAGGATGAGCAATGTCGGAGTGGCATAGACTAAAATACAATAGTTGGCCAAAGTTAATATGGACTTTAACCATTAGCATTAACATGCTCCTAACCCCTGTGTTTTTACTACCCCTCCCCTTTAGCCCAACCTGCCGTGCGTGGACAACCCCGGTTTTGACATGGACCACAGGATAGGGCGCAGCCAGACGATGGCCAGCCAGCGGACAGCGCTGGTGGACCTGTCCAGTGAGACGTCCATCAGCCTGGAGCCCCTGCAACGAGGCCACCCTGGCACCGGACCCCAGATCCCCTCCGAGAGCGGAGAGCTCACCCCCCGCACCGGAGAGATCAACATCGCCGTCACCAGTAAGCAGCTTCCGCCTCGAACACACACTTTCTTGTCTTCAACTCAGATTTTGATTTTATTTCAAGTTATTTTATTGATATGAAAGGTTACATTCAGCATTATAGAACAGAAATTCTCTCTGTTTTTAATTTATTCCTCTCTCCTTCTCAACCTTTTGAGTTTAGGCACACTCTGTGACCCACGCACCCATTAAAAGTGTCTCACAATTTAATTTTGCTGGCAAATCAGAACGCAAGCGCCGTCTTTTCATAGTTCAAACACTAAGGGAAGGAATTAACCTTGACAAAATAAAAATGTCTCTGGTTATGATATTTAAATAATTAGTGAAGGCAAAATTGACTTTTTTAAACTGAATATTTACTGGAGCTGCAAACCTGACATATTGACTTAACACACACACACACAAAATATATATCCTAAATCCCTCCCTGCCCCTCCATAACTCCCATAACCCCCCAGAGACTTGTTTCTTGTAGGTCACTCTCCCCCCTCTGACTTCCGCTGCCACTGTCTGTTTAATCCATGATCCCTACCCCACCCTGATCCTAACCCCAACCACGAGAAGGCAAAAAGCACAACTGGCGAAAAACCATTCTGTAATATACCAATCCCCTACCAAAACAAATGTTACACTCCACTCTGTTTTACTGTGCGTAACAATTTATGAAGGGGAAAAAATGTAATTCCACAGCACTGCAGGAGAAAAATAAGAACATACACTGCAGTTATTACGACAACTACTTGTATACTGTTCTTTCACTTATTGTGATTCAGTAATGCATACAACACTTTGAATGAATAGCTAGTCATTGTTAATAGTTCAAAATCTCAATAATAGAGTGAGTAAGAGTTCTTATATAACTAATAGTACCTTAACCCGTTTCATTCTTATCTAAATCCACCCAATGTATGCTGTTTGATAATGTGACTCAATTTCCTCTAATTTCTTGTAAACCTCCAAAGGCTCGTATAGTAATATGCCTGCTGTCTTTCAATGTGTACAGTTCCACTGACTTTACATTAGTACTATATACTGAGTATACAAAACATTATGATCCTTTATTGATGTCACCTGTTAAATCCACTTCAATCAGTGTAGATGAAGGGGAGGAATGTTAAAGAATGATTTTTAAGCCTGCAGACAATTGAGACTTTATGTGACATTCAAAGAGTGAATGGGAAAGACAAAGGATGTAAGTGCCTTTGAACGGGGTATGGTAGTAGGTGCCAGGCACACCGGTTTGTGTCAAGAACTGCAACACTGCTGGGTTTCACGCCCAACAGTTTCCCGTGTGTATCAAGAATGGTCCACCACCCAAAGGACATCCAGCCAACTTGACACAACTGTGGGAAGCATTGGAGTCAACATGGGCCAGCATCCCTGTGGAACGCTTTCAACACCTTGTAGAGTCCGTGCCCAGACAAAATTAGGCAAAGGGGGGAGGTGTGCAACACAATACTAGGAAGTTGTTCCCAATGTTTGGTTTACTCAGTGTACATGCATTGTATAGATACAATTAGGCCTACATACACCTGTTTCTCTTTCTGTGCGCTGTATGGGTGCCTCTGGGTGCATGTGTGTGTGCGATTTTTGCTTTTGGGTGTGTGCGGGTAGGTGCGTTGTGGTCATGCGTGTGTGTCCGTCACTTGCCTGTGTGTGAATAACACTGTCTTTAAACTTCCAGGTCTTTATCTCCTGTCTTTAAGCTCATCCTGCCACTCTCTCCTCTGTCGCTCTCCTCCTCTGGATCTTAAGGACGCGCCCCGTCTTTCTTCATCTTTTCGTCATCCTCCTGACTTTTCCGCTTCACTTTGGTTTTCAAAGAGAGGAAAGATATTTTGTGTTTTCTGTGGGGACTCGTCGGTTTTTAACCCATTGCATGGTGGGCTGCAGTGACCCCCCCCCCCCTCCTTTCCTTTTATTGACAGAGGAGTGGTTTATAATCGCCAGCTTCGGCCTTCTCAGCGCTCTCACATTGTTCTATATGATCATCAAGGCCACTGCCAGCTTCTCCAGCCCTGAGTGAGTACTACCATCCACTTATTCCATAGTTAAATCTTTCTGCTACTGGATTCAAATTGTACTTTCAATCAAGATTTGGTTTCGTATAGTCCTGAACTGTGTATAGTCCTGATGGCTTTGTCACAGAATATTGTTGTCTATTAAATGTCTAGTTAACTAAGCCAGAATCCAGGCCTATACTCCTGGATTTTTGGATATCTGAAATTGGCTCAACTCTGACTACTTTGAACTATTGCCAAGACGATGGAGTTTGAATACAGTCCAGACAGATGCAAAACAGTCAGACTATTAATCAGATGTGGTAAACTTCCATATCCATTAATTTACTGTACGCAGCTAAAATAAATTGAAATACTTTAACAACACAATTGTAGCATAGTGTATATTTGTACTGAAGTCAAGTACAGTTGACATGGGTACTGGCATGTATGATACATTTGCAGTTAGAGAGTTAAAAAAAGTAATGAAATATTGGATTGTGCATGTTTGCACATCAATTAATGGAGACTGTGTGAGTAGTGTTTCACAATATATAAAACAACCATTTATGGAAGCCACAGCCTCCATCCATCCTTCCTTCTAATTCAAAAGTGTTAGATCAAAGTGCCTTACACAAAATAAAAATGTTTTTTATGTTCAGATCAATTACATTTCCCTTCTCTGATCCTACTTGCTGTTTCTTTCTTTCTTTCTCCTACCTTATTTTCTAAATGGCATTCCTTTCCTCATCCTTCTCTTCCAGCTTGGCGTGGGAGGAGTGAAGACGGTCACGCCCCTCTAGACCCTTTCTCTGCCAGAGCCTCATGGCAATGTTGCTTTCTTGTGCCATATTTTTATGTGTTGTATTTGTAATCTTGTACTTGCACCTTACTGTATTCTTAGCAGTCATTTTTGTTGTTGTAATAGGGCAAAGCACTTTGAGACATTAAACCACTGTGGATCCCTCATTTTGACTTGTTATGTGACTGTGAGGGTGTTTTATTTGTTTTCTACATTATCAGGACCACATCGTCCTAACATTTCACCCAAATGTCTTGAACTTTTTTCAGGTTCTGAATTTGTTCAAATGCTATTTTAAGTTGAAGGGGTGAGGGTTTAGGGAAAATAGGATTTTTAATGGTCAAACATTTTTACACTCCAAAAAGTCCTGAAATTTCACAAAAACAAAGCTGTGTGTGTGTTTTTTTTTTGTTTTGTTTTTTCACCTTTATTTAACCAGGTAGACCAGTTGAGAACTAGTTCTCATTTACAACTGCGACCTGGCCAAGACAAAGCAAAGCGACAAAAACCACAACAACACAGTTACACATGGGATAAACAAACGTACAGTCAATGACACTATAGAAGATCTATATACAGTGAGTGCAACTGTATTTAGATAAGGGAGGTAGGACAATACATAGTTACAATAGATACTGTGTGTGTGTGTGTGTGTGTGTGTGTGTGTGTGTGTGTGTGTGTGTGTGTGTGTGTGTGTGTGTGTGTGTGTGTGTGTGTGTGTGTGTGTGTGTGTCTGTGTGTGTGTGTGTGTGTGTGTGTGTGTGTGTTACTATATTTATTGAAAGGCACCCATTATTCTTGTGCACCAAAACCAGACACACACACACCTCCCTACGGAAAGTTTAAGTTTCATGTCCTTCTGTGCTCATCCAGGAACATGACAGTGGACAAAACATATTGAGTTGCACCCCCTTTTACCCTCAAAACAGGCTCAATTTGTTAGGGCATGGACTCTACAAGACCCATGTTGACTCCAATGCATCCCACAGTTGTGTCAAATTGGCTGGATGTCCTTTGGGTGGTGGACCATTCTTGATACACATGGGAAACTGTTGAGCGTGGAAAAACCCAGCAGCGTTGCAGTTCTTGACACACTCAAACCGGTGCGCCTGGCACCTACTACCATGCCCTGTTCAAAGACACATCTTTTGTCTTGCCCATTCACCCTCTGAATGGCACACATACATAATCCCTGTCTCAATTGTCTCAAGGATTAAAATTGATTCTTTAACCTGTCTCCCCTTTATCTAGACTGGTTGAAGTGGATTGAATAAGTGACATCAATAAGGGATCATGGCTATCACCTGGTCAGTCTGTCACGGAAAGAGCAGGTGTTCCTAATGCTGGGGCTCGGGTAGCCTAGCAGTTAGAGCGTTGGTCCAGTAACCGAAAGGTCGCTGGTTCGAATACCTGACCCGACAAGCTAAAAAGCCTGTCGATGTAATCCTTGAGCAAGGCACTTAACCCTAATTTGCTCCAGGGGCGCCGCATTACTATGGCTGACCCTGTAGGTAGGCCTTCATTGTAAATAAGAATTTGTTCTTAACTGAATAAAATACAATACAAATCTGTACACTGTATAATTGGCAGTAATGCAACGTTATCCCCAGAAGATGGCACTATTTCTTAGCTATTACATGTCTAACCTCACACATCAGAATTGTCAGGCCACATAACACTGCTTAGATCTTATTGAGGTGTGAATGATACTGATGATTACTATGTTTCAAAAGGTGGTCCGGGTGATCTTCCATGTATCACTCTCTTGACTTGAGGTAAGTATAGCAGGTTGAGGATCATTGAGGATTCACAATGTCACGTTTTGACCTCACCATGTCACACACTCACACTTTTACTCTGCAAATGTACATGATGGTGTCCAATCCCAGTGACTCCTGTAATGAGGTTTACAGATGTTAAGACAAAATAATAAAGTATGAATAACAATACATTTGTCTTCGTTGTTTGTTAATGGTGCTAGGCATCAGCTTTTCTAGATACACTATGACTAAAAGTATGCGGACACCTGCTCGTCGAACATATTGCAAAATAATGGGCATTAATATGGAGTTGGTCCCCCCTTTGCTGCTATAACAGCCTCCACTCTTCTGGGAAGGGTTTCCACTAGATGTTGATATTATGCATTCGGCAGGTAGCGTTCTCCTGGATCAGTCAAACCCAGATTTGTCCGTCGGACTGCCAGATGGTGAAGCGTGATTCATCACTCCGTGTTTCCACTGCTCCAGAGTCCAATGGCGGCAAACTTTACACCACTCCAGCCGACGCTTGGCATTGCGCATGGTGATCCTAGGCTTGTGTGCAGCTGCTCGGTCATGGAAACTCATGCTGACGTTGCTTCCAGAGGCAGTTTGGAACTGTGTAGTGAGTGTTGCAACTGAGGACAGATGATTTTTGAGCGCTACGCATTTCAGCACTCGGCGGTCCCGTTCTGTGAGCTTGTGTGGCCTAACACTTCGCGGCTGAGCCGTTGTTGCTCCTAGACTTTCCTCTTCACAATAACGGCTGTGTGCTCAATTTTATACACCTGTCAGCAGTGGGTGTGGCTGAAATAGCCGAATCCACTAATTTGAAGGGAAGCAATCTTACTGGCAGATGATGTGTAATGTTTCTTATTGTCACTGACATTTTCCCATGTTCCTTTGCAGGTGGCCACTTCTTCAACCGGAACTCCCTGTCCCCGCGTAGTGTGGTCTGTGAGATGGAGCTTCCCGACATCCAGGCATCGCTCGACCTCTACGATGACAACAAGTCGTGAGGGTCGCTGCCATGGTTTCGACCCCTAGTCTAAGGGACAGATGGCCTTGTACCTTCCTGCACACCGGCGAGCCTTTGTGTGTGTGTGTGTGTGGGAGGGTTTAGAGAGGGTGACGAGCGGCTCAACAATTTAGACAACAACCTTGACTAACCTGTGGAACATCGACAATGACAACAAAGACTTTCTTCCAATGCAGAATGTACTATTATTAACTGTCAAAAAGAAGAGGGGAAATATTTGTCCTCTCTTCTCCTTTCTTTTACACTTTCATTTAGAAAAATGTTTTTCTCCTGAGAGACTCTTTGAAATCTGTTTCTAGATGCGGTAGTGGAGAATTAACCCTTTCTAGTCTTACTTTGCAGTATCTCAGTGTATCGTCCATTTGAAATGAGCTAGAAAAAATAAACAGGTTTTAGTGTAGCCTACTTTCAGCATCCTACAGTATCTGTAAGCTGTATATGATTAGCAAACCGTCTTTTTATTTAGCTTTCTTTGGATCTTTCTTCATAAAAGGCAGCAATAGAAAAGCAGACTGTTTCCTCCCTGGTGGACCAGTTGGCTCTGTTGTATTTACTATGCTGCCTAAAGGACGGTGGAGAGGACTTGTGGGACATGTCCAGACATGTCTCTTCCTCCTATATGACCAGCGACTGGTGCAAGAATAAGACCAGTGGAACAATGGACATGCAGCTACGTGACGTTCTAAACTCTGTGACAGGCAGTGTTACTTCCCTGTAGCAAAACCAATGTGTCTCTGTATAAAAAAAAAAATTGGGTAAGTTAAACGTGTATTTAAAAAAGCCTATGAAATACCCACAGCGTGTACTAATCATCCCCCCAGTGAGGGGGACCTAGTGTGTGTGTATATATCTGTGTGTGTGTGTGTGTGTATATGTATGTATGTATGTATATATATATATATATATATATATGATATACACACACACAATCTATATACATTATATATCTCTAAAGTGGCCTCTTAAAGCAGTTTGTTTTCCTTTCTCAATCTTATACATGCTCGGGTGGAAGGCTTTGTACCTTTGTGTTCTAGTCTTTGCATCTGATATTTGGGATGATGATCGATGTGACGCGGGGAGGGGAGTGTGTGTCACAGTTTCGGGTCACTGTGTTACATACAGTACTGCCTCACCATTAAAAGTGTCATTATTGCCTACGACCTGTTGATTGTGTTGCCCTGTTCTGTGTCCCCCGTTCCGAAATGTCATGAGCCTTTCAGCACAGCAAAACATTTCAGAGGGTTGATGGTTAAAAGTTACCCATTTGGAGAGGATCTTGGCTCTTTGGCTCTGGATTTTATTCCAGTCCAGCAATAGGCCTACATCTTCTTCTAACTCAAAGCCCATCTTGGAACAAAGACCATGGAAGACCGCTAATTCCACTGTGCAATAACATTAATTATTACATAATTACTCCACTGTTTGTATGAGGAAATGCATCATTCACTAAATAGCCTAATGCAAACATGCTTGTCAAAAGAGTCAACTGTGCAACTGCACACCTGTATTGTGCAAAAACAAAATACACAAAAGACAGATACACGATACATAGTGCGACAGTATGAAAAAGTATAAAAATACAGGAAGTCTGGAGTGCAAAAAGCTATAGAAAGGCATTGCATAGTATGAGTGAATGACTGAATATGTACACTATACATTGTTATAGAGAGCAATATTTGCATGGTTATCTATACAGGTAGATGGCAGAAAAAGGTACTTGAATAACAAAAATGTACATATGATATAAATGAGGGTAATAATAGTTTACTTAATATACACTGGTTAAATATACAGGTAAATTAATATTTGAATATTTGCATGGTTAAATAAATTAAATGTACAGGTAAATGACAGGAAGAGGTACTTAAATAGATAAATGTGCGTATGATATAAATTAGGGTAATAATAATAATTCCCTTAATACAGTCCCTAGTACAGGGTTTAATTACAGATAAATGCATGTATTGTACATTTACAGCATGAATCCTCCCTATAAGTGATGGTGGTAAGCTACCCAATCACAGGAGTGGTGGGATGAGGCGATTGATAGAGTACGCTCCACTACATCTTGTGCTCGTCTTGAATGAAGAAGAGGGCCTTCAAGGACGGGGACAGGGGCAAATTGAAATGCGTCCAGAGGGAGCTGAAGTTGCGGATTGCTGAGGGGAAGAGAGTGTATAAGGAGAAGATGGAGGACAAGCTGAGGCAGAGCCAGGTGAGAGAGGTGTGGAAGGGTATGAGAAATATCACTGGCTTCAAAAAGTCAAACAGTGGGCAGACTGAGGGGACCCAGGACAGAGCCAACAGGTACGATATTAGCTCTGTCCACCTCCCCTCCAGCTCTCCAGGCCACACACCCTCACAACTGTCCCACCCCCCCTTTTGCACACAACATCTCCGTTGAGACCATCAGCGACCCCCTCCCCGCTCCCTCTGGACTGTTCTGCAAAACCTCCCTTCCCCCCACCTCTGGACTGATCCTAAACACCCCCCTTCCCCCCACCTAGGCTGGCTTTCACCACCAGCCAAGTGAAGAGAGAGCTGGAGAGACTACATCAGTGGAAAGCGGCGGGCCCTGATGGCATCAGACCAAGGGGGCTTAGGGTCTGTGCTGACCAACTTTGTGTAATACTCCAGCACCGCTTCAACCTTGCTGTGGAAAACATCCTAACTGGTCCCAGTGCCCAGGAAGGCGCACCCCACTGTCCTGAATGACTTCAGACCTGTAGCACTAACATCCCACATCATGAAGACCCTGGAAAGGTTAGTCCTTGCTCACCTCAGACCCCTGGTGTGTACATCACTGGACCCCCTGCAGTTCGCATATCAGCGCAACATCGGGGTGGATGATGCAATCATCTACCTTCTGCAGAGGGCCTACTCTCACCTGGACAAAACAGGTTGATTGCACTGTGAGGGTTATGTTTTATTACTTCTCCAGTGCCTTCAACACCATTCAGCCCCTGCTACTGGGTGAGAAGATGAAGAGGATGAAAGTGGAAGCACCCTTAGTCTCCTGGGACACGGACTACCTGACCGGTAGGCCACAATTAGTGCGACTACAGAGCTGTGTGTCAGAACGGGCAGTGAGCAACACAGGGCCCCCCCCAGGGAACGGTCCTGTCCCCCTTCCTGTTCACCCTCTACACCTCGGACTTCAGATATAACTCTGAAACATGCCACCTACAGAAGTTCTCGGATGACTCCGCAATTGTAGGGTGCATCAGAGGTGGGCAGGAGGAGGAGTACAAGAGCACAATCAATGACGTTGTGTTGTGGTGTGAGCAGAAACACCTTCAGCTCAACATCAGCAAAACAAAGGAGATGGTGGTGGACTTCAGGATGGTTATGATGCAGAGGAGCACCTTCAGTCACAGACCGATCCCACCACGGTGTGCCAGAGAGCGCTACAGGAGGTCCTTCCTGCCGACGGCTATTAGACTATTTAATGCTTCACCGGGGTGCCGTGCAGTCGGCAACATAGACCTGGAACTGTTAGGGTGTTAGGACCTAGTTTAAAAATTATGCATCCATCCGTGAGTAACTCTGGTCTGTAATCACTCATTCACTCAGGACTTATTTATTCATTCAGGTCTGTATATACATATTCATGTACAGTTGTTATATCATATCACGTGCAATATTGTAAGTAATTCTTGGACTGAACTTACGTAGTCATTCACTCAGGAATGAATATTAGTATCCTGTCAGTTGTATCTTTTTTCATTGCTTTTAGTATATTGAATGTGCAATACGTGCATTTAACTGTAATTAAACCCTGCACACTAAGGACTGTATTTTAAGGGAATTACTATTATTACCCTAAATTATCATACACACATTTAGCTATTTAAGTATCTCTTCCTGTCATTTACCAGTACAGTTAATGTAACCATGCAAATATTCACTTACCTGTAAATGTAACTGTATATTTACCTGTACAGTTAATTTAACCATGCAAAATATTCACTTACCTGTTCATTTAACCAGACTATATTAAGTAAACTATTATTACCCTCACTTATATCATACGCACTTTTAGCTATTTAAGTATTTCTCTGCCATCAAACTGTATAGTATAGTTAACCATGCAAATACTCCATATTTATCTATATCAACCCATACTAGGCAATGTCTTTTTATAGCTTTTTTGCACTCCAGACTTCTTGTGTTTTTTCGTAGCTGCTTGACAAATACATTTCCCCTCGTGGATCAAGTATCTATCTATCTATCTATCTATCTATCTATCTATCTATCTATCTATCTATCTATCTATCTATCTATCTATCTATCTATCTATCTATCTATCTATCTATCTATCTATCTATCTATCTATCTATCTATCTATGTCTCATACAATTGAATGTTTTACATATAGTGCATTTTTACAAATCCAGATTTTCTGAAATCTATCCAAATGTAAATGGTGAGTGTGATAGATGTCATGTTTTTCCATGTGACCTTAGTCGCATGTTCATTCGATGCTCTAAACTACAAAATTACTGGTATTCTATTTTTTAAATGTTATCTGAGGTGCTTGAAATTAACCTGCAGCCATGTCCCTTGATAGCTGTTTTTGGTATTGCAGAAGACTTGTTCTCCTTGTACCTCAAACATGCCGATATTGTTGCTTTTACATCCTTATTAGCTCAACGTAGAATTCTTCTCCAGTGGAAGTCTGCTCAGCCCCCCTCTACTTCTCAATGGCTCAACGGTGTAATGTTGTTCCTAAAGCTTGAGAAAATTAAATAGGTATTCCCAGTAGTCATTGCATAATAGGTACAGTCATCAATATAATGCTATCCAATCCAAGCAAGTTTGTCTAAGGTTTACTGATCATTTATTTATTTATGTTATTGTATCTTGAATCTGTATTGAGTTGTTTGCATATATTTTTTCCTGTATTCTTGTTTGTTTATTTGTTGTGATATCTCTGTAGAATTTTTGTTTTCTAGGACCGAATTGAGGAAGGGTGTGGGGTGGGTTGGGTATATGGGCTGATTTGGGTGGGTGGAGGAAGGGAGTGAGGGTGGTTGGGATATGGTAAAATCTTTGTACTTACATTGATGTACATTTTGTAAAACGTTGAATAAAAATATATACAACAAAAAAAGAAAAATAGTTCTACAAGCATTTGTTACAACAACAAGAACACAGCTTCAAGTGTTTTATCCAAATACTTTTTTTCTCTTGCTTTGTTTGCTCTTTTCTATATTATGTCTATCTCTGATAAGCTACCCAGGAAACGGCTGAAAATAGCCCATATTAATATATGTAGCCTTATAAATAAGGTTTATGAAATCAATAACTTGCTAACATCAGATAACATTTCTGAGACTCAGGTAATTCATTTGATGTTACAGCAGTAACAATACAAGGAAATAACATCTATAGAAGAGACAGGAATGCTTATGAGGGAGGTGTTGCTGTCAGTGGAGGCTCCTCAGAGGAGGAAGGGGAGGACAATCCTCCTCAGTGAATTTCATTTTTTTTTTAAGTGAAACATTTAAAAGTTATAATTTTTAGATAAATCTATAGTAAATATATTCACATCACCAAATAATTGATTAAAACACACAGTAGCCTCAACAGCACTCTGTAAAGTAGCACCATGGTGTAGCCGGAGGACAGCTAGCTTCCGTCTTCCTCTGGGTACATTGACTTCAATACAAAAGGAGGCTCATGGATCTCAACCCCTTCCATAGACTTACACAGTAATTATGACAACTTCCGGAGGACGTACTCCAACCTATCAGAGCTCTTGCAGCATGAACTGATGTTGTCCATCCTGTCACAGTCAGTGGTGAGGGAACGAGACGCAGAGCGAGAGGTCCGTGCAAACATAGTTTATTCATTCATAAACTGAAAAACAACAAACGTACATAAACAAAACAGTGAGCTGGCGTCTAATGCATACAGACAGTACACTAAACAAACACACAATGATCCACACGCAGGTGGACTTGCAGTGAACATATATAGACTCCCCAATTAGAGACAACTCAAGACAGCTGCCTCTAATTGGGGATCACCCAAAACCCAACACAAACCCTGTGAATGTCAGAGACCTGGCCTCAGTCAGGCCCTTACACATCCAATCAAAGAGAATCAGATAATGAATCTAGTACTGAAAGCATAGGCTACAGCTAGCTAGCACAGCAGTGTATAAAATGTGGTGAGTAGCTGACTCAGAGAGAAAGGGAAAGGAAAGGGAAAGGGGGATACCTAGTCAGTTGTAAAACTGAATGCATTCAACTAAAATGTGTCTTCCGCATTTGAGCCAACCCCTCTGAATCAGAGAGGTGCATCAGAGAGGTGCGGGGGGCTGCCTTAATCGACATCCACGTCATTGGTGCCCGGAGAACAGTGGGTTAACTGTTAACTAAAGACAATAGTTGAACAGTTTTGAACAAATTAATTTATTCAAAAATGAAGGAGTCGAGAGAGAGAGATATTTCGTCATTTTTTTTCACTTTCACTTACTTAGCTAGCAAATGCAGCTAGCTAGTTTAGCCTACTCAAACACCTAGCTCAAACAGAGGATGCTACGTTAGCTAGTTGGCTATGACTGTCCAACACAACACTGGAACTCTTCCAAGTCAAGGTTTAACTAATTTATTTCCACGGGGCCCACCGAACTGCTTACTGACTATACACTGTACTGCATGATTGTAGCCGGTTTACTAACGTGTTAGCTAATATAACTATGTTGACTGACGTTACTTTAGCTAATATGGGGACAACAATGCAGGCTGTGTGTAGCGGTTATGATATGGTTTGGCTTGGAAAGTGCAGGTAAAAGGTGAGAGGAGGAGAGCGCTTAGATGCAAGAAAGAATACAACATGGCTGCTATGAAAGTGAACTGTGTGATCAGGGGTGTATTCAATCTGCCAATTCTGTTTAACGTTTCTTAAACGGAAGCAAACGGAATGAAATGGGGATAAACATAACTGAATTTGTTATGACTGACTAATGATTACACCCTAGATTAGCTAGATGCAGGCAAGAGTTTGCCAGGCGGTATTGAATGTGTCACTGTCTGTCACCTCAAATTCTGCTCTCGACCTGTGTGCACTAATGTTGTAAACTTTCATTCATAGGCTAGGTTGTAGCAACCTCATTATGGGTATAGGGACAATTAGAGTATCATGTAGTAGCCTAAACCTATCGATGTTACATTGTACTGGGTGAATGGAATATGAATGACAGTCATCCAACATGCTTTAATAGAAATAAGGCCATGCTCATGAAAACAAAAATGTATTGTCCTTGATTGATGAGGAATGGAAAAACTGTATGGTTGAAAGAGTGGCTAATATGTCTGGCTGCACATCTGACTGGCTGATTTACTGCAAATTGAGAAATGATGTGACTAAACTCATTGTACTCATGCATAAAAAACTAATAATGAAAGAAAAGCATTGCAAGTTGGAATTTTGTAAAGGTGGAAAAATGATTGTTATCTTTAATCTGAGCCTAGAGGAAAGTCTTTGCCCTCAAGCCTGGAGGGAAGCCAAAGTCATTTGTAAAGTGGTCTTTACTGGTCCCAACAGCAGACCTATCCACTTGTTGTCAGCTCTTAGCAAACTGTTAGCAAAAATGGTGTTTGATCAAATACAATGCTATTTCTCTGTAAACAAATTAACAACAGACTTTCAGCATGCTTATAGAGAAGGGCCATGTACTGCCCAGACACAAATTACATGATTGGTTGAAAGAAATTGATAATAAGAAGATTGTGGGAGATGTACTCTTCGATTTCAGTGCAGCATTTGGTATTATTGGCCATAACCAGTTGTTATTGAGAAAACGTATGCGTTATGGCTTTTCAACTTCTCCCATATGATGGATTCAGAGCTACTGTATCTATCTAATAGAACTCTGTTTTTTTTCTGTAATGGAAGCTTCTCTAATGTCAAACATGTAAAGTGTGGTGTACAGTAGGGCAACTCTTTATGCCCTCTACTCTTTTTACCAATGACCTGCCACTGGCATTGAACAAAGCATGTTTGTCCATGTATGCCTCTCCCTAGTGACCTACTTGTTGTGTGTATGTACTGACATGTATGTGTAACTGATAGATGCAGACACACACTGCATGTTAAATGTATGTCAATTGTAAAGTATTTTGTCTGTAATGTCTTTTTCGTTATGCATCGACTAATGGGGATCCTAATAAATGAAATCAAAAATCAAATCTATTTACTCTAAGATTTCAAAATCTTTATTAGCATCAAAGTAGACATCATGCAAAACTACAACTCCCTGGAAATTATTGCACGTCATCTTCTAGCAGACACCTTTGCTGACAGGTATTGTGTCAATTTGAAACTTGCACAAGACAGACAGTTCACAGAATTGTCCATTTAAAGAAATGTAGCCAATTTATGAATTACTACATTTAACTAACATTAGATAGTTAATCCAGACAATTTTACCTTTGCCTCAATTTGGCAGTCTCGTCCAGATCATCATGGCATTTGTAGTTCTTTATGATAGACACAAATAACAGCTAATTAGCATTTAATTTTGGGGGGGTTTACACAGTTATCAAAACGTCACACTATGGTATGCCTACACGAATCGCAGCCCTTATTTGAATTGTTTCTAAAATCCCCTGTTGGAAAAATGAATGGTGGAAAAACGATTGGAACCAATTTACTGTTTGGCCGCTAGGTTTTATGGGTATTATGTATCATACTGTCGTACTCGTGCCGCATTCACAACATCTGGGAACTCTCCGACTTCCGAGCGTTCAAATAAACTGGGAACTCGGAAAATAACGAGCTCCGATTGGGAAAAATCGATGGGAATGGTCACCCAACTTGGAATTCCAACTCGGGAACTCGAGCCTGTTTCTAGAGCTCATACTTTCCAACCTGAATATATTAGATTGTTTCCGTGTTCTCAGTTGTTTTGAACGCGGCATATATGTACGTCTACCAGTATTAGCGTTTTGATCAACATTATTGCAGTGACAGTGACCACGTCAAGCAGCGACGCAATTTACAGTGGGCGTGTTTTTATGCAAGTAGGAAGCGACTAGTTTCGGAGACACAACAGAACAGACAGCTGCACAGACGGACTGCCCGCGGACATGAACTCAAAACAGCAGGCAACACGTCTGCAAAACAGGCCTGTGTAAAAGTCTAACGTTCACGGTGCAGCCTAATATCCAAGTATAACTGCGTCTTTTGTAAAAAAAAAGGTAATTTAAAATGTGGATAACTCCTGAGGAGGTGTTGCTTGCCAACGCTCTGTGGGTGAGCGAAAGGGCGAACCCCTTCTTCATTCTTCAGCGGAGAAAGGGCCATGGAAAAGGAGGGGGCATCACTGGTAACTATGAAATTCAATTATTTGCTACAACTGCTTTCTGAAAAATGTCATTTGTGTTGGCTAATGTCTTCCATTAGTAACGATGGCTTACTTAACAGGCTTGGGTTTTAGCAAGATAGCTAGCACACAGGCTAGATGTTTTGTTGACGTGGGAAAAAGTGGCGCTATCGTTAGCGTTGTTTTTTTCGTCACATACCATGCATGCTCTTTGCTAATACTAGATATCAGAATTTTTAGTTATTATACTTGCTGGGATGGTGCTTTCTAGACAACTGGGAACTATGGGGAAAAAATGAGGTCAAATCATGACGTCAGTGATTTTCAGGTCGGAAAGTCGAAGCTCTAGAAATATGCCCGATTTCCGAGGTTGAAGACTGTTAAAAACGGTTTTTCACAGTCGGATCTCGTTTTTTCCCCGAGTTCCCAGTTGTCTTGAACGCACTGAAGTGTGAACTTGTAGATTTCCCATTTGTGTATTTTCTCACATACATCACTAAACAGTAACGTTACACAGCTAGTAGACTATTGCTGAGTTAAACTGGAACTCGGTGGAAACTACAAACTCCGACTGGGAAAAAAATAGTTTAACGGTCATCTAACTCGGAATTCCAAGTCGGGAACTCGGGCCTCTTTCTAGAGCTTCGACTTACCGACCTGAAAATCATTGACGTCATGATTGGACCTCGATTTTCCCGAGTTCCAAGTTGTCTTGGAAGCACCATATACTAGCTTAACCAACCGGAGACCATACTAGCTCTTTTATTTTTATTTTTTTACCTTTATTTAACTAGGCAAGTCGGTTATGAACAAATTCTTATTTACAATGACGGCCAAATATAGACGACGCTGTCCTATTGGACTCCCAATCACGCCTAATGTGATACAGCCTGGATTCGAACTAGGGACTGTAGTGAGGCCTCAGCCTTAGACCGCGGTGCCATTCCGGAAGCCCAGTCATATGACCAAAACAATAAAGTTGGATTAGCCACCCACTTTGAATTTGGATGCTATCATAAAACACCAGATATAGGTAACTTTAGCTATCTCCCTAATTCTAGTAATAAAGGGAATGGCATGTAATGGGAAAAGCTATTTCATATTAACAAACTCTTTAGGCTAGGAAGCTATCTAGTCCAACACTCATAATTTAGTTAGAATTGTACTGAATTAGATCAAGTCAAGTCTCATTTTAGGTGACTCAACACAAGTGGCCTTTCATTCACAAGGGTTTATGATGTTTCCCTTTGATCTCTCCTCCCAAGTCCTTGTCTAAAAGCTACAGCACCACTGCAGCTGTGTTGGCTTTCTATCTGGATTACTGCTTTTGCTGACGAGTTCTAGGAACATACGCCAGGTCTTAGACTAGCTTCTAGTACACATTAACCCTGTCATGTACGACAGTAAAATGTAGACTATGAAATGGTACATAATGTAGAAATTATTGAGGTGTGTATGCGTTCATACACACGCGTGAGTTTGAATGCATGTCTGTATTATCTGACATTGAGCCTCAACAGACGTCCTCACGCCCCCTTAGCCAAATAACCTTTGTTTAACCAGAAAATAGGTTAAAAGTCACCTATGCAAAGTTAGGACTCCTTCAGCCAGCTATTTAATATTTTGCATGGTTGACCGGTAGTCCCCTATTGATTTATGCCTCATTTGTTGAACTGTTTTCTTTAGGGTTGTTGGTGGGCACCATGGATGTGGTCCTGGACTCCAGTGCCAGAGTGGCTCCCTATAGGATCCTGCACCAGACAGGGGACTCCCAGATCTTCTGGAGCATCGCGTGTGGTGGGTGCAAAACCACCTCTGAATATTCTGGGATAGCCAAACTGTTTTGAAGCTAGCTTATTTAAATAAAACTGTATTAAAGCACTAGGCCTATATAAATGCGAACCATTATCATCAGGTCTAAAGAGACAGACCTCTCCTTGTTTTGGGGAAATACTGTGTTTTCCCAGGCTCCTCCCGGAAGGAGATCACAGAGCACTGGGAGTGGCTGGAGACCAACCTGCTCCAGACACTCTCCATATTCGACAACGACGAAGACATCACCACCTTCGTCAAGGGGAAGATCTCGGTAGGCACTGCTGCCACAAAGCATAGTTCAACCTCATAGAATTAGAACACATTCAAATTCTATGGTCAAGCTTTGTCTTCATTTTTGCTCCTGAGTTACGTAAGCTACTGACTCAGTTCCTCTATTAAGGGCAGACCTATGAGTCATTGTCTCCTTGACCGAAATCCACACAATCCAGGATATGTAATTCATGCCCATTCTAGTTGGTTTGCTTGTGTGTGCGTGTTCATGCACATTGCCACAGAATCTAATCTCCCTCTTCCTCCACTCTTTCTATCTAGGGCATCATCGCCGAGGAGAACAAGAGCAAGGCGGCCCAGGAGGACGAGGACTCTGGCAAGTTCCGCGAGGCCGAGCAGAAGATGAGAAAGCTGTTTGGCATGCCCGGCGAGGAGAAGCTGGTCAACTACTACTCCTGTAGCTACTGGAAGGGCCGTGTGCCCCGCCAGGGCTGGGTCTACCTCAGCGTCAACCACCTCTGCTTCTACTCCTTCCTCCTGGGGAAAGAAGGTGTGTGTGTGTGTGTGCTCGTCCCACCCGACGTGCGCGCATAGGATGTGTGTGAGCGTGCGTGTGAGAATGAATGAAATGCTCTATATAGGCAGTGGTCTTATGAGGACATACAGTATTGAGTTTGTGCGTGTGTTGAGGTAGACCTACTTGCATCACAAGCATCTCGCTACACCTGCAATAACATCTGTTAAACACGCGCATGTAAACACATAAATGACATTCTCTAAAATGTAATTCTATGAAATCTACCTCTTACTTTCTTCCTTTTGTTGTTTCATCCTCTCTACTGTACACCTTCTTTCTCTACCTGCTCACTGTCCTCTTCTTTTCATGCTCTGTTCTCTTACCACCGTTGTCTCTTTCCCTACACCGCATCTACCTTTCTCTGTCTCTCTCCTCCCGTCCCCCCCTCTCCCCTTATAGTGACCCTGGTGGTGCAGTGGACGGAGGTGACACGTCTTGAGAAGAACGCCACGCTGGTGTTCCCGGAGAGCGTGCGGGTGAGCACGCGGCACACGGAGCACTACTTCTCCATGTTCCTCAACATCAACGACACCTTCAAGCTCATGGAGCAGCTGGCCACCATCGCCATGCGCCAGCTGCTGGACAACGAGGGCTTCGCCGCCGACCGCTCGCTGCCCAAGGCTTGCAAGACGCTCAAGAACGTCTCGGCACTGAAGAGGTAGGATGTTTCAAGGTTTAAGAGAGATGAGTCAGGAATTTCCTTATTTTTCTGATCATAAAAAAAAAAAAAAAAACTATTTTCAATGAAATGGAGGGTTGTGCTTGTTTAACCTCCAGAGAACAGGGGTAGGCAATTCAGATCCTGAAAGGCAGCAGGGTGTGTATTGTTCCTCCTAACATGCCAGATTTTGATAATAATGGTCCCCAATTTTCTGCATCTCGCCTATACGTCACCTTTGTAGACATTAATTTTTTTATCATGTTATTTTTTTAAAATCCTTTGCTAATTTAATTCTCTCCTCTCTCACTATTGGATGTCAACTTCAGGGACCTGGACGCAAGGGCCAAGAACGAGCGCTACCGGGCGCTGTTCCGCCTGACCCCGGACGAGCGCTTGGACGGACACACAGACTGCACACTGTGGACACCCTTCGCCAAGATGCACATCCCCGGCCAGCTGTTTGTCTCCAACAACTACATCTGCTTCTGCAGCCGTGAGGAGGACCTCTGTCAGCTCATCATCCCCCTCAGAGAGGTATCTACATACGCACAGCGCAAGCAAGCCCCTTTCTTTCATTTCCAGCATCCTGCCTCTCTCTCTCTCTCTCCCTATATCCTGCCTCCCTCTTTCTCTCGTTTCCTTTCTCTCTCTGGCAATCCTTTTCACTCTCACTTTCCCACCCTCTGTCTATCATCTTTCTTTTTTCATGGGTGACATAACGTACCCTCGTGGGATGTGCCTAATGTTCTTCAAGTTGTAGATTAGATCTATGAGTAAATAAACAAAGCACTCTCCCTCCTCTCTATTACTTCCCCCCCCCTCTCTCCTCCCTCCCTATCTCTAGGTGTCCATTGTGGAGAAGGCGGACAGCAGCAGCGTCTTGCCCTGCCCCGTGTCCATCAGCACCAAGAACAAGATGACCTTCCTCTTCGCCAACCTCAAAGACCGCGACTTCCTGGTCCAGCGCATCTCCGACTTCCTGCAGCGCACGCCCGACAAGCTGTGGAGCGACATCCACCCGCTGGCCCTCGGTGGCTATTCAGTGAGTCAGAGGGGATATGTGCTGTTTGGGTGGGCCCCTTGTTAAAGAGTAGGGTTGCAAAAGTCTGGTAACTTCCCCCAAATTCCCAGGTTTTTAAGAAATCCTGGTAGGGAGGATTCCAGATTTCCTGCTTATTCACTCCTGATTCCTTGAGTATTCCAACTGGGATTTCTGGAAAGCCTGGAAATTGGGGGAAAGTTACCACAATTTTGCAACCCTATGAACGAGATTGTGATGCATAATAATTTTTTTGATGTTTTCTGTAATATTTTTGCTACTTTCTAGATTACATTAATATGATATAACCACTCATTGCTTTTGGCAGAATGACTTCTTTGATTGCATTAGTTTATTACATACTGTATATCAAAATGTCCTTATCCTCTCTCACCTTACTTATTTTTTACATTAAATGATATCCAACTGTTTTGTTTTAGTGGATTTAAAAGGGGTGTTATCAACTATCTCCTCTTTCTCCACAGGGTTCTCCCAGCCCCAGTACCACCCCTCTCTCCTCCAGCCTCCCCACACCCACGGGTGCAGCAGGGGAACCGTCCCAGGGGCGACACTACAGCCCCAGCCTGCCAACAGCCACACAGGGCCTTCTCCGCATCTACCAGAAGGACGACCCAGAGGACCACGGAACCAAAGCTGTGAGTCCAACCCCACTCCCAGACCCACGTCAACGGCTTAGTCTTACGCACTTAGATTATCCTACCCATTTATTTTAGGGTTTTATTACTTCAGTGTGGTCTTTGTTTTTAAGCTGAATTTATCCTTTCTGAACAGTCTTGTTGTCCCTACCCAGAGATGTAGACCAAGTTTTGATGCTTTAGAATGTAGGCTAATGTATGCCGTATCTATGGTTCTGGTCCTATTATGGTTAACATTACAGGAGAGGAAATCCTATCGTAGCCAAGTGTATGCATAGGCAAGCTTGAAATTTGACACTTGAAGGCCACCATCTGTTCTATCAAGCAATCTAGCTAGCTAGCTCTGCTTTAGGTTCCCAAACTCAAGGATTGTAAGTCAGGCCTGGCTATTTGGAAACGGTGCTCGCATCGACATTCACATTCGTTGTCTTAGTAGTTGCTCTTTGACTTTGTTTGCTTTTCTCATGGTGCCAAAGGAGCATATACACCATGGCCTTACAGCATTCTGGTCATTTCTCTCTTTCTATTTCTATCTCCTCCTCAGACCAAGGAGAAGATGAAAGAGGAGTCGTGGAACATCCACTTCTTTGAGTTTGGCAGGGGTGTGTGTATGTACCGTACCTCTAAGACCAGAGAGCTGGTGCTCAACGGGATCCCTGAGAGCCTCAGAGGGGAGCTGTGGCTGCTCTTCTCAGGTAGACATTTTGTTTTCTACAATTTAATTTCTGGAATTTTCTCAACCTATACAGTGGGGAGAACAAGTATTTGATACACTGCCGATTTTGCAGGTTTTCCTACTTACAAAGCATGTAGAGGTCTGTAATTTCTATCATAGGTACACTTCAACTGTGAGAGACGGAATCTAAAACAAAAATCCAGAAAATCACATTGTATGATTTTTAAATAATTAATATGCATTTTATTGCTTGACATAAGTATTTGATCACCTACCAACCAGTAAGAATTCCGTCTCTCACAGACCTGTTAGTTTTTCTTTAAGAAGCCCTCCTGTTCTCCACTCATTACCTGTATTAACTGCACCTGTTTGAACTCGTTACCTGTATAAAAGACACCTGTCCACACACTCAATCAAACAGACTCCAACCTCTCCACAATGGCCAAGACCAGAGATCTGTGTAAGGACATCAGGGATAAAATTGTAGACCTGCACAAGGCTGGGATGGGCTACAGGACAATAGGCAAGCAGCTTGGTGAGAAGGCAACAACTGTTGGCGCAATTATTAGAAAATGGAAGAAGTTCAAGATGACGGTCAATCTCCCTCGGTGTGGGGCACCATGCAAGATCTCACCTCGTGGGGCATCAATGATCATAAGGAAGGTGAGGGATCAGACCAGAACTACACGGCAGGACCTGGTCAATGACCTGAAGAGAGCTGGGACCACAGTCTCAAAGAAAACCATTAGTAACACACTATGCCGTCATGGATTAAAATCCTGCAGCGCACGCAAGGTCCCCCTGCTCAAGCCAGCGCATGTCCAGGCCCGTCTGAAGTTTGCTAATGACCATCTGGATGATCCAGAGGAGGAATGGGAGAAGGTCATGTGGTCTGATGAGACAAAAATAGAGCTTTTTGGTCTAAACTCCACTCGCTGTGTTTGGAGGAAGAAGAAGGATGAGAACAACCCCAAGAACACCATCCCAATCGTGAAGCATGGAGGTGGAAACATCATTCTTTGGGGATGTTTTTCTGCAAAGGGGACAGGACGACTGCACCGTATTGAGGGGAGGATGGATGGGGCCATGTACCGCGAGATCTTGGCCAAAAACCTCCTTCCCTCAGTAAGAGCATTGAAGATGGGTCGTGGCTGGGTCTTCCAGCATGACAACGACCCGAAACACAGCCAGGGCAACTAAGGAGTGGCTCCGTAAGAAGCATCTCAAGGTCCTGGAGTGGCCTAGCCAGTCTCCAGACCTGAACCCAATAGAAAATCTTTGGAGGGAGAAGAAAGTCTGTATTGCCCAGCGACAGCCCCGAAACCTGAAGGATCTGGAGAAGGTCTGTATGAAGGAGTGGGCCAAAATCCCTGCTGCAGTGTGTGCAAACCTGGTCAAGAACTACAGGAAACGTATGATCTCTGTAATTGCAAACAAAGGTTTCTGTACCAAATATTAAGTTCTGCTTTTCTGATGTATCAAATACTTATGTCATGCAATAAAATGCAAATTAATTACTTAAAAATCATACAATGTGATTTTCTGGATTTTTGTTTTAGATTCCATTGAAGTGTACCTATGATAAAAATTACAGACTTCTACATGCTTTGTAAGTGGGAAACACTGCCGATTTTGCAGGTTATCAAATACTTGTTCTCCCCACTGTATATCCCCAAAGAGTGTGTGCTTTTCATGGCAGGTTTTGGGTTAGCCCACATAGATACCGTGCTCCATTTTATGAAATGTCTTAAATGGAGCATCCAAATATGTAGTCATTGTACTCCGTTTTTCTGATGGAAGTCACAATACGTTTCTAAACTTCTACTTTGGTTGTGTAGTCTATATGTGGCCCATGGCTACTCTAGCACAGGTGCACCATGTCTTTGTGCTGTTTTTAGCAACACCTCTGTGGGGTTTCAAACCACCAACCACAAGTAGGTGTCATTGCAGAGCAACTCTCCCTCCAAATGGTTTCTGTTCTTGTACCAGTTCTCAAAGACACCACTAAGCACATACAGACTAGCTTTTAGGGTTAAAGTTTGGTTTTGGTGGAGCTAGCAGAAAGGCCTGTACCATCAAGTCAGAATTGTAGATTGTTAAGGTGAGGTAGATCATTTACCAAATAGAAACAAATGCATTCAATAATAGCCTATAAGGTTTCTTCAAACATAATGATTTTGAATGGCAGAGTTTAAAGGTTGAATATGCACAATATATATATATATATATAAAAGTATGTGGACACCCCTTCAAATTAAAGGATTCAGCTATTTCAGCCACACCCGTTGCTGACAGGTGTATAAAATCGAACACACAGCCATGAAATCTCCGTTGGCAGTAGAATGGCCTTACCGTCAAAGGATGCCATTTTCCAACTAGTCAGTTCGTAGCGAGTAAAAATCGTCTGTCCTCGTTTGCAACACTCACTACCGAGTTCCAAACTGCCTCTGGAAGCAACGTCAGCACAATAACTGTTTGTCGGGAGCTTCATGAAATGGGTTTCCATGGCGGAGCAGCTGCACACAAACCTAAGATCACCATGTGCAATGCCAAGTGCTGGCTGGAGTGGTGTAAAGCTTGCCGCCATTGGACTCTGGAATCACGTGATGAATCATGCTTCCCCATCTGGCAGTCCAAAAGCCGAATCTGGGTTTGGCGGATGCTACCATAATGCCAACTGTAAAGTTTGGTGGAGGCGGAATAATGGTCTGTGGCTGTTTTTCATGGTTCAGGCTAGGCCCCTTAGTTCCAGTGAAGAGAAATCTTAATGCTACATCATACAATAACATTCTAGACAATTCTGTGCTTCCAAGCCCTTTCCTGTTTCAGCATGACAATGCCCCGGTATGCAAAGTGAGGTCCATACAGAAATGGTTTGTCGAGATCTGTATGGAAGAACTTGAGTGGCATGCACAGAGCCCTGACCTCAACCTCATCAGACACCTTTGGGATGAATTGGAACGCCGACTGCAAGCCAGGCCTAATCACCCAACATCAGTGCCCGACCTTACTAACGCTCTTGTGGCTGAATGGAAGCAAGTCCCTGCTGTAATGTTCCAACATCTACTGTAAAGCCTTCCCAGAAGAGTGGAGGCTGTTATAGCAGCAAAGGGGGGACCAACTCCATATTAATGCCCATGATTTTGGAATGAGATGTTCGACGAGTAGAATATTCAAGCCTAGGCTACATTTATTTTGAATAAGACGCATCTGTGAATACAGGCAATGAAAAACCATTCAGACAATTTTTGTTTTAATTATATATTAACCTACCTTAAGGTTGCTGGCAAGGAACACAAGCATGTTCACCATTTCTGGCTTTAACAGACTTCGGAATGGGGTAACAATACTGCCTACTGAAAACACTTTGACGGAACACTTTTTGGCCAGATGCCGAAGTTTGAGGCCGATGTTGGCCAAGAGTAAAAAGTGAAAAAAGTTTGCTTAGCTCTCCCAAGAAGACTGCCCAGTGACATCTTGGTGAACATGCGCACTCGATCTCAGAAATCACCATTGAAAGGGTCTCGTATCACATTGTAGCCTACAACATTTGGTTCCAAATCACCATTCAAAGTTATCGGTACCAAATATCGCCATATGATTGGACTCTATTTATTATTTTGCAAACAAGAAAATACAATATTGATAAGATGATTTCCACATTGTAGTCTAAAGATTCGACTTTAAAATCGGTGGCTTGTGCATGACACAGGCTGCATTACAGATCGTTTACTGCATTGCTAGGCAATGCAGCGCTGCCCCAGGTAAAAGACAAATAGACAATACAATCGTATATCTACGATGTTTGGACAGGTCGATGTGTAAAGCTCGCCGCCATTAGACTCTGGACCAGTGGACACGCGTTCTCTGGAGTGATGACTCACACCATAAACTAATATGCACTGTAGTATATTTTGTTAATTTCGTACTTATTTGGTTTACTTTATTTATTTTGTCATTTGTAGCCTATCCAAATGTGGGTTGTTATTATTATTATTTTTTATAGGCAACATTTATTTTTTGTTTCCCGCTTATCTAAAGCGTTGCTGTGGTAGCTTTTCTAATGCCTGTTGCGCAATTCAAGGATATGAATAAACACTTCCAAAATAATATAATTATCTGTTTAGAAGTTTAACATGTACAAGTAACATTTACTGCACGTTTTAGCTCCAGTAGCCTAGTGTAGGCCTATATTATTGGCTGTTTGGTTTCCCGGTGGCACATAATTGTGTTTTCTTAAAGCTTTGGTCAGGTGGAGGCCAGAAACTTAAAACATTTGTTTAAACTTCCCATTTGATTATTATGTCTTGCAATTGTTGGTTCTCTCTCTCTCTCTCTCTCATTATTACCATATCATATTTTTATTTAGGCTATTCGTAGAAAACAACTTTCTGAGATAGAACTCTGTTACTGGCCTCCTAGATTAAATTAAAAGTTGAACATGAAAGATATGCTTAGACCTGGGACAAAAAGGGAGATGTAACTTTTAAAACAAGCCAGCTTTTAGCACTCTCCGCACCGTCTACAATCTTTGTAGGTCTACTCTTGCTAAGTCTACCTGCATATTTATTTAAAATGGGAATGGGTAAGTCATTTGGCGTGTCGCTCGGCTGTGAGCCCAACTCCAGCGGTGCCAGTCATTTTCAAATCGGTTTAACTTGTCACATCATAATGTTGTTGCCATCGACTATGTCTCTTTTAAACATCGTTAATTTTAAGATTATATTGTAATATCACCCAACCCTACTTTACACCACTCCAGCTGACGCTTGGCATTGCACATGGTGATCTTAGGCTTGTGTGCGGCTACTTGGCCATGGAAACCCAGTTCATGAAGCTCCAAACAAATAGTTATTGTGCTGACTTTGCTTCCAGAAGCAGTTTGGAACTCTGTAGTGAGTGTTGCAACCGAGGACAGACAGTTTTAAGCGCTACGCACTTCAGGACTCTGCGGTCACGTTCTGTGAGCTTGTGTGGCCTACCGCTTCGCAGCTGAACCGTTGTTACATCTAGACGTTTCCACTTCACAATAACAGCACTTACAGTTGACCGGGGCACTCTAGCAGGGCAGAAATTTGACCAACTGACTTGTTGGAAAGGTGGCATCCTATGACACTGAGCTCTTCAGTAAGGCCATTCTAATGCCAATGTTTGTCTATTTGTATTTGCTGGGGTCCAGCAAAATTTAAGGCAGTTTATACAATTTTAAAAACATTACAATACATTCACAGATTTCACAACGCACTGTGTACCCCCAGGCCCCTACTCCACCACTACCACATATCTACAGTACAAAATCCATGTGTACGTGTGTATGTTATCGTGTATCTATGTTTGTGTTGCTTCATAGTCCCCGCATTTTTTATTTATTTTTTTTCCCATGTCATGGCTCTGTAGTACTGAGCGCCTCCCATAGTCTGTTCTGGACTTGGGGACTGTGAAGAGACCTCTGGTGGCATGTCTTGTGGGGTATGCATGGGTGTCCAAGCTGTGCGCCAGTAGTTCAGTCAGCTTGGTGCATTCAACATGTCAATACCTCTCATAAATACAAGTAGTGATGAAGTCAATCTCTCCTCCTCGTTGAGCCAGGAGAGATTGACATACATATTATTAATATTAGCTCTCTGTGTACGTCCAAGGGCCAGCCGTGCTGCCCTGTTCTGAGCCAATTACAAAAGTCTACTTTTGTGGCACGACTGAACAGTAGTCCAGGTGCGGCAAAACTGTTATACCAATATGTTTTGACCATGACTGTTTACAATCCAGGGTTACTCCAAGCAGTTTAGTCACCTCAACTTTCTGACTTATCTATGGAGATTGCATGGCTGTGTGCTCGATTTTTATATACATGTCAACAACGTGTTTGGCTGAAATAGACAAATCCACTAATTTGAAGGGGTCTCCAAATGCTTTTTTGTATATTCGGTATAGTGTACATCAAAAAGAATTTGGTATCGAGGAACACACTCACTCCTACCTTGTGACCTGAAGTGTCTCTGTTGCCATGGTGACTAGGGACGTGTTGTTGTTGCCTCGTGGTGCAACGTCACCTGGGATCAGCTGACCAACTGGATTCCTGAGTCATGCGGCCTAGCTAAGCAAGGGTTATGCAATAATGACAATCTAGAAACTGAGCCCCTAAATTGTTTTGCTTTGTGGATGCGCTTTCATACTTTGGCTGTTTCCTCTATGTAAAATGATAGCACTTAATAAACAGGGCTCAATGACCAGGATTGTGTCCTGCAGTGATATCTGGAGTGAGAGTCAATAACTAGTCTGTTTTCATGAATCTGTCGACTTTGTGTTTTCTAGCAAATATGTAAAGTTAGCCCATGTTTTTGTTGATACAACAAACAAACGACCAGTTATACAATGGTTAGAATCAAAAGGATCTAAACATGAGATAATTTGCCGACTGACAAATCCATATTGCCTGAATCTGCCTTATAATCCATTGAATTAACCCTTTTACTACCATCCATCCATCCCCTCTCCAGGAGCTCAGAATGAGATGGCTACCCACCCTGGCTACTATGCTGAGCTGGTGGAGCAGGCCATGGGCCGCTGTACTCTGGCCACGGAGGAGATCGAGAGGGACCTGCACCGCTCCATGCCCGAGCACCACGCCTTCCAGAATGAGATGGGCATCGCTGCCCTCCGCAGGGTCCTCACCGCCTACGCCTGCCGCAACCCTGGCATAGGATACTGCCAGGTATGCCAACTGTTAAACTTAAGTTACTTCGACTAGTCACTGGCCTGTGACAAACGACGACGACTCTCCATCACACTCAGTCTTGTTCCATCTCATGCTTCAAGCTCCCGCTGCCAGGTGTTTCTTGGGTGCCGTCTCTTCCTTTTGTCCTTGTGGGTTCCAGGATAGCGCTTGCCTGGTGATGTTGGCAACTTGTTAGGTTCCTTTTTGTTGTTAAACGTTAAAACCAATAAACATGGTCACTGGCTGTGCGACGTTATGAGATTTCTTACACTTTGTTGTACAGTTTGTTACTGTTATATTTAGAAACTTCTCTGTAATGTACAATTTGGTTCCAGTCAGTGACCAATTGAGTTGGATGCTTTGAAGTAGTTTAAATAACTCAATGTAAGTTCAATGTAATGCTCTAGGGGAATTGTTTTGAGTTGACTGTGAAATCAAAAACCTTGAGCTGATAATGAGATTTGAACTAAGGCCTAGCGTCCTAAGCATTCCCTGGAAATAGTGCTGGAATGAAATGGGACAGGGAAACAGGCTTTTCATTAGGAAAATGTAGCACCAGACTTTTTATTTATTTTATTGACAGGACATTTCAGAAATTTACCAGACCCGTATTCGTTGGGTGAGGCGTCCACCCATGGTGCTCAGAATGACATAAATTACATTTAGATTATGGTAATTCGTATTAGCAGAACATGCAAGACGAGGATACAACAATGTGTGGTTCTTACCGAATTCTGATGTGCACTTCGAACACGTGTAAATATTGGACTATAAATTGTGACTTCCTGTATTATACTTAAGCTAAAAGGTTTATTCTATTCTACTGCCATTTTACTTTTTGTATTCTTAGATTTTGTCTTATTGTCGAACATGCAAGTAACCATTTTAATTGGAAGATGTATAACATGCGTATCACGTACATACAACTAATACAACTTGAAACTAGAAATTCAATATGACCGGAAATGACGTTTTATGATGCTGCACAAGCAGATGAAGACATAATGATTGATGCCTGTCCTCTCCAGGCGATGAACATTGTGACGTCGGTGCTGCTGCTGTACTGTACAGAGGAGGAGGCATTCTGGCTGTTGGTGGCTCTGTGTGAGAGGATGCTGCCTGACTACTATAACACCCGGGTTGTGGGTGAGTGACAGCTGGACTGGCAATAGAAATACAGAGCTGCTAATTACCATAGAAATAGAATGATTGCTGAAGGCTCTAATGGTGATAAGAACTCCGTAATTGGTATGGGCTGGGGTCGATTCAGTTTTCCAATTTTCTAAAAGGACTTTTCATTGCATGAAATGTTACTTATCGTCCTGAAAATGAATTGACTCCAACCTTGATGCGTAGGTTGGGAGATGTATGGATGTCTTTTTAATTCTCCCCCTCCCCCAGGTGCTCTCGTCGACCAGGGCGTGTTTGAGGAGCTGACTCGTGAGTGCCTCCCCCTCCTCTATGAGCACATGCAGGAGCTGGGCGTCATCTCCACCATCTCCCTCTCCTGGTTCCTCACGCTGTTCCTCAGCGTCATGCCCTTCGACAGCGCTGTGCTCCTGGTCGACTGCTTCTTCTACGAGGGCATCAAGGTCATCTTCCAGGTGGCGCTGGCCGTGCTGCACGCCAACATGGACACGCTGCTGGGCTGCACCGACGAGGGAGAGGCCATGACCATACTGGGACGGTGAGTGGGGGGGTTGGGAGAGACTGATGGGAGGGGATAGAAGGAGGGCAGGGAGGGACCATCTGCTAGTCTGCACCAATGAGGGAGAGGTCATGACCATACTGGGACAGTGATTGAGGGATTTCTTAAGTGTTTCTTACCTAATTAACTTGAGAGAGTCTCATGGAATTGACACCAACACACATTACATAGACAAAATGTTTAATTTGAATGGTAACTATACAGACCTTTTTACTTGTTTTGTTTTTTTATGAATGATGACATTACCATTCTGGACTGATGAAGCTATAGATATATTGCACTGGACTGAGAAGTATCGGTTGTTCCCTCTCTCTCTCTCTCTCTCTCTCTCAGGTACCTGGACAATGTTGTCAACAAGCAGACTGTGTCTCCTCCCATTCCCCACCTCCATGCCCTCTTGACCAGTGGTGATGAACCACCGCCTGAGATTGACGTGTTCCAGCTCATCAAGTCATCCTATGACGTAAGACAAATGCTCCCAGCATGACTATTAGAGCCAAATAATTTCCATTCTTAGTTCTTGAACACAACTCTCTTGTTTACTCAATCGCATAGAACAAGGAGAGATTGATGTAGATTCTACAAATCAGTGACTTCGGGATACATTTGTAACCGACTCTTTTGAAAGCTATTCGAAATATATTATACGACAATTCTCTTAACACCTGCCTTTTCTCTCTGTGGCCTTGAGCAGAAGTTTGGAAGTCTGCGTGCTGATGTCATCGAGCAGATGAGGTTCAAGCAGAGGTTAAAGGTTATCCAATCGCTGGAGGACACCGCCAAAAGGAGTGTGGTGAGTTCATATGACAAAGAAGTGACCGTGATCGAAGCGTTTGCTCTCATTTGATGGTTGTAGTTTGACGTTGACAACTGAATTTCATATCATTGAGATTAGACTATTCATTCCAACCTTCATTTAATAATTATCTATTGTCTTACAGTGCCTACTTGGTCCTATGTGCCATAGCCAGAGGTGTTGTTCTGTCTGATGTAAAGCTGTGTGTCTGTCCACAGGTGAGGGCCATCATGACCGACTCAGCCTTTAGCATCGAGGAGCTAGAAGAACTCTATGTTCTCTTCAAGGTAAGAAATCGGCATAATTATTACCGTTATCTCAACCATTACCTAACATTGGCCTTGAACGTTTAATTCACCAAGTTTTCTCTTTTAGCAATGTTCTAAACACAGGCGTGGCAACTTAGTGTTGTGGGTGGTAAATAATAGTTGCTTGCTGTGCCATGTTGGTCATGGTTGTGGTGATGACACCGCAGGTCACACAGCTGTCACAAGTTAGTTGTTATGCAACAAAGTAAGCCATTATCAATAGACTGAGAACAAAACAAGTTGTGGCTCATGCTCCAAACAAGTGTAAATCTGTAAGCATCCAACAAAAGCTATCATTATCAAGCCGTTAGCTCAAGCACCATTAGACCATCCATTCATTGTTTCAATCAGCTAATACCGCCCTTCCCCATGGCAGGCCAAGCACATCATGAGCTGCTACTGGGGGGCCAGCAGCACGGCGGCAGAGCGCCACGACCCAAGCCTGCCCTACCTGGAGCAGTACCGCATCGACCTGGGACAGTTCTGCCAGCTGTTCGGGGCCCTGGGCACCTGGCTATGTGGCACGCACACCGCCACGCTGGCCGCTCGCCACTTCCGCCTGTTAGACACCAACAAGGACGGACTCATCAACTTCAAAGAGTTTGTCACAGGCCTGAGTGAGTTTGGAGATTTGAATTAAGGAATTGCCACTTGCTGCTGTTGAAGATATTATCTGACATGTATTACAACATTGATGTTTCGGCTGTCTGTGGGGAAGTGCAGCTGTTTGAGTCCAATTATGTGCTAGTTTGTAGAAGGATATGTCCCAATGCCTAATTTGACTGGTTGATTATGAGAATTATTATTATTATTATTAATTAGCATGGATCCCACCTCTGCCAATTGTGTAACTGACCAACCATATGTCTCCCATCAGGTGGGATGTACCATGGAGACATGACAGAGAAACTGAAGTTACTGTACAAACTTCACCTGCCGCCAGGTAAGCAGGGAAAAAAACAACTCTTCAGGTTCAATAATAGTCTGACTTACTTATGATACTGCAAGATATTGACACTCCCATTCTGACTTTATTTGGCAACAGAGTTCTAGTGAATCAACAAATGCAGAGGAAGTGAGCCTGCAGTCAGCCAGCCAGCACACACTCTTGTGGCCCTGTGCTTTGGGTGGTGTGTTTTTAAAGGGACAGACACCATGTATGCATATGAGAGATGATTTGTCTCTCTCAAATCAAATTGTGTTTGTCACATGCACCGAATACAACCGGTGTAGACCATACCGTGAAATGCTTACTTACAAGCCCTTAACCATCAATGCAGTTTTAAGAAAAATTAGTTAGTACAAATATTTCCTAAATAAACTAAAGAGCAACAATACAATACAATAAAAATGAGGCTATATCCAGGGGGTACCAGTACCGAGTCAATGTGCAGGGGTACAGGTTAGTCAAGGTAATATGTACATGTAGGTAGGGGTAAAGTGACTATGCATAGATTTTTAAAAAATAAAATAAAAAAGGCAAATAGTCCGGGTAGCCATTTGATTAGCTGTTCAGCAGTCTTATGGCTTGGGGGTAGAAGCTGTTAAGAAGCCTTTTGGACCTAGACTTGGCGCTCTGGTACCGCTTGCCGTGCGGTAGCAGAGATAGCAGTCTATGACTAAGGTGGCTGGAGTCTTTGGCAATTTCCGCCTGGTATCTAGGTCCTGGATGGCAGGCAGCTTGGCCCTACTGGGCCGTATGGACTACCTTATGTAGTGACTTGCGGTAGGAGGCCAAGCAGTTGCCATACCAGGCGGTGATGCAACCAGTCAGGATGCTCATGATGGTACAGCTGTGCTTCCCTTTGTAGTCTGTAATAATTTGCGAGCTCTGCCGCATCCGACGAGGGTCGGAGCTGGTGTAGTAGGATTCAATCTTAGTCATGTATTTACGCTTTGCTTGTTTGATGGTTCGTCTGAGGGCATAGCAGGATTTCATATAAGCGTCCAGGTTAGAGTCCCACTCCTTGAAAGCGGCAGCTCTGCCCTTTATCTCAGTGCGGATGTTGCCTGTAATCCATGGCTTCTGGTTGGGATATGTACGTTCGGTCACTGTGGGGACAACGTCATTGATGTGGGTGTGTTACCATAGTGTAGCAGTTTTGGAGAAAATGTGCGTGCTTGTGGGAATGAGTTACAACGTGTATGTATTATAATAATACATGCTAGTGCTAACATGCTTCTTTTTATCTCTTACAGCATTGTGTCCAGAGGAGGCCGAGTCGGCACTAGAGGCTACACAGTTCTTCACTGATGATGACACTCCACAGGGTACACACACACATTGCTGTTGGCTTATGCTTAGAGCATACACTCTTATACTTCTATAGGAGGGAATACTCACACACTTGGTAACCGTCTCTCATACTGTAGTTTGTTCACAATGTAAATATGATGTTTGACATGTTGGTTAGATTTTCTACTTGAGGCAATGAGTGGGTCCTACATGTCTGCTCCTTTGTGTGTGTGTGTGTGTGCATGGAAAACAGATTTCTACTACCTGATTTAACTGACAGAATGTGTGTTCTCATCATCCTCATGGTGTTGTTAGATCTGTTTCCTCTCCTCCCTCACTCGCTGTCTGTCTGTTTCTCTATTTCTCTCTCATTTCTGTAATCTCTTGCTCTCCCCATCTCGTTTTGCTTTCTTCTCAACACTCCAGAATCTCCCTTCCTGTCTGATCTGGACTTCCTGGTGCAGGAAGTGACATCAGGTTTGTCTCTCTGTGACTCTGTGTCACGAAGACACGTTTGATCAACAAAATGGTGGCCACGCTGTCTTGAGGCAGAATAGTCAATCTAATTTTCCAATCATTTCCAAATGTGTGAAACAGTTATTAGTTGTAGTTCATAGAGGACACACTCTAACCTGTTAATAACCTCACCATGTGGTATAGCACACTCAATGACAGAGCACACCATCATACCAGCAGATTACACAACTTTATACAGAGTGGAGACCCCCCCCCCCCCCCCCTTTGGTATGTTCTGGTGTGAATTACATCACAGCTCTTTCCCCTTATCTGACCACCTGTGGTATCTGCATCTCAGAGCGAGGACTTTCCATCCCTGCTTGTTACCCTCCTAGTATCTGTGTGCTAGTTGACTCGTCCACTTCACAGAAGATGAGGTGTCTCACAAACATCTAACTGTAATCACCCTACACTGGAAAGACTACCCCCCCCCCCCCCCCCCTTCCAACCCACTTTACTAACCCACTTAACTACCTGTCACTGTGTAGTGTGTACACTGGTGTGTAGAGTCTGAGTAGTGGCTTTTTGGACATGATGGTGGTGTTTGTCTCTGTCTACAGGAGAGGAGGTTAAAGAGGCTGGGGAAGCGTCAGGAATCGGAGATGCAGAGGAGAAGAAAGGTGAGAGCCTCATGTTAATGACCTTTCTGCAGTATTGATATTCTTCCTTGTCTTTCCCTCTGCAGGATTCAAGTGGTATTGCTATACGTATCCAGTGTAATATTGTGATGTCTGTTTCAGAGGTGAAGGACTATAAGTATTACCTGAGGATGTGGGCCAAGGAGAAGGAGCCCAAGATTGAGACCATTAAAGACCTTCCCAGGATGAACCAGGTACATACCACATTACTGAGAGATGACCATAACTTGACCACTCATGCACACTTGGAGAAGCTATTTCTGGAACTGATCCTCTGTGTGTGTGTCCCCCTACAGGAGCAGTTCATAGAGCTGTGTAAGACCCTGTACAACATGTTTAGCGAGGACCCACTGGAGCAGGAACTCTACCACGCCATCGCCACTGTGGCTAGCTTGCTGCTGCGCATCGGAGAGGTAGGCAAGAAGTTCACCCACAACGGAGCCAAGAAACCAACCGACACCACCAACAACCTGGCTCTCACCCCTGCCGGGGATCTGCCCCAGCCCGAAAAAGAGGAGTCTAATGGGGAGAGCAGCTCAGGACAGTCCCTGGTCTGCAAGGCTTTGGCAGAGGCCCAGCTGGAAACGCCGCCCCAGCAAACGTCGGACGAAGAAGTGAAGGATGACACGTCGGTCTCGTCCTACTCCATGGTGAGCACGGGTTCGCTGCAGTGCGAGGACATCGCCGACGACACTGTCCTGATTGGCTGTGCCGGTGACCAGCAGCGGCAAGGCAGCACGCTGGACGCCGATTGGTCCATCACCTTCGAGCAGGTGCTGGCGTCTATGCTCACCGAGCCGCCCCTGGTGGACTACTTTGAGAAGAAGGGAGACATTCAGGCAAGGATGGCCGCCTGTAAGATGCAAAGGGGGGTGGAGAGGCAGGTGAGCTCGTCAAGCGATCACGAGCTGGCCCAGCTCTCGACCTGAGTGGATCCATCCAGAACTCAACACTTGCTGTCATTTCTCACCCGTAGGGAAAAACCTATCACTGTCCAACTCGAGTTAACGTCCGGCCTTGCCTCACTCCCATTTCACAGGGAGCTCTGGACCGGTATTTCTGTTGTGATTGACATCCTTTTACAGAACCAGATGTATGTGTGTGTGTATATATAGGAAATATATCTATTGAAACAAAGTATTCAGTCTGTAAGCATTGTCTGCCCAACGGTTCCTACCATGGATAAAAGCCACATAACCCTAAACATTTAGGGATGGTTATCCAGAACCAGATTCAACCTAAGCCTGTTCCTAGACTAAACATTTCAGTAAAGGTTCTCCATTTCGCATGCTTTCTAGTCCAGGACTAAGCTTAATATTGGTCTGGGAAACTTGACCTTGAAGCATAGTGGCTAATCCAAGGATGGGATGTTATGCAGAGGAACATTGGTGCAGGATATCAGTTATACGCGTTAGTACTCCACTGTATTCATGGATCTATCCCTGTGCCCTTTCTGTTGCTTCTCTCTGGACCACAATCTAAGCTGTGGATAAAATCCTTTAACTGGACGACCTATATGAGACATATAAGAAATATGATACATATATACGTTTATGTGTCTGTGAAATACACAGCCATCTCAAACTAAAGAAAGAAAGCCTTGCCTTAAAAAAAGGCTTGAACTAGATGTTAGATTTCGGAAGCAGCTTGTTTTTGTTTTGTGTAGGTTTTTCTTAGCGAGAACGTTGGCAGACCGTCTGCGTTACCAGTCGGTTCTCTGGCCAGTACTTGCTTTATTAGTCCCATTAAACTACCTCTGGGTGTGTACTCTTATAGTACATCTCATCACGGTAACACATTGGTGTGGTTTGGGAGAATCCTCTCTCCACCTCTTAACTAACCGTCAATTAATCTGCAGCCTTCAGATATGCATTGAGCTTCTCTCATTGGGTGACTTGCCTGCCAGACATATCTTACTGATTTGGACTGTTTTTGTAATGGTAGGTCGGCATATACACAGGGATACTGTAGCGTTTAGCATTTTGGGGCACATCACAACAAACAGAATTGTTTTAATGAAATGCCCTTCCTGAATTTGACCTGCATATCAAACAAGGCAGTATCTCTCTTCCCCTCGTGCAAAGCAGACAATCGGGGGGGCACTATCTGTCATCATATGACCTCAAGAATTGTTTTACCCACAGAAATACTATAGTTTTTCCATTACAGTTACTAGGCCTAGGTGTGAGTGTCTTTGTATTTGGGACGGAGTTAAATAGACCACCTGCAAGTGGTTGATGGTTATCCCTGCAATGCATTGCTTCTGTCATTTTCAGAATAGCAGTAAGTAAACATTTCCTGCAAGCAAATACTATTTCAACAGATTCCCATGAAATGTCAGTCTCCAAACAGTTGCTTAAACGCCACGTAATGCTTTTGGTTTCACACCAATAGTCCCAAGCTGTAAATTACTGCATATAATTTACGTATTATCTTCTATCGTTCAAAGCTTTTAAATGTATTAGATGTTGTTTCTTGATAATAATATAGCCTCAAATTGGCCTCATGTTATGAAGGCATTGGGAAAACAGTGTTACTCTCCACCTGAATATTCATAACCCTGTTTTAACAGAGATACGCTTCATGCACAGTGCTTTGACTACACACCCACATTGGTCACTAACATGGATATTTTGCACTTCTACAGGATTCTTCATGCACACTTTATCAACAGCTATTTTTGTTGTTTGGCCAGAAAAAGTATCTTTAAGAACCCCTCGTCTTTAAACCATTCAGCTCCCCTACTTCGGAAAGAAACGGACAGATGTAAGCAATATGGAGCTCCAGTCCTGGTGAGGTTTGGGGATTATCTGTCATATTGCTCACACCTATCTAGTTCCTTCAGATTGCAAAACATTAGAGAAGTTGGAGTTAGGGATTGTTGTACTAGGCTTCTCACAGTTTTAGTTTCCATTATGGTTATCCAGACAGGTCTGAGATCAGTGGAGAAATGTGCTGGCGCTGCTTAATATTGGTCTCCGAACTGTTCTTCTATGACACTAAAACTAGACTTAAAAGTTTGTCTGGCTGGCCCTTTGTGCATAACCAAACACAACAGTCCAGCATTGCCTAAGGAATTTGTTTGCCGCATTACATACCAAGTTTATTGGCACTTTGTAAGAAAATAGTTTTATACCCCAAGTTAAATGTATTAGTGTTATTTGCGCAAAGTCCCAGTTAATCAAATTCTATGTAGATTATTTTGTTATTTTGGCACACAACCTGTTTCACTCTTTGTATATTCTTTGCTTTTCACCCACCTATGTTTCTTATATCTAATTAAAATGACATTGTACTTGTTTACCTTACAGACTAAATGTGAAAACAAAGAACATGGAAGCAGTTTTTGATCTTTTGGGGTTCTGGGATAGCCTGTTTACAAGTGTTTATCCACATATAGCTATAATGTCATCACTGTATCCATGTAACAGTTTATTCACAAACTTGCATTTTAAATTGTATTTGATCAGTACTGTACTATATTGTGTAATAAATTAAAATACTGAATGAAATAACATGGTGGTTTTATTTAATAGGACAGGCTTACACCCTTTGGGTATTTTAATAGTTGTTTGTTTTTAGCTCTGCAGATAGAAGATTGGCCACTCTTAATCCAAGTTCTCCTTCCAAGTGAATTATTTTACATTATTAACTGGGTGATTCGAGCCCTGAATGCTGATTGGCTGACAGCCGTTGAATATCAGACTTTATAAACTGGGGGGTTTGAGCCCCGAATGCTGATTGGCTGAAAGCTGTTGTATATGAGACTGTATACCATGGGTAGGACATAATATGAATGTTTACTGCTCTAATTAAGTTGGTAACCAGTTTATACTAGCAATAAGGCACCTCGGGGGTTTGTGGCATATTGCCAATATACCATGGCTAAGGGCCTTATTGCTTAATTGAACAACAGTATTGTATCTTCATGCTTGAGCCCGTTGAATTACTTTGCACTTCAATGCCAGAGGGCGCTCAAGATATTATTGGATCGTGTTCTGCGGTAGCTGACGTATGACGTCACGTTTCCTGTTTCTGCATTCGATCGTTTTTTCAAAACATTACCGGGAAAATAGCAGCATCTCAAAATAGTAGTTTTTAGCTAGCTACTACAACTTAAACAAGGAACATGGTTCAGGAGTTTCATGTCCTAAGATGCTGTTCTTGCCAAACCTACCAAGTACAACAGGTGACTTAAGTTTGCTAGTTGTAGAATGAGTCAACTTTATAGTTTGCAGTGTTGCTAACCTGTTAGCTAGCCACCATCAAACGTGTGTTGCATGTGTAAACATATTTGCTCGCTTGAATGCAGGTTAAAAAGTGCAAAAAATGGAACTGCAAGCTGTGTGGGGAAAAGCAGTCGGTCATCAAGGTAATCCAGCTAAAAATGTGTTCAATCAAATGTTATTGGTCACACACATGTGTTTAGCAGATGTTATTGCGGGTGTAGCGAAATGCTTGTAAGAACATAGTCCATTTGACAAACAAGTAATGTATTTGTAAGAATAATAATGGGCTTGTCCGACATTGTAGCCGACTCGACTGGCTGATATACAAATAACCATGTATCATAAATGACTCATTATTATTTCTAAGTCAGTCAGTCACAATTTACCCATGATAAATGACAGGTTTGAGGCTCTAGAACAAGGCTAATGTGTTTGTTTAACCTTTGCAGGAGTTTGGGCGTGGCTCTGGAGTGGATTGCAGACGTCATGTTCAGAAGCTCAACGCTAGGCGTGGAGAGATACTTGAAGAGCAGGACCAGGAAGCCTGGTCACGATGGTAACTTCGGCTATTTAAATGTTGGAGGAACACATTTCATCACTCGCCACTGTCTACTCCACCCTGCCAGAAAGCAAGCAGTGTACAGAGCATTCCATGTCAGCCCTATGATTTGCATTACTGAATTTAAATAGGCCCAGGCAGAAAATGTATTTTTCATTTAACCTTTATTTAACTATGCAAGTCAGTTAAGAACAAATTCTTATTTACAATGATGGCCAAACCCTAACCCGACGCTGGGACAATTGTGCGCTGCCCTATGGTACTCCCAATCATGGCCGGTTGTGATACAGCCTGGAATCGAACCAGGGTCTGAAGTGACGCCTCTAGCACTGAGATGCAGTGCCTTGGACCGCTGTGCCTCTCAGGAAGTCAAGTAATATTACTGTGGAATGTATTTATCTTTATGCAGTGCCACTCCTGTTTGGGTGTTGTGTAGTCTGCGAAGGCTTGGATGCACATATGCCCTGTATGCAGGGTTGGGGAGTAACGTATTACATGTCAGGGATTACAGAAAACGGTAACTGTAATCCGTTAAATTACCAGCAAAAAGATTGTAATCCGATTACAGATACTTTTGAAAAACTAGATTATTACTTTGAGGATTACTTTTTTCTCAATGACATTCAGATCAGCATTGAAAAAAGTTCCACCTGAGCGAGTGACCACAAGTCAGAGATCGCTATGATTACACACCAGACGTGTTTGTTGGATCACTGGAAAAGAGCAGGAATAGGCTTTTGTAAGCTACAGTCCAAGCTATGTCTTCCAATGGTGCGACTGCTGTAGGCATCCAAAGATTCTCCAACTTGAATAAACGCTTTGAGGTAAGGATGACGGCGATACGGATATCACTAATTATTGATCTACATAGCGCATTGATGTGAATCACGCTGCTGCTCTCTCATTTAGCTATTTGCGCCTTACGGATTGTGGTTGTTGTGGATGGCTGTTCACAAATCTAAATGTGTATTTTAACCCAATAATGGTTGAATTCAAGAAGTTTAAGCTGCCTATCAATCATTGTTTTTGAAACCAGTGGACAGCCAGTGAAAAATGCACTGTTGCAACAGCTGCATAGTGTGGATCCAAGCCTATGGATAAAAGTGGGGATTTTATTGCTCAAACGTTTGATAGACTTAAAGGGGCGATCTGTAGTTGCTACATCCATTTTTGGACTTTAGTTAAATTATATATACAGTACCAGTCAAAAGTTTGGACACACCTACTCATTCAAGGGGTTTTCTTTATTTTTACTATTTCATACATTGTAGTATAATAGTGAAGACATCAAAACTATGAAATAACACATAAGGAATCATGTAGTAACCCAAAAAGTGTTAAACAAATCAAAAATATATTTTAGATTCTTCAAAGTAGCCACCCTTTACCTTGATGACAGCCTTGCACACTCTTGGCAAAGCATGCCATTCCATCAGCGCAATTAGCCCAATCAGTCCTCCATGACAACAAAATCATGAACAACAGAGTAGGGCTGGCTAATAAGTCCTTAGTTTTGGGGTCATGCTCAGGTAAAACAATTTGGCTCATCTATACTTCCATATTTCCAAGTCCTGTTCTTGAAGATCAAGGGGTATAACATGTATTGGAATGACTGGAATTCTGATAGACTTTGGTTTTTAATGGAAAGATATAATTTAATCTTATTATTATTATATGTAGTAGAAAGCGATGGGTTAGAAGAAGCCTACACAACCAACCCATAAAGTAAAATGTAACATCTGTATATGACCAGCTATGTAAACATTAACATTGATTTATCCTGCAATAGATGTGGTTCAATTGGTAACATACATTTTTGTCTTCTTCTAATGCCTCTTAAGGGGAAAGTAATCTAAAAGTAACGGAATGTAATGCAAAAGTTACGTTACTGATTACAATTTTGGACAGGTAACTAACGGATTACTTTTAGAAAGTAACCTACCCAACCCTGTCTGTATGTTACTTTCCCCTATCTTAATTTCCAGGTGAGGTGGAAAATGTGTGCCTAAATGAACTATATCATGCTATGTCTCTTTCTTTATTCGTTGTGATAGGGAGGAGGTGGACGATGTGGCTGAAGAAGTGGTAGAAAAAACTCAGGAGTGTTTTGACCAGAATGTGAGTTCACAATATTGTTATTGCGCATCACGTTTTTGGGACACAAACACATGTATTTGACACAGTCAATTGAATGTAGGCACAGGCAGTCGGGCACAAACTGAACATGCCTTGTATTCCCATACTTTGTTTAGGGCAGCAGCTCTAACCAATGACTCATGTTGTCCATTGAATATCGTAAGAAAACAACATTGTTTACCATTCAAAAGACCGGTAAATTAATAACTGTACTCCTGTAGGCAGAAGAGGCTAATGGGAGTCGCTGGAGTAAATACCTGCAGACGAGCGATGAAGGGGCGGGTCAAGAAGAGGCTGAGGAAGAGGAGAATGTTTACATGGACAGAAAGCATCTCCGAGGCAACATAAATGTCAGGTATGCCCATGTCTCATGCAGGCTAATTATTTTGTTATGTGTGTACATGTTTGTTCTTAAACTGTGGCCTACAGATTCTCAATAACACCAGTGTCATCAGGCAGGGTCATCTGAGGATCAATTGGCCACCATTCTTAAACACTGATCCAAAACCATACCTGAGTAACCAACAGTACCACTTATCATTGTCAAAGTTGACTATTCAGTCCAATTTAATGTGATTTGTATATTTTCTGTAAAAAAAAACTTATAGCCCTTCTCTATATGACAGAATCTGTGTTTAGATTGAGCATAGGTATTTGTGACAGCATGGATTATTAATGTGGCCCAACAGAAAGAGAGGTAGAGAGAATGAGGGGAGTGGATATCACAGTGAAGAAGAGGACAGCATGCCTCCTACACAAGGCTGGAGGACGGAAGGGAAGTCAGCTAATGTAAGAAACTAATGCTAATTCGTACTAGCACATGTCCAAGCAGTCTGTACCAACTAATATGCTTTCTCTGGTTTGCTTTTTACCACAGCACAACATACAACCCAGCTCATTGGCCCCTGTACAATGGTCTCCCAAACCATCAGCTCCCTGCAGACCACCAGTCCCAGCTTACAGCAAACCCCCTACTGGAACTGAACCGCCCTCAACTACCAGCAGCAAACCCTCTTTAACCTCAGCCCCCTACAGAGCCAATACAGCAAGGACCTCGCAACCTTCTGGATCCTCTGGTACTGCAGCGTCCCAGACTTCCAAATGGGCCCAGTTTCTAACTTCTGCCCCTCCTGAGGAAGATGTAGAGACCAACTGCAGTGGTAGTACAATGCATATGGATGAGTTCCAAATCACTGGTTCAATGTTCTCAAATTTGTCTGTGGTGCGCAAACACCAGAACTATAAAAAAGCCTCTATAGGACAACTGGGCTGTAGTGGTATTTCCATATTGGGGGGGCTAGGTGGGGATAGTGGTTTTCTGGGGAAGAGCACGGGGAAGACAGTCGACAGGTTTAAGTCGACTATCACTCATTGTGGATTGGGAGAGGCAGCCAATAGCGAAAGAGGTCCTGCCCATATGGCATTACCTGAGGAGAATGAAGTACCAGTATGTCATCAGCCCCTGCCCACCAAGTGCCCATGCCCCGCCCTCTCACTGGGGATCCTGTTCTACACGGATGACGACTTTGATGACACATTTTAAAAGCCATGTAAGGGTTGCTCTTTTCAGTAAATGCAGAAGTGCTTCTTAATACTAAGTGGCCTTGTGTACTCGAGCCTTGTGTACTCGAACATTTTCAACAAATTTCTCTGGATTCTGTATTAGTTTATAGTTGTAATAAATGATGTAACTATGTATTTAATGAGACAGTGAAAATCCATTTCCTTTGCAGAAGTATTTTATTTGGTTTTGACAGGGGAGAAATGTTTTCCGTGTTAGACAATCATGATTCACACTTCACCCGATTCTGTAGACACTGATAATGGACATGACAGTTTACATGTCTGGCAATAGCAACACTAAATGATAAGTGTAAGAACAGTTACTTGATTAAAATCGACAACTTGCATGGTACTTGCTCTTGAGTTAATATTCTACGATACCATCTATGTTAACATTTTTACTGCTTTTTTCAATCCAATTTAAAATGAACCCATGTATCTTACGCTGAGTTACACATCACATTTAAGAGTTAAATGGTTATAGAAACTGTCATAATTAAGATAAATACCTGAATAGTATGTTAGATATCTTAAAATAGCAAGAGATTTTCACAATTACATATTCAGATCTAATAGACTATTGCTTGAGTTACTAATTGCCAAAAAGGTGCGAGTTACATTAGCGGGACAGAAGAGAAGGCAGTATTGGTGAAGGGGCTATGATAGGGTGTGCCTCAGGGTTCTGTGTTTAGGCCCCTTTACTTCTGGGGGGGTTTGGCGTAGTGGATGGTGTCCAGTGCAGCCCCGACGTCGCAGTCCTTGGTGTGGAGGAGACGGGTGAGCCAGCCACCCTCGTCTGTGAAGCCCATGGACAGCATCTGGGACAGGGACTCCACCAGGCGAGGGTCTGCATCTGGACACAGTGAAAAGTCAAACTGATGTAAGTAACTTCTAGTCACTAATGTAGTAGTAATAAAATCGGGGATATAAGAACCATGAGCTAAAGTCACAACTATGATGCCCATCACTAACTGATGCCACAACTAACTGAGGATATAACTACCACTAACTGAAGTGGTTACTACTAGCAATGAGGATAAGTAATCACCGAGTGATGAAGGATATGACAATTCTCAAACTGTATCGTACCTTGAGGCAAGTGGGGGTAGGCTGCGGCTTGGGCGAGAGTGAGGGACTTCTGTGGTTCCTGTGAGGGACACTGGGGGGTGGTGATGGACCCTAGGGCTTCCAGTGAGCCCTCCTCACCCACTATGAGAGACTGGAGCTCTCCTGTAGAGGGGTCCACCTCCTTGGAGGTCAGGTGAGTCCATTCCTCGTCACCACTGGCCCTGCCGTCTTTACCACCCTGCACAGAGAGAGATACATAGTTTTACAACACACCATCTAGGAGAGAGTCCATTACTTGTGATTTATTATCATTCATTAAAATGAAACATTGAATTTTTAAATCTGATAAAGTATACTTTGATTATCAAATAACTAAGCTATAAAGCAGTGTCATACCTTAGCCAAACCACTGGCACTCCCCAGGCTGCTCAGCTCGTCCACCTCCATGTCTCCCTCTTTAGCCCCTGCTCCCTCAGACCCCCCTGTCCCGTTGTCAATCCTAGCACTGGGGTGGCCTCCTGACCCAGGTGGGGTTGGGTTGGGGGTCATAACCTTGGTCCTCTTCCCCTCGTGCTCCACGTCAATATCCACGTCGATACCTGCAGGCCACAGAGAGGCAAGTAAGCAATTTCAGTGCATTCAAACGGAGTAGTCAGTATATTTCAAATAATGGATTGATAATTCTATGGCACTTTTCGCTTGGTCTTACCCAGTGGGCTAAGCATGGCTGCCACCCCTTCTCCAATATTCTTCAGGTAATCCATATTGGCCTGGGACTGCTGGGAGGAAGCAGATGAGGCATCAGAGGAGGGCTGACTGTCCTCGGGGGCCGCCTGGCCTGGCTGGGACCTAGAGGGACCAGGCTGGGCCTGTGCCCACATGCAGTGCCTCATCTTCCGCATCCACTTCCCACGAGGGAAACACTGTGTAGAAGAACAAGATCAAACTATAGAGGCCATTTTTCTCTCCCTAAACACACATAGATATGCCGCTGTTTGTTTCTGGACAAAAAAAGAAAAAAAAAAGCACTTCCAATTATGTTTTAAATTGCTCAGATGTGTCTAAGTATATCCACTTTAAAACATAAGACAAACATTAAAGCATACGCGTCTCACCTCAAATGTGTTGTTGAAGGGGTGCCAGATGGGCAAGAGGACATGCTCCTTGTGGAGCCCCTTGGCCTGGCACGGGGAGCATAGGTCGTAGTTGGGGCACACGGTACACTTGAAACGGGTCCCCGCCACCGGGCCCTCGCATTCATCACAGGTCACGTTGGGGTGCACCATGGGGCCGTAACCGTGGGGTGGTGGGCCATGGGGTGGAGGTCCCCCCATATGGGGCGCTCCAGGGTGAGGGGGGTAGGTGAAAGGAGGGACACCGCCTGGGAAGGCAAAAGCAGGGAACTCACGCCTGTGCTCCTTCTTCTCTGTAAAGGAAAGAAAAAAAGGATATGCTGGTATGTCTTAACTACAATGTGTCAGTAACAATGAGAATGTTGTCATTATAATAGTGGGAATTATGACTTCATGCATTACACATTAAAACAAATTGTAGGTAGCCGAGTGGTTAGAGTGTTGGGCCCGTAACCGAAAAGTTGCTGGATCAAATTCCCGAGCTGACAAAGTAAAAATCTGTCATTCTGTCCCTGAACAAGGCATTTAACCCACTGTTCCTAGGCAGTCATTGTAAATAAGAGTTTGTTCTTCACTAACTTACCTAGTTAAATAAAGGTTAAATAAAAAAAACAGATTGATTCAACTGTATTATATGCACCACCTTTGATTACAAAAGACTCACCCTTGATGAAGAGGCGGAAGGTGTCGTCCTTGATGCAGGTGAGGCCCATGGTGAGCTCATCGTCGGTGGAGAAGGCAATCATGTCACCATCCTCATCTGGGTAGAGGGTAAACAAAAAAGACAATACGTTGTCACACACTGATCTCCTCACTTGTTTCACAAGCCATTGTTTGCCGTCAGCTCCTTATCTAGGCCAGATGATTAGATAATAGCAGTGAGAGTTCACTAGTAAGGACATCTGTCTACGGCTTATCCTCACTGGCTTTTATTTTATTTGAAATATGCTTGTCAATTTCCAGTTCAGTTATTGAAAATTCTAACTTCCTGGTTTGACTGCGTTGGAATGGAATTGACCCCAACCCTGATGCCCAATATGGAAAACATACATTTTGTGATGTGGTACCAGTCAATAATACTACTGTATGAAATAGGTCAACTTTGATTCCCTTCTTGAGTTAAGGAAGCTTATTGGGGGGAGAACTCTTACAGAATTAGATTGGTTTTTTTTTCTGGGTTAATGCCATCTGTTGCGAAGTTACCGCAAGAGACCCATGTATATGATGGTAGGCCTACAGGTAGGGCAACCTCTGAGAAATGTAGTAGACCAGGTATAGGCTATTGAAGACTATAATTGGTAACTAAAAATGTTATATATTTACAATATCTACATCAGTGCATGCATGACATAGATGTAATAGGGCCTATTTGCTGCCCACTATTTCTGTCTGACATTACCTATGAAATTCAATGTCAAATGTAGACCTTAAATGCTCTGTGTACCAGTTCTATCTAGTGCAATATGGTGCAGAAAGACAAATTGTCATTTTGAGATCTATTATGGTATTCGTCAATCTCACTCCTGTTAAGAGTTTTCAGTCATCAGATTATTTCACTTATCAACTTCTTGACGCAGTTTGGTCTAGGCCTATGACTCCACATTAATAAGTTCATTCATAGGCCTACTCAAGTAGACTAGGTAGTAAAGTGCGCACTCATTTTACTGTAATAGTGCATTACGTTGTCGGGCGATATGTTATGGAATATTACAGCAAAATTACCACAAGGAATATTTGACAATAACATGATCGAAAACACTGTAACATAGGCCTATAATGAAACACTGACAATATAGGCTTACCTTTGTAAAACATTTGGTAAGGGACATTTCTCAGTGTTGAGAAAACGTCAACAACCTTTCGATTCAGATACTCAAAACTCGTTGAAACATCTTGGTCGACAGCAAAGCGACGAATTTCTTTCGGTATCTGTTCCTTCCCAAGGAGATAGGCTTTCACGGTCATAGACATGGTCGAGTCTTCTCACGACTTACTTTCAGCCCTATTTTCGCTCTAAAATATTTGTTGCGCAGTTAAAATGTTAAAGGCCCGCTCCACTGTAAGCTAGATGTCAGTGCGTCTTGCTTTTCTGGACACAGTTCGGCGTATGAACCTTACGGCGACGTCTTCCGTAATATTTATGCGTCGCCCTAGCCAATCACGAGGGTTTGGCGCGGCTTCGGGGGGAAGTCCACCGTATTAAATGACTAAGCTCTCTGTTCATTCTGTTATTATGCGCAAAAGCCAAGGTAATGTAAACAAATGGGTGGGACGCGGACGCCAAAGGGTAAAATGGAAGGCCGAGGTATGACAAGGCACTTTCCATACGGGAATTCCCCGCGTGCATACTGGTCTCATAGACTAGACGTAACATAGTAAATGTAAATCTGGGATATTCTAATATACTTTTACTTGTATTAATTTTTTATTTCACCTTTATTTAAATATCATGGTCTCGAAGCATTTCGTATTATTCTGTATGTAATTCCGGGATACATATGGTATGTATTAATTTGTGGATGTCCATCATCCATTTCTTATTCTATGTTACGAATTACAATTTGTTGTCGCTAACGTTAACGTTAGGTGGCTAACTCTAGCTAGCACTAGGGGTTAAGGTTAGGAGTTAGGTTAAAGGGTTAAGGTTAGGGTTAGCTAAAAGGGTTAGGCCAGTTGAGAACAAGTTCTCATTTACTATGATATGTTACATTTGATATGGTTACATAGGATAGAGTGGGTGGTTGGTTGTATAACGGGAACGTCTAGCAACCCAAAGGTTGTGTGTTCGGACAACTTTAACATCTTAGCTAATTAGCAACTACTTACTACTATTTTGATACTTGACAACTACTTAGCATGTTAGCTAACCCTAACCTTAACCCCAACACTAACCATTTTAGCTAAACCTTCCCCTAACCTTAACCATTTAACCTAATTCGTAACATATCATACGAAATGGATGATACTGTATGAATTGTAATTCGTAACATACAATACGAAATGGATGATGGACATCCACAAATTAATACATACCATATGTATTCTGGAATTACATACAGAATAATACAAAATGCTCTGAGACCATGTTGCAGGGTGAGATCAGGGTCATCAGACCATAATTGAACTGGACTGAGCTCCAGACTTGTGCCGGGACTTTCAACATTTTGACCTCGATTACTACTTGATATTTGAAGTGGGGGTTTACGGATATTTATTGTCTGTTTTAACTTAGTCTGTCAAAATAGTCCACATTGGATTCCCATAGACTGGACCAACTCTATTACTGTTATTTTGTCATATAAAATTGTGAAGAATGTATTTGGCTTAAGTGAGAGAGCTAGACCCAGACTAGTAGGCTGCAGGCATGTAGCCACAATGTACGTTCATATGCAAGTGGGCTAATAAAAAGTCCAAGACCATACACTTTGTTCTAGTGCCCTAATAGACATAGGCTATAAGGATTTATATTTATTTATTTTTAACCTTTATTTAACGAGGCAAGTCAGTTAAGAACAAATTATCATTTACATTGACGGCCTACCTACAGAGTCAGCCCCTGGAGCAAATTAGGGTTAAGTGTCTTGGTCACTAGGCTACCTGCCACTGTGTGTAGGATAAGTTGGTTGATTTGGCCTACTTTGACTAGCAGCATTATTAAACAAAGAAATGAGATAAAAAGTGTTTAATATTTTAATACATGGGCTTCCAAGTGGCGCAGTGGTATAAGAAACTGCATCTCAGTGCTAGAGGTGTCACTACAGACCCTGGTTCGAATACAGACTGTATCACAACTGATTGGGAGTCCCATAGGGTAGCGCACAATTGGCCCAGAGTCGTCCGAGTTTGGCCGGTGTAGGCCGTCATTGTAAATAACAATTTGTTCTTAACTGATTTGCCTAGTTAAATAAAAATGTCACCATTATTTTCAATACAGCTACCAAAAGCATCTAGGCTACACGCAATTCTATTAGTTTATGTAGGCCCATCATTGTTTATGTAGGTCCATTTTCCTATAGCCCAGCCAATAGGAAAATGATCAAATATAGGCCTATGATCATAGATCATTACATTACACCTTCGAGGTGATATGTTGCATCAGGAAATTGTTCAGTGCATTTTATTGCTCAGAACATATTCAACCAAAGTGGCGTGTCTGGTGAGCTGGGTGAAAGAGGGTTTTCACTAATTACCACAGCCACAAAGTCCAAATTGGCTATATTGTAGAAATTCAAAATCTTTTTTTTGGTTTTTGGTCTTAATTTAACGTGAAGGTTAGGCATACGTTTTGCAGTGTAATTAATGTTAGGGTTAGGTTCAAAATCATATTTTAAGAAGATAAATACGGGGTTTACCATAATTAAAGAGATTATCGTTACTAGTTACCACAGCCACAAAGTTGTAATTATGGCTAAACCACGCCCATTATACAATATATCTACTTGAAATAATTTTAAACATAATTGAATGCCTAACATTAAATTAAGACAAGAAAGCTAAACATTTTTTCATACATTTTTACGATATAGCCTAGACAGTTTTGACTTTGTGGCTGTGGTAACTAGTGACAACCGTGAAAGAGTGGCACTTTTCGTCTCACCCTCACTTCCTGCCTCTTGTTGGTGCTCCGTCACCTTCTCCTGTCCCATGACCGCGTTATCAAACAGGATTTTTTTTTCGCGTGTTTGGTAATCCGTAGAAAGCGCAGGATGCTTCTAGAAACAGGCATGACAATACGCGAAAAATGACATGACAAATCTGTTTATGGGCCGATGACTCTGTTGTTATAATAATTCGTGGATCGCAACCATTAAATCGCTGGATTACTGACATCTAAACTATTAATTTATGTTTTTTGTGGTATGACTATTGTGTTGTGCTTTGACAAGTTTTATTAATTGTCACTCAATGTGACCATTGAATATATCATTATTACCATTATGCTCAAATGACCATGCCCATTACTTTAAGAATAGCCTATGAATGTGAATATATTGAAATGTTGCAAAGTTCTAGTTGAGTAATTGTCATCTGAACATAAATGGGGGTTGTCACTTATTATCACAAACACAAAGTCAAATATTGTAGAAATTCATGAAAACAAAAATGTGCTTTTTGGTCTTAATTTAAGGTGAGTGTTAGGCATAAGGTTAGCAGTGTGGTTAAGGTATACAATTATATTTTAAGAAGATACATTGTAGAAATAGACGTGGTTTAGCCATAATAAAAAAATACGCTCATTGCTAGTTACCACAACAACAAAATTGTAATTATGGCTAAACCACGCTCATTTATACAATTCATCTTCTTAATCTAATTTTAAACCTAATCTTATATCTAACCCTAACCTTAAATTAAAACCAAAAAGCACATTTTTGTTTTATTGAATCTTTACAATATAGCCTAGACAGTTTTGACTTTGTGGCTGTGGTAACTAGTGCCAACCGTGAAAGAGCGTCTCATCCTCACTTCCTGCCTCTTGGGTGGTGCTCTGTCACCTGATTCGCATGTCCTATGACTGCGTTAACAAACTGTTGATTTTATTCGCGGCTTGGAAAATCCGTAGAAAGCGCAGGATTCTTCTAGAAGCGGATATAGACAATAGATCAAATCTGTTTATGGGCCGATGACTATGTTCTCATAATAATTCGTGGATCTCAATCATTACATCTCTGGATTACTGACATCATGACTATTAATTTATGTTATTTGTGGTATGACTATTGTGTTATGCTTTGACAAGTCTTGTTCATTGTCACTCAATTTGTCAAATTATTACCACTCTGCTCAAATGACCATGCCCATAACTTTAAGAATAGCCTATGAATGTGATTATATTGAAATGTTGCAAAGGTCTATGATTGAACTATATAATGCAGATGGTGGTCATGATGTTGCTGCTCATGATATATACATTGCCATGGTTATCTTATGACTATGGCCAGTAATTGTCTTCTGATCATAAATGGTGAGATGATCGCACGCACGATTTGCCTACTGGCCAGTACTGTATATGTGCCATGCGTTAAATTCTACCTTCACCGCTAGATGGTAGCATTTCTCCACGAACCAAAAGCCTACTACATGGCAAGCGTATAAAATAATTGAATATCTGGGACCTGTTGTAATTGGAGGATATTTCTGAGAATTGTTAGAAGTTCCCTCATAGAGATGTTTAATTTGTACATTTAACCTATGCATAGCCTTTCCCTGGCAATTTGTGGCAAATGTGCAAAATGATTGATGTTTAGGTCTTGTGTTTATCCTTTCTCATTGGAATAACCACATTTGCTTTGCAGACATTATTCATGCTTTTTGTAATGGAGCATTTGTCAAAATGAAAATATGTAGGCCTAGCCAACATTGCGAATAGACAAGGTGTATTGTTTGATAGTTGCATGTTCAACATTCAACATTAAATAGTCGACAGTAGTACTATCACTATCTACACAGGAGGTGTGAATTGCAGGCTTAGCCATTAACCGATACGAAGAACGTTTTTTTTTTTATGAGTAAAACAAATAATTGCTTGCTCCATAGATCGCTATATTGGTCCGCTAATACAGAACTAGTAAAGGCACAGTGAACTACTTTTGTCAGAAAGAAGAAAAGAGGTGAATAAATAGTTATTTGCGGGAGTGGCTAACACGTTCCAACCAGAGGGGCTGGTTTTATTCATTCGGTTCCCAGAAGTATACAATGCATTCGAAAAGTATTCAGACCCCTTCCATGTTTCCACATGTTGTTATGTTACAGCCTTATTCTAAACTGGATTAAACAAATACATCTAAACACAATACGCCATAATGACAAAACGAAAACAGATTTTTAGACGTTTGCTAATTTATTACAAATAAAAAACAAATACCTTATTTACATATGTATTCAGACCCTTTGCTATGAGACTCGAAATTGAGCTCAGGTGCATCCTGTTTCCATTGATCCTCCTTCAGATGTTTCTACAACTTAATTGGAGTTCACCTGGGGTTAAATTAAATTGGTTGGACAAGATTTGGAAAGGCTCACACCTGTCTATATAAGGTCCCACAGTTGACAGTGCATGTCAGAGCAAAAACAAAGCCATGAGGTCGAAGGAATTGTCCGTAGAGCTCTGAGACAGGATTGCGTCAAGGCACAGATCTGGGGAAGGGTACCAAGACATGTCTGCAGCATTAAAGGTCCCCAAAAACACAGTTGCCTCCATCATTATAAATGGAAGAAGTTTCGGAACCACCAAGACCCTTCCTAGAGCTGGCCGCCCAGCCAAACAGAGCAATCGGGGGAGAAGGGCCTTGGTCAGGGAGGTGACCAAGAACCCGATGGTCACTGACAGAGCTCCATAGTTCCTCTGTGGAGATGGGAGAACCTTCCAGAAAGACAACCATCTCTGCAGCAATCCACCATAGCTACAGCGCAAATGTCATGGCTACAACGCAAATACCCAAAGTTTAGTGGTGGCCCAACAGATACAGTGCATTTGGAAAGTATTCAGACCGCTTTACTTTTTCCAAATTTTTTACGTTACAGTCGTATTCTAAAAGTGATTACCCCATAATGACAAAGCAAAAAAAGTTTTTTAGACATTCTTCCAACACATTTACATAAGTATTCAGACCCTTTACTCAGTACTTTGTTGAAGTACCTTTGGCAGCGATTACAGCCTAGAGTCTTGGTTATTACGTTACAAGCTTGGCACAACTGTATTTGGGGAGTTTCTACCATTCTTCTCTGCAGATCGACTCAAGCTCTGTCAGGTTGGATGGGGAGCGTCGCTGCACAGCTATTTTCAGGTCTCTATACAGCGAGGTTTGATCGGGTTCAAGTGCGGGCTCTGGCTGGGCCAATCAAGGACATTCAGAGACTTGTCCCAAAGCCCCTCTTGCATAGTGGATTGTTGCAGAGGCCGATTGGTGGCCGATTGGTGGATTGCTGCAGAGATGGTTGTCCTTCTGGAAGGTTCTCCCATCTCCACAGTGGAACTCTAGAGCTCTGAAAAGATAAGTGGTCAAGGCCTTTCTCCCCCGATTGCTCAGTTTGGCCAGGCGGCCAGCTATAGAAAGAGTCTTGATGGTTCCAAACTTCTTCCATTTAAGAATGATGGAGGCCACTGTGTTCTTGGGGACCTGTATATGTATATACAGTTGAAGTCGGAAGTTTACATACACTTAGGTTGGAGTCACTCCACAGATTTCATGTTAACAAACTATAGTTTTGGCAAGTTGATTAGGACAACTACTTTGTGCATGACACAAGTAATTCTTCCAACAATTGTTTACAGACAGATTATATCACTTATAATTCACTATATCACAATTCCAGTGGGTCGGAAGTTTACATACACTAAGTTGACTGTGCCTTTAAACAGCTTGAAAAATTCCAGAAAATTATGTAATGGCTTTAGAAGATTTTGATTGGCTAAATGACATCATTTGAGTCAACTGGAGGTGTACCTGTGGATGTATTTCAAGGCCTACCTTCAAACTCAGTGCCTCTTTGCTCGACATAATGGGAAAATCAAAAGAAATCAGCCAAGACCTCAGAAATTAAATTGTAGACCTCCACAAGTCTGGTTCATCCTTGGGAGCAATTTTCAAATGCCTGAAGGTACCACGTTCATCTGTACAAACAATAGTATGCAAGTATAAACACCATGGGACTACGCAGCTGTCATACCGTTCATGAAGGAGACACGTTCTGTCTTCTAGAGATGAACGTACTTTGTTGCGAAAAGTGCAATTCAATCCCAGAACAACAGCAAAGGACCTTGTGAAGATGCTGGAGGAAACGGGTACAAAAGTATCGATATCCACAGTAAAATGAGTCCTATATCGGCATAACTTGAAAGGCCGCTCAGCAAGAAAGAAGCCACTGCTCCAAAACTGCCATAAAAATGCCAGACATGGGGGCAAAGAGCGTACTTTTTGGAGAAATATACTCTGGTCTGATGAAACAAAAATAGAACTGTTTGGCCATAATGACCATCTTTATGTTTGGAGGAAAAATAGGGATGCTTGCAAGCCGAAGAACACCATCCCAACCGTGAAGCACGGGGGTGGCAGCATCATGTTGTGGGGGTGCTTTGCTGCAGGAGGGCCTGGTGCACTTCAAAAAACAGATGGCATTATGAGGAAGGAAAATTATGTGGATATATTGAAGCAACATCGCAAGACATCAGTCAGGAAGTTAAAGCTTGGTCGCAAATGGGTCTTCCAAATGGACAATGACCCCAAGCATAATTCCAAAGTTGTGGCAAAATGGCTTAATGACAACAAAGTCAAGGTATTGGAGTGGCCATCACAAAGCCCTGACCTCAATCCTATAGAAAATGTGAGGGCAGAACTGAAGCGTGTGAGAGCAAGGAGGCCAACAAACCTAACTCAGTTATACCAGTTCTGTCTGGAGGAATGGGCCAAAATTCACCCAACTTATTGTGGGAAGCTTGTGGAGGCTTCTCAAACGTTTGACCCAAGTTAAACAATTTAAAGGCAATGCTACCAAATACTAATTGAGTGTATGTAAACTTCTGACCCACTGGGAATGTGATGAAAGAAATAAAAGCTGAAATAAATCATTCTCTCTACTATTATTCTTCACATTCTTAAAATAAAGTGGTGATCCTAACTGACCTAAGACAGGGAATTTTTACTAGGATTAAATGTCAGGAATTGTGAAAAACTGAGTTTAAATGTATTTGGCTAAGGTGTATGTAAACTTCCGACTGTTGATAAGGCTATTAGATTCTTGCTTCTTGCTGCTGCACTTGCGTGCTCACCGCATCCCCTCAGGATCAGAATACGGAGAAGCAGTTGTAGGCTACCTCGGCACATATGCTGTTCAATTCATAAGCGAAATATGAAAATTCATGAACGGGATAAGAAAGTAAACCTGGAGCTGCTGCCTCACACATTTCCCAACGCCCACTAGCAGAGTCGCAACACTACATGGCATGCCTCTTAACCACTCCGTCCGCACTGACTCGAGAAGGATAGGAAAGAGAAAAAACAACACCCCCCCCCCCCTTTTCTGACAATCCCTCCCCAAGCACTCCCTGCTTGTGCGAATGAGTAGTCAACCCGAGAGACAGAGCGCGGCGCAATAATAAACCCAGCCTCCGCTCTGACTGCCAGGCGTGAAGAGGCATTTCTCTACTGGAAGTGCCGCAAACGAGCTGAGAGAGCCCAGATACCCCGTACTCCCGGTTCGGACATGAGCCCGGGGATCCGGAGATGAGGCTCCGAAATGGCACCTTCCTAACGGTCGTATTGTTCGGTCTATGCGGACTCATTTCGCTCTCCTGGTACACTGCATTCAACAATTCCAAAGGTAAAGTAGCCACTATATCACACCACGAGGCTTGGGCATGTTGAGGCAATTTGATAGATTTCGTCTGCTATTGGAGACGAACTACACAACATATCCGTCTGGTATCGTGTAGCGTTCACTGTGTAGCCCGTGTTTAGAAATAAGCTGCTGGTGTTGGTGTATGATATTTCAATTTCCTGTTATCCATCGACCATGAGGAATAGTCTAACGTCTTCACCTGGTGGCACCAGTGTCAGACCCCTCTACCCTTGTCGTGCGTTTTCCTTTCAACCTTTTCCTACATTGAACAGATCGTGTTGATAAATACATCATTTTAAAGGCCCCCAAGACATGCGTTTTTACATTCTTCAGCCTGCGCGGGCAGAGTCATTTTGGTATCGTTTCCACTGTATGAACATAGGGTTGACATTATGAATCAGATGATTGCTCAAAGTTCGCATCTCAGGCAGCAGTATTGAAAAAAAGGTCACTGTAGATTATGGATGCTGATACAATGTTTGTGAGGAACTTGCAACATTTTTGCTTCTGGTGCCAGTGCATTTTGCATGTAGGCTATGGATGGATCTTTTTCCCCTTTGTTTTGAACATTTATGTAGCTTTGTGTGGTTTGAAGTTGTTGGGCAAGGGTGATAGGGTGCTGTTTACACAGGCTGCCCAGCTGATAGGGCAGCAAATTCTCATCTTTTGCCACTAATTGGTCTTTTGACCACTCTTATCTTTTGTCAATAATTGGGCAAAATATAAGAATTGGGCTGCCTGTGTAAACGTAGCCAGAGTCCCTCAAAGTGCACTCTGGTGTATACAGTATGTATTGACAGTTCACACACAGGTCTTTCATCGATCCCCCATAGTGTTGGAAGCCTTGCACTCCTCTTCGTGCCAAGTGTTGCATAAACACCCAGAGGATATCACAAACAAAATCAGAACTATTGATATATTCCCCTTCAGTGGTAATAGTCACCCAATTCTGTACAGAAGTCACTTGATTAAGTCTCAATACATTGAAAGCCACTGCCTCTCACAATGTTGTTGGGCACTCCAATGCATGATGTCATGATTAATGATTAAACAAATCTTACAAAAATGTAGTAATAATACTTTTTTTTTAAGTTATGAGGAAAAACTCCCAATTGATTACTACGGTAGATCTGAAATTCAGCCGGTTTTCTCTATAATGGTGCATCTGCCAAATTCCCTGGACGTTGGTGCCAAATTCCCTGGGAAACTTGATAGGGTCATGACTCATGCCTATTTCTAGTTGGTTTTACACAGATGGTATCGACTCTTTAAAAAGCTGCAGACCATTCTTCTCAGGAGCCAACACAAACGATTAGCACCACAATGGAAGTGCACCTTCACTGTGTTGGGTGTGTGCAGTGTTCCCCTGAGCTTTGGATGAGACTTCATTTTTGTCATTCTGTTAGGACCCTGCGCATGAAAATTAAAGATGCTCTATGCAGAAATCGCTCTGCCATTTTCTGGTTGCCAAATTTCCGTTTGTGTCATTGTGTAGATAATCATTGTACCACCTAAACCTCTGTGAAATACATTTTCCATAACCAAACATATTGTATATTCGGCTGTTTGAAGCTGCTGTACAAATCAGAAAGTAAAAACGAAACTTCCGAACGGGGAGCATAGAAGTAGCACACATAGAACAGATCTACCGCTTCTTAGATTTGCTTTCAGCGGGAATTAAATATCTATAACTCACATTTCTATGTGAATTTGGTCAGTTCGCCCAAAAAGTTATGCATTGGGAAATGATTTTGGACACACTGCACATTTACCTTAACAAATACCAAAGTTAGGAGGAACAATGGTGGACTGAAGACAGCGGAGCAGAATGACTCAAGATAAAAACGTAATATTCAATATCTGTAAATCGGACTAAATATTAGCACTTCACATACTCCTATACTCGTGGGCAATACCCTTAAATCTGGATAACAACAAAAAACAAATTATAAGTCTAGAAAAATGTATGGACAAATATTACCAACACAGTCAATACCAAAACATGTCGGAGAGTAAGCATGGAGAACCAATTCCCAAAAGAAAAGGAGACTTATCGACTGACACGGATGATTTATGCTTTTCACCACATGGAACGGTAAGTGTAGAAACCAACATACTAAAGTAGATAAATGATAAATTGGGCGTACTTGAACTGGTCAGTAAAGATATAAAGGAGTTGAAGGCGAGCCTCGAGATGAGTGATGAAAAAGCCAATGGAGAAAGAAAGAAACAAGCTAAAAGATACAGTCAATACGATTGAAACGGACGTTACAGAACTTAAAAAAGAGAACATGTTTTTGAGAGAAGCCTTACTTGAAATACAGACGAGATCTATGCGTGAAAATCTGTTACTTACTAATATTAAAGAGAATGAGCGGGAAGATCCAGAGAGTGTGGTGAAAGACTTCCTGGTTAAAGCACTACAGATCCCAGGCGATACTGTCAACCAAAATCTAACTCAAATGTGAGGAGTCGAATAATGGAACACACAATTTTTGGTAGTGATTGTAATAAAAAAAACAGGAAAACAATAAAAAAACAACTGCAAATACACTATACCATTCAAGATAGGGAATGTTGTAAAATAATGAGTATTCGACTTTCTATTTATAGTATTTATTAATTGATAAAAGACCACAGTAGAAGACAGGACAATAAATAATACATCTTAAAATTTAAGGAACGGTAACACAACTACTCAAAAGCCCGAAATTATGTAGGAATCAACATGGTAGAGATAAAAACACAGCAAGCAGAGGACATAAAGGCACAGTATGTGAGTATGTGGGGGGAGTGTGGTTGTGATGGAAGATGGGGTGTGTGTTTTGGTGATTGGAAAAGTGTGGTGAGTTAGTGTATTCGGAAAGTATTCAGAACCCTTCACTTTTTTAACATTTTGTTATGTTACAGCCTTATTCTAAAATGGATTAAAAAAATAAAAATCCTCATCAATCGACACACAATACCCCATAATGACAACACAAAACACAGTTACATAAGTATTCAGACCCTTTACTTAGTACTTTGTTGAAGCATCTTTTGGCAGCGATTACAGCCTCTTCTTGGGTATGAAGCTACAAGCTTGGCACACCTGTAATTGGGGAGTTTCTCCCATTCTTCTCTGCAGATCCTCTCAAGCTCTGTCAGGTTGGATGGGGAGCATCGCTGCACAGCTATTTTCAGGTCTCTCCAGAGATGTTCAATCGGGTTCATGTCCGGGCTCTGGCTGGGCCACTCAAGGACATTCAGAGACTTGTCCCGAAGCCACTCCTGCGTTGTCTTGGCTGTGTGGTTAGGGTCGTTGTCCTGTTGGAAGGTGAACCTTCTCCCCAGTCTGAGGTCCTGAGCACTCTGGAGCAGGTTTTCGTCAAGGATCTCTCTGTACTTTGCTCCGTTCATCTTTCCCTCGATCCTGACTAGTCTCCCAGTCCCTGCCGCTGACAAACATCCCCACAGCATGATACTGCCACCACCATGCTTCACCTTAGGGATGGTGCCAGGTTTCCTCCAGACGTGACGCTTGGCATTCAGGCCAATGAGTTAAATCTTGGTTTCATCACACCAGAGAGTCTTGTTTCCTTTTAGGTGCCCTTTGGCAAACTCCAAGCGGGGTGTCATGTGCCTTTTACTGAGGAGTTGCTTCCGTCTGACCACTCTACAATATAGGCCTGATTGGTGAAGTGCTGCAGAGATGGTTGTCCTTCTGGAAGGTTCTCCCATCTCCACAGAGGAACTCTGGAGCTCTGTCAGAGTGACCATCGGGTTCTTGGTCACCTCCCTGACCAAGGCCCTTCTCTCCCGATTGCTCAGTTTGGCCAGGCAGCCAGCTCTAGGAAGAGTCTTGGTGGTTCCAAACTGCTTCCATTTAAGAAGGATGGAGGCCATTGTGTTCTTGGGGACCTTCAATGCTACAGAAATGTTTTGGTACCCTTCCCCAGATCTGTGCCATGACACAATCCTGTCTCGGAGCTCTACGGACAATTCCTTCGACCTCATGGCTTGGTTTTTGCTCTGGCATGCACTGTCAACTGTGGGACCTTTTATAGACAGGTGTGTGCCTTTCCAAATCATGTCCAATCAATTGAATTTACCACAGGTGGACTCCAATCATGTTGTAGAAACATCTCAAGGATGATCAATGGAAACAGGATGTACCTAAGCTTAATTTAGAGTTTCATAGCAAAGGGTCTGAATAATTATGTAAATAAGGTATCTGTTTTTTTTATAAATTAGAAAAATTCCTAAACCTGTTTCTGCTTTGTCATTATGGGGTATTGTGTGTAGAGGAATTTTTTTATTTAATCAATTTTATAATAAGTCTGTAACGTAACAAAATGTGGAAAATGGGAAGGGTTCTGAATACTTTCCGAATGCACTGTATACTTCTGGGAACCGAATGAGTGAAACCAGCCCCTCTGGTTGGAACGTGTTAGCCCCTCCAACCAATAACTATTTCTTCACCGTTTTATTTTCTTTTTCTCACCAAAGTAGTTCACTGGGCCTTTACTAGTTCTGTATTAGTGGACCAATATTTTGTTTTTTACTTTCTTCGTATCGGTTAATGGCTAAGCCTGCAATTTACACCTCCTGTGTAGATGGTGATAATGCCAAGAGTGTGCAAAGCTGTCATCAAGGCAAAGGGTGGCAACTTTGAAGAATCTCAAATATTTGTATTTAGTTTGGTATTTTATTAGGATCCCCATTAGCTGTTGCAAAATCAGCAGCTACTCTTCCTGGGGTCCACACAAAACATGAAACATTACATAATACAGAACATTAATAGACGATGACAGCTCAAGGACAGAACTACATCATTTGTTTAACACTTTTTTTGGTTACTAAATGTTATTTAATAGTTTTGATGTCTTCACTATTATTCTACAATGTAGAAAATAGTCAAATTTAATGAAAAACCCTTGAATGAGTAGGTGTGTCCAAACTTTTGATTGGTAGGGGTAGGAGCGTTGGGTCAGTAACCAAAAGGTTGCTGAATCGATTCCCCGAGCTGACAAGGTAAAAATCTGTCGTTCTGCCCCTGAACAAGGCAGTTAACCTACTGTTTCCCGGGCACCGAAGACATGGATGTCGATTAAGGCAGCCCCCCGCACCTCTCTGAATCAGAGGTTGGGTTAAATGCGGAAGACACATTTCAGTTGAATGCATTGTTGTACAACTGACTAGTATCCCTCCTTTCCCTTTCCCTTTATTTTTAAAACGATATACACTGGGGGCCAAAAGTTTGGAATATTACTCATTGAAGGGTTTTCTTTATTTGAACAATTTTTTACGTTGTAGAATAAAAGTGAAGACATCAACTATGACATAACACATATGGAATCATGTAGTAACCAAAAAAGTGTTAAAAAAATCAAAATATATTTTAGATTCTTCAAAGTAGCCACCCTTTGCCTTGATGACACCTTTGCACACTCTTGGCATTCTCTCAACCAGCTTCACCTGGAATGCTTTTCCATCAGTCTTGAAGGAGTTTCCACATATGCTGAGCACTTGTTGGCTGCTTTTCCTTCACTGTGGTCAGTTTCTTTGCAGCATTTTGACCATGAAGGCCTGATTCACACAGTCTCCTCTGAACAGTTGATGTTGAGATGTGTCTGTGAAGCATATATTTGGGCTGCAATCTGAGGCTGGTAACTCTAATGAACTTTTCCTCTGCAGCAGAGGTATTTCTGGGTCTTCCATTGCTGTGCCGGTCCTCATGAAGCTGGTTGAGAGAATGCCATGAGTGTGCAAAGCTGTCATCAAGGCAAAGGGTGGCTACTTTGGAGAATCTCAAATATAAAATATGTTTTGATTTGTTTAACACTTTTTTGGTTACTACATGATTTCATATGAGTTATGTAAGAGGTTTGATGTCTTTACTTTTATTCTATAATGTAAAAAATAGTGCAAATAAAGAAAAACCCTTGAATGAGTAAAATTCAAAACCTTTGGCCCCCAGTGTATATATTTAAAATAATAATATTTTTTTTTTGTAAAAGAAATAAGGGGGATTGGAAATGATGCAGACATTTACATTGATAGAAGCTGCAATCTACAGTATTTGCAATGTTGAAACTTCCACCCCCTAAAAATCTAATCATAGCAGTCCAAATATCAGTTAAACAATTTATCCTGGGGTCTTAACACTTTCCTGATGGCTATGTTTAGGTTGTGCTACAGAGAGGATACTTTTGGCACAGAGAGTAAAACGTGAAGAAAGCTGTATTCTGAAATCAATCAACTCCAACACATTCACTGCATCATATCACAATAATCACATATCTTCACCAACAACTCTATGATTACCAGGGAAGGCAAGGAGTGGGGAGGGGGTGTATGCATTGTAGTTTATTAAGACTGATAACATGCCTCCTATTCTGACTTAATTGTTGAGTAACTGCGGCTCCTCTCTGTAACTTTCCCCCCCTGCTTTTTCCTGCCAAGACATCATCCTCTTTCTCTCCTCAGCGTCATCATCATCACCATTATTACCACGGTTTCCTGTTGAAGGCCTTGTTTCTGGCTTGTGCATCCTGTCTACTGTCATGTGCGGTTGACTGGAGTGTGTGTCTCAGATATTGACTCCCAGACTGATGGCAATTAACTCGGGAGCGAAACGGGAAGAGATTGCTCTGCTGTGTGTGTGTGTGTCATTATTCCTTAACGTGCCCCTCTGAACCAGCCAGCACTCTGGCAAATTAATTCAGTCAAGCAAACAGCTAAATGTGATTGCAGAAGCTTGTTTGATACATTTATTCCAATGGGGACTGAGGGCTGTTTCAATCTTTCTGAGCTGGCCGAGAAACACTGCACTGCACCTTGCCACTCGGCAGATGCCAATTTAATATCAACAGTGTCAGATAGGTCAATGAAGGGATTGAATAAGAAATTATTAGTGATAAACAAATGTAGGAATCAATTGGTAGATCGATCTCACAGGAGAGCAAGTGAAAAAATGTGATAATGATGCAAGATGAAGACAAGGGTTTCTCTCTTTTTATAAAACTGTTTTCCCAGAAAATTCGGGAGAATGTTTCGTTTTCTTTTCTTTTTCAAACACCAATTCCAACACCAATGTTTAGTTCCTCAGTGGCTTTCTGTCTGATGCAACTTGGCTCATGGAATTCCCTGGAGCACAATGACTCTTGGGAGATGTAAAAGTTGGTTTTTCACTGCTGGGCCACCACACACACACACACACACACACACACACACACACACACACACACACACACACACACACCCACACACACATACACACACACACACACATATAAGATACACTTATACTCACTCAAAAACCACTCCAGGCCCCACACATGCGTGCGCGCACACACACAGCGGGCAGACGGCTCATACAGTAGTTTCTTGGTGACTCATGTCTAGCTCACACACACAAACTCGAAGACTACCGGGGCTCAGACTCACATGCCCGGTCATGTCCTTGAGTAGCAGACACACACAACAATTGTTTGCTGCCTGGTTTCACTTTTGATTGAGCTTTTGTTGTGGTTTTGTATAGCCTAATCTAATTTGGTCTCCAAAGTGAACGTTTTAGAAAACAGAGACCGGTCTTTTCAAGGTTAGTGTCGTTTTTCAAGCTGTAGTACACGTATAATGTGTGCTCTGTGGCATTATCCATACCGCTATCAAGTGTACACTTGCCTTTGTCCACTCTTAAGTGCACACACAGACGGGGAGGGGTGATTCCAAGAGCGATGGAAATCTGGAATGACCCTTCATTCTCTCTCCTCCTCTCCCCATTCTCTCCCTCGTTCCAGTGGGATGTGTAAGGGCAGATATCATGTTGCTCTGTACATCTGAGGAGACACATATAGTTCCCCACTGCCTTTAGAAGTCCCACACAGAGTCCATGCCTAGATAAGAGGGGGGGACACTAACACAAGCTTGTGTGTGTGTGTGTGTGTGTACGTAACACAGACATCGCCAGCAGGGAGAGACGGGTTTTCTTTTGTGAAACTGGGTAACTGGGTAACCCAAGGATGTCTGTCAGTTTAATCAATATTGGGAAAACGGATAGCAAAATAGCTCATCTGTCTCTGTCTCTGTCTCTCTCTGTCTCTGTCTCTTTCTCTGTGTGTGTGTGTGTGTGTGTGTAAGCTCAGACGGTAGAGCATGGCCCTTGCCACGCCAGGGTTGTGGGTTCGATTCCCATGGGGGACCAGTACGAAAAATGTAAAAAATAAAAAATGTAAGAGAGCTTCCAAATAAAAAAAGCCTTACATCCTCTGACGACAACAGTAAGAGCCTTAGTGGTTGTCGCGTTTGGAAGTGTCCGAATGTTGTATCGTTAACACATTTCCATGCCTTTCGTACAAAATGTCTACCTGGGTTAAAGTTTTCATGTGCTTGAAGTCCTTTGGAGAAGAATTATGATGGAATGAAACAGAAACAATATGGAGGAGGACGAGGCGTTGTTCTTTGGGCTGTTAAGGTGAACAAGCAAATTAGTCAAAGGTGGATCAGGTAGCGTCTACTTTCATTTGTCAATAAATACTGTGTGGAAGGAGTTGTAGATGGTCAAATATAATACGGGGGTAAGAGGATGGCTATTGGCTAACCAGGCTAGTAACCGGGTCAGTTCTTTTCTCACCTGGTCTCAACCACTCTGGGCCCGGTTTCGAAAAAGCATCTTAAGGCTAATTAACATTGCACAAAAGGCTTGCCTCAGACTACTCGTAGAACAACGAAGTGTGTCGTTGATGCTTTTTTTTTGCACGCCCACGTCACTTTATACACAGAAGTCTGCGCTAAACATGGGTTTATCTGTCTCGCTGTGACTGCCGATTTTAACTTCAGAACAAAATTGACCACAAATACAAAGTTGCCAATGTCTTTGCAATTGTTACAAAGCTTCAAATGAAAATGGAGATTACTGCATTAAAATATAAACAGTAGGCAATAGGCCTATTTCATTCATATTGACATACATTTCATGATCAATAAATGGAGTTATAGTTTGCTACTTGTAGGCTACTGTCTGTAATTTGTCTCAATATACAGTGTTCAAAAAATTAGGAACACCTTCCTAATATTGAGTTTCACCCCCTTTTGCCCTCAGAACAGCCTCAATTCGTCAGGGCATGGACTCTACAAGGTGTTGAAAGCGTTCCACAGGGATGCTGGCCCATGTTGACTCCAATGCTTCCCACAGTTGTGTCAAGTTGGCTGGATGTCCAATGGGTGTTGGACCATTCTTGATACACACGGGAAACTGTTGAGTGTGAAAAGCCCAGCAGCGTTGCAGTTATTTACACAAACCGGTGCGCCTGGCACCTACTACCATACCCCGTTCAAAAGCACTTACATCCTTTGTCTTTCCCATTCACTCTCTGAATGTCAGACATACACAATCCATATCTCAATTGTCTCAAGGCTTAAAAATCATTATTTAACCTGTCTCCTCCCCTTCATCGACACTGATTGAAGTGGATTTAACAGGTGACATCAATAAGGGATAATAGCTTTCTCCTGGATTCACCTGGTAAGTCTATGTCATGGAAAGAGCAGATTAGAGATGAAACGTTATGAAAATGTCATATCACGATTATAGTGACAAATTATCACGGTTATCAGTATTATCGTGGTATTGTTAAAATGTGCTGGAAATGTTCAAAAAGTACTGATACACACACTGAAATCATTTCACCAAGTTTTATATTGAAAACCAACAAGCAGCACTATTTACTTTTTGTGTGCAACCTTAAGTAAGCAAATCAAATGTGCATATAAAAGCAACACAAGTAAATCAAAGTGCATACAACCAAAGAACAATACAACCATATGTAAACAAATCCAATGTGCAGGTGTTGACATTAAAATAACAACACAAAATATGTAAATAACAAATCAGATGAACAGCACTGATTGTATGTCCGTTCTCTCCTTCATAAAGAAATAAGATGCTGCTGGCCTAACGTCCTGTATGTATGCATCTTTGTTCACTTAAGATTGAAATGTAAACATGTATCAATTCCTTTGCAATGTAATATGAAAGGGCTGCAGTGAGGTCTTGAGCATTTTTTGATGTGGGTGCAAAAGCAGCCTGCCTTTTAAATGCTTGCTCGAGTGTCTGTGTCACAACTGTAGATGAGGAGGAACCAGTAGCATCACTGGGTTTGCCTGCTGCACACCACTCTGTAAACAAGGGCATAGCAAATGTATTATTATTGGTGTTGTTACATTATTATTACTCACACACACACACACACACACACACACACACACACACACACACACACACACACACACACACACACACACACACACACACACACACACACACACACACACACACACACACACACACACACACACACACACACACACACACACACACACACACACAAAGAGAGACATCTTCTGTGTTGCATTTGACTATATGCACTATATGCATATATGACCCCATGCACAATTTACATAAATACAAATGAGTCTACAGAAGACAGTGATAGTAATTGCAATGAGCCCAACAATTGACATAAATGCAGGAGTCTTGTATAGGAGTCTATAGTGTTTCTTCTGCTGGAACACTTTTACAACCATGTCGACGACTGCCAAATTTTAAATGAACAAAATATGTTGGTTGGGTGACTAATCTACATAACGTGTTATCGTGTGCAATGGGCGAATAGATTCTGCAGACACACGACGCATACAGCAGCAGAACAACGCGTAGTGTTTTTACAAGAGTAGGTAACACTGAAAGCATCAGTTTACATTATTGACAAGCTATTAGCAAATTAGAGAGACAAACATGACATTTTCCCCCATTCCGAAGTCCTCACATGCGTTGAGCTAAAAGTTAACTTACCTTGCATTCGCTATAAAGTAGTGGGTGGGGGTCACGAAGATGACTCAAGAGATTTTAAGTTTTGCCCCCTTTCGCAGGAATTTTATTTTGTTGCATGTTCTGTAGACAGGGTGACCATCTTCGATTAAGTTTCCCTCAGCACTCTTGTAAAACCCAAAATACGACCACACTGGTCCTCTTAGAAGGCTGAAAAATCTCCTGAGCGCTGTCACTGCCTTCCACCATGTTTTCACACAAAACAAAACCCACGTTGCATGCTGCGGCTGCATCAGACTATTGCTAACTTTGGTTGATGCTGGACAGTATGAGTTTTTCAAACCGTGGTAATCAAATGCGGTTTTAATGATAATAAAAATTTGAAATGGTAATACTAACCGTCTGGAATTTTACCGCTTTTTTTTGGTGTAAACCGGTAACCGTTTTCATCCCTAGAGCAGATATTCCAATTTTTTTTTACACTAAGTGTATTTCATGATGTGTAGATTAACGTGCTTCAGTGATTTTGTAATGTTTTATTGGGTAAGCATTAGAATAAGCCGCCTCAATATTTGCAGCCGTAAGTGGTAATATAGCTTTAGGAGCTGATTTGTCATCAGTTTTGTGAAATAATTCTAATGTTAAGTTAAGATGTGAATTGAGAAAGCTGATCCGAGAGCAGTGATACCTTTCTTCCGATCCTATCAGTATCGACACATGCTCCAACGACGCACCATAGGAACAGTTTTCTCTGCGTGGTGTTTTGGGGAAATGCATGTTACATCTTCGGCCTTTGTAGGAAAGATGCACCATTAAAATACACCTAAAACCTAAGTTCAGTCGCTATCGGGAAACCTGACCGAACACAGGACTTTACAAAAAATTGTAGAACCTAATTTTGTGTTGCATGTTTAGATAGAGAGAACAAAGACAGGTGAAGTAGGCTTTTGTGTTCCCGCTGTTTTCTGTATACACCGTCTAGGGAATGTGGGGGACTGTTGATCAGACGCATGAAGGTTAGTCTTGTGTGTTGTTATGGCTTAATTTAGACCTAGAATCGTATGGTCTGTAAATTAACAACTTTGCATGACCTTCATAACTGCCAGTAATTCTCTGTCATTCACTCAAACAGACGCACACACACACACAAACACGTCACACACTAAGCTGGGTGTCAGGATGGTCAGGTGTCACGTAGCAGTTGGTCCATCTGTTTTTTGGCATGCCATACATACTGGCATAAGTGGCATTATTTACTGACAACGCTGGCAAGGATCTTGTTGGCAGCAGTTGGACAACCAGCATGCCCCTGCCAAGCCCTGCCCCAAACCCACAGCCTGCCCACATCGGGGCACAGAGAACCAGACAAAGGGAGGGAACTGTTTTGAAAATGTTTGTGTGTGTGTATGTGTAATGTCTAGCTAGTATCATTCTCATGTCAGTCCACACCTCATTGAATTCCTTTAGTGAGCATGCAAAAATTCACATTTAGTTGTTTTTATCAGAGCACCTCTCATAGTCTTTGGGCTTTGGCTTTCAATGTATTGTTTTGAACAAGTTTGACTGTGAATATTGATGTCCAATGAGTTATAGATCCTACTGTCTGTTCTTCGAAGCAGGTTAGTGTCTGAATTCTGTTGTGTTTTGGGCTCTAGGTGTAATTTTGTGGTGGAGTTGGTCGGTCGTCCAGGTTTTGCCTATGTTCTCAGTTCTTTCCCCCCGTAGTCAAAGTTGATGTAAAAGACTGAGACAGGAAGTGCTGTTTTTAGGCGGCACCATCTCCTCTGCCACATTATGTTGCTTTTCTCTGTCCAAAGGCCTGTGTGTGTGTGTGTGTCAGGCCTCCATGTCCCCAACGCCTTGCTTGCGTGCAAACTGCACATGCAAGTTCCAGTGGTAACCTTGACAATAACCCTGGCCTTGGGGGTGTGGGTGTCCCTCCACACACTCACAAAGTCTGGCGCTGTGGGCCATTGTTATGGCACTGGTCACAAAAGCATGCCCCATGGGTGGGTGTACAGCATATAGTGCAGAGTAAGAGGAAAGGGTTTGTTTCCTCTTTGCATTTAACTGATGATTATATTTACTGAGCTTTTGTGCACTAAACCGTCTAATTTGTGGTAATGCATCAAGGCAATTCATCAATTAGAAAGCTATCGTCCAAAATGGATTCCATATTGTTAGGGGACAAAATGAAACTGTGGTTTTGTTGTTATACTTTGTATTCCAACACTTTATTTCATGAGGATAGGATTACAATTGCTGAGATCTTATTTTCAAGTGATCGGAAAAGGTCAAAAAGGTTGTGACAGGTCAATGTTAATCCCTAGTCCATGACGCACCAAATCACCTGTTTGGATTCTTAAATTCAACACTGTTTGTCCAATAACTCATGATATCTCAAGCTAGGGTAGTCATATTGTTATGAAATTCTCAGGGTTGATGTAGAACACAGAGATGATTCAAATATAATTGTATTTATTGAATGAAAATGCTATATTATGCAAATTAGGCACTTAATATGCAAATTAGGCAGTACGGCATATACAATTACAGTAATTTAAGATCAATTATTTAAAGTAGTGTGGTCATATTAACAAATCTTCATGCTCTATGAAATTAGAATACATTGTTTTTTTCTACTGTATGCATATTAGTCTGTACGAACAAAAGAAATACAGCATGTTAAGCCCATTAGTTTAAAGTAAGGTGGTCATATTGTTAACATTATATTGATGTTTTATGCAAAACTGGGAGTTTACACTTAGTAAGATGCAGCCCGTGCAAGCACGCACACACACACGAACAAACAAACGCACACACACACACACACACACCAGGAGTGGTAAGAGAGTACATATAATTGGGATTACATAATCATGAACAAAAAGCAGGGTTACTATTTACCAATTAGTAACTGTTAGGCTGTATATATCACAGTTACTGTATGTTGTATTAGGCCTAGAGTGCCAAATAACACACCAAACCAATTCACTGGTATTATTATTTATTTTTTAATTTATTTAACTAGGCAAGTCAATTAAGAACAAATTCTTATTTACAATGACAGCCTACCAACAGGGTCAACCCCTGGAGCAAATTAGGGTTAAGTGCCTTGCTCAAGGACACATCAACAGGTTTTTAACCTTGTCGGCTTGGGTATTCGAACCAGCGAGCTTTCGGTTACTGGTCCAACGCTCTAACCGCTAGGCTACCTGCCACTCTAGTTAGAAATGTTTTTATCGATTGTAGGGCTGTAACCACTAAATTATTGTAGTTTTTACTTGAAAGAATAAAACCATCAAAAACCAAAAACAGCCAATGCCGCACAGCGGTGCCTCTTGCTCGGCTCGTTGCCTCAGCGAACGGCGTCAAGCACTCCCACAAAGCTAGCAAGCTAGCACTCGTCATGGAAATGGAGGAGTCACAACGTGAATTTAGACCAAGCCATACATCAAAACGTTGCTTCGAAGCTCTACTCTGTAGCCTGCTAGGTTTTTTGTGCGTCTCTGATAAAACATTTTTTATGACAGAGTCAAAATAAGCTTATATTTCAGTCCAAGGATGTCTGATGACTGTAAAACACCCTCAGGACTTTCTCATACTTCTTGGCAGTACAATGTTACATCGATCTTACTCTGGTAGGTAGAGGAATACCTTCTGCCTAAAAAGGAAATATGAACACACTGATTTTGCAGGTTTCACAAAAATAATTGAATGTTCTTAGCACGGCTCATATCGCGTAAATATAACGTACAGTATTGGGATTTTTAGATATGGTTAACAACTGCCACATGAATTTTGGTCAGACTAACACAAAGGAAAACTATTTAATAACTTTGAAGTTTTACTGTCTAGACCAGGGTTTCCTAAACTCAAATAATCAACTAATCATCAAGCTTTGATAATTTGAATCAGCTATGTAGTGTTAGGGCGAAAAACAAAACGTGCACCTCTTGGCATCCCGAGGACAGAGTTTGGGAAACGTTGGTCTAGACCTTGGGTCAATTCATAAATTAACCTTACAATTCGGTTCACTTGATTTAGTGTTTTCTGAAAAAAAATATTTGCATAAACTCTTCATTTTGAAAAATTATGGTTCAGCGGAAGTACCTGAGGATAATGTTAGCTAAGCTGAGCATAGTTTTCCCTGACATGTTTTTTTTTTATGTACAGTGGTGACTATTTCTATTAATTAAATAATTATTAATAATTCTTTATACAGCCACTGGAATATGAGCCGGCTAAGATGATTGTCCTACCCATTATTGACTTTTTTTACCTTTATTTAACTAGGCAGTTTATTTTAACTAGGCAGCCATTCATAATGTACTGAATACCAGTGTGTTAATGTGGATATATTCAATTAAACAACCATTAAACAACTCCGCTATTGTATGATTTATTTCCTAGTATTTGTCTCACTTCCTCTTTGTCAGGTTGCTACTACTGCTGCTCTACATACTGTATTGTTTGAAACTTAACATAATATTTTCAACTTAACTCACAGTTATTATACTGTAATAATAACCAGCGACATACACAGTTGAACTGTTTTAATAATAAATAAATAAGTAGTCATGAAAGTTCAAACTGAAATTAATCAATCTCCACTACACAATTATCAAAAACAAAATATAATCATAGCTGCCTTTCTCCTGCATGAAGTTCCAGGCACTTCTCACTATCTTACCTGTTGGTTTTTTGGCCTCTGGTTTGTGGCTTCTCCATCCGTGTCTGTCTGTCTGTCCGTGGGTATCATCATGGCTGCCTGTCTCCTGCATGAAGTTAACACATGCAATACACACTCTAGACTTAAGCTGCTATCATTTCATAAGAGGTCATATAAAATCATTCAGATTGATTCACACTAAGACATATCTTCAGTCTATGAACTCTATGGGCTTGGAGAGGCACTAAAGTGTCTGTCTGTCTGTCTGTCTGTCTGTCTGTCTGTCTGTCTGTCTGTCTGTCTGTCTGTCTGTCTGTCTGTCTGAATGAATGAATGAATGCCGATTGGTTAAAACCGCATTACAGCAGGTGTCTATTCCAAAAGTTACCACCGGCTAAATCAATGACGTTAAAATGCCTATTTACTTTGTTCCATCGGACTGTGCAATCCACTGTCTCATCAGGCCAGCCAGGCAATTTATAAACTTGATCTCCACTATAAAAAGCATCTCTTTTAGATTTTTTTTTCTCTCACATTTCTTTTAGACTAACATTTAGTTTTCAACAGTGGAGATTTGTATAAACCTTGCTGTCTGTCTCTCTTTGCAACATTGTTTCAATATTCAATTCGATCTCCAGCTGTCCCATAGTAATGAGCGTGTTGGGAGTTGGGAAGAGGCAGACAGGCAGGCAGCGTTTCTCAGTCAGTCGGAATCATGAATCAGCTGGCATCATGTTATGCCTATATACAAAAAAAATGAAATTGAAAAAAGGTAAAAATGAAATTACCTGCAGATAGTTTTCAGTCTTTCCAGCTTCAGTTTGAAGTGATTGCTCTTACACCCTTGGGGTGTGTGTGTGTGTGTGTGTGTGTGTGTGTGTGTGTGTGTGTGTGTGTGTGTGTGTGTGTGTGTGTGTGTGTGTGTGTGTGTGTGTGTGTGTGTGTGTGTGTGTGTGTGTGTGTGTGTGTGTGTGTGTGTGTGTGTGTGTGTGTTTTCCCTGAAAAACGCTGAGCCTTCGAGCCAAACCAAAACTTCAGATGCGTTAAAAGACGTGGTTACTTATTCATCAGTGAAGTGGCCTGTGTCTACCGTTTTAGGAACGTCAGTACGACAATAAAAGACTGGGAAGCAGATGTTTTATTAACGTGAGCCTCCTAACCTACGCCAAACCCCTACCTGCTGCTCCCCGGGGCACCAATAAATAAACAATTCTATTTAAATATTTCATAAAAAGATTTTGGATGGGATATAAAAAAACCTTAAGGTGAAATATCCTTTTTCCAACTGGGACACAACAATAGAACAATAACTCATACAGAAGACTATACCAAGGAAACAATAAACCACTCAATGCATACAGAAGTTAAATACCCACGAGCGGAAATTCACTGAAAGACGATGCCCATAGCTTACCTATGATGTTGCACAACAATTTAAGTCAAGTCATTGTTTTAGTCAAAGTATGGTATATTTAGGGTTGGGTAGGTTACTTTCTAAGTGTAATCCATTACTAGTTATCTGTCCAAAATTGTAATAAGTAACGTAACTTTAGGATTACGTAAAGTAATCTGATTACATCCCCTTAAGAGGCATTAGAAGAAGACAAAAATGTATGTTACCAATTGAACCACATCTATTGCAGGATAAATCAATGTTAATGTGCATAGCTGGTCATATATAGATGTTCAATTTTACTTTATGGGTTGGTTGTGTAGGCTTCTTCTAACCCATTGCTTTCTACTACATATAATAATAATAATAATACGATTAAATTATATCTTTACATTAAAAACCAAAGTCTATCAGAATTCCAGTCATTCCAATAAATCTTATACTCCTTGATCTTCAAGAATAGGACTTGGAAATATGTCTGGCAAAAGTCAGTTGTGTCTTGATATAATTTTTTGAGAGCAGAGGCTTCTTCCTTCCTGACCTCCCATGTAGGCCAAGTTTGTGCAGTCTCTTTCTGACAGTGTACCCATGTAATTCGACATTGATTGTGGCAAGAGAGGCCTGTAGATCCCTTGATGTTACCCTGGGGTTCTTAGAGACTTCTATGAGCATCTTTCGGTCAGCTCTTGGTCTGACTTTGGTGGGACGACCTGTCCTAGGTAGTTTGCCAGTGGTCTGGAATTTTTGTCAGTCAGTGGAATGATGTACTTTCCCCATAAGGAAAATGTATTTTTGTTTGTTTTAATTGCAATACAGTTTTTTGTGTGTGTGTGTGTGTGATTTGCTAAATTGGGTAACCTTTATCTGTCAATAGTGAAGATTACATATCCATCTGTCCAAATATGTAAAAAAAAAAGAGAACTTTCCAGGGGGTGTACTTACTTTTTCACGTCTGTATGTTTGTATATATACATATGTGTGTGTGTGTGTGTGTGTGTGTGTGTGTGTGTGTGTGTGTGTGTGTGTGTGTGTGTGTGTGTGTGTGTGTGTGTGTGTGTGTGTGTATATATATGTATATATATATATATGTGTGTGTGTGTGTGTGTGTGTGTCTGTGTGTATATATATTAAGCGGGTGAAATTTTTCAATTGGTTTCAAAGAAAGAAAATAAAGCTGCTAGAATGGCCCAGCCAATCACCTGACTTAAATCCCATTGAAAATCTATGGAAAGAACTGAAGATCAAGATTCATAGAAGAGGCCCACGGAACCTTCAAGATTTGAAGACTGTTTGTGTGGAAGAATGGGCCAAAATCACACCAGAGCAATGCATGCGACTAGTTTCTCCATACAGGAGGCGTCTTGAAGCTGTCATTACCAACAAAGGCTTTTGTACAAAGTATTAAATAAATATCAGTAAGTGTGTTCAATAGTTTTTCCCTGTGTCATTTCACATTATTACGCATAACTTAATTTCTGAACGTATTTGTTTTGGTTTCTTTGTATGTATGGATTACTTGGGTTGTTACCAACATCTGGTGAACATTTCATGTCAATAGCACCTTTGGAAATATATTTACTGAGAAAAATGGTGACGTGTTCAATACTTATTTCACCCGCTGTATGTATGTATGTATGTATGTATGTATGTATGTATGTATGTATGTACGTACGTACGTACGTACGCACGCACGCACGCACGCACGCACACACACACACACACACACACACACACACACACACACACACACACACACATATACAGTTCTATTTTTGTTTCATCAGACCAGAGGACATTTCTCCAAAAAGTACAATCTTTGTCCCCATGTGCAGTTGCAAACCGTAGTGTGGCTTTTTTATGGCGGTATTGGAGCAGTGGCTTCTTCCTTACGTCGATTTAGGACTCGATTTACTGTGGATATAGATACTTTTGTACCTGTTTCCTCCAGCATCTTCACAAGGTCCTTTGCTGTTGTTCTGGGATTGATTTGCACTTTTCGCATCAAAGTATGTTCATCTCTTGGAGACAGAACCCGTCTCCATCCTGAGCGGTATGACAGCTGCGTGGTCCCATGGTGTTTATAGTTGCATACTATTGTTTGGACAGATGAATGTGGTACCTTCAGGCATTTGAAAATTGCGCCCAAGGATGAACCAGACTTGTGGAGGTCTACCATTTTTTTTCTGATGTCTTCATATAGATTTTCCCATGATGTCGAGCAAAGAGGCATTGAATTTGAAGGTAGGCCTTGAAATACATCCACAAGTACACCTCCAATTGACTCAAAATATGCCAATTAGCCTATCAGAAGCTTCTAAAGCCATGACATCATTTTCTGGAGTTGTCAACATAGTGTATGTAAACCGCTAACCCACTGGAGTTGTGATATAGTGACATATAAGTGAAATAATTTGTCTGTAAACAATTGTTGGAAGAATTACTTGTGTCATGCACAAAGTGTCTTAACCGACTTGCCAAAACTATATTTGTTAACATGAAATCTGTGGAGTGGTTGAAAAATTAGTTTTAATGACCTCAACCTAAGTGTATGTAAACTTCCGACTTCAACTGTATCTTATTGGCAGAAATGCTGTATGAGGTCGTGGTGGTGAAGCAGGCGCAGGGAAAACCGGGTCGTGAATACACGTGTAAAAACACGATGTTTATTCCTTAACTCAAATATGATACCTCCAACCGGAGTACACTGAACACATAACAATCACGGACAAGGACATGGGGGGAGCAGAGGGATATATATAGGACACAGACAATTAGTGGGATGGGAGCCAGGTGTGCGTAAACCAGGGCAGACGTAAACAGTGCATGGGATCGGTGGCGGCTAATACGCTGGTGACGTCGACCACCTGTGGCCGCCCGAACCAGGAGAGGGGCCGACTTCGGCGGAAGTCGTGACACTTATAGACCAGACAGTCTTTGAGTAGCTCTTGCAGCATCTGCATCACATTCACAGTGAAGTGTATATATCTTGTTATTTGGGAACGTCCAGTGCCCGACTAAAAACAAACTTGTCTAGCACAGCAACATGCCCATTAATACTTGGAGATACATAATACCTTTTTGAATGGTGTCATGAGGTAATTTGGTGGCGCGACATCTAGCTAAAGAAATAAAGGCATAAAGAATCGAGTCACGCTCTCTTGTCCCGTAGCTTTAATGATTTGTTAATTGCTGCAACGTTGATATAACATTTTCGTCAGGGATTCCCAGACGTCTATGGAACATGGTTTAAAGTTGTTTCTTTATGGTCATAAGTGGGTAGTGGGGCATAGCTCCCAAGGCAGAAACCGACTTGTCCCTCCTAATTTAGCCACAATGTCGCACATCATCTGGTCTGCTGTGTTTGTCTCTCATTATGCGAGCTGGAACGTGGCCAAAGGCCATATTATGCAACACACACACACACACACACACACACACACACACACACACACACATGCTTGATATACATATGGAGAAAAGCATGTATGTGTGTGCGTGCACTCCAACACACACATAAAAAGCACACAGAAGGGCAAACACTCAGTGTGAACAGTTTTAGGACATGCGTTTGTCTTAGGGGACATTTGTGTATATGAAGCAGTATGCTAAATTGCGATGAGTAATGATAAAGTGAGCCTATTTATGTGTGTGGTTGTGTGAGAGATTCTCTCTCTTTCTACTATATTGGCATTATGACAGTGTGAGTATGTTTGTGTGGCTCATTGAGCCATAGTCCTGTAAGTGCAGGTATCTCATCGAAGCACGAGGTGTCCAGTGTGTGGTCCATAACACTGCCAGCTGTGTATGTGTGTGTGGGATCACACTACAGCTTGCTGCCAGAGACGTCAGGAGGACAGCATGTGACTGCATGGGATAGCATGTGATGCTTCTCTCTATATCTGTCGCTCTCTCGCTCACTCTCTCTGTATCTCTCTCGCTCTCACTCTCTGTATCGCTCTCCTTCAGACCTAAAGGTCTAGTAGGTGGAGAGCCACGTTTACCCAGAGTGCAACTGCCTTAATGTTGCTGGACCCCAGGACGGGTAGCTGCTGCCTTGACAGCAGCTAATGGGGATCCATAATAAATACAAATACAAACAGTCCTGTGTAGGACACAGTAGCCTGTATCCTGGGTGTCTTTCTGGAAAATGTGTGTTCCTTCCTGTCACTGACACGCAATGGCTTCCTCTCTCCCTCAGCTCCAAGCACCAAATACAGCACTGTTGGCAGCATGCAAGGATAATTCAAATGACAGTTAGAAGTACAGAAGACCTAAGGTGCCTTCAGAAAGTATTCATACCCCTTGACTTATTCCACATTTTGTTGTTACAGCCTGAATTCAAAATGGATTTACCCCATAATGACTAAGTGAAAACTGTTTTTTAGAAATGTTAGCAAAATGTATTGAAAATGAAATACAGAAATGTTCTCCCATTTTTCCTTGTGGATTTTCTCTTAAGTTAGATGGGGAAAAGCAGTCTTTACGTCTTTCCACAGATTTGCAGTGGGATTCTAGTCTGGGTTTTGGCTGGGCCACTCAAGGACTTTCACATTCTTGTTATGAAGCCATTCCAGCATTGCTTTGGCTGTATGCTTGGGGTCATTGTACAGTTGTAATGCAAACCTTTGCCCCAGTCTGTTGTTTGCACTCTGAAGCAGGTTCTCATCAAGGATTTGCCTGTATTTGCCACCACCACCAGTCTCCCAGTCCCTGCTGCTGAAAAGCATCCCCATAGCATGATGCTGCCAGCACCATGCTTCATGGTATGGATTGTGTTAGACGGGGATGAGCTGTGCCTGGTTTTCTCCAGACATAGCGCTTTGCATTCAAGCCAAATAGTTCATTCTTACTCTCATCAGACCACAGAATATTTTGCGTTCTGCTCTGTCGTTCACATGCCTTTTTGCAAACTCCAGGCGTGCTGTCATGTGCCTTTTACTCAGGAGTGGCATAAAGCCCCGATTGGTGAAGTGCTGTAAAGACTGGTGTCCTTCTGGCAGGTTATCCCATCTCAGCAAAGGAACTCTGTAGTTTTGTCACACTAGAAATTGTTTTATACTCTTCCCCAGATATGTTTCATCACAATTCCCGCGTAGCTCAGTTGGTAGAACATGGCGCTTGCAGCGCCAGGGTTGTGGGTTGAAAATGTATTCACTCACTACTGTAAGTCGCTCTGTATAAGGGTGTCTGCTAAATTACATAAATGTAAAGGTAATTCTATCCCAGAGATCTCCAGACAGTTCCTTGGACTTTATGGTATACTTTCTGCTCTGACATGCACTGTCAACTGTGGGACCTTTAATAGAAAGGTGTTTCTTTCTAAATGTTTAAACAATTGATTTGGCCACAGGTGGACTCTCAAGGATGATCAAAGGAAATTGGATACACCAGAGCTCAATTTTGAGTGTCATAGCAAAGGTATGTTAATACTTACATTACCAGTCAAAAGTTTGGACACATCTACTCATTCAAGGGTTTTAACCAAGAAGGAGAGTGATGGAGTGCTGCATCAGATGACCTGGCCTTCTCAATCTTCAACCTCAACCCAATTGAGATGGTTTGGGATGAGTTGGACCGCAGAGTGAAGGAAAAGTAGCCGACAAGTGCTCAGCATATGTGGGAACTCCTTCAAGACTGTTGGAAAAGCATTCCAGGTGAAAATGGAAACAGGATGCACCTGAGCTCAATTTCGAGTCTCATAGCAAAGGGTCTGAATACTTGTGTAAATAAGTTATTTCTGTTTTATTTATTTTTTATCAAATTTGCAAAAAAATCTGAAACCTGTTTTCAGTTTGTCATTATGGAGTATTGTGTGGAGATTAATGAGGAAAAACATTGATTTAATCCATTTAAGAATAATTATTGAAAACAAATAACTTTGAACAATGAGCAATTGTTGTCTCATACATCGTTACAGTTGTTGTTTAGCTAACTAGCGAATGTTAGTCATATTAAAATAGACATGACATCAGTCAAAATACCTCAAAAAAAGACATGGTATCAATAACAAGATACAATGAGCTGGAACGAGCCACCTACGATTCCCCAAAAGCCAGCATCTTGTCATTGTTGTTAGCTATCTGACCGTTCAGAATCATAACAACACACACATTCCGGCCACATCGATGTATGCTCATATTTTTCGTGACGTTGTCAGCCAACCCGCCTAAAGACCAAATGTCCCCTCCCCTCCCGAAATTCAGAATATGCCATCACCTGCCAAATCATGATTTGTCAAAATGACCAGTGACAAATCTGAGCACCCAAACAAAGTTTCTTGTTAGGCGTCGCATCTCTGTCTGTTGACAGATGCTGCGATACCAGTTATGTGACTACACAGATTTTAACATCACCTGGATTATCTAGTATTGATTAAATCCAATCAAGCCTAGCACATCCACATTAGATGTACAGTACTTTCATGGAATCGTGCAGCAATGATATCACTGCGATGCATGTGAATGTTGATTCCTGAAACAATGATGGATTGGCCACAGTTAACAGAGAGAGCATTCACATCAGTGTAAAGTTTGGTTTTGTCATCTGTTGGTTGTGGGTTATCTTGGCAGGGGTTACAGAAATGAGTGATTGTCAGAGGGTAGAGAGGGGGGCTGGATCAGACCAGTGGTGCAGAGATACAATTACTCCTGGTTCTCCTCAGTGTGTTAGCCATCTGCTTCTGGAACACTGTTGTTCCACTCTGACAGTTAGCAGAGAGTCAGGATGAGTGTCTGAGGGAGTGACTGATTGAAGAAGTGATGGGTGTGTAATTGCTTATGGCGCTCAGAGATATGTTGGCTCAACTTGTCTGTCTATGCTGGGCTTTTTATGGTACTTTGAGAGATTGGGATAGTTTGGCAGTGTGTGTGTGTGTGTGTGTGTGTGTGTGTGTGTGTGTGTGTGTGTGTGTGTGTGTGTGTGTGCATATCTGTGAATGTGCACATTACTTATTTTCCTGTATGCATTCATAGCTGCTTCTGTGAACAGATATGGTGTCTTCCTTGTAGGCTTGGGCGTATACCGGGATATTTGGAAATAGCCACAGGATGGTTTTTCAATACAATTAAAACATTTTTTTTTTTACAAATGTGAGAATGTATAGCTATATTTAAGTAAATACCTGCTTACTGGCGTTTGTTTACAAGCACACAATGACAAGAGAACGGAATATTGTGAGTCACTCACTGTTGCATCTAGGTGATTTAGTTACAGTATGGAATTCACATCTAAATGTTTGTCAGCTAGATATCTTATAACTATTAAGTTAACTGTCAAAAAATGTGCTAAATGCTCTGCAGTTGTGCATGTGGTTTGCTAATTTAGTAGCTAGGTAGCTATCTAGCTAAGTGGTTGGCTTCTTCCAAAATCAAGTTTAGCTTGGTAACAGCAGAGAATCCCCTCCTGGATCAAGAGCCTTGTTGTCTAATATTTGTATTGTGCATGCAGCAAACTGTGGTTAGCATTTTTATATTACTTTTATAACTTTATGAGCTCGGATGTCTGTCCTGTCAGAGACTGTATAAAAAGTTTGCAATGCACTCCTTAGCGTTTGGGATCACACTAGCGCCCTGTGTTCAGTAGTGGTATTACAGGATATACCGGTATGGCACACGTCGATATGACAATCTGGATACCGCCCAAGCCTACTTACTTACTATGTCTCTTTGCCCTAAAAGCACATACCTGTATACTCTTTCCAATACTGCCCAGTTTTCCTCTCCTTCACCGTAGTGGTCTTCACAGGTCCAAAAGACCAGAAATTCCAAGATCCGACCCGGGATCCAAGGGGGTCAAGGTCCTAAATTCTGACTTTTGTCTTGGACCTGGGTCAGGTCTGATATAATTGCCACGTGTCTCGAGTACGTGCAATTAATATGTATTTACCGACTGGACCCGATTTGGACCGGTCTTCTGTTAATTTACTGTTTGTGTGATGATCTGTGCTAGCCAGTTGCAACTCAATAAAAGTTCTAGCTTATGTCCAGCTGAAACTGGTTCCAGCTGCTCACCTCACGTGTGCCTGCTGCTGAAGAGAGAGGGAGAACGAGTAAAAGGAGCCTTGACCTAGGCTACTGACCTAGGCTACTGACCTAGGCTACTGTTGATTGCAAAGATGGAGTTATTTTTCATTGAAGTAAAAAGAAAGTTAGAGGAGAAAGAGTATAATGAAAACAAGCTGACAAGGGGAATGTCTTCGGGGACAAGTTTTGAATATTGTAGTGGACAAATATGAGAAGAAAGTTGGCACGGCCAAATGGACTGTGTGCAACTCGCTATTCAGGTTTGATGCAATTTTCTACCTTTTATTTATTATCAATTGTTTAGTTATTATTATTGTAAATCATCATTTTACATTTACATTTTAGTCATTTAGCAGACGCTCTTATCCAGAGCGACTTACAGTTAGTTAGCATTATTATTATTATTATTATTATTATTATTATTGTTGTAGGCCTATTTAATAATCTAAATCCGTTCTTTAAATATAAGTCAATTTTGGTAATACCTACAATATTCAGTGTCCAAATCATTAGTAACACCTACCTAATATTGAGTTGCACCCCCTTCTGCCATCAGAACAGCCTCAATTCGTCAAGTGTTCATCTACACTAGGTGCCTTCAATCGAGGATTATACCTTTTACCTGGTCAGTCTGTCATGTAAACAGCAGATGTTCCTAATGTTTGTACTCTCGGTGTAAGCCTGTTTTAAAACTTTTTTGAACGTCTCATTCTGTTGAGCCATTTTTGTTGGCCAAATTAGGTTCCAGCTGTGTATGCCGCAATATAATAGAATTACCTTTAGGCCAACTATGCTACTCACACTCAAACCATGAAAAGGAAAAACCAAAGAGGGCAAGATGCAAAACTTTATTTAATGCTGAAATATAATAACCTGTTCGTATTTTCCCTTTTACTTTTGATATTACCCTAAAAAAGTTAAGCAACTTTTGCAAAGGTTTGGAATGGTATTGCTATTATTAGGCTTAGCTACTGCAGGCCTATGAAGGCACTCCCAAGTGACACCGACATTTGAACTTGAGGTGAGGAAGAATGTTTAAGGCTTTCCAGAGTTACTCCTTTAATCTAATAATATAATGCATATCTTTATTGAAAGTATTCTGATCGAAGATTAACTAATTAACCTCCTGAATGCCTCTATCTGTATAGGTTACTACTGCTATCTGACGAGTATAAAGAAATCCATGTCGATGTCAGGAACATGGCACCGGCATATCTCTATCTTTCTCTCTGTCTCTCTAGGGCTAGGCCTAAGCTTCTCTCCCTTAATATGTATTTTTTATATATATATTAATATCATGCAGTGGACTCCTAGGCCTATGCATGCAATGTTCTGATGCATTTAGTGCTAAAATCTCTGACAGATAAACCGCAAGGTAGACATTTTATTGTTTTACGAAAGTAAAAAAACAATAAAACAAAAGACTGTAAACTTTTGAATATAATACACAAAATTTGAAATGCGTTTTTTTTTATACATTGGATTAAAGTAGCGACTCGGAGCTAGAAAATTGTTTATCATACACTGTGGTTGTGGAAAAATGGGAAAGTAATTCTGCTTTGAACGTTTTTGAGAAAATGACCCTTGAATGTTTTGGTACACCTACTGGAGAGATCTTCTTTGTTTACACCCATTCAGTATTGTTCACACCCTCTTAATGTCAGACCCTGATCTGTCTCACCTGTCTTTGTGATTGTCTCTACGACCCTCCATTTGTCGCCCATCTTCCCCTTCATCCCCAGTGTATTTATCCCTGTGTTCTGTGTTTGTCTGTTGCCAGTTTGTTTTGTTTCGTCAAGCCTCCCAGCGTTTTTCCCTCTGCTCCTGTTTCTCTATATTTCCTGTTTTCTAGTTTTCCCAGGTTTGACCATCCTGCCCTGACCCTGAGCCTGCCTGCCGTCCTGTACCTTGGCCCCGTCTATCTGGATTACTGACCTCTGCCTGCCCCTGACCTGTCTTTTGCCTGCCCCTGTTGGTTTAATAAACTGTTGTTACTCCGACGTTGTCTGCGACTTGGTCTTACCTGAAACGGTGATACTTAAGCCTTAGCCCCATCCATCTCTTTAAGGATTCACATATGAGGGCCATGTGCTAAACAGAGTGAGTAGTGTAGTAAACAACCAAAGATTTCAAGACTAAAAGTGGTAAAAGTAGTAGCCTACAATAAGGAAAAACTCCAGGTAAAAATACACTTTATCCTTGGCCTATATCCTAATATGACTTTGATGCAGGTCATGTGTTCTGGATGGGTGGATGGGTCACTATTGTCTAGACATGTGCACATGTTCATGAAATACAATAGATGGCCGTAATCACCCCCAATCATCTGACAAAGTGGAGTCTTTTGTTTAGACATGTAGCTAGCCACATTTCCTGTGAAGTAGTGACGTGCGACATACACCTAGTTTCCTGAAACAAGTCACATATCGGTTTGGGTGTGATCCATAACTGGGAATTGTTAGTTTTTGTGTAACTGAGGAAAAACATGGTTCTCCCACTTGCTAGCTTTCTCTCACCCCCCCCCCCCCCCCCCCTCACTTTCTCACTCGATGTCCCACTCTCTCTCTCTCTCATTCTTTCCCTCACACTCTTTCTCTCCCCCTCATTCCCTTTTTCGTTCTCTCGTTCCCTCTCCCCAACCTGCTGGTTTTGTGGGCCTAAAATACCGCTACTGGAGGACTGACTCATTCTGACACTCTCAGTTAGTGGAGAATTGTGTGTGTGTGTGTGTGTCCTACTGTGTGTGTTGTTGAATGGTACTCTTTGTGTTAACACCAGCAGCAAAGAGGACCTGCCATGTACAGTCATGTGAGCTCGACTGTACATGAAATGCATTTTGGGTTAGACACCTACTTATGCACTATATGTAATTTGTGACGCACTGTCTCACACACTCACATACAACATATGGTTTGGTTGGCACATGTAAATACACACACCCTCGCAGTATAAAAATGCACACGTCGGTAATTTCTCCGATTTCTCTCACACATCAACACCATAACACACACACTCCACACCAACCACGAAGACACAGGTACTGGGTGAAGGCTTAGTAATGTTATCCTGTGCGTTGGTTTGCGAGTCCTGCGAGGGACAGTGACATCTTAGACGAGTCTAGACATGCCTGTGCCAGAGGTATTTATATCACCCTGTCTCCTGTGTGTAATCAACTGTTGTGGACGTTGTGTGTAGTCAACCGTTGTGGGCGCGCTCAGCCATTGTCATCCCCATGCTCGTACAACCTAGTTGACTCTGCGCCAGCTTAGAAACAGTGCAACTGAGCCAAAATGGATACCATTGTATCATCTTGACTCAAAGCCAACATAGACTAGAGAAACAGAGCCTAAATGGATGCCATACTCGTATAACCCCATTGACTCGGAGCCAGGCTAGACGCAGTGCGAGGGAGACTTCGTCATCCTCATCCACCTAAAACCACAAGAAACTTTCAGTACAATCATGACTGACCTAAAGTGACACTGCTAAACTTTAAGCCCCAACAAGTACTCTATGTTGTGACATGCTGAGCCAAAATGGCTTCTCCACTGACATCTCCAGTGGCTTAGTACCAACTTGCTGATTGCAACAGCAATTGTAAGACATTCTCTCTGTGCATCAGCTGAGAGCAGGCACAACATAGACCCGCCAGTCTCTACAAGAGTGATTAATTTATCAAGGGGCAAACTGTTAAACAGTTAAGTTGATTTATAGTTGTGATATGTAGATCTACAGCGCACACTAGCAAGCTAGCCAACTCCCCCAATGCATGTGAAAAAGCAGTCTGTCTCAATCACAAGTAGATGTGTTACTCTGAATTACAGAAACACCTGAAACCCCAGCCATTTCACATCATTATCTCCCTTAGCCAGTATTGTGTTTTCAGCGTGTACTTCTCCAATTAATTCCTCTGCTTACATGTGTAACTGAGAGCTACCTCAACCCGAAATGGCCGAATTCCAAGTCCACTGCCACTCATATGACTCCCTTAGATGGAGTTTATTTTCCTCATATTCTGGGCTCGCAGACGCAATCTATCGCCCTTCAAGCTGTCAGTGGGATAATGTAGGCGCTAAGAGGAGCATGGCCGGATTGCTCTGTGTTAGAGGTGAGAGAGAAAAGCGCTCTTCTCTTTAGCCGGCGCGAGACGACAGGTACGTTAATGACACCTCGGGCACTCACGAGCATAATAAGGTCTGAGTCACTGACAGCTCATCCCGCACTCTCTAAATGGGAGAAAGAGAGGGAAAGATGAAGGGGGAAGGGAGACGAAAGAGGGATAGTGGAACAATGCAAAACTAGGGCGGGGGGAGGGAGAGCGAAATTGGGAGAGAGGGGTAAAGAGGGCAGTAAGGAGGTGGAGAAAGAAAGAGGCCTAGGATAGTAAACCTGAGGGAAGGAAGTGAGAGAGAAAGGGGAGTCGTAAGAATGAGATGGGGGAGAGGTTTAAAAGAGAGTGACAGAAAGAGAAAGACAGGCAGAGGCAAACCGATAATGATAGAAAGAGCGGGTGAAACTGGCATTCCTTCTTACCTACTCCTGCTAATCACACTGAGCTGCCACAAAAGGAGAGCAGCATCCTGGTTGAAACCACTCATGGGAGCTCTCACCCTGAGGCCACAATATCCTGTGGGATTGAGGAGGTAGTTAGCCGCTGTCTCTGTAGGCCACTGGAGCTGTTGGTCTCACCACCACGAAAACCTGACCCTTGACACTGCAATATACCTTCGAGGCATATATAGGCTTTCTTACAGTATGTGCTCTGAAAAGACACTGCACTTGTCGAATGGAGTGGGATACAATGGAATTGGATGAGGCGGAGTAGCCTACTGTATGGAATGGAATGTTATTGAATATGCCTGTATCCAATGAGATAATTATTGTGATACCTATAGTGTACACAAATATGTATGGTAATGTACGTGTTTGAGCCATAGAACAGTGTTTGCTCATGCAATGAACAGAGGACAACCGTGTGCACTGTACACCGTTTGTGACCCATCCATCTTTTCTAGATACACTGTCTTATTTGGTGCTGCAATGACTGCAGTTGCGACAGTTTTAATGGCGATTTTACGACTGCATCGTCTATCGATGATGTTTCACAGTCAAACGATGGTTTAGCATATGGACTTGACTGCACCGCCAAAGTCTGGCAGCGCACAACAGGGCAGCTCAGTGAGCACTCAGCAGGATGACATGCCCAAAGGCCTATTCCCTAATTGCCATAGCCAAAAGTGTCAATACATACGGTACCAGTCAAACGTTTGAACACCTACTCATTCAAGGGGTGGCTGTCATCAAGGCAAAGGGTGGCTACATTGAAGAATCTCAAATATAAAATCTATTTTCATTTGTTTAACACTTTTTTTTGGTTACCACATTGTTCCATATGTGTTATTTGATGTGTTTTGATGTCTTCACTTTTATTCTACAATGTAGAAAATAGTACAAAATAAAGAAAAACCCTTGAATGAGTAGGTGTGTCCAAACAGGTACTGTATGTGGTGGTTAGACTATTAACAAAATGCAAAAGGACCATGTAGATTGTAGAAAGTGCGGAGAGCACAGCGGACGCACGGTTGTCTGTCTTATTGTTTTAAAACATTAAATTCCCTTTTTCTCTCTTTAATCCCCATTCTAATTGAATGTGACTACTCTTTCATGATCAACGTATGATTGTGGGTAGATGGTACTCTTTGTGTTAACACCATCAGCAAAGAGGACCTGCCATGTACAGTCATGTGAGCTCGACTGTACATGAAATGCATTTTGGGTTAGACACCTGCTTATGCACTATATGTAATTTGTGACGCACTGTCTCACACACCCACACACAACATATGGTTTGGTTGGCACATGTAAATTCACACACCCTCGCAGTATAAAAATGCACACGTCGGTAATTTCTCCGATTTCTCTCAGACATCAAGACCATAACACACACACACACACACACTCCACACCAACCATGAAGACACAGGTACTGGGTTAAGGCTTAGTAATGTTATCCTGTGCGTTGGTTTGCGAGTCCTGCGAGGGACAGTGACATCTTAGACGAGTCTAGACATGCCTTTGCCAGAGGTATTTATATCACCCTGTCTCCTGTGTGTAATCAGCTGTTGTGGGCATTTGTGTGTAGTCAACATTAATTTCCATTTTTCTCACTTTAACCATTAAAATTAATATATAGGCCTAAATAAAAACTTAGTGTAGTAATAATGAGAGAGAACAAACAATTGCAAGATAAACTAGTCGGAATAGGAAGTTTAAACAAACCTGATACATTTCAGCTTTACTTGACCTAAGTGTAGGCAAAATAAATTGTGCCGTTGGAAAATCCCTTCTTGCAAACCAAACAGCTAATAATATAGGCCTATACATAGGCTACTGTCAATAAAAAGTTAAACTAATATTTTTTAATATTGTCAAAATGTTTTTAATGACCTTGAATTGCGCAACTGGCAATAGGGCATAAACTCACGCAGCAGCACTTTCAATAAGCATGAACTAAAAATAGATGAATGATGAGTCAGTGTCGGAGTTGTCTCACAAAAACTTTATTTTGAGTAGCTTACAAATTGTACATTTTATATAAAAGTCAACAACAATCAGATAAAACAAATGATTAGTTAGCCTAAAATCAAATAGGCCTATTATCCTTAGGCTATGCCTTTTTGTAAAACCAAATAATGATTTATAACAAGGAACACCAGCATGTTCACCCCCAGATTAGCGAACTCATCAGGATGACGGAGGTTTGTAGTTTGTCCATCCTCTGCCCTGATAATCTTTTTGCATATTCTGCCAAACAGGCGAAGACGTGCTTTTCTTTCCCACCAAGTCAGCCATATTTGTTTTTCTGATTTAGATAAGCAGGCTATACTATAGTTGCTAAGTGAAATCCTGTCACTTTTTTACAGTCTGAAACTGTCAGAAAGTAGCCTAAAGGAATAAAGAATGTTGCAAATGCGCTAACCCAGATGATCCAGATAGAATAACAATAGATTACACTTGATGCGGCTGTAATATACGTTTTTTTATAGGTAGACTAATATAGCTGTTATCAGATTATTTTTTATGGACAAGAGAAACATAGGCCAACCAATTAGAAAATCATTCTGCAGCCTATACTAGATTCAAAATAACTAGGCCTAACAATGTTTTGTTTTCAACAATGATTTAATGAGATTTTGTGGCTTTTGTAACCAAATAAGAAGCATGACATTATGCACCAAATCATACCTCTGGTACAACCAATGTGTCCTTTTATATTGAGTTCAATTGACCCCGCCATGCGTAACTTCCCCTACTCGAAGAAGAAAATGGACGATACAATCGTATATCAACGATGTTTGGACAGGACGATGTGTCTTTCCAGACATCGCCCAACCCTAATGGCTTCTATAAATAGATGTTTTTAGACGGCCAGTGTCAGGTTATGTTTAGTGTGTGCTAAAGCTTTTTATGCGGGTCTGTGAGGAACGTGACTTTTGTGTACTAGTTTTTAAATGTGTTTGCATACGTGCGTCTTTGTGTGTGTGTGTGTGTGTGTGTGCGCAAATCCACTGCAACACATTAGGGGGAAGGAGACGTGTGTATGTGTGACAGGCCAGACCCCTGGGGACCCTGAGACAAGCACTCTATATGTAGAAACACACCCCTCCTAACGTCCACACTACTCTACCTCCTCTACTGGCTCTGGATCCCTGCTGGCCATACCATCACCCACACAGTTCTCAATCTCCTCGCTCGCTCCTTGTTTGTCTTTCTAACAAAGCAACGAAACATTGTGTTTTTATAGTAAACCTATTGTTATGGGTATGACTGTGTTATTGTCTGTGTGTGTATGATTCTGTTTGTGTCTGTATACATGTGATACATGGGTCTATTTTTGAGGGAGTCAGACAGTAGTATGAATGGTATTTTATTTCTCACCATAGCAACAACAACATTCTCAAAGCGGGTTTGAGTAGTCTGGACTGTCTCGATAACTGAAATAGCATGCATTAGACACAACACAATGTGGAATAAGTCAAGTGCATCCAGTGACCAGCCTCTTTCCTGAACCTGAGAAGTATTATGATTCAAAGTCTGAATATTGACAGATATTTTTAGCAGAGGTTCAAAGTGCTTCTGTCTTGTCAATAGATCAATGATGATCCCATTCATTTTCTGTTCTCAAACAGCGGCGACGTTCAAGTTCAAACAGATTGTCTCTCCTTTTTGCCATGGTTGAAAATTCCTGTGTGCAGTCTCCTCTCTACCGCAAATATGTGTAGGAGTCAAATTGGGCTAAGAGCAATGAGGGCACATAATTTAGACTGGCTTCAGCCCGCCACGATATTCTGGATCCAGTGTTATTAATTCCAGCTATGTGCCCGCCCCTCCTCACTCCCCCTCCCCTTCTCCCTCAACCAACACACAATTGTTTTCTCTTGAATCCCAATGTGATGAGGCTTTACATGAAGTGTTACCAAACTCTCCCTCAATCCACTTTCTTCCCTGGGTTGTATTCAACACTGCTACACTGTAGCAAAACTTTTCTTATTTGGACAAGTTCAGGTAGTCCCTCCCTGTTTCAGTCTGTTCCGTTTAGTACCTAATGAATACCTAGCTGGCTCTAGTTAGAATGTCACCATTGTGAACAGTCCCCCCCCCCCCTCCTTCCCCTCCCTCTCTATTTGTTCAAGGTGGAGCTGGTTAAATTGGTTGGTATTTAAGTGGCCCTCCAGACCTGGCCTTCGTCTTAAATGGCTGCTTTGTGTCGTGTGCTTTGCTAAGGGAGGGAAGGGGGGGGGCAGCTCCCTGTATTCCACAATTTCACCCATTCACCAAGGGTAACTGTCACCTGAGCTGTTACCCCTCAATTTGGTCTTGGATGGGGAGAGGGATGGAGTAAAAGAGTGAGGGGTGAGGTTTCCGCTTGTCACTGATATAAGGACAGGTTTTGCATTTTTCCTAATGGTTAATTTTTGTCGATGGGAACTTCTATCCTGAGGGAGGAAAGAGAGAGAGAGGTAGGGAGAGAGAGAGGTGTGAGAGAGAGAGCGCGAAAGTGTCAGTCTGCAAAAACCTCTTGAAAACGCTCTGAAATCTGGTTGCCATCTCGACCATTGAGCGTCCTGTCCGTCAAATGTAGGTTCCCACGGAAACAATGACTTCCCTGTCCTCCAGCCTCGCCCTTGAAATAGCTTCTGTCTGAGAAGTTTGTGCATGCTGCCAGAGAGAGAAATGCTTGTCTTTTAGGAGTGTGTGTTTGTAAATCTGACTGTGTATACATTTCATCAATGTTTTACCTCAAGTGTTCTCTCATACTCCCTTAAAAAAGCGTCAATAGTACTGGGTGTGCATTTTTAGACGCTGTAGCCAGTATACACTTCCTCAAAATAGTCAGAATTAATCTAAGATAACTCAAGAAATCTGTCATTAATTTAGAATTTTTGGGCGCTGAAAAAAAAAAAACTCCAAAACAAACAAACGTCACAAAATGTTGTCATAATAGATGTACAAACTCTACTGAATTGTTTCGGCTGGGAAGCATGCGGACACATTTACCCTACCCCCATGGGTAAATACACTACATGACCAAGAGTATGTGGACACCTGCTCATCGAACATCTCATTCCAAAATGAGAGTTGGTCCCCCCTTCTCTGCTATAACAGCCTCCACACTTCTGGGAAGGCTTTCCACTAGATGTTGGAACATTGCTACGGGGACTAACTTCCCTTCAGCCACAAGAGCATGAGTGAGGTCGGGCACTTGTTGGAAAGGTGGCATCTTGTGACAGTGCCACATTAGAAGTCACTGATCTCTTCAGTAAAGCCATTGTCTGCCTGTGTGTGTGTGTTCCGTTGCCCCTAACAAGCCATTGACAGCGGAACATCTGGTTCTTTTAAATTGTTAAATTGTTTGAATTAAGGAAGTCGTTAGTGAGATTAATAAGTGCAGGGAGGCCAGATGGAGAGAGAAAGGAGGGCCTCTGTAGCGGACAGATGCAAGCCCACCTACAGAGAGAGAACATACACACAATTATCTATGTTGACATTGCCGCACAAGCTCACAAACACATACAGGACACCATTGTACATATACACTCATACTGTGAATACATAGAACGTATGAGTGAGTATGACAGATAGATAGATAGATATATAGATAGATAGATAGATAGATAGATATATAGATATATAGATAGATAGACATCCTATCTATCTATCTATCTATCTATCTATCTATCTATCTATCTATCTATCTATCTATCTATCTATCTATCTATCTATCTATCTATCTATCTATCTATCTATCTATCTATCTATCTATCTATCTATCTATCTATCTATCTATCTATCTATCTATCTATCTATCTATCTGCCACACACAAACATGACTATCTGCCAAACACACACACACACACCAGAGAACCTACAACCTTTTGAATGAAGGTACAGTGGTGGTGTTGTTGAAGGAGAGAGCTTGGAGCTCTGATCTCCATATACCCTAGGTGATCCTGGCACACTGGACACAACATATACCAGTCCTCTGGCCAGCCACACAGTCGGGGTGATGTGTGTGTGTGTGTGTGTGTATTAGTGGAGCTGCAAAAGTTCATACACTCACTCACTCTGTCTCTCTCTTTCTCTCTCTCTCTCTTGCTCTCTGCGTCTCTCTCTCTCTCTCGCTCTCTTTCTCTCTCTCTGTGTGTCTCTGTGTCTGTCTCACTTATTGAAAATAAAAAAGTGTGGTAACAGCAGGGGTGAAAGTAAGATGGTCTGCCACAGCATCCTGGTAAAATAAATAGGGGGGGTACACCGTACCGGTAAAACGTGAGCCTATCACAATAATTAACACAAAATGACAATAAAACTATAGGCTATTACACCATTATTTACATTACCGCATGTCAGCCGCAAGAAAAATGAGCGAATTGACATGAAACTGCGAGATGAGTGGCCGAGACTGTGAGACGCGTGCGGACAGCTGTGGATGCATCAATTCAAACTGTGGATGCATCAATTCAAACTCAGAATGTCATTAGATTACACATTTGTAATGAGAATTTCCATTCATCAAATTGTGGGTGCACAGTACAATGTTTGGATGCTGGACTTATTTTGTGAGTGGACCAACTTGCGCGGACAGCCTACAGGAGCGCCTTTTGAATTGATTGTTTGACAACATAATGACTGGCAGATCTTATTGCCTTTGCTCTACAACCAAGACTAGAAAACCACTCACACTAGATTGTGTTTGTCAGGCTTCTGTTGCGTATCTGACAACACCAAATAAGGAGAAAAGAGTGCCGTGGCAGACCAGCTTATCAGCAAAGATCCTGAACAGCAGAGTACAGAGGAGAGAGTGAAGCAAATTGCCATTCCAAATTTTTTTATCATAATTTTCTAGGGGCCTATATGTTCTCAGAATTAGAAAGAGCCTTATTCAGAATGTCTAACTGTGTCCTTTGCTCTGTGTACTGAGAAAAATACTGTCAGCTACGTTACTGTCTTGGGCCCTCTTGTTCAGTTCTATTCCTTTCCATTCAATTCAATATGTTATTTTAGATTGCCAAAATCAATTCATTGTTCGATTAGCTGGAACAGAAATGAAGCAGAGATATCTTCAATAGAACACTGCAACTGTCATATAAAAGCATGTATGTCCCTCCTTCCCCGTTACAGTACATACAGTAGCACCACGTCTTTCAAACCCACCTCATGATAAATGGTGTCTTATCAACACGTTCCTCTCTCACACTACTGTCCTCTGTCAGCAGCATGATAGATGTGTGTGAACAGCCTCAGCTCCTCTGCAGTAGTTATATCATTATGGGGATTTGCTCTCCCAGGCTTCGAGGAGAGGTTGGGATGGGTGGGGGCGTGGAAATGGCCAGTCTGGCCACCGCAGCACTCTGGGTTCAATCTGCATCGACCGTCTAGAATCTGTGGTCATCCGCAGTCCCCGGCTGGGTCAAGTGGTTCTGAGCTCTGACAAACCACAAGATGTTAACCCTGACCCCATCATCCGGGAGCAGGCTCCCCACCAGACTGCTGCCGTTGTCTCTCAGCTCTTTTCTTTTTTCTCTTGCTCTCTTTGTCATACATGTTTTTTTCTGTATCTGTCTCTCACTTGCTTGTTTTCTCTCTCTATCAGTCAATTGCTTTTTCTCGCTCTTTCTCTCACTTACTCGTCTTCTGTCTGTCTGTCTGTCTGTTTGTGGGTTATGCCTTCTCCACTTCTCGATTCTCCCTTCCCCTCTGCCTCTCACTACTCGTTCTCTCGCTCTCGCTCTCTCTCAATTGTTTTCTGCCTCTCACTCTCTTTTACAGTGGCCGCCTCTTGCCGTTCTCCCTTCTCTCTTTCTCTGTCACCGTTTCTCCTATTTTCTCTCCTTCTCTCACCTCCCTCTTGGTGCCCTAAGCATTCTCCCGCACCTGTCTGTTCTCCCTTCTCTTCACTTTTTCTTCTATTTTCATCCATGGCAATTTATTTATCTACTGCAGATGGTATTCAAACTTTTTCAGCAGGGACCCCATTTTTTCCGCCCAAATTTCTGAATGAGAATGGTTGTCTTATTGGTTTTTCATTCCGTAGTGTTGAACCTTGCCTTGTCCTATCCTCTACATTGTGCAGTAGCTGAAAGCAGGTCGTGTTCCTTTAGAGGAGGGGTTAAAGTAGAACTAACAACATTAAATCAAACACCTCTTTTTTTCTTTTCTGACAAGTGAACACTTCGATATAGTCATTTTCACGTTTTCATAAATTCATGGAATGTTTGGGAATTACCTATAGTACGGCATTTGTGATAGTTCGATATCAATATAGAGTGGGAAAGCAATTAATAAACACTGCAGTAAATAAAACCTAATAAAAACATTTGGACCAGGACCGGAGTCTACACCATAGCTCTGATTGGCTATGGCCAAAGTAGGCATATATGCCATTTGCAACACGGGCCTGCCATCATTCACTTAGAACTGGACTGTGTGTTTACTGGCAGTAGCCGGACTTTAGATCAGTAGAATGCTTTCACCAAAAGCCACAAAATACACCTGAATGTACTTCTGCAAATATGTCCTCTAACATTTTGGAACTTCACAGTCCTATTGATCAAACATCCATGAAAAAGGAAGGCTCTCTCTCCCTCAGTTGCCTATGTACATCAACAATAACAAGATCAACAACTAATGCTAGCCAGAGCGAGATAAGCCAAAATCGAACAAGGAAACATTACATAGACCCTCTCAAACTTTAAGCTAGTTGGCCGTAAAAATTGCACTGAAACGATGGGGAATAGTAGCCTGCTCGTCCTTCTGCAGCTTGCCTGCCAATACATGCTTGTCACAACTCCGTTTTGACAACTGAATGGGAACTTGCCTGCCTGCCCATTTCATTGATGCCAAATACATTTGATTGACAACTAAGAGAGATGCTAACTGTGTAAGTCGTTCAAGTTCACAATACATGTTTTGTCATACCCGTAGTATACGGTCAGATATACCACGGTGGTCAGCCAATCAGCATTCATGGCTTGAAACACCCAGTTTATAATTATGTGTATAGGATGCTGTATATAGCATTTTAACATATTAAAACTAAACAAGAGATAAATAATATTATACCAGCCTTTGCTGCTATGCTTGCAGATGTGCATAATATGCTGGGACCCTAATCAAAAAGCATGTTTTTTGCACTGCATGGATCACCTGTGCGGTTGAATGCAGCATTGCTGTATTGTGCACTAAAAAGGTATCGTAGTGGAGTAGCCAGCCTAGGCTACTGCTCAAATGTTGCTGCAATAGGCCTACATGTTTCCCTTGCATGGTGATTTGTTGCAGGTTTAGTTTTTTGGTTATTCATTGTCAACCGAAGTCAGACTAACATTTTAGTAGCCTAGCTAGGACTGTGACATATCTGTACTTTTACCCTCCGCTGCGTGCTGTATATGGACACACGAAAGCAGCTAAATATAAGTTGAATTTACCCATGCGAATGCATCAGGCTGTAATATCATAAAGTAGATTACTCAACTGTTGACTCATTTATACTTGCTTGTGTTCCTATTCGACCCGCGGGCCTTGTGTTTCCCTTCACTGGAACGAAGGAGCCTAGATCGAAACATGTAAAACAGCCCCAGACCATTATTCCTCCTCCATCAAATTTTATAGTTGGCACTATGCAAATCAAATAAAATGTTTTTGGTCACATACACGTGTTTAGCAGATGTTATTGCGTGTGTAGCGAAATGCTTGTGCTTCTAGCTCCGACAGTGCAGTAATATCTAAGAATATATACAGTGGGGAGAACAAGTATTTGATACACTGCCGATTTTGCAGGTTTTCCCACTTACAAAGCATGTAGAAGTCTGTCATTTTTATCATAGGTACTCTTCAACTGTGAGTGACAGAATCTAAAACAAAAATCCAGAAAATCACATTGTATGATTTTTAAGTAATTAATTTGCATTTTATTGCATGACATAAGTATTTGATACATCAGAAAAGCAGAACTTAATATTTGGTACAGAAACCTTTGTTTGCAATTACAGAGATCATACATTTCCTGTAGTTCTTGACCAGGTTTGCACACACTGCAGCAGGGATTTTGGCCCACTCCTCCATCCAGATCCTTCAGGTTTCGGGGCTGTCACTGGGCAATACGGACTTTCAGCTCCCTCCAAAGATTTTCTATTGGGTTCAGGTCTGGAGACTGGCTAGGCCACTCCAGGACCTTGAGATGCTTCTTACGGAGCCACTCCTTAGTTGCCCTGGCTGTGTGTTTCAGGTCGTTGTCATGCTGGAAGAGCCAGCCACGACCCATCTTCAATGCTCTTACTGAGGGAAGGAGGTTGTTGGCCAAGATCTCGCGATACAATGCCCCATCCATCCTCCCCTCAATACGGTGCAGTCGTCCTGTCCCCTTTGCAGAAAAGCATCCCCAAAGAATGATGTTTCCACCTCCATGCTTCACGGTTGGGATGGTGTTCTTGGGGTTGTACTCATCCTTCTTCTTCCTCCAAACACGGCGAGTGGAGTTTAGACCAAAAAGCTCTATTTTTGTCTCATCAGACCACATGACCTTCTCCCATTCCTCCTCTGGATCATCCAGATGGTCATTGGCAAACTTCAGACGGGCCTGGACATGCGCTGGCTTGAGAAGGGGGACCTTGCGTGCGCTGCATGATTTTAATCCATGACGGCGTAGTGTGTTACTAATGGTTTTCTTTGAGACTGTGGTCCCAGCTCTCTTCAGGTCATTGACCAGGTCCTGCCGTGTAGTTCTGGGCTGGTCCCTCACCTTCCTCATGATCATTGATGCCCCACGAGGTGAGATCTTGCATGGTGCCCCAGACCGAGGGAGATTGACCGTCATCTTGAACTTCTTCCATTTTCTAATAATTGCGCCAACAGTTGTTGCCTTCTCACCAAGCTGCTTGCCTATTGTCCTGTAGCCCATCCCAGCCTTGTGCAGGTCTACAATTTTATCCCTGATGTCCTTACACAGCTATCTGGTCTTGGCCATTGTGGAGAGGTTGGAGTTTGATTGAGTGTGTGGACAGGTGTATTTTATACAGGTAACGAGTTCAAACAGGTGCAGTTAATACAGGTAATGAGTGGAGAACAGGAGGTCTTCTTAAAGAAAAACTAACAGGTCTGTGAGAGCCGGAATTCTTACTGGTTGGTAGGTGATCAAATACTTATGTCATGCAATAAAATGCAAATTAATTATTTAAAAATCATACAATGTGATTTTCTGGATTTTGGTTTTAGATTCTGTCTCTCACAGTTGAAGTGTACCTATGATAAAAATTACAGACCTCTACATGCTTTGTATGTAAGAAAACCTGCAAAATCGGCAGTGTATCAAATACTTGTTCTCCCCACTGTACATATGGACGAGCGATGTCAGAGCGGCATGGACTAAGATACAGTAGAATAGTATAGAATACAGTATATACATATGAGATGAGTAATGCAAGCTATGTAAACATTATTAAAGTGACTAGTGTTCCAATCCTTAAAGTGGCCAGTGATTTCTAGTCTGTCTATAGGCAGCAGCTAGTGATGGTTGTTTAACAGTCTGATGGCCTTGAGATAGAAGCTGTTTTTCAGTCTCTCGGTCCAAGCTTTGATGCACCTGTACTGACCTCGCCTTCTGGATGATAACGGAGTGAACAGGCAGTGGCTCGGGTGGTTGATGTCCTTGATGATCCTTTTGGCCTTCCTGCTGTAGGTGTCATGGAGGTCGGGTAGTTTGCCCCCGGTAATGCGTTGGGCAGACTGCACCACCCTCTGGAGAGCCTTGCGGGCGGTGCAGTTGCCGTACCAGGCGGTGATACAGCCCGACAGGATGCTCTCAATTGTGCATCTGTATAAGTTTGTGAGGGTTTTAGGTGCCAAACCAAATTTATTCAGCCTCCTAAGGTTGAAGAGGCTCTGTTGTGCCTTCTTCACCACACTGTCTGTGTGGGTGGTCCATTTCAGTTTGTCAGTGATGTGTACGCCAAGGAACTTGAAGCTTTTCACCTTCTCCACTGCAGTCCCGTCTATATGGATAGAGGGGTGCACCCTCTGCTGTTTCCTGAAGTCCACGATCATCTCCTTTGTTTTTTGGGGGTAGGTAGCGATCTCCTGACATCCGCCAAACCTAGATTCGTCCGTCGGACTGCCAGCTGGTGAACTCCAGAGAACGCCTTTCCACTGCTCCAGAGTCCAATGGCGGCGAGCTTTATACCACTCCAGCCGACGCTTGGCATTGCGCATGGTGATCTTAGGCTTGTGTGCGGCTGCTCGTCCATGGAAACCCATTTCATGAAGCTCACGATGAACAGTTCTTGTCTTGCTTCCAGGGGCAGTTTGGAACTCTGTAGTGAGTGTTGCAACCCGAGGACAGGCGATTTTTACGCGCTACGTGTTTCAGCACTCGGCGGTCCCGTTCTGTGAGCTTGTGTGGCCTACCACTTTGCAGCTGAGCTGTTGTTGCTCTGAGACATTTTGACTTCAAAATAACAGCACTTACATTTGACCGGGGCAGCAGGGCAGAAATTTGGCGAACTAACTTGTTGGAAAGTTGTCATCCTATGACAGTGCCACATTGAAAGTCAATGAGCTATTCAGTACGTTTGTCTATGGCGATTGAATGGATGTGTGCTCGATTCTATACACCTGTCAGCAACAGCTGTGGCTGAAATGGCCAAATCCACAAATTTGAAGGGGTGACCACATACTTTTGGCCATATAGTTCATATTAATCATGCATTGAACTGCATCCATCTATTCTGCCAACAATTATTTACTGTACATCATGGAATTTTGAATCAAATAGAACGTATTTTTAAAACCGTTAAAAAAGTTGGTTTTGTAGCATAAACTGTGAATTTGATATTTTGGTTGTCTGTTTGTTTCATATCTGCAAAGTAGTTAATGCTGTCAGTTGCTCTGCAGGCATGAGATGTTAATATGACTCACTATGGGGCTGTCAACTTCCAAAGTTTACCCTTATTGTCTCCTACCTCACCTGGGGTATTTCAGTCTGTCCCTCTTTCTCCTCTCTTTTCCTCCATCCATCATTTACTGTTGACTGAGTGGTTTGCTCTGATGGCATGTTGTCAGATCCTCTGTAATGTCTATCTGCACTCTTATTGGTCCCATTGCCCCCTGGCTAAAGCTCTGCTTGGTTCCACTGGGTCTCCATAATGACTGTGTGTTGCCGTGGGTTGTAAGTTGTGGATGAGTCTGTCTGAGACCACTGTGCTGGTCTTAAAGTGCTGACATGATTTTCTTCTTAACAATTGTCCTGTGTATTTTATAGAAGACATTTAGGGATCTCAAGCATTTCACACACACAAACTAACACAACAAACCCTTACACAAGCCATTGCTGTCTAGCAGTTGACTAGCCGCATCAGGAAATAATGCAACACGAAGCTTGGAGATGTACTTGTTCTACTACTGTAGTTGTCTGGTCTTCCCTGGTGTCAGATGATGTCTGAAGGGAAGGATATGCCTCTGGTGAATCTACTGCATCTGTCAATCACTTTGATTGGTGCCTTAAAACTACTCTGTTGCTTCTGCCTTGACAAACAAGCCGAGCAGTATGGTTCCCTTTCAGCGCCCTCAGCTTCCCAACTGGAGATGTCTGCCGTGCGCACTGGTGTCAGCGGTGGGATTAGAGGAAAGCTAGGTGTCATTCAATGATAAGGCCAGACAGAAACAGGCATCGGCTTGACAATGATGGGCTATACCATGTGGACCCTCTCAGGAGGTGGGTTTGGAAGAAGCTGTATGGCAAACAAGAAGGAATGACCCACGGGGCGACAGCAAGCAGTCGGCGATAGTAGTACGCCAGTGCTCTTTTCAACATCCTGTGTGCTTTTCACCTCTGACTACAGGGCTCCTGTCCATTTGTTTGACAGGAAATGTCAGTTGGATGTATTTTTTATTTTTATAACAGCCAAGTAGAGAACGCGGCTCCAAATATTATCTTGCGGGAACTGCCATGCCTGTGCAGCTCGGCCCTCGTTTACGTTGCGTAATTTGTGCATATTTGGTTATGAGGACTCGCAGGTCCGCTGGAAGGTCCTGTTTGGAGAGCCTGACTTCAAAGGCCCCCCTGAGCACACACAGCCAACTCTGTTCAAACTCTGTTCAAACATTCTGGAGAGTTCACTTTCACTTTCACACTTGAGCCAAACAAGATTAAGGCTCCAGACAGATGGTTTTTGACTCATAAAAGCACTGCAAAAGCTCCTTTGTGAGCGGTTTGAGGTGTTGTATGAAATAACTCTCTCATTGTGTAAATACTGAATAAGTCCAAGGTTGGATAGACAGCCTTGATGCAAGTCTGTTTTGGTATTGCAGTATAGGGATTGCATCAACAGTGATTCAACAACAGACTGGCAGATAGCCATAGACCGATGATAAATAAACAAGCTATCAGAAACAAGACATAACTCAGACTCTTCAGAAAACACTTAACATACTGTTTATAACAACACCACATGGACAGACTTCATCACAACAGAATAACATGGAAAATGTATCAGTCCCTCATCATTGACTTAGTACTATCATTCCACTCTATAGTTTGGCATCCATATTAGTCATCAGCTTGGTCAGGGGTGCCTGATGTTTGTCAAAACCAAGTCTTGTGGCCTAATGTCCCAGTTTCTATGATGTTCTGGTCTGGCGATTGATCTCTCTCTCTCGTCTGTCTGTCTGTCTGTCTGTCTGTCTGTCTGTCTGTCTGTCTGTCTGTCTGTCTCTCTCTCTCTCTCTCGTCTGTCTGTCTGTCTCTGTCTCTCTCTCTCTCTCTCTCTCTCTCTCGTCTGTGTGTCTGTATGTCTGTCTGTCTCTCTCTCATCTGTCTGTCTCTCTCTTTCTCTGTCTGTCTGTGTCTGTATGTCTGTCTCTCTGTCTGTCTCTCTGTCTTTCTGTGTCTCTCTCTCTCTCTCTCTCTCTCTCTCTGTCTCTGTCTCTGTCTCTGTCTCTGTCTCTGTCTCTGTCTCTGTCTCTGTCTCTCTCTCTCTCTCTCTCTCTCTCTCTCTCTCTCTCTCTCTCTCTCTCTCTCTCCGTCAGTATCTGTGGTTCCCACCATAGATAAAGAGATTATGGGCCATAAACAGGGCTTAGGGCACGTTTAGGATCGACCTATAATGTTATTGCCCCAGCTAATGCGTGGTCCCTTGATCTGCAAAACAGTCAGAGGTGTTACACCTTCCAGTCAAGTAAAGAATACGGGTTGGACTGTGCTTTACTCTGGCTATACCTCCCTGGTGTTGACTGACTGAATGCAGTGAACCTTTGTTTGGCTGAGCAAATTAATCAGAATAGCCATTATTCTGGCGCAACATTCATGATATTCTTGATCTGATGAGTATATTGCCTTTATTTTATAGGTGCCATACTCCTGGCCTCTGCTTGTGTAGTATTGTCTGTTGGATGTGCCTCTTTCTATCACTTAACAGTGAATCTATTTGAGAATGAGAGAGAGAGAGCTCACGTCATGCATTCAAGACAGAATCATCACACTAGAGAGAATAAGGATTCCCTGCATCAACATCAATTCCCCTCATCCCTGATCCTTCATGTCTGTCAAGTTTGTATAAATGAAACTGCACCATAAAATCCTGCATGCACGCACACACACTTGCATGTGAAGCTTATTTGTTCTTCACGCATGGTCAGTCCACAGAGTCGGTGGAAACAGCGGCCCTGTCTGTCTCAGTCCCTCAGTCCCTGTGGTGAGGGCTTATGACAACGACATCCTGTCGAAAGGGAAGCCTAGTTACCTCCTCCGAGGCACAACAACCCATCTAAATGTACTGTCCCAGGGTATTCCCAACAAACTCTGTGACCTCAGGAAGTGAAACAGAATGGATCAAACTGCCTGCTCAAGCCTTTTTACACTTCATTTACCAGAATGTGTCTTAGAGGAAAACACCCACAAGTCATAATTAAGAAGAACAAACCCCCTTGATACAATACAGCAATGGATTTCTCCACAGATAAATGCCCGCAACAAGCAAATTGAGCTAACCCCTTTGAAACGAAACTGTGGTTCTATTTTCCTTTTAGCAATTGTCTGAGGTTGCATTCTTCTTATCTTCGTGCTGCATGGTTTGTTTAGTCTGTCTCTGAGGAGAGTACAAACAACAAACAACAAACAGGAAGTGGGCCTATAAGCCCGGACTTTTCTCCTTGTGGGAATTCTAGGAAACTGAGTTTGACCTCCTCCCCAATGTTTTTTCCCTCCCTGTCTCTCGTCTTTTATGTTCAATTAGCACCAATTATAGGCTTGGAACGTTTACATTACCACGCGCTGTAGATTAAATTCTAAATGGCGGACTAAATATGGATTGGGAAAGGCGTAACGCGTAAGCAATTGTTTACTACTTAATGAAAAGCGGTGGAAATAATCACAAACGAGAGGGGTCAAATATGAGCTAATGAATGGGAGGTATCCGTAAACACACATATTTCTTTTAAGGGCACATGATACACTTACGCTTTTATGGGAGTATTTGGGTTAATGGAATGTGTGGAGGAAGCCGGCAGCTAAATGCCCTTTGCAAAGACCTTTAGAGAGTCTGTAACTTCAGGAGAAGTCAGTTATTCTAGCTCAGTTTGTACAGTAACGTCAGGTCAGGTAGGTACAGTTGTTGAATTTGGAAAAAGAGATTTGCTTTATGTTCATGTAACAGTCTTGTTTCCGTCCCTCTCCTAGCTCCTACTTGGGCTCGAACCAGGGACCCTCTAATGACAACAGTCACCCTCAAAGCATCGTTACCCATCACTCCCCAAAAGCTGCGGCCCTTGCAGAGCAAGGGGAACAACTACTTCAAGGTCTCAGAGCGAGTGACGTCACCGATTGAAACACTACAAGCGCGCACCGCTAACTAGCTAGCCGTTTCACACCGGTTACATTCAGTTGCATATTATATCTACAAGGAGGACATTTTCGCCCATTCATTATTTTTGGTTGATGCCGGCCCTAGGGAGCTCTGACAGTTTGAGTGACTGACAGATGCCACTTTGGGAAACCAGAAGGGGGGTCCTCATTGGAGGAAGATGGAGTCTGTCTAGAGCTTCCAGGCAGTCGCTGCTAGTCACTCAGTCACTTAGAGTGGATTTACATTGACTCAGATTGAAAGGAAAACGATGCATCTGAGAGATTTGTGGTTAGTTTGTTGTGTATCGAAAGTGGACTATCAAAATAATGGCTGCATAAGTTAAATAAAGGCTAATTCTGTGCACAATTGTCCTTTCATACTGCAAGTCCCTATTGTATCAAGGCTATTAACTATTTTCACATGGGGTGATATGATGGGGGAAACAGGGTTTGGTGAACCCTCTATGGGTGGGACCGCCAGTCCCTTTCAGCCATTGACTCATTTACCTCAAAGGCCTTTTATTGAGTTAAAACAATCAGTGCTATGATTGACATGATAACCAGGCCCATTATGGGGCACTGAACCTTAATTCCACCCCTATTGCTCTATCAACAACTTTAATTGAGTGCATTTAAACATGTCTCATTGGAGCTTCTATGGCTGCCATAGAGCTATTAAGAGATGCCCCATCACCATTAGATCAGGTTCCAGGCATTTCCCTTTTGGAAGCACTCCCACTCTGTCTCCGTTTCGTAGAGTCGCGCTGTTGTTTGCCAGAGGAGCAGGTGGGTAGCCAGAGGGCTTCAGTACCTGCCAAGCCAATGCCACCTGCAACCAGCATGCAAAACTGGCCTGCTCCCATTCAAATGTGTAGCTTTCATGCAGGTTTGAACCCCCCCCCCCCATGGAAATGCAGTGCATACGCCAATACACAATACGCCATAATGACAAAGCAAAACATGTTTTTGTTTTATGTTTGAAAATGTATTAAAGATAAACAGAAATACCTTATTTATATAAGTATTCAGACCCTTTGCTATGACACTCGAAACTGAACACAGGTGCATCCTGTTTCCATTGATCATCCTTGAGATGTTTCTACAACTTGATTGGAGTCCACCTGTGATAAATTCAATTGATTGGACATGATTAGGTTAGGCACACGCCTGTCTATATAAGGTCCCACAGTTGACAGTGCATGTCAGAGCAAATACCAAGCCATGAGGTCGAAGGCACAGATCTGGGGAAGGGTACCAAAACCTTTCTGCAACGTTGAAGGTCCCCAAGAACACAGTGGCCTCTATCATTCTTAAATGGAAGAAGTTTGGAACCACCAAGACTCTTCCTAGAGTGGGCCGCCTGGCCAAAATGAGCAATCGGGGGAGAAGGGCCCGATGGTCACTTAGACAGAGCTCTGGAGTTCCACTGTGGAGATGGGAGAACCTTCCAGAAGGACAACCATTTCTGCAGCACTCCACCAATCAGGCCTTTATGGTAGACCAGGCCAGATGGAAACCAATCCTAAGTAAAAGACACGTGACAGCCCTCTTGGAGTTTGCCAAAAGGCTCCTAGATTCTGGACTGGTGAAACCAAGATTGAACTCTTTGGCTTGAATGCCAAGTGTCACGTCTGGAGGAAACCTGGTACCATCCCTACGTTGAAGCATGGTGGTGGCAGCATCATGCTAAGGTGATGTTTTTCAGCGGCAGGTACTGGGAGACTAGTCAGGATCGAGGCAAAAATGAACGGAGCAAAGTACAGAGAGATCCTTGATGAAAACCTGCTCCAGAGCACTTAGGACCTCAGACTGTGGTGAAGGTTCACCTTCCAACAGGACAACAACCCTAAGCACACAGCCAAGACAACGCAGGAGTGGCTTCGGGACAAGTCTCTGAATGTCCTTGATTGGCCCAGCCAGAGCCCGGACTTGAACCCGATCGAACATCTCTGGAGAGACCTGAAAATAGCTGTGCAGCAACGCTCCCCATTCAACCTGACAGAGCTTGAGAGGATCTACAGAGAAGAATGGGAGAAACTACCCAAATACAGGTGTGCCAAGCTTGTAGCGTCATACCCAAGAAGACTCGAGATTGTAATCACTGCCAATGGTGCTTTAACAAAGTTCTGAGTAAAGGGTCTGAATACTTTTTAGCAGAAAAATCAGTTCAATTATTTAAATTCCATTTCGTTCTGTTTTCACATTGTGCCGTTTCTTTAGCGATGAATCAGATCAACCTTGAACAGTGCGATGTAGTAGGGAGTTGTAGTTTCCCACAGGACAATACTCAACATAGTTTAGTGCAGAAAACATGGTAATTAACTACAATCCATTGCACGCCTACTTGTCTGGTCTGTATGTTTATTTTAAGTCTGCTACATTAGGTTCAGCCTGGTCTCATAGACTAGACATAACATAGTAAACTCAAATTAGTATGATATGTTACGTTTGCTATGGTTATATAAGACAGAAGGTTACTTAAGGCAGCATAGGCAGCCTTAAGTAAGAGATGAGATGATGAATTAGACTAAAATAATAAAGTAATCAAATAAAACAAGTGTAATATTACAACCAAAATCTTTTATTAAAGTAATGTGAGAAAATGAGGGTTAGTATGTGATAAGCAGTAATGGGCAGTCACTACCATAATGGGTCTTTTATTAATTGTTTTATTTTTTTTTACCTTTATTTTACTAGGCAAGTCAGTTAAGAACAAATTCTTATTTTCAATGACGGCCTAGGAACAGTGGGTTAACTGTCTTGTTCAGGGGCAGAACGACAGATTTTTACCTTGTCAGCTCGGGGATTCGATCCAGCAACCTTTCAGTTACGGGCCCAACACTCTAACCACTGGGCTACCTGCCGCCCCAAAATGTTACAGCATTCAACCCACATAATGCAGATTGCATTTCATGTTTTAAAAAAAATATCGAATTGGAAAAACTGCACCGACGTCAAAAAAGCACAAATTGCTCTGCACTAATGTGGGATGGATCGGTCCTTTTCAAAAGTGTAGGATTTGGCATTGCGGTCATACCACAAAGCCACTGTGTGGGGGTGATGACAGAGACAATGGTAGAGTTTTGTACTTGGTTATGTTGCTAATTTCATACTTAGGTTTGGCTGTAATGCTACGCTTACAGGGGTTATAGGGAAAAGAGAAAGGTAGCCAACCACTGGGCACTTAAAAATGCTATAAAAGATGACGGCATAAGTACAATGAAATTCCATTGTTAATTTTATTCCAGAGGAGGAGTATACAGAGCTAGCAAAAAGTCTTAAAATGTATAATCACTACAAAATACAAGCATGTGGTTTGGTTTCACCTTGCTGAGAATAGGCCAACAATTACCCTTGACATTTATGTGTCCACTGAAGTGCAAACTAAAGCTGTGTCCAGTTGTTTTTGGTGCAGTGTGTAACTTCCAAAGTCATGTGTGTGTCAGGCTCTGGCCATAGAGAAGCCTATTTGCTTCTCTATGTAACCATGGTCAGAGTCTGACAGGTCTATTCTTTCTGTATCTGGTGGTGGTTTGTGTTGGATCCCTAATTAGAGGCAGCTGCTGCGCATTGTCTATAATTAGGGATCCTACATAGGTTTGTAGGTTTCACACTGGGTTGTGGGTTATTATTTTGCATGTCACGGTGAAAAGTAAGTGTGCTTGATTTACGTCTGTTCATTCGTGTTTGTTTTGTGAACGCGACGTTTTGTCAATTCGTGTTTTAAGTGTTTCAGTAGTTCGTCATTTTTGTCTTGTTATACATAGTAAAGAATATTCTGCGCTGTGCATTGGTCTCTCTATGCACCCTCTCGTGACAGTGTGTCAGGTCCTGACTGTGGGGATGCCGCCAGGCAGCTCTAGGTTTGTCTGGTGGCTAAGGTCAGGGCTTGACAGAGGAGAGGGTTCTGGAAAACTCTATGTTTGTTTTGTTGGTCCCCAATTAGAGGCAGCTGCCCTGCGTTGACTCTAATTGGGGATCCTATTTAAGATTCTTGCCTTCCCACCTGTGTGTGGGTTATTGTTTGTGCAAAGTGCACATCAGTTCGTGGTTGCGGCCTCTCCTTGTTTGTTGTTTCGGTACACGAATAAAGGAATGTCTACATACTACGGCTCTGCACCTCGGGTCCTGCCTTCACATCAACACAATGTGTCTGTGGTTTCCAAAAAATCTTGACGATTAACTGAACCAGGTGTGTTTGTGCTGGGCTGGCACAAAAGCCCGCACACACTGCAGACCTTAACGATCAGGGTTGGAAGGTTTCATAGCTTTGGCTCAGATTTTGGTTTGGAGAAACTGGCAAATAAAGGTTACATAAGTTTTACGTAGGTTTATGTACTGTAGGTCCAGGTATATTGAAGTGAGACCTTTAAAAGTATGAACCATACTTTACCCTAATCTTATCACCACAGCTTTAGTATGATAATTTTGTCACAGTCTCCACCAATCCCTTATAAGCTCTGACACACACACACACACACACACACACACACACACACACACACACACACACACAATAGGGAATAAAGCTACACTTTATAGTAGCCTGTTTGTTGGAGGCTTTGTGATGGCTTAATACATACTGTCCTTTATTCTCCTCTGATTTCCTTTTTCATCAATCACCCGTCCATTCTTTCTCCTCTCCTTGTAATAGTATTCCATCTCATATTCCTTGCTCTCACTATCTCGCCATCTCTCGCTCTGTCAACCTCTATCATTCTCTCTCTCTCTCTCTCTCTCTCTCTCTCTCTCTCTCTCTCTCTCTCTCTCTTTCTCTTTGTCTTTGTAGGGTCCAGTTAGTGTCTACTCTTCATCAGAATTCCTTCCACTCATAGTTAATGAAGGGAGAGGGGAAGAAAGAGGGAGACAGAGGGAAGAGAGAGAGGGAGGGAAGAGAGAGGAAGCGCTAACCACCGCCTGCTCCTTCTCACAGAGAGAGTGAGCGAAAGAGAGAGCTCCTCACTTTGTCCAACCACGAGCAGGCATTTCCACAGCGGAAGAGACAGGCCATTGTCAAAGCCCTTCTGCCTCCTGAAGCTCTAATTGGTGCTCCAATAACATTAACTGTCTACTTTTTATGGAGTGTGGCCTGCCTCTGTCTTCTCTCATCTGTGCCGATGGGTCGCTCCCGTAAGCGCGTATTAGCCCCGGCCCGTAAAGAAAATTCAATGTAATCTCTTTTAACTGAGGGAGGGAACGAAAGTTGGGAGGAAGAGTAGAAGCGATTGAGAGGAGAGAAGAAAGAAAGGGATTAGAGAGGGTATGGAGCGATGAGGGAGTGAAAGGTGGGGGAGGGGGGGAGGGATGGAGTTGAGGATTGTAGACCCCCTAAAACCCTTCCAGCCCTCTCCCACTCTAGTCAGTCATTACTCATACACACAGATCTATATAGGATCAGTGTGGCCTACTCAAATTGGTACCTTAACCTGGTAAGGTAACCTAGGTAAAACACAAAACAAACCGTAGATCAGTGTCTGGGAGCCACATCTTATTACTAACCCCCCCACACAACAGGACCCTCAACAGTAGTAGCAGAGAAAGCAGTCTGGGAAGGCTTCGTCCTCTGAGACAGAAATCAGACCACAATCCCTAAATATTCTTCTACCCAGAGTTATTTTTAAAGTAATTTTTATGTGCACCACGTCATCACGCACAGCCTTTTATCCACAACAAGTACATTTGATGGAAAACCATCTCTGGTGGGAAAATGCACATATCATTTTTATGCAGATTTTAGAGTATTCGCATGAAGATCTGTCGCCAATTGGATGGAAACCTAGCTAGTGAGCCGGAAAAATTGCCCGCATTTTTCTATATTCCTCTTTTCTCTGCCCCTCGCTCTCTCCCCCTCTCTGTCTCTCTCTCTCAATGTCAAGCAGAAATACTTGAAAAGGACAAAACATAGTCCCTAAGCCGAAGTATGATAATATTTTTTTTTAAAGGAAATTTAAAATGGTTGAGAAAATGGTCAGGAACGGGAGGGGAGCACTAAGGCGGTATTGTTGTAATTATGGTGTGGTATTGAAATGGCGTTTCACCGCAGTTACGCTACACTGCACCCAGGCCCCAAGCCAGACGGGCCCCACAGAACAGGACTGAAGTCCCATGAGGCACTGGTGGGGGAAACTGGGCTTTTGCTACCTGCCTACTGCCGTGTGCAGGGAACCGCAGCGTTGCCTGCCACCGGCCATCTGTGATTCCACCACATAATTTTTCTCCCCATCCCCCTCTCATTCTCTCGCTCTCTCTCTCTCTCATATACACATACTGCATAATACACTGAGTGTACAATATATTAAGAACATCTTCCTAGTATTGAGTATTACCAGCCTCCTTTTGCCCTCAGAACAGCCTCGATTCGTTGGGGCATGGACTCTACATGTTGGGGCATGGACTCTACATTGGAGTCAACACGGCCCATGTTGACTCCAATGTTTCCCACAGTTGTGTCAAGTTGGCTGGATGTCCTTTGTGTGGTGGACCCTTGTTGATACACACAGAAAACTGTTGAGCATGAAACACCCAGCAGCGTTGCAGTTCTTGACGCAAGCCAGTGCGCCTGGCACCTACTACCATGCCCAGTTCAAAGGCACTTACATCTTTTTTCTTGCCCATTCACCCTCTGAATGGCACACACACACAATCCATGTCTCAATTGTCTCTAGGCTTAAAACTCCTTCTTTAACCTGTCTCCTCGCCTTAATCTACACTGATTGAAGTGGATTTAACAATAACATCAATAAGGGATCATAGTGTGGAAAGAGCAGGTGTTCTTAATATTTTGTACACTGTATAGTCTCTGCAACTCACAAATCCTTGTGTAATAACAATATGTTTGTCAATCATACAGTGTGCATAGAGTATTATTTTGACCATAACCTTAAGAACCCACCAATAGGTGTTGAGGGGAGTTGAGAGAAAAAAATCTAGGTGGGGAACAGAACTTTTACAGAAAAATGTCAGCATTGTTTTTCATTCCCTCTCCCTCTCCCTCTCCCTCTCCCTCTCTCTCTCTCCCCCTCTAGAAGCTTTGCATACAGACCAACCGTACCGTGGACAGGAAAGGAAAGAACAGAGCTTCTAGTCTACCTTTGATGTATCAACTAATCTCCTATCTTGGCAGCGGTATAGTCCCTCTGTGACTGCGGCCTGTATTCTACTGAGCTCAATCTGTTTGACATTAAAGGTGCACTATGGACCGTTTCTACCTGCATTTCTGTAGTCAACAAGGAATCTAATTCCTTGAGGGGAAAAATATAATGTTACTTGTTTACTTTATTTTAAGTGTTTTTAAGCTATTTTCATATTTTTCTTTGAAGTTGTCCTTAAAAATCTGCATAGTGAAACTTTTAACTAACCAGTAAGACAGCCTTTACGGTAGGCAATTGGTTTTTCTTCATGACCTTTGTCTTGAGAATAGGATTATTTAGCCAACAACGTCAACATGCATTCTTCCCTGACTGCCTCATAGCCGAATGCCTTGTAAAGGGACTCTAATAATCAGTTTATAACCTTTCATTTGTCATTCACTCCATCCTTTCATTTTCCATTCATTCGCTTCAGGGAAGCGACAACAAGGAAGAATGGTCGATGATTTGAAAGTCATTACTGCACCAAGCCAGATGAATGCCACCCTTCAGCCTCCCTCACTTCCCTCACACCCACTATCCCTTTTTCCATAAACCACAGTTTTTGTGTCTCGTTGATTGCACTTTTTTTTTAGATCATATCTACATTTCCTGGAGCAAGTCCACATTCATGTTATTCGTTTTCCGAGAAAGGAGTACAACATTGTTGGGATTGTTAATTTGCCTAAGATACAGGCGTATCTGTTAGTGTCTACTCTTCAGTTAGTGTCTAGGCCTACAGTATTTGTCCCGTATGAACCCGGTTTGAGTTAAATAACGAGGTCTTACTGTTTCCGGGTTGTGAAACAAATGGATGTTTCACAAATGCCAAGACTAATACAGACTGCCCATATGATTTGTTAATGGTTAACTGGCACTCTGTTGATACTAACATGCTTACTAACCATGTATCATTGGTACATGTTATAACCAACTGTATCTTTAGCTACAAAACTACAAATGTAGTTTTTGCAGTTGACATCAAATTGAAATCATGTGTTCAGTTAGTTGAACACCTGTAGATAATTTGTAGGAAACAAAAAAAAAAAAACGGATTGTTATACTTATACAGTTTTCCAAAACTTCACTTCCTATGATGCATCACTCTTATGGAGCCTTATGGAGGAGCAAAGGTTAAGTAGATTCCGTCCAAGCCCTTTCATGTCCCAGACTTCTAAGGGAATGACATTGTCTAATAAGTACAAGATGTAAGGCCAGGTCATTCTAAATGGGACCGAGATTCGCGAAGGAGAGTTGGCTAACGCAGTCATAAGGCTCATACAGAGTCACCCTAACGAGAGTATAATTAATGAACTCCATTAACAGAAGCCCAAAAAAGTATTTTAATTAAAAACGAGAGACATAACTTACCTGGAGTCTCAGATAGTGACACATAGGCTACGCTCCCTCTTTCACACTCTATTTCTTCACACCCCCTCAAATGTGTCTCACTCCATCGCTTCCTGTCTCTCTTTCTCGCTTCCTGGTTATGATGTATTGGACCTAGCAGTATTTTCTCAGAAGTGTGTGTGTGTGTGTGTGTGTGTGTGTGTGTGTGTGTGTGTGGATTCTCAAGCGAACCTGTGCATGCACATGCAATCTTGTACGTGCATATGCAGATTTCTTCAAGTATAATGTGCACATGCTCGTGGTCGTGCATGTGCACATGGCTGCCTGCACCACACACTGTTCCCATGTCTCCATTTGGCAGCATTCCCAGTAATGGTCATATGGCCGTGTCATCTCATGCCCTTCAGAGTATTGGTCTAATGTGGAAATCTAGGGACAGTGAAATACAGAGCACTCAGACATATTTGACTTTGATTGACATGTTGTATCAACCGATTAACCTGTTAGCAATGCAAATTATATCTACGTGTACAGTAGTTCGATTCAGAGGCCTCATGATCCTTTTCATTATCTATGACCACACAGCAATTTTTATTTTTTTTATTTAACCTTTATTTAACTAGGCAAGTCAGTTAAGAACAAATTCTTATTTACAATGACAACCTACCAAAAGGCAAAAGGCCTCCTGCGGGGATGGGGGCTGGGATTAAAGATTACTTCACTGCTGGTTATAAAGTTATTACTATTAATACCTTAAGAATGTGTTTTTTGAATATTTCAGAACTAGAAATCTAGAACCCCGTAGCCTCTCAACTCTGAACTTTACAACCCTTTCTCATTGAAATCTCCCAATCCTAACCTTAACCATTAGGCAAAACAGAAAACTGATCTTGGATCAGTGTCTAGGGGGAAACTTAATGTATTTCTGTCCCGCTGTGATAATAACAGAGCTAGGGTGTGGTCAGGGCTGTAGATTAATGTTTTTGTTCATCTCAGGTTATGAGTTATCGGAGCGTAGGGCTACAGTGTTTTTATCTGGGAGTGTGGCGGGGACCAGGGGAGATAGCAGGGGGGAATAAGGACATGCGTTGGAGTCTAGAGGAGAAAGAGAGGGGGAGAGAGAGATGAGGTTACTAATGCACATTGTTGTCTTGGATACCCTAATAAAGAATAGAGGATGCAGGCTAATTGAAGTGTTTTTGAGAGCTTACTGTCAATGACATGAGAACATCGCTCTCTGTGTACCACGTAGCCTCTTTAAAATAAATGTCAAGTCATTTATGAGCTTGAGCAAATGTGTCCCTACATATCGCGTCTTGCCATCGTGCATTGGACTTGCTAATGAACATGCGATCATTTAGAACAAAAGCATATGCGTCCATAGCCACTCATACTCGCATCACAGTCAAGTGAGAAACCCTATTTTTGAGCTGTAGTGAAATCCTATTAAATGTTATGGTCTATATAAATTGGTAGTACAAATTGAGAATAGTCTCTGGCTTATACCCAGAAACAAGGGAAGATGAGGTGGTCGACTAATATGACAGAAAGTAATGAACTTGCTCGCTGTGAAGCTCTCACTGTGAAATATAAACACTTGAGAGTGCAGTTTTGTTTTTTACCCTGTCAAGCTATGGAGTAAACTGTTCAGTGTGTCACTGTGGTATCAGATCTGTGTGTTTGTTTGTGTGGTTTTAGTAGAACTACGACTAGAATTGTCCTCTGTTCTGACTGATGATAATTGTCCCAGTGTTCAGTGAGGTGTGTGGTGACCACTCACTGCTCTATAAGGAACGAGAAATCCCCCTGCGTCACGGGAACTACAAAGTGGAAAGGGGTGTTGGGAGAGAGACTAAAAAAGAGGGAGAGAGGGTTCAAAAGGAGATATGGTGCTGGTTCATGGGGAGAGATGGTGACAGAGCGATAGAAGATTCAAGAGGATAGAGCGAGAGAGACTGTCAGTTTCAAAACAGAGAGTGGGGATTTAGTTGCTATGTGCAGTTGGGAAGAGGGAAGGTTCAAGAGAAGAAAGGGAGAGGGAAAGCATTGCCCACATGGATTGTGACTGCGGTGTGTTGATCCAGCTGGATCTCTCCAAGCCAATCAGAACCCCCCATTTCCTTCCTCTCCATAATCCTGGCCAATAGCTGGGGTTTTCCTCCACACCATGGGGCTCCAGGTAGAAGTTGTCCCTAGGCACAGATCTAGGATCAGATTACTATCCCCATATGCTAGCTGTAACCATAAGGGAGTGAAAATGGGCCTTCGTGACTGGTGGTCCATATACAAGTGTAGTTTGGTAATATTTATCATATAAGCTATATATACACCTCACATGCGACCCGTGATAAGACTACAATTTGCCTATTAAAATGTTTATCTGACTCCAGAAAATATTATAGTTAAACCATGTACAATTCAGTATTATGCATTTAGCTGACTAAGATCAAGGGATGGTCATGAGAAGCGAATTCAAAACGCAAATATTATTTAATAACTTTGTAAATTGTATGAATTCACATACACGGCATAAAGCTTATGTTACAAGGCAATACTGACATTAACAAAGCATAGTTCTAGGCATATAGATTAACTTACAGGACAAATCATGAACAAAGGGAGGCCTAGAAGCAGGAAATGATAAAATATCATGCAACCTTTCTCCAATGGACAGGATACAGGAAAAGAGGGAGAACAACTGGCCTTTATTCCGTTTATACCAGATCTGACTTGTTTGTATCCTAAATCAATTGTTGACCAATCCACAGACCAAACCAAAGGTAGTAAAATTAAGACATCCAATCAAACCAGCCAACATCCTCTAGGAAGGGGGTCACATCTATGTTTGATGACCTGAGGAAGGGGTGGGCTGGGTACAATGGAGATAATACCGCATTCCTTAGAGGACAGTTACATACAGTGTCGTCAAAGTTCACTCTGAACAACTACAAGTAACCACAGAGATCATACATCCATATATACACAACATGTAAAGTGGTCCCATGTTTCATGAGCTGAAATAAAAGATCCCAGAAATGTTCCATACGCTCCCTCATCGTCTCTATGTGTTCCACCATGCTGCGTAAGGGGGTCGGCTGGGCTTCCCACACCTCCTTGGCGAGATCCAGTAGGATGCGTGGTCTCCTCCCATAGAGGAGTTCAAAAGGGGAAAACCCAGTGGAGACCTGGGGCACTTCTGGGATCGAGAACATTAGGTGGTGTAGTAGCTGGTCTCAGTTCTTCCCGTCCCGCTCTATGACCTTCCGCAGCATTTGTTTGAGCGTCTTATTGAACCGTTCGACAAGCCCATCCATCTGCGGGTGAAAGACTGAGGTCCGGATCTGCTTTATCTGTAGTAGAGCACACAAATCGTTCATTAGTCGGCGCAAGAACTCGGTACCTTGGTTGGTCAGGATCTCGTTCGGGATGCCCACCCGGCTGAAGAGGTGGAACAGCTCCCTTGGAGACTGCCACCCATAGGGGAATGGCCTGGGGATATCGGGTGGCATAATCTACTATTACCATGATGTACCGGTGTCCTCAGGATGTTTTTACCATGGGGCCCACTATGTCCATGGCGATGCTTTCAAACGGCATGTAGGAGAACCAGCGGGTTCCGGAAGTGTGCTTTTGGGGCGGTGATTTGACACTCCGGGCAGCTGCGGCAATAGTCTTCAATGGCCCGCCTCATCCCAGGCAAGTGGAACCGGGCGATGATCTGTTCCCGGGTCTTCTCCACTTCCAGGTGCGCCCCCCAAAAATGGGTGTGGGCCAGCTGAAGAACGGTTCCGACGTACCGGTGGTGCAGCAACAGCACTTCTCGAAGTTCCCCCTGTTTTGTGCGACACCTGATACAACTGGTTATTTTTTATTTGGAAATGGGGGTATCGCCAGTCACTCACCCCCAGAAGAAGCTGGCCATCCACCGCTATCATTTCAAGTTCGGATCCTCCCACTGGGTGGTCCCGAACTGTCCCCTAAGGGGGCTCAGGGCAGGTGTCTCGGCGGGTCCCTCAATCGAGGAGGGGGAGCATGGGCTGGCGATTCTCCCCCGGCTGTCTCTCTGCGGGTCTGCAGTCCTTTAGCCCGGCTGACTATCAGATTGGGGAGTACGGTGGTGGGGTCGTCCTTCCATCCCCTCTGGCGGCTCCCGGACTCATTAGGTCGCTCATCTGTGCTCGGGCGGAAGCTTCGGCTACAAACCTCCAGTCGTGGACCAGTTGGGCCCGACTGGCCAGGATGTACCCGTAGAATGGGGCCAGCAGACTCGCCCACTTCGCCTTGGGCCATCCTTGCTGGAGTGCTGTCCGTTCGAAGGTGCAGAGGTAGGTCTCAGTGTTGTCATCCTCTGTTAGCTTGATTAAAAACAGATTGGGATGCGTTTCTCCTCGCAGCTTCCGGACTTCTGTAGACGCTGTTCTTTCAGTGTTCGATCTGAATGTCCTGTTGCGCTTGTTGGGGCTGAAACAAACTGAGCTAATAACACAGTCCATGCTGATACTGCGTAAACGTTAACCCTGGTCTGACCATGCTTCCAAAAGTTGTGTCAAGTTGGCTGGATGTCCATTGGGTGTTGGACCATTCTTGATACACACGGGAAAAACCCAACAGCGTTGCAGTTCAATCCATGTCTCAATTGATGGGGTGGCAGGTAGCCAAGTGGTTAGAGTGTTGGGCCTGTAACTGAAAGGCTGCTGGATCGAATCTCCGAGCTGACAAGGTAAAAATCTGTCGTTCTGCCCCTGAACAAGGCAGTTAACCCACTGTTCCTAGGCTGTCATTGTAAATAAGAACTAGTTCTTAACTGACAATAAAACAATTGTCTCAAGGCAAAAAACATTTTTTTTACCTGTCTCCTCCACTTAATCTACACTGATTGAAGTGGATTTAACAAGTGACATCAATAAGAGATCATAGCTTTCACCTGGATTCATCTGGTCAGTCTATGTCATACACTGTATATTTCTTTAGTTATTTGGACTGAGTTGAGTTTTGTATGCATTTCACCAAGTGTTAGGTTTGGTTTTGTAGATGACAACATTTGAAAGTACTCAAGTATTTTCAATGAACATTTGACCCAGGTCTTGTCTCCATGGAAACCAGACTGATATAGATGCTCGGCCAGACAGACACAGATACACACACACACTCTACCAGTCTGGGACTTTGGAGAATCAGTTTGGCCCAGAGTAGACATTTTCACATCTCTCTAACTCAATATGTCCTTGTCACAACCGATAAGTATGAAAGCAAAGGGAGTGTAAAAAAAAAACTGGGCGAAAAATTGCTTGTTGACAAGATTTTCAGAGCACAAATAGGCTAGCCTTGTCCCAAATCGACCTGAGAACTGGCCAAAATATATCCATTTAGTATCTTAAATAAGACTTTGTGCCAGTTTTCACACTCTTGCTCTATTCCTTATTCCCAACCTTGTAAACGTGAGAAGAGCAATACCCAGGCCGTTTATTAAAATGCCCTGGCCTACATTTGACATCAGTATTACAGTAGTTTTCCCTCCGTTTTAAAAACAGAATTGAGAATGGTTGTTTTTTTATGAGCGTTTTGGCCTTTCTAAAACTCTTTCTCATTGGTACGCTCTCAAACTCTTATTTTTTTACCTTTATTTAACTAGGCAAGTCAGTTAAGAACAAATTCTTATTTACAATGACAGCCTACCTACAGGGTCAGCCCCTGGAGCGAATTAGGGTTAAGTGCCCTGCTCAAGGACACATCGGCATTTTTGTTTTAAATATGTATTTAAATTTTTTCATTTCATTGTCGGCTCGGGTATTCGAACCAACACTCTAACCACTAGGCTACCTTTCACTTTATCTCTCTGCTGTCTCCCTTTCTCTCAGTTCAATGAGCTTTATTAGAACAAATATTGTACATATTGGCAATGCAGTTTTACACATGCATTGTCTCTCTCTCTCACTCTCTCTCTCTCTCTCTCTATCTCTATCCCTCCTTCGGTTTGACAGAGTCTAAGGGGCTGAGGGAGAATTGGAGTGCTGCTAAGCTTTCCCACAGCGTAGGTCATTAGAGAGAACAGACTAAAACTCTGATTATTAAAGCAGCCGGGAGTTTGTTTCTTTCCCCCCGGCTGCCCCATTAGGTTTTATGAAATTGGAAGCAGATAACTCCTTCCATTATTTTGTCCTCTGCACCGTTCTGATGTGAGTGGGGTTAGTCGGGATATTGCAATTTAGTGCATAACTTTTTTTCTCCTTCTTTTCATTTCTCAACTTTCCGTCAATCTCTTTGCTCTATGTCCAGCTCTCTCTTCTTCGTCTCTGTCTCTCATTGCTTTATCTCTCTCACTCTCTTATTTTCTTGAGCATTCTATGCAATCACAGGCATTCTATGCAATCACATATACACATGTCATACAGTATATACAGATAAAAACTTCAAGGGTTGAGGAGTTTGATGGATGATGGCACAACTAGAAGCTGCTCTTAGATTTGTATGGGAGGGCTCTATATATGCGCCTGTAGGGTACTGGTCATTTATTGTGTGTGTGTTTCATGTCAAAGGCTATCTGTTCCCCCTTCTTCTTCACTCGTTTTCTGTAAATGTCATTGAGGGGTTCCTGGCTTGCTCCGATGACCTTCCGACTGATTCTTGCTACCCTGTTCAATGGGATCTGACTTGTGTTCCCTAGAGCATCAAACCACCCAACAATATTAAAGGTTGAATGGATTTTATGAAGCATTTATAAAATGCTTTAAGGATTGATTGGTGTACATTAAACTTCCTCAATTTCCGTAGAAAGAACAGGCGTTGTTGACATAATTTGTTCAGTGTTTCTTTTGAAGGAGAAACGACTTGTTGTCGTTGATGGTTCCTAGGTATTTGTAGTTCTCCACTCGCTCAATGATCTGTCCGTTAATCTCCAGCGCTGGGATGGTAGGTTGGTCTCTTCTGAAGTCAATGACCAGCTCTTTGGTTTTGGTTGCGTTGAGGTCCAGGTAGTTTTGACCAGAGTGAAAACATTTGAGTTGCCTGCTGTTTCCAAAATTACTGTGTCATCCAAATACTTAATGAACATCATCTCTGGGTATCAGCTCCTACAGTCGTCGGTGTACAGGGTGAATAACACGCGCAAGATGGCAGAGCCTTGTGGTAATACTGTAGAGATGGTTCTCGATGAGCTGCAGTGACCGTTGAATCTGACCAGCAGGAGTCTATTTGTCGGGAAAGAGGGAACCCAGAGAATCAGATGTGGATTTACATTCATGTTCTGGAGCTTTTGACCCATTGAGTCTGGACTGTAGAGAAATCCACAAATACCATCCTGACGTCTTGGGCTTCTTCAGGTGGGTGTAGGTACAGTGCAGTAAAGACAGAATTGCATAATCAACACCCCTGTCCTGCTTTAGGTAAACTGGAGTGGGTCTGTTTAAGAGCATACCTCCTTTTGTAGCAGGGGAGAAAAAGTATTTCAAAGCTCTTCATCACTAAATGCTAAAGCTACAGGGCGGTGGAAGTCAATGTATCAGGAGGGATTGCTCTTTTTAGGTCCTGGGCATATGGTGTTTTGCTAGAAATCACCTAACAGTTGCTTGTGGCAAACCTTTAGTTGACGACCACTAATGTTGTCTGGCCCAGATGCTTTGTTTTGATTTGTACTTTTAAATGCAGCTACCACATTTCTTTGGTTGTACCTCAACATTTGTTACAGTTTGTGACATGTTAGGTCATAGATCAGCTCCTCCCTTTCAATTGCAAAGTCATGTTGGTCAAATTTACACAAAAAAATGGATTGCTACGTTCTACTGAATGATTTCTACTTTCTCTCTGTCTCAAGAGACTTCTAAGAGCGTTGTATTATGCATTGCTCGTAGACGCCCATGGAGGCTCTCAGTAAAGTATACAGGCCTCTTTCAAGAGGTAGAGGCACTTTAACTGAAACCTGTCCCAGCCATTGATTTAAGCCGTCACTTTCAATACTAGTATCACTATAGTTACTAGATTCTCTACTATAGGATACTACATTGGTGTTTTTGAGCCCATTTGAGTTACATTTCAGATAGAATGGACACTCACAGACACTGACAAATGGAGGGCCCCAAATCTTTTCCCTTAACATTTTCTAATGGATCCTGCACAACTCCCGTCCCCAAGTCGGTCTTTCTGTCTGTCTTTCTGTCTGTCTTTCTGTCTGTCTGTTTGGAAGGCATTCCGTTGATGTCCATAACAGCCTCCCTCTAGATATGTGATCTCTCAGACTTCGAGAGAATGAAGAACGGCCCTTTGTGTTATTCTCCTTTAGTACTGTAGTTGTTTTACATTTAATTTTCATCATTTTGTTCAGCCATTTGGCTGAATTTTAGCCCTTCCATCTGGTTTCATTCTAGTGGCTTCTAGCGCTGCTGTAGTGTCTGTGATTTCTGTGTACTTCTTCAATAGGGTGTTAACAATAAAGGGCTTTTTTAAAGATGTGTTGTTGAGCTAAGGCTGCTAAGATGGTGTTTGCCCGAAAGCAGTGGGGAGCCTATGGCCCGCACTAGTTTAGCAGCACTAGCTGGAACCGTGAATGCCAGCGAGCAACGGTTCACTGTAGTTCAGGCTTTACTGCCGCGGGAAGAGAGGGAGCCCAGATGTGTAATTACAGTAGCGCCGCTGCATCAATCCACACTACAACATATCTACCCTGGTACCATGACAGAGATGGGGATGGAGGGAGAAGGGAGAAAAGGGGGGGTGGAGAGGGAGGTAGAGATGCATAGAGAGAGAAGGGGAAAGAGAGAGAGGGGTAGAGAGAGAGAGACAGAGAAAAAGGCCTCCCACTCCTCTTTCTATTCTGGTTAGAGCCAGTTTGCGCTGTTCTGTGAAGAGAGTAGTACACAGCGTTGTACGAGATCTTCAGTTTCTTGGCAATTTCTCGCATGGAATAGCCTTCATTTCTCAGAACAAGAATAGACTGACGAGTTTCAGAAGAAAGTTCTTTGTTTCTGGCCATTTTGAGCCTGTAATCGAACCCACAAATGCTGATGCTCCAGATACTCAACTAGTCTAAAGAAGGACAGTTTTATTGCTTCTTTAATCAGCACAACAGTTTTCAGCTGTGCTAACATAATTGCAAAAGGTTTTTCTAATGATCAATTAGCCTTTTAAAATGATTAGCTAACACAACGTGCCATTAGAACACAGGAGAGATAGTTGCTGATAATGGGCTTCTGTACGCCTATGTAGATATTCCATTAGTGTAACGAATGAAGGTTCCGCACCACCTCTCTCGCACCACCAGAGGGAGACATCACATGAATACTAACTGGTTATCATTTGGACTTCATCTCCCATAGGCCCTCATTCCTGGGACTAATTACACACACCTGCAGTTCATTACACACACTACTTAAGCACTCCATTTACACAGTATCAGTGCGAAGTCTTGTTTTGCGCCGGTGAACTTTTCTGAGCGTTTATTCCTATTGCTAGTATTTTTCGACTTGGACTGTTTCTCATACCCTTGATTTGTTTGCTGCCTGCCCTGACCTTTGCCTACCTTTTGGACTCTGTACGTTTGCTGCCTGCCCAGACCTTGCCTGCCTTTTGGACTCTGTTAGTTTGCTGCCTCCCCAGAACTCTGACTGTCTTTTGGAATTTGCATGTTTGCAGCCTACCCTGACCTCGGCCTGTTCCAACTTACGCTGTCTCTATTGCATCTTTTACTGCTTGTGAGTCTGACTTGCAATAAACTGCAGATGGATCCTCACTCCGCTGATGCTTCATTACAATTAGAAATCAGCCGTTTCCAGCTACAGTAGTCATTTACAACATTAAGGTCTACACTGTATTTCTGATCAATTTGATGTTATTTTAATGGATTTTTTTTTTGTTTTCTTACAAAAACAAGTACATTTCTAAGTGCTATTTTGCTTTTCTCTGATGTGCTTACCACCTCATTTGAGCTTTATGTCAGCTTGATGGAGGATAGACATCTTTCTTACTTTCACCTATCTTTTTTGCTCTCCTTTCATCATTCCCCCTCCTTTCTCTCTCCTCTCATTGACCTTGTAAAGGGATGACCTCACCAAGGCAACTCTGCTGACATCATCCCCAACCTTCGATCGCTAGATACCACAACCCCCTGCTGCCTTCAGCTTCACCAATTACATCACTCTCCATAGAATCAACTACTCACAGTGCTTCACTCCAACTCCAGGGGCCTTCTTCCCCAGCTAGCACATGTTCTGAAAACCATATGTTTCTTAGAGCTTGGCGAGAGCGTGGTTTTCCTATGGTTATATTGCATACAACAGTCCCACAATTATCTGGGAAATGGTGCAGGATAGTTATTTGCCTTTGGAAAATTCTCAGTACATTTAAGGAACTTCAATTTTTTTTTATTGGTATTTCATTACTTTAAAAAAGGTTCAAACATGGTTACATTTAATGTACATTTTGGAAATGTTCTAGGAATGTTTTCCTACTTGTTTTACATTGTAATTGTTCTCAAAAAGTTCAGAGTTCTTCTGTGAGAATTTCAGTACTTCAGGGTAACTTTTCCCTTTGGTTATATTTAAAGTCATGTTATCAAATTGTTCCAAGAATGTTAACATGGGAATGTGAAATCTTAAGTAACATGCATAGAATGTTCTAAGAATGTTATTTAAAAACATATATTCCTTTCCCAGCATCAACAAAACTCATGGCATGCTAGCAGTGGACTAATCCCATGGAGAGAGAACAGAATATTATAGGTTCGAATCACACTGATGCTGTGTCACAATAAGAAATCATTTTTTTGCATGATTAATGCCTAAGGAATTTAATTTACACGTGTCCTATCTGTGCTTGGAGTTAATAATCCCCCTCCCCCCAAAAAAGCCATTAAAAAAACCTCCAAATAAACTACTAATTTGCTTTCTATGAGCGTTAATAAAACCACCAAGGAAAGTGTGCTAGCTGGGTCTCTTCTCTGTTTCTTTGTTTAGCTATTTTTTAGTTATTTCCTTCTCTTTCTTTTGCTCGGTCTTAATGTCTTTCTTCTTTCCATCTTCTTCCTTTCTCTTTGTCTTTCACTCAATCTCTCTGTCTGGCCTGTTGTTTTCTCCACACTAGGGCCATGTGTTGTAGAGATCAAGGCCTGTTAACAAGATTGAGGAGTGATCCAGAAGTTTTGAGTCTGGTGTGTGTCTCCAGTGGTGACCTGTCATTCAGGGCAGGTGGGGCAGAGCCCCACATTTCTAGCAAAAAATAAAATGTATTTTCTATTTTTGGCTTGCATGTTATTTTGGCATTAATATGTGTCACTTACAATGTACAAAAAATATATATATATACTTGAGTTAATAAAGCTGCATACAAACATTGTCTCTTTTTTGTTTTGTTGAGTAAGGCAGCTCCAAAATGCAGGTGTTTCAGCCTAGCTCAATGCTTTCTGTGGTGGTGGGGCAGCCAGTGTAAACATTACCAAAGTGTTGGTAATGTTCTCTAGTTGCGCAGTGATTGGCTCAGTGTTCTGTCACTCATGGGGACCCTACGTCACCGCCAAGTCTAAGGGTAGAGCTTGAAAATTCAAGACCCTTGGGTGCTGCCATAGGTTGCGGTCCAAAAACTTAAAAGACACACCCTATCCCCTCAGCCCTCAAATTAAGTGGACACTTCTGATGACGTTTCATGACGTCTAACGAGTATACACTTGCAGGGCAAGGGGTGAGGGAGGAGGGAATTATTTTTAAAAGGACCACCTTGGGTTGGCTTTATCTGCGCTACAGTCAGTTAGGATTACATATTTATTTACATTAACTATATAATTAATATACACCTACTGTATGATAGCTAGCAAATTAATTAGCTAACTAACTTTAGCCTGCATAGCTGGAACTTCTGAAGAAGGACATTTTTTTTATTTCTACATTTTCCAAAAGTTAACCAAACAAAAACATAATTACTTTTACGAGACGTGTTTGTGCCACCTGCATTAGTAGCACCATTTCTAACTTATTTACATTTGTTGACTTCTCCATATTGACGGTGAGGTTTTAAGTTTCGGCTGACTTTTCTTAGCGGATGAACAAGCATCGCGAATTGAATTATGGGGCGTTACAGGTCCCGAAGTGAACATAATTGTACACTTGCAAACTCGACAAAAAACGAGGGCTGAGGGGGCTTACGTTGCAAACTTCCCTTGCTTGGCTAATCATTTGGACCGCCCTACAAGATGGCGATGGGGATTCCCCCAAGGGCATAAGGCGAGGGTAAGTGGACAAGGGTGTGTCTTTTAAGTGTTTGGACTGCAGCCATAGAGTTACATTAGACGTGCCCATCCAAGAAGGCTCAAGGTCATTGGCCACAGAAAAAACGACATCAAATCACGTTATATCTATAGTAGCTTTGATTGGACTAATCATGTCAACATCATACTTTCAAAATCTTAGCTAGCAGTCATCATCATGAATCAAGTCGACAATCTACTGGCAAATCCTTTTTAATCCTTGTCAAATCAAGAGAAATAATTCAGATAAATGATAGATAAAACATATTGGTGCTCATTGGCCATTGGATATTAACATTACACAGCAAGATGGAAATTCAACAATGAGTGATTTGGAAAGAATCAGTGGTGAACTGCAAGCATTGCAAAGCAATCACTAGCCTGCTATTCAGTGGAGTGGCTGTGTGGTCCCAAGTCTAGGATTAAGGGTCTCTTTTCCAAGCTTAAAATTATAAACATTCAACATTGGCCATGCTGTCAATGAAACATGATTTGTGCCGCGCTAAAACAACTTAACTCAGAACTGAGAAATCTGACTCTAGTGAGTTCAAAACAACTGGGAACATGGGAAAAAACTAGCTCCAAAAAATAAAATAAGTTTAGAATGGTCATCCAACTCGGAATAGTAAATCCGGAAATCGGGTCTCTTTCAAGAGCTATGACCCGAAGATAACTGACGTCATCATTATTCAACCTTGTTTTTTCCGAGTTCCCAGTTGTCTTGAAAGCACCATAAATCCAGAGAATGCTAGACTTTTATGACAAAATTTACTCACAAAGGACTGCCACTCTACCTTCGTGTTCAAGTTAGCACAGCACAACAGAGTCCAAAAATGTCCTGTATGCTGCTGCATAAATTATGTAATATGCCAGGGAGATATGTATACTGTAGCTAAGAAAGTAATACTAAGTGTATGTTCTGTAGTAAGCTGTTAGTAGCCCATGTGCCTCACCCTAATAATTTGGTCAATTTTCACCTCTTCGTTTTGCCTATTCTTATGACTTGGTGGAGCACATGTAGCCTATAACCCTTTTTAGAGAAATATAATCATTGAATATTGAAAGAGCTTTCATTGTCTGATTATATGCCCCCTTTATTAATCCTATGGTTCTGACTTGGTGTACAGGGAGAACACTGTAAGAACGGCTCATGTTCTGAATTCTGCCGCTGTTCGCTGCCAGACAAGGCTCCGCTGATAGCCAGGTGTAGCAGTGGTAATGTGTTGGGATTGCTGTTGGGTCAGCTTTATGTAGGCTTTAACAGTTTGTGGCCGCCGTTTGTCACCGTTATAGTGTAATTAATGTATTGTTTAGTGCTGTGTAGTGTAGTGGCTTTGCTGGCATGCAGCACACATTATAATTGTTTTGCCCCACCAAGATTTACATGCTAAAATCGCCACTGTGTGTCTCTCATTTACACGCAGACACATGCACACACACATAGGTACACACACACACACACACACACACACACACACACACACACACACACACACACACACACACACACACACACACACACACACACACACACACACACACACACACACACACACACACACACACACACACACACACACACACACAAACAGTGAGACCCCTTTTTCTGGTGGAAACCAGAGCATTGACCAGAGAGTTCCACATTGCTGAATGCAACAGTTGTTATTTTAGGGGTGTAGGGGCTCTGAAGTCCCTCTGTCTGCCATTTAACTGATCTCAGAACTGTGGCTTGGCCAGTCCAGACGGTCATACTCCAGGCTCTCACTAGTCTCGTCAAAAGAGGAGGTTACAGGGTGGTCATCACCTGCTTGTCTGACTGTGTTCATGGGTTGCACCTCTGTTCTACAGATGCCACAGCCATATTAGTAACGAAAAGTCCAGTGATGCCCAATCATTCTGAAAGGAGGCTAATGACCGTTTTGTCAAAAATTGGATATAGATACTTTTGTTTCCTCCAGCATCTTCACAAGGTCCTTTGCTGTTGTTCTGGGATTTTTTGCACCAAAGTACGTTCATCTCTAGGAGACAGAATGCGTCTCCTTCCTGAGCGGTATGACAGCTGCATGGTCCCATGGTGTTTATACTTGCGTACTATTGTTTTTACAGATAAACGTAGTACCTTCAGGTGTTTGGAAATTGCTCCCAAGGATGAACCAGACTTGTGGTCAGTCTTGGCTGATTTCTTTTGATTTTCCCATAATGTTGAGCAAAGAGGTAGGCCTTGAAATACATCCACAGGTACACCTCCAACTGACTCAAATTATGTCAATTAGCTTCTAAAGCCATGACATAATCTTCTGGAATTTTCCAAGTAGTTTAAAGGCACATTCAACTTAGTGTTTGTAAACTTCTGACCCACTGGAATTGTGATATAGTGAAATAATCTGTCTGTAAACAATTGTTGGAAGAATTACTTGTGTCATGCACAAAGTAGATGTCCTAACCGACTTGCCAAAACTATAATTTGTTAACATGAAATCTGTGGAGTGGTTGAAAAATGAGTTTTAATGACTTCAACCGACTTCAACTGTATGTGCACAAGAGATACAGATTTCAGCCTTCTGCAGACATTCAGTTTAGGTGGACCTAAACTGGATTGGCGCCGCCCTGTGTGGTCGCCTGTTAAGCAGCTCCCATTGTTTGTGCGTTAAATGTTGAGTTTTTTAAAACTACAATAGTTCAGGATTATGGAGTGCTACTGCTTTCCGAAGGTTTTAGTGGTCCTTTTTATCACTGAGGCACTTTTTATTTTTCTCAGCACTGAACGTACACGCAAGACCTCAATTATTTACAACCGAGCCCAGCTCCTAGATTTAGCACACTCAGCACTGCTGTACCCCAGGGAAAAGTTTGTTATTCCGGACGAGTTGAAAAGACGACAGCGTGGACGCAGGGTGGGATTGAAGTGTAAGGCAAAGCTGAGGAAGTACAAGCCGGCTATACCGTCTATCATTATGGGCAACGTGAGATCGCTACATAACAAGATGGACGAGCTTGATGGGCTGGTCCATGGACAAAGAGACTACCGGGAAGCTAGCTGCTGTTAGCCGTTAGCCTGAGACCCTACTATTTGCCGAGGGAATTCACAGTGGCCATTGCTGTTATTGTTTACATCCAGCCCTCCACGGAGGCAAACACAGCGTGTGACATCATCCACTCTGCTATCGCGAGGTTACAGACAGCACATCCCAGTGCTTTCTTTGCCATTTCGGGGGATTTTAACCATGCATAGCTCTCTTCAACGCTGCCCACGTTCAAATAGTTCGTGAAGTGCCCAAACAGGAATAATACAACTCTGGACTTGTTATATGCTAATATGAAGGATGCATACAACTCCACTGCACTCCCTCCCCTCGGTAGATCGGATTGTCCACCTCACCCCACTCTACAGGAGATGGTCCCCGGAGGCGAATGAGGCCCTACAGGACTGCTTTGAAACAACAGACTGGGATGTGCTCTGTGAGGCTCATGGGGAGGACATTGATGGACTTACTGACTGCATAACGGACTATATCCATTTTTGTGTAGACAACACTGTACCCACCAGGAAGGTACACTGTTTTCCAAATAATAAACCTTTGGTCACCAGTGACCTGAAGGCCCTGCTGAATGAGAAGAAGAGGGCCTTCAAGGAGCGGGACAGGGACAAATTGAAATGCGTCCAGAGGGAGCTGAAGTTGCGGATTGCTGAGGGGAAGAGAGGGCATAAGGAGAATATGGAGGACAAGTTGAAGCAGAGCCAGGTGAGAGAGGTGTGGAAGGGTATGAGAAATATCACTGACTTCAAAAAGTCAAACAGTGGGCAGACGGAGGGGACCCAGGAAAGAGCCAATGAGCTGAACCAATTTTTGAACAGGTTCGATACTAGCCCAGTCCACCTCCCCTCCAGCTCCCCAGGCCACACACCCTGACGGCTGTCCCACCCACACTTTGCTCACAACACCTCTGTTGAGACAATCAGCGACCCCCTCCCCACCTCCGCCCCGCTCCCTCTGGACTGATCTGCAACACCTCCCTTCCCCCCACTTCTGGACTGATCCTCAACACCCCCCTTCCTCCCCACCTGGGCTGGCTTTCACCACCAACCAAATGAAGAGAGAGCTGGAGAGACTACATCATTGGAAAGCGGCAGGCCCTGATGGCATCAGCCCAAGGGTGCTTAGGGTCTGTGCTGACCAACTGTGTGGAATACTCCAGCGACCCTTCAACCTTAGCCTGAGCCTGGAAAAGGTCCCTGTACTGTGGAAAACATCCTGCCAGGTTCCAGTGCCCAGGAAGGTGCACCCCACTGTCTTGAATGACTTCAGACCTGTAGTGCTAACATCCCACATCATGAAGAGAGGTTAGTCCTCGCTCACCTCAGACCCATGGTGTGTACATCACTGGACCCCCTGCAGATCGCATATCAGCGCAACATCGGGGGGGATGATGCAATCATCTACCTTCTGCAGAGGGCCTACTCTCACCTGGACAACGGAGGTTGCACTGTGAGGCTTAAGTTTTTTGACTTCTCCAGTGCCTTCAACACCATTCAGCTCCTGCTACTGGGTGAGAAGATGAGGAGGATGAAAGTGGAAGCACCCTTAGTCTCCTGGGTCAAGGACTACCTGACCGGTAGGCTACAATTTGTGCGACTACAGAGCTGTGTGTCAGAACGGGCAGTGAGCAACACAGGGGCCCCCAGGGACGGTCCTGTCCCCTTTCCTGTTCACCCTCTATACTAAAGACTTCAGATATAACTCTGAAACATGCCACCTACAGAAGTTCTCGGATGACTCCGCAATTGTAGGGTGCATCAGGGGTGGGCAGGAGGAGGAGTACAGGAGCACAATCAATGACTTTGTGTTGTGGTGTGATCAGAACACCTTCAGCTCAACATCAGCAAAACAAAGGAGATGGTGGTGGACTTCAGGAGAACCAAGGCACAACTGACTGCAGTCCCTATACAGGGGATATATGTGGAAATGGTTGGTTCATACAAGTTCCTGGGAGTCCATATGGACAACAGGCTGGAACACCGAGGCTCTGTACAAAAAGGGCCAGAGCCGACTCTACTTTCTGAGGAGGCTCAGGTCCTTCAACGTGTGCAGTAAACTACTGCATACCTTCTACCAGTCTGCCATCTTTTTTGCAGTGGTGTGCTGGGGCGCCAACATAAAGGCCGGTGATGCTTCTCGGGTAAATAAGCTGATCAGGAAGGCTAGCTCTGTTCTGGGGATTAGCCTTGACACTCTAGAGGAGGTGGCGGAGAGACGGATCCTGGCCAAACTGCTGGCAATCATGAACAACGTCACCCACCCTCTGCATGCCATGGTTATGATGCAGAGGAGCACCTTCAGTCACAGACTGAGCCCACCACGGTGTGCCAGAGAGCGCTACAGGAGGTCCTTCCTGCCGGCGGCTATTAGACTATTTAATGCCTCACCAGGGTGCCGTGCCATCGGTAACATAGACCTGGAACTGTTGGGGTATTAGAACCTAGTTTAACAATTATGCATCCATCCGTGGTCTGTAATCACTCATTCACTCAGGACTTATTTATTAATTCAGGTCTGTATATACATATTCATGTACAGTTGTTATATCATATCACGTGCAATATTGTAAGTAATACTTGGACTGAACTTACGTAGTCATTCACTCAGGAATGTATATTAGTATCCTGTCCGTTGTATCTTTTTTCATTGCTTTTAGTATATCAAATGTGCAATACGTGCATTTATCTGTAACTAAACCCTGCACTAAGGACTGTATTTTAAGGAAATTACTATTATTACCCTAAATTATATCATACACACATTTAGCTATTTAAGTATCTCTTCCTGTCATTTACCTGTACAGATAATGTAACCATGCAAATATTCACTTACCTGTAAATGTAACTGTATATTTACCTGTGCAGTTAATTTAAACATGCAAATATTAACTTACCTGTTTGTTTAACCAGACTGTATAGTAACCTACCTACCTACCTACCTACCTACTTGCAGCCGCTCCTACGCCTTGTTAGCGCGATATGCTACTTAAAAATACACTTTATTTGGATAGTCAACCTATAGATGCAGTAACACATGCATGGTAAGTGCATTTCTGTTGATTTGCATTACTTGATGTCCAGCTTATTATCCAAAGACTATCCATTTCAATACAACAGAATAATTATTGTGATTTATTCCACCAAAAAGTGACGTTTTGGTCCTGTTCTGTACATGTCAACACCCTTTCTTCTCACCTCACTCTCTCCATCTTCTATTAATCTATTTCCCTAATCTCCCTTCTTGTATTGTTCATTCATCCTTTACATGTCTCTTGCTAGTTAATATTCTCGACTTCAACTCCTCTTCTTTTTCTCATTTGCACAGATGGGGTGTGAAATTCCCAGCACGCTAACTTAGCATTGTCCTGCTCTCAGCATGGAGCATTTGACACACCTTCACACTCTCATTTCTTTCTCTCTCTCTCTCTCTCTGTCTCTGTCTCTGTCTCTTGACTCTGACTCCTCTCTCTCTCCTCTCTCCTCTCTCTCAATTCAATTTAAGGGCTTTATTGGCATGGGAAACACATATTAACATTGCCAAAGCAAGTGAAGTAGATAATAAACAAAAGGGACTGTAAACATTACATTCACAAAAGTTCCAAAAGAATAAAGACATTTCAAGTATCATACAATTATTTGTGGATCCTTTGTAATAATGAGGGAAATATGTGTCTCTAATATGGCCATACATTTGGCAGGAGGTTAGGAAGTGCAACTCATATTTCACCTCATTTTGTGGGCAGTGTGCACATAGCCTGTCTTTTACATTGTACACAGAGGATATTATTGCATAATTCTGCATGCACAGTCTCAATCTGGTGTTTGCCCCATTTTGTGAATTCTTGGTTAGTGAGCGGACCCCAGACCTCACAACCATAAAGGGCAATGGGTTGTATAATGGATTTAAGTATTTTTTGCCAGATCCTAATTGGTATGTCGAATTTTATGTTCCTTTTGATGGCATAGAAGGCCCTTCTTGCCTTCTTGTCTCTCAGATTGTTCACGACTTTGTGGAAGTTACCTATGGTGCTGATGTTTAGGCCGAGGTATGTATAGCTTTTTGTGTGCTCTAGGACACAAAGTTACCTGTGGTCCTGGCAACTGGACCTTTTTTGGAACACAATTATTTTTGTCTTACTGAGATTTACTGTCAGGGCCCAGGTCTGACAGAATCTGTGCAGAATATCTAGGTGCTGCTGTAGGCCCTCCTTGGTTGGGGACAGAAGCACCAGATCATCAGCAAACAGTAGACATTTGACTTCAGATTATAGTAGGGTGAGGTCTCTCTCTCTCTCACTCTCTCTCTCACTCTCTCACTCTCTCTCTCTCTCTCTCTCTCTCTCTCTCTCTCTCTCTCTCTCTCACTCTCACTCTCACTTTGTAGACATGCCTCATTTACACACACACACACAACCTTTCTTAACTACTAAAGCCTCAGTCACCATACAGATAGTAGGATCTTAATTTGAGCCAGTTTGCTACAGTAGGAAAATAATCCTGCAGCAACAGGAAATGTGAATTATTATGTGGATTATAATGAATGGATATTTTTCTATGGGTTGATACATTTTTCGTAAGGGAAAATCAAGTCTGAAATTTCAAACTGGAAATGACAAACTTCAGAAGCCCTTTTTAAACCTCAAATACACTACAAGTAAAAAAATTCCTGCAACAGGGTGATCCAATTAGTAATGATGATTCTTTAGTGCTCAATGCTATCTAGATCCAAGCAACTGTGATTCTCACAGCACAAAGTGGAGAAGAGGCTAGCCTTGGGCCATGTACACTAAAAACGAGAGAGAAGATTATAGGATGAAATGAGAGTGCACCGCGGGCCCTATGGAGAAAAAAAAAAACGGCCAGTCTGCTCTTCCTAGCCAGATTACAGCCAGCTTTAATTTAACACTGTGTACCTGAGGCTTCCCAGGTAATTCTGCCATTAGGTTTCCCCTAGATAGTAAAATAGTCTATCTAACCCTACTGTAGCTTCTTGGACGGATTTTAATGTTTGGAGGCGAAAGATACACACACCTGTTTAGGCGAGGTGTTGGCTAGCGGAGTAGAACACATGAATCATTAAAGGAGAGCCACTCGGATGCAATCATTTTATAACCAACGTTTCAACAGCCAGTCTTCATCAGGGTATAATGTCAACAGTTAGAAGACTGATTGGGCGATAGGAGGTCAGGATGTCCATTTTGCAGTCCATGACATGCTGACTACACCGGGCACGCGCTTTTGCTGCATCTCAATAACCTGACGTGGCTTCCTCTCCTTGTCTCCTGTCCTTATTGAGCAATGATAGTGTACAGACTTTATGAATTTCCAATAATTCGTTTTTTTAGCTATTAACGTCTACACTTGGCCACACTTATCAACTTCTAGGACTAGGAAAACTCCTGATTGACTAAATGTAAACCACACCAACCCAATAGTCCTGTGTATGATGATGGTTGTTGCAGTAAATGAGCTCTGGTTTATAAGGATATGATTTCAGATTAAAGTGGAGATTAGGCTGTGGCTGCGGTAATGGGATGCCCAGCCCTCCTGTGCCTGCTGTTGGCACCCAACTGGCACCACTGGTCTACCCAGACACACTCAGACACTAGGGTCCGGATAATTACCACTCTCTTGTGGTGTGTACCTTGGGTTGGCGTGGGATGGAACACTCACACACACACACACACACACACACACACACACACACACACACACACACACACACACACACACACACACACACTCAGACGCTTTATCTCTCACAAACATAAACACACTCTTGCATATGTAGAACATATGTTAATGGTCAAAGACATTGATCACATGACACCATTCATTCCTATGTGTTCGGCCTTAAACCTCTGTGGCTTCCAAGAGAGGGGGCAGTCATTCTCCCCTAGTGTTTTTACACCCCGCCTGCCCTACAGTAACCCCTCCTGCTCTCTGTCTTCCAAGCATGGCCAGTTGACTCAGCTAACTCCATTTCCTCTCTTCTCATCTCCTCTGGTTTATTGCACATTGCACTTTTGCTCCAAACAAATTCATTTTTCACCATAAAGTATTAATGGGGGTGGATAGTGATCTCTTCTGGTCTTGGTCGGCCTCTGTCTCTGATACAGAAGATCTATCTTACTTTCTTTATTTTTCTGTCCTGTTCACTCTAACCCCTCTCTTTCTCTCGCTCTCTGTTTTTCTCTCCCACTCTCTTTCACACACACACTCTCCCCCCCTCTCTGTCCCGTCTCTCGCTTTTGCTCTCTCTCTTGCTCTCTCTTTCTCGGTCTCTCACATAAACTCTCGCATCGCCCCTGACCGTGTTTCAAGGAAACCCCTAGCAGCTGAACAAATGGAGAGAGGCAGAGGGACTGAGACTCTTGAGTGAGCACCATATGGCCTCGTTAAGGGATACTTGATCGGGGACACTCGTTGTGGACTCTCGTTAGGGACAGCCAGCTAGCCAGGCCAATCTGTGTGACCAAGCGTGACTGTGTGAGGAAGAAAAGCCATGGGGATGGAAATGTGGACATGGTGTGTGTGTGTGTGTGTCTGCCCTAGAATCATTTGATTTCCTTCTTCCTACCTCTCTTGACTCCACCCCTGCACACCCCCCCCCCCCCCCCCCTCTATACCGCTCTACCTCCCTCCAGGGAAAGGTATTGATCCCTCCATCCAGGATGCCTGTGCAGAAATGTGATGCAAGGATAACAGGCCTAATGGTATTATTCAGGAGCCACCTTGGCCCCTTTTCTCACCACACACACACACACACACACACCACATCCACACTACTGAGACTCGTAGGCTCTGTGTTGGCTTTTTGAATGTAACTTCTGGGTGTCAATAAGCATGTGACTGTATGGTCACAGTGTGTTTGTATAGGAGGTCTTTGCTTGTTAACTTGTTTGCGTGTTTTTGGCAGATGTGTGCTTGTGAGTGAGTGAGTGAGTGAGTGAGTGAGTAAGTGAGTGTAGGTGCGGCCAATTTATCCGGACAGGCTGCAGACTCTGTGAGAGTGGTGTATAATGGCATTAGTTTCCTGTTACAGTTCTAGTCTGTTCTGAGTGTGTGCTGTATCATGTTCTCTCACACAGACACAGACACACACACACACAAAAACACAGACAGTATTCTCTTACACAGGAGTCACGGCTGGAAGTATAACCACACCACAGGCGACTGCAGTGTCAACCCAAAGGCCATTTGAAGTAGGGGAGACTGTGTGTGCGTGTGTGTGTGCGTGTGTGTGTGTGTGTGTGTGTGTGTGTGTGTGTGTGTGTGTGTGTGTGTGTGTGTGTGTGTGTGTGTGTGTGTGTGTGTGTGTGTGTGTGCGCGAGTGTGTGCGCGAGTGTGCGAGTGTATGCGTGCTTGCATCTGTCCATGTGTGTGTGTGTGTGGGATGGGACACACACAATTCTCTTTTCAGATGGATCTTAACCTGCAAATATCTTAACCATATCATGTGGAAACTTGAGGAATATGCAACATCCTTCCCCCTACCCTTGACATATTATTGGCCTTGGCAAGCCTCCTCTTTCCACCATACATTTATACCCTGACTTTCACGAGGGTGAAAAGTCATACACACACACACACACACATTGTCTCAACACACCCATAGTCACATTCTCTCTCACTCTTACACACACACACACACTGACACACACTCATCCTCGAAGTTCAGACTTCACAAGACGCTTTCTCTCAAGTGAAGAAGATGTGGATGATGAAGGCTTGTTCCTTGTCCCTATGGGAAGAATGTTCCAGGGGACAAAGGATTACTGTGACAGTGTGTGACATTGGGTGCAGTATTCAGGCAGCTGATTTTGGTGTGTGTGTGTGTGTGTGTGTTAGATGGCTGTTATTTTAAATAGTGACTGAGCTGGGATTAGGTTTGGGTGTGTTTCTTGGCACAGAGCCCTTTTGGTGACCTAAAATCTCCAAATGTCTCCACAAGGATAGTAAGACAAGGAAACTTCTCCTTTGTGGGGACAAAACCTATTTTAAGCTTAGGGGTTATGTTTAGGGTTAGAATTAGGGTAAGGGGTTACTGGTTAGGGCTATGGGTTAGGACTTTGAATGGAAAGCAATTTTAGGTCCCCACGATGATTGAAGATCAAAATGTGTGTGTGTGTGTGTGTGTGTGTGTGTGTGTGTGTGTGTGTGTGTGTGTGCATGCGTGCTTGTGAGTGAAAGTGTAAAGTTGAGTGGGTTCGGGTGTTTTAGTATTGTTTGGGTTTGGGTAAGTGTTATTCTGAGTTAAGCATGTTGGGGTAGGTCTATGCCTTTGCAGAGTGGGTTATATTACATCGGTCTTTGTTGATATGTGTGTTATGGACCACTAATCTAGGATCAGTGTGTATTAGAGTATCAGGCTGAGTGCATAGTGACTTAGTTTGTTGCTTTGTTGGTTTAAGTGTGTCAATAGCAAAGCTTTCAGATGATTAAGGTCAGTCAACCATGCTATGACTATTTATTGGTGTATTTTGAAATCATCAGTTATAGATCTGTGTAGAAGTAACTGCTGTCTGTCCTTTAAACAGAATGGAAACGACAGGAACAGAGGAGACCGATAGAATATAGTGATGATCTCACCACCCATCATCACTAGTGTTAGTCCAAACATCTATACATGTGGCCTCTGATACTCTTACTTTGAGTAGCTTGCGGCTGGTTTGGTTTCAGTCTTTTCAAATTTTAGCAAACTACAGGGTTTTGATAGACGTGTTGATCCCCATCCTCATTTCAGCTTGGATCCAATGGAAAAATGTCTTAAGTCTTCATAAATCCCTTTGGTATTCAGTGAATGTTGCATATAAAACCCTGGTCTGTTGAATAGAGAAGGAAAACATGCCCTCGACACTCCCCTATGTAGTTGTGTGTATGCAGTATACTGTAGATTGTATGTATACATTTGACCTGATGTGGATGCTGACATCAGTTGCTAAGTGATTATATCATTTGGATATGGGAAAGTAATCATCTCTGCTTGAATGACGCACTTTTACTAGCTTATATATGCATAGACACATGCATGCACACACACACACAATCACATAATATACAGAACATAATGCATACACACACCTACAAAATAACACAGTATATTTACACACGTTCTCTCTCTCTCTCTCTCTCTCTCGCTCGCTCTTTCTCTCTCCCTCACACACACGCGCACACAAACAAACAAAACACCAGAACCAGGTCTTGATGAGGTTGGCCCTTTTCATAATGTAATATTCCATAGCCATGCATTATGCATTATGCGATTTTGTTTTGTTTTGCAGCAATGCTGCAATGCAGCCTCCCATCTAGATGGGCTCTGTAATCAGTTAATACACAACTGTCCAGTGATTTAGATAATTAAGCTACCGGAGGTAAGCAATTCTGCAGAATGATAATTAAAACTCCACATTAGGAAGGGGAAAGTGTGTGTGTGTGTGTGTGTTTTGTGTTTGTGTGTGGGGGGAAGATTGTGTGTATGTGTGTTTAGTCTGGGAAGTGCTGTAGCATTTTTGATCAGCCAAGCGGACGTGACCGGGGGACTATTGTGTGTCACTAATGAGTGTCGGGAAAAATAAACACACCCTAGACCCAGGCGTAAGTGTGTATATGTGTGTGTGTGTGTGTGCGTGCGTGCGTGCGCGCGTGTGTTGACGTCCTCTGTCTCTGTCCATCTGTCTGTATATGCATCTATGGAACAAAATCAGTCAGAATTAGGACAATAAATTGAATTTTACTCTGTTACACACATACACCTTCCTTTGGGATCCCCCATAGTCGAGTAGGATTCCCCGCCAGGTATCACGGGTCCGGGGTGTGGGTCTGGCTGACACACTGACTCATTCACTCACTCTTCTTCACCATACCAAATTTGGGCAAGACCTTCTGTGAGGGATCACGCATGCGGTCTCTTTGGTGATGTGCCACAGTCGAGGAAACCACTGATAGAGAGGGGAAAAAGGAGAGAATCTCAACACAGTATTGCAAAACATCGACATTGTCCCCGAGCAGCAACTGCCCTTAATGCTATCAACGCTTCAGAGAGGCTTAACTTGGGTGTTGAGCCTGTGTTTCATCATATGCGGGGCCGCAGCAGGATTTCAACTCAGTTTCCCTAGCTTCATGCCATTAGACGCTATCATTCTTCTACACTTTCATCTCCGGCCTCTCCTTTTCACCCTGCTTTCTTCCCTGTCCACAACTTTGTAGATTGCTGGCGTTGTTAAAAAAAAAAGAAAAAAAAAAAAGAAAAGAACGGAGGGAAGGTGCCGTTAATTGGTTTCCTGTCTAGTTGCATGCTGACACAGACACACTGCAAACTGTAAGTAAGGCAAGATATGAGCAAGCATAGGGGTTCATAGATTCATACACACAGACACACATACACATTATACATACACGTACTGTGTGTGCATCCATCGACCAATAACGCAATAGACACACTTACATAAAATGCACACACACGAACACTCTTTCTCTCTCACTCACTCACCGAATACCCAGCATTGAGCCAGCATGTGCCACCTTCCTTTCTGGAAGTGTGGTTGTCTGTCTTACTTCTACCACAAAAAGTGTGAAGGTGTGACACTATTCCTGAAAGGCAGAGGCTGGGATCCGGAGGTAACCGCCCACGTCCCGCCTTTGTCCGGCCCCCCTGAATCCCTTTTCCCCAGAGCTGAAGATCCGAATCACGTTCTGCGCATGTGTTTCTTTACCAGGGGGGCGGGACATTGTGTCCTCCCATCACAATCGTGAAGTTTTACCGGTGCAACAACTGCATGCCCACCATCTCAATCAGTTTCAGGGGGCGCAAGAGTTATGTATTGAATTAATTTGAACGCTTTTTCGAGCAGATGATGTTAACAAACTATAGCACACCTGTGTTTTCTTTCAATCAAAACACTTACAGGTTGGGACTGTATCAACAGTGGACTAATGAAACAAATGCCAAATTATAGTTTTTGAGTGGAATTTTCCTTTAAGGTCTCAAAATAGCCTAGAACCCTCCAATTAAACTCTGGACCTCGAAAGCCAGTTCCACTGCTTTTTTTTAATGGTTCCCCTCTAATCAGGGACTGATTTAGACCTGGGACACCAGGTGTGTGTGCAATGAATTACAGTTGAAGTCGGAAGTTTACATGCACTTAGGTTGAAGTCATTAAAATTCATTTTTCAACCACTCCACAGATTTCATGTTAACAAACTATAGTTTTGGCAAGTCGGTTAGGACATCTACTTTGTGCATGACACAAGTAATTCTTCCAAAAATTGTTTACAGACAGATTATTTCACTTATAATTCACAATTCCAGTTGGTCAGAAGTTTACATACACTAAGTTGACTGTGCCTTTAAACAGCTTGTAAAATTCCAGAAAATGATGTCATGGCTTTAGAAGCTTCTGATAGGCTAATTGACATAATTTGAGTCAATTGGAGGTGTACCTGTGGATGTATTTCAAGGCCTACCTTCAAACTCAGTGCCTCTTTGCTAGACATCATGGGAAAATCAAAAGAAAGCCAAGACCTCAGAAAAGAAATTGTAGACCTCCACAAGTCTGGTTCATCCTTGGGAGCAATTTCCAAATGCCTGAAGGTGCCACGTTCATCTGTACAAACAATAGTACGCAAGTATAAACACCATGGGACCACGCAGCCGTCATACCGCTCAGGAAGGAGACGCGTTCTGTCTCCTAGAGATGAACGTACTTTGCAAATCAATCCCAGAACAACAGCAAAGGACCTTGTGAAGATCCTGAAGGAAATAGTTACAAAAGTATCTATATATCTAGAAAAACGAGTCCTATATTGACATAACCTGAAATGGCACTCAGCAAGGAAGAAGCCACAGCTTCAAAACCGCCATTAAACTGCTCCAAAAACACCATAAAAAAGACAGACTACGTTTTGCAACTGCACATGGGGACAAAGATTGTACTTTTTGGAAAAATTTTCTCTGGTCTGATGATACAAAAATAGAACTGTTTGGCCATAATGACCATCGTTATGTTTGGAGGAAAAAGGGGGAGGCTTGCAAGCCAAAGAACACCATCCCAAACGTGAAGCACGGTGGTGGCAGCATCATGTTGTGGGGGTGCTTTGCTGCAGGAGGGACTGGTGCACTTCACAAAACAGATGGCATCATGAGGAAGGAAAATTATGTGGATATATTGAAGCAACATCGCAAGACATCAGTCAGGAAGTTAAAGCTTGGTAGAAAATGAGTCTTCCAAATGGACAATGACCCCAAGCATACTTCCAAAGTTGTGGCAAAATGGCTTAATGACAACAAAGTCAAGGTATTGGAGTGGCCATCACAAAACCCTCACCTCAATCCTATATGATTTGCAGGTAGAAATATTACAACTTTAAATGTCTCCAGTGCTTCAGTCTTTTAACCACAGACTATTTTCACACTTTGCTTTTATGTCGCCACTTTTACTGGGCCTTTAAAGGTAGTAACCCATTAAACACTTAGCGGAATTATCAATTCAGATATTTATTTCCTTTCCTCTTAAGCAGATCTATGGACTGCTCTTAGGAGTTACTAAAATCTGCACTTTGGTTTTGGTAGAAAAGCCACTGCAAACAAACTCTAATGTTAACCTTTTCAGACCAAAAACGTTACTTTACTCAGCATACAGTATGTGAAGTTACATGTCACACTATTACAACAGTGTGACTGTTTTGGATTAACATGTTCAATATATTTCCTTCAAAATCCTATGTATTGATATGTTCTAGACCAATATGAGACCTTAAGGAGCATCAGGTACTGCTGGAATGTCAACAAATGGCATGTCCATCTTTTTCTGAGAAGTTGAAGTAGTCACTCGAAACAAAGTATTAATAGCCCTCACTTTAGATGAGGCCACACAAAAAGGCTTTACTAATAATAGGTATATAGTTTATAAGGACCTATATTAAATATCTTCTGAATAATCTTCTGAGTCATTATTACATACTTTAAAAGTTGTTTATAAATGTGTGAAAAACTGGCTTAATAACATGTACAAATTTGGGAGTAATGATTCATAAATTATGAATAAACTATTCACTAATCCAGTGGTTCCCTAGGACCCCTGGGGGTACTTGGTCTATCCACGGGGTACTTGAGAAAAGTCATGAGGCCATAGGCCTACTGGTAAAATGCATGAGGGGGTACTTCAGGGGCAAAATTCAGCTGGTGGTCTAGTAAGCGAAAAAGGTTGGGAACCACTATACTAATCAATTATAAATGCTTTATTACAAGGTGTTATTATAAAGTGCTACCCTTGTTAGCTTTATTCCAGATGCTCTCAGTAGATATTGCATTGTCTTTGTACCTTTTCACCTTTCTACCTTTCCAGTTATGCACTAATAAAAGTGCCTGCTGTCAGATGTATTCATCTCTAGTCCTGGGTTGCTGTAAGGCTAACGGTTTGTGTATCAGGGCTAGGTGCGATCAGGGATTACACCGGGGATTTGGGTTCAGATAGCATTAGTGAAACAGGAGTCCCATTTTGTTTCCTGGGATTTTGCTTTTTTTCTGAACTCGCTCCCACCTGCTTCGATGTGACGTGATGTCCAGAGCTGTGTGTGTGCCCTTATGCAAGCGTGAGTTTTGAGATGTGTGTGTGTGTGTGTGTGTGTGTGTGTGTGTGTGTGTGTGTGTGTGTGTGTGTGTGTGTGTGTGTGTGTGTGTGTGTGTGTGTGTGTCCATCCCAAGGTGTGTGTGCGCATGTATTTTTTCCAACAGTAGAGCTTTGAGATAACTCCGTAATGAAAAGTGCTATACAAATTAGTTCTTATTTGTATGTCCCACGTTGTGTATCCTTGCGTTGGCATGTGCTTATGTGCATAGCCTACAGTGTGTGTGTGTGTGTCCTTGGGACAGTGTTTTTCTCTCTCTCTTTTACTGGAGAGAAGTGAGAAGAGGAAGTATGAAAAGAAAGGAGGAATGGAGGTGGGGAGGAATATCAGTCAGAGCAGCTTAGAGAGGGGTCAGTGACCTGGAAATACCTGCTCTGTGTCCCAAATGGAGCGACAGATAGCCTAGTGGTTAGAGCATTGGGCCAGTGACTGAAAGGTTGCTGGTTTGAATCCCTGAGCCAAAAAAGGGGGAAAATCTGTACATATTCCCTTGAGCAAGGCACCTAACCCTAATTGTTCCAGGGTCACTGTTGATAATGACAAACCCTGGCTGTGACCCCATTCTTCAAGGGTGTATGCAATATGCAAAAAACACATTTCCAATTCACACATTCCTTCCAATTGTTATTAAATGGGTCCATAGTGCACTATTTTTGACCAGAGTACATACATATTTTGTTATTCATAGTATTAGCATTGATTCCAGCTTTATACAGTAGCTCTGACCTTGACAATCTCTGCCCTTTTCCTAGTGGATTTATATTTATATCTCACAAGTATTTATAATACATTTGTGTAGAGAGAACTATATAATACATACCTAGATATACATTTTCTATAATAGATGTACAGTATTAGACCTACAATGTACCCTATGTTATGAACACAAGATTCCCAGTAAATATCTATTCCTGTCGGGCAATAGATGTGTAGTTATCTAGCCCAGGGCTTCTGTTGCTTTAGCCTGGTCACAGATCTGCGTGTTCTGTCTTGCCACTCCTATGGTCATTTTCACACCAATGACCATAGGAGTTGGCAAGACAGCACAAACAGATCTGGGACCAGGCTATTGTCGATTTCATCCAACAATCTATGGGTTCAGTGAGGTGATTCGTCCACTAGGATCGATTTATATCAGTCCAGATTATAGTGCCTATTGATCAAGCTGTTAAGAGGGGTAATGACTTGAAAAGTGCTCCATGCAGACCGCGGTAAAACACTCCTTTAAATGCTGCATAAAGTCACCAAGGACGGACTACCTATGTGCTGTGTCTGTTTTCTCTGTCTACCTCATAAAGACCATGTAAAGATGCTGTAGCGTGACATTTATGTTTGTGTTAAATGACTCTCTCAACTTGTGTCCCTCTGTAACGCTCCTCTGTTTCTTCCCTCTTCCTCTCTCTGTCTCTCTCTCTCTCTGTCTCTCTCTCTCCCTCTCTCTCTCCCAATCCCTCCCTCTCCCCCTGTCAAATAAAAGCGAGCAATGAATGTATTGAAATCATGTAATACTATGCAAAGTAGCAATCACAGAAGAAAGTTATTAAGACTCAAGTTATCTCTTAAGACTTTCACAAACCTATCTATCTCCTCTCTCTCTCCCTCTCTGTCTCTTTCTGTAGGTGATGTGGTGGACATTTACCAGCGGGAGTTTTTGGGCCTGAGGGAGCGTCTGCACTCTGCCGAGCAGGAGAACCTGAAGCGCTCCAAGGAGCTCAATCTGGTGCTGGACGAGATCAAGAGGGCCATCGCCGAGAAGCAGGCCCTCAGGGACATCAACCGCACCTGGGCCAGCCTCTCCGGTAAGACCACCAGACTGGAGGGAGGAAAAACTAGTTAGAACCTGTCCGAGCTAGTCAGAACCAATTACAACTAGTCAGAATGAATCAGTCAATAAGGTTGAGTCAATAAGGTTGATCGATTTTACAGCAATCAGTAACAATGTAAGTAACTGTAAAGCCTACTGTACATCTACAGTGCCTTCAGAAAGTATTCATGCCCCTTGACTTATTTCACATTTTGTTGTGTTACAGCCTTAATTCAAAATGGATTAAATGTTTTTTTCTTACCCATCTACACACAATACCGCTTAATGTCAAAGTGAAAACATGTTTTTAGACATTTCTGCTAATTTATTGAAAGTTAAATACAGAAATATATTACATTTACATAAGTATTTACATCCTTGAGTCAATACCTTTGGCGGTGATTACAGCTGTGAGTCTTTTGCGGTATGTCTGTATCAGCTTTGCACATCTGGATTTGGGGATTTTCTCCTATTCTTTGCAGATCTTCTCAAACTCTGTTAGGTTAGATGGAGAGTGGTGGTAAGCAACAATCTCCAAGTCTTTCCACCGCTTTTCAATGGGATTCAAGTCTTTCCACCGCTTTTCAATGGGATTCAAGTCTGGGCTTTGGCTGGGCCACTCAAGGACTTTCACATTCTTGTTCTGTAGCCATTCTAGCGTTGCTTTGTCTGTATGCTTGAGGTCATTGTCCTGTTGGAACGTAAATCTTTTCCCCAGTTTACGGCTGTTTGCATTGTATTTGGCTCCATTCAATGTTCGCTCTATCCTTACCAGTCTCCCAGTCCCTGCCCTGAAAACCATCCCCATAGCATGAATCTGCCACCACCATGCGTCATGTTAGTGATGGTGTTAGACGGGTGACATATCCAGACATGGTACTTTGCTTTCAGGGGCCAAAGAATACTTTTTTTCTTCATCAGACCACAGAATCTTTTGCCTTTTGATCTTCGGTCTTTCACGTGTCTTTTTGCAAACTCCAGGTGTGCTGTCATGTGCCTTTTTCTCAGGAGTGGCTTCCCTCTGGCCACTCTCCCATAAAGCTCTGATTGGTGAAGTGCTATAGAGACTGTTATCCTTCTGGGAGGTTCTCCCATCTCAGCCAAGGAAATCTGTAGTTCTGTCAGAGTGGTCCTTGGGTTCTTGGTCACCTCCATGATCAAGGTCCTTCTTGCCCGGTCGCTCAGTTTGATCGAACGGCCAGCTCTAGGCAGAGTCTAGGTAGTTCCATATTTTCTCATTGATGGAGACCACTGTGCTCTTGAAAACTTTCAACACTCTAGAAAAAGTGTTATACCCTTACCTAGCTATATATGCCTCATCACAATTCTCGTAGATCTAAGGACAGTTCCTTGAACATGGTATAGTTCCTACTCTGACATGCACTGTCAACTGTGGGACCTTACTGTATATAGACAGGTGTGTTTCTTTCTAAATCATGTCCAAACAATTAAATTGGCCACAGGTGGACTACAATCAAGTTGTAACGACATCACAAGGATGATCAAATTGGATGCACCGGAGCACAATTTGGAGTGTCATAGCAAATGGGTGTGAATACTTACAGTATGTAAATTGAATATTTCTCTATTTAATTATTTAATAAATGTTAAAACATTTCAAAAAACATGTTTTCACTTTGTCATTATGGGGTATTGTGTGTAGAATTTTTTTTGAATTCAGGCTGTAATGCAACAAAATGTGGAATAAGTCAAGGGGTATAAATACTTTCTGAAGGTACTGTTTAAGAACACCATCCACTGTTTTTAAACGATTGCATAATTTTACAACTCTCTGTAAGGGTGGATGGTCCACAATATATGGGCGGCACATTTACGACAGTATCAAACCATTCAGAAAGAATGGGCTGCACTCTCAATGAACCCCTCTGTAATCATTAAGCAATGCTGGCCTGTACTGTATATGGGTATCAATGCTATAACTAATACATGAGAATGAAGGTCCCCTTTACTTTTTCCACATTTTGTTATGTTACAACCTTATTCTAAAATTGATTACATTGTTTTTTTTCCTCATTACTTTGTTGAAGCACATTTGGCAAAAATTAAAGCCTTGAGTCTTCTTGGGTATGACGCTACAAGCTTGGCACACCTGTATTTGGGGAGTTTCTCCCATTCTTCTCTGCAGATCCTCTCAAGCTCTGTCAGGTTGGATGGGAAGCCTCGCTGCACAGCTATTTTCCGGTCTCTCTGGAGATGTTCGATCAGGTTCAAGCCTGGGCTCTGGCTGGGCCACTCAAGGACACAAAGAGACTTGTCCCGAAGCCTCTCCTGCGTTGTCTTCGCTGTGTGCTTAGGGTTGTTGTCCTGTTGGAAGGTGAACCTTCACCCCAGTCTGAGGTCCTGAGCGCTCTGGAGCAGGTTTTCATCAAGGATCTCTCTGTACTTTGCTCTGTTCATCTTTCCCTCAATCCTGACTCGTCTCCCAGTCCTTGCCATTGAAAAACATCCCCACAGCATGACGCTGCCACCACCATGCTTCACCCTAGGGATGGTGCCAGGTTTTCTCCAGAAATTACGCTTGGGATTCAGGCCAAGGATTTCAATATTGCTTTCATTAGACCAGAGAATCTTGTTTCTCGTGGTCTGAGAGTCCTTTAGGGATCTTTTGAAAAACTTCAAGCAAACTGTTGTGCCTTTTACTGTGGAGTGGCTTCCGTCTGGGCGCACTACCATAAAGTTTGGACACATCTACTCATTCCAGGGTTTTTCTTTATTTTTACTATTTTCTACATTGTAGAATAATAGTGAAGATTATTTATTTTTTGTAACCTTTTTTTAACTAGACAAGTCAGTTAAGAGCAAATTCTTATTTACAATGACGGTCTACACTGGCCAAACTCAGACTACACTGGGCCAATTGTGCGCCGCCCTATGGGACTCCCAATCACGGCTGGTTGTGACCTTGACAACTATGAATAACAAAATATGTATGTACTCTTTGAACCAGGTTGTCTGTAGTGACCTCTCTAGCACTGAGATGCAGTGTCTTAGACCACTGCGCCACATAACACATATGGAATCATGTAGTAACCAAAAAAGTGTTAAACAAATCAAAATATATTTTCTTCAAAGTAGCCATCCTTTTCCTTGATGACAGCTTTGCACACTAAAGGGCATTCTCTCAACCAGCTTCACCTGGAATGCATTTGAAAAAATGTGCTTTTCTTTCAAAAACAAGGACATTTCTAAGTGACCCCAAACTTTTGAACGGTAGGGTGTACACACACACACACACACACACACACACACACACACACACACACACACACACACACACACACACACACAGTATAATATAACCAGTCAGTAAGGATTAGGTTGAATTATATATGAATGGTATATCCAGTCAGTAATAATAGAATGCTTCTCAGATGTACTGTATATTAATGACCCCCTTAGTAGCATCAATTATCTTTTTTAACCATAATAATAATGTATAAATTCGGATCTATTTTTTTTTATCCCCTTCTGACCCCTGTGTGTGTGCGCATGCGTGCATGTGTGCTCCGTGTCTGTGTGTGTGTGTGTGTGTGTGTGTGTGTGTGTGTGTGTGTGTGTGTGTGTGTGTGTGTGTGTGTGTGTGTGTGTGTGTGTGTGCGTGTGCGTGTGATAGACGAGACCAAGCTGAAGCTGTGGAATGTGACGACCAGTAAGAATGTCCTCCAGCTGCCCAGTATCTTCCATCACCTTCCCCATCTCCTGGCCAAGGAGAGCAGCCTGCAGCCCGCTGTGCACGTGGGCCAGGGACGCACTGGGGGTCAGCACGCGCCCGCACACACACACACACACAGACACACACAGACACACACGAGCACAGCCAGGCATGGATGCAGACACATGCAAACACACACATTCTCTCTATTTCTCTCTTAGTATGTTTTATTGGTGTATTAAAAGGAGAAGATAGCCACTAGGGTCTGCTTATGTTAGCTTACAATGGGAGAGGAAGGGATGGTGAGGACGAGTACAGAATCAACTGATTGGACTTCCTCCCTATGGGAATTGGTTGGTTGGTAAAAATACCTGAATTGTTGTTCAGCCTTGACTATGTATTCTTCTCGTGCGTTTTATCACTCATCGTCGTCATTCAACGCAAGACATTGTATTTTTATTGTGTTGACAAGATTGTCCTTGTAAGTCATTCCACCATCCGCCCCTGCCATATACTCTCTCCAGCCTTTCTCTCTCTCATCTATTTTATTTTATTTTTACCCTGTCTTCTCCCCCCTCTCTTCAGAAAACAAGTTATTCTGTCTCTGTTGTGAACAGGAAAGTTACGTACTAAATTCAACATTGAAACAGATCAGCCAGGCCTGAATTCAAGCAATACTGACACACATAGTAAAAAAAAAATATATATATATATATAAGGATTATAGCTCCCATCCAAATGTCGTGAATGATATATATTCATGTCATAGTCACCAGTCAACTCCAATACACTTCCTTGATCTTCAACCAGTGATTGCCAGCTGTGCTAGCTGTTCTACCAGTCTGCCTTAATGAGTGTTATCATGCTAATAGCACACCCTGCACACGAAAATGTATATTTTTAACGGGTATGCAGTTAGGTTGATGACGATATCACCAAAGTATGTTGTATCGGACATTCCCAGCTAATGAGAAAACAGTCATGGTATTTCATTTAAGAGAATGAACAAGATTTTGCAAGGCAACCTTGGGACGCCAACGGCAGAATTTTAGTGATTTTTACATCCGTACCCACGTGACCACAGTGAAATGTCACTCTGTGATAAGTTCTATTGACTGGTTCATTCCACCGAATCTAACACATTGTTGGTTCCTTCCCTCCCTGTACTGACTGTGATTGGTCTGTGTGTGTGTCCGTCACAGTGTCGATCGTGATGGGCGTGCCCAGTGTGAAGAGGGAGGTCCACTCCTACCTGACGGACACCCTCAGTTCTCTCATGACAGAGCTCAGTGCCGCAGAGAAGGAGGACTGCGTCATCGTGGTCTTCATCGCTGAGGTGAGATACTAGAATAAGAGTGTATGTGTGTGTGTGTGATCTGCTATGTGTGTCCCAATCCTCTGTGGTCATGGCTTTTGAAGTGAGTCCGTGAACTCTATCTGCATGAATGCGTGTGTGTGTGTGTGTGTGTCTGCATGCGTGCGGGCTTGTGAGTGTATGTGTAAAAGGTCAGTGATCTGAAGAGCTAATGAGTGACGCTGCCCCAGGCTAATGCCACTAGCACACACATCCTCTACTGCTCCGCTAATAGCCTAGAAACTATCCATCGCTAACTTGTCTGCCCCCGCGGAAGTCAAATAAGCATAATAAAAACATCCCCATAAAAATCTGTCAGTTTATGTTAGATCCACCGCATCCGCCTATGTAACACTTCCGCATCTGCGGCGAAAGGTGACAGAGCTAGAGCGATGTTTGTCAGACCATGAGACATCCCGAAAATCGGTCTTCTCACAAAATCATCTGTAGCGTCCAAACGGTTTGACCCTCTATGGAAAGAAGAGACTCTCACGAACACAATGGTGTTCTCCGTTTTGCTCTACAACCCCAACAAGCATCTTGAGAGGGGTCTGAAATCTGTACAGCTGATCTTCCAATTTCTGTCTGTAGCATCCGAACAGTTTGCGCTACACACTCATATGACCCATCTGTGTAAAGGTGAGACTCTTATGAACAATAGGACTCCCAATAGGGTTGTTGATCATTGCTAGACAGCCATTTTCTACTCTTGCCATAGATTTTAAAGCAGATTTAAGTCAAAACTGTTAGTAGGCCACTCAGGAACATTTAATGTCGTTTTGGTTGGTAAGCATCTCTAGGGTAGATTTGGCCTTGTGTTTTAGGGTTATTGTCCTGAATTTGTCTCAGTGTCTGTTGGAAAGCCGAAAAAACAGGTTTTCCTCTAGGATTTTGCCTGTGCTTAGCTACATTCCGCATCTCCCATCCCTTCCAACGACAAGCATACCCATAACATGCAGCCACCACCAGGTGATGCAGCCACCACCATACTTGAAAATATGGAGAGTGGGACCCAGTGATGTGTTGTGTTGGAGTTGCCCCAAATATAAAACTTTGTATTCAGGACAAAAAGTGAATTCCTTTGCCACCTTTTTGTGCAGTATTACTTTAGTGCCTTATTGCATGTTTTGGAAGATTTGTTTTATTCTGTACAGGCTTCCTTCTTTTCACTCATCATTTAGGTTAGTATTTTGAAGTAACTACAATGTTGTTTATCCATCCTCAGTTGATCCATCCACTGCTCGAATGAGGGACCTTGCAGATAATTGTATGTGTGGGGATAGTCATTCAAAAATCATGTGAAGCACTATTATTGCACACAGAGTCTATGAAACGTATTATGTGATTTTTCAAGCAAATGTTTACTCCTGAACTTATTTAGGCTCGCCTTAACATAGGGGTTGAATACTTTTTGACTCAAGACATTTCAACTTTACATTTTTTGTGAAAAATTAAACCCCAAAGAAAATCCACTTTGACATTATGGGTATTATGTGTAGATCTGTGACAAAACCTGTACGCTCTCGTTGGCTGGCCCTCACTACATACCCACTGGCCAAACCCACTGGCTCCAGATCATCTATAAGTCTTTACTAGGTAAATCCCCGCCTTATCTCAGCTTGCTGGTCACCATAGCAACACCCACCAGTAGCATGCGCTCCAGCAGGTATATTTCACTGGTCACCCCCAAAGCCAACACCTCCTTTGGCCGCCATTCCTTCCAGTTCTCTGCTGTCATGACTGGAACGAATTGCAAAAATCCTTGAAGCTGGAGACTACCATCTCCCTTAATAACTTTAAGCATCAGCTGTCAGAGCTGCTTATCGATCACTGCACCTGTATATAGCCCATCTGTAAATAGCCCACCCCACTACCTCACCCCCCATATTTATTATTTTTGCTTATTTGCACTCCAGTATCTCTATTTGCACATCATCATCTGCACATCTATCAGTCCATTGTTAATGCTAATTTGTAATTTATTTCGCCACTATGGCCTATTTATTTTCCTACCTTCCTAAACTTACTACATTTGCACTACATTTGCACACTCTGTACATAGATTATCTGTTGTGTTATTGACTGTAGGTGTGTTTGTTTATTCCCATGTGTAACTCTGTGTTGTTGTTTTTGTCGCACTGCTTTGCTTTGTCTTGGCCAGGTCGCAGTTGTAAATGAGAACTTGTTCTCAACTGGCCTACCTGGTTAAATGAATATAAAAAAAAATATATAAACAAAGATTTCTAAATTTAATACATTTTATATTCAGGCTGTCACACAACAAAATGTGGAAAAAGTCAAGGGGTCTGAATAATTTCTGAAGGCACTGTATATACCGTTTTTAGCTATTATTTAGCTGCTATTTAGAAACTTTTAATAAAAATTACACATCAAATTGACAAACAGTGAGAAGAATTGTAGTCTGCATGAGGATAAATTCAGCCACTATTTATTGTTGAACTCAGTGGGTTTTGTCTGGCTAAATGGGCTGCAATATTCAAGGTCAATTGAATGAAATTAAATCCAACTTGAGATTCCCCTGCGTCGCCTTGCATTTTTATGTGCAAATGTTTTCACCAAGGCCTGTAGGTCCAGGTTCCGGGGCCGACTGTTTTCTCTACTGAGTATTGCCAACACAGACATTCTTTCCTGAGACATTGTGCATTATACTGTATGTTTATTTGCGCTGCACCAAATGAAAACCTAGTCTTGAATGATGCATGCCAAGATATACCAGAGATATGGGACTGTTGATGTTGCGACCACACAACTCAAATGCCGGTTAACCAGTATGAAAGAAATCGCCAGCTTATTTTGTTTGATCCCTCAAGAACAGTTGTCAGAAACACACACATGTATACAGTGGGGAGAACAAGTATTTGATACACTGACGATTTTGCAGGTTTTCCTACTTACAAAGCATGTAGAGGTCTGTAATTTTTATCATAGGTACACTTCAACTGTGAGAGACTGAATCTAAAACAAAAATCCAGAAAATCACATTGTATGATTTTTAAATAATTAATTTGCATTTTATTGCATGACATAAGTATTTGATCACCTACCAACCAGTAAGAATTCCGGCTCTCACAGACCTGTTAGTTTTTCTTTAAGAAGCCCTCCTGTTCTCCACTCAATACCTGTATTAACTGCACCTGTTTGAACTCGTTACCTGTATAAAAGACACCTGTCCACACACTCAATCAAACAGACTCCAACCTCTCCACAATGGCCAAGACCAGAGAGCTGTGTAAGGACATCAGGGATAAAATTGTAGACCTGCAAAATGCTGGGATGGGCTACAGGACAATAGGCAAGCAGCTTGGTGAGAAGGCAACAACTGTTGGCGCAATTATTATAAAATGGAAGAAGTTCAAGATGACGGTCAATCTCCCTCGGTCTGGGGCACCATGCAAGATCTCACCTCGTGGGGCATCAATGATCATGAGGAAGGTGAGGGATCAGCCCAGAACTACACGGCAGGACCTGGTCAATGACCTGAAGAGAGCTGGGACCACAGTCTCAAAGAAAACCATTAGTAACACACTACGCCGTCATGGATTAAAATCCTGCAGCGCACGCAAGGTCCCCCTGCTCAAGCCAGCGCATGTCCAGGCCCGTCTGAAGTTTGCCAATGACCATCTGGATGATCCAGAGGAGGAATGGGAGAAGGTCATGTGGTCTGATGAGACAAAAATTGAGCTTTTTGGTCTAAACTCCACTCGCTGTGTTTGGAGGAAGAAGAAGGATGAGTACAACCCCAAGAACACCATCCCAACCGTGAAGCATGGAGGTGGAAACATCATTCATTGGGGATGCTTTTCTGCAAAGGGGACAGGACGACTGCTCCGTATTGAGGGAAGGATGGATGGGGCCAGGTATCGCGAGATCTTGGCCAACAACCTCCTTCCCTCAGTAAGAGCATTGAAGATGGGTCGTGGCTGGGTCTTCCAGCATGACAACGACCCGAAACATACAGCCAGGGCAACTAAGGAGTGGCTCCGTAAGAAGCATCTCATGGTCCTGGAGTGGCCTAGCCAGTCTCCAAACCTGAACCCAATAGAAAATCTTTGGAGGGAGCTGAAAGTCCGTATTGCCCAGTGACAGCCCCTAAACCTGAAGGATCTGGAGAAGGTCTGTATGGAGGAGTGGGCCAAAATCCCTGCTGCAGTGTGTGCAAACCTGGTTAAGAACTACAGGAAACGTATGATCTCTGTAAATGCAAACAAAGGTTTCTGTACCAAATATTAAGTTCTGCTTTTCTGATGTATCAAATACTTATGTCATGCAATAAAATGCAAATGAATTACTTAAAAATCATACAATGTGATTTTCTGGATTTTTGTTTTAGATTCCGTCACTCACAGTTGAAGAGTACCTATGATAAAAATTACAGACTTCTACTTGCTTTGTAAGTGAGAAAACCTGCAAAATCGGCAGTGTATCAAATACTTGTTCTCCCCACTGTATATATATATATATGTATGTATGTATGTATGTAAGTATGTATGTATGTATGTATGTATGTATGTATGTATGTATGTATGTATGTATATATATATATATATATATATATATATATATATATATATATATATATATATATATATATATATATAATGTTGTAAATAAATGACTATTGTAGCTGGAAACGGCAGAATTTTTATGGAATATCTACAGTTGAAGTCGGAAGTTTACATACACCTATGTTCCGGGAAGTCATTAAAACTCATTTTTCAACCACTCCACAGATTTCATGTTAACAAACTAGAGATTTGGAAAGTCAGTTAGGACATCTACTTTGTGCATGACACAAGTAATTCTTCCAACAATTGTTTACAGACAGATTATTTCACTATATCACAATTCTAGTGGGTCAGAAGTTTACATACACTAAGTTGACTGTGCCTTTAATCAACTTGGAAAATTCCAGAAAATGATGTCATGGCGTTAGAAGCTTTTGATAGGCTCATTGACATAATTTGAGTCAATTGGAGGTGTACCTGTGGATGTGTTTAAAGGCCTACCTTCAAACTCAGTGCCTCTTTGCTCGGCATCATGGGAAAATAAAAAGAAATCAGCCAAAACCTCAGAAAAACAACTGTAGACCTCCACAAGTCTGGTTCATCCTTGGAAACAATTTCCAAACGCCTGAAGGTACCACGTTCATCTGTACAAACAATAGTACGCAAGTATAAACACCATGGGACCACGCAGCCGTCATACCGCTCAGGAAGGAGACCATTCTGTCTCCTAGAGATGAACGTACTTTGGTGCGAAAAGTGCAAATCAATCACAGAACAACAGCAAAGGACCTTGTGAAGATTCTGGAGGAAACGGCTACAGTAAAACGAGTCCTATATCGACATAACCTGAAAGGCCGCTCAACAAGGAAGAAGCCACTGCTCCGAAAGCGCCAGAAAACAGCCAGACCATGGTTTGCAACTGCACATGGGGACAAAGATCATACTTTTTGGAGAAATGTCCTCTGTTCTGATGAAACAAAAATAGAACTGTTTGGCCATAATGACCATCGTTATGTTTGGAGGAAAAAGGGGAGGCTTACAAGCCGAAGAACACCATCCCAACCGTGAAGCACAAGGGTGGCATCATCATGTTGTGGGGGTGCTTTGCTGCAGGAGGGACTGGTGCAATTCACAAAATAGATGGCATCATGAGGAAGGAAAATTATGTGGATATATTGAAGCAACATCTCAAGACATCAGTCAGGAAGTTAAAGCTTGGTCGCAAATGGGTCTTCCAAATGGACAAATACCCCAAGCATACTTCCAAAGTTGTGGCAAAATGGCTTAAGATCAACAAAGTCAAGGTGTATTGGAGTGGCCATCACAAAGCCCTGACCTCAATCCTATAGAAAATTTGTGGGCAGAACTGAAAAAGCATGTGCGAGCTAGGAGGCCTACAAACCTGACTCAGTTACACCAGTTCTGTCAGGAGGAATGGGCCAAAATTCACCCAATTTATTGTGTGAAGCTTGTGGATGGGTATGTAAACTTCTGACCCACTGTGAATGTGATGAAAGAAAGAAATAATTCTCTCTACTATTATTCTGACATTTAATAATAAAGTGGTGATCTTAACTGTCCAAAGACAGGGAATTGTTACTAGGATTAAATGCCAGGAATTGTGGAAAAACTGAGTTTAAATGCATTTGGCTAAGGTGTATGTAAACTTCCGACTTCAACTGTACATTGGCGTACAGAGGCCTATTATCAGCAACCATCACTCCTGTGTTCCAATGGCATGTTGTGTTAGCTAATCCAAATTTATCATTTTAAAATGCTAACTGATCATTAGAAAACCCTTTTGCAATTGTGTTAGCACAGCTGAAGACTATTGTGCTAATTTAAGAAGCAATAAAACTGGCATTCTTTAGACTAGTTGAGTATCTGGAGCATCAGCATTTGTGGGTTTGATTACAGGCTCAAAATGGCCAGAAACTAAGAACTTTCTTCTGAAACTCGTCAGTCTATTTTTGTCATGCATGGTAGAGGCAATGTGATGGTATGGGGGTGCTTTGGTGGTGGTAAAGTGGGAGATTTGTACAGGGTAAAAGGGATCTTGAAGAAGTAAGGCTATCACTCCATTTTGCAACGCCATGCCATACCCTGTGGACGGCGCTTAATTGGAGCCAATTTCCTCCAAACTATGCAATAATTATTTAGGGAAGAAGAAGTCAGCTGGTGTTTTGCCTATAATGGAGTGGCCAGCACAGTCACTGGATCTCAACCCTATTCACCTTATTCAACTCGCGGCCATGTTGAAAACCAAAACGAGGCTGGAGGGTACGCTCCAAACCTGACGTTCCCCAACAGTGACAGATCTGGCGTTAACCGGTATAAACAAGTAACAGTTTCTCATGGCAGTGCAGGTGTGGACAACAAACCTGTCTTCTCTTCCAAACTCAACACTGGAAGAGGTTGAAACGTCGGCATATAATGATTGTAAGATTCCCTGGGCTTTTTTGCTGAAAGGCTACAGCAACTGGATGGAGGGATATGGAACGACGTGGAAGGTAATACATTTCCATTTTAGTCATTTAATAGCAGACTTACTAATGCACAGACGGTGACCGCATTTGTTTGCTGGATTCAACATTTTGCTAGTTATTAACTAAGTTAAGATTGTTAACTAGATAATATAACGTAACTGGACACTACAACGTTACGAGCTGATGCTAGGCGATGTTAGCATATCTAACCACACCAGACTGTTTCTGTTGAGTGCTAACATTAGCTTATTTCACCAACAGTCAAGAAGAGCGAGACACTCAGTGTGAGAGCTAGGTCTTTTCGGTCAATGCGTAAAAACGAGGCGCCTTACAACATTCAGGTATCATGATTGTGGATAAACTGCTCAGTTTGCAGAGTGGTGCCACTGCTAGAACATATCCGCTTGCTAAACGATCGAACGTTCATTTTGATCGTTCATTTCAACAGTTCACCTTTCCCTGCTCGGCTAAAAATAACTTGTCTAGCTGAAAGAGTATTGGAACCATCAATCAAAATAGCTTGTTTCCAATGTGTCACCAAAGCAAGACAGGGCATTCAAGATAGACTCTTCGGTGAAGTGATCTGAACATACTTTTGTGTCCACGTGGATCTGTAACGTTAGATATAAAATTACTGTTTTATAGTTACTAACGATATACATTGAAACGAGAGAAGGACAGTTGCAAAAATAAAAACAGTCAAAATGACTGCCGCGTGCAGTAGTTCTAATCAAGCCATAGCTATTAGGGTTACAGTTTACCTTGAAATGGCGACCAGGATCTCTTCTTATTTTGTGAATCCATTTACGGCGAAGTTCAGGATCCTTTGGGAAACGATGGAAGGTTTGACCTATACAAGATTTATTTATTTTGGAAGAGGTACATTTGGGAACGCAGCAGTGAGGCGGCATTGCTGGTATCAAGCGGTCCAACGTTTCTTCCGTACCCCTCAGCCTCGTTTTGGTTTGACGTAGGTGAATAAGGCCATTGAGTTGTTGTGGGAATAGCTTGACCGTATGGTATGTAAGAAGTGCCCATCAAGCCAATCCAATTTGTGGGAGGTTCTTCAGGAAGCATGGGGTGAAATCTCTTCAGATTACCTCAACAAATTGACAACTAGAATGCCAAAGGTCTGCAAGGCTGTAATCGCTGCAAATGGAGGATTCTTTGACGAAAGCAAAGTTTGAAGGACACAATTATTATTTCAATAAAAAAACATTATTTATAACCTTGTCAACGTATTGACTATTTCCCATTCATTTTGCAATTTATTTCATGTAGGACCCTGTGGTGATGGATGATTATGTGTGTGTGTGGTGTGTGCCCTTCCCAGTGTATTCCTTCCCCCTGCTGTAATAACATAATGTAAGGGCAGACTGACTAATAGTGTAGCAGACTGGCCAACAGGAAAGGTCACAAGGAAGCGAGATACGTATAGAACTGTGTCATTAAGCCATGCACCATGCATCAAGTTATTATCACCACCATTAGTCAATCACACACATACGCATACTCACCACACACGGATAATGCGCGGGGGTGTGGTAGTGCGTTCCTGTGTGTGTGTGTGTGTGTGTGTGTGTGTGTGTGTGTGTCTCGTGGTGTGTGTGTGTGTGCGCGTCCATGTGCATCTCTGCATGTGTGTTACTGCAGTGTGTCTATGTGTGTCTTGCTGCGGTGTGTATCAATGTTACAGTCACCAGAGTGGCTATAGTTAAAAGGAATGGCATCTACATTAGTAAACACTCTCTGAGTGGAGTTTCAAATGGCTGGCAGGCCTCTCTCTCTCTCTCTCTCTCTTCTCTCGGTCTCTCTTCTCTCTCTTCTCTCTGTCTCTCTCTTCTCTCTGTCTCTCTCTTCAACTGTCCATATGTCTGTCTGTCCCTCTGTCTCTCCATCCCTCTCTTTCCCTCGTGTCTGTCCTCTGTCAGTGTGCGACCATTTGAATATTCAAATGTGTTTTATTTGCTAAGCACTAAACCAATACGATGCATACAACTTGGTTCCATTATCTAGCTGACTACATGTTGGAACACAGGACTAGAACAGTAGAAAGTGGATGAGTTGGGATAGTATTGTCCATGGCCATGGTCCGCTGGTTAGGTAGTAGTGACATCGTTGTACTACATAGGATTTTACTTGACTGTTGCAAGTTGATTGGCTACAGTTTAGGGCTGTATATGAAACAGTGGTTCTATGAAACACGTACATTAAAACCCACATGACGCGTTGACTGAAAACATGAACAAGTCATGATACACGCATGTCCCTCAATTACATTCCATGTCCAGGACCAAGGGTGCCAGGTTATCGAGCAAGGCTTGAAATACTAGACCACCAACCAATGTGGAGAGGCTGTTTTCTGACTGTCATTCTTGAAGTACTAGACCACCAACCAATGTGGAGAGGTCGTTTTCTGACTGTCATTCTTGTTTAGCTTGTTCCTTGACAGTCCTGTCAATTGAAGTCGCGAGCCTCTTAAGGGACTCTGCATCAGACAGCCACTCCACTATCTCATCAGCCGTGGGGGGTTCTGGTGTTGAAATCGGCCTAATATAGCACACACCAGACCCTTGGAGAGATGAAAACAGTTTGGTGTTTTTCCATTTTCTCTCTCTGTCTTCTCTCTCGCTCTCTTCTTTCTCACTTATCTCTCTTTCCCTAGTCCTTGCTTCAGGAGTAGCTCTGAGAATGTGTTCACGCTACACTGTAAAAAAGCCAATTTAACCATTTGCTTAATCGGCGTTAATCGGAGTTGTGTGGGCTTCAGAAGGACAAGAAATTTAGCTAATGTGTGAATGTTTGTTCACCCAACAAACTTTGCTCACAGTGAGCTGAATGTATAAAAACACATTGAGTCGAATTACAAATTCATTTTTAGAACGCAACACTGTATGTTGGTTCAGCTATATGCCCAAATGTTGAACAAACTCACAATCCTATTGCAGAGAGCAGGTGTTCCTAATGTTTTGTACACTCTGTATGTTCATTCAACCTAATATTCAAAGTTGAGTAAACATGCAATTCAACTAGAGAATGTATTTTGGCTCAGCTATATATGCCCAAATGCTGAGCAAACTCAAAATCCTATTGCAGCTGGTCAAGTGTACAGTAGTGCACACTGTTTAGCAGTCACAGTTTCAAAAGCCCAATTCCAATTTGACCCCTAGCAGGGTTGGCATCAATTCCATTTCAATGCCAGTCAATTCAAAGTAAATCTAATTCCAAATCCACATTTCCTCATTGAAAAGCATTGAAGAGAATTATATACAGTGGGGAGAACAAGTATTTGATACACTGCCGATTTTGCAGGTTTTCCCACTTAAAAAGCATGTAGAAGTCTGTAATTTTTATCATAGGTACTCTTCAACTGTGAGTGACGGAATCTAAAACAAAAATGCAGAAAATCACATTGTATGATTTTTAAGTAATTAATTAGCATTTTATTGCATGACATAAGTATTTGATACATCAGAAAAGCAGAACTTAATATTTGGTACAGAAACCTTTGTTTGCAATTACAAAGATCATACGTTTCCTGTAGTTCTTGACCAGGTTTGCACGCACTGCAGCAGGGATTTTGGCCCACTCCTCCAAACAGAATCTTCAGGTTTCGGGGCTGTCGCTGGGCAATACGGACTTTCAGCTCCCTCAAAGATTTTCTATTGTGTTCAGGTCTGGAGACTGGCTAGGCCACTCCAGGACCTTGAGATGCTTCTTACGGAGCCACTCCTTAGTTGCCCTGGCTGTGTGTTTCGGGTCGTTGTCATGCTGGAAGACCCAGCCACGACCCATCTTCAATGCTCTTACTGAGGGAAGGAGGTTGTTGGCCAAGATCTCGCGATACATGGCCCCATCCATCCTCCCCTCAATACGTTGCAGTCGTCCTGTCCCAATACGGTGCAGTCGTCCTGTCCCCTTTGCAGAAAAGCATCCCCAAAGAATGATGTTTCCACCTCCATGCTTCACGGTTGGGATGGTGTACTTGGGGTTGTACTCATCCTTCTTCTTCCTCCAAACACGGCGAGTGGAGTTTAGACCAAAAAGCTCTATTTTTGTCTCATCAGACCACATGACCTTCTCCCATTCCTCCTCTGGATCATCCAGATGGTCATTGGCAAACTTCAGACGGGCCTGGACATGCGCTGGCTTGAGCAGGGGGACCTTGCGTGCGCTGCAGGATTTTAATCCATGACGGCGTAGTGTGTTACTAATGGTTTTCTTTGAGACTGTGGTCCCAGCTCTCTTCAGGTCATTGAGCAGGTCCTGCCGTGTAGTTTTGGGCTGATCCCTCACCTTCCTCATGATCATTGATGCCCCACGAGGTGAGATCTTGCATGGTGCCCCAGACCGAGGGAGATTGACCGTCATTTTGAACTTCTTCCATTTTCTAATAATTGCGCCAACAGTTGTTGCCTTCTCACCAAGCTGCTTGCCTATTGTCCTGTAGCCCATCCCAGCCTTGTGCAGGTCTACAATTTTATCCCTGATGTCCTTACACAGCTCTCTGGTCTTGGCCATTGTGGAGAGGTTGGAGTCTGTTTGATTGAGTGTGTGGACAGGTGTCTTTTATACAGGTAACGAGTTCAAACAGGTGCAGTTAATACAGGTAATGAGTGGAGAACATGAGGGCTTCTTAAAGAAAAACGAACAGGTCTGTAAGAGCCGGAATTCTTACTGGTTGGTAGGTGATCAAATACTTATGTCATGCAATAAAATGCAAATTAATTATTTAAAAATCATACAATGTGATTTTCTGGATTTTTGTTTTAGATTCCGTCTCTCACAGTTGAAGTGTACCTATGATAAAAATTACAGACCTCTACATGCTTTGTAAGTAGGAAAACCTGCAAAGTCGGCAGTGTATCAAATACTTGTTCTCCCCACTGTATTATATATATTACCTATTCAAAAATGTCAGATCTACACAAAGTACCATTAAGAGGATAATGGAACTGAGCGTTTTTCTAAAATGTTTTAGGAGTTGTAGGACATATTGGGAGGGATATCCTTCATCTGCATTTATTGACTGCCCTCTTCAATTTAATCCCATTGCAAAATGTTGATTTTTGTGGCCAATTAACCATTTATTTGTGGATTTTGATGTGTGCTTGGGGTTGTTTTCTTGCGTGAAGGTCCACTTGCATCCAAGTTTCAGCCTCCTGCCAGAGGAAACCTGTTTTCTGGTACTGGGTTAAGTTCATGATGCTGTTGACCTAGGACCCGAGGACCAGTGGAAGCAAAATAGCCCCATAATATCAACGATCCACCACCATATTTCACAGTAGGGATGGGGTTCTTTTCTGCATTCTCAATTCGACACCAAACCCACCGCTGGTGTACATGGCCAAATAGTTATATTTTGTTAAAGGTCAAATGCTCCTCCATCCTTCTCTCCATTTGCCAGCCTTTTGGGGTGGAGATACATAGTCAGGGAATTTTGAATAATTTGTTGTTTAATGGCTGAGAAATTTCTGAAGAATGTTTTGGAGTTAGCCCTCCAGAACGGCATGGCTAGTCTGAGCAACAACCAGAGAAAGATGGTGTCAGCTGTAAGCTATACAATCAATAATTAGTATTGCATAATGTTACTGTGCGTTACTTTTCTGAGGCAAACCGTCTTGAACAAGCATCATTTTGGTTTTGATGGGTGGTCTATATGGAGGTATTTAAACAGAAGTAGTCCTGGCTCAAACCTGGCAGATGGATGGATGCGTGTACATGTTGTCCTCTCCTTGACCTCATCAAAGTTCTGGATGCTGGATTTATACAAAGCCAGATAATTACACCACCAAGCTGCTGCTTCCACTTGGGAAGAAACTGGAACAGGCTGCAATCTCCACTGTGGCCATCTTGGAACATTATTGAGGAATTGCGCAATTACTGTGACAGTAGTGTACAGTAGTGCAGTGTGTATATCATGTACAGGCTTTCTTTCTGCATTGACATTGGGTTTTATTTGTCTTTTTTTTATACATTTGTTTCTTGTTTTGCAGACGGACCAACAGTACGCCAACAGCGTGGCTGACAACCTCAAGCGCCTGTAAGTACCGCGGGATGCTGTTTCCATGGAGACCTGCCTCTCCATGGAGAGGACTGTTGTCACTTTCTATTTGGGCTCAGTGTGTGTTGGGTGCGCCTGTGGAACAAGGTGTGTGTGTGTGTGTGTGGTACTTTTAAATGATTAGTTATTGTGGGTGCGCCTGTGGAACAAGGTGTGTGTGTGTGTGTGGTACTTTTAAATGATTAGTTATTGTGTGTGTGTGTGTGTGTGTGTGTGTGTGTGTGTGTGTGTGTGTGTGTGTGTGTGTGTGTGTGTGTGTGTGTGTGTGTGTGTGTGTGTGTGTGTGTTATTTACTCTACTTGTGCCTATATGTCACATTTGGTCGTGCTTGTATGTGTAAGTTATTGAATATTGTATGTGTAAGTCTTGAATCTATTCCACAAACGGGTAGTGTATGCATAGTGTATTTCTATTTGAATGTATGTTTGTTTCTGTGTGTGGTGTGTGCAATTCATTGTATCCCGTTTACTTTCCATCACGCGCACGCACGCGTGCACACACACACACACACACTCAAAGTCTTGTATTACTAACCTTGTGGGGACACACAATTCAGTCCCATTCAAAATCCTATTTTCACTAACCCCAAAACCTAACCCTAGCTCCTAACACTAAACCCAGTTCCTAACACTAATTCTTGCCTTAACCCCATAGAAATAGCATTTGACCTTGTGGGGACTAACAACATTTTAGTTTGTTTACTAGTCTTTACAAGTATAGTAAAACATCCACACACACACACACACACACTCACACACACACACACAGAGTGAAACAGGTTTTGTGGTGTCTTCCTGCTGTAACACTGTTTACCCTAAGGCAGTGGTCACAAACCTAATCAAGATCACTTTCACAGTCAAAAAGCAAGCCAAGATCTACCACTCAGATGTATATTTTTAATATGACTTTAATATGCAACATATTTTAATATGACTTAACTATGCAACATTTGTGCAGAAGGCCTAATACATTATCCCAGCATATTGGCTATGTGCTTGGCCTGCCGATATTGTTCTTCTAAGACCATATTATATTTAAAAACTTGAGTTTTGATAACAAAACAGATCAGTTGTTGTATCACTTGCGAGGCACAGCGGAAATAAAAGGTACATCATTTGCTTTTGTTATTTTACTGGACTGATGGTACCTGCATCTGATGGTCAGTCTCAGCAGAGGGAGGGAGAGGGCAGCAGTGGGTCCGCCTCTCTCTGTCCCTGCTCTCTCCTTTCCTCCACTGAGACTGACTAGAGAGGGGACACCGTCCTCCCACTGATGGCGAATCTCAAGTCGCACCGCGTTATTTCTGCCTCATGCACAAATTCATGCTGTTACTATGACTAGAGAAAGTTAAATATTCCTCAATATTAAAATATACATGACGAACTACTAATAATATAAACGCAGGCCTATCAATACACGTACCTACTAATTCATTGCAACTGCGGCACGGGAGGAAGTAGGGAGAAGAGCGTTTTATGTTTTGGAAAAGGGTTGAATAAAAAGTGTTGACCGTGCTGAATAAAACTTTAACATGAACTCACTCATAAAAACAACAGCTCTTTGCTGTATTCGTTGACAGTTTCTCTCTGGTCATGGTTTTAAAAGTAATTACATCTCATGTAGGATTGTATCAAATTTTGCTGTGGGGTCGTGGAAGCTGTACTAGACATGGTGATTTGAGCTATCTGATTGGCCAGCGCTGTAGGCACACTTGATTTAACTACAGCTCTCCTTGTCCGCTGGGTAGGCAGAGTTTGTTCCTGCAGACAAATTAAATGGTTAAAAATGGGAACAGTATTGCCTACCCGGCATGCAGGGCTTCTGAATACGCCAAAAGCGCAAGCCTTTATCGAGTGCCTCGCGATCGACCAGTTGGTGACCACTGCCCTAAGGGCTGTAGGGTAAATCTGAGTGCCTGCAGACACCATGGGAGTTCTCCTACTTTACTTTGACTCCACATTACTTTAGCCCCTTGTGTTTGTTCTACATTGGAACTATGTGGATATGGGTAATGTTAATGCACAATGACATCCCTGTGTGGCTCAGATGTTAGAGCAAGGCACTTTCAACGGCAGCGTTGTGAGTTCGATTCCCATGGGGGACCAGTATGAAAAAGTATGAAAAAGCCCTTAGTGTCTTAACGACCGTTCCAGATGTGCATGGGTAACAGTGTTTAACCCCTTTACAATGAAGATCTGTGAAGTTATTTGGACTGTTGACTGGAAATGTAAGTTGCATAGTGTTTTAAAATGTTAAAATACCCATGATCTTTACAAAATAGGAAAAGGAGGTGAATAGCATAAAATAGTGGCTGATAAGTATTCCTATTTGTATTCACACCAGCACTCGAGAGAAAATGAGCACAGTTTCCATGTTAAATATCAAATCATCGCCCATTAAACAAAACACACCTGCATCTCTCTCTGTCTCTGTCTCACATACTTTAATTTGTGTTATGCATGTATTATAACCACTACCTCAAATAGCTTCCATCCTCCTAGCTACTTCCCTAGACCTAAAGTATCCCTCTTACAAAATGCCCACGGTGCAGCTTTTAGCACCTGCTGTTTCAGACAGTCCTGTTTGTCAGTGGGAGATTGAGACAGAGTTTTTCCTGCCGAGGTGACCATTTTGACCCAAGATGATACCAGTGGTCACTCAGTCACTGTCACTCCCCTAAGTCCCCTAGCAGTGCCACCTCAGGGGAAATGGTCTGTGTCTGAAATGGCACCATATTCCTTAAAGTACATTACTTTTGACCAGAGGCTGATGGGCCCTGGGGAAAAAGTAGTGTACTACATAGGAAATAGGTTGCCATTTGGGACTCAGGTATTGTTTGGAAGCTGGAGATGGCTATAGGGGGTGGATGGAAGGAAGGGGGAGGGGAGAGGGGAGGAGGGAGGTTGAATGTGCCCCCTGTCACCTTGTCGTTCTCTCAGTGAGATTGGAAACGCAGGAGAGAGAGTGTGTGTGTGTGTGTGACTGAGTGTGAACTATTGTGAGTTAGTGCGTGTGTGTTCCTAAGGGACAGCTTTTCCTCTTCTGGGTGATTGGCAGGGTTAGTGATTACACACTTGACCCCTGTCTCTCTTGTGATTGGATCCTCTCTCTCTCTTCATACATCCTTCTCTGAATTTTATTCAATTCAAACAATTAATTTGAATTGGCCACACCCCACATGAAGCAGAATTTGAATTGAAGGAAGTAAAATGTTATTCAAACCAACTCAACTGAGATGTGAAACATGAAAGTCTAATTTGTTTGTTAAATATTTTGTCATGAGATGTTAGATTGTTCCTTTCCATACTGCAGTGGTTGATCTAAAACATTCTGGGAAATTATTTTTTTATAATATTGGAAAACATTAAGGGAATTATTAAATTCACAACCCACAACATGATCTTAGAATATTTCCAGACTGCTGTAATTATACAAAATTGTTTTAGGAGAATGAGTTTTAAAAATGAAATGTTTCAACCTTATTCTACATGGTATCGGTAACCATACATTATGTCAAAATAACCATTACTATGGTGTTAAATAAGCCATTTGAATTGTATTGAATTTCATTGAATTAAATTCTACTTCCTTTAATTAAAATTCTGCTTCCTGTTGGGTGTGACCAATTCAAATTCAAGCATTCGCAACTCAAGCAATTCACAACTCAGTTCAGAATTGACCCCAACCCTGGTGTTCATACACAAATAAAATGTTCTGCATCCAATTTCATGTGTTTGCACGTAATGGGGTAATCGTTTCAATAATACAACGTTCTAATACATGCATGTGGAGACAAACTAGGGATGCGACTCATAACCCGTAGTCCCTGCGGTAATATCCGCGGGTGCGGGCGGGTTTAGGGTCATGTTGAATAAAGAGAAAACAATGCATAATAAAATCCAATAAAATGTATAATTATTATGCAATTCTATAGGCTACATTGAGGTTTTTCTTTCATTATTTATATCTGGCGTTAGTGGGTAAGCCTTCTCAACGTGTATTTTATTGTTTGACTTTTTTTTTCACAAAAGCATGGTGTGAATTTAGGCTGTTTGAAATGTTTTGTTTCAGCAACAGACTACTGTTGAGTAGGCCTAAATATTCAATAAATAAATTAAGAAACTTTGAAGAAAAACTTTATTGTCCAATAAATGTTCAAGAGAAAAAAAAGGCAACTGTAGGCCTACAGCATATTTTCTATATAATTTCTATATGTTATCATATATAGTCGGGCGGTTGTGAATGGGTTATTAGCAGGTGTGGGTGAACAAACAGCTGACCCGCGCATCACTAATACAAATACATTTCAGTGTATTTTTTGCTGTTTGTTAGTGTTTGCGCGTGCAATCCTGTAAGGCATTTGAATAACCTGACCAGAGAGGAAGTGATTATGCACAGGGTGGGAGGCACCAACATGCTGTCGTGTCTGTCTGTCTGTCCCTCCCTCCCTCCGTCCGTCCGTCCGTCCGTCTGTCCCTCCCTCCCTCCGTCCGTCCGTCCGTCTGTCTGTCTGTCTGTCTGTCTGTCTGTCTGTCTGTCTGTCTGTCTGTCTGTCTGTCTGTCTGTCTGTCTGTCTGTCTGTCTGTCTGTCTGTCTGTCTCTCTGTCTATCCTAACTATGCTGCGTCTATATGATTGTTGTAGATATCTCTCTCATCTCTCTCTCCTTCTCGCTCTGTCAGGTTTCCAGTGGAGATCCAGTCAGGTCTTCTAGAGATCATCTCTCCATCTGTCCACTTCTACCCCGATTTCTCCCGTCTCAAAGAGTCCTTTGGGGACCCCAAGGAGAGGGTAAGGTAAGATGGCAGCCTTCTCAGCAGATTTCTGCAGCTTTCACAACTGTCTGGGCAATCCACTGCAGTTCGGTACAGGATACAAGTTTAAATTTGAACCGTTTCCCGTTGTTTCATATGACGATGCTGTGACGATTTGATGTTTTGCACGCGCGTGTGTGTGTGTGTGTGTGGAATACCGTCAGGTTGAGGACACTTTCCACTGCTCTGTCCTTGTGTGACTTGATGACATCACCTCAGTGTTGCCCTTTCTCTCTTCACTTATTTAGCACCCCGCTCTGCGCGTATGAATATGTAATTAGCATAAATGTGTGTATGAGAGAGTCGGTTGGTCTAGCTCTGTGTTTGTGTGTGTGAGTATTTACAGTCAGGTCCACATTTTTTATTAAGATTAGCAAAAAATAAACACAATTTAGAATTATGTTACTTTATACTAATACAATTCTCAGAGGAAGAGATTTTGTTCAATAAGTTGTATTTTTTTGTCTCTTAAAGATAGAGGTCAAAATTATTGGCACCCCTGTTTTCAATACCTTTCAATACCTCACCTTGCGAGGATAACGGCAGTGAGCCTTTTTCTAAAATGTTTTGTGAGTTTGGAGAACACGTTGGGAGGGATCTTGGACCATTCCTCCATACAGAATCTTTATTTTGATTTTATTCTATTTTATTATTGAATATTAAAACATACAATCTCCCTGCAGTGGAGCCGCTCAACATTTACATTACATTCAGTCATCTAGCAGACACCCATCCAGAGCGGCCCACAGGAACAACCAGGGTCAAGCGCCCTGCCCAAGGGTACGTCGACAGAGTCAAAGTCAAATCGGGAACACGCACCAGTGACCTATCGGCCAACGGCCCAAGCTCCCAACCACTAGGCCACCAACAATCCAAGATCCCCCCCACAGTTCCACGAGAGCTGCCCCTCAACCATCTGAAACTACTGTTGTCAACATCCTGGTCCTCAAATGAGACTGGTATACTTTCCTGTTTATACTATTTTTATTCCTTAAGACTCCTGAACAGGTAATCAAATGGCTACCTGGACTATTTGTATTGTGTCCTGACCCCCCCACCCCCTCTTTTACACTGCTGCTACTCTCTGTTTATCATCTATGCATAGTCACTTTAAGTAAGTAAGTAAGCATTTCACTGGGTAGTACAAGTGAAGTTCCGTTTTGATCCTTTATATTGGGCAGACAGACTAGTTCCCTACCTCCTCCCGCTGCCATCTGCCTCCTCCATTAATCTTGGATTGAGCAGACCTTCCTGTACCATTCTGATAACTCCATGAAAGACATAACTCTACCATTCCAATTTACAATATAATTTAAATACAAAATACCCTTTTCCATAAATACAGGTATTTTATCAACCAGCACATTTGAGTTCAACCATAATATTTGTTGTAATAGGATGGAGGATGAATTTGAAATTGTAAACCGCTCTAAGGCCATTTTTAAACAATGAATGAGCTTTTCTTCGTAATCTACTTGAGAACCATTTAGGGTTCAAGTAAAACTTTTGTATAAGTGAAGCATTTAGAGAGGTTTAGTGCTTTTATATTTAATGATCTCAGCCCACCCAGTTCATTTTCATTACATAGATAGGCCCGCTTTATCTTGTCTGGTTTAGCATCCCAGATAAAGCAAAATATGTTTTGCTCATATGATTTGAAAAACAAATCATCAGGAGTAGACAACGCCATTAGTAAATGACTAAACTGAGATTTGACTAAGGAGTTAATCGGTGTAATTTATCCATAAATAGACAGGTATTTACCTCTCCGTGGTTGTAGGATCTTGTCTATTTTTATTAGTTCTCTATTGAAATTCATTGTGGAGAGCTCATTTATATCTTTTGTGATATGAATACCAAGTATGTCTAGTAATCTATCCAGATCCTTGATATCCTTCATCTTTGCTTATGAACTGCCCTCTTTAATTCAAACTACAGGTTTTCAATGTGGTACAAGTCCGTAGACTGAGTAATGATGAATGTTCATTTTGTGGTGATTTAATCTTTTGGGGATTTTTATGTGTGCTTGGGGTTATTGTCTTGCGGGAAGATCCACTTGAGGCCAAGTTTCAGCCTCCTGGCAGAGGCAACCAGGTTTTTTGGCTAAAATTTCCTGGTACGTGGTAAAGATCATGATGCTGATGACCTTAACAAGAGCCCCAGGACCATTGGAAGTAAAATAGCCCCATAACATCAATGCTCCACCACCATATATTACAGTAGGTATGGGGTTCTTTTCTACATATGCTTCGTTCTTTCAACACCAAACCCACCAATGGTGTGCGTGGCCAAAGAGCTCTATTTTCATGTCATCTAACAAATGTAAATGCTTGGAGTTTGCTAAACGGCATTAGCACATGGATTGGAACTGGTGCTTTGGTCAGATGACTTGAAAATATTGCTCTTTGGCCACGCACACCAGTGGTGGGTTTGGTGTCGAAATAAGGATACATAAGCAGAAAATACCTACTGTAAAATATGGTGGTGGATCTTTGATGTTATGGTGCTATTTTACTTCCACTGGTCCTGGGGCCCTTGTTAAGGTCAACGGCATCATTAACTTTATCCACTACAAGGACATTTTCGCTAAAGACCTGGTTGCATCTGTCAGGAGCCTGAAACTTGGACCTGACTGAATGTGCCTAAGTATGTTTGCTTTTCTTTGTTTATTTGTGAGTTAGTCTGGCTGTAAGTCTCTGAGTATGTGGTTGTGTGGGAGATCATTCCAGCGTGCAGTCAGTCTGCTTATTTAAAAGTCTTTGCCCTTGGCTGCACTGCATGGTTTTTATGAAGATGAGACTTGCTGAAGGCGGCTGGCTGAGGGAAGTGTGTGTCTGTGCTACTGCTCTTAGCTCTTCTATTCCTAACTCAGCCATGGTTATCTAATTACCAAGACATAGTAATCCATAGACTCAATTTACCTCTCGCACCACAACCCTTAAAAAGACATAGAATAGTCACTGGTTTAATTAACTCCTGCTTAGCTTACTTATAACTGCTTTGGCTACTTGGTAGCTAATTTACGTAGATGTGGGGTGCCAGGGTAACAACCTCTCCCTCAACGTAATCAAGACAAAGGAGATGATTGTGGACTACAGGAAAAGGAGGACCGAGCACGCCCCCATTCTCATCGACGGGGCTGTAGTAGAGCAGGTTGAGAGCTTCAAGTTCCTTGGTGTCCACATCACCAACAAACTAGAATGGTCCAAACACTCCAAGACAGTCGCGAAGAGGGCACGACAAAGCCTATTCCCCCTCAGGAGACTGAAAAGATTTGGCATGGGTCCTCAGATCCTCAAAAGGTTCTACAGCTGCAACATCGAGAGCATCCTGACTGCAAGGCACTACAGAGGGTAGTGCGTACGGCCCAGTACATCACTGGGGCAAAGCTTCAAGTGAAGTTCCCCTCCCCAACTCCTTAACACTTAAATTGCCTCATCCTTTAATCCTCCTCTCCCCCTCTCTGCTGATACCCTCTCCTCTCCTCCATGGGCGTGCTAGGCTCTCTATCTCACCTGTGTGTGTAATCCATGGAGATTTGTTCAGATTAGCGGTTTAGGACAGGCTCACTCTGATATGATTACTAATCTGCGAAAGGGAGAACACAACTCTCCTCAATCCCCACACTCACACACACACCTGCAGATGCTCAGATTTGTGTGTCTGTGTTTGTGGATGGGTGAGAGAAAAAGAGAGAGGAAGAATTAGTCACTGCCCGTCCAGGTGTTGAGCTATGGTGTTGAACACAGTCTTTCAGTGTTTATTACCTCTACATTAGCTGGGTGTATGTTGTCAGTGTTAGCTGGTGCTCTGCCCCTACCACCACATCCTCAGCGGGTGTGTCGGATGTTTATCCTGTGTCTCTTTTCTTTTGCCTGCATGTCTGGATGTGAATGTCCGGGTGTGTATGTGTACTCATTTTAGTGTGTGTGTGTGTGTTTAGCATGTGTGTCTCTGCATGTATGCTTAGTTTAGTGTGTGTGGTAATTTACATGCTGCAGTAATGAGTGTGAGAATGTTCCCTGGGCTGCTGCAGGCCACTGCCATAGCTAATTCATGAGGAGCACTTAAGACAGAGGCCCGAGCCTCGCAGAAGTATTTAACTATTCACACACAGACATAAGCAACCACACACACACACACCAAGATACACACACACAAAAAACATGTATACTCTTACAGAGAGAGAGAGAGAGAGAGAGAGAGAGAGAGAGAGAGAGAGAGAGAGAGAGAGAGAGAGAGAGAGAGAGAGAGAGAGAGAGAGAGAGAGAGAGAGAGAGAGAGAGAGAGATGACAGGACTAGAAGTGGATCATGGCTCTCGGGTCACTGGGGCGATGTCACATACGGGTTATCAACCGCCCTGGTCCGTCTGCCTCTAGTGTTGTGATGTCTTAGTGGTACTTCTCTTTAGTCATGCAATCTGGCTCTGGTCCAATATCCACACTCGTGTAGTTGATGGCTAAGCCTAAGTGCCTTGCATCTGCTCTCCTGAAACCTAGGTAGAGAGAGAGGTCATGTCTTCCAGATGACTGAGCAGTGAACAGGACTAAAAGTGGACCACGGCCAGGACAGGATGTCACTCTCAGGTCACCACGCCGACTGGGGCGATTTCACACACGGGTCATCAACCGCCCTGGTCTGTTTGCCTCTAGTGTTGCGTTGTCTTAGTGGTAGTTCTTTTTAGTCATGCAATGTCGCTCTGGCTCTGGTCCAATATCCACACTTGTGTAGTTGATGGCTAAGTCTAAGTGCATTGCATCTGCTCTCCTAAGACCTAGGTAGTTTTTTCCTGTTTCCAGAAATGCATAGGTAATTCTGGGTCAGTGGTATTGGTGTTGCTTCTTGAGTACGCTGTGTTACGATGCAGAGGGTTTTGAGTTTGTGACCAGTTTGGGGTGGAATTACTCTGTCATACTACCAGACCACTTAGAATGAAGAATTGTATTTGACCCGTTGTCCCCAATAGTCTATTGCAGTGTTTAGTTAAATTTCATTCTTTTCACCAGTGATATACTGTAATATATGGTTATATTATTTGTTATAATTTAGCTTGTAAAGTAAAAATGCAGTGGTAAGCTAAATCCCAAGAGTAAAATGTAAGTGCAGTGGATGTTTTAAAGCTGCTGCCAGCACGTATTGAATTCAAAGTAAATTAACTTTCATCTTGAGAGAGGGAAAGAAGGGAGTGAGAGAGAGAGGGAGGGGGGAGGAAGGGAAAAAGAGATAGAGTTAAAGTCATTTAAGGAGGAATGGAGTGTGTGTGCGTTTGCATGTACACGTGTTCTGCTCTCTGTGTGTGTGGGGCCGTGAGGGAGAAAGCATCAGAGGGAGAGACAGTGCGAGATAGTCAGTGAGAGATAGTCAGTGAGAGATAGTTAATTCATTGGCAAGATCTACTTCTCTTCCTCTTCCTCTTTCTCTTTCCCTCTCCAGTAATGGCTCCATGAGGAGAGTACCAGGCTCAGTTTCTGTGTCAAAGCTGATGGGGCCCTAAAGGCCCCGCTTATCTCACCCTCCTTCCTCTCCCCCTCGATCCTCTTCTCTTTGGGGGAGTCAGCCCATCATGGGACCCTGGGAGATGAACTGTGACTGATTTTAAATATCAACCGCGTACACTCTCATTGGGGACTGCCTTGCAACCAGTCAGCCTGTGGTGCTCTGCAGGGAGTGGAAGAGGGAGAGATGGGTGGGTGTTTTTTTTTTTTAAACATTCATTAGGATCCCCGTTAGCTGTTGCGAAAGCAGCAGCTACTCTTCCTGGGGTCCACACAAAACATGAAACATGACAATTTACAGAACATTAATAGACAAGAACAGCTCAAGGACAGAACAACATACATTTAAAAACGGCACACATAGCCTACATATCAATACATACACACAAAATATATAGGTCAAATAGGGGAGAGGAGTTGTGCCATGAGGTGTTGCTGTATCTGTTTTTTTAAACCAGGTTTGCTGTTCATTTGAGCAATATGAGATGGAAGGGTAATGCAGTAATGGCTCTAGATAATACTGTACGCTTTCTTGAATGTGAAAAGACCCCTGGTGGCATGTCTGGTGGGGTAAGTGTGTGTCTTATAAAAAGAAGAAGTGCTGCAGTCAGTCTCTCCTCAACTCTTAGCCAAGAGAGACTGGCATGCATAGTATTAATATCAGTTTAACTAGGTCTTTCTTTGCAGCACTTGACCACATGACTGGACAATAATCAAGATAAGACAAAAATAGAGCCTGAAAGACGTGGTTTTTGGAGTGTGGTGTCGGTGCTCTTTTGGGTGGGTCGGTGGATGGGTGGGTGGATGGATGGAGGGAGGGATGGATGGATGGAGGGATGGATGCAGATAGATGAAGAGCCATACCCCCACTCCAACACACACACACACTGTAACACACTCTCACCAGCTCTCCAGTTCATTAGCTCCAGAATGCAACTTGACAGGTAGCTTATTTATTCTCTTTACTGTCATAACTCAATATTATAAAGCTTGAAGTTATTATTTTCTAACAGAATGCAGGTTTCCTCCTAAAGAAACTCATGGCAGATCAGGCTGATGGACTAAATCGCTGTCAAGTAATCCAGACTGAGTAAATCAATGTCAGATCAACCAGGCAGACGAATCAATCCCACATCTGGCAGACAGGCGGACAGAGCGACAGACAACTCAATATCAAATCAGCCCAGACAGTCTAATCTGTTATTGTCACATAAACAATCTGTCTGTAAGACGAGACTGTAGGCCTATTTCATTTCATATAGTCGTATAGTTATTCGTTTGTGTAGGCTGTATGTTTACTTTGATTGATTGGTTAGTGATTTCTATAAGATCATGTGTCCTAAGTGAAGCCTGTGCTTTGCTTTGTTATGTTCTGATGGAGACATTGATGCGATGCAAATCGTTTTGAATTGCATCGCATCAATGACCGATTGTAAAATTCTAATAAACAACATGCCTTAGCTGTACACTGCAAGTAGCATTTATAATGTTAGCACTCCATAGTCTTCTGAAGTCTTTTTCAGTATCACTCTGCAGCTGCCTCCGCAGCCGGAAGAAATTGTTAGTGTTGGGCTGTACTTACCTAGAAAATCTCATAGAGAAGCCTGATTTATCACTGCACCACTGCATCCCTAATGGCAGCCTATTCCCTACATAGTGCACTACTTTTGACCAGAGCCCTGGTTCAAAGTAGTGCACCGTATAGGGAATAGGCTGCCATTAAGGACGCGATCTATCACTGGGCTGGTAGCTTAGCCGGGACACTAGCGCGGGAGCTGCACAATAGAAGAAGAAGTGATTTGATGACACAACCAGTCTATTGAGATGAAATGCAGTCTGCCCGGCCTGCTTAATCAAAGCCCCCTCGATCGATTCGCGCCAGGAGCCATGACTTACTCACCTCTCATCCTCTCTTTCCTCTTCCCTCTCCCCTTCCCTCCATCTCTCTCTCTCTCTCTCCCTCTTTCTCCTCTCTCACTATCTCCCTCTATCATCTATCATCTGAGTCCCAGGCTTGGCCAAGGAGAATGAGACGATGTTCCCTATCGATTAACCAAGCGGCATTGTACCGGGTGGGGGACTGCAGGATGGATAGGCTGCCTATAGGGTGTTGTGTAAAGTGTGTTTGTGTGTGTGCACGAGTTTGTGCTTACATGCTGCATGTGGTGGACATTCTGTACTGCAATGTTTCATCACTAAGCACAAATGTGTGTAATTGTCTGTGTGTCAGCTCAAATTCAGGACAAAACATACTGCGTTTAAAGGCTTGCTCCTTGGCCTGTGTTTTGAGAGAGGCAAGGGAAAACCAGGTCTCTGTGGCGGAGAAAGTACACATCCCTCACATCAAATGGAGTGAGGAAAAGATAAGAGGGGGGAAAGGAAGGAAGAAAGAGTGAGGAAAGATGGAGAGATGAGGAGACAGGAAGCCGACTCGTTCCTTACCTTACACCTAGAATGCCCGTGGCTAGGTTGAGGAAGCACTTGGATAATAATATTTGTGTGGCTTAGAATGAATTATTGTGGTATATAAATAGGCTACAAATTAATGCTTATAGGAAAGGTATAGACAAAAAACATGCAAACATCTGAATATAACACATACATGCAGTAGATAAGTATTCAGTGTATAGAATTAGATATAATACTCAAACACAGTAGAGAATATATACAGTATATATGTGAGTGTTTGCGTGTACACAGTAATTGGAGGCACCAGGAAGGAAGTACCCATTAAACTTTCCCCTTTGCAGAATGCATCACCATGGCAACCCCCCTAATGCTCTCTCTCGTTGAGGATGTTAAACGAGCACCTATAGGAGCATGACCCTGCATTTTTAAGCGCTAATCCGTTGGGGACGCTGTAGGGTGCCCTCCTAAAACGTAAAGGGTAGGTAGCATAAACGTAACATATGGATTTGTATTAGTATACACATCAAAAATCCCAATGAAAAGTTTCTATTTTTCTAGTTATTACATTAAACCGATCAGAATTCTGAAGAATGACGAAGTCATGCCGCTAAATGTTTTTGCGGGGTGAGACGTTAAATGGAGGACCAGGCAATCCAGCCTAAACTCCAACAGAAACACAATACCCCATAATGAAAATATGTTATTAGAAATCTTTGCAAATGTATTGAACATTTTACATAAGTATTCACATCCTGAGTGTGAAAACTACCCATGTTAGATTCACCTTTGGCAGCGATTTGTCCATTATTCTGTCAAATGTTGATCATTGCTAGACAACCATTTTCAGTTCTTGCCATAGATTTTTAAGCAGATTTAAGTCAAAACCAACTCAGCCACTCAGGAACATTCACTGTCTTCTTGGTAAGCAACTCTGGTTTTCTGGTGGAAAGCAGACTGAACCAGGTTGTCCTATAGGATTTTGCCTGTGCTAAGCTCCATTCCATTTATTTTTTACCCTGAAAAACTCCCCAGTCCTTAACGATTACAAGCATATCCATAACATAATGCAGCCACCACTATGCTGGAAAATATGGATAGTGGTATTGAGTAATGTGTTGTTTTGGATTTGCCCCAAACATAATACTTTGTACTCAGGAAAAACATGTATTGATTTGCTACATTTTTTGCATTATTACTTTAGTGCCTTATTGCAAACAGGGTGCATGTTTTGGGATATTTTTATTCTTTACAGGCTTCCTTCTTTTTACTATGTCATTTAGGTTAGTATTGTGGAGTAACTACAATGTTGTTGATCCATCCTCAGTTTTCTCCTCTCACAGCCATTCAAACTGTTTTAAAGTCACCAATGGCCTCATGGTGAAATCCCTGATCGGTTTCCTTCCTCTCCGGCAACTGAGTTAGAAAAGACGCCTGTATCTTTGTAGTGACTGGGTGTATTGATACACCATCCAAAGGGTAATTAATAACTACACCATGCTCAAAAGGATATTCAATGTCTGCTTGTACATCTATCAATAGGTGCCCTTCTCTGCGAGGCAATGGAAAACCTCCCTAGGCTTTGTGGTTGAATCTGTGATTGAAATTCACTGCTGGACTGAGGGACCTTACAGATAATTGTATGTGTGGGGTACAGAGATGAGGTAGTCATTCAAAAATCATGTTAAATACTATTATTGCACACAGAGTAAATCCATGCAACTTATTATGTGACTTGTTAAGAACATTTTTACCCCTGAACTTATTTAGGCTTGCCATAACAAAGTGGTTGAATGCTTATTGACTCAAGACATTTCATTTTTATTTAATTTGTAAAACTATTGAAAAACATTGCAGGGTATTGTGTGTTGTCCAAAGTCTAAATTTAGGCTATAATTCCACAACACTTGGTCTTGAATGTATTTACATGCTAGCATGGATAGTAACTAACGCTAGCCAGCTGGAGCTAGCTAGGTAGCACCGGTTCTTCATATGACGTTGACAATAGTGCATTGTGGGTTGTTCCCAAGTGGCGCAGTGGTCTAAGACCCTGCATCTCAGTGCTAGAGGCGTCACTACAGACAACCTAGTTCGAATCCAGACTGTATCACAACTGGCCGTGATTGGGAGTCCCATAGGGCAGTGCACAATTGGCCCAGCGTCGTCCGAGTTTGGCCGGTGTAGGCCGTCATTGTAAACTAAGGATTTGTTGTTAACTGACTTGCCTAGTTAAATAAAATAAAATAAAAAAGTTGTAACTATTTTGGGAGTTATAGTTAATCCTACCGTGACTACAACTAAATTTGTGAACCATGCAACAGGCGTTGCAGAGTGATAATTTTATCAAAGCAGGGTGGTAAAGTTTGTGGTTATAAGCTTTTAATGAATTGTCTGAACTAGTTGGTTTTTAACCCTGTGCTGCCTTTGTCTGTCTGTCTGTCTGTCTGTCTGTCTGTCTGTCTGTCTGTCTGTCTGTCTGTCTGTCTGTCTGTCTGTCTGTCTGTCTGTCTGTCTGTTCATGTATGTGCTGTATGTTTTCTCTTTATAGGCATGCTCCCCCATTAACACCCACAGCTGCATATGTTTACGTTTATCTGTGTATGGTCAGGTTGCGTGCGTGTGCGCCTGTGTGCTTGGGTTTTTGTGTGAGTGCAGGCTTCCCTATTAACCCACACAGCTAGGAACACACAGCTGAGATCTGAGAAAGTTTTACAGTAATTTGGTAACATTTGTGTCTTTGTTTTTCTGGGTGTTACATCTCAGACAGTTTGTCAATATGTTTAGGCTGTAAAGAATCTTGTGGCTGCTGCCTGTCTGGTCTGATGCAGTTTAGTGTGTACAGAGTGGTCTGCCGTTCCAAAGTGCTGAGTTATCCTAGGCAGGGCTACAGAGGCACAGAACAGTACATACAGTGCATTGAGAAACTCAATCAATCTACACACAATACCCCTTAATGACCATGTGAAAACAGGTTGAAAACAATTTAATAAAAAATACCTTATTTACATAAGTATTCAGACCCTTTGCTATGAGACTCGAAATTGAGCTCAGGTGCATCCTGTTTCCATTGATCATCCTTGATATTTCTATAACTTGATTGGAGTCCACCTGTGGTAAATTCAATTGATTGGACATGATTTGGAAAGGCACACACCTGTCTATATAAGGTCTCACAGTTGACAGTGCATGTCAGAGCAAATTAGGTCTACAGAATTTTTTACGTAGTGCTCCGAGACAGGATTCTGCCGAGGCACAGATCTTGGGAAGTGTACCTAAATATTTCTGCAGCATTGAAGGTCCCCAAGAACACAATGGCCTCCATCATTCTTAAATGGAAGAAGTTTGGAACCACCAAGACTCTTCCTAGAGCTGGGCGCCCAGCCAAACTGAGCAATCGGGGGAGAAGGGCCTTGGTCAGGGGGGTGACCAACAATCCAATGGTCACTTTGACAGAGCTCTAGAGATCCTATGTGGAGATAGGAGAACCTTCCAGTAGGACAACCATCTCTGCAGCACTCCACCAATAAGGCCTTTATCTCCTCAGTAAAAGGCACATTACAGTCTGCTTGGAGTTTGGCATAAGGCACCTAAAGGACTCTCAGACCATGAGAAACAAGATTCTCTGGTCTGATGAAACCAAGTGTCACGTCTGGAGGAAGCCTGGCACCATCCCTACGGTGAAGCATGGTGGTGGCAGCATCATGTTGTGGGGATGTTTTTCAGCGGCAGGGACTGGGAAACTAAGCAGGATCGAGGGAAAGATGAACAGAGCAAAGTACAGAGAGATCCTAGACAAAAACCTGTTCCAGACGGGCGAAGGTTCACCTTCCAACAGGACAACGCCCTAAGCACACAGACAACACAACGCAGGAGTGTCCTTGAGTGGCCCAGCCAGAGCCCAGACTTGAACCCGATCGAACACCTCTGGAGAGACCTGAAAATAGCTGTTCAGCGACGCTCCCCATCCAACCTGACAGAGCTTGAGAGGATCTGCAGAGAAGAATGGGAGAAACTCCCCAAATACAGGTGTGCCAAGCTTGTAGCATCATGCCCAAGAAGACTCAAGGCCGTAATCGCTGCCAAAGGTGCTTCAACAAAGTACTGAGTAAAGGATCTGAATACTTATGTAAATGTGATATTTTTTTATATTTTTTTATACATTTGCAAACATTCCGAAAACAATGTTTTTGCTTAGTCATTATGCGGTATCGTGTGTAGATTGATGAGGGAAAAAAACTATTTAGTCCATTTTAGAATAAGGCTGTAATGTAACAAAATGGGGTAAAAGTCAAGGGGTCTCAGTACTTTCCGAATGCACTGTACTTGTGTGTGTATATATACTGTATGTGGACACCCCTTCAAATTACTGGATTCATCTATTTGCTGACAAGTGTATAAAACGGATCACACAGTCATGCAATCTCCATAGACAAACATTGGCAGTAGAATGGCCTTACTAAAGTAGGTGTTCACATACCTTTGATCGTGCAGTGTACTTGCGTGCCTTATCCACATTGACTTAAAAGGACATTACACTTTCAATAAAAGTTTGTTAGGGGGGTTTTAAACCTCTAAAGTGGCCTAATGTGAAGACATTTGTTGTGTAAATCCATACATATGCCTCCACATCAAATGTATGTAATGATTAACACAAAATCAAAGCAGGAAAACCTGAAAGTAATTTTGGGTTGGAGGCATATAGATGGATTTACACAACCAATTTCATGTGACGCGGTTTCATCTTGGCATTAGTCTTCTTTTAAAGTCTGAGAAAACATCTGACACATTTTCATTTAAGGATGTAATATCCCTTTAATAAAACATGGAACGAGGAAAGGTTGAGTAACTCCCCAGATAATCTTAATCAATTTGATATGGAATTTAAGTGCTCTTTGTATCACTGCCATTAACATCACTCATTTGACCTTTCACATCGTAATGGGGCATTAGGGGAAACACTGACTATTTGTTGAAACACAGTGGTACCGATATCTTAGGGGTGGTAGGGTAGAAATGGGCTTCCTTGTGTCTTATCATGTGCCTCCCCATGGTGAATGTACCAGCCATTTACCAGATGGGATTGAAGGCCTTAGGGGAGAGAACCTCATAATCTTTATTGTGCATGTGATGTGGTGAGTCACCAAGCCTGTCTCCAAGCACAGCTGAGATTCATAAAGCTTATCAAGCCGTTAGAAAGACAGCAAATACTTTTTTATTTTAATGTTTACACAGCGTTCTTCTGAAATGATTGTTTGCGTATCTCAATTTGTCAGAATTGATCTCTAATCAAGCCAAATTGTGTTGTTTTCTGTTACGAGCTTTAATGTAGGCTTTTCTGATATGATTCGCTCCTTGTTTGCCTCGAACAATTGCTTTGTCTTTATATAGCCACGGTATAAATGGTTTAGGCTACTATTTCAGTCTAGCAAAGGATTACGTATGTTTGAATCCATTGCGCGTGTTATTGTAAAGTAAGATTTGAATGGGCAAACATCCTAGGAATGGTGCTGCAGGAGGGACATCTTTCATTGGATGAAACTATGAGGTGTAAGCTGCGTTCAGGAGCATTCTTCTCCTGGTGTAGTGGTTGCTGCCTGCTTTATGGCTGCTCTAATCAGTGTGTTGTTATTTTTCCCTTTTCATGTTATTGATGCCTATTTTCATCACAAGATGTTTATACAAGCTACTCTGTGTCTCATCCAAAAAGTGTGTGTGTGTGTGTGTGCATGAGGTTCCTATGTTTGGTTCCCGTAGGCATAGCTAATCAAATCGAGTGTGCGTGCTTAAAGATAGTAACTCAACATCTCATTGATATCCAGTGACAAAGACAACCTCAGGTTCAGCTCCTAATCTGAACCGGGAGCGACTAATCCACTTCCAGCTTCTCCTCGCTCTCCTCTTACACAGGAGGATAGAGGACCAGGGGCACGGCCCCACTTAGACCAGAAGGTTATGGTTTCCATTTGTTGACTCTTAGGACAATACAGGTCCTACGTTATGAATTCAGATGCAGAACATGTGTCCGAGTTCTAACAAAGTGAGTTATGACCAAGTGAGACACTGGCTTGTGAACCCAGGCCTGAATGTCAATTATATAGTAAGACGCCAGATGAATTACCTCAGATGTGGATGTGGATCATGTGTTGATGCTGAAGTGTGTGTGTGTGTGTGTGTGTTCATGTGCGTTTGGCTTTGTGAATCTAATCTCCATTCTCCTCTTTCATTCTCCTCTTTCTCTCCAGATGGCGGACAAAGCAGAATTTGGATTACTGCTTCCTCATGATGTACGCCCAGTCCAAAGGAACTTACTATGTGCAGGTACGAAACCTCAAGCCTCTTGCAGTATGCATCTGTTTACAGTGTTTCCTGTAAAGACTGAAGAAATTAGTATATTCTGTATTGTGAAATGAGAATCTAGAAGTGTGTAAACACTATGAACTATTTGTTCTGGGAATAATATTTCTGACATGTCAGTGCATGGAACTACATTGCTCACAGGGCAGCCATTGGCACTCCACTTCCGCTTCCCACGCTATTGTCCTACAGAAGCAATCTAGAAAGCTATCGTGAGGGTGACAGAGAATTAACATTGCGCCGCCGGGGCTGCATTCGTGAGAGCCAATTTCATTTGATTTTACATATTAGGATTCCCATTAGCCGACGCCAATGGCGACAGCTAGTCTTACTGGGGTCCAACACATAATGAAAAATACATTACAGACAAAAGACTTTACAATTTACATACATTCAAAAACATTAGCATGTAGTGTGTGTGTGTGTGTGTAGGTGTGCATCTATCGTTACACATGCATGTCATTACATACACACAACAAGTAGGTCACATGGGGAGAGGCGTTGTTCCGTGAGGTGTTGCTTTATTTCTTTTTTTAAATTAGGTTTGCTGTTCACTTGCGCTATATAAGTATAATACTGTATGTTTCCTTGAATTTGTTCTGTACCTGGACACTGTGAAAAGACCCCTGGTGGCATGTCTAGTGGGTTAAATATGTGTATAAGTTGACTATGCAAACAATTTGTAATTTCCAACACATTAATGTTTGTTATAACAACAAGAAGTGGCATGCATAGTATTAATATTAGCCCTCTGATTACAATGAAGAACAAGACGTGCTCTAAAAAACTGTGTGCAGGTGTGGTTGGAAGCCCGAGGGCTTATATGAAAACCACACCACAAAAAATATATACATCCGGGTTAGGGGAGGGTTTGGCCGGGGTAGGCCGTCATTGTAAATTAGAATTTGTTCTTAACTGACTTGCCTAGTTAAATAAAGGTTAAAAGAAGAAAAAAAAGAGCTGCCCTATGGTACACCACATTTTAAATGTTTGACCTTGGAGAAGCTTCTATTGAAGAGCAACCTCTGAGTTTTATTAGATAGATATCTCTGAATCCACGATATGGCAGAGATTTAAAGGTTTTCTCAACAACAGGTTATGGTCAATAATATAGTGTCAAAGCTCCCATAATCTTCATATCAATTTATTTAAATCAATCATCAGTAATTTGTGTCTGTGCAGTACATGTTGAGTGCCCTTCTCTATAAACATGCTGAAAGTCTATTGTTCGTTTGTTTACAGAGAAATAGAATTGTATTTGGTCAAACACCATTTTTTCCAACTGTTTGCTAAGAGCTGGCAGCAAGCTGATAGGTCTGCTGTTAGTTCCAGTAAAGGCCGCTTTACCACTCTTGGGTAGCGGAATGACTTTGGCCTGAGGACAAACACTTTCCTCTAGGCTCAGATTAAGATATGACAGATAGGAGTGGCCATAGTCAGCTAACTTTATCAGTAGCTTTCCATCTAAGTAGTCAATGCCAGGAGGTTTGTCATTGTTGATCGACAACAATAATTTTTCCACCTCTCGCACACTAACTTTACAAAATTCAAACTTAAAATGCTTTTCTTTCATTATTTTTTATTTTTTATGCATGACTACGATGGCTCACTGTTGGCTGTTGGCATTTCCTGCCTAAGTTTGCCCACTTTGCCAATTAAGTAATCATTAAAATAATTTGCCAACATCAAATGGTTTTGTAATTAATGATTCGATGAAAGATTAAGTTGAATTTGTCTTTCTGCTCATAATTTCATTTAATTTACTCCAAAGTTTTTCTCCATAATTATTTATATCATTGATCTTGGCTTCATAATACAGGTTCTTCTTCTTTTGTTGAGTTTAGTCACATAATTTCTCAATTTGCAGTAAGTCAGCCAGTCAGATGTGCAGCCAGACTTATTAGCCACTCCTTTCACCCCATCTCTTTCAACCATACGCTTGTCAATTCCTCATCAATCTATTAAGCCTTAACAGTTCTAACAGTCAGTTTCCTAACAGTTGCATGTTTATCAATAATTGGGAGAAGCAATTTCATAAATTCATCAAGTGCATAGTCTGGATGCTCCTTTTTAATCACATCAGACCAACACAAATTTTGTAACATCATCCACATAAGAGTCACAGCAAAATCATTTGTACGGTCTCTTATACACTATATTAGGCCCAGCTTTTGGAACTTTGGCTTTCCTGAATATAGCCAATTTGTTGTGATCACTGCATCCAGTGGGTACGGATACAGCTTGATAACAAAATTCTACAGTATTAGTAAAAATGTGATCAATACATGTGGATGATCTTGTTCCTTTAGTGTTTGTAAACACCCTGGTAGGTTGATTAATAATCTGAACCAGATTACAGGTACTGGTTACAGTGAAAGGCTTCCTCTTGAGCGAACAGCTTGATGAAAATCAGTCAATATTCAGGTCCCCAAGAAAGTAGACATCTAACACATACACTATCAAGCATTTCACACACATTATTTAGATACTGACTGTTAGCACTTGATGGCATATAGCAACACCCTAAAATAATAGGCTTTAGATGTGTCAGGTGAACCTGCAACCACAACTTCAATAACACTTGACATGAGATCTCTGTCAAGCGTTACAGGGATATGGCTCTGAATATATACAGCAACACCTCTCCCAGGATCCAAACTCCAAAAAAGGTAGTAACCAAACTTTTCAATAGAACACTTTTTCAGAGACTTTTTAAAACGTTCAAACTGAGCTCTCCCTCGTTCCACATTAACACTCTTGCGTATTTTGACAGCGCTAGTCGTTCTGAACTTCAAGGAGGCTCTCCTCTGGTGAAGTACAGAGTTATAACTTCCACGTTAGTTCACAGCTGGGGAAGGAAGTGGACAGATGCAAACTCTGCCAGGTATATGCAGATTAGGGGATCATTGTGATTAGATTGTGATTTGGTTACCGTCTTCCCGCTGCTGGAAAACCTCCATCATCCCCCCTTCCCACCACTACTGTATGAGGATATGTTGACACACCACTAGGCCTGTTCCGTCAAAGCGTCTTTGGAACAAGAAGACTATCTGTTTCCATTGAAGATAAGACTGAGGGAATCAAACGTGTGTGTAGCATATGGCTGACGCCAATGCTTGTTCCATGTGACGTGTGCTTTGATGAGTGTACAGAAACATTTGGTTCTGTGTTTGTCAGACATACTGTCTAAATAATTCCCGTCCCCTGGAGAGATCCTTTAGACTTGTTCACAATGTGCCATTGTACTCATTAGAGGAATCAGGAGAAAATGTTAAAATGGCTGTACAATCAGGGGTTACTCACATTTCAGGTTCACGTTGTTTTTATGTTTTTATGTTTATTTACAAAATACAACCACATGTGGATACAGTACAATGCGTTTTTCCATTGTGGTCCTCATGAAAATACATAAACAAAATATACTCAAGATTATAACATGAAAACAAAATACATCTCAAATACATCTCATCAATAAGGAGGAAACCGTAAAAGGAATAAAATAGATTACCAAGTAACGTTCATTGAAACAATTATATTTTCTTTAAGCCTCTGCCGCATTTTGGCCATAAACCATTTCTTAAGGTTTATCTTAACTCCCTAGCGTAGGGATGGATTTTATATGGTTTGCTACCCCATTCCATTCTTCTACCGCGGTGTTAAGGAAAGAGCTTTTACCAGCCATGCTCCTAAAGAGCAGCAGTCTAATATTGGCAACACTGTATCTGGCGTGATTGCTATGAGCGTCTCTAATGACGTTAAAACAACCAGACAGATGACTGGGGGCAAGGTCATGTATAGCTTTAAAAAACATAAACCGTTTGATCTGCACCATCCGGAGATCAACTGGAAGCCAGTTCAATTCCCTGAAATGATTAGGGCTGAGCTTGTGTATAATTCTCATTAGTTTGTTTTGTCGTTTAAAGTCCTACAGATGTTGTTTTGCCTCTGAACCATGAGATACAATCATAGTCATAGTGGCACTGTATCAGAGATGCCAGGGTCCTCATAGACTCTGCATCCAGGAACTTGGCTACCACAGGACCTTTGTCCTGGAGTGAACCTTCCCAATGCCTTCAGAGCCATGAGTTCACCTGTCATGTGTTGGCTCAGTTTACATCCCAAGCATGTAACAGAGCCTTTTTTTTTCTTCACCACTAGGCCATTACACTTCACCGAGAAGTTGGAAGAGTTTCTCACTTTGTGTTTGGAACCAAACAGGATACATTCTGCCTAAATGCAGAGACACAGTTTGTTGTCGGATAACCATTTAGTCAGTTTGCTGCTTAGGGTGAGGGCTGGGTAGTGGTGAAGCCGCTACTCCCATCTGGGGGAGTGGATTGAGCCACAACCCAGTCCTCACATCAGTGAGGGAGGATTAATGATCCCCAATCAGAGACAGCTGTCTAGAGTTGTCTCTGATTGGGGGGAGTATTTAGCAGCCCTCCAAATCCACCTGTGTGTGGATCATTATTTATTTGTTTCTTTGTGTTTGTCTGCATGTTGCAGAACTCACAAGTAAGTCACTGTGTTTTTGGTAGTAAGTCATTTATTTTCACTCTCCTTGTTTATTTGTTATGCTTCGTGAGAACATCTCATACAAATAAAAAGGATGTCACTCCACGATCGCTCCACGTATCGTCCCTTCACTCCTCACCGTGACACTTAGGGTCTTTTCAACAGTTTCCTTATTCTTATGTGAAACCAAGAGGGCAGAATCATCCGCCCACATCTATCCCTTGGACCCTATCAGTTAGGTATGACTTCACCCATAATAAGGAGTTGGTGCCAAAACCAATTGCTTTCAGTTTGTACAACAAAATATCATGATTCACACTATGAAATGCTTTTTGTAGGTCAAGCATAACTATAGCACAGAAGTTTCCCTTAGCAATTTCTTTCTAGCTGAAATCTGTCAAGTATAGTAAACAAGTGTCAGTAGAATAGGAATTAATAAAACTGAAGGTTATTTAAAATGTTATGGTCATCAATGTACTTTAGAATCTGCTCTGTCTAAAACATTTGACAACACACTCTAGATTGACACTGGTCTGTAGTTCCCTTGTTCAACTTTGCTTCCTTTCTTGTATAAAGGAACAACACTAGCATGTTTCAACACTTGTGGTGCCTATCCATATTGAATGGAAAGGTTGATGATGTGTGTTTATATAAAATGCAATACAATCAGCAGCATCACTCAGGAATCTAGCTGGTATGTTATCCAATGCTCTGGCTTTCTGTTTGTCAAGATCTTTAAGCATCTTTGTAACATCTAAAGTTGACTGAATAAAACATTTGAATATGATGGTTTCCAAAGGTGCCAGATCATTCTGGGTGCTGATCAACAAGGTTGATGGCAATGTGGCTCTGTAAAAGGTAACAGTACCATTGATGTTCAGTCCAATGCTGTTTGACTTTGTTTTTTGCTTGTTGCTAGTGCCTAGGTCCTTGAGTCTTCCAAAGTTCCCTGGGGTCGTTTCTATTGTCCTGGATCTTACTCTTATAGAAGGACAGTTTTGCTTTGTCAACCAGCCTTTGAACTGTATTCCTTAGGTGTTTGTATTGAGTGAAGGAATCTGGCTATTTTGACCTCAGTCTTTTAGAGCATGTTTCTCAAGGTGATGGAATGAAGGATTTCCCTACTGATCCAGGATTCTGGCCTTTATTTGATCCTCGTCACTTTTAGGGGTGCCAGCTTGTCCACAGTACTTACAAATCTACCTGGGAAGAGTTCCCATGCTCTTTCAACATCCTCACTTTCCATAACATCAGACCAGTCTACCTGTCCTAGCAGTCCGTTCAATTGTTTATTTGTTAGAGTTTTTGAGGGATCTTGTCCTGATGGTATTGTGACACATGTTTTTCTCACTTTCCTAGTGCGGCGTATTAAGAAATGGTCACTAATACCATTTGCAATTACACCACTTTGGGATATCTTGTGATTATACAATAAAGAGATCAATGTCAGTCTGACTGGTGTCACAGATTCTTGTGGGCTCATTTATCAACTGAGTCCAACAGAAGGTTTAGCAGAAGTTAGACAAGGCCTTATACAGGGGGCAGCTCATGTTCGCTACATCAGCATTTACATCACCCAGTAGAATCAGTTAAGAGTTTAGAAAGTCACAGTAGGCAGTACACACATTTTCTGTACACATATTGTCTATACAGAGCCCCTATCAAGATTGGTTTGCTCTTAGGTAATAATATATCCAGCCAAATGGATTCCATGCAATCATGGTTAAAATCAGTTCTCATGTTAAAACTAATGTCTGCTCTGACATTCTGTCCTTTCGGGTAATTAGGAAGTTTTCTATTTCTGAGTCTTTGACGGAAGGATCTAACCAAGTCTCTGTGAAACATAACACCCCTGCATTACTCTTTCTGGCAGGCTAATCTCTATTTTTGGCAGTAGACTGCGTACATTAAGATGTAAACAATGCAAAGCCTCTGGAGGCGAGGGGCTTGAAATAGTCTACTTCAGGAAGTTCCATTTAGGGAACATGGTTGAGTTCACCCCCTGAGTTCTCATCTTCACCAAGGAAGGCTGCTGACTCAATTGATTGTGGGAGAGCAGGGACGACCAAAGGGTTCAACTCTGTCCAGCGTTGGGCCTCCGCCTCGGAAGATGGTAACTGTGTAAAGAGCCATTAAAACAAACAGGTTCAAATCCACAAATCCAACATGCAGGTAATTGTCAAAATAATGGGAACACTTGAGTAAATGAGGGATACAAATTATATTGAAAGCAGGTGCTTGTACACAATTGTGGTTCCTGTTAACATCCCATCATGCTTAGGGTCATGTATAAAAATGCTGGTCAGGCCATTGTTCTGGACATTATTATGGCTATGCCCCTATAGAATGACAATGCCCCCATCCACAGGGCACGAGTGTTCACTGAATGGTTTGATGAGCATAAAAAGAATGTGAACCATATGCCAAGACCGTCTCAGTCACCAGATCTCAATCCAATTGAACCCTTCTGAAAGATTCTGGAGCGGCGCTTGAGACAGCGTTTTCTACCACCATCAACAAAACACCAAATGATGGAATTTATCGTGGAAGAATAGTGTTGCATCCCTCCAATAGCGTTCCAGACACTTGTAGAATCAGTTACCTGTACCTGCAACCCCTTAATGGGTTCAGCTTCTGCTCAGCCCAGTCAAAGCTCTTCTCTGTCCTGGCACCCCAATGGTGGAACGAGTTTCCCTCCGACGTTAGGACAGCAGAGTCTCCCCAGCTATCTAAAGATGAATGCGCTAACTGTAAGTCACCCTGGATAAGAGCTTCTGCTAAATGACTAAAATGGCAATGTAAAATGGAAACCGATGGAAACAGACATGTTTATCCCGCAACCGGCTGGGGATAGGATAACGGCCATCTGTTGCAGCCCACCTCGGCCCCCACTCGCGAGAGGGAAACGGGGAGAGATGGGAAGTGACAGGGGTTGCGTGGGCCCAGTGCTGAAGCCTTGCCTCAGATAGGAGAGGAGTGCATTCTGCCACAGTTTATTCCTTCCTAATCACCTCATCTGTTTAGTGACACACACGAAGCAGCCGTCACTTCTCTCAACATGGCTGTCTTTTAATTATTATTTTTTCTGTTTTTGTTTTAGTTGTAGTTTATAGTTTGTGTCTACACCTGTTCACACCAGTTGTTTACAAAGCATGTGACAAATAACATGTATTTGATTGATTTGCGGTCATCTCCTGTTCAAGTCTATTGACACATTTGAAGCTTTAAAAATGTGATGCTTAAAATTGTAAGAGGATAAGGGACAGAGTATATAGACAAAGTGATGAAATAATTGTACTAGACAATATGCTGAGTCATACAAATGTGTATTACAGCTTAATTTCACATTGTCATTCATGTTGTGTAATGTTTTCAACCCCTTCCAGAGTTTTCAATTATTTAATAGTCATGGCCATATGGCTGCAATCCCAAAACCCATTGCTACAAATTACACCAATTAGTATTTAATTAAACGTAATGACTGGGAATTGTCACGTTAATGAGAGAAATAAGCACAGAACAGAATGTTTATCTCTTTATGTTCCCTTTTTCTTCTCTCACTTTCTCTCTCTCTCTCTCTCTCAGCTGGAGGATGACATTGTGGCGCGTCCGAATTACTTCACCACGATGAAGAACTTTGCCCTGCAGCAGCCTTCCGAGGAGTGGATGATCTTGGAGTTCTCCCAGCTGGGCTTCATCGGTAAGCCTCAGCCCATGCCAAAATAGCTAGCATAGCACTACTGTTGAGTGTGTGAGTTAAAGAGCAACGACTCCGTGTGTCACCAAGGCAACGTTACAGAGCTACAGCCAGAAGAGCTAGCCCTACTAGCACGCTGCTGTTAAGTGCCTATGTGTGGTAAAGAGCCATGTCACCAACGGACTACAGCCAGAAGAATTAGTCTATAGGGCTCTAATTTCTGGGCTCTAATTTAAAGATTTACGATTTAAGATTCTTACCATGGCAACCCCAAAAGAGGGACTAACAATGAACCCCTAATTAGGACACTGATACTTGAACATTGGGCCAGACCCATGAACTTGAAAGCCGCTTGGCTATTCAAAGGCATAATCCTGACAAATGGCAAAGGTAAGCTATTTTAGTCAGAAGGTTATGATCAAATCTACAGTTTAGCAGGAAAGTTGTTTCTAAGCTCCCTCCAACTCGTCAGAACTCAATTTAAAAGTGCCCACTTTGAATTAAAGCCACCAAAATTAATTGAAGCGTCAACCTCCGTTTGATCTCTGCTGTAATTATACTGTTGAGAGTAATCAATTACTTATATCTTCCGGAAATCTATCAAGGTTGGGTAGCTGGTATATGAAAATACAGAACTTAGCTGGGGCTGAAGTATATTTTAGAGTCAAGGCCACAGTCTCGGTTTGTGAGAGCAGTTCCAACTTTCAAGTAAAGTGAACTGGAGGGGACAAAATGCTGTCAAAACTTTTCAGTGGTCGTGTTATCTTCAGGGAGAAAATGGGGAACAGGTGGTGTGTTTTCGGGGCTCGTGCGGAGCTAGTTGTTTCTGTCCCGAAGTAAAGAGGTTTTGACAGCCAGCGCAGGGCCTGGTCCCAAGGTAAACTGAACCAAAGAATCCCCTAGTTGTTGTTTCTGCAGGGTTTGACACGTGCTAGACACAGACAGACCCCATTGGGTCTATCATGAAGTCAAGCTTTCTAACTACGCACACAGTCTCACTGTCAGTCAATTGTGTTTTTTATTGAAAATGAATAGCCATATACATCATCCTTACCACTCAGCACTCATCTATGATTGAAACAAAAATATGTCGCTGATTGATTTGAAATTATGAGCGGAAAATACCTAAATAAACCCTTCTCTGATGGTCCACTTTCTTATGAATGTGGCCTTTGACATATCTAACATTTCCATTCAGACATCTAACAGCGGGTCTGGTGTCTTGTGACTCACTGCTGATCAGTGAAGAGCAAATGACAGCAGCCACTTAAAGGCCACCAAGCGGCCACAGCTGCCACACATACACCCAAGCCATTGTGAGATCATTTATTTTTTTCTCTGAGAAATGGAAAATCAGAGTGTTGGAAGAAGTGTCAGTGAAGTGGTTGCCATGGACCAAGCATTATGAAGACAAGCTACACTAATTAGAAGTGTCATCCAACAGTAACCAAGGGCGACACACTGTATGACCAAAACCCTTTCTTCTCTTCCTTTCTCTCTCTGACACACACACACACACACACACACACAGAATCCCCCTCTTGTACACACAATTACACTGCATGCTCCATGCTCTTTCCCATGAGCTTCTGCTGCTGCACTACTCTAATAGGTCCCTGAGCGCTGTTCAGGGGTTCGGGGCCCAGCTTAACCAGTGATTGATGCTCACTCTCCTCTCCCTCCACTCCATCTCTCCAGCGCCATCTCCCCAGCAAAGACCTCCCTCATTACTGGGCCCGGTCTATGGAGGCTGTCAAACAACATGTGTTGGAATCTCCCTCTAGCTATAGGACCAGTAGGATGTATAGGGCCTAGGGAGTGATGCTGATCTAAGGTCAGTTTTGCGCTTAAGGGTAAGTGTGGGATTGGGGGAGGGTTAGCTGATCTGAGATCTGTGCCCACTGGCAACTGCTACCTATTGGGGAATAGTCTATTGGGAACCCATTAACTAATAAAACAATAGATTTAGGTGCAATATGTTGCTGCTGGTAGAACAGAAGTTGTCTCCAAGGACTATCCCCCGTGGGGGGTAAACAATGCTGAGATTGCTATTCATTTTAAATTGAGTAGAAATCTTAGCCTAAGATTGCCTGATGTGGGCCTGCTCCTATTCCACTTATCAAACATATAAAGTGAAAGCTTCTGACGGAGAACGTAGCCGCTGCTGTCACTCGCTGTGCTTATCTAAGCGTATTGAGTGCCTGTCAGTTTAGTGTGTGGATCAGATTCCAGGCTTCCCGTGGAGGATATGGGGTTGCTATCTCTCTCTCTCTCTCTCCCCCCCCCCCCCCTTCCCCCTCTCCGTACAGATTTAAGTTGAGCGCATGGTTCTCAAGGATAGCCCGGGACTGTGGCATCTCCCGCCTGTCACAACGAGTAGCTCGCCGAATCACAGCCGCCGGTGGGAGCAGGGAAGGGAAGAGACTGATTTGAGATCTAGGTTTAGGCTCACTGAGTGTTTGAACTAGTTCAAAGTTGTCACCTTTAGAGATTTTAAACAGATGAGGTACAGTAGTTAAAAGGAGGAATAGCAATAGAGTTGATTAATGATACTCTCACATTTTTGCTTCTTCCTTTTCCCTAAAGATGAAGAAAGTAACCTGGACAACAAAATTTACCAAAAATCAACTCCCATTATCATCATGTGCTATTACGCAGTCATAGAGCTACACAGCCTCTATTAGGCTTAGTGCAGTCAGCGTTTGTTGTCAAGGGCCTTTAAAACACAATTACATAACATAATTAGTCATCGTCGTGACGATAATGATCTGAGACAAATCATAACAATATTCCCCTCCTCACAGGATAAGCCATGCGGCACTAAATACATAATTCTCGGGAGGCAGTGGGGAGGCTTTGTGAGCAGTAATCCGATGGGCTGGGCTCTCTCAGGTGTTTTTAGGAGCTGTAGCTAGTCGAAGTAGCTGCTCTCAGTAGCATTCCGCTGCAAACCGATGCGAAAGGGCTTGCAGCGAGCACAATCATGGGGAAGCCATCTGCAGAGAGAGAGAGAGAGAGAGAGATTACTTATGTTATTATAACAAATTACACATTTTATAAACAATTCTCCATCTTGAATGCGCTTCATGGCAAACAATCAATTATGTTATCATTTTGCAGCACCTCTCGCCGCCATGTGCACAAATTCTTATTAGCGCCCTAGGGATCATGTTGGGACGGAGAGAAATGGGATTTGTCAGTTTAATTTGGACTGCAGTGCTCAACAGTGGGTTTGGCAGTCCAGGGGTGCAACTCAATACTCTAGAGTGGCTTCCTCTCCTCCTGTCCTCGACTTCATCTGCACTGATGTGAAAGAACTAGACAGGTGAAAGTAAATATCTGGATGCCAGTCACCATATTGCTTTCAAATGATTGCAGAATGAAGAAGAGGAGGTCACTTTAGACTATTGCGATGCACCCCAAATCCTGCATTCGGTACTTATTCAGCAGTCAGCGATTCATAGCATATATAAGCACCACATTGTTCTTACACTGTATTGCAGCTTGTTGGTGACAAGGCCAGAGAAACTCATCTCTCCTAAGCTACAATCCTATGTAATGCTGTGTGTTCAGCCCAGAAGTAAATTCCACTGTTTCACCTGTATCCCTTCACGCTAGCATTCTCCTGAGTCAGCATTCACTAGCATTACAACCTTCACCTTCTCCCATGAGTTAATGTAATTTAGATGCATGACACCTAAAGAAGTATGGTTGAGGTTGTACTGTTATATGCGCACATACACACACACACACACACACACACACACACACACACACACATAAATACAGTGCATTCGGGAAAGTATTCAGACCCCTTGACTTTTTCCAAACAATTTTACGTTACAGCCTTATTCTACAATTTATTAAATAGTTTTTTCCCCCCAATCTACACACAATACCCCATAATGACAAAGCATATCACATTTACGTACATAAGTATTCAGACCCATAAGTATTCAGCGATTACAGACTTGAGTCTTCTTGGGTATGACTCTACAAGCTTGGCACACCTGTATTTGAGGAGTTTCTCCCATTCTTCCCTGCAGATCCTCTCAAGCTCTGTCAGGTTGGATGGGGAGCGTCGCTACACAGCTTTTTTCTGGGCTCTGCCTGGGCTGCTCAAGGACATTCAGAGACTTGTCCCAAAGCCACTTCTGCGTTGTCTTGGCCACTCTACCATAAAGGCCTGATTGGTGGAGTGCTGCAGAGATGGTTGGCCTTCTGGAAGGTTCTCCCATCTCCAGAGCTCTGTCCGAGTGACCATTGGGTTCTTGGTCACCTCCCTGACCAAGGCCTTTTCTGTCCCGATTGCTCAGTTTGGCCAGACGGCCAGCTCTAGGAAGAGTCTTGGTGGTTCCAAACTTCTTCCATTTAAGAATGATGGAGGCCACTGTGTTCTTGAGGATCTTCAATGCTGCAGACATTTTTTGGTACTTTAACACATTTGTAAAAAATTATAAAAACCTGTTTTCGCTTTGTCATTATGGGATAATGTGTGTATATTGCTGAGGAAATGTTTTAATTTAATCAGATTTTAGAAAAAGTCTGTTACATCTCCTAGAGATGAACGTACTTTGGTGCGAAAAGTGCAAATCAATTCCAGAACAACAGCAAAGGACCTTGTGAAGATGCTGGAGGAAACAGGTACAAAAGTATCTATATCCACAGTAAATCGAGTCCTATATCGACATAACCTGAAAGGCTGCTCAGAAAAGAAGAAGCCACTGCTCCAAAACCCCATTAAAACTACGATTTGCAACTGCACATGGGGACAAAGATTATACTTTTTGGAGAAATGTCCTCTGGTCTGATGAAACAAAAATAGAACTGTTTGGCCATAATGACCATCGTTATGTTTGGAGGAAAAAGGGGGAGGCTACCAAGCCGAAGAACACCATCCCAACCGTGAAGCACGGGGGTGGCAGCATCATGTTTTTTGGGTGCTTTGCTGCAGGAGGGACTGGTGCACTTCACAAAATAGATGGCATCATGAGGAAGGAAAATTATGTGGATATATTGAAGCAACAGCTCAAGACATCAGTCAGGAAGTTAAAGCTAGGTCACAAATGGGTCTTCCAAATAGACAATGACCCCAAGCATACTTCCAAAGTTGTGGCAAAATGGCTTAAGGACAACAAAGTCAAGGTATTGGAGTGGCCATCACAAAGCCCTGACCTCAATCCTATAGAAAAATTGTGGGCAGAACTGAAAAAGCGTGTGCGAGCAAGGAGGCCTAAGAAACTGACTCAGTTACACCAGTTCTGTCAGGAGGAATGGGCCAAAATTCACCCAACTTATTGTGGGAAGCTTGTGGAAGGCTACCCGAAATGTTTGAGCCAAGTTAAACAATTTAAAGGCAATGCTACCAAATACTGATTGAGTGTATGTAAACTTCTGACCCACTGGGAATTTGATGAAAGAAATAAAACCTCAAATAAATAATTATCTCTACTATTATTCTGACATTTAGATAGATTAGATAGAAAGGTACTTTATTGATCCCTGTGGGGAAAATACTTTATCAAGCAGCTACAAAAAAACCAAGGGCAATCATTCTCTCTGCTATTCTTACATTTCACATTCTTAAAATAAAGTGGTGATCCTAACTGACCTAAGACAGGGGATTTTACTAGGATTAAATGTCAGGAATTGTGAAAAACTGAGTTTAAATGTATTTGGCTGAGGTGTATGTAAACCTCCGTCTTCAACTGTACATGTCCTTGTGTCTTTTAAGTGTGTGTTCCCCTGTCTGAAAGTGCAGGAGTGTGAGTCTGTGTGCGTATGCATGCGATAGAGGGATGGAGGGAGAGCGAGAGAGGGGCAAGATGAGTCGGAACAAGGTACTGAGGAAGTCATTTGGAGGCAATGGAGGGTGAATAGGCAGATAGCTGAATACTGATGAAAACTAATCTAGTGGCCACTCACTCGCTCTTTACCCAAGATGCGTCTGGGTGCAAATCTTACCAGTGCACCCTGTCTGTCTCTCCCTTTCCCTCTCCCACCCCTCTCTCTCTCCTTCTCTCTATCCCTTTCCTCTGTCTGTCTCTCTCCTATTCACTCTCCATCTCTCTGCATCTCTCTCTTTCGCTCTCAGCCATCCTTTCGCTCCCTTTTCCCCTCTCTCTCTCTCCTATTCACTCTCCATCTCTCTCTCTCTCTTTCGCTCTCTGTCTTTCTCTCTCTCTAGCTGAGTATCTAACAGCGCTACATCTGGTATGTGTATCCATGAGATAACAGCCCTAAAACTTCCTAGAAATGGAACGGTTGGCTTTTAATGCATCACAATGCATCTTTCAAAATTATCTACTACATACTTAATGAATACAACACAGCTTTGGTGATACCCCGGTCTCAAAAATGAGTGTTCTTTACCGCTTAGAACTTTTGGAAATTAATCTTCTCCTGCTCGTAAAATTATTACCAACTTTACCCACTTCATATACAAATGTAAAACTGCTATTGGGTAAACTATATTTACTTGAATATAAAGTTGAATCCATCCTCCTCCTAAAAGTAACCTATTAACCCTACTCCAAACACGTTTGCTAATAGCAGCTGTTTAGCTGGTTAAACAAAGGTTAGCGATGTGTAGCCAGCATAACTTGCTGCGACTGGTACTCGTGGGTGCTTTTTCAAAGCCTATGTCAGATACTCCAGTGAACGTAATTAGCTCCAATGAGATTAATTTGCTGAATATTAATAGTGAACCAGTGAACGTAATTAGCTCCAATGAGTTTAATTTGCTGAATATTAATAGGATAAATAAAGTTGATATCATTAGAAAGAGGATATTCCCCTCTTTAATACTGTAGGTAGTATTTATAAAAATTGTTTAGTCTGTTGTTACTAGCGATATTCATAAAACATTTAAATAAATAAAAACGTTTTTATATACTGTATTTTTGCGGACCCCTGCAGTACCTCCGCGGACCCCAGTTGAGTATCCCTGCTTTATGCTGCTCTTCATAAGCTATTTTGGGACAAATTACTTGTCATACGATTCATTCAACCCAGCAACTCGCCTTACAAAATGTATGCTGTCAATGAAATTCAATATGTGCTATTCATGTATGAGAATGACACAAATATACACACACACACATACACACGCACACAAGTCCGCACACTATATGCTTTACTATCCTTGTGGGGACCTAAAATGTATTTGCATTTAAAATCCTATTTTCTCTATCCATAAATCCTAAACCTAACCCCTAAGCTTAACATAGCCTTTGTCCTTGTGGGGACGTGGGAAATGTCCCCACGAGGGAGAATTTTCCTTTTTGGGATTTCCCATAGCCACGAGGATAGTAAGCCTGAACGCATGCACTCACACACACCAGTGTCCACAGTGAAACGTCCTGTCCAGCCCCAGTCAATGATACAGTTGAATTGAAGCCAACATTGTAGAAAATGGAAAGAGGACAGAATTCGACAAAATTCATATGGAAATTGAAAGTTATACTTTTAACATTTAGCTTTGAGAAGTGTCTTATAAGACAGCATTCACGGGACATTTTGTACAACTCAGCATTGAAGTTATGGTGTGTGTCTATAGAGCTTTTAATGCTTTCATCACTTAGCTTATGTCATTCCCCCCAGATGACATAAGTCATTGTGAGGAAATTCTTCAATTGGTTAGCTACCCTCTGCCCTGTCACTAGAACAGTCTCTAGATCAGTCAGTAGAATCAGTCTCATTGAGTCACTGGGTCATACTGGTCTCAGGTCAGTGTGCCCTACTGTTTCTGTGCGCGTCAGTGACTCAGGAGGTGCAAAATGGCCTGTGAATGTTGCCTTATAAGACACTGCTCAAGGTCAAATGATAAACACACACACACACACACACAGTAGAATGTCTATCCACCACCTGATGGAAACATTTGTGTGTGTGTGGATGGGTGAGAGAAAAATACTAACTTTTGTTCTCTAATCTTTCTATAGAGAACCTCCCCTCTCTCTCTCTCTCTCACTCAGCAGGTCTGTAATGAATGTTAGCCATCTCTCTTTGCCCCTCTTTCTCTCGCTCTCTGTCTCTCTCTCTCTCTACTTATCTCTCTCTCTCCCTCCACCAACGCCCCACTTTCATCTATCTATCTATCTATCTATCTATCTATCTATCTATCTATCTATCTATCTATCTATCTATCTATCTATCTATCTATCTATCTATCTATCTATCTATCTATCTATCTCACCACTCCTCCCCTCCCTCTCTCCCCCAGCAGGTTATATAATGACTGTTAGCCTCTCCTCTCACGTGACCACCTGACCTATCACCCTCTCTCCCCCCCTCCTCCCACTCATCCCCTCTCTCTCTTCCCCTCTCTAATGAGTTGTTAGATAGCATACCGCCTTCCCTTACGGGAGCCCTGGCTTCTCACCCCTTCACTCTCTACCCCCAACCATCCCCGCTCTCACCCCTCTCTCTCCCTCCTTCCCTCCCTCTTTCAGTGGGGTCTATAATGAGTTGTTATATACTGTAGCTTACCTCGTTCCCTTATGCGAGTGCTCAACCTCTCACCCTCTCATCCTCTCACCCTTTCTCTCCCTTGTTTTCTACCCATCTCTCTCTCCCTCCTCCCCTTTCTGCCATGCCTTCCTTCCACACCGCTCTCTCTCTCTCTCTCTCTCTCTCTGTCTCTCTCTCTCTCTCCCTCTCTCTCTCTCCCTCTATCCCTCTATCCCTCTCTCTCCCTCTCTCAATGGGGTTCTAATGAGTTATAACTCCTTCCTTCACTCGAGCGCTCTACCCCTCAACCTCTCTCTCTCTCTCTCTCTCTCTCTCTCCCTCTCTCTCCCTCTCTCTCCCTCTCTCTCCCTCTCTCTATCCCTCTCTCTCCCTCTCTCAATGGGATTCTACTGAGTTGTAACTCCTTGCTTCACTCGAGCGCTCTACCCCTCAACCTCTCTCTCTCTCTCCCTCTCTTAAACACATAGTACAGCAGCATCGTAACCCTCACAATAACAAAGGCCCTGGTCCTGGAGTGTGAGGCCAGAAAGAGAAGGCTGTAACCATTTCTTTTTTTGTAATTTAGCAGATGCTCTTATCCAGAGAGACTTACAGTAGTGAGTGCCTACATTTTTCAAAAGTTTTCATGTTGGGAGGGAGTTGAGGATGAATGCTACAGCTCAGCCAAGGAAAGAGTGTTTACCTCTGTAAAGATGGTGTAACGAGAGAGAGGGGTGGTGGAGAGGCGCGAGAAGGGAAAAATGTTTTAATGTACGGAGAGAGGTGAGGAGGTATAAAGAAGAGTGGGGGGGAGTGGAGTAGAGAGGAGAGTACACTTCTGTTTTATTGTAATAGGCAAGAAAGAGGGAGATGAAGGGTCTTTGAGTTGAGAGATCAGTGTTCACTCTGAACAGAGGTTCCCATTATCATTTTTACTTCAGTGTGTGCATGCATGGGTGGCTGAGTGAGTGCATATTTTGTTGGATTATGTTTCATATGAGGACAAAAAAAGACCATACATCATGTTCTTACACTCTAGGAAAAATAAGATATTTATGTTATTAAATTCAATCTTGTCTCTTTGATGACTAGCTGTTAAAACGTGGTGGAAAGTGCTTCAAAGCATAACAATTAAACGGCTGTAAAATAATCTCATTCCAGACTACAAGCGACCTTGTTTTGACCCAAAAATATTTGTTCTTATTTGTTCTTGTAACCCACTTGGTAACTTTATGAAATTGACTCCAATGTATTAAACAGTATTAATCTGACAATTACATTTATATTAAATTAAATTCAGCGCTCAAGGGTCCGTGTCCAATTCTATGTCATTCAGATTTAATTTCAGAGCACACACAAGTTTAGCCTCCGTTCTAGGTCGTTGTATCTTTCTGCACTCTACTTTCAACTTCCCTTTTACCTAATTCCGAATCGACCCCCTAAGCAGTTCTAATTAATCTGAAAGGATATAATTTTCCACCTAGCCTATCATAGGGCAAGGTAGTTACCACCATATTTCTAAAACCTGTCCAATCCCTTCAGACCTTCACAAAGGGCCAGGAATGGTTTTTTTATTTGTAAATTTTTTTGTTGAACCTTTATTTAACTAGACAAGTCAGTTAAGAACAAATTCTTATTTACAATGGCGGCCTACACCGGCCAAACTCGGACGACATTGGGCCAAATGTGCTCCGTCCTATGTGACTCCCAATCACGGCCAGTTGTGATACAGTCTGGATTCAGTCAGTCATTGTCTTAGACCACTGCGCCACTTGGGAGCTAAGGAACATTTTGGAATTGGGGACCCAAGTAATTTTCCATAGGCTCAAGATATGATTAAACATTTCGAAACAGGCAAGGTACTACCTGAACAACCTTTGGTGCTATTTGATGATCCCATGCATTGTAATTGATTATATCCTCTCTCCTCAGGTAAGATGTTCAAGTCCCTGGACCTGTCGCTAATTGTGGAGTTTATGCTAATGTTCTACAAGGACAAACCCATTGACTGGCTTCTTGACCACATTATGTGGGTCAAGGTGTGCAACCCAGAGAAGGACGCAGTAAGTTCATAACCCCCCCCCCCCCCCCCAACCCCCCATTGGAAAACCTAGGCCCATTTCGAAGTACACCTTTCCTTAATTCCTTGTGGTAACCACTGTCCTAAAACAAGCTTTCCTTTAGACGCTGCGTTGACACTAATTTGACTTTTAGACCAATCACATCAGAGCTTTTTCAGAGCTGATCTGATTGGTCAAAAGACCAATTAGTGAAAACAATATCAGAATTGGGCAACCTGTGGTAATGCAGCCAAAATACTGTATATCGAAATTTGGTGTGGTTCTTGAGTTAATTAAGCAATTAACATCCCATCATGGTTACGGTCATGTATAAAAATGCCCATTTGCCCAATATTTTGGCTACCACGGCTTGAACAGATCTCAGTGAATTTGAAAAAGAGCATATTAGGTTTAAAAGCTGTGTGTGTGTGTGTGTGTGTGTGTGTGTGTGTGTCACCAGATCTCAACCCAATTGAACACTTATGGGGGATTCTGGAGTGGTGCCTGAGACAGGGTTTTCCACCACCATCAACAAAACACCAAATTATGGAATTTCTCATGGAAGAATAGGTGTTCACATCCCTTAAACAGAGTTCCTGACACTTGTAGATTCTATGCTAAGGTGCATTTAAGCTGTTCTTGTGTCTCGTGGTTGCCCAACGCCCTATTAAGACAATTTATGTTGGTGTTTCCTTTATTTTGGCAGTTACCTGTGCATACACAAATAAATAATAATCATGGGCATTAATATGGAGTTGGTCCCCCCTTTGCTGCTATAACAGCCTCCACTCTTCTGGGAAGGCTTTCCACTAGATGTTGGAACATTGCTGCGTGGACTTACTTCCATTCAGCCACAAGAGCATTAGTGATGTCGGGCACTGATGTTGGGCGATTAGGCCTGACTTGCAGTCGGTGTTCCAATTCATCCCAACGATGTTCGATGGGGTTGAGGTCAGGGCTCTGTGCAGGCCAGTCAAGTTCTTCCACACCGATCCATTTCTGTTTTGACCTCGCTTTGTGGATGGGGGCATTGTCATGCTAAAACAGGAAAGGGCCTTCCCCAAACTGTTGCCGCAAAGTTGGAAGCACAGAATCGTCTAGAATGTCATTGTGTGCTATGGTGTTAAGATTTCCATTCACTGGAACTAAGGGGTCTAGCCCGAACCATGACAAACAGCCCCAGACCATTATTCCTCCTCCACCATCCGCCAAACCCAGATTTGTCCTTCGGATTGCCAGATGGTGAAGCGTGATTCCAAAGCGTGATTCACTCCAGAGAACACGCACAATGGCGGCAAGCTTTACACCACTCCAGCCAACGCTTGGCATTGCGCATGGTGATCTTAGGCTTGTGTTCGGCTGCTCGGCCATAGAAACCCATTTCGTTAAGCTCTCGACCAGCAGTTATTTTGCTGACTGAGGCAGTTTGGAACTCGGTAGTGAGTGTTGCAACCGAAGACAGGCGGTTTTTATGCGCTACGCACTTCAGCACTCTACGGCCCCGTTCTGTGAGCTTGTGTGGCCTACCGATTCGCAGCTGAGCCATTGTTGCTCCTAGACGTTTCCACTTCACAATAACAGCACTTACAATTGGGGACTGGGGAAGCTCTCGCAGGGCAGAGATTTGACGAACTGACTTGTTGGGAAGGTGGAATTCTATGACGGTGCCACATTGAAAGTCACTGAGCTCTTCAGTAAAGCCATTCTACTGCTAATGTATGGAGATTGCATGACTGTGTGCTCGATTGTATACACCTGTCAGCAACGGGTGTGGCTGAAATAGCCAAATCCACTAATTTGAAGGTGTATCCACATACTTTTGGCCATGTAAGGTATAAATACCATGTCTTTCAGTGGCACTTGCCAAAATGGTCTCAGTCTCAGAAAATGGTGCAACTCCCACATACTCTCTTTCTCTCTCCCTCCTCCTCCTCTTTCTTTTCTCTTTCCCAACTCTCCCCTCTGTCACACACACAGAAACACTGCGACAGGCAGAAGGCCAACCTGAGGATTCGCTTCAAGCCCTCGCTCTTCCAGCATGTGGGCACCCACTCCTCCCTGGCCGGCAAGATCCAGAAACTCAAGGTATGGCGACCTGGGTGGGTGGGCATTGTGTACGCACGTTCGCCCAAGTGTACGTTGCGAGCATTGTGTGTTTACAGATCCCACTGACGTGCTATCCAATCAATGCATTGTATACTTTAGCATCCTCTCACAGTGCATGTGTCAGCTTATCTGCTACAGTCTGTATATGTTTAAATATTAGCTTTCAAATCTCTGAGCATTGCAGTACTTATATACATTTCAAGTCACACCAGACACAGATTCCAGATTTTTTGCTACAAAGTAAAAAATCCTGTGTTTAATGTCTCTGATTGCTAAGAGCATTGAATATCAGCCTGAAGACTGCAACTGCAATCTAACCCAATCAATTCACTATCAATCTGCCCAGCACTTTAGAGGTTCTCCACCAAGCAGGCCTGGACTTCACCACTGAAATTAATAGTATTTTATCAGTGCTGCCAACTCTCACGCAATGAGCAATGAGCGTGAGTCACGTGCTTATTTCTCACGCATTGAAGAAAGTACCGCTTTTATTTTCTAATTAATCCAGTGTATATTCAGTGCGTTACATTTTCAACTGTGCCTACAAATCCTTTTGAAATCGGAGCATTTGTGCCTGCAATTCTACATCGCGATCATCATTTTTCTGCCTCAGCACTGTGAACCACAGCAGATTGAAGAGTGTGATTGGTTTAGTAAGGTTAAGGGACCAAAGCGATTGGATGCGCATTTGTAAAGAAACGCCCCTCACGATTAGAGTGGAGTGCAGCTCCGGCCAACTGCATATATACAGTCATTGGACTGGACAGGCATGTTTGTTCTCCGTGCTGATCACAGTTTATGAAATCAATTGTCAAAAGATCTGCACTGCAACTTTTAGCACTGTTTTCTAAACGTTATTGTTAACAACAAGTTTGTTTGCTGTCACTGTCACAGAATGCTTTATTCGACCACTTGCATTAGCCCAGATCCATAGGCTATACATTATTCACTTTGTTTGGTCACCCTTTGCCACCCTTTGCAACCAGCTTCATGAGTTAGTCACCTGGAATGCATTTCAATTAACAGGTGTGCCTTGTTAAAAGTATAATTTGTTTAATCTTCATCATTATCGTAGGAATTTGAAGGACAGTACATAAGCAAGCTGGAAAAATGTACGTTACAAGTCATCTCTCAGAGATTTGTTGTGATATTTTCCATTGTTAGAAAAATACTATTCTCTGTTATCATGAAGATGCACAAACTCCATGTGACATTGCATAATGTTTGCCAACAATAATGTCGTTCCTTAAACATTTGGCTTGCTCCCAAATATCAAGTTAGAGTTCATCCCTGTGTCTTTAGCTAACTGCACCCTAAAAGTAAATATGAGAACTTAGCGGTAGAAACAACTCTATCCATCACTCCCCTCGCTGACCTCCCTCCTATGGTCTAATGGTTTGTTCCAGGACAAGGACTTTGGCAAGCAGACCCTGCACAAGGGCCACGCCAACCCGCTGGCGGAGGTGACCACCAGCCTAAAGACATACCAGCACTTCACCCTGGAGAAGGCCTACCTGGGAGAGGACTTCTTCTGGGCTTTCACCCCTGTGGCTGGAGACTTCATCCGCATCCGTTTCTTCACACCTGTCCGCATCGAGAGGTGTGTGTGTGCGCTGACATACAAACATACATGGCATGCTTGAATACACACACACATAAATGGATATACACACACACACACACGTGTATGCATGGACATAAACCCATACACACACACACTGTGCTAGTGGACAAAGGTTTCTGTGCACATATAAACACATCTTCACATGTCCCAGACTGTCTCTCTTTCTCTCTCCACTAGGCCCATATGAAAATATGTCTTCCCATTAATGTCAGGACAGATGGTCTATTTACTCTGGATCCCTTTAACTGTTAATGGCTAATGGCCTTGCTGTTGCTCTGTGGCCAACCCTGTTGCCTCAGAGGCGCTTGTGGGGGTTGTGGACGGTTCAGGCTGCTTTTAGGTACTTGCATTTATAGAAAGCAAATGTAGATTAGAGTTTGAACTTGGTGACTTCCTGGCTGGCTGACTGATGATGATGATAGTGGTGGATCAATTTGTGTTGAATATCAAATTAACCCAGCCCCCCCCCCCCCCCCCTCTCTCTCTCTAGGTATTTTTTCCGGAGCGGGAACATTGAGCACCCAGGGGACAAGCTGTTCAACACCTCTGTGGAGGTGCTGCCTTTTGACGTGAGTCTCACCGCTATTCACCCGATTTACTCTCAGCACATTATCAGTAGCAATTTATATTACGTATAAAACTTTACCACATATATATATATATATATATATATATATATATATATATATATATATATATATATATATATATATATACAGTGGGGAGAACAAGTATTTGATACACTGCCGATTTTGCAGGTTTTCCCACTTACAAAGCATGTAGAATTCTGTAATTTTTATCATAGGTACTCTTCAACTAATCTAAAACAAAAATCCAGAAAATCACATTGTATGATTTTTAAGTAATTAATTAGCATTTTTTTGCATGACATAAGTATTTGATACATCAGAAAAGCAGAACTTAATATTTGGTACAGAAACCTTTGTTTGCAATTACAGAGATCATACGTTTCCTGTAGTTCTTGACCAGGTTTGCACACACTGCAGCAGGGATTTTGGCCCACTCCTCCATCCAGATCCTTCAGGTTTCGGGGCTGTCACTGGGCAATACGGACTTTCAGCTCCCTCCAAAGATTTTCTATTGGGTTCAGGTCTGGAGACTGGCTAGGCCACTCCAGGACCTTGAGATGCTTCTTACTGAGCCACTCCTTAGTTGCCCTGGCTGTGTGTTTCGGATCGTTGTCATGCTGGAAGACCCAGCCGCGACCCATCTTCAATGCTCTTACTGAGGGAAGGAGGTTGTTGGCCAAGATCTCGCGATACATGGCCCCATCCATCCTCCCCTCAATACGGTGCAGTCGTCCTGTCCCCTTTGCAGAAAAGCATCCCCAAAGAATGATGTTTCCACCTCCATGCTTCACGGTTGGGATGGTGTTCTTGGGGTTGTACTCATCCTTCTTCTTCCTCCAAACACGGCGAGTGGAGTTTAGACCAAAAAGCTCTATTTTTGTCTCATCAGACCACATGACCTTCTCCCATTCCTCCTCTGGATCATCCAGATGGTCATTGGCAAACTTCAGACGGGCCTGGACATGCGCTGGCTTGAGCAGGGGGACCTTCCATGATGGCGTAGTGTGTTACTAATGGTTTTCTTTGAGACTGTGGTCCCAGATCTCTTCAGGTCATTGACCAGGTCCTGCCGTGTAGTTCTGGGCTGATCCCTCACCTTCCTCATGATCATTGATGCCCCACGAGGTGAGATCTTGCATGGTTCCCCAGACCGAGGGAGATTGACCGTCATCTTGAATTTCTTAAATTTTCTAATAATTGCACCAACAGTTGTTGCCTTCTCACCAAGCTGCTTGCCTATTGTCCTGTAGCCCATCCCAGCCTTGTGCAGGTCTACAATTTTATCCCTGATGTCCTTACACAGCTCTCTGGCCTTGGCCATTGTGGAGAGGTTGGAGTCTGTTTGATTGAGTGTGTGGACAGGTGTCTTTTATACAGGTAACGAGTTCAAACAGGTGCAGTTAATACAGGTAATGAGTGGAGAACAGGAGGGCTTCTTAAAGAAAAACTAACAGGTCTGTGAGAGCCGGAATTCTTACTGGTTGGTAGGTGATCAAATACTTATGTCATGCAATAAAATTCAAATTAATTATTTAAAAATCATACAATGTGATTTTCTGGATTTTTGTTTTAGATTCCGTCTCTCACAGTTGAAGTGTACCTATGATAAAAATTACAGACCTTTACATGCTTTGTAAGTAGGAAAACCTGCAAAATCGGCAGTGTATCAAATACTTGTTCTCCCCACTATATATATATATATATATATATATATATATATATATATATATATATATATATATATATATATATATATATTATTTTTTTCTTCCCAATTTTCGATCTTGTCTCATCGCTGCAACTCCCCAAAGGGCTCGTAAGGTGGAGTCATGCGTCCTCCGAAACATGACCCGCCTAACCACACACTGCCTTCAGAAAGTATTCAGACCCCTTGACTTTTTCCACATTTTGTTACGTTACAGCCTTATTGTAAATTGTATTAAATCGTTTTTTTCACCTCATTATTCTTTAAACAATACCCCATAATGACAAAGCAAAAACTGTTTTTTAGAAATGTTTGCAAATGTATTAAACATAAAAAACGAAAATATCACATTTACATAAGTATTCAGACACTTTACTCAGTACTTTGTTGAAGCGACTGTGGGAGCCTCAAGTCTTCTTGGGTATGACGCTACAAGCTTGGCACACCTGTATTTGGGGAGTTTCTCCCATTCTTTTTACATTTACGTCATTTAGCAGACGCTCTTATCCAGAGCGACTTACATACATTTTCATACCCACAACCCCGGCATTGCAAGCGCCATGCTCTACCAACTGAGCTACACAGGATTCTTCTCTTCTCCTCTCAAGCTCTGTCAGGTTGAATGGGGAGCATCGCTGCAGAGCTATTTTCAGGTCCGGGCTCTGGCTGGGCCACTCAAGGACATTCAGAGAAAAGTTATGGGATCGTGGATGCGAGCAAGGATGACAGAGGCAGAGAAATACAGTTTACAGGGAATGAATTATCCCATAAACACGGTAATATGGAGAAAAGAGGCTGGATGGAACCAAAGCAAAGAAAGTAAAAGTTAATGAATCCCGTCTCCTACCTTATCTGCCTTCCCACTCCTAACCTAACCTGGAGCACCAAATGGCGCGCTAACCAAGATACAGGGGGTGGTCCGCCCAGGTCTTACCTAGTGTGCATAGACAGTTAGAATACTACGGGTAATGTATGCCCGCAGGCCTCTTGCCTAAGCACTCCCAAGGTGAGTTCCCCTCCCCCCCCCCCGGGAACAAATGAAACAAATAATTATTCACCAATTAGGTGTTAAATTTCAATAAACACAAACACTAAGTCCTATTGCCGTACACATACCTCTGAAAGACCGGCAAACAAATAACCTCAAAACAACGCTCTCACAGGCAGCAACCAACACAGGACACAAGGCTTTATCAAGCTGGAAAAGGAGTTGGTGATTGAAGAAACCCAGCTGTATACACTGACGAGAGGGAGCGGTCAGAGCTCCAATCAGCGATGGGGCCGACCAATCAGCAGCTCCAGGAATCCAGGAAGGCATTTCATGAAATAGACACACACACACACATACAAACCCACAGCTACACAGAAACTGGGGAAGGTAACACGCCCACCCCAAAACCTGCAAACTCCCAGTTTGCAACAACAAAAACCAAATCACATCCCCAGTTACTAAACCCGTGATAGAGCATCAGCGACCACGTTCGCCGAACCATCACATAGTGAATCTGTAAATTGTATCCCTGTACAATCAGAGCCCGCCACATAAGGCGGCGGTTCTGATTGTACATTTACCTAAGAAACACCAAAGGATTATGGTCCGTGAAGACCAGAACAGGCAAGGCACTGGAGCCCACATATACGTCAAAAAACTGTAAAGCCAGTGTCTCTTGTTCAATGGTAGAGTACTTTGACTGACACGAGTTGAATTTACGGGAGAAGAAACTGACGGGCCGATCCACTCCCCATCATCCTGCAAGAGGACCGCACCCAGCCCCACTATACTAGCGTCTAACTCCAACTCAAAAGCATAGTTACATTCCTGGAACCACTTAAATGGTACTTTGGGACTGAGCAGAGATGTAAGGGCAGCTACTACCATCGAAACATTCTTGAGAAAATGATTTATCAACAGAATAAGATAATTTAGTTTGATCGTTATTCAAATGCTCCATTCGAGAGGGTAATTTTTTCAGCATCTCCAAATTACATAAGTGTTCACACTGCAGTAACGTATGGCGTAACTCCAACCCGTCCTCCTTATCCTCCTCTAGGTCCCAGCCAGGCTTCAGCACCACCGCAGCCACACTGGAGATGGCGGGCTGGACCAGCTGTCGGGAGAGTTACGCACATAATACACTTTCAGCATGACACACACGGGAAGAACGCCTACGATCTGGGGTCTTTATCACATAATTGGTGTCACTGAGTTTCTTTTTCACAAGATATGGCCCAGAAAAACGTGAGACGGTAATGTTATCCAACACATTTTTAGGGGCGCTACCAGGTGTAGGAGATAGGATATGCTCCTTCAAAACTTTTAGCGGGCCCTGTGGGGTGTGTCCAAACATAATGTCAGCAGGGCTGAACCCTAAGGACTCTTGTATTGTTTCCCTGATAGCAAATTGGACAAATGACACCCCCTAGTCCCAATCGGTACTGGCATCCATACAATACTTTCGTAGCATCGCTTTAAGCATCTGATGCCAGCGTTCGAGTGGCACCTTGACTCTCCGGATGATACGGACTGGAGACCTGATGGGAAATACACAGCGTCTTTAACACATTTGAGAACAGTTTTGACATAAAGTTGGTTCCCTGATCAGTTTGGGTTACTTTAGGGAGTCCAAACTTAGAGAAGAACTTAACTAGTGCTTTCACCACAGTCTTAGCCGTTATAGTACGGAGAGGGATAGCCTCTGGGTATTGAGTAGCACTGCACATGATTGTTAGAAAAAACTGGTTACCTGACCTGGTTTTCGGCACGGACCCACACAATCGATTATCACTCGTTCAAACGGTTCCCCCATCACAGGAATGTTTTTTGAAGAATTTGGTTATACGTTTTCGTGATCCCTAAATGTCCAGACCACGCCTGGTCATGGGCGAGTGACAGCACCTGCTGTCGGAACGGGGTAGGAACAACCACTTTCAACACTGTACTCTAGCTGTACAAACAATAGTACGCAAGTATAAACACCATGGGACCACGCAGCCGTCGTACCACTCAGGAAGGAGATGCGTTGTGGACTGGTGCATAAAAAAGCCAGACTACGGTTTGCAACTACACATGGGGTAAAGATCGTACTTTTTTGAGAAATATCCTCTGGTCTTATGAAACAAAAATAGAATGTTCTGTTTAACAATTAATAAAAAATAATTTTAAAGATATGGGTCAAAATTATTGCCACCACTGTTTTCAGGACTTTTCAGCACCATCCCCCAGCGCCGCAGAGGATCTTAGGCAGATTAATGTTTCTCGTCATGAATCTTGTTCTGGAGGCAGCTCTGCAGAGTGGTCACTAGCTAACCCTAACCTTAACCAAACTGCTGACTCTAATGCCTAACCCTAAATTTAAATTGAGACCAAAAAGCATATACTGTATATATATATTTTTACAATATAGCCAATTTTGACTTTGCAGATGTCCTATCTAAAGGGAAATGGATCTGCCTCCAGGACAAGACTCATGACAATAAACGTCAACCTGTGGCTCTTGGACCCCCTTAAACCAAATATTTTTCTCTGAGCAATTGTATTAGTAGAAAATAGTAGAAATGTCAAATTTCTCCGCATGCAAAATAGCTTAGTATTTGTATAATTTACTTTATTTAGTATTTTTTGTTAATCATTATCAAGGGTGCCAATAATTAAGGGCCTGACTGTAAGTCTTTCCACTTGAGGAAGAGAGATGTACCCAGTGTGGCCCTCCAAGACATGGGCTGTATCTCAATAGACATAACAGAAAAATAATACAGATATTGTGAGAGCATATGATCTTCTGACTTTTGTATAAGTAAATCTAATATAATTTTCCCAATTTTGGGGAGCATGCAATATAGCCCAGTATTTGTATTATTTTTTTTATATAGTCTTTTTTTACTCATCTTTATCAAGGGTGCCAATAATTATGGACTGTAATTCTCTCAAGTGGAAAGAGATATGACGTCAACTTCCATCTTGTTGACATAGGAGCACATAAACCATGTTGAAAGGCGAGCACCCACAGTGTTAAGTCCCAGAGGATACAGAGAGAGCGGCAAAGAAAAAGAGAGGAGAAATGACTCAAGACAGAGCAAGGTTCTCTCTCCCCCAAAAAATAGAGAGAACTAGAGGACTCCCGGGCAGTGGTAATCAGATCAGTCTCCCGCCAGCCACTGTTCGAGAGCTTTTGCCTTAAAATGATATTTCATCCAGCAGGAGGGGTAGGCGAGGCGGGGATTTCAGATTATTCCCCGCAAAGCACCGACCGCCTAGACAGATTAATAGCTGATATTCCTCTACTCCCTCTCTCTCTTATTCTTGAGAGAGAGAGATGCAGTTCGAGAGAGAGAGAGAGAGAGATAGAGAGAGGGAGAGAGAGAGATGCAGTGAGAGAGAGAGAGAGGGAGAGAGAGAGATGCAGTTCGAGAGAGAGAGAGAGAGAGAGAGAGAGAGATGCAGTTCGAGAGAGAGAGAGAGAGAGAGAGAGAGAGAGAGAGAGAGAGATGCAGTTTGAGAGAGAGAGAGAGAGAGAGATGCTGTTCGAGAGAGAGAGAGGTGCAGTTCAAGAGATGCAGTTCAATGGCGGGAGGGAAATGCCATATTTTGACTAGTGTGATCACCCCTCATTGATTTCTGTTTAGAGCAACAGAATAGGAAAATCCTCTCAAACGCTTGTTTTCCATCCTCCCATCCTTTCTCCTTCATAGATAAATGAGTCAAACAAATACAGTAGTTCAGTGTGATTGGCTATGACACAGCAGCAACGCTAAAGAGTCCCGCTTCCTTTGTCTCCCTTTACTATGAAGACTAATTGATATCGCTCTCTTTTTTTATGGTGTAAGACAAGAGAGATCATAGTTAGGCGGATCTGAGATCATGGCTAGTGCTGTGAGGTGAACATTCTGCGTGCGTGCTTGCCTGCCATCTGCTAACTGAATGTGGAGATGAAAGGAGGACATTAGAGTGGAGTTTGCTATTGTGAATGCATTGGTTGATGATGTTTAGATTGTATATGTGATCCGAGTGCAGATCAGGGTTGCTGCCTGCATTGGTCTTGGTGTGTTGTGTGTTCCTGTTCTTCACACACCTATCTCTTCTCCTACAGAATATCCAGTCTGAGAAAGAGGCCTTGAAAGAGGGGAGAGAGAAAACACCAAAATACCACAGAACAGAGGACGGCTTTATCAGAATAGGTGAGTATTAGTATGAAAAACAGGAAAACATGAATTTGTCCAATTAGAAACATGTGTTTTTGTTTTCCGTTGCAAAACCCTTTGTTACATTACCCTCTAATGAAAACAACCCAGAATTCAATTACCACAGTGCTACCGAGGACATGTTTCAATAGGTGATAATTAGTACTATGGATTTATTTACCATTGGTGTAAGAACTAGTACTGCAGACAGGATCACCCAAAGCTAACACTATTCTCCCTGCCAAAATGTCCCTCAAAATGTCCTTCCCTTTTGTTTTCATTCGTCCATCTGTCCATCCCCTCCTCAGTCTAACAAAAACCTTGTGGCAGATACACCAGCAAACAGGGACAGTTCACACAGACTGAGACACGACCCGACAAAACACACACACACACACACACACACACACACACACACAAACAGGCCTCTGATTTTATTAGGATCCCCATTAGCCAACGCCAATTATAGAGGGCTCTAATGCAAAGGTTAGTTGCTGCAGCATCTAGCACTTTTACAGGATGATGGCCAATGTTAGGAGTGGATAAGGACTACCTTCACAGTTTTTAGTGGACCTTTTCTCTTTCTGAAATTGTATGAAGTGCAACAAAAGTGTTGTGCTATAAAATTATAGCATTGTGCTCTTTGAAGAGAATGGATTAAATTACATCACAATGTTCATATCATGTTGAAATAGGAAGATGGGTCAAATGTAGTCAAAATAAGGTGGAAAGAAGGGTTTGAGGTAAATTCCGTTACAACTGATTCAGTGGCAAGTGTTAGATACGCCATGGTTCCGTCCTTAATTACAGATCTGAGAGGGGTGGATTGGTCAATACAATAGGGTAGAAAGCTTGCTTTCATTACGGTATTATCCAATGACATGCAGAGTATTGATTAATACAATGAATGAAGGAAGGAAGTAGGGGAGGAGGCAGCGAGTGAGGATACATTCTTTCAGTCTTTAAGCAGGGCCCCAAGCCTATCATTCAAGTCTCTGAAACACAGCCTCAATGACCTCTCTTTCTCCATACGAGCTTTTATCCCCTTGGATATGGAACTCATGACATTAGGGCTGGGAATTGCCGGGGACCTCATGATACAGTATTATCCCAATACTTACAGCCCCTTCAAAAAGTATTCACACCCCTTGACTTTTTCCACATTTTGTTGTATTACAAAGTGGGATTAAAATTGATTTCATTCTCATTGGTTGTCAACGATCTACACAAAATACTCTGTCAACGTGGAAAAAACATTATTATAAAAAAATATATATTAATGGAAAATAAAACAGTAATACATTTGGATTAGATAAGTGTTTACCCCCTGAGTCAATACGTGTTAAAATCAACTTTGGCAGCGATGTGATGGTGAGTCCAGGCGCAGGAGATGAGTGTGACGAAAAGGTGATTTTATTTATCCTTCGTCAGAATCCACACTTGTGGAAACAGTTAAATAAAACTGGACACAACCGCGCCAGTACAATACATGAAATACACAGGTCAACACCTGGACAAAAGAACACGTGCCGAACCCGGAGAAAATGATACTGGTATAAAACAAATACCCTGAGAGCGACAATAAGTACGCACACGTACCACCTTCCACAGAGATGCAATAACTCACAACGACATGGGGGAAACAGAGGATATATATAACAGAGTAATTATGGGATAAGAACCAGGTGTGTGTGAAAAGACCAGACAAGACAAATGGAATATGAAAAGGGGATTGGCAGTGGCTAGAAGGCCGGAGACGACGAGCACCGAAGCAAGGGAAGGAGGCAGCTTCGGAGGGAGTCGTGACAAGCGATTACAGCTTTTAGTATTTCTGGGTAAGTCTCTAAGAGCTTTGCAAACCTGGATTCTACAATATTTGCCCATTTATTATTTTTAAAATTCTTCAACATCTGTCAAGTTAGTTGTTGATCATTGCTAGACAGCTATTTTCAAGTCTTGTCATAGATTGTCAAGCTTATTTAAGTCAAAACTGTAACTAGGACACACCAGTGTATATTTGGCCTTGCATTTTAGGTTATTCTCCTGTTGAAAGTTTGAATTGTCTCCCAGTGTCTGTTGGAAAACAGACTGAACTAGATTTTCCTCTAGGACTTTGCCTGTGCTTAGCTCTATTCCTTTTCTTTTTATCCAAAACAACTTCCTAGCCCTTGCCAATGGCAAGCATACCCATAACATGATGCAGCCACCACCATGCTTGAAAATATGAAGAGTGGAACTCTGTGTTGTTTTGGATTTGCCCCGAAGATAATGCTTTGTATTCAGGACATTAGTGCTTTATTGCAAACAGGATGCGTGTTCTGGAATATTTATATTCTGTACAAGAGTCCTTCTTTTCACTCTGTCATTTAGGTTAGTATTGTGGAGTAACTACAATGATGTTAATCCATCCTCAGTTTCCTATCACAGCCATTTAACTTTTTAACTGGTTTAAAATCACCATTGAATGGTGAAATTGTGAAATTCCTGAGCGGTTTCCTTCCTCTACGTCAACTGAGTTACGAAGGATACCTGTATCTTTGTAGTGACTGGGTGTATTGATACACCACCAAGTGTAATTAATAACTTCACCATGCTCAAAGGGATATTCAATGTCTGTTTTTTTTACCCATATACCAATCAGTGCCCTTCTTTGCGAAGCATTAGAAAACCTCCCTCGTCTTTGTGGTTGAATCTGTGCTTAAAATCAGTGTTCGACTGAGGGACCTTACAGATACTGCAATTGTATGTGTGGGGTACAGAGATGGGGTAGTCATTCAAAAATCACGTTAAACACTATTATTGCACAAAGAAGTATTATGTGACTTGTTAAGCACATTTTTACTCCTGAAGTTATTTAGGCCTGAAAATAACAAAGGGGTTGAAAACCTATTGATTCAAGAAATTTCATCTTTTCCATTTTTCTTAATTTGTAAACATTTCTAAAAACATAATTCTACATTGACGTTATGGGGTATTGTGTGTAGGCCAGTGAGACAAAATCAACATTTAATACATTTTTAATTCAGGCTGTAACACATCAAAATGTGGAAAAAGTAAAGGGATATGAATACTTTCTGAAGACACTGTAGTTGCCGTTACGATATGTATTGTGATTATCCCGATTCTATGTATTGCGATTGGATACTGTGATTTTAATTGGTGTTCCGAATATATTGCCCACTAAATGTCTGCTGCATAGTTTTGATCATTCATGGAATAAAATGCTGAAAACATTTTCACTCCCTATTTAAAAAGGTTCGAATCCAGGCTGTATCACACCAGGTTTGGCTGGGGTAGCCCGTCATTGTAAATAAGAATTTGTTCTTAACTGACTTGCCTAGTTAAATGAAAAATACTGGAGTTTTGGTGCAGGTAGAGCTGACTAGCGCTAGCTAACTCTACTTATAAAAAAAATATACGAAGAAAATGTAAAAGTGTTGGTCTAATATTGTCCTAAATAATATTGTGAGATGTTACTGTATCGATAACTGGAATCAATATCAATCTGACACAGTAGTTCACGTTTGGACCAAATCAATTAATTGTGTGATATTGCTATCAAATCATCAGGTTCTTCCTCTCCCTCCAGCTCCACTCCGTAGAATATTAGCTCTTAGAAGTAGTGTAACCTAAAACACAGAACTCACTCTATCCTCCCCATGTTTGATTTGATATCCTATGTTGTGAAACACGATTGATAGGAGAGAGAATTAATTCTGTATAGGTAGCATTTCTGTAGTAGAGCGATAAAGAAAGCATAGCAAAGTATGTTATGGTCGTATTTGGTACCACCTCCTTGGCTTGAACCAATTGAAATGTCAACACAACATATGTTGACTAATATGAACTCTGTTATATTTTAGTAGCCCATACAGTATTTGAGGTACAAATGCGATACAATGCTGCATCATGACTATGGTGTTTGTTGAAGAAGTCAATAGATTTGCAGCCACAGTCCATTAGTGATATTGGTTTGATATATCGATCCTCTCTCTCTGTCCTCTAGGAGTGTTCCATAATGGGATCGCCGAGGGGGAGGTAGACCCCACGTTCGGGCCCCTGGAGGCCCTTCGTCTCTCTGTGATCACAGACTGCCCCGTCTGGGTCATCCTGAGCGAGGTAAGTTGGCCCAGCCATCACCCATTCACCACAGAGACTCGGGAGCCTTGTTTCATAAAGAACTGCTTGCATTTTAGGAAACTTAAAGAGATCACTGAAAAATCTAAGTTGTTCATGTTTTCAGTCCTCAAAAGTGGTCTAATGTCAAATTTAATCAATTTTCCAAGCTATCGTTTGTGCAGGTATATCTCTCAAACAGATGCCTAGGTTTTTGTCTCAACTGCTATGTCTCTTGCACTTCAGATATTCATCAAGAAAGCAGAGTGAACTTCAACACCCTGCAGCAATACCTCAGTCATCCGTTGGACCGTTACGCAGAGGAACAGAGCCTTTGCAAGCTATACTCATTCCTTGTCTTTTGGCAATGAGTTTCTCGAGCGCGGTCAGAGTGCGCCATCTTCTGGCGTGATCTTGCCATCGCAGGGTACTACTGAGACCGTCAGCCCAATTCATGGTTGACAGACCTCATAGGAAGATCTGCCCAGACACGTGTATATCGGAGAACATGCGGGCCGCGTGGACGACACACAGACGACGCTGTATTTAGGAAGCTCTATTTATATGTACATAAAGGTTTATGTTTTAAATAAAAGTAATTACACTGGTAATTGTCAAATAGCTGGCGAGATTGCCTCTCTCTTTTTGAAGACACTATGACAATAAAATATTGCTGCTTCGGAATCAAAGACCTAGCTACACAGTCACCCAGATATGACAAAATTGTGCAACTTCAATATCCTTTAATCGTGTATGACAAATGTTCCTGGTTTTACCCAAATGTATACATAAAATACGTATGTGGATATATGCCTAATATGCATATTTATGTGACACAATCATATGAATGATCTCTGTTATGTGTGTTGATATGTACAGTATATCCAGTGAGTGAGTGTCCACAAAAGTCAGTCATAAAAGTAGCCTAGGCTTATACAGTGTAGAAGGAAATTGAACTTTAGCTAAAAAGTACATACTTGTCTAATGTTTGAATAAAATGTCTTTATACGGTCAATTCTAAAGCCAGAAGTCAATGTAGGAGCATTAAGATTATGGTTTATTTCATGAACCATCATTGCTAACAGTTTTTTTTCCCCACTCTCCGCCTATCAATTTGCCTTAATGTGACATGGAGTTAACCCGGTTGATGGGATAAATCAATATAAGCCAAGGCCAGACATGAACTCCTCTATTGCATTAGCTAGGAAACCAGAAAAGACAGCTGTCTCAATAATACAGGAAACTGTATATCTGACTTAGCTGTTGGACTTGCTTCGTCTGCCACATATCAGATCCATGTAGTTCGTTGTATCCAAGGGCCCACTGGAGATACACGCGGCTACAGAGTAATTGTTTGGACTTGTCGGTTGTAAGAGAAATATGTAGCTCTAACCAATGCATGGAGAATCATCTTTACTGTCAATTGGATCAATTTTCCTCATAATGACCATGAAGAAGGAAGGACCCCTCTGTCCGATCTAAGTTCCACTCAACTGAGGTCTGAGAGAGATATACTGTCCAATATGACAACCCCTCTCCTTCCACATAGTCTGTGCTACTATTACATTGAATTGGAAGTCAAACTTATTAAAGGACTGTAATTGTCCTGACACCAGACTTATACAGTACATCTCCCAAATAGGCTCTGTAAAGGCAAGGGCTACACTCAACTTTTATGCATTACTACAATGCAAAGGGTATATAGCAGTAAAGGGACACATTCATTTGCTTTTGCATACTTGGATCCACAAACTGTTTTTTCAGAGCTTAACCACAAAACCATTGAAAGCTCTTGATCGAAATCTAAAGAGTTGTGTCGGCAAAGAACAATATTATGGTATTTTAGCCAATACAAGTGTATTGAAACATAATCTTGGGAACCTATAGCAGCAGCGAGGCCGCTTTTCTATTGAATACCGACAGGAAACAGTTGCTAATTCTGTTCAAGGTCAACTCAGTTTCTCAGCAGCAACAGACACAAACTGCTTTTCCGTTCATTGGGCAATGGCCAGAACAATCTGAACTGTACACAATGACTCTGACCTGCCCTGTGCTAAGAAGGAGAAATAGTTTTCTTTTCTTGTAAGAACCACTGGAATGCATTGCTATTATACGTTGTATTTTGTATCATTTAGATAAACTATATTTAATGACGTTATCTTCTATCCAATCTGTGAATTGTAATAAAGACGGAATTTCAATTTACTTAGTTTTGTTTTTGTTGTTTCAAAATTAATCTCTGGTCAAATCTGAGTACGCTAATCTTACCTCAGTCTATATGTGGATTAGTCTGCTGTTGGGAATGACAGGCTGTGCTACGTGTCTGGTGCCAAATCACATGTGCAAGGGTCACATTCCTTGCATACTTCAATGGACCAAGTGACTACAATAGGTAGGATATTACTATGTGACAATCTTTTGTGATGATATTGTAGGGCCGGCTATTTTATATTTTCATTTAGCTGCATACAGTCAGTGTACTTCAGAAAAACTGAATACAGAATTTCTTTTTAAACATTATCCTCCTTACAATATAAAGCACTTTGAGTACATGTAACACTACATAAATCCAGTCCATTATTATTTAATCTTTATTTAACTAGGAAAGTAGTCAGTTAAGAACTAATTATTATGTACAATGACAGCCATAGTAATACGGCAACCCTGGAGAAAGTTAGGGTTAAGTGCCTTGCTCAAGGACACAACAACCTTTCGGTTACTGGCCCAACGCTCTGACCACTAGGCTACCTGCCGCCCTAATTGCGGGTCAATATGAATTGGGTAGTGTTTTGATAATCATGGTGAGGAAAAATAACTGTATCCTAATTAATTGTACATTATATAATAATTCTCCACCATATTCAATAGGCCTAACATTCAGAATGATCAAATTGGTTCTTTAGTTGATCAACTATTTACATTTTACTGTTTCACTCACAACTCTTCTTTTACTTTGCTTCAGCTCTAGCCAACTTCACAAAGTGCATAAATCATTAATTGATGATAAACTACAAAATGTCATCAATCATCAGTAAATGCTGTCCCTGCTGTATTATTATTCACTAATTAAGACTAGTTAACACAGCCACAAAGTCATAATTATTTCTAAACTTGTGCCTAACCTCAAATTAAGAACAAAAAGCAAATTTTTTAGCCAATTTAGACTTTGTGGCTGGGGAATCTTACTTTGTGGCTGTGTTATCTAGTGGTAACGCTGTCGTACTATAACCAATCAGCATACATTTCCTCTTACAGCTGGACAAATCATCGCCGTCCACGGTGTTCGGATTGGGGGCGGAGAACATTTATTGTGATTGACGTGTGGTACAAGCAATCCATTTCTTAAAAATCCCGGAAAACGTCAACATTTTAAATTCAGCAACCAATGAGCAATTGGAGAAGGTGGGGCTACTAATCCAGAGTGCATGCCCCAAAGTCACACGTGATCCCGCAGTAGTTCAAGGTGTCATATCGAAAGCAGGAGGTACGTAATGACGAACAAATGTCACTTCTTACAAATATATCGTTAAATTATTATTTTAGTCTACATTTCCATAGCTTGTTCAGCTGTATGCAATACAGTCCAGTATATTTTAACTGTATTATTTATCTTAATGAATAAGCTCGAGAACCAATGCGTGGTCTTAGCTTGGACTGGCTAGTAACGTTACGTTAGCTGACAAGAGGCCAGCTATTTAGTTAACTAACGTTAGTTAGCAATAAAGCTATCTAGCCAACTAACGTCGAAGTGTTCTGTGTTGTCATGCAACACTTCTGTCAGTTGCACACTTCTGTCCCTTTTGCTGACGTTTTTTCATTGTGTAGTTAGGTTAGACATTTTGGAAGTGTTTTAGTCAGCTAGTTACTGTGTAGACAAGGATACATGGTGGCATCCAACTAATGTCACCTAATAAGTGGATAACAAAATACCGGCATGATCAGTAGTAAGGACATGGACAAGTATTACCTTAGTGTGCAAATGTCAGAACGTTTGTGTAACGGAAATGTCGTAGGTAACGCTATTATTATCAGAAAATAAATGTGGGTCATGATGCAGAAGTCGGTGTATCGTGGTGAGAAACTAATGTATTGTGATTAAATTGTCATGGCTATTTAAAATCTCGAGCACAAGTAAATGAAATAATGGATTCATGAAGCATTGTCGTAACTTTAATTGCCTACCGGTATGTCCATTTTAGTTTGGTCTTTGTAATTTATTTGCCTGTGTTGGATATTAGTGGGTGACAAGACCTACTCACCTCAAAAAGGGGGTTATCCAGATGAGGACCTAGCTACAGACAGTTATTGTATCTGCAATAATTTTCCTTAGGAGATACATTAACCTGATTGTAGGAATGGCTACATGGAAACTGGTATTACTGGTGGTGGAAACGGGTGTTACTGGTGGTGATGAAACCCAAAGAAGTCTGACGAGTGTTTCAAACCCACTTCCGCCAATCAATTTAACGGGAACGTGCAACACCCTGGCTTTAAAAGTTTGCACATCTGAATAAAGGAATTGGCGTGTGTCATCTTGAATGGTTGACACATTTTTAACTATCTGCGATATGTAAATGGTCTTCTAGCGATTTAATGATAAATTATTTATTTCGCTGAGTGGGAAGTTGGACATGTTGTTTACCCATGGTTAAATAATAACTTCTAATTTCTGATGGGTAATATTTATGGTCACACGAAGAGCTGTTACATTTTAATGGTACACATTGACAAGATTGCAACTTTAACCCCTCTTTAATTATTAGTTATTTAAAACACTTTTACTCATCTATTTTTTTACTTAACTGCATTGTTGTTTAAGGGCTTGTAAGTAAGCATTTCACTGTAAGTAAACGCTTACTGTATTCAGTAATGCTGTTGTATTGAGCTAAAATTGTATTTGATTTGACTTAGATCCCTACAGTATGACCTAGACTGGGCTTCATAGCACAGAGTAGCCTATCCATTATCAAAGGCTGCATGTTGCTTATCCATGAGGGGATACGCTGTGCAACGTCTTGCGCAAGATGCCTGTGTCTCTGGCTAGGCTACGCCACATAGACATTGAACCATATGACCTCAGCAGTAGTAGATGGCACTGTTTTTCCCCAAATGCAGAGTGAACTAAATGGAATGAATTCAGAAGACTGGCCGGATGATAATACTCTGTTAATTGAGCACTGATTGATTAGTCTACTGTCCCCTCCCCCTCCTTGTATCTGCTCTGTCCCTCACTTGAATACATGTGACCACTGAGGAATGGGGGAAGGGTGTCCACTTGGCAGCACAACTAGGCCTCCCTTCGCGTGTGTGTGTGTGTGTGTGTGTGTGTGTGTGTGTGTGCGCGCGTGTGTGTGTGTGTGTGTGGTTTTGATTTGTTTTGTTTTGATCGCTCCCATGATGTCTTCAGCCTGTGGTGAGAAAGTGAAATTTGGCACTCTTAGTCTTGTATCTCACCCCTCAGTCTAACATTCAGTCAATTGATTGTCAAGTTACATGCATGGTGCTTTGCTGGCGAGCTCCTCTCTAGTTATCCCTTCTCTGTTGGTGGCTTGATTTGTTGCAGGGAAAACACTCTAGTCACAGTGTACAAACAGTCATGGCAGAATCCTCTATTGGAAAACACACCAGCCATAGTGTAGAAACCACCAGCACTGTAACTGGGCCTGGAGCTCTTCCTCTTTTCTATTCTATGAAAAGTTGTGAAGTGGAGTTTTAGATGAATTTCTCCTCCGGCACTGGCATGGCAAACCCATGTGGTCACTGAAGTTTGTCTCATTTATGTATATTGTCAATGTGCTCCAGATATATTAGATAGCCTACCTAGATATATTAATGCATAGCCTTTTTGGGGAGGTTGGAAAACCTTATCCACATTAGTATACTGAAATAGAATGCTGACAGTGCGTGGACTAAATTTAGCCAGCTGAGAGCTCTCCTGAATAAGAAATGGACAATGACACCCTCAGGCCTTAATATGACACTGAAATAGGCTACTACCTTACTTTATTCTGTGATGGCTTTTCCTTGTGGTAGTCAGCCTCAGGCTCTGTACACACACACGCACACATGTTGTGTTTGCAGCTCCCATGATTTATCCCCTCAGGACACTCCCTAGGGGACCTGGCTCTAGAGGTGACATGTCCCTTGTGGTTAGTGCCCTGGTTACCATTCTGGACAGATAGGAGTTGGCTGGGGGGGGAGGGTGTATATCTTACCCCTACCTAAAAGGCTACTCCAGTGACTACAGTCCCTTAGGAAACCCCTATGATCTGTAGAACAAGCTCAGTGTAGGCCTATAGATCAGGGTTTCCGTGGCACCGGACATTTTGACCAGCAGCATTTTAATTTGAGAAATTTACCGGACCCATATGCATTGGTTGCGTAACCTGATTAGTTTACAGAATGACAGAAATCACATTTAGTTTATGGTTATTTATGTTAACAGGACATGCAACTCAAGGATGCAATGGCTATTCTATTGGTCAGCTTGTCATTCTGCACGATAAAGAACTCTGGGACAGTTGTGGGAGATGCAGCCAGTAGGCCTAGGCTACATAAAGATAAAATTAAAAAGCAATGAGGTTGATGCAACAGATCAGAACGTTTAGCTTAGAATGTTAATAAACAATGCACACAAGGCAGTAGGTTACGTGCGAAAACACTGTTGTCAAAAGCGCACCACACAGGATTGTGCCTTTTAGACCAAGTGAACATGAGAGAAATAGACTACTGGTTTCAATGGCATATGGAAGTCTTTGTAAAAGAATTGCCTCCACGTTTCTATGGTCGGCTTTTACTTTGAAGCAAGGAAAGACATGCCTTATAATATGAAGTCAAATGTTCAGGTTTCAAACAATGAAGTCGTTTTTTTCCCTAAAATGAGTTCTGCCTCTAGCTCATTGCAAAGTGGTATGTGACGCGCTGACGCCTACCTACCGTTGCACTTGAATGACGAATGGGAAGCATGCTTCAAAGGGCAGCGGGCCGGATACAAACCCCTGCCAACTCTGGCATATGTGTGCCAGGGTCAGCGGCTTTAACCGCTGGAACACACAAGCCTCTAATTCCCCAAAATTATGCCAATTAACCTATAAACCGATAAGCATGTCTGGTCAAATGTATTTACATAGACTGTTATTTCCATCAATTAATAGGCAAAAAAGTATTTTTTTTCCTTCTCCCTATTTATCGATTTTTCTTATTTTTATTGGCCATAAGCCGGCTATTACTGGTTAACGTAAACCCTGCTATAGATATGCTACGTAGGGTATTGGATACATTGTTAATCTAAATGCCACGTGGAAAGAAGAGCATTATGGTCATCTTGGCCTGATAATAGCCACTCAGCTAAACAAGCATGACTGTGCTATGCTATGGGAAGAGTTAGCCGGTATGGCTACGGACGTTAATCCCGCGTGGGGTTAAGCTCATTAACGGAACAGTCTGCTATGTGCATGGTGTGCACAGTAATAAATGTGCAACTGCATAAAGACCGTTAACTTTGGTTAGTGTGTTAATATACTTTGAGGCCCTCTAAGTTATTAATTGATTTTAAATCATATTATAGTCATAAAATATGGCCTATATATCAGTTGACTGGACTGCATATGGTAAGGTGAAACCAATGGTACTCCGTACCCAGCCCCACTTATTTGGCTAATGATACTCTCACACCCTCCCCCCCCACTCCAGAATATGAATATGCCGCAGGGTTGAGAGTAGGGTGGAATTATAACAGATTGCAATCTCATTGGCGTAATAGAGAAGACAAAGACCCAATCCCAAATCGATCCTGGCCCCCTAGGTTTTTCTGAATATCTAAGTGGATTGGATAGGTGTAAGAAACATTTGTAATAGTTCCACCTTGTCTTCTGATAGTTGGGCGGAATAATTGTCATATTGCTTAAACACCTATCCAGTCCTCTCAATTAGATTTGGCATAGTATCCGAGGAACCGATGTCTGTGTGCCCTAAATTGTTTGTTTGGTGTTGAGTAAATTGCCTGTGAATAATATGAAAGGTAAATATGTGTAGTGTGTAAACTCCATGTGTGTGTGTGTTACATGGTGCGCTAATGTAATCTCATTGGACCTAATCTCATTAGGGGAAGGGGCTGAGGCTGCATATACCTCAGGCTCGTCGCTATGGCAATGGGTGCCAGTGAGGCACTGGGTAACTGCGTGGCGACCGTATGCCTGGCAACGGTCGGAGGGTGTGTGCGTTCTGTAGGCATGGAAAGGAGAAAACGTTTAGAACATTAGGAGGGAGCCTTGTTGTAGTACTAATGGACAATCTGGTTCCAGGAGCTTTTAAGGATAGTGTTTATAAGACCAGGGTTGTGGGTTTAATTCATTTATGTACCACCTACACTGGTAGGCTTCTATGTTCTTATAGGATAAAATGCTGTAATTTGACCTAATGGCTACCTGCTCAGAAATTATCCCTTTTCTCCAGTTCAAATGATATGCTAGATTGCATTGTCAGTTGCTCCCATATTTTTTGTCTCTGTTAGACCGTCTCGCTCATGTAGCCCAGTGACACCCACCCATCTCTCTCTCTCTCCCTCCCCCCACAAGCCGCCTCTTTCTCTTTTTCATATATTATTCTCCCTCTCCTGTATCTCTCCTCTTATCTCATTTGACCCCATGTTTACGCTTTTTTAAATGGCCGCCTTCTCTACTCACTGCTGTCTTTTGCCTTCCTCCATCACATCTTTCTTCACCTTTCATGTCCTACCCATAGCCTCTATTTTTCTTTCTCTTAACCACTGTTTGAAATCAGCCTCTACTCTTAGACATTTTGATGTTAAAGGAACGGATGAGCAATAATACTGTAGCTCTGCTGCTCCTCCCTAGGCCTCAGGTTAAGGTGGCTAGGAATCTGTATGCCATATGCAACAGCTGAAACGGTTAAGGAGGGGATTCAATAGGAATCTAAATGAATGTAGAGGCAGACCGTAACAGATTCCCGCTTGTTAATTAGCCCAAGTAATTAGTGTGCTTGCATCAGCGAGACCACTGCTGTTATCCACCATACTTCTTATTAAAACACTTTTGGTCAGCTGACGAGCAAACACACATTTTCTTCAAGAAATGTACCTTTTCTAGTTTATTAATTGCTCTCTTCTCTCCCTTAGACTATGGAGCTGAAGGTGAGGTATGTTCTGCTGCTGGCCGTGGGCCTGTGCGCCACGCTGCTACTGACCACGGTGACCGCCCACCAGGAGGAGGAGGACGAGCCTATCATGGAGATGGGGGGCGACATGGACGTTGATGACGACATGGAGGAGCTTGGCCATGAGGAGGAGCTTCTGGACGGGGAGGTGGAGGCAGACACGCCCCCGGGACCACCTCCAGCCCCTAAAGTAAGTCTATCCCATCCCAATCACCTAGACCAGTGTGTTTAAGGTTATGGTTTTAGTGGTTGAAATCCCAGTTGTGGTAGAAAGCGTGGCTCTTCTCTTCCATTCTAGCATGATGTGACAGCCAAGGAGAAAAGGTTAGGCTGCTAAGTGGCTGCTCACTGTTCTTCTTACGGAGTAATGGATCGTCATTAAGTTTGCTGCCTGGATAGTTTGCATTATACACAGATACAAGCCAACCTACCCATATTCAATAGTCAAATGTCAATTACGGTAGGGCTGTAGAGTGAGTGGGAGGTTTGAGGTCATTTCAAGGAAGGAATGAATGTGATTCACACAACACCACAAATGATAGACTAAGCCTGTGCCGGGACGGCTTAGTGTCCTTCCTTTCTCCACTAGTTGGGCTCGGATCTGAACTATATGTCATCTCTACATAAAGGATGAGAAGCTTCCAGGGGTGAATTAGCCGACGACTCACACTAAATTCTTCCGCCGCTCTGTCACTAGCCTGACATCAGTGGAGGCAGGGAGGCATTTAATCCCCCAAAAAACAGGTGATGCGTTGACTAGCAATGCTACATGACGGTTTGCTATCTGGCTGACCTATGTCCTCCCATTGCTCTTGCATAGGACACACACCTACAAGTGGCCTGGTTGGCACACTAAACACCTCTTCTGCCAGGCAGTGGAAGAGCTGACCCAGTGATCCATTGACCCCTCTCTGCTCCTCTCTAGGTGACCTACAAAGCGCCCGAGCCCATAGGGGAACACTTCTTCGCAGAGTCCTTTGACAGGGGGACCCTTGAAAGGTGAGCACTCTGAGTTTTTATAATTCAACTTCGAAACAGTGCTGTTAAAAGCATGCACCGTTATATAATTTATTATACAAGTTTATATCAGAGAAGATATGATATTCAAACATGCTGCCCTAAAACGAACACTGTGCTGGGTAAGTGCTTACCATAGGACCAGCTGCTATTTAGACTTTTTGTAAGGATAAACACGAACCCTGCCCCTAGGCCATTCCCCCGGGGGCTGCCCCAATGGTGTCGAGCTGCTACCATGTTTACTTGACTCTCAAGTCATCTCGCTTCTCCTATTTGTTTCAGCTGGGTCCTGTCAAAGGCCAAGAAGGAGGACATTGACGAGGATATCGCCAAGTATGACGGTAGGCACCAAGACAAGTCCTCTCTGACACATTAGAACTTAAAGCGTTCTTCTGAGTAACTTAGCAAAACATAATTTAAAATGTTTAAATTAGTGTTTCTTATTTCTTAAGTTGAGGTAGTCCTTCCGTTTCAGTCAATTTCCTTCCGTTTAGTGCCTAATGAATATGACCTAGGTTCGGCTCCATTCAGGCAGTTATCAAGTGAGTACACTCCTTTACTTACATATTCGACCTTGGTCTTGCAGGTAAATGGGAGGTGGAGGACATGAAGGACGGCAAGCTGCCCGGAGACAAAGGCCTGGTCCTCAAGTCCCGTGCCAAGCACCACGCCATTTCAGCCCAGCTCCTCAGGCCTTTCATCTTCGACACCAAGCCCCTCATCGTCCAGTATGAGGTCAACTTCCAGCAAGGGATTGACTGTGGCGGTGCCTACGTCAAACTGCTCTCCCAGACCCCTGACCTTAACCTTGTAAGAACATGCACTCCATGGTATTTAAGATGGAAAACATCAAATAATGCTCCCAAAGGTGTTTATCTATTAAAAACAATGTTCAGACACGAGCTGTCTTCATCTGTTCAAAAATAGTTTTTGCCCAATACATCTGTATGTAGTCCCGCCTACTTGAGGTTAATGTAGTTCTTCTGCCCTTCAGGATGAGTTTGTTGACAAGACTCCCTACACCATCATGTTTGGACCAGACAAGTGTGGCGAGGACTACAAGCTGCACTTCATCTTCCGCCACAAGAACCCCAAGACTGGCGAGTATGAGGAGAAGCACGCCAAGAAGCCTGACGCAGACCTGCGCACCTACTACACCGACAAGAAGACCCACCTCTACACACTGGGTAAGACATTTTAACATGTTCTACTCCCTAGGCCTATATACTCTTCGATGGTCTACTAGACTACACTGACAAGAACACGGTGAACAAGACATTTTCACATGTTCTATGAATCAGGTATGATAATGGTATAGTACATGTCCCCGCTGTAACTGGTGTCTATTCACGTGCAATGTCACATAATGATCAGATAGAAATGTATTTTGTAGAACACATGATTGTATGCCACTTAGGTTAGGGAGTTATGTTCGCTCTACTTTTCTATAATCCATTTCTAACTACCTTCTTCTCTTTCTCTCTCTCTCCTGCCTCCTAGTGGTGAACCCAGACAACAGCTTTGAGGTGCTGGTGGACCAGACGGTGGTGAACAGTGGTAACCTGCTGACAGACATGACCCCCCCCATCAACCCAGCCCCCGAGATCGAGGACCCCGACGACCACAAGCCAGAGGACTGGGACGAGAGGCCCAAGATTCAGGACTCTGACTCAGTCAAACCCGAGGACTGGTAAGTGTGCACTGTGGGTGTGCATATTTTATTGTAGGTGGAAAAAAAGGGCTATTTCGACAGGTTTTCTTACGTGTTGAAGTTACACAGCGTGTGCGTGTGAGTTTCAAATGTAGTTGGGGAAAGTATGCAGGTGTGTGTGTACCCTCTGACTCTCTCCCCTGTCCCATAGGGATGAGGATGCACCCAAGCAGATCCCAGATGAGAATGCAGTGAAGCCAGACGGCTGGCTGGACGATGAGTCTGAGTACACCAGCGACCCTGACGCAGTCAAGCCCGAGGACTGGTAACTACGATACCTTTACTCTCTCTCCCCACTCATCCTGTAAATATAACTGTATACTTAACTGTACAGCTAATTTAACCATGCAAAAGTTTCACTTACCTGTTCATTTACCCAGTCTGTCTATTAAGTAAACTATTATTACCCTCGCTCAAATCATATGCATTTTTAGCTACTGAAGTATTTCTCTGCCATCAACCTGTATAGTATAGTTAACCATCCAACATCCACCAATGTATAGTGTACATATTCAGCCAACCACCCATACTATGCTATGTCTTTTTATAGCTTTTATTTTTTTGCACTCCAGATATATTGTATTTCTATACTTTTTCATACTGCCGCTCTATGTATCATGTACCGTGTATCTGTCTTTTGTGTACTTTCGTTGTGGCATTTTGCACCTGCCCTGTGTTTTGTTGTAGCTGCTTGACAATGAAATTTCCCCCCCGGGGGATCAATAAAGTACCTATCTACCTACCCATCTATCCATCCATCCATCCTACCCCTGGTACTCTATCTCTCAAACTCTGCTGTCCCTCTCCTCTCTAGCTCCCTAGATAACGTCCGCCATCGTACTCCATCTCTTCTCTTTCTCTGCCCTTCATCTACCACTCAACCACCTCCCCTCTGTCTTTTCTGTCCCCTCATGGTGTATCCTCATCTGGTTTAGCCCACTCATTTCTTGGAAGCTAATTGCTAGTGTTTGCGACAGCTCCTCTTCTCAGTGGAGAGCGCGAGGCTTCCTGGTGAGAGGAGTTAATATCACACGCACGCTTTGCCTCAGGACAGCCAGGCCTGTTTTCTTTCCCCCTCTCACTGTCTTTGATGTCTCACTTCTGTGGCGGAAATTAAATTCGAGCCCCCAGAGGAGAGCTAGAGGAACAGGACACAGTGGATAAAGAGGATATATAGAAAGGGAAGACATTTGGGGGGGGGGGTTACGGCTAATGGCCAATTTTTAGAGGTCTTCTTAAATGCTGTTATTTTTCACTTTATGCCTTCTCGTTCTCTCAATTTGATATTTTCTTTCTTTCTCTCGTGCTCTCTTGCTTTCTCACACCTACAGTAACTTGTAACTGTATATCATCATTTCGTACACTGTATGTATGGCTTTGTCTTTATTGTGATCTGTGATGTTTTCATAACTTTCTGTCTTTTTTCTGCAGGGATGAGGATATGGATGGTGAGTGGGAGGCTCCTCAGGTTCCTAACGCCCTCTGTGAAACCGCCCCCGGCTGCGGCGCCTGGCAACGGCCCATGATTGACAACCCCAGCTACAAGGGAAAGTGGAAGGCCCCCATGATCGACAATCCCAACTACCAGGTAACCCTTCACACCTCCCAACCTGCACCATATACCAAAGCATCAGCCACTTTAGGAAAATGTTTTACACCAATGCAGTGTGTAGCCTAAATAACAGACACACAATAGTTACACTTGCTCTTTCACATTCTCTATTTGTATTGATGAGACTACAATTGAACCTTTTCTTATCTTGCATATGTGACTTTGTTCTTGTCTTTCAAAAAATTCTCCTTCTATCTTTTTTTTTACTACTGAGCTCTCGTTGCAGAGAAATCCCAATGTATGTACTAACAAATGGCTCCCCAAAATAATTTATGAATGCAACTCTCACAGTACTGTGCAACTCTTCCCTCAATGTACCTCCCACTCACTGTGCTCTCTATCTATCTCTCCTCCCGCAGGGTGTGTGGAAGCCCAGGAAGATCGCCAACCCGGCCTTCTTCGAGGACCTCCATCCCTTCAGAATGACCCCCTTCAACGCTGTGGGCCTGGAGCTGTGGTCCATGTCCAGCGACATTTTCTTTGATAACTTCTTCATCACCAATGAGAGGCAAACGGCCGATCGCTGGGCCAACGATGGTTGGGGCCTGAAGAAGGCTGCTGAGGGAGCTGCTGAGGTGGGTGCAATAGCACACACATACACAGAGAGACAGTCCTCATGACTAGTTGATAAAATTTCTTATAAATTCTTAACAAAATATACAGACATTTGATAAGGAACAATATGCAGTGCAGTCATCTGACATTTAAAGCAGGTCCATGAGATCTCTCTCTTCTCCTAATCACACTTCTATCCTAACCATAGAACTTTCAGCTTCTCTTGCATGGGATTCCTTTTGCATCTAAGAAGTTCCCATTGGACAGTTTGTTTTGCAGAAACTAGAACTAAGGGACTTTTCCTTGTATCCAGAGACTTCTCCAAAACCTCTCCAGGGAGCAATGTGGTTATTTGTAGCATTGCTGTTTTCACATGATGCAAGCCTCTAGTCTCTGTTCTCTAGTCTATGGGGTAAGCAATAAAGTTAAGTCAGATTTTTTATTTTTTTTTATTTTACTAGGCAAGTCAGTTAAGAACAAATTCTTATTTACAATGACGGCCAAGGAACAGTGGGTTAACTGCCTTGTTCAGGGGCAGAACGACAGAATTTTACCTTTTTCAGCTCGGGGATTCGATCAGCAACCTTTCAGTTACCTTTCCAGCAACCTTTCAGTTTCAGCTACTTGCCGCAACATTAACGCAACATTAAAATAGTCATTAGGCCCTAATCTATGTATTTCACATGACTGGACGTAGCCATGGGTGGGCCTCAGAGGGAATAGGCCCACCCACTTGGGAGCCAAGCCCATCCTCTCAGAATTAGTTTTTGCCCACAAAAGGGCTTTATTACAGACAGAAATACTCCTCAGTTTCATCAGCTGTCCGGGTGGCTGGTCTCAGACAATCCCGACATTGAAAAAACAGATGTGGAGTTCCTGGGCTGGTGTGGTTACACATGGTCAAAGGTTGTGAGGCCGGTTGGACGTACTGCCAAATTCTCTAAAATGACGGAGGCGGCTTATGGTAGAAGAATTAACATTCAATTCTATGGCAACAGCTCTGGTGGACAACTGCATGCTCGCTCAACTTGAGACATCTTTGGCATTGTGTTGTGTGCCAAAACTGCACATTTTAGACTGGCCTTTTATTGTCCCCAGTACAAGGTGCACCTGTGTAATGGTCATGCTGTTTAATCAGCTTATTGATATTCCACACCTGTCAGGTGGATGGATTATCTTGGCAAATGTGAAATGCTCACTAACCGGGATATAAACAAATTTGTGCAAAGAATTTGAGAGAAATTAGCTTTTTGTGCATATGGAACATTTCTGGGATCTTTCAGCTCATGAAACATGGGACCAACACTTTAAATGTACATACATTTATATTTTTGTTCTGTATACATGCCTAGGATCATATCAAGGGCCATATCAAGTAATCGTCTCAGAGTAGGGATGGGCACGGATAATCAAATAGATGTTAGTATTCGATTACTTGAGTGATTGTTCATTTTTGGAGTAACAAAATTGTGGGCCTATTTGTACACTGCAAAAGCATTGTCTAAATTGTAATTATCCTTGACATTTTTACTTCTAAGGATATACCATGACTAGGGCCTTATAACATGGACGGAATAATGGAATGCAGACATTACAACCAAATTTAACCATATTCAAAAATGTTTTGAGCTGAGTAGAGAATCAACTAAATGTATTGGCCATTTTATAAATTTGCCCAAGTTGATCATAAGACATGAAATGAATGCATCAGTGATTTGTATTTCCTCTTGCTAAGTGGATGTTAAAGGGTATCAACATTTCTAAACATTTCCCCAGAATTCAAAGTGGTATCTTGATGTGGGTTAAGCATTGTTGTGGAGTTATAACATCCATTTGAGTTGTTTAAAAAAAAAAAAAGGCAGGGGAAAATTGGGAAAGCAAAACGGAGAAAAACTAATTGAGGAAAAAAAACTGCACAGAATAAGGCAAAAAATACAACTGATTTTACATGCCATTTGAAATTCTTAATTCAATAAAACAACAGTCTTTTGAATGTAGCTTTTATAATGGTGTGTTGAACCTACTGCTGCGAATATAGTCCTCTAGGCATCCCCTGACATCGGTCTGCTATTTTCAAATAGCAATTACAACACCTGACACAAATCAATGCATTACACTCAACAGAACCTTTTTGTAACGGGATGAGTTCTGTCATGGTAAAAATCTGAACTTCTGTTACTGTTCGCCAAATCACCGGAGAAAAGCAGTGTCCACGGTTTACCTCTGCGGTAGGTGGGTGGGTGCTTGCTTGCTTGATCCCTGGGGGGACATTTCTTTGTCAAGCATCTACAAAAAACACAGGGCAGGTGCAAAATGCCAGAACGAAATACACAAAAGACGGATACATGATACATAGTGCGGCAGTATGAAAAAGTATAAAAATACAAGACGTCATGTGCATTTGTGTCATTCCGATTGGTCAAGAGTCAACAGCTATTTATTTATTTTATTGTTTTTCAACTATCAGGATATCGGTGAAAATAAATGCATTATTTGAACAGTAAAATAATTACAAAATGCTCAGCTGATCTAGGATCAGATCCCTCCGGTCCATTTAATCTTATTCATTATAAACCGATCCTAGATCAGCACTCCTATGTGGAGGCAGACCGCCCTACCCCCAATCCTAGCTGTAACCATTAGGAGGGGATGAGAAAATGTCTCTGTGTTAGTGGTGACTTCTCTGCCTGTGTCTTCTCATGGGAACACGAGACCGTGTGACGTGGAAAACCTTTCCCTGCCCCGCCCCTAAGTGGAAACAGACATACATATGGCGCTCTAGGGGGAGAGAGGCTGAGCAGTAACAGTGGAACAGTCATTGTCACCATGCTCCAGCTGCTTCTCTGTATAATGTGTTAGCTTTAGTTGAAAAGCTTCTTGAGCTGGTGGTTGGTGCATACTTGCACCGCTAGAGTACACTATTACATAGAACCTAATTTACAGCTGGAACTGTGGCACTATTGAGAAGCAGTAGCCCTGCTTTGCACACAAACCTTCACATACATACCCAGGGATTAGCCGTTAGTTTGGCCGCCTCATCAAAATTCCTGCAGCCCCGGACTGATGCTGCCTTTTTTCCTAAAGGTGAATTACTGGGATGCCTGGCATGTTGGGCTTAATGGCCATCTCTCTCTACACACTAGGCCACCCACTCCCTCGCTCATTTTCTGCTCCCCTTTCTCTCCCTTGTTGTCTTTTTTTTTTTTTTTTTTTTTTTACTCTGTGCAATAAGTGTTTAACATGGTTTTTGAAATAATACTTAATCTCTGTATCCCACACAGTTATATGAAAGGTCCCTCAGTCGAGCAGTGAATTTCAATCACAGATTCAACCACAAAGACCAAGGTTTTCCAATGCCTCACAAAGAAGGGCACCTATTGGTAGATAGGTAAAAAAAAAAAAGGAATATCCCTTCGAGCGTGGTATAGTTATTAATTACACTTTGTATGGTGTATCAATACACCCAGACACTACAAAGATACAGGTGTCCTTCCTAACTTAGTTGCCGGAGAGGAAGGAAACCAGTCAGGGATTTCACATTGAGGCCAATGGGGACATTAAAACAGTTTGAGTTTAATGGGTGTGATCGGAGAGAATTGAGGATGGGTCAACAACATTGTAGTTAGTCCACAATACTAACCTAAATGAGTGAAAAGAAGGAAGCCTGTACAAAATACAAATATTCCAAAACATGCATCCTGTTTGGAACAAGGCACTAAAGTAATACTGCAAACAATGTGGGAAAGCAATTCAATGTTTTGTCCTGAATACAAAGTGTTATGTTTGGGGCAAATCCATTGAAACACATTACTGACTACCACTCTCCATATTTTCAATCATAGTGGTGGCTGCATCATGTTATGGATTTGCTTTGTAACAGTTAAGGACTGGGGAGTTTTTCCAGGATAATAAAGAAACGGAGTGGAGCTAAGCACAGGCAAAATCCTAGAGGAAAATCTGGTTCAATATGTTTTTCACCAGACACTGGGAGACTAAACACAAGGCCAAATGTACACTGGAGTGGCTTACCAAGAACACTGTGAATGTTCCTGAGTGGCCGAGTTACAGTTTTGACTTAAATCTACTTGAAAATCTATGGCAAGACCTGAAAATGGTTGTCTAGAAATGATGTGGGCCTGAAGGATTTTGAAAATAATAATGCAGTCCAGGTCTGGAAAGCTCTTAGAGCCTTACCCAGAAAGACTCACAGCTGTAATCACTGCCAAAGCTGCTTCTATAAAGTATTGAGTCGGGTGTGAATACTTATGTAAATTTGCTAAAATTTTCAAAAACATGGGATATTGTGTGTAGATGGGTTAAAAAAAAATAAACATTTGAATCAATGCGGAATTCAGGCTGTAACACATCAAAATGTGGAATAAGTCAAGGGGTATGAATACTTTCTGAAGGCAATGTACATAATACTCATAATGAACCATGTAGCTTGCTGAGAATTCCACTACTTTCACAGCCTCATTGTTTACTCTACGGATCATTTGGTTTTACACCGGTAGCGCATGCCGGGGCAGTTGGCTGCCACTGTTAATATGGAAATGCTTGTCTCATACCTGTCATTGCAGTATGGATGGAATTGGGATGCACACCCTCCTGTGCATTGTCACTGCTACGAAACTGTTTCACAGAGTTTGCAAGACTTTAGTTAGGACTAAACTATGTTACTTAATGGTTTAATTAAGTTGATGGTTTGTCTTTGTTTTATAAAGCGTGATAGTGCACTAGTATGATGTGATACAGAGTTGTTTGTGGGGACTTTTGTGTAACGGGAAACCCCCAGCCCTTAAGGACTTTCAGGAAGTGAGAGAGATGTGGAAAGAAACCTTTTTCATAACACAATACACCTTTGCGGTCCATGTGAAAGATACAGGAGTGGTGTTGAGTTTTTCTATTGTTGGCATATGTGTTCCGACCATTTCTCAGGGACCCATAGAACTTTGTTATACCAGCGATGTTGTTACAAATAACGATTTTCAATGGCACCCAATAGTGCAATCCGCACCCTGCTTTTGTGATGCAGTTGATGTTGGTTTGTTGTGGTCGATGGTTTTCAAATCTTGACCATTGCGTGACCATGTTCTCCCCTCTCCTCTAGCCCGGGCTTGTGAACCAGATGATGACCGCGGCTGACGAGCGTCCCTGGTTGTGGGTGGTCTACGTGCTGACCGTGGCCGTGCCCCTCATCCTGATCATTGTCTTCTGCTGCACCGGAAAGGTGAGGGACAGACAGACACACACACACTTATCTATGCATGGTTATGGATAAATGTCATCAGAGATAATGTTTTGATCTGTGTTGATGTGCTTTTTTTTTTTTTCTCTCTCGCCTAACAGAAGAAGGCTCCAGCTGCAGCCGACTACAAGAAGACAGACGAGCCCCAGCCAGATGTGAAGGAGGAGGAAGTGGAGGAGGTGGCTGAGGAAGATCAAGTCAAAGAGGAGAAGAGGCAACTAGGTAAGAACTCCGTCACCACCCCCCCCATCCCGATGTAGCATCACAAATCTGTCTAGACTGTGTGTAATTGACATTACATTTTACAGTGCGTGCTGTCTTGCATCATCTGGGGGTATTTCACAATGCAAGAGCAACAAGTAAATGCTAACTTTGTGTTTGTTGGTTTCCATAGCAGCAGCAGAGAAGAAGAGTGATGCAGAAGACAGCCCTGCAGAGAAAGAGGAAGTAAATGAGGAAGAGGAGGAGGAAGGGGAGGAGGAAGAGGAGGAAGGGGAGGAGGAGGAAGAAGAAGAAGAAGAAGAGGTCACTGAAGAGGTACGGGGACAGTAAGGCATGACTTGGTGAGCATGATGTGGTTTGTCGTGACTAGAAATCAGAGCTTACCACTTGTGTAGAAAAAGCACTGTAACAGCATTTTGTTGACAACTGCTGATGTAAAGTACTGTATTGATAATGTACTTTATTGTTCAGAATGGAGACACTTATGGCTTGTGTGTAACCCAAAGCCCCCTCTCCTTTCCGCTCTCTCCAGAAACAAGAAGATGACCTCCTCAGAAGGTCCCCCAGAAACAGGAAATTGAGAAAGGACTGATGTGGCTTTCACAACCCTGGATCTCTGATTTAAAACCAACAGCCCTGACCCAGGGTCACTCTCTAACCCCACCCACCCTTCCAGTCTCCCCCATCTTTTCCCCCTGGGCCCTCCCTCTCCTCCCCCTCCCGGGGCGATGAAGCGAACCCAACTAGACCACTATCTCTCTTGTCAGGATCAACAGAAAACAATCATGACTGCCTCCCAATATGGACGACGGTGATTCCAGTATGGTGGTGATGAAGATGCGTTAGTGTAGAAGTTTTTTTGTTTGTTTTTTAACAGGAAAGAAAAAAGCAATTTTCCCATACCATTCTGTAACAGTGCAACAGACACCAACCTAGGGACCCCTTCTCTTCTCCCACCTCACTCAAACCTCCACCTCCAACACCCTTTGCACCCGCTGGTCACCCCCCCCCCCCCCCCCCACCCACCCCCATCCATCCATCCATCCATCCCGCAGATCTAGACAGTATTTATCAACCGGCGGTTCTGGGCAACACTACAGCTCGTATGTCTTAGCCATTCTTCCTCTCGATGTCTTCTTGCTTGGTCCAGTTTCACAGTCCCATGCGCTTTGTGTGTTGTCGGGGTAGATGGACGTAGCATGAACATTTCTGAGGGTCGACAAAAAAAAGAAAAACATGGCGTTCTGGTTCGTATTGTCTGGTTATAACACTGCAGTTGTGTTTTAGGGGGTTTCAAGAGACTCATTTTCCCATGATGCACAGGTCTCAACTTTTCATTCCATGTGGCTTCCACCATGTTTTTTTTTTTTTAAAGTGTTTTAGGAAGACCCCTCTCGAGTTGTTCCTACTACGGTGAAGCTGGGAGTGGGGGGGATCCATTGCACATGCTCAGTTCCCAGCAGAACCGTGGGGCAGGCAAAGTTTGAAGTAGAGGGAGAGAGAGTGCCTAGTAAGTGGGCTTTAGTAGGTTAGAATACGCTGCCTTACACAGTCCTAGAGAGCAAGGTTTGCCGAAAAAAAAAAAAACAATCTGAATGTACTGTGACCTTTTTTAATGTACATGGCTTTTTATTTTATTTTTTATTTCATTCATGTTTTTCTTTTTTTCCTCTAGTCTTTATAGATAATGTAGGGATGTAGTGTACGTGTACAGTAACGTGTGAGGGAGAAGAAAAGCTGGTACTCGGAGAGATGACGGTTGGTTGCCGGCAGGCTTCTAGCAGAGATGTCAAGGTTGTCAGACTGGTGACCAGCTCGTGCAGCCTCCTCCCTCATTGGTGGGATGAATCAGTCTCCCTCCTAGCTATTGGTAGATGAATAAGCACATCCTATGACTGCATTTCCTGAGTCAAAAGCAGCAGCAGCAGAATTTAACACATATCTTTCAGAATTTTACTCTTTATGTTTCTCATGACAGTCTGACTCTTTCACAAGAGTCGTAAAGAGTACTCTCAGGGTGTCAAACAAGCTTCCCGCCTCTCAATGCATGATTCATTGATATCCATACAACATGAAAAAGAAAAGAAGAAAACATTGAGACTAATCAGTAGCCGATACCTATCTCTGTACTACAGTCTTTTTAAAGTTCCTTATTTCTTACTTACGTCCTGGTGAACCTGTCCACTCTGTTTTTAGAACTTCCTAAAAAGCAGTGAAAGTAAAAAAACCATTAGGAGTTTGCCCCATGTAAAAAGGTAAGACTCGCACTCATATACCAGGTAATTAGCTGTTGCTGTCTGTGTTTGCATGGATCCCAGTAAAGTTTTGTGCTCTCAGATTCCTTAGTGGTGTCAGTCGTGTTTGGAATGCCACAATTCTTCTCTTTTCCGCCGTCTGTGTGCCATGGTGTCTCTGAGCGACCAAGGTGAATGGGGATTGGTTCTCCCTACAAAACTAAGCTGCATGTGATTGGGTGATGAGTGCAGTTGGTTGATTGGTCATTTGTCTATGTATCTACTACATTTTGGAGGGTGGGGGGAAAAAATATGTAGAACTTGCTATGATGTTACTTACAAAACAGAAATAAAAAGAGATTTGAATAAGAGATTGGAGCTGGGCAATGTGTTTTTTCTGTATTGGTCTCATGGTTTTGTGTGGTGGTGGAGTGGGGGGGGGATTGTCATCCCCTTGAAATTGGGGAAGCGTGTACAGCTTCCGCCTCAAGAGGAAATGGAGGTCTTTATCTAGAATTTCTCATTTTCTTTTTTTGTTATTGTTGAAGATACCCTATGGACACAGGTCATAGGCCATGTGAGGTAGTTAGTTCCTAATGCACTGTGACCTAACTAGACATTCATTTATCTAATTTTGTACTTTTGTTTGAAGAAAATGAAATGGTCAGAAAATTACCCTTTTTGAAAATTAAGGACTTTCTGGCTTCAGCATTTTTTAAATATATTTTCTTTTTAGTAAACAAGGTTTTAATTGTGCTTTTCCCTTTTGTATTTGCTTCTGCCTAAAGCTGCCTAGATAAGACTCCTAGACTGAACAGTGCACTGTACTGTGTACCTTACGTACCTCTGACATAAGCTTTCCTGTGTGTGAACTCAGTCTATGATGGATCACCGAAACGACTAGGTCTAATCCTGTACACTAGAGATTGAAGAACCTATAAAGAGAATTTGGTTTGAGATTTAATCTCACATGGTTAATGATGAATATTGATTAGCGGTGAATAAAAAAAATAAAAAATACTGTGATCATGAATAGCCAGTGTGTGAATAGGGACTGCTCCTTTGACCCATATGTATTGTAAATGCAGCGATGAATGGGGATGACATTTTTGTTTTGATGAATAAAGGACTAATGGAAACTGACTGGAAGCCAGAGTCTGATTGCTGCTTGTCACTAGCTATCAATTGACATTCCACAGTGCAGATATTATGCCCAAGACCCAGGCCCAGGGAGATCAATGGCTGTTTGACGCTGCTGATTTTAGAACAATATTTCTTCCCATGGCTCATCACATTTCCAATTCGTTGTATTCTCCATTTGCATATGTGTGATTCATGTAATGAATGGAGGGATCAAGAGACAAATTCAGAAACGAGCTACAACGTAATTGCGTTTGTTCTTGCACGGTACACTATGCGATCAATTATCAGTGATTGGTTTGTTCTAAAAATCTCTTTATATTGCCTGCAGCATGATCCATTTAGCCTGCGCACATATATAACAGACAGTTGGTTGGATCTAATGACCATATGTACAGTGCATTCGGAAAGTATTCAGACCCCTTGACTTTATCCACATTTTGAGACGTTACACCCTTATTCCAAAAACGATTAAATTAGTTTTTTTTTCCCACATCAATCTACACACAATGACCCATAATGACACAGCAAATTTTTGCAAATGCATTAAAAACCTAACATTTACATAAGTATTCAGACCCTTTAACTCAGTACTTTGTTGAAGTACCTTTGGCAGTGATTTACAGCCTCGAGTCTACTTGGGTATGATGCTACAAGCTTGGCACACCTGTATTTGGGGAGTTCCTCACATTCTTCTCTGCAGATCCTCTCAAGCTCTGTCAGGTTGGATGGGGAGCGTAGCTGCACAGCTATTTTCAGGTCTCTCCAGAGATGTTCAATCGGATTCAAGTACGGGCTCTGACTGGGCCACTCAAGGACTTAGAGACGTGTCCCGAAGCCACTCATGCGTTGTCTCTGCTGTGTGCTTAGGGTCATTGTCCTGTTGGAAGGTGAACCTTGCCGCAGTCCAAAGTCCTGAGCGCTCTGGAGCAGGTTTTCATCAAGGATCTCTCTGTACTTTGCTCTGTTCATCTTTCCCTCGATCCTGACTAGTCTCCCAGTCACTGCCGCTGAAAAACATCCCCACAGCATGATGCTGCCACCCACCACCATGCTTCACCGAAGGGATGGTGCCAGGTTTCCTCCAAATGTGACGCTAGGCATTCAGGCCAAAGAGTTCAATCTTGGTTTCATCAGACCAGAGAATCTTGGTCTGAGAGTCCGTTATGGGCCTTTTACTGATGAGTGGCTTCCGACTCTACCATAAAGGCCTGATTGGTGGAGTGCTGCAGAGATGATTGTCCTTCTGGAAGGTTCTCCCATCTCCACAGAGGAGCTCTGTCATCGGGTTCTTGGTCACCTCCCTGACCAGGAACCTTCACACCCGATTGCTCAGTTTGGCCGGTCGGCCAGCTCTAGGAATAGTCTTGGTGATTCCAAACTTCTTCCATTTAAGAATGATGGAGATCACTGTGTTCTTGGGGACCTTCAATGCTTCAGAAATATTTTGTTATCCTTCCCCAGTTTTGTGCCTCGACACAATCCGTTCTCGGAGCTCTATGGACAATTCCTTCGACCTCATGGCTTGCTCTGACATGCACTGTCAACTGTGGGACCTTATATAGACAGGCGTATGCCTAACCTGATCATGTCTAATCAATTGAATTTACCACAGGTGGACTCCAATCAAGTTGAAAGAATATCTCAAGGATGATCAATGGAAACAGGATGCACCAGAGCTCAATTTCGAGTCTCATAGCAAAGGGTCTGAATACTTAAAATCTTTAAAACCTGTTTTTGTTTTGTTATTATCTGGCATTATTGTGTGTTGATTGATGTGGAAAAAATTAAATGTAATACATTTTAGAATAAGGCTCTAACGTAACAAAATGTGGAAAAAGTCAAGAGATCTAAATACTTTCCGAATGCACTGTGTCTAGCTTACTCGTGTGTGTGTGTGGCTCATAGAAAGTTATAGAAACATAGGTAACACCTTCTAATGGAATTCCTACATGGATTAAGCATGCAGTTCAGGATGGTATCAACAGTGGTGTAAAGTACTTTAGTAAAAATACTTTAAAGTACTACTTAAATATATATGTTTTATATATCTGTACTTTACTATACTATTTTATACTTCACTACATTCCTAAAGAAAATGAGGTACTTTTTACTCCATACATTTTCCTTGACACCTAAAAGTAATTGTTACATTTTGAATGCTTAGCAGGACAGGAAAAGGGTCCAGTTCACACACTTATCAAGAGAACATCCCTTGTCATCTCTAATGCCTCTTTTTCCACCACTGGGTATCCATGGACATTCTACAGAACTACAGATGTTACGGCCCAGGCAGATCAATGGTGGTTTGATGGGGCTCATTTTAGATCACAATCAGAAAGATTTGGAACTTTTACACGCAGGGAAGATTTTTACATGGCACAGGAGCAAATGCAGCCCACAGCATTTACAAATACAGTGCTGCTTGAAAGTATGTGAACCTTTGAGTTGTCTTGTTGGAAGACCCATTTTCGGCCCAGCTTTAGCTCCTTGACTGATGGCCTGACGTTCTGTTCAAGAATCTCCTGGTATACCTCAGAATTCATGGTTCCTTAATGATGTGGAGTCATCCAGGTCCTGAGGAGGAAAAGCAGCCCCAGATCTTGACATTTCCACCACCATGCTTGACTGTTGGGATAAGGTTATTTTGGTGGTAGGAAGTGTTGGGTTTTCGCCAAACATAGCAGTGTTGATTGTGACCAAAAAGGTCAATTTTGGACTCATCGGTCCAGAGAATAGACTTCCAGAAACCTTCAGGTTTGTCCAGGTGGCCTCTTGCAAAGTTAAGACAGCAGAGGCTTCTTCCTAGCAACTCTCCCATGAATGGCATTTCGATTCAGTGTTCTCCTTATTGTTGAAGCATGCACAGTTACCTGAGATGCAGTAAGGTTGATCTGCAAATCTCTAGATGTTATGTTAGGGGTTGGCTTTTACCTGATTTATTATTGTTCTTGGGGATATTTTGGAAGGGCGTCCACTTCTAGGCCGAGATCCTGTCATGTTAAATTCTCTCCATATGTAAATTATTTGTCTCACTGTGGACTGATGGAGCTCAAATCTTTTTTAGATGGTTTTATAGCCTTCCCCAGACTGATGTGCTCTCACTAGCCTTGTCCTGCTTTCCTCTGAGATCTCCTCGGCATGGTGTGCTTTGCATTCATCTGGATGGGTAACACCAAACTGACCAGGTTTCTTATCTTGATTTATCAGAGTCCCCCCCAAACTCTTTCCTAACAATCTGTCCTTTGATTGGTTCATTTGGTAGCTAGTTATTTACCCACCTGATTCTACTTACCTACTTGTTTTAACCAATGCAACTTGGGGTTCACTTATTTTTGCACCTGCACTAATTCAAAAAAAAAAAAATATATCTACTACACACATGATTTCATCTACACCAACATATGGTATTGTTAAATATAAACATGTTGTCAGATGAAAAAGACTGGTTCTGATTAAATAAAGATTTCATGGTAAAAACTGAAAAAATCTGTAATTTCACAAGGGGTTCACATACTTTCAAGCAGCACTGTATACAGTGACCATCTTTCAGGATCCAGGCATGTCCGCCCGTGCTTCGGGTGGCCTCATTCCATCCCATTTCTTACACCAGTGTAGCGAACGGTGACAGTGCAACACCGCTTGGAGGTTTTGAGCCCTGGTCTCCAAGTCCGTAGGCAAACTTCATGCTAACCACAACTAGCCAGGGGTGGAAAAAGTACTCAAATCATACTTGAGTAAAAGTAAAGATACCTTAACAGGAAATTACTCAAGTGAAAGTTATCCAGTAAAATAGCACTTGAGTAAAAGTCTAAAAGTATCTTGTTTTAAATGTACTTAAGAACAGTGGTAGAAAAATTACTCAATAGTCATGCTTGAGTACAAAGTACAAAGTAAAATCAAATCAAAGATTATTTGTCACCTGCGCCGAATACCACAGGTGTAGACCTTACAGTGAAATGCTTACTTACAAGCCCTAACCAACAGTGCAGTTTTTAAGTAAAAAATAAGTATTAGGTGAACAATCGATTTTTTAAAAAAAGCTATAAAAAATAACAGTAGCGAGGCTATATACAGGTGGTACTGGTACAGAGTCAATGTCCGGGTAGCCATTTGATTACCTGTTCAGGAGTCTTATGGCTTGGGGGTAAAAGCTGTTGAGAAGCCTTTTGGACCTAGACTTGGCGCTCCGGTACCACTTGCCATGCGGTAGCAGAGAGAACAGTCTATGACTGGGGTGGCTGGAGTAAAAGTAAATGCTATACATCAAATTTCATATATAAAGCAAACCAGGCGGCAGGTGTAGAAAATGTAGATTTCACTTTGTGACAACTGCTGATCTTAACAATGGCTTTATAAAATAAGATTTGATTGAAAGTTGTAGCTACTTTTCAGTCACATCAAATTCTTCCAATAATGAGTGTGTATTCATTAGTTGAGCTTACTTGAATTCTGACTGTGGCTGTGCCATACCTGGCATAAATTGTCAAAGGACACAATGTTTCACATTTTACTGTAAATAAATGCAAATTGTCTCTCTATTGTTTGTTTTCACTGTCAATCATTAAAATGAGGTGGGGACCATTTCATTTGTATGGTGCGGACAGCGACACGGCTGTCTGGTGGTGACGCCTCTTGGTGTCGGTGAAGCAAAGCAAAGGTTAGGGGGAAAAAAAGAGAGAGAAAAAAACTTGTTCCAAAATGGCGACGAAGATCTGCCTGTCCATTGGAAAACAATAGAAATAGCAAAGAGTGGCAGTTTGATTGTTTGTTGTCGCAATTAGTTTTTATGCTTCGCAGTCGACTTAACTGCTTCGGGGTCGGGTTGTGTCTGTTTTATATGGACTACTTGTGAGAATTATTTTTGAAAGTAGTCTGGGTATCATGCTTTTGTTATAGTTAGTTAGCAGGCTATCACGCTAGCTAGCTAACGTTACATCCGTATCTAGTTGCAGTGTCTGCTAGCCACCAAGTCACATTACTGCGATCTACGAGGATCAGCTGTTAACCAGGCAGAACAGACATAACTCTAGCTAGTTAGCCAAGTTGCGACGTAACTACTTTTGTTATTAGCGAGAAAACGTTTTTAGTGTTTTCTAGGTTGATGGTAATCAGTAACTTGACGTTTATCCTGCCTAGGTAGCAGAAGTTATTTTCCAGATAAATTTAGCTAGTTAGCTTACTGGTTTGAGAGTCACTTGCTTTAGCTAAGTTGGCTAACTTTCACCATGAGACAGGAGTGTTTGTTGTAGACAAAGTTAGCTTTAGCCAGCAAGCTAACCAGCTCCGTGAAGTTGGGTAAGTAGTCAGCGAGATTTTAATACATGTATTGTTTACTAATGTAAACTACTATCTCATGTTTATCAGTAATACGGTCCAATTTAGCTAGTTAGAATCTAACGCTTACAAGTTAAATTATTTTCTTTCTCAACTTTGGATATGTTTGACCAGAGGAATGTTAAGGACACCCATTGATTGAATAACATTTTAGTGAGCAACTAACTACTGCTGTTACCTCCATCTAACTAGTAACGTTATTCTCTCAACTCAAATGTCATGCGTATCTGCGATAAAATGAATTGATCTCGTCTATTCAATATACATTACTTTGTTTGTAGTTTCAAGGTGTAAATGAATTTTTGCTTATTTGGCTAGGTAGCCAATGCTGGGGCCTTTTGATAGCCAGTTATTGCAATACTTTTTTTTTCCACGATGCGACATAAGGTGCACTATATACCTTGATAGCTAGCTAGGCAGTTTAATAATATTTTGTCAATCATATTTTACGTCCGTTTTCTTCTGACTAGTGTTGAGACTAAAGGCCAACATTAGCAAGACAAAGGTAGACTCTATGGAAGCAGTAACGTTATTTGATTCTCTAAAAGGGCAGGGGGTATAGACGCCCACACTAGAAAGGAACACATACAGCATTTTATCCGGACTGTCGAAACCGGAGTCAAGAGTTTTAAAAACACACTCTTTATTGATGATGGCGGATTTTGTAGTGCCGCGACACAGTGCGGTGATGGAGCGACTCCGCCGTCGAATCGAGCTCTTCAGGAGGCATCACACCAGCTGCGAGAACCGCTACGACAACACAGCTATGGAGCGGCTGGAGATGGAACGGCAGCAGACTTTTGCACTGCACCAACGGTGCCTACAAACCAAGGCCAAAAGGTCGAGTAAGCACCGCCAGCCACAGCCAACCTCAGACCAGTCGGCGCAGAGAGTGTCAGGGACCGGGGTCAGCAACGCAGACCTAGGGGGTGGTGGAACGCCAGAGCAGAGCAGAAACAGCACTTTGATTGCGGTAAGTGACTATTTCTGTAATACAGTGGGTGGATGTGAAGAATGCAAATGCACGACAAAGCTGATAACCGCTCATTGGAAGTCATTGGATTTGCGCGTTCCTGCATGAATGTAGTATTTTTAATGTGTGGTGATTCCAAGTAAATGTGTCTAAGGAAAGTGCATTGCTATAATGTGATCTGTGCCCAGTGTGCTCCCGGGCCATGCAAAAGGAACTTGTCCAATGTTGTCATGCTGTGTTTGGTCTTTGGCACGCTCCATCCATTTAGCGAATTCCACACGTTTTTGCTGTGGCCAAACATACATTTCATGCAAAGACCGCCTAGTAAACACAACAAGACCTATACTGTCAGTTTGCTTTGGGGTCAGACACGGTCTAGGATTTTTCAGTGTTTGTTTCTGGAAATGGTGCTCTCAGGTCCTCTACAAGTTAGACTGTTGAATAAAATTACATTCAACATACTCTACAGGTTGTTGTTGGTTGGTCCTCTTCCGAGTAGGAATTTGAGACAATATATCCACAGTATAGTATAATTAAACCAACTTTGTCAGCGCTGGTAGTGAGTTCTGATTTCTATCACCTGACGAAACCATGTAAACGTGCACAAGCTCGTCAAGTATGCATGCGTTACTTAAGCGATAAGTCACGGGGGGTGTGGTATATGGACAATATACTTCGGCTAAGGGCTGTTCTTAGGCACGACGCTTCGCCAAGGTGATGGCGGCGGATGAATGGCACGATAATGGGGCTCAGGATCTCGTCATGGTATCTCTGTGCATTCAAATTGGCATCGATAAAATGCAGTTGTGTTCTGCCTGCCCATACCATAACCCCACCGCCACTATGGGGTATTCTTTTCACAACGTTGACATCAGCAAACTGCTCGCCCACACAACGCCATACATGCTGTCTGACATCTGCCCGATACAGTTGAAACCGGGATTAATACATGAAGCGCACACTTCGCCAGTGGCCATCGAAGGTGAGCATTTGCACACTGAAGTCACTTACGACACCGAACTGCAGTCAGGTGCGCTTCACTGAGACGGTTTCTGACAGTTTGTGCAGAAATTCTTTGGTTGTGCAAACCCACAGTTTCATCAGCTATCTGGGTGGCTGGTCTACGACACCCCGCAGGTGAAGATGTCGAGGTCCTGGGCTGTAGGGTTGCACGTTTTTGGGGAATATTTAGAGGTGGAAACTTTCTGTGGGAATTAACAGGAATATATGGGAATTAATGGAAATGTATGCAAATTAATATTAATACCATTTAAATGTAATGTTTATTGCATTGGATATATTTACCATACAGTCGTAAAAGTTTGGGCACCCCTGACAATTTCCTTGACTTCCATTTATAAATAATTGGGTGGCTGGATCAGCAATTTAATTTTGATCTATCAAATAACTGATGGACACAGTAATATTTCAGTAGTGAAATTGGGTTTATTGGATTAACAGAAAATGTGCAATATGCATCAAAACGAAATTAGACAGGTGCATAAATTTGGGCACCCCTTTTGCTAAAATAACAGCCTCTAGACACTTTCTATAGCCTCTAATGAATGAAGGTATGAAGGTATTTTGGACCATTCCTCCTTACAAAACATCTCCAGTTAGGTTTGATGGTTGCAGAGCATGGACAGCCCGCTTCAAATCATCCCACAGATTCTCAATGATATTCAGGTCTGGGGACTGGGATGGCCATTCCAGAACATTGTATTTGTTCCTCTGCATAAATGCCTGGGTAGATTTTGAGCAGTGTTTTGGGTCGTTGTCTTGTTGAAATATCCAGCCCCGGCGTAACTTCAACTTTGTGACTGATTCTTCAACATTATTCCCAAGAATCTGCTGATATTGAGTGGAATCCATGCAACCCTCAACTTTAACAAGATTCCCAGTACCGGCACTGGCCACACAGCCCCACAGCATGATGGAACCCCCACCAAATTTTACTGTGGGTAGCAAGCGTTTTTCTTGGAACCCTGTGTTCTTTTGCCGCCATGCATAACGCCCCTATTTATTACCAAATAACTCAATCTTTGTTTCATCAGTCCACAGCACCTTATTCCAAAATGAAGCTGGCTTGTCCAAATGTGCGTTTGTGGCGTGTGTGCAGAAAAGGCTTCTTCCGCATCACTCTCCCATACAGCTTCTCCTTGTGCAAAGTGCGCTGAATTGTTGAACGATGCACAGTGACACCATCTGCAGCAAGATGATGTTGTAGGTCTTTGGAGGTGGTCTGTTCTCGCCATCCTTTGCCTCTCCGATATTTTACTTGGCCTGCCACTTCTGGCCTTAACAAGAACTGTGCCTGTGGTCTTCCATTTCCTCACTATGTTCCTCACAGTGGACACTGACCGCTTACATTTCTGCGATAGCTTTTTGTAGCCTTCCCCTAAACCATAATGTTGAACAATCTTTGTTTTCAGGTCATTTGAGAGTTGTTTTGAGGCCCCCATGTTGCCACTCTTCAGAGGAGAGTCAGAGAACAACTTGCAATTGGCCACCTTAAATACCTTTTCTCATGATTGGATGCACTTGTCTATGAAGTTCAAGGCTTAATGAGCTCACCAAACCAATTGTGTGTTCCAATTAATCAGTGCTAAGTAGTTACAGTTATTCAAATCAACAGAATGACAAGGGTGCCCAAATTTTTGCATAGCCTATTTTTCACATCTGATTTAATTTCATACAACTTAATATTGCTACACTAAAAATCTTTGTCTGGACAATACCCCAGTTCTCAGCTTTTATTAGAAAATGAATGGCATGCCACTGTGATCATTTTCTGTGACGACAGAGTAAATTATTATGCAGCCTCAGAGGGGTGCCCAAACTTTTGCATACGACTGTAAATGAAGACAGAAACATAAACTTTTCACCTTATCATAAGTAGACATAATTGCAAATGATTAAATCCTTCCAATATAAATAAAAAAAACAATTTAGTTACGAATTGAACTTTAATTAAATGAGTTGACTCTTCACATGGGATGATTCCACTGAACAACAAAAAAAAGGGAATATTGAATGATCCCCAATGATCCATCGCATCTACCAAAAATGTTTTCAACATGCAGTCGTGGCCAAATGTTTTGAGAATGACAAGTATTGGTCTCCACAAAGTTTGCTGCCTCAGTGTTGATGTCAATTTGCATATACTCCAGAATGTCATGAGTAATCAGATGAATTGCAATTAATTGCAAAGCCCCTCTTTACCATGAAAATGAACTTAATCCCCCCAAAACATTTCCAGTGCATTTCAGCCCTGCCACAAAAGGACCAGCTGCCATCATGTCAGTGATTGTCTCGTTAACACAGGTGAGAGTGTTGACGAGGACAAGGCTGGAGATCACTCTGTCATGCTGATTGAGTCAGAATAACAGACTGGAAGCTTTAAAAGGAGGGTGGTGCTTGAAATCATTGTTCTTCCTGTCAACCATGTTTACCTGCAAGGAAACATGTGCTGTCATCATTGATTTGCACAAAAAGGGCTTCACAGTCAAGGATATTGAAGCTGGTAAGATTGCACCTAAATCAACCATTTATCGGATCATCAAGAACTTCAAGGAGAGAGGTTCAATTGTTGTGAAAAAGGCGTCAGGGCTCCCAAGAAAGTCCAGCAAGCGCCAGGACCGTCTCCTAAAGTTGATTCAGCTGCGGGATCGGGGCACCACCAGTGCAGAGCTTGCTCAGGAATGGCTGCAGGCAGGTGTGAGTGCATCTGCACGCACAGTGAGGCGAAGACTTTTGGAGGATGGCCTGGTGTCAAGAAGGGCAGCAAAAGCCACTTCTCTCCAGGAAAAACATCAGGGACAGACTGATATTCTGCAAAAGGTACAGAGATTGGACTGCTGAGGACTGGGGTAGAGTCATTTTCTCTGAATCCCCTTTCCGATTGTTTGGGCCATCCGGAAAACACCTTGTCCGGAGAAGACAAGGTGAGCGCTACCATCAGTCCTGTGTCATGCCAACAGTAAAGCATCCTCAGACCATTCATGTGTGGAGCTGCTTCTCAGCCAAGGGAGTGGGCTCACTCACAATTTTGCCTAAGAACACAGCCATGAATAAAGAATGGTACCAACACATCCTCCGAGAGCAACTTCTCCCAACCATCCAAGAACAGTTTGGTGATGGCCAATACCTTTTCCAGCATGATGGAGCACCTTGCCATAAGGCAAAAGTGATAACTAAGTGGCTTGGGGAACAAAACATCGACATTTTGGGTCCATGGCCAGGAAACTCCCCAGACCTTAATCCCATTGAGAACTTGTGGTCGATCCTCAAGAGGCGGGTGGACAAACAAAAACCCACAACTTCTGACAAACTCCAAGCATTGATTATGCAAGAATGGTCTGCCATCAGTCAGGATGTGGCCCAGAAGTTAATTGACAGCATGCCAGGGCGGATTGCAGAGGTCTTGATAAAGAAGGGTCAACACTGCAAATATTGAATCTTTGCATAAACTGAATGTCATTGTCAATGAAAGCCTTTGACATTATACTTGTAATTATACTTCAGTGTACCATAGTAACTGCTGACATAAAGATCTAAGAACACCGAAGCAGCAAACTTTGTGGAGATCAATACTTGTGTCATTCTCAACTTTTGGCCACGACTGTACATCTGTAAAATGATAGTCTAGAAACTAAAGCTTTGGTTGTCTTCCTCTCAGGCTTCCATGTATTCTCCCCGGACCTCAATGTCCACCTCTTGAACATCAGACTCTGAGGCCTCATCTTCAATGTCACTTTCCAACCTTGTTGAGGATGGCTCAAAAAGCCTCAAATTTGCCTGGATGGCCACCAATTCTTCAACCCTTGTATTGGTCAGCCTGTTGCGCGCTTTGGTGTGTGTTCCCAAACAAGGACCAGGCGGCTGATGTTGGTGGGTTTTGGAGGATGATGGAGGCAACAGGGGAAAGAGCCTCCGATCCACAAAGTCCCTTCCACCAGGTGGCTGATGAGATATGTTGGCACGACTGCCATATTGCATCTCCATCCCAAAGCCCTTGCTTGTAAGTGTACTTCACCAGACTGCCAAGAACCTTGCCCTCATCCAGGCCAAGGTGGCGAGACACGGTAGTGATAACACCATAGGCCTTGTTGATCTCTGCACCAGACAAGATACTATTGCCAGCATACTACTGGTCCAACATGTACCCTGCAGCGTGTATGGGCTTCAGGCAGAATTCTAAATGCTTTTTGATGTATTTCAGAACTGCAGTATCAACAGTGAAGTGGGCAGGGCAGTTCCGATTTCTTCTCTTACATCTGCAATCAGTCTCAACATCAGACAGGATGGCATTGTCTCCCTCAATCCGTGCAGTGGCTACTGCTATAGGTTTCAGGCTGCTTACCACACTCCCAAAATACATAATCCAGGAGGATCCTCTTGATGGGGCTGTCCATATCGGCAGACTGATATGGCCATTTCTTGGAGAGTCCTTCCTCTCTAGGAGACTGTCAAACATGATGACAACACCACCCCAACGGGTGTTGCTGGGCAGCTTCAATGTGGTGCTCTTATACTTCTCACTTTGCTTGGTGAGGTAGATTGCTGCAATAGCTTGCTGACCCTTCACATACCTAACCATTTCGTGGGCTCTCTTGTAGAGTGTATCCATTGTTTTCAATGCATGACCAGCACAGCCAATGGGTGTGATGTGAGGGTAGGACTCTACTTTAGACCAAGCAGCCTTCATGTTCGCAGCATTGTCTGTCACCAGTGCAAATACCTTCTGTGGTCCAAGGACATTGATGACTGCCTTCAGCTCATCTGCAATGTAGAGACTGGTGTGTGTGTCTGTCCCTTGTCTGTGCTCTTGTAGAAAACTGGTTGAGGGTTGGAGATGTAGTTAATTATTCCTTGCCCACAAACATTCGACCACCCATCAGAGATGATTGCAATAGTCTGTTTTTTCTACGATTTGCTTGACATTCACGTGAACCCTGTTGAACACTGCATCCAGAAAATGAGTAGATAAAGCATGTCTGGTTGGAGAGGTGTATGCTGGGTGAAGAACATTCAGACATCTCTTCCAATACACATTGCCTGTGAGCATCAGAGGTGAGACAATATATTGCATACACAGCTCGAGCAAGACATTAATCAGCATTTCTCTGACTACGTTCCTCCATGGAGTCAAAACAACTTCAGATTCCAGGACAATCATGAGCTGTTGCTATCGATAAGGTGTCTGATTCATCATTTTCACCTTGAATAGAAGTAGAGGGACTTTTGTCAGAGGTTGCTTGTTGTGAGCGCTGAGGGAACTTTATGCACTTGGCCAGATGATTCTGCATCTTTGCATTCTTCACATATGATTTGGCACAGTATTTGCAAAAATACACAGCTTTTCCTTCTACATTAGCTGCAGTGAAATGTCTCCACACATCAGATAGTGCCTGTGGCATTTTCCTGTAAAGATTAGAAAAAAAATGGTTTATAAACCCAAATACAATTCCACGTACAGATAAGTAGTTAAGCAGTTAGATTAAACAACTCCTTTGTAATATAAGATATGTTTTAAATTTAAATATGTATGGTAACAGGTGAATGAACACTCCTCATTTAACAGGCTCAAGCAAGCTAAAACCAACATGGTAGCAAAAACTAACTAGCAGAAATGAACATGTTAGAAATGATTTAAACACACTTTGCTGTAGGCTACTATTTACTAGTTAACAAAAAATAAATTGTCATAGAAAATATATTCATCCCACCAGTATTGTAATCAAAACTTACCAGGAAGCATGTAGTCCTTGGCTCTGACAGTATAGTAGTGTGGGCTCAATAGCATCTCATTAGTGTCCAGGATCTTGAGAATCGGCTGTACATGTGATGGAAGAATGCACTGTGCATGCAGAGTTGCAATTCCTTTGAATTGAGGATAGTTTAACCAAAATATGCCACAAGACCTAGAATTGCTTTTGTGTATCCCACAAAAAATGTTCACTGTTATAAGCTAACTTTTTAAAATGAATTTAAGCAACATTTCCCCTGGAAAGTTTCAGAATTTTGGGGGAAATTTACTGGAAAGTTTCCGACACCTTTGCAACCCTACTTGGCTAGCGTGGTTACATGTGGTCTGCGGTTGTGAGGCCGTTTGGACGTACTGCGGCTTATGGTAGAAAAATGAACATTCAATTCTCTGGTAACCGCTCTGGTGGACATTCCTGTAGTCAGCATGCCAATTGCATGACATCTGTGGCATTAATGTGACAACTGCACATTTTAGTGGCCTTTTATCCTCAGCACAAGGTGCACCTGTGTGATGATCATTCTGTTTAATCAGCTTCTTGATATGCCGCACCTGTCAGGTGGATGGAGCAAAGGAGAAATGCTCACTTACAAGGATGTCAACAATTTTGTGCACAACATTTTAGAGAAGCCTTTTGTGCTTATGGAATATTTCTGTGATCTTTTATTTCAGCTCATGAAGCGTGGGACCACACTTTACATGTTTGTTTTTGTGCAGTGTATCTTGGCCTGTTTCTTTCCTAATCAATGGCCCATTTGTCCAATTAACTTATAATCAACCGTGGGGGAAAAAGCTGCTGGCATGCTTCACAGCCCAAACTTTTCTGAACAGTTTGTGTGTAGATTTCTGTGATGTTTTTTGGGCACATGTTGTAAGCCAAAGTTTGAAGCCGACGAGTACGATCCTTCGTTGGTGATTGGTCAACAGTAGGGATTCTTCAATAGTCTGTCATGCAACGAGAGACGACTCGTTTTCATGCGCTTTTTTTTATTGACATACTGCACCAAACATCTTAGATGTAAAATTGGGCAAATAAGATCCCCTCGTCAAAAACATAAATAACGAATGATAAACTTCTTGAGTTAGATTTATTTGGACTATTTTTAGGATGTGTATACTAGCTATGGCCACTCAATGGACAAACAGCTTTAACCTTTTCAAGCAAAGGTCTTTGAAGGGCATATGCGAGCACACTCATTCGGCTTGGCGCCGGCCGAACTGAAGCATGCTGACGCCTTTATAGCCCTATAAAATCAGGTGGAATTTTTTTCCCATTTTCAAATGTTACTTTTATTTATAAAAAAATTTATTATAGAACATCCAACTTTGTTGTTTTTCTAAGGCTTAAACCACAACATGAGACTACTTTTGAGGTCTTGGGAAAAATATAAGACATTTGAGTTTTAGGGTGCAGTGTTTGGTTTTCGCCAGGCATAATGGGACCCATGTCATCCAAAAATGTGAAAAAAAGCTCCTGGATGATCATCAAGTCTCTTGGAAGAATGTTCTGCGGACAGACTCAAAAGTATAACTTTTTGGACATCATGGGTCCAATTATGCCTGGCTAAAACCAAACACTGCATTCCACAGTAAGAACTTCATACCAACGGTCAAGCGTGGTGGTGGTAGTGATGGTTGGGGATGTTTTGCTGCCTCAGGACCTGGACAACTTGCCTTACAAGAAGGAACCATAAATTCTGTTCTGTATCAGATAATTCTACAGGAGAATGTCAGGCCATCTGTCTGTGATACAGCAAGACGATCCAAAACGCATTTAAGTCTACATGAAAATGGCTAAAAACCAACACATATGAAGTTTTGGAATGACCTAGTCAAAGTAGAGAATTATGAAGGGGGCAAATCTTTTTTCATAGCACTGTACTTATAGGTAGGGGTAATGACTCCACCTGAAGCATTTTGCCTCTAACTCTTCAGTCTCTGAGAAGCAAGTTATACTTTTAAGCCACAACCCAGGCTTCAGTCACAGCCCAGTAGGAATTGGTCCCTACCCACCATTTGTGCCACAGCTGCAATAGGACAATATGACTAGCCTCTGAATGATGACTCGGGTATTAAATCCAATTCCACTGCTCTGAGCCTTTGACTCATCATTGCTTTCAGTGCCCTTTCCTGATGCCACACAATGCCACAGTTGAGCTGTCCACTGGTGTGTGTATCAAGCCACGGGGCAGAACTTGACTCTCCATTGCTGATGCGCCCCATAACTTAGGCATCATGTCAGTTACTAAAACGGGTCTAAATTCCCAGTGCTAACTAGCCCACTCGTGGCACCATGCTAGCAAGCTAACTAGCCTGTCAGCCTGTCTGTCAGTTCCCTATTAACAGCCTGGCCAGTCAGTATGAGGTTAAATGCTTGTACTATAAACTGTTCCCCCCGGCCCTTAGTTAGACCGGCTCGCCGCTCTGTTCCGCACCTGCATATCCCAGGGAGGCCCATTGTAGCCACGCCGGTGGCTTCAAAGGCAAAACGCACGCGCTGTCAGCGCTGGGCCCGGGGTTTGGAATTCAGCATGTTCCCTGCTCCCCTCCATGGGCCTGGCGCTAGCTCTGTTGTAGGGCGTCCTCCGCCTATACACATGCTAATTAGTTTCATGTGGCTTCAGGTCTGTGGTGGTAGTAGTGGCTCAGAAGATGGCGGAGGAGCCAGAGGGGGAGGGGAGCAGGGTGAAGACAGACCAGTTTTTCAGGTTCATAAAGTACTGGAGTGAGTCACTAGACTAGCTGCTCTCTCCCTTTCTCTCCTCTGGGAAAGTAAGGGTGTTAGAGACGAGGCCCGATCAGACGAGCCGTGCACAGTATTCTCTCTGTGAGAGAGCAGATCAAATGAGGGGGTGTGGCTTATGATTTCAGTGGTATTGCACAAAAACACATTTTGATGGGGGTGGGGGACATCTGAACGAATCGTGAGGGGCCTCAGTGGCTCGTGGGTCTGCGTACCCACACATGCAGTCAGAGGCAGCCCTAGCCTTTTGGGGTCCCTAAGTGAAATTGTTGTGAGCAAAATATTTTTGCGGCACTGCCATTATACACATTTTGCCATGGGCCGTAGAGAGAGAAATTTGCAAATTTCCTGCAAAACAATTATATTAATTTTGCCATAGGGTGGAGAGAAATGTTTGCAGTTTTGAATATATGACTAAGAGAGACTAACAAAATCAAAATGCCCCCCCAAAGTCGGTAATTGGACTTTGATTAGACAGCTGGCTAGACTAATTTACCAGTCTAAAATTATTTGGCTATGATGGGATAATTGACTGACTGACATAAGAGAGAAATTTTGAAATTGTGTATTCCATCTCTCAGCATTAAGTTCCCCCATCTAAAAAAATTGAATACACTGTCTGCATTAATTAAACTTGGCCTGATTATCTCAGTCAAAAGCAGTGTGATAATATTCAGCATGTGTGTTGATTGTATGGTATTAATGTTCGTGTTGTTATTTGCTCTAGTTGCAGGAGTCAGTGAAGAGGAAGCTTGATAGCGGTAGCTCCCCTGGTCAAGTCAATGGCTTCAGCGATGGCTACCCCCAGTCCAAGAAGGCTTGCCTGGACAATGGCACATCCAACAGCGGCATCCCCCCACGGTCACCCCTGGACTCCAAGCATGGCATCGGCGCTGACTTGCTCATATCCAACGGGATCCACCGACCTGGTGGTGAGCCCAGTGGGGATGCCGTGGGGGAGCAGGAGTTCCTGCTCAAAAAGATGAAGCAGGAGCCCATGGATGACATCCTGCCCTGCATGCTGCCGTCAGGGGTCGGAGCCAGCAACAGCCTCTTCCCAGACCTTAACTTCAACGAGCAGGAGTGGACGGAGCTCATGGAGGAGCTCAACCGCTCTGTGAACTATGAGGACATCCAAGACATCCTCAACGATGGATTCGAGGACCGCAAGGACCCCCCCGAGCTGTCCGGACCCACCCCAGGGACAGGTGCACAGTCTGGGGGAGCAACGCATGGAGGGGGAACCTCACAGGGAGGCCTACTGCCTCCAGACCTGGCCAGCGTTAAGGCTGAGTTCTCCCCGGCCTCTGCTGCTTTCAATCAGGACTCGGGCACTGGCTCACCCCACGTTAGGCCCACGTCGTCGGGCCCACCCATGCAGCGCTCACCGGCAGCGGCTACCACCACTGCCTCCTCCCCGGCTCTGTCCCAGCCCCTCAGCCAGCAGCCTCCCCCATCCAGGCAGCTCCCTCCCCAGAACCACCACCTCCCCCCGGGGCCTGTCCCCAAAGACCTATCCCCTGCCCAGCAGCTCCAACAACTAGCCGCCCATCAACAGAGATCCCAGCAGATGCAATCCCAGCTTCAACAGCAGCAACACGCTCAGAAACAGCAGCAAAACCAAAAACAGCAACAACCGCAGCAAGCACCCAAATTCCACCTCCCTGGATCCCACCCTCCGTCTTGGCCCCCCCAGTCGGCCCCGTCTCAAAGCCCCCTAGGGAGCGCCTACGGCCTGGAGAAGCCCACCAGCCCCTCCCTGTACCCCCAGGACTTCCCCAACAAGCCCCAGTTGATGATGCCTGGAAAGCCCAACAAGGGCTCACCCAAAGCCGTGGCTGCCGGGTACCTACAGCCCGGGGGCCCCCACCCCAACATGCTGGGCCACCCTCCCCAAGTACCAGGGGCCCTGCTCAGCCACCCTGCAGCAGCAGGCCCCGGGGGCCCGGGCTCTGCCATGCTCAACTACAGCAACACCAAGCCCCTGTCCCACTACGAGGCTGCGAACCAGGGTCTACCGCGGGGTCCCCCTAGTGCCCAGAGCCAGAACCAGAACAAGGCGGCGCTGCTTTCGCTACTCAGGCAGCAGCAGATGAAGCAGAAGCCAGGTCTGCCCTTCAGACCACACCTTCCCCACGGCCAGGTAAGACTGCATCCTCTACAACTCACCATGGCCGTTATCCCAAGAGTTCTCATTTTGTAAACGTTACTTATTTTTGACTAGCTTTTATACCATGGTTTTAGCTTAACATTTCTTCTATAGCAGAGTCAAAAGCTTAGTGATAAGAGTCAATGATCCACTTATAAATATTAGCACTCTACTGCATACATTTAGTTTTTTCATAAAGAAAAAAAATCGTACATCCTATTTTTTGGAAGATTTAGGCTTTCTGGTATTGTGTCAATAAATAAAAAATGCGGGCTGTGCCATAGGGGTACTAAAACAGCAAGGACAATCAGATATTTTCATTATCAGAGGGTGTGATCCTAACTGCTAGATTATGCTCCTCTCCATTGCCTGTAAATGTTGGCCATTATTTTACATACAATCACGTCTTTCTCTCATGGTATTGTCCTGAAAAGTAGCCTAACTGCCCTTAACTAAATATTTAAAACCTATCAAGTATGCTTCTTTAGAGGTTCCTACAAAGGTACATATTTGGTGAGGTTATCTATATTTAAACATGCAAAATAATTAAATATATTGTATCCATACCATGAGCTCAGGTCGTGTTGCTTCCCTCACCCAATTGATACATATCAACTTCTTAACCTCATTGGATTGTTTACAGACATGTCATCACATGTGATGTGTGTGGCGAAAAAATAAATAAATACATATGCATAGGGGGATGTGAGGTTAAGGTTGAGTGGCAGGAACCACTCAACTACTCAGCAACTACTCAGCAAATTGGATGTAGTCTATCACAGTGCATCCGTTTTGTTACCAAAGCCCCATATACTACCCACCACTGTGACCTGTACGCTCTCGTTGGCTCCAGGTCATCTAAGTCTTTGCTAGGTAAGTCCCCGCTCGCCGGTCACCATAGCAACACCCACCCGTAGCATGCGTTCCAGCAGGTATATTTCACTGGTCATCCCCAAAGCCAACACCTCCTTTGGCCACCATTCCTTCCAGTTCTCTGCTGCCAATGACTGGAACGAATTACAAAAATTACTGAAGCTGGAGACTACCATCTCCCTCAATAACTTTAAGCATCTGCTGTCAGAGCAGCTTACCGATCACTGCACCTGTACATAGCCCTTCTGTAAATAGCCCACCCCACTACCTCACCCCCATATTTATTATTTTTGCTAATTTGCACTCCAGTATCTCTATTTGCACATCATCTGCACGTCAAATTTAATTTATTTTGCCCTATGGCCTATTTATTCTCTTACCTTCCTAACCTTACTACATTTGCACACACTACATAGATTTTCTATTGTTATTGACTGTACATTTGTTTATTCACATGTGTAACTCTGTTGTTTTTGTCGCACTGCTTTGCTTTATCTTGGCCAGGTCGCAGTTGTAAATGAGAACTTGTTCTCAACTGGCCTACCTGGATAAATAAAGGTAAAAAAAATTACAATGCATGTAGACCTATCATGGTAACATGCTACCGGTGCGTGTTGCTATGGTGACCAGAGAGCTGAGATAAGGCGGGGATTTACCTAGCAAAGACTTATAGATGACCTGGAGCCAGTGGGTTTGTCGACGAGTATGTAGTGAGTGCCAGCCAACGAGAGCGTACAGGTCGCAGTGGTGGGTAGTATATGGGGCTTTGGTAACAAAACGGATGGCACTGTGATAGACTACATCCAATTTGCTGAGTAGAGTGTTGGGAGGCTATTTTGTAAATGACATCACCGAAGTCAAGGATCGGTAGGATGTTTTTTTTTTTGTGACAGGTAGGCCTACATTTGCTGGAGCATAGCCTATGTTAGAGTAATATAAAAACTGAATGCGCGTCTAATTTAACCATCTCAATTTGCCTTTCAGGGGCCACCTTGTTTTTTCATTAGGATTATACTTATATTTTAATTGCATCTGCAGAGTTTTAAAACAGGCTATCACTCGAATGTTGCTTTAAATCAGTGCACACGCAAGCTCTCGTAGTCTTTCTCGCTCTCCAACTCCATTCAAATTGTATCTAAAATAGATAATCTTGTTCTAGATTGATAAAGATATACATGCAACAATTTCAAAGCTTATACTGAGTTACAGTTCATATACAGAAATCGGTCAATTTAAGTAAATTCATTAGGCTGTAATATGGATTTCACACGACTGGTCAGATGCATACAGATATGCATCTGTTGGTCACATTTGAATAACGGCACACTTAGTTGGGCTTTTTTGGGCTTGGGCTCAAATGTTGTCAATGTAGGGCTCATAAAATGTATATAATATATGGCTTAGGTAGCATCAGGTTTGAATTTTCATGCCACTCAAAGCTCTAATCAAATCCAGACATACAGTTGAAGTCGGAAGGTTACATACACTTAGGTTGAAGTCATTAACTCATTTTTCAACCACCACACAGATTTCATGTTAACAAACTATAGTTTTGGCAAGTCTGTTAGGACATCTACTTTGTGCATGACACAAGTAATTCTTCCAACAATTGTTTACAGACAGATTATTTCACTTATAATTCACTATCACAATTCCAGTGGGTCAGAAGTTTGCATACACTAAGTTGACTGTGCCTTTAAACAGCTTGGAAAATTCTAGAAAATGATGTCATGGCTTTAGAAGCTTCTGATAGGCTAATTGACATCATTTGAGTCAATTGGAGGTGTACCTGTGGATGTAATTCAAGGCCTACCTTCAAACTCAGTGCCTCTTTGCTCGACATCATGGGAAAATCAAAAGAAATTGCAAACCTCCACAAGTCATCCTTGGGAGCAATTTCCAAATGCCTGAAGGTACCACGTTCATCTGTACAAACAATAGTACGCAAGTTTGAACTCAATGGGACCACTCATGCAAATACATTCCAGAACAACAGCAAAGGACCGTGTGAAGATGCTGGAGGAAACCAGTTCAAAAGTATCTATATCCACAGTAAAATGAGTCCTATATTGACATAACCTGAAAGGCCACTCAGCAAGGAAGAAGCCATTGCTCCAAACCCGCCATAAAAAAGCCAGACTACAGTTTGCATCTGCACATGGGGACAAAGATCGTACTTTTTGGAGAAATGTCCTCTTGTAGGATGAAACAAAAATAAAACTGTTTGGCCATAATGACCATCGTTATGTTTGGAGGAAAAAGGGGGAGGCTTTCAAGCCGAAGAACACCATCCCAACCGGGGAAGCACAGGGGTGGCAGCAGCATCTTGTGGGGGTGCTTTGCTGCAGGAGGGACTGGTGCACTTCACAAAATAGATGGCCTCATGAGGAAGGAAAATTATGTGAATATGTTGAAGAAACATCTCACAACATCACTCAGGAAGTTAAAGCTTGGTCGCAAATGGGTCTTCCAAATGGACAATTACCCCAAGCACACTTCCAAAGTTGTGGCAAAATGGCTTAAGGACAACAAAGTCAAGCTATTGGAGTGGCCATCACAAAGCCCTGACCTCAATCCTATAGAACATTTGTGGGCAGAATTGAAAAAGCGTGTGCGAGCAAGGAGGCTTACAAACCTGACTCAGTTACACAAGTTCTGTCAGGAGGAATGGGCCAAAATTCACCCAACTTATTGTGGGAAGCTTGTGGAAGGCTACCCTAAATGTTTGACCCAATTTAAACAACCATCTAGTGTTCAGTGAAATAACATAATGTCAAATACAGATAGCCTAGTCAAATAATTAACATCCAGGCTAAGGTGGCGAGACAAGGTGATGACACCATAGGCTTTGTTGATCTCTGCCACAGACAGGAAGCCCTTGCCAGCATACTTGGGGTCCAACATGTATGCTGCGGCGTGTATGGGCTTCCGGCAGAAGTCTCCACGCATTTTGATGAATTTCAGAACTGCAGTTTCCTCTGCTTGGAGCAACAGTGAAGTGGGCAGGGCAATACAGATTTCTTCTTACATCTGCAAGCAGAGTATGAACATCAGACAGGATGGCATTGTGTCCCTCAATCCGTGCAATGGCTACTGTTATAGTTTTCAGGAGTTTCAGGCTGCTTACCACTCTCTCCCAAAATACATCATCCAGGAGGATCCTCTTGATGGGGCTGTCCATATCGGCAGACTGTGACATGGCCATTTCTTGGATAGACTCCTTCCCCTCCAGGAGACTGTCAAACATGATGGCAACACCACCCCAATGTATGTTGCTGGGCAGCTTCAATGTGATACTCTTATTCTTCTTACTTTGCTTGGTGAGGTATATTGCTGCTATAACTTGATGACCCTTCACACACCTAACCATTTCCTTGGCTCTCTTGTAGAGTGTATCCATTGTTTTCAGTGCCGTGATGTCCTTGAGGAGCATATTCAATTTATGAGCAGCACAGCCAATGGGTGTGATGTAAGGCAATTCCATTGAATTCGGGATAGTTTAACCAAAAAAAGGTTAACTGTTATAAGCTAACTTTTTCGATCAATTTAAGCAAAAAATCACCCAATTCCAGGGCTAAACTTTCCATGGAAAATTTCCGGAATGTTTCCGACCCTTTGCAACCCTACTCCCAACGCCACTTGGGTACACTGCAGCATCCACCGAGAGGCTCTTGCTGCCAAGGGAATGCCTGACAGCTTGAAAGACATTTTGGACACTACAGTGAAAATGGTTAACTTTGTTTAAGAAGGCCCCTGAACTCTTGTGTATTTTCTGCATTATGCAATGATATGGGCTGCGACCATGTAATGCTTTTACAACATACAGAAGTGCGCTGGTTATGAAGGGGCAAACTATTGACACGTTTTTTAAAAATTGAGAAACGAGCTTAGTTTTCTTTACTGACCATAATTTTCACTTGTGTGACCGCTTGCATGATAACTAGTTTCTCACGTGACTGGCCTGTCTGGGTGAATGATCTGTTTCTAGGATTAGAGGGACTCCGCAACTATATTCAATGTGCGGGACAAAATTGAGGCTATGATTAAGAAGTTGGAGCTCTTTGTCTGCATTAACAAGGACAACACACAGGTATTTCCAACATTGTATGATTATAATTGTTTTGTGTGTGCAAATAAACTCAAGCTTGCGGACAATATAAAATGTGATATAGCAAAGCACCTGAGTGAAATGGGTGCGCAATTACTCCGGTACTTTTCCCGCAACAGATGAGACAAACAACTGGATTCGGTATCCCTTTCATGCCCTGCCTCCAGTCAACTTACCGATATCTGAACAAGAGAGCCTCATCGAAATTGCAACAAGAGGTTCTGTGAAAATGTAATTTAATCAGAAGCCACTGCCAGATTTCTGGATAGGGCTGCACTGAGTATCCTGCCTTGGCAAATCATGCTGTTAAGACACTGATGCCCTTTGCAACCACGTACCTATGTGAGAGTGGATTCTCGGCCCTCACTCATAACTAAATACAGGCACAGACTGTGTGGGAAAGGATTTAAGACACTCTCCAATACAACCCAACATTGCAGAGTTATGTGCATCCTTTCAAGCGCAACCTTCTCATTAACCTGTGGTGAGTCATTCACCATTTTTGATGAACAAATAAGATTTTGGATGTAAGATGGCTAAATAAAGAGCAAAATTATTGATTATTATTATTTGTGCGCTGGTCCTGTAAGAGCTTTTTGTCACTTCCCACGAGCCAGGTTTTGACACACTCTCACTCATTCTTATATTTAATAAATGTATCATGTAGTGTGTGTGAGACATTTGAGAGTGCGCTGACCCTGGTGTTAGAGGGATTACGCAGCTGGAGGTTTAATGTTTGAAGGGGTACGGTACTATACAAAGTTTGGGAACCACTGCTCTTGATGGAACATTTGTAAAATACCGGGAAAATATTCAACCCCACTTGAGGTCAATGATGTGCGTTAGAGGGTTAGGCTAAATTGGCATTCTGACAGCCAACTTAGATGTCAACAAGTGTATACTAAGGACTTACACTTACATGACTTGGTTACGGTCATCACCCAAGCCTAACATCATTTCACACTGCTTGAGTGGGAGAATAGGAGCCATCCGCATTCCCAACAAGGGAACGGCTCAACGCATGTTTTATACTGACATCAGCAAATAGCATTACAACTGCGGCATAAAGAACATTCCAAGGCCATGTTGTGCTCACACACACTCCCCCAGTGCTACAACGCTGGTGTATGAGTATCATGTCGAAGCTAAACAATACAGGCTTGTTAAAAATGAGCAATGGAGGAGTCTGGCTTGCCCTTCAAGTTTTAAAAGAAAGGCTCCAAATAAAGACCTTTTTGTTTTCGCCTATGTCAAGAACCACAGACCAATGGATAGCCTAGATTAGCAATAGCATTACATTTGGTAATTTATGATCAACACGTCCACATCAAAAGATGATTGCAAGAAATGTACAGTACATCAATAATTGCATTTTATAAAGTACTGTTACTCAGGTTTTAGGCCTCCTAGGCTAATTATTTGCGATGACATCGTGGATGAAGCATACTGCATGTAGGCCTAGTTGATGGTGAATCTAGGGCCTAGCTGGCTTTTTATGTTAGTCAACAAACACAACCCCCACACACTGTCCTCATATAGTTTTTGTTCTTACAAGTCTGGCACGGGCCCCATGGTTCGAGGGGACAGCGCGTGTATGTGTCTGGGTCAAGCAGCTGGTTGCTAAGGAGCTGGCGTGCAGGCTCCCACGGGGGCGGGAGGGTGGAGGGTAGTGGTGTAGGGGAGGGAACTGGGGAGAGGACAGCCACGACAAAGCAGCCTTTCATGCATCTCTCCCTCATTCCTCACTCTCCTGTCCTTACCAGTGTATTTTAGGAGCAGCCCCCCCCCCCCCTGTTCTCTATACTCACTATTTAAATATAGCTGCTCCTAACCCACTTGGGTTTTTTCATCTCTCGCGAGAGGGGATTCCGTTCCTCTCTTCCCCCTCTTTCAACTGTGGGATGTGGGTGGGGGTGGATCCAAAATCTAGCCCCTGATAACTGTGGCCAACTTCCAACATTGAAGTTTCTATGGAGAGGTGGTTGGCACACTGACTGAGCCCAGGCTAACACTGGGGTCATTTCAGCAAGTAATGACACCCACCATCTCAGATTGTTCAAAATAGTTTCTGTAGTTGAAAACGCCTGAGATTAGCGTTTCTGCAACGTTTATTTTGTTGAAATATAATTAGATCTCAGGAAATAAGCTAATTGATTGCACCCAAATTGGCCATTAATTGATCGGATTCATATAATAATATGCTACCAACAGGCTCTGAGACTTTCTATGTACAAGCCATCAGATTGCTGAACACTTGAACTGGACTGACCACCTGCTCTGATTCTTTGCACCTTAGCGCACATGCACTCACTCATGTACATACCCACACAGATATACAGCACCAGTCAAAAGTTTGGACACACCTACTCATTCCAGTGTTTTTCTTAATTTTTTTTACTAATTTCTACATTGTGGAATAATGGTGAAGACATCAACACTATTAAATAACACATATGGAATCATGTAGTAAGCAAAAAAGTGGATGGATGCACAATTGTTAAGCTAGATCCTAACACCCCAACAGTTCCAGGTCTGTGTTGCCGACGGTACGGCACCCCGGTGAGGCATTAAATAGTCTAATAGCCGCCGGCAGGAAGGACCTCCTGTAGCGCTCTTTGGCACACCGTGGTGGGATCAGTCTGTGACTGAAGGTGCTCCTCTGTGGCACTGGCCACCACAGACTGGAAGAAGGTATGCAGTAGTTTACTGCACACATTGAAGGACCTGAGCCTCCTCAGAAAGTAGAGTCGGCTCTGGCCCTTTTTTGTACAGGGCCCCGGTGTTACCAGCCCATTCCAGCCTGTTGTCCATATGGACTCCCAGGAACTTGTATGACCCAACCATTTCCACATCCATCCCCTGTATAGGGACTGCAGTCAGTTGTGCCTTGGTTCTCCTGAAGTCCACCACATCTCCTTTGTTTTGCTGATGTTGAGCTGAAGGTGGTTCTGATCACACCACAGTCACTGATTGTGCTCCTGTACTCCTCCTCCTGCCCACCTGACTAGTCTCCCAGTCACCCGCGGTGACTGGGAGACTAGTCAGGATCGAAGCAAAGATGAACGGAGCAGAGTACAGAGAGATCCTTGATGAAAACCTGCTCAGGACCTCATACTGGAGCAAAGGTTTACCTTCCAACTGCACAACGACCCTAAGCACACAGCCAAGACAATGCAGGAGTTGCTTCGGGACAAGTCTCTGAATGTCCTTGAGTGGCCCAGCCAGAGCCCAGACTTGCACCCGATCGAACACCTCTGGAGAGACCTGAAAATAGCTGTGCAGCAACGCTCCCCATCAAACCTGACAGAGCTTGAGAAGATCTGGGGAGAAACTCTCCAAATAAAGGTGTGCCAAGCTTGTAGCGTCATACCCTTCAACAAAGTACTGAGTAAAGGGTCTGAATACTTATGTAAATGTAATATATGTTAGCAAAATAAACATTTTGTCTTAATCGGGTATTGTGTGTAGATTGAGGGAAATAAACTATGAATCCATTTTAGAATAACTAACAAAATGTGGTAAAAGTCAAGGGGTCTGAATACTTTCCGAATGCAATGTATACACTGATTGTACAAAACATTAGGAACACCTGCTCTTTCTGTTACCTAGACTGATCAGGTGAATCCAGATGAAAAAAAGCTATGATCCCTTACTCATGTCACCTGGTAAATCCGCTTCAGTTAGTGTAGACGAAGGGCCTTCAGACAATTGAGACATGGATTGTGAATGTGTGCCATTTGAGGATGAATGGGCAAGACAAAAGATTCGTACCCTTTGAACGGGGTATGGTAGTAGGTGAACTGGTGTCAACTGCAATGATGTCAGGGTTTTCACGCTCAACAGTTTCCTGTGTGTATCAACAATGGTCCACTACCCAAAGGACATCCAGCCAATTTGACACAACTGTGGGATAGTTGACCCAAATTACATATTGGTTTCCTTACCCTGTAAGCAGCCTATGGACAAGGTACACTACATTACCAAATGTATGTGGACACCTGCTCGTGTTACATCTCATTATAAAATCATGGCCATGCTGCTATAATAGCCTCCACTCTTCTGGGTAGGCTTTCCACTAGATGTTGGAACATTGCTGCAGGGACTTGCTTCCATTCAGCCACTAGCATTAGTGAGGTCGGCACTGATGTTGGGCTCGCAGTGTGCGTTCCAATTCCGGTGTTCGGTGGGGTTGAGGTCAGGGCTCTGTGCAGGACAGTAAAGTCCTTCCCCAAACTGTTGCAACAAAGTTGAAAGCACAACATCGTCTAGAATGTCATTGTATGCAGTAGCGTTTAAGATTTTCCCTTCACTGGAACTTAGGGGCCTAGCCTGAACTATGGAAAAACAGCCCCAGACCATTATTCCTCTTCCACCAAACTTTACAGTTGGCACTATGCATTGGGGCAGGTAGCGTTCTCCTTGCATCCGCCAACCCAGATTCGTCCTCCGGACTGCCAGATGGTGAAGCATGATTAATCACTCCAGAGAACACATTTCCACTGCTCCGTAGTCCAGTGGCGGCGAGTTTTACACTCCAGCAGACGCTTGGTATTGCGCATGGTGATCTTAGGCTTGTGTGCGGCTGCCATGGAAACACATTTTATAAAGCTCTCGACGAACAGTTATTGTGCTGACGTTGCTTCCAGAGGCAGTTTGAAACTTGGTAGTGTGTTGCAACTGATAAGAAACCATTTTTATGCACTTCAGCGGTCCTGTTCTGTGAGCTTGTGTGGCTTACCACTTCGCAGCTGAGCCTTGTTGCTCCTAGACGTTTACACTTAACAGCCTTAGCAGGACAGACAATGTTACATTGTCTTTTTTGAAAAGTGGCATCCCCATGACTGCCAGGTTTAAAGTCAATGAGCACCCCAGTAAGGCCATTCTACTGCCAGTGTTTGTCTATGGGATTGCATGGCTGTGTGCTCAATTCTTCTGGGTTTTTTTTTTATACACCTGTCGGCAACGGGTGTGACTAAAATTGGCAGAATCCACTCATTTTAAAGGGTGTCCACATACTTTTGTGCAGGATGTATGATACAAAGCTAACAACTTCAATGACTAATTTCTCTGAACAGGGGGAAAAAACATTCACTCGAACACATTACATAGTATGATGAAACATTGCTCCTAGCCGCAGTGCCATACTACTTGTCAGACACATAACTGATACTATACAGTCATTGTTGGTGTGGGATTGGCGCTAACCAACAACTGTACCAATGTGTTTGACAAGCGCTCATTGTGCAAATTGATTTAGGTTTGATTTAGGTTTAATATTGCTTACATATTGCTTAACAATCTAAGCCAGCCCTGTCTGTTTTGCCCCTATAGTTGCACACGCGTCAGTTTTGTTGCCAAACAAACAACTTGTCTATATTGATGTAATAAATTTCCTTAATTTCAAATGTATATTTCAAGAACATAATGTTTCAGTAATGCTAATCATATCTGGTTCAAACAACCAAACTATTTCAGAACAATCTGAGATGGTGGGTGTCAATCATCTTGTGCTTTTTGAGTTGTAACAACCCACTGACCGTATGGAACTGTGGTACTAACAGCTGGTCAAGTGAAGCACTTATGAGCCCATAAAGTTATGAACTTTCATGCTGAAGTTGTACAACCAATTCTTCATTTAAAACTGATAATTGGGAAGTTTTTGTAGCTAAAGCTTGAGTTTGGGTTTTAATGCTTTTTCCTCTGCTTTACATCCAACTGTGTTTATCCCCAATGCAAAGGACCAATTTTCCCCATGTTATTTCTGAACATATTCCCCCCACTTGTTTGACTGTGCCCAAAGCCTAAACTCGGACTCAATTGTCTCACTTCGTCCTTCTGGTGGACATTAGTGGAATAACCACAACATTTCCCCCATTTTCACTTCAGCAGGAGCAGAACGCGTACCCGACCACATCGCACGGCCCTGGACCCGGCAACGCCATGGCGCCCCAGCCAGGGGGGCCCAGCAACGGCATAGCGGGTAACATTGGCAACGCTGCCTACCTGTCGGGGCAGGCAGCGGCGGCACTGAAGCAGCAGCAACAGCAGCAGCTGATGGAGCAGCAGAAACAGTTCCTACTGGGCCAGAGGCAGCAGCAGATCATGGCCCAACAGGTAAAAGCCTGGGGTCATGTCCTGCAGGTTCTTGGGTACTTACTAGGAAGAATTTGGGTTTAGGATCAGGGTCTAGGAGCAGCTTTACCCCACCTTCAATCTTAACCACAAAATAAAAAGAGAACACATGCTTCGTGGCTTATTCACACAATTGGTTTCAACTAGCCGGCATGCAGTCTGATACAGGATCTCTGTCTACCTGTCTGGACTTGCTAGTGCTGCATAGCACTGAGTAAGCAGTATTCTACAGTATCTATTTCTAACAAACACAAGGGGGCGCCATTTCTCTGCATGTATTTGTATTGTGAGTTGTTAGATACTACTGCACTGTTGGAGCTAGGAACACAAGCATTTCGCTACACCTGCAATAACATCTGCTAAATATGTGTGTATGTGACAAATAAAACGATTTGATTTGTAGAAGTGGCTTTAATGACAGGCAGTTTAGCAGTAGGTGCTTTTTACCTCTGATTAGTCTATAAGAGAATGTATGGGGAGGAATATCCGTTACTGGTATATGCATTTGACATGTGAATGCTCTAATGTATGGTTTCTATGTTTCAGGAGAAGCAACGTCAGCAGCAGGAGCAGCAGCTCCAGAGGCACCTGACCCGACCCCCTCCCCAGTACCAGGACCAACAGAACCAGCCACCTGGAGCACAGAACAACCCCTTCCAGCAACAACCGGTCGCCCAGTTTACAGGTGAATAAGACCCTACGTCACCAGCCGTTACCCCTAACGTAGCATTAACCCCAACCCCCCCCCCCCCCTGCCAACCCTGTTCCTGGAGGGTAACCCTCCAGTAGGCTTTCAATCAAGCCCCAGTTGTAACTAACCGGATTCAGCTTATCAACCAGCCAATTATTAGACTGTGTTAGATTAGGGTTGGAGCGTAAACCTACAGGAAGGTAGTTCTCCAGGAACCGGGTTAGAGAACCCTGCCCCAGACAGTCTGAAAATGGCATGTGGGGTTCAGATTCAATCCTCTACCTAAATTCTGCCAGAAGTGTGCACTCATTTTAAACCATTGAATTTAAAACATTGTCTTGACTCTTCCTCCTTGTTTTACCATATTTTTGACACCCATTACACTAGGGCAGAGGTTTTTTTTGTTCGTTTTTTTTACCCAAAAGGTTTTGCGATTTTCCTGTGACCCTGCCAAACAAACAGGCACAACCCAGTAACTTGCCACAGCCCAAAACAAATCCTTGGGATCCCAAGGGGTGCACGTTGGTTTTTGGCCTAGTACTACACAGCTGGTTCAAATAATCAGAGCTTGATGATTAGTTGATTATTGGAATCAGCTGTGTAGTGCTAGGGCAAAAACCCTAACCCCATAGACCCGATTCTTACATGGGTCATGGTCGATTTTGTTTTTGACCAAAGACCAAGTTTGGGAAACGCTGGGTTAGGTGTAAGAGGGTGAGTTTGGAACAGATATACACCTCAGCCACAGCTAAACTCTCTACCAGTGCTTACACTTCCATTTCAATTGAATAGGAACCTTTTGGAAATGTCTGGTCGTGTGGGAGGTTTACTCAAATGATGTGACTCACAGAACAACTCTTTGTTTGGCAGTAAACAAATAAACCTCACTAGTGCAAATGTTGCTTACTGTGAATCATTTGAATGGCAAACTAGTAATAGGGTCTAACGTGTTCTCTCATCTTTAAATACATTTGCCCTTTGTTTCGTGTCTTTGGAGAGAACTGCTGTCTCAATGGTTGTTTTCCTTGCTTCCTTTGATTCCATAATGACATGAAAATAATGTGGTGTACCCTGTCGATTCCTTCCTGCTATCTGCATTCATGAAAGAATGGTGACGCAGACATGGAGAAAGAGAAGGCCATTTAAGAATATTGAGACACAGATTTGGTCTTATAATGACCATTTTGATTAAGATTGCATGTTCCATAAGGATTACACATACTTTTATAATTCAAAGGTTAGCTTTTCAGTTTATCTTATTGTGACTCAAAGCTTCTTTTACGTCTCTCTGCAGGCTCTTCTCAGCCAATGGGCCCTGCCCCCGGAGCTCAGCGAATGTTCCCCCAGACGCAACAAGGCATGATGGGCATGACAATGGGCCAACAGGGGGGTGGTGGCCCCACCCCTGGTGCCCTCCCTGCCGCTAGCCAGGCTGACATGAGCCTCTCCTCTTGCGGGGGCGTTATGGACTCTGCCTTACAGCAACAGGTACTCTACAGTAACATGAACATGCACCCCTCCCAGCAAAGTTCAATGCAGAGGCAGCCTGTAGGCAACATGGGCGCCCCCTACAGACAGAACATGCTTGTCCAGCAGCAGCACCTCAAAAACCAGCCCAATGCCGCCCTGCTGAAACAGCAGCAGTTAGCCAGACTACCCGGATGCATGCCCGGCGGCAACATGCCCAATGTTATGCCCAACTCCATGCAGAGTGCTCAGAGCCAAGCCTGGCAGCAGCAGCACCAGGGCATGCAGCAAGCCATGGGTGCCCAGCAAACGCCTTCCAGCAACGGAGTTCTCCCGCCCAGTTCCTTTGTCAACGCCAACGCATTCCACATGCAGCAGCAGACCCGCATGCCCAACAAGATGCCTGTTGGTAACACCCCCTTCGGCGCCAATGCCAACGGCAGACCCATGGGCGCCATGAACCCTGCCCAGCAACAGATGATGCAACAGGCCCAGCAAAGGACTGCAGCCAACCCCCAAGTTTCCCTTGGGCAGCCCTTAGGGCAAGTCTTACCCAATCAGCAACAGACTCAGCAGCAGCAGGGTTCCCAAGGCCAGGGGGTGTTACCGGACCTGGGGGCCTTCAGTCAGCCGCAGGGGGGGCGTTCGGTCAGTCAGGGGCTCCAGTGCAGCCAGCATGGCTACCAGATCAACAGAACTGCCAACCAACAGCAGCAGCAGTTGCCGTTTGGCTACAACACTGGGTCAGGTGCTAGCGGTCTGCCCAGCTTCCCTGGGGAGAGTGACCTGGTGGACTCTCTGCTGAAAGGACAGAGCACCCAGGAGTGGATGGACGATCTGGATGAGCTCTTAGCCAGCCAACACTGATGATTTGGATTAACGGGTGCTCTATAGTCTATAGTGGCTTCCTCTCCTCCATCTGCGCCAATGTTAAAGAGCCGGACGGGTGAGAGCAAGTGCCTGCTAGGCATCGATCTTCCATGTTGTGTTCACCTTGCCTTTTCCGATCAGTAGATTGACTGAGGAGAGAAAGCCACTTCAGACAATTGAAACTTCAGACAATGAGTTGAGAGAGTGGAAGTTGGTGTATGAGTTCCTAGCCAATTGCCGATGGAGTGCAATTAAATGCAGGAACAGCGAGGGTTAGTAATGGAATCCTGTTACTGTTCTGACACTGCTAAGAGACTGTAATTCTCAGTATTGTGTGTACTGTGTATATACAAGGTGTATATAATGTTAGGAGTTTGAATGGATGGTAATGATGGTGCGCAGGGCCAAAACTCCTGTGTTGATTCCTATTGGAGTATTTTTCTTCCCTAGGACTCGATAGAGAACTCTACTACTACTGAACCTGTGGCTCAGTAATAAACCACTGAATCAAGGGTGAACCCCCCCCCCCTTTCCCCCCCTCCAGCTTTGTTTGAAGTTGCAGCCTTCAATGCAAATATATATTCTGTGTAGCAGAGGTGGCCCTATTAATACATTCCCACCTATGTAAAAGGTTGGTGGTGATACACAAGCGTTTTTGTTCACGGTCTGCTCATAAACAGACCTGTGCCATCTCTCCCCTACTCTCAAACCAATGACTAGGTGAGCTAAGGAAACTCAACTGTGGCGGACATATTTGTTCAGTTAGCCAGTGGCCATTAGCCAGTGCCCGTATGTTTAACTGTCTGTAGTCTGTTTTGTTTATTTGTGCAATTACCCCCAATGTAGGCAGGTGACAAATGGGGACCTAGTCCCCACATCTCTCACACGTTTCTAAAATGGTCTCCCTTTAGGTTCCTTACCATGTTTGACCAGGTTACACGTTAAAATCACTGTCTTTATTAAACATCCAGTCCACTGTAATTTCAATAACCAAGCTAAAAGAGAATAATGTATGGATTTGTCTTTAGTCAGGCAGCTTCTATTTTATGGAAGTGGAAATCATTGCCTTAAGACACATTGCAGCCATTATTTTTGCCATACCCTTGAATGACTGTACAGCCTCTTGAGTTGGGATATTTTTTCAAAAATGTGTTTGTCAGGGGCTACTTGTAAATGTGTATATTTGTTCGGTATGCATTTTCCTATTGTTTTGGAGAAGATAGCTTATTTTTATATGTATATTGCAGCGGATTTTTGTAAGTATTTTATACTTTTAATATGGTTCTCTGTAAAACAAGAGTATTATGTGAATATAGTTCTTTAGAAACGGAGTCTGCGTTTTGTCTTTGTATTTTGTGTGAGTGCGTGAATTATAACTAGCTAGCATTAATATTAAGTGCCAACATAAGGTGTGAGTAAAATCCTGTCCAACATTGAATTCACATTGTATCAGAGTTAATCATGATGGTTGATTTACTTTCTTCCATCTGTTTTCTTGTAATTATTATTGCATCATATAGCACAGGAAAGAGGAGCTCCAGTCTTCGGGGTTCTGACGGATGAGTCGACACACTTTTGCCCTAGCTGACACACACTTGACTCCAAGTATCAAAAGATCATGGTGTCCAGTTTAGAAAGTAGTATGTTTAAACCAGTGTTACTCTTTGCGAGGCAAGCTGCCCGGGAGCGGTGATTTTCCAATAATTAAACATGACAATGACAGAATTTTAAAGCAACGTGTTTAATGCAGGCCTGAGTTACGCTATATCTATTATTCCCTGGACGGCAGATAGATGGCAGTATAGCAGTTGTTGAACAGTAAGGCAATTAAGCGCTTAACGTGAGTGCTCAGCCAGAGAGCGATCGACACAGTTTCCTAATGCTACTACGGCCTACTTTTGCAGTCTTGTCGACATGGATAGGTTTATTATTAAAACGAAACGTAAATCTGTTGACAATGAAAATGAGGGGGAAGAGCCGGAGAACAGCGTGACAGCTGTGAACGAGCAACCACCGGGGAACCGGGAAAATCAGGAAGATAGTGGCGGGGAAGTGCTGCTAGCTAGTGTGACTCCGGTGGTTAAGAGAAGGATACGGTCGATTGAACAACACAAAGTTCCAAGAGAAATGGACAGATGTTTTTTTTTTTGTATTGCATGATGCGACCAGCACACTGTCTTATTTGCCAAATTACAGTCAATTGTTTTAAACAAGGACATTTAGAGAAACATTTCCAATCACACCATGCCCATTTACAAAACATATCTGGCACAAAGCAACCTCAGAAACAACAAAATATCGCAACTCCAAAGGACAACGACAAATGATGAACATATCTAACACTGTTGCAGAGAAAACGACAGAGGCAACATATGAGATTGCTTGGATACTCGCAAGAAACAAGGCCTTCACAGACGCAGAAATTGTCAAATAATGTTTTTTGGCCTCAGCCGAAATATTGTATGCTGATTTCACAAACAAGGAAGCTATTTTAAAGCAATTTAAGGGACTGCAACTCTCTGACTGGACCATAACAAGACGCATAGAAGACATCGGTAAGCAATTGATTGCTGACATATCTATTGCGCCGTGTTATAGTCTTGCACTTGTCACTGATATAAGTGACATTGCCCAATTACGTGTGTGGGTCCGCTTCCCGCTAAATGGGTTGCTCAGAGGAACCTTTATGTTAACTGCCTCTTCAGGGACAAACACGAGGAGAGGATATTCTGAAAGCCCTTGTTACATTTTTTGCTGCTAATAACATTGGCCACATCTTGCATCTGTGTGCACTGACGGTGCACCAAACATGCGAGGGAAGGAGAAGGGACTCGTAGGCCTGATGAGAAGGAGAGAGGATATTCCCAAGTTTGTTACATTTCATTGTATCATTCATCAGGAAGCACGTGTGGCTAAACTCAAAGACTGAATTACAGAATGTGATGCAGGACGTTGTGCGCGTAGTGAACATGATTATTGCGAGGACACTGCATCACCGGCAAGTACGCGAGTTCCTGGAGGAATACCGTACAGAATACAGCGACTTGATATTTCACAATGAAGTGAGATGGCTTTCGCGTGGCAGAGTTTTAGAAAGATTTATCTCTCTCCTCCCTCAAATCCGTGAATTTGTTAAAAGGAAAAGAGAAGCCAGAGCTGGATGATCCACAGTGGATATTAAAGCTGGCTTTTTTAACGGACATCACCTGCCACCTGAACACAGTTAATCTCCAGCTCGAAGGGAAGGCTAAAACTCCGGGCAAAATGCTACGTGTGGTCACAGCATTTCAAGACAAAATCACCACGCTGTTCATACCTGACAGAGATTTAGTTCATTTCCCAAAGCTCAGAGCAGTCACCACATCCAACACAGACCTACTGCAACATTTTAGCTATGATGGATTCGTGCATGTTGGACAAGTTGGAGTTTGAATCAATATTCAATGACATCATGGAGTACAAGGACTTTTTCAATTTCCTTGAGAACCCCTTTCATGTGCCAGTGTCATCTCTGACCCCAGTCATCACCGCTCTGTCCTGACCGTGCTGGAATAGAGAGCAAGATAGTAGATTTGCAGGCAAACGACACATTGCAAGGTGAACTAAGATCAGGTGCTACTGATTTCTGGAACCTTGTCAGACACAGAGTATCCACTTCTGAAGCAGTGCGTGCAAAAGGTGACATTCATGTGAAGCAACATTTTCAACAATGAACATTGTGAAACAAAAACAGCAACAGACTGACCAATGGACACCTGGATTGCAACAACAGACTACAAATTTTGAAGAAATTAAGTCAAAAAGCAGAAAGTAGTTGGAACAGCAAACGTCCCGAGGTAGCCTACTGAGGTAACCTACTTGTGTAGCCTACTTGTTGTGTTCATGTATATATTTGTGATGTACATTAAATCAATTGCATGTGTTCTATTGCTTTGAATTTGCTTTCTATTGATAATTTATCATTTTGAAAGCTAAAGTACAACAAATGTAAGATCTGTGCGGCCCTCAGATTGTCTCAACCCAAAGCGAAGTAACACTGGTTTAAACAGATGTAATGGCATGGGATCTATGCTGATATTATAGCTAGACATGCAGTGCATTCGGTAAGTATTCAGATTTCTTGACTTTTTCCACATTTTGTTACCTTACATCATTCTAAAATGGATTGAAAAAACGTTGAATCTTGGTTTCATCAGACCAGAGAATCTTGTTTCTCATGGTCTGAGAGTAGCTGTCTGTGTTACTAGTTCAGAGAATGATGCAAGAGTGTGAGGGGGGGGTTTCCAACATGAAATGATACATTCTTGTGAAGAGGCATGTTGTTTTGCTTGTCTGACACTTTTGATTATCATGAAATATCACTTCTGAGACAGTAGCCGATTTGACAAAATAATTATTGTTGTGACTGAAGTGTAATTCAGAGTGCAGAGATGCGCTAGCCCGGCGTCCCATTGTGACATAGCTATGTGGCTCTGAGACCACTGTCTGTGGGGGACACGCGCACCTCCCAAAAAATTCCCAACCTACGCGGCACCGCACACCTAATAATTTCAAAGTGTTGGAGAAATTGCTTGAGCCACGCTGAGAATTTGAAAAGTATGAAATCCAAAATATATTTTAGATTCTTCAAAGTAACCACCCTTTGCCTTGATGACAGCTTTGCACACACTTGGCATTCTCAACCAGCTTTACCTGAAATCAAGGGCGAAATAGTGAGTCACACATTGGGTGGGGACGAATATAATGGATTTTTTGTTAGCTAGAATGAACCAAAGGCATTCTTGCAGATGTCACTAATAGCTATTAAGCTATTGCAGACTTATTTTCTGTAAATTATTTGCAGTCTTTCTCTGTGTACATGATACACATCCACATGGTTCAACCTGTTCTGGGTCATAGTTGATCTCAGCCAGGTTTTTAACCTTCTCAAAGCACTGAAGCTTCTTTCCGCCTGTGCTGAGGAAGCAGGAACTACAAGTAAAAGTCTCAGCAGGATCTCCTCTGGCACCATTGTCTTCAGTAGGTCTACCACATCCCCACAGCTGCAGTACTGGTAGCTTGACTTGAGCATCGCCAACTACACCTGTAAAAAGGGGAGAAAAGTGGCATGAATTTCAGGAATAAGGCTTTTTATATAATGTTATTAGCTTTTTCTACTAGACTGAATTGTTCCACCATAACAATATTTATATTATACACATACAGTTTAGTTATTAAAGAAAATTAACTGAATTGTCAATAATTACCAATACTTAAATGGAAATGCTTCTAACTCACCTACAAAGTTCTTTGATCCAACTCTGGGTAGTTATTGACTAAATCGTCCATCTCTCCAGAGATGAGGATCTTTTCCAGCCTCTTGAGTGTATGAATGCCTGGCTGATCTCTGTTCAAGTTGCAGAATTGCTGTGTCGACCAAGTTGAAATAGTGACTTCTAGTGCCTGACCAAGTTGAAATAGTGACTTCTAGTGCCCACTTTCACTCCTCTGACTGCAGAGGAGTGCAAGTGTGGCTCAGCCTGTCCAGTAAATCTTTTTGGAGGACGGCGAATGTGAGGCATCTGGATGGGCACTAGGTCTAACGATGAGGCCATGTCTTGGGCTTGGGCATACAATTTCCTAAATTGTTTTTCTCTTCTTTTCTTCCCCAACTGTTTCTTGACATGCTCCACAGCCTTTGTCATACCAGAGATGGTCTGACGTGGACCCTGAAGGGAGGTATTCAGGTTTTCCAGGTCTGCCATTACATCCTCAGCTATCAAAAGCCCCATGACTGCATTTCCCTTGAGTAGTGCTTCATGAAGTCCACTTGCCCTAGATGCAGTCTCCCTCACACTACAGGTCGCCATCTCTTCAAGTGATGTGAGCACACTGGCTGAGCACAGACCGAATTGCTGGTGTGCGGACAGTGCATCTAGTTGGACACAATGGCTTTAGGGATGTAGCCTGTACAGCATTAGAGTTTGAAATGCGACAAAAAATTGAATTAAATTTCCCAGACTGTTTTGATAACTTTCCTAATGCATTGACCGATTCCAGTGAGTTACTGACAACAGCTGAGGCTGAAATAGTCATCTGTGACACAAGGTTTATGCAGTGGGGGCCACAGTGGACATACAGAGCCAGAGGTTGATCCTTGTTTCTGACAGCCTGCAGTCCTTGTATGCTACCAGACATGTTGGCCGCACCATCTTATGTCTGTCCTCTCAACTGCGAGACAAGCAGGTTAAGTCGGAGCAATACATCTGTTGCAATTTTAGCAAGGCACTCCAGTTGTAGAATGAGTTTCATATAATCCTACAAACTCTTCTCTTGGGTCTAGGTCTTTATCTACATATCGGATACATATGGATTCTTGCTCTATCCCAGCAATGTCTTGTGTTCCATCGATTATCAAGGAATATTGTACAACAGGCAAAGATTTTGATTTCCTGTGCTATTTCTTTAACAATAGAGTTACTTAATATCTGAAGCGTTTCATTTAGGATCTTGGAACTTGTGAAATCTTTCTTCCTTTCAAGCCATGAGGACAGTGTGGGGTTTCCTGCATCATCTTCTTGACCTCTGAACGCATTTCCTTGCATTGCCAAATACTGTATACCACCAACTATCTTTTAAAAGGTTTTCTCTGGCCTCTTTGTGCTGATTTTGTTGTGAATGTGATAATACGGTAGTGATTGGCTGAGCTTCATGTTTGTATGTGGTCACCGCATGTCTATGGCTCTGGCTTTTTTCGTGATTTTGAAACTTCTCAATGGCCTTCTTCCAATTTTTTAATCCTAAACTAATGAATGCAGGGTCAGGCTTGGTAGGCATATTTATCTTCTTGCCAAATGGGGCTGGGGCTTCAATTTACACTTTTTTTTTGGTGAAGAAAGTCCTGATGTCTGCGACTGCCGTCCTCTTACTCATGATCCCTATTTATTTCGTAACGTGCAATCACAATAGTAAAGGATTATAAAGACCGGTTTGGCTAACGTAAGGAAGTTAGCTGCTTTGTGGTCCTTTACTGCTAGCTAAAGGTGGTTGCAACATGTACAGTTACTTTTTCGCCCTGTTTTGAAAACTCAAATTGTTTTAAAAAATCTCAAGCTGTAGCAATCCCACAGCCTAACAAAGCTCACGTATTACAGTCTCTCTGGTACAGCCAAATACTGAGTGAAACTTACCTAAAATTAAGTACTTCTAGTCAATAGTTAGAAAGTAAGCTAACCATCTGAAATGCACCTCGTACTCCTAACCGCAAAATGTTTCGCGGCGAAAAACGGTCAAAACTCACTGTAACCCGGTAACTATGGGAGCAAGGATTATGAGTAAAACATGACATGGATTCTAAGAAATTACTTATTTTGTTAATAAAACAAGTGGAATGGACTTTGTAAGTGGACAAAATACAACGGAGAGGAGGGTTAACATGAACAGTCACATCGGTTCCATTTGAAATTCAATTATTGCGGGGGACAAATGTTCTATCCTTGAACATTGGAGGGGACGTGTCCCCTCATCCCCCTCCATGAATTTCGCCTATGCCTGGAATGCTTTTCCAACAGTCTTGAAGGAGTTCCCACATGCTGAGCACTTGTTGGCTGCTTTTCCTTCACTCTCTGGTCCAAACCATCTCAATTGAGTTGAGGTTGGGTGATTGTGGAGGCCAGGTCATCTGATGCAGCACTCAATCACTCTCCTTATTGGTCAAATAGCCCTTACAGAGCCTTGAGGTGTGTTTGGTCATTGTCCCGTTGAAAGATAAATGATAGTCCCACTAAGCGCAAACCAGATGGGATGGCGTATTGCTGCAGAATGCTGTGGTAGCCATGCTGCTTAAGTGTGCCTTGAATTCTAAATCACGGACAGTGGCTTCCGAAGTCTGGCCACTACCATAAAGGCCTTCTGGAAGGTTCTCCCATCTCCACAGAACCAACAGGTTCTTGGTCACCTCCCTGACCAATGCCCTTCTCCCCCGATTGCTCCGTTTTGGCCGGGCGTCCAGCTCTAAAAAGAGTCTTGGTGGTTCCAAACTTTTTGCATTTAAGAATGATTGAGGCCACTGTGTTCTTGGGGACCTTCAATGCTGCAGAAATGTTTTGGTATCCTTCCCCAGATCTGTACCTCGACACAATCGGGTCTCGGAGCTCTACGGACAATTTCTTCGACGTCATGGCTTGGTTTTTGACCTGACATGCACTGTCAACTGTGGAACCTTATATGGACATGGGTGCTTTTCCAACTCATGTCCAATCAATTGAATTTACCACAGGTTGCCTATATATAAGTGATATACAGGCACTATAATTAAAAAAAATGGAATTACCTTTATTCATGTAGTTTACTCTTCTCTCTTTCCCTATGACATCGGAGAAGTCATAACCTGCCATAACCTGCTAGAGGGCAAGGTATTCAAAACTCTGAAAATCCATATTCTGTTATCTTGATATCTGGATCAGAATTGTATTTATTTATTTAACCTTTAACTAGGCAAGTCAGTTAAGAACAAATTCTTATTGAAAAGACTCTGACGCTAGGCCAATTGTGCCCCGCCCTATGGGACACCCAATCGCGGCCAGTTGTGATACAGCCTGGATTCTAACCAGGGTGTCTGTAGTGACGCTTCTAAAACTGAGATACAGTGCCTTAGATTATTTTCTGAAAAAACTTCTTAACAGCCACATCGATCTGATCCTGTATAGCAAAAAAGAGGATTACAGAATACAGATAATTCTTAACCAGATTAAAAGTTTTGAAAGATCAAAAAGAAATCACCCCTGGTTACCAAGTGAAGCATCCCATTGGATAATAAATTACCCAAATGATATAGGCCACTCAAATCAGGAAGTTGCCGCCTCTCCCCCGAGTTTACATCTATTGGTCTACTTAGTCAGAGAAACAGTTTGCATCTGAACACCAGGTTGAAAGGATAGTCGCTGTTAGCTCTAAGACATGTTGGATGAGGTAGTGCTCATTGCAGGAGTAACAGTGTTGGGTGTGTTAGAGCAAGGTAAGTTCATATTTTTTCTATAAAAAGTGCAATGCTTTTATGATAAACCTGTGGCCATTATCATAGAACTAGTGATTAAGTGAACTTGTTTGTATTTCATTTAACATTGGAAATGTTAACCTGTGGCAGAAAATGCATGCACAATTCATATCTTATCGAAGATCTGATTCCTTTGATTGTTTGGTACAATTTCCTAGTCAAGTGTGTGGGGAAATTATTTGTTCTGTTTTTTATAGCATGGATATTGTTATGTGTTTGTTGTAGCTTACTTCTCTCTACAGGTGATATACGCCAGACGCAAGTACTCTGTCTCCCCACCTAGCACCTCAGGACCCCCAGAGTTTGAGAGGGTCTTCAGAGCTCAGTAAGTCTGCTAGATCTGAAATGACAAATGTCTATCAGCAATTAATACTGATTACTTACATAACCCAAATATAATTATTGTAGTAATTTGCTGGTGTCATTCTTCGCCTGCACTCAGAAATGGATCACACTTGATAAATATATATTTTTAATTGTTTTATTTAACTAGACAAGTCAGTTAAGAACAAATTCTTATTTACAATGACGGCCTACCCCGGCCAATCCCGGACGACGCTGGGCCAATTGTGCGCCGCCTTATGGGATTCCCAATCACGGCCGGATGTGATACAGCCTGGATTCGAACCAGGGACTGTAGAGACCACTGCACCACTTGGGAGCCTAAAATATCCTCCAGTACTTAGCAGGTGACATGCAGACAATAGATGTAGAGTATGCCTATTTTAGTTTATGGCCAAAGTAGTTGATTTAGAATGAGAATATCAGGGTTTGTACAAGGTGTTTGAGGTTCTTGAAGTACTTGAATTTGGCACTCTGAAATTCAAGTACTGGAATACCTTGAATCAGACATTTTCTGAAGTTGGTACTTGAAAAGTACTTTAATTAAAATGAGAGAACAGAAAATGATCAAATATGTTATTAAATATTAGAAATGTATTTGTCTTGCAAATTAATTTCCAGGCAGACTACCAAGTTTTATTTCCTTACGTGTTTTGCGCTCTGGTTGCCAGGTGAGCTCACTCATTCCACCCACGCTGCCACTCAGCCAGGCAGGTGAAGAACTGACTGATTTGGTGCCGCCAAACATCACATTGATAACTAAAATACCGGGCAAATGTGTACTGAGCAAAAATATAAACGCAACATTTAAAGTGTTGGTCTCATGAGGTGAAATAAAACATTCCAGAAATGTTCCATTCGCACAAAAAGCTTATTTCGCTAAATAATTTTGCACATTTGTTTACATCCCTGTTAGTGAGCATTTCTCCTTTGTCAAGATAATCCATCCACCTGACCAGTGTGTCATATCAAGAAGCTGATTACACAGCATGATCATTACACAGGTGCACCTTGTGCTAGGACAATAAAAGGCCACTCTAAAATGTGCAGTTTTGTCACACAACACAATGCCACAGATGTCTCAAGTTTAAGGAGTGTGCAATTGGCATGCTGACTGCAGGAATGTCCTCCAGAGCTGTTGCCAGAGAATTTAATTTCTCTAGCATAAGCCGCCTCCAATGTCATTTTAGCAAATGTGGCAGTACAGCCTCACAACTGCAGACCACGTGTAACACGCCAGCCCAGGACCTCCATATCCGGCTTCTTCACCTGCATGATCTTCCACCTGGACAACTGATGACAGAGTATTTCTGACTGTAATAAAGACATTTTGTGGAAAGCTCATTCTGATTGATTGGGCCTGGCTCCCCAGTGGGTAGGACGATGCCCTCCCAGGTCCACCCATGGCTGTGCCCCTGCCCAGTCAGGTGAAATCTATAGATTAAGGCCTAATGCTTTTATTTCAATTGACTGATTTCCATATATTAATTATAACTCAGTAAAATCATTGAAATGGTTGCATTTATATTTTTGTTCAGTATAGATTCAAGCCTGCCTGGCAGGATATTGATGTTTATGAATGGGTTTTGCCAGACCCAGCCAGGAATGTAGTGAAAGGTAAACGCCTTTTACGCAACTTTTTTTTTTTTTTTGAAATAGCATTTACTCACCTTTTTTTGAAAACTTTCTAATGATTGTTTACTCACATTTTTATTTTTTATTTAACCTTAATTTAACTAGGCAAGTCAGTTAAGAACACATTCGTATGTACAATGACGGCCTACCTACAGGGTCAGCCCCTGGAGCAAATTAGGGTTAAGTGCCTTGCTCAAGGACACATCGACAGGTTTTCTCACCTACCTGCCGCCCAATTGCGTTCCCAGCGTTGATCAACACTCAGAAGGCTTCTTGATCTGAGAATCTCGCCTATATCTGCTAACGAGGTGAATCATGAATGATTCATGTATGCTCGTTATGTTCGCCTGCTACCACGAATGTGCTTTGATAGCAGCGCAGTAATTCACCACTCTGCCCAACGTGAAACTCCGTCCACGGCATAGGCGGAGGTAAAAATAACTACCTTCATCCAGACCAGTGTGTGCAAGTAGGAGAGAAACGCCACTGACTGTGGGAATGTTTTTAACATCCCTCGACCCCTGCCGTGTCAACATGCATCCCCCCCAAACAAAAAAAGCCTGACTCTCAGAGAATGAGTGTACAACTTGTAAATAGTCGCTGATATTTCAGTCAGAAGTCTAGCTAGCGATGTAGCTTAAGGGCTTTGGCTATTAGCCAGATAGCTAGCTAACTTGTAACTAGCTGGCTAGAAGGATGAAGTTAGAAGCTAACGTTGAACAGAGTGTCTTTAATATCAAACACTAACTTTGTTTCTCTTCAAATGGGTTTTAGTCAACTAAGGATATTATAGTTTTTTCATGTGTTGGGACAGCCTGTGGTACCTAAACGTGTCATATATAAAGACATTTAAATATAAAGACAATTTCATATCTACACTGAACAATATAAATGCAACCATTTCAAAGATTTTACTGAGTTACAATTCATATAAGTAAATCAGTCAACCTCATCAGTACTGATTAACCACTCATGTATGTAGAAAATAAGTAGTGAAACACGTATTGTTGAGTAGCGCTTGTAAGGTAGTGACACAGAACAATGAGACCGGTATTTCACTGGACCTATAAATGTGAAGCGTCCTCTTGGAGTTACAACTCAACACCAAATATGCTAGTGGTAGAAGATAGAACGAGATGGCTTTTGGCCGACATTCTGCAAATGTTCTCATCGTTGAAAATTTGCTGGCAATAGTTTTCTGTTCCCAAAAGTAGAATATGTTATGAACAGAGTGGTTAAGTTTTGTAGACTTTGCAAAAGTTAAGAATCGCGCTGTGTAGGAGTGAAAAGGTGAATTGAGTTATTGCACACGTGCACTTCACGTATTAGGCGTTCCTAACGGAAGAACGCGCCAATAGGATCTCGATAGATGGTGCTCATTTGTTCACATTGGAAACGACCGGCACTGGTCTATTTTGGTTTAGTTATAAATCTTTGGTAGGGATGTTGGTTTTTTCATGAGGTTGTGGTGATATACTGCCGTATAGTGGCGACTAGAAACGATTGCATGATGATGGCTATTACAACTTGATGGTCCTTGAAAATAAATATGAATGCTTGAAAAAGTACTTGAATTTGACTTGCCACTGTCTGTACGAACTGAAATTGGTACCCAAATACATTGCAACATAATTTGGTCAAGAAGCCACATTTGTAGAATTGCCCCTTGGTCAAGAAAAATGAATTAGATTTTGTCAGAATTGGCATCCCTAAAATCCACTGCATTTGTAGAATTGCCACTAGGTGCTTGCAATGTATTTTTCAATGATTCCTGGCTCTTTAACAGATTTTTGTTTTTGTTTCTTTAGAGCCAACTGCTCTGAATATTTCCCGATCTTCATCACCATCCTTTGGGTGTCTGGACTCTTCTTCAGTCAATGTAGGCACCCAAAATCTATTCTCTGCTGCCTCAGTGCACCCACACAGCCATGTGCTTTATCTGACAATTTCACTGAATGTTTGTATATTGACTTCCTCTGAGTCAATTTGACTCCTATTGAGGAAATGTATTACGACAGGCAGAGATGGGTAAAATATACATTAGTAATTAGAGTATCTTGTAAAAAGTTATTGATGTATCAAAATAAAATGCAAAATTGTTTTGTATATAGTTAAAATACAGGTATTTTGTATATTCAAAAGTGTTCTTAATACATTTGCAAGTACACATCTCTTCACTGCAACACCATTCTCAGTAACGATAACAGATAAACGCTTTACTTGCTATAAATTTGATATTTGGTTGTCTATATACCTTAGTTGAATGCACTTGACTGTAAGTCACTCTAGATAAGAGTGTCTGCTAAATCACCAAAATGTAAATATGAAAATGAACAATTGCAAAGCACACTGGGTGTCATTATTGGCCTTGTTTCGGGGGCAGAGCTCATGAGAATAATACCCGGCATTCTTTGCAGTGTTCATTTTAACATTAACATTTTGGTCATTTAGCAGACACCCTTTTTACACCATAGCGCAATCAGATGTCTGATACCAATGCAGGGTAAAATTGGGTAACACAATTGTTAGCCACTATAAAAAAAAATATGGTATAGAAAAGTATTTTGAAAATACAAATTACAGGGATAAGTATTTTGCTACAAAATACATTGTATTGTAGTTCAGGCCATTAACAAAAAGCAATTAAATACTTATTTCAAATACATGTAACAGAAATACTGCCCATCTCTGACAGGCATGGTCTATTGACTTGGAATAAAAATATAGCCAATACAGTGCTCTATTTTTGTTTATCCTCTTGGTCTTTCATTTAAAATATTCACCAAAATCAAACCTTTAATTAAAGTAAAATAATTGAAAGGAAAAAATGCATTCTTATCATAAAACAAATATTTTTCTCAAATATGTGTGCCACAATTATTGGCAACCCTTCATTCAATACTTTGTGCAACCTCCCTTTGCCAAGATAACATCTGAGTCTTCTGCGTAATAAGGTTGGAGAACACATGGCAAGGGGTCTGGGACCATAACTCCATACAGAATCTCTCCAGATCCTTCATATTCCGAGGTCCACGCTTGTGGACTCTCCTCTTCAGCTCATCTCACAGGTTTTCTTTGGGGTTTAGGTCAGGGGACTAGGATGGCAATGGCAACCTTGATGTTGTGGTCAGTGAACCAATTTTTGAGGTGTGCTTTGGATCATTGTCTTGCTGGAAGATCCAACCTAAGCCCAGTATAAGCTTCCTAGCAGAGGCAGTCAGGTTTTGATTTAATATCTGCTGGTACTTGGAGTCCTTGATACCATGTATCCTAAGTTGTCCAGGGCCTTTGGAAGAAAAACAGCCCCACAACATCAGATCCACCACCATACTTCAGTGGGGATAAGGTACTTGGCATGGCTATCTTTCTGTCTATGCCAAACTTGGCTTGTGTGTCACCTCATATATTTATACCCCAGTGTTCGTAATCACTCAGGTGAACTTAACTTAAAATATGAATGGGAATATACTTCAGTTGGATTTGACTCAAGAATTTCTAGGGGTGCCAATAATTGTGCCACATGTTTTGGATATTTCTTTTTTAAACTTCATTTATTTCACATTTCTTTGTTTCATTCATTTTACTTCACTTAAAGGTTTCATTATTTTGAATGGAAGATCAAAATGATAAAAAAAATTCACAGCCTGTTTTGCTCATATTTACCAAGGGTTTCAATTTTAGTGGAGGACGCTGTACATAGCCATTGATTCTTGAATGGTATAACTTATAAATGTCTCATGAGCTTAGTTCAACTGTCTTACTCCATCACAACCCAAAATATAAGGGTGTTTTACTCCATTGTTTGTAAAGTATGTCATTATAAACAAACACTTTATAGCTTCAAAATATGATTTAAAACTATAGTTTTGATATCATTGATGGTCAGTCCTTGCATCCATAGCTCCATCTATGAATTTGAGTGGTTTCTCCAGCCTCATCCCCTTACTGAAAGTGGCGGAGTGACCGCTTTGTTGTTTAAATCGCAGATTGCCCTTTTAACTGCTAAATTATGACACCATTTTTCTCTACATCACCTAGGTCTGTCAGCACTATGTGGACTCCTATACCTGTACGGGCGCTACCTGTACTTCAGGGGCTATGCTAAATCGGCACATGGACGGTAATAGCACCGGTCTGTCCCTCTTGGCCTGTTCCAATAATGATGCATAATTCCTTGGCATTGCAGATCATCCTTCAGTTCCTTGGAATTACATGTCTGGTGGATTATATTAGTGATGCTCAAGAAAGAGAGTAAGGAGTGAGTTCATATTGAAGTATAGGGTCAGAATCAGTGTTCCCTCATGATTAATATCAGCAGGGACCGTCTACATGTGGATACCAGAGCCTTTTATTTGCATGGGGAGGTCTGTTTTCTATTATCTGGAGGCTCGAACAGTTCAACTGTCACTTTCCCTGTATCTTTCACATAGCAAGTGATTGTACAAATTTAATTTTGTTTAGTAAATATACTCCAAACAGACATCATCCCTTCATATTCATTGTCCCTCAATCAATATTCATTGTTTCTGAATTGTTTGCACATTGCTCTCCCCTTCTTTCTCTCCTTTCCAGACTAGCCCCTCTGTATTTCAGTGCCAAGGTTCTATGGGTTCTGATCGGGTTCTCCGCCCTGGGGATTCTGGGTTCTGTGTGTCGGCTTTACCTGGATCTGGACCTGATGCAGCTCGCCAGCTCTGTACTCGGCCTGACTGAGGAGGAGGGGGTGGAGCTATAAGGGGTGAGCAGGAGGAGAAGATATTAAAAGGACAGATGATTGGATACACTAACAAAAATGTAGACAAGCTACCTTCATTGCCAAATCAAGACAACTAAATGGACTGGTTGATTGAAGTAGGGAAATATGTTCCAACCATGAGCTGCAGTTTTGAAATAATAGATGTGTCCAGTCTAGGCCTATTGTAGGCTATTTTACAAACTGCTTGTGTGCCATTTAGATTAGGTTACAATCCCCCTAAACTTAGGCAGGTTCCAGACTGAAATATGTAACAAAAACATTGCTTTGATGAAAGCAAATAGTGTAGGCCTATTCATTAATTTGTCTAGTTCGTTTAATCTTTGACAAAAACCTGCACGGCAAGTTTAAGCTCATATCAAACGCAGAGCAAAAGGGAACACCCGCCAAATGCGGGTAGCTAATGGTTAAAAAGTAATTAAGTTGATCTTTTTAATGCTGTTAACTGTATGTCTCAACTCACATCATTAAATGGATTACATCCTGTTAAAACGGGTGTGAACAGTGATATTGATTAGAAAGAAGCACCTATTTCGGTAGCGCGAGTTGCAGCTCAAGTTGCGCTTGCAGTGTTTAATTTACCAAATCACCTTGCAACTCCAATAGGCCTATACATTTTATTTAGTTGTCCAGTGTGCTAACTGACTAGCGTGCTAGCTAGTAATCATGGTCGAAATACAGCCTGAGGGGCCCCCATTGAATTTGTTACTCTGTCAGAGATCATATGAAAAACGGCAAACATTTATCTCCACCCTATTGCAAAATGTGTAGAATTTAAGGAAATTAGCTGTAAAACTGCAAATTTCTCTCCGCCCCATGGCAAAATTAGTAGAATTTCATGAAATGATTCATAAAAATGTCAAATATTCTCTCCGCCCCATGGCAAAATGCTTAGAATTGCAGCCAACTTGCTTTAAAACTGCAAACATTTGAAATTGCTTAATCTTCTCTCCGCCCATGGCAAAATGTGTAGATTTGTAGCAAACTTGTTTTATAACTGCACATTTTGCTTAGGACCTCAAAGGGTAGGGTCAGCTCTGACTGCATGTGTGGGTATGGATGTGGGTGTGCAGACCCACAAACCACTGTGGCCTCCCATGAGTTCAGATTTCTTTTGGCCCTCACCCCGATCAAAGTTGCCCATCCCTGGTCTAGACTCTAGAGCCTACCCCACTTACCCCTTCAAAGTAGGAACATACATATGCAAATAAAGGATGACAGGTCATTGGTCAGAATAATCAGATCAGATTCTTATGTCATGATCTGGGCCCAAAACTCAATTTCACCTGAACAGGCTAAAATTCCAGGCATTCCTTTCAAACAGCTCTTACAAAAAAAAGGGCATGTAACAGGCCATTTTATTTTGGGGAAGTGACCATGACCTTTGGACAAGTAAGACCGGTTTTTGGCCATTGGTCAAGTGCCTTTGAGAACTAAAATGCCCAATTTTGTTTTTATATCAATATCGAAAAATGTATGGGTAGCAATTGAGTACCTTACAGTAATAGTTTTGGTCAATTAACCAACGTTCCTCCTGGTGACGTCAAGCCGAAACTCCAGCCATTCAAACAGGCTGATTAGAAGGTCCTGTGAAGATTGTATTTTCAACCAGCAACTAAAAGGAAATAACACTGATTACATTTTTTCACAAAAGGTTACATCAGCTGTTGTACATTATGACATAAAACACAGGAAAAACTGAATTTTTATTGCACTAGGCCTTTAATGTCAACCCCTGGCTAATGTCAACGCTCAGTGGTACCAAAGTATATTGTGTGAAACAGTTTTTGGAATCCTCTGTTTTCCATTGGTGATTTTGTTTGTTGTATGGTCTGTGATCTGTGCTGGAGCTTAGTGTTAAACATCAAGAAAAAAATAACATTTGGATTACTGTTTATTTGATATCTGCTCATCTGTGAATTTTTATTTGAATGTAAACTTGTGATATGCTCATTTGCATTCAATTTAATTTAAATTCAATTACTTTGTATTGAAATTGTATCTTCATAAATAAAGCAACTAACTTTGTGAAAGTTAAACATGTTTATTCTATTTGTTTTGTGTAGAAATGCAAAATGATTTGAGACCTATGCACATATGGGACACTTCTGTGTTTGGGCTCCCCAAATCCTTCAGCTTTACCAGCTTGTAATTTGGGGGAAATCTGATAGTTTTAGGAAAGGAAAATAACCACAGAGAGAACAGCATATGGTCGCTTTAATTGGAGATGGGGGATTCAATGTAACATTCAAGAGGGGATACAACACAACTTCTGCCACATCTGGATAGACTTTACAGTGGAGTAGTACTGCCAGGGGTGCAACTTTCACTGGGGACGGGGGGGACATGTCTGTGATACCAAACAAGACAACTGTGCTTTAGGACCATGTGGACGCCTCCGAGCGGTCAGGTAGGCTGTTTGGAGTGTTTATCCGACTAGATAATTTAAAAAGTTATATCCTCCCACTTCTAAAACCAAACCTATTACTATATTTCTCCTGTAAATGTATACTTATTTAATTATTTGTAAGTGTTTATTGTTATATATTTTATTGTTTTTGGATTTCCCAAAAAATATGTAATATTTCTGGTGGGTTTGACCCACTGATCTTTTGAAAACAAATTGAAGAGTCACCTGAGGCTTGAGAGGAATAGGAGATACAGTAAAGGAATGGAGTGCTGAGGTAGAGGGCTCGTATTGAGGAGGACTGGCTACTACTCTGAACTGTGTGGGTGAGCTTTCTGGCACCCAGAGCTGCTCTATGGGACCCAGAGCTGCTGTATGGCACCAAGAGGGTGAGCTTTCTGGCACCCAGAACTGCTCTGTGGCACCAAGTGGGTGAGCTTTCTGGCACCCAGAGCTGCTGTGTGGCACCAAGTGGGTGAGCTTTCTGGCACCCAGAGCTGCTGTGTGGCACCAAGTGGGTGAGCTTTCTGGCACCCAGAGCTGCTGTGTGGGTGAGCTGTATGGCACCCAGAGCTGCTGTGTGGCACCAAGTGGGTGGGCTTTCTGGCACCCAGAGCTGCTGTGTGGCACCAAGTGGGTGAGCTTTCTGGCACCCAGAGCTGCTGTGTGGCACCAAGTGGGTGAGCTTTCTGGCACCCTGAGCTGTTGTATGGCACCAAGTGGGTGAGCTGTATGGCACCCAGAGCTGCTGTGTGGCACCAAGTGGGTGAGCTTTCTGGCACCCAGAGCTGCTGTGTGGCACCAAGTGGGTGAGCTTTCTGGCACCCTGAGCTGCTGTATGGCACCAAGTGGGTGAGCTGTATGGCACCCAGAGCTGCTGTGTGGCACCAAGTGGGTGGGCTTTCTGGCACCCAGAGCTGCTGTGTGGCACCAAGTGGGTGAGCTTTCTGGCACCCAGAGCTGCTGTATGGCACCAAGTGGGTGAGCTGTATGGCACCAAGTGGGTGGGCTTTCTGGCACCCAGAGCTGCTTTATGGAACCAAGTGGGTGAGCTTTCTGGCACCCAGAGGGTGAGCTTTCTGGCACCCAGAGCTGCTGTATGGCACCAAGTGGGTGATACATTGTAAAGGAACAGAAGTCCAGTAGCTGAACCATCATCTCCCTGATCACCTTCCTCTGATCAAGCCATGAACTGTCCCTAGATCCAAAGATGGATCTTTGGAAGATGCATGCACTCAAAGACTTGGCCTCTATTGGATGACTTATAACTATAGCTGTGAACTATAGCTAGGTGTCACGCTTGTGTGTGGGGAGAGACCAAGACGCAGCGCAGGGATAGTAGTTCGACATTCTTTTATTTTTCTATGTAATCCTTACTATGAATTACTATGTATAATCAAACAAAAATGCGAACTACTTAAAACAAAACAAACACACTATACAAACGTCACGTTCAACAAAACCAACACGAATGAACGGACGTAAAGAATAGCACACTTACTTTCACCGTGACTGCGAAATACATCGACATGTAACGATAACAACCCACACCCGCGTGAGGGACAGACTCAACATATATTGGATCCCTAATTAGAGACAACGGATAGCAGCTGCCTCTAATTAGAGATCCACCCAAACCCACAAAGAAACAGAAAAGAACGACACTGTCAGACTCTGACCATAGCTACATAGAGATGCCTATTGCTTCTCTATGGCCAGAGCCTGACAGTACCCCCCCCCAAGGTGCGGACTCCCGGACGCCTAAAAAAAACCCACACACAAAACACGGGGGGGTTAATGGGAGGGAAAACTAGTCCATCGGGGGCGGCTCCGGCTCCGGCGATGTGGACAGTTTTGTCCCGTGCCCCTTCCTTATCACCGGTCCCGGGCTGTGGACCGGTGGGGCAAAAGGCTCTGGCCATGGAGCGGGGAAAACAACCGGGCCCGGACTGGGCACCGGTGGGGCAAACGGCTCCGGCCATGGAGCGGGGAAATAAACCGGGCCCGGACTGGGCACCGGTGGGGTAAACGGCTCCGGCCATGGAGCGGGGAAAACAACCGGGCCCGGACTGGGCACCGGTGGGGCAAACGGCTCCGGCCATGGAGCGGGGAAAACAACCGGGATGGCTGACCCTCGCTGGAGGCTCAGGGTGGCTGACCCTCGCTGGAGGCTCAGGGTGGCTGACCCTCGCTGGAGGCTCAGGGTGGCTGACCCTCGCTGGAGGCTCAGGGTGGCTGACCCTCGCTGGAGGCTCAGGGTGGCTGACCCTCGCTGGAGGCTCAGGGTGGCTGACCCTCGCTGGAGGCTCAGGGTGGCTGACCCTCGCTGGAGGCTCAGGGTGGCTGACCCTCGCTGGAGGCTCAGGGTGGCTGACCCTCGCTGGAGGCTCAGGGTTGCTGACCCTCGCTGGAGGCTCAGGGTTGCTGACCCTCGCTGGAGGCTCAGGGTTGCTGGCCTTCGCTAGAGGCTCAGGGTTGCTGGCCTTCGCTGGAGGCTCAGGGTTGCTGGCCTTCGCTGGAGGCTCAGGGTTGCTGGCCTTCTCTGGAGGCTCAGGGTTGCTGGCCTTCTCTGGAGGCTCAGGGTTGCTGGCCTTCTCTGGAGGCTCAGGGTTGCTGGCCTTCGCAGGGGGCTCAGGGTTGCTGACCTTCGCAGGAGGTTCAGGGGCGCTGACCTTCGCAGGAGGTTCAGGGGCGCTGACCTTCGCAGGAGGTTCAGGGGCGCTGACCTTCGCAGGAGGTTCAGGGGCGCTGACCTTCGCAGGAGGTTCAGGGGCGCTGACCTTCGCAGGAGGTTCAGAGGCGCTGACCTTCGCAGGAGGTTTAGAGGCGCTGACCTTCGCAGGAGGTTTAGAGGCGCTGACCTTCGCAGGAGGTTTAGAGGCGCTGACCTTCGCAGGAGGTTTAGAGGCGCTGACCTTCGCAGGAGGTTTAGAGGCGCTGACCTTCGCTGGAGGTTTAGAGGCGCTGACCTTCGCTGGAGGTTTAGAGGCGCTGACCTTCGCTGGAGGTTTAGAGGCGCTGACCTTCGCTGGAGGTTTAGAGGCGCTGACCTTCGCTGGAGGTTTAGAGGCGCTGACCTTCGCTGGAGGTTTAGAGGCGCTGACCTTCGCTGGAGGTTTAGAGGCGCTGACCTTCGCTGGAGGTTTAGAGGCGCTGACCTTCGCTGGAGGTTTAGGGGCGCTGACCTTCGCAGGAGGTTTAGGGGCGCTGACCTTCGCAGGAGGTTTAGGGGCGCTGACCTTCGCAGGAGGTTTAGGGCCGCTGACCTTCGCAGGAGGTTCAGGGCCGCTGACCCTCGCAGGAGGTTCAGGGCCGCTGACCCTCGCAGGAGGTTCAGGGCCGCTGACCCTCGCAGGAGGTTCAGGGGCGCTGACCCTCGCAGGAGGTTCAGGGGCGCTGACCCTCGCAGGAGGTTCAGGGGCGCTGACCCTCGCAGGAGGTTCAGGGGCGCTGACCCTCGCAGGAGGTTCAGGGGCGCTGACCCTCGCTGGAGGTTCAGGGGCGCTGACCCTCGCTGGAGGTTCAGGGCTGGGGAGGCGCACAGGATGTCGGGTGCGTGGAGCTGGCACAGGAAGCACCTGGTTAGGCGCACGTACTGGAGCTCGGGTGCTGGGAGTAGAGCAGAGGTCCGGACCCGGACTGGACATCGGAGAAGCGGATTGCTCTGGCATGGAGGTGGAGTAGACGATCGGACCCAGACTGGGCACCGGAGGAGCGAATTGCTCTGGCAGGGAGGTGGAGTAGACAACCGGACCCGGACTGGACACCGGTGAAGCGGGCTGCTCCGGCCTGGGAGTGGAGTAGACGACCGGATCCGGGCTGGACCACTCCGCCATCTCCCTCTCGACCTCCCTTTCTATCTCCACCAATTCTTCCAACGCACCTCCATAATACTCCTCCAGGTATTCCTCCTGCTCCTTGCTCTGAGCGCCCCATTGGTACCTCGGTCTCCCTATGGTCCACATGGGGAGTGGTGTTGGCTCCTCCTCCCTATAGCCAGACCACCCCCATAGCCTCCCCCCAAGATTACATTGGGGTTGTTTGCGGGAGTTGCCTCTTCTTGCGCGTCGCGCATAACGCGGCGGCACCTCCTCTCTCTCCCTCTCTCCCCAGTTACGCTGCTTGGTCTCGCAGTGGTGGGTTGTTCTGTCACGCTTGTGTGTGGGGAGAGACCAAGACGCAGCGCAGGGATAGTAGTTCGACATTCTTTTATTTTTCTATGTAATCCTTACTATGAATTACTATGTATAATCAAACAAAAATGCGAACTACTTAAAACAAAACAAACACGAATGAACGGACGTAAAGAATAGCACACTTACTTTCACCGTGACTGCGAAATACATCGACATGTAACGATAACAACCCACACCCGCGTGAGGGACAGACTCAACATATATTGGATCCCTAATTAGAGACAACGGATAGCAGCTGCCTCTAATTAGAGATCCACCCAAACCCACAAAGAAACAGAAAAGAACGACACTGTCAGACTCTGACCATAGCTACATAGAGATGCCTATTGCTTCTCTATGGCCAGAGCCTGACACTAGGCTACTCATGATGATGTATTGCTTGTTTGTTTTTTGCCTTTGAAGTGCTTTGAGATTGCTATGGAAAAAAATTATAGAAATGTATTATTATTACTATCCCAGAGTCTTACTGTGGATTGATTCCAGGGGCCCCCAACCTCGCGGGTAAAACTTTTGGTGGTCCCCCTCTTGATGGTAAAGATTTATTTTGTACATTTCCTGTAATTCTCTCCATTTTGCCATGAGGCATAGAGAAAATGTTGTGGTTTTAAAGCAAATTGGGGGGGTTGGGACCCCGCTACCTAAGCGACCCCTTATATCACTTATGCCCAGGGCTGGCCCTGAAAGATTCTAAATGTCATTGTCCTCCAACATTTCCATTCTGTTGCTATGGTAATGTGCAGATTCCATACCATAACAGAGAAGAATAATAATTTATTTAATTTGTAAAGCGCTTTTCTCAAACCCAAGGCATGAAAAGCATCAGAGAGGAGTGGCCGGAGGAGTGGGTTTGTATGCAACTGGACTATGATTAAGTCTTCATCTCCATCTGTTTGTATTCTTCTGGAGGTTTTTAAACCTATTAATCAGATCAGGGGTAACCAACTCTCTTCTTGCAAATAATCTACACTTAGTTGATGTTTAGACGAGGTCCTGCTCTTGTCAACATGGGGCCTTAGCAGGGTGATGGGAAAGTCTTGGTTGTTGACTGCTCTCTGAATGGGAGTACAGGGTCAAATGAAGTGCTTCTCTAACCAAGGCTTTAACTTCTACATTCACTTGAATGTAGCCCAGAGGTGACCCCTTAACTGGGCACTACACATGTATATATTGAGGGGTTGTTTGACTGTTAATACCAACGTTTTGGAGGAATTATTCTTTATTTGTGAATTTATGCAACATACTGTACATAATGTGTGGTCAGGTGTTTAAAGCAGGGTTGGAACAAAAGCCTGCACACCGTCGAAAGGAATGTTGGCTATCCCTGTCCTAGATGTTTAGGGACTATGGAAACACTTTTTCCAGTTCTCTATTGCACAGAATGAATGTTGTGCAATGCATCATGCCTGCATTAATGTAAAACATTCCCAGACAAATGTATTAAATGATTCACCAGGGCAGGAGCAAACCCGGCGCAGGATCCCGAGGTGGGTCAGAGCGCCGTCTCAAGATGTCCATATTCAGAGAGATGTGGGATAAACTGGGGACCCCGTCGACGGCCCTCCGCTCCCCAGGCGACTGGAACCCCAAACTCCCTCCCGCCAGGCTCGACGCCTCCCTTTCTTCCCTCTACTACCTTGACTTCAACTCTCGTGAAACCGAGCTGGGGCCCGATTACGCCCCCCCGGCCATCACCCTGGGCGGCCACAGCCTCATCTTCCAGGAAGGCCAGTGGGTGTTGCAGCAGGGGCCCCAAGGGGCCAAGGGCCGGAGTCCAAAGGCAGGGGACCTAACCCGCATCCACCGCCTGAAGAATAAGAACCAGGAGTTACAAGAGGAGAATAATGCCCTGAAGCTCCGGGTAGAACTGCTGATGGACATGCTGGCAGAGACCACAGCCCAGCTACAGGGCTCTGATCCTGGGGAGGGAGGCAGCCAGGACAGCTAGCAGTACCACAAACACGCCAGTTGAAAAGGGGCAAGCTTCCAGATTGGGTTTAGTAAAAGAAAGTCCTAAAAAATTATGAAGATAACAATGAGATAAACAGAGGTTGACTGTCGTCATCTGTTTCGTTGGACTTGGTGTTTTTTTAATGATAAGTATTTGACTGGCTATTCTAGCCTGTGCTAGAGCAAGTGTGTTGGCGTTAAGGCAGCTTTATATCACTTCTGATGCATAGTTGTATGCCGAGTGCTGTCGGGGGGTGTGGTGGAGTGATGGGAAATGAGGCGGGAGAACTGTTTTTCGCTTTCAGTTGGTTGACAGATCTGTAGGCAGGATGTGCTAGGTAAAACACAAATCCCTCCACCTTTTCAGTTGGACAGTGCAACGAAAATGTAGTGCATCCCATTTTCACTTTTGCATTGCTCCAATGCATGGCTGTCATTGAACACCATTGGTTTGACTGAGTTTTGGATGTGTAATTTCAATCGGTTTGGAAGCACTCTTAGTCTACTGTTGTGTACTTCAGTTTTCCAGGAACAGTATGGTGTACAGATGCTGTGGTGGTTACACCATAACTAATGTCACATTAGCTATTTTTTCCCCTTAGAACTGTGGGTAAATTGTCTTTGCCAATGGACTTCTTGTCTGAAATGAAGCTTTTCCACACCAAGTGTTTCACAGCTGAGACAAACATTCTAAACCTCATGATCTAAATATTGTATTCATGTTTAGAGGCAGAATAAATTTCTCGTTAATTTCTCATACTGTATACACTAACCCTATTGATACCCTGTTTATAGTTTAGCAAAATTCTAAAGGGCAGCTTTCAATGATCAACAGTTTATTTTTTATATACACTTCATATACTAACTGTCGTCATAACCATTGCATTTAGGTCTTCACGAGTCCACACGAATACCCGATTTTCATTGGGTCTCGGGTCTATGTAACTACAGCTGATAGACCCGAGTGGACCCGACCAAGGCTCTGCATAGCCTATAGCATATTTATTTTACGCTAATAATGTGAATTTATTGAATTATAGAAGTCCTAGCCAACATATAAAGACATTTGTTAACCAGAAGAGCAACTTCCCTGATAAACATAATATTTGGTCACTCGGGTCCAATCGAGACTGGTCTGTTACCCTTTTTAAACTGATTGCCATCAGGTATGTTCAGGTCCGGGCTCAACTTTTTTGGACCGTATGAACTACATTGCATCCTCAAAACTACATTTTCCCCCCTCAAACAACTGGGATACATCTGCAGAAAGATGAAATCAGAGAGAGGAAAAAGAGCGGAAACATTTGTATCTTGTGCCAGCACGGAGAAAATCTGTGGTGCTTTCTTCTCCTCTGAAGTCCTGTGAGCTGTTCGCAGTAAACTCTGGATGAGCTATCGGGTCCTGATATGCCCTCCACAGCTCTCAGAGAAGGAATTGCTAATAAAATCCAGATAGAACTCGAGGTTGACTGACAACAAAGACCTAATCACTTCTGGTGGAGACTTGGACATTTATCTTTAGTCATTGTTTATACAAATATATATTGTCACCATCAATTACACTGCAGCTTCATGCTAATTTTATTGGTTATAAACGTTTGCTTTCAGTTGTAAGATAACATAGAACCCATTCTCTCATCCCTTAGTGGAATGTAAGTACTCCATTGAGACAATTTGTAGGCATGTGAAGAATCTCTGAACTGTCTTCTATTTAGCTAATGTTATTGAATCAACCCGATGCTAAAGAAATAGGCTGTCTGTGGAATGCTCAAACATGAATTTAAATCAACGATTCACTCTGAACAAGGGAGAGGACATGCGGGAGGAAGCCATTTTGAAATAATGGGACATGCCATGTGCCAGTGCCACACGCTTCATGAAGTGTCAGTGCATCGTAAATTAAGAGATAAACAGTTAAATTTAACAGATTGTAACTTGGATAACGCAAGGAAGTTTAGGCTGTGTGTTACTGTCGTTATATATATGTGTGTGTGTGTGTGTGTGTGTGTGTGTGAGTGGAAGTAGCAGTGCTCGAGGGGTTAATTGTAGCTTCCTGTCATTGTGAATCCTTATGTAGCCTTCTCAGGCCTAATGACCTTATCTCCACTCACCAGACACTCCCACCAAGATAAAACCACTATAACAACTTTCCCTGCTCTCTGTAGACCCCTACGTCACTCTACACATGCAGTCACAGCCTATGAATGAATTGCAACAACGATACTTGTTGTAGAAATGACCTTATGTATGCTGCACATATACAGTATGACCCGAAGAGTTGTGATGTGCTCTTTCTCAATTGTCTTCCCTTGCTCACACCCTTCCCTTGATTCATTGCTTCCTTTTCAAAACACATTGGTAGAGAAATTCTGAAGGTTTCTGGTTTCCAGAGCTTTCTCACTTGTATGTTAGTCAGAAGTTCGGTCTCCATCTCCATACTGCGTGATAGGCTAATGGTGTATCCAGCTCAGGGGAAGTCGGCCATTCTCTGTAAGGGGAAACCATCAGCGCTAGAAGCCAACTGGGTCAGAGACTAGTGTTTACTGTTTCTATAGCCTGGTTGCTGTCTAAATCACCACAGTGGAAGCCAGAGGGGAAGTGTTGACCCCCAGGTGAAAAGACAATAGGAAGATTGTTTACTCTCAATGGCCCAAGTCTTAAATTGAGACTTTGCGCACGCAACTCAGACTGTCGTCCAAGTTCCCCATTGACATCAATGTATGACTTACCCAAGTCTCCCTTGACATTACTGTATGACTTGCATAAGTCTCTCATGGACAGCAAAACATGATTTTTGCGACACTTCCACTTAAGCATGCGTGTCTCAATATAGAATTAGGCCCTATGACATGGTTCCACAAAGGACGGAGGTGGATAATCTATATTTAGATCCAATCCTAATCAGCGTCTTCGAAAGGAACGCAGACAATTTGAAGACTACAATGGGACCCTTATGTGGCAGTGTGTGTTGTAGCCTTTCCTTGTTAGCATGAGTCTTTCATAAGCTTTCATGTTTCTGTATCTTGCCATTAGATTAGGCCAACAAGACCTTTAGTGTGAAAGGTTTTTTTATGACTGGGGGAAACGAAGGTCAATAAAGTCAAGCACAACCTTTTTTTATTCCCCTTCCTATAACATCTTCAGTTGTGTTATAACATGATGTTATAACGTGTTCTATTATATCAGATTGATTCCATCCTCTGTCATCACATAAATAAGAACATTTCCGTTTAAGTCAAACGCCACAGTCAGCAAGGAAAACAAACCATAACAAAGGTGAATGAAGCTACACAAGTTTTGCTGATGTTCCCAAGGGCTGCGATTGGGTGATTTTGTTCAGGCTGGTGTTTACAATATCACAGGCGGTGTGGGGAACTGTTTCGTTTGGCACAGCCTTATCACTCACAGGATGTCAACGTGCAGCTTGTTCAGCGTGTTGTCAGCACTGTTTCATGCTGTTGGAAGGCCTGGGTAGTGCAGTTACTAGTGCTAAACGCTAAAGGGGTAACAGCTGTCGGTTTTTAGCATTTTGTTAGCATTTAGCATGCTGGGCCTAGGGCAGGTTAATGGATAAGCGTTGGTGTTGGCTCCCTTGATATGTACAAGACATATCATTCCAATTTTAGTGAAATTTAGTGGCCTTTATTCTTAATAAGTGCTGTAGTGTCGAACCCCATTGTTTGGACAGAGAGGAAACGAAAAAGAGAGAGGGTCCACTCCCGTCAATCTGTCCACACTAAAATACAGTGATAAGCAGACCAAGTGGGGAGTTTGTGTGGAGGTCTATGAGAGGGTGTCAGATTTGGTAAACAAAACATTTGATTGCTAAGTGAGGCTTATTTGATAGAATATACGTTTTGTAAGGTTTAGGTTGTTATGAATGTACTGATATAAGTGGACATACGTGGCATTTTGTCAACGTTGAGAAAAAATATTTTATATAGGAGTTGTCTGTTCACATGCGTATATGCCCTCTCAATTGGCTAGAATGTTCCCACCAGATCTTGCCTCCTCCTGCCTACCTTCCATCTTTGAGGATATGTATTTCCATTGTTAGAGCGGTCACTCGACTATCTTGTTAATATAAGATCGAAAATTCTCTGTGCTACACTCAACAAGACCTAAGTAATAAAGCCAGCTAGAACAGTAGTTATGGTCTGACTTGGCATTATTTTTAATAGCTACTCCTATTTAATTTTCAAATGATCAGAACGCACAAACAACCACACACTCACTCTTGTTGTATAAAATGACTGCTTAGTTGCCCATCTAAAGCAAACCTTTGGACACCCCTGCCATCTTGTTAGTACACTGGCACAACGTTCTCTCCCCTCGCCCCTCTCTCTCTCTCTCTCCTGTCTACACTTGACATTGGGGTTTCAACACCACCATCCCGGCTGCAGGAAGTCACGTTTCTGGCACTGACCACCAGATGGGATTTAGCTGCTTCCTGGGGCAGGAAGCTAGGAGGCAGTGAGGAGAGAAGGGGCAGAAAGGTTGAACAGGGGAGGACGGAGGGGTAGAGTAGGGCTCAAGGGAGTAGAGCTATGTCAACGAAAAGTTCTAACAAAGTCAGTGGGACAATGGTCGGAGGGTTAGTTGGTTCAGACCACTGAGTGTTTGGGTGTAAACGGGCCTGTGTCATCGCCTGTGTTGTTGTGTATAGGCTAGCTCTCCAATAGGCTTAAAGCTCAGGGTGGAAGTATCCCTAAGAAAGATACTAAGGTAGCTTGGGGATTGGTCAACCGAGGGTTGGGTGGGCAAGGTATTGATGTTTTTTTTCAAGGCAGAATGTGTTAGGGATAGTGGTAAAGATAGATACTTTGTTGATCCCTGTGAGGAAATTACTTTATCAAGCAGCTACGAAAAACACAGGGCAGGTGCAAAATGCCAGAACGAAATACACAAAAGACAGATACATGATACAAAAAGTATAAAAATACACGAAGTCTAGAGTGCAAAAAGCTATAGAAATGCATTGCATAGTATGAGTGAATGACTGAATATGTACACTATACATTGTTATAGTGTTAGGTGAAAAAATGATACAATTATTGCACGTTGATAAAAATAAAAAAGTCGATGGCAGAGAAAGATACTTAAATAGCTAAATGTGTGTATGATATAAGTGAGGGTAATAGTTTACTTAATATACAGTCTGGTTAAATGTACAGGTAAATTAATATTTGCATGAAAAAACAGGCTGTTGTGTAATTTGTAAAATGGAAAAAGTGTACTGCTACTACCTTCCAGATTGAGTGTGTTGTACAGTTGTGTGCATTTGTTGGCAAGTATACAGACTTAGTTATAAGCCATCAGAAAGATGTACAGTGCCTTCAGAAAGTATTCACACCCCTTTACTTTTTCCCATTTTCTTGTTTTACAAATTGGGATTTAAATGTATTTAATTGTCATTTTTTGTCAACGATCTACACTAAATACTCTAATGTAAAAGTGAAGAAAAATTCTAGCAATTGTGAAATAAATTACTAATATCTTCATTAGATAAGGATTCAACCTCCTGAGTCGATACATGTTAGAATCACCTTTGGCAGTGATTACAGCTGTGAGTCTTTCTGGGTCTGTCTCTAAGAGCTTTGCACACATGGATTGTGCAGTACTTGCCCATTTATTCTTTTCAATGTTTTTCAATCTCTGTCAAATTGGTTGTTGATTATTGCTAGGTAACCATTTTCAGGTCTTGCCATAGATTTTCAAGCAGATTTAAGTCAAAACTGTAACTCGGCCACTCAGGAACATTTACTGTCTTCTTGGTAAACAACTCTAGTGTATATTTGGCCTTGTGTTTTAGGTTATTGTCCTGCTGAAAGGTGAATTCATCACCTGGTGTTTGGTGGAAAACCAGGTTTTCCTCTAGGGTTTTGCCTGTGCTTAGTTCCATTTAGTTTATTTTTTATCCTGAAATTCCCTAGTCCTTATTTTACAAGCACAACCATAACATGATGCAGCCACCACTATGCATTGGAGAGTGGCACTCAGTAATGTATTGGATTTCCCCCGAACATAACACTTAATATTCAGGACAAAAAGTGAATTTCATTGGAAAACCTCCCTGGTCTTTGTGGTTGATTCTGTGTTTGAAAGTCACTGCTCGAGGGACCTTACAGATTATTTTATGTGTGGGGTACAGAGATGAGGTAGTCATTCAAAAATCATGTTAAATACTATTATTGCACAGTGTGAGTCCATGCAACTTCTGTTTACTCCTGTACGTATGTAGGCTTGCTATAAAAGGGGTTGAATACTTATTGACTCAAGACATTCCACATTATGGGGTATTGTGTGTAGGCTAATGAAAAAATACATCTCAATTTAAACCATTCAGGCTGTAACACAATAAAATAATACAACACAATGTGGAAAAAGTCAAGGGGTGTGAATACTTTCTGACTGCACTGAAGAGCAAATTAGTGGCATGACCTTTTCCACACAAGCATCCTCCCTGTGGAGTGGTGGTGACTGGCTGAGGGTGGGGGAGTGCGTGGTCGTCACCCTGTGTGACTCACCTAGTGTAAAGGCAGGAACCACTCCACCTTTGGAGGTCAGAGAGGTGTAACACATGGTCTGGCCTGGGTAGTGTGTGTTCACACAAAGCTGTAGGAAATATATCAAATCAAATCAAATTGTATTGGTCTCATACACGTGGTTAGCAGATGTTATTGCGGGAGTAGCGAAATTCTTGTGCTTCTAGCTCTGACAGCGCAGTATATCTAACAAGTAATATCTAACAGTTTCACCACATATACCCAAATACACATACATCTAAGTAAGGAATGGATTAGGAGTATATAGATAATTACACAAAACAATTCCTGAGCTAATAACATGAAATAGTACATAAACAAACACAATACTGCAGAGTTTCCTAAGAGTTAGTCGCGATGCTGCCATCTTGTTGGTGCTACTGGATCGTATCCCTATTTACCTAAATTGCTGGCTTTCTTGATTTCCCCCCAATCTGCTATCTTTTGAAGCTCCTTACCTTTCACTTTGCTGGCATGGAATCGCCCTGTGCATGGGCACACGCGGTGTGGGTGTGTGTAATCACTATGATCTGGTATAGCAGCTACTAGACTAGACAGAGGCAGTGAAATTGCCCTTGGCTTTGCTCTCTTATTTACTAGCTTCCAACATGTAAAATAGCTGGTTTCTCCCTGGAACCACAATGCACTGCGGCTTCGTCGACTCACTTTCCTGTTTTTCCAAGTATCACCAGTTTTCACTTCACAAGGATGTTTAGATACCCAAACCCCGGTCAGCAACTGTGTGTCTGTTTGTGTGTGTGTGTGGTTCTCTGTTTGGGGGGGGGGGTCTCCAAAGTGAGAGGTGTGGGACAGAGAGGGATGTATACTGTATGTTTGAGTTTAGAGAAAGGCAGAAGAAATTCTCCGCAGTCACACATACAAGAAATGTGGCAACCAGACTACTACCAGCACAAAGGAAGTCTCCCCCACATGAAAACTATTGTCAGATGCCAGCCTACATACGCAGACCAACTTGGCGGGGGGAGGACAGGGAGATAAGTGAGCCCATCAGATCCTCTCTGATCTGTCATCTCTATTGCATGCTCTGTGGAACAGGAGAACGCAACAAAAGCCAGAGCCAAATGTAACTGTCTTCCTATGGCCTTACTATACACTCCCTGAGGCTGTCTGTGTTTTTCTTTTTCTGTAAATGTTTTCTTTCCTTACCTCTTATGTATTTGTATGTAGTGACTATGGAGCAGGAGTCTCCAACCTTTTCTAGCATGAGAGCTACTTTCATATTATGAAACATGTCACGAGCTACTTCATTAATTTGTTCCTAGCTTTCAAATAGGCACTCTTGGTATTTTCCTGATATACAGTGGGGAGAACAAGTATTTGATACACTGCCGATTTTGCAGGTTTTCCCACTTACAAAGCATGTAGAGGTCTGTAATTTTTATCATAGGTACACTTCAACTGTGAGAGACGGAATCTAAAACAAAAATCCAGAAAATCACATAAGATTTTTAAATAATTAATTTGCATTTTATTGCATGACATAAGTATTTGATCACCTACCAACCAGTATGAATTCCGTCTCTCACAGACCTGTTAGTTTTTCTTTAAGAAGCCCTCCTGTTCTCCACTCATTACCTGTATTAACTGCACCTGTTTGAACTTGTTACCTGTATAAAAGACACCTTTCCACACACTCAATCAGACTCCAACCTCTCCACAATGGCCAAGACCAGAGAGCTGTGTAAGGACATCAGGGATAAAATTGTAGACCTGCACAAGGCTGGGATGGGCTACAGGACAATAGGCAAGCAGCTTGGTGAGAAGGCAACAACTGTTGGCGCAATTATTAGAAAATGGAAGAAGTTCAAGATGACGGTCAATCTCCCTCGGTCTGGGGCACCATGCAAGATCTCACCTCGTGGGGCATCAATGATCATGAGGAAGGTGAGGGATCAGCCCAGAACTACACGGCAGGACCTGGTCAATGACCTGAAGAGAGCTGGGACCACAGTCTCAAAGAAACACACAGCCAGGGCAACTAAGGAGTGGCTCCGTAAGAAGCATCTCAAGGTCCTGGAGTGGCCTAGAAAGTCTCCAGACCTGAACCCAATAGAAAATCTTTGGAGGGAGCTGAAAGTCCGTATTTCCCAGCGACAGCCCCGAAACCTGAAGGATCTGGAGAAGGTCTGTATGGAGGAGTGGGCCAAAATCCCTGCTGCAGTGTGTGCAAACCTGGTCAAGAACTACAGGAAACGTATGATCTCTGTAATTGCAAACAAAGGTTTCTGTACCAAATATTAAGTTCTGCTTTTCTGATGTATCAAATACTTATGTCATGCAATAAAATGCAAATAAATTTCTTAAAAATCATACAATGTGATTTTCCGTATTTTTGTTTTAGATTCCGTCTCTCACAGTTGAAGAGTACCTATGATATAAAATTACAGACTTCTACATGCTTTGTAAGTGGGAAAACCTGCAAAATCGGCAGTGTATCAAATACTTGTTCTCCCCACTGTACTTGGTTTTATTTTTTCCTGCTTTTTTATTTTTTCAGTTTTTCCACTCTCAAAATTATAAGTATTCATATAGAAACAATGACATTGGATGTTCTGAGCCCATGTCAATGCTTAAAGTAACAGCCCAGTGCTTCCAGATTTCTATGAAATCTGACCTATAATTACTTACAATATGAGTGAAATAGTTTTTCTTCCAAAGATGTTTAAGTATGTTAAAAAGCAGCTTATCTGTGTTGGAATGGTGTGGGTGTACTCCAACAACATAATGATGTGGGCGTATACCGGTCATAAAAAATATTAATGCAAGTAGGCAGCTGATTGGCCAGCTCATCCTCCTCAGGGATATGACATCGTCTTCTATGAGGAAATAGCAAGCATTTTGAGGTGGGTTTTTTTATAGTATCTTTTCTCCAATCATGCTTTGGCCACATACGTGTATAGGACGAGTCAACAACATTATTTGGGTATGAGTTAACAGAATATTATTTTTAAGTGAAATTTTCAGTGGGCAGTTACTTAAAATCACATCAGATTTGGGGCTGAATTTTGATTTTTGCATTTTGCGATGGTCTACAACGTTTTTGCTGCTGTATATGTTATCACATAGTTTGAAGACCGATATCTTTAACACTAACTGGCTACACAAAGTGAATGATAGACAAATGCGCACACCACACATATACTGTACATGGGCAATATTGCTGGAAATTATTTGTTTGAGGTGGAATGCGTGAAAAAATACATGCACTTTCAGAATTGTTTGCTGAGCTACTCAGAGGTGCGCTGTGAGCTTCTGGTAGCTTGCGATCGACCTCTTGGAGACCCCTGGACTAGCGACAGATGAATTATCTGAGTGACAAAAAGGCGATTGAGCATTATTCTAAAGACGTGTATCAGTAGCTTCTCTGGAATGTGTTTGTAATGCACAGTAAAGCTTAGGATCAGACTACATAACCTAAGGGCTGTGTTTCCCAAATGGTCACCGGTGGTCACTCGGCTGTGTGTGTTTGTGTAAGAGGCTTTCCTTTGCTTCTCCTGTTCCACTCCAGTGTTGATGATGACAAGTGGAATGCACACAGACACTAAACAGTTAAGGTAGACACTACTTTTCTCTCTGCTTGATGTTCTCCACTCTGACTTCTCAATTGCTCCTAAGAGTCGTCCAGCTTGGAGTTCACTTCTAGGTTCTCTTGACTGCTTGACTTCACAGGAAGCCTGTAAAACTTCCAAAGTCTTATGTTTTGACTGTTTCTTACTGTTTAAATAAAAAAATAGCACTGAAGATTTGTGCTAATCATTACCACACGGAGTTAACACCCACCTTCACAGATGTTATGTTAATTAGGACAGGGAGTAGTGGTGTGTGTGTGGTTGCGTGTGTGCCCGTATGTGGGTGTATACTCTGATAGAGAGAGAGAGAACTGTTAAGGACTCCGCTCAGCTCTCCAAATGGGGATAATTGGTTGTAGGAGAGCAGCTTTATATGTGAAACGGATCCCCTGTTTGTTTAGGAGATAGAGCCTAACCTTTGCTCTCTCTGGCCACACAGAGACGGTTACTCTGAGGGGAGTCAGCCGCCCCTTTGGGCTTTTTACGAGGTATTGTGGCCCTTAACTGTGTGTAAGAAAACATACAGTGGAGTAAGGTGACTGATATCTTTAGCATCATCTTTCCCAGAGTTATCACCCTGTCTGGTGTCAGCACACTGTGAAAAGCTTTTATTGGCCCGTGCAGTAATGGGTTTGTTGATGTCCGAGCTGAAGGGGAAGTGATATGCTTGAAACTTCCCATGCTTTTCTTTCTGGTGTAGCTTATAGGCATACGGTCCTTCATTTTAGGTCCTCAAATAGTAGATGAAAAATAAGCATTATATTAAAGCAAACAGGAGAATTATGTAGATGTAAACATTGGTTGATCAGGTTGATTGGTCAGGTGTTGTATGTTGTGTTAACTGTACAGAGTAAAACTAACTTTGTCTTTCTAGACTCAGGCTATTGGATCATTTCCCGTCACACATTAAACTTTTATATTTATACATGCAGAGCTAAGATTATACCATTTCACACTCTTTCTTAATTTTCCTATTGTGGAGATCTTTTACATATAATTATCAAGATGTATAATGGTCTGATGTTGTTTATCAGGATTGTTTGCCCTGTTTCATATTATCTGGATCTGCAGTTTTGTGTAATTGTTGCGAGCTCTTCGGTATGGATAGATACTACCTTTTACAGCAGCACAAATTGTATGTTCTTGACTGTGCTTTGTGTGAAAAATTTTTATAAAAACACCAACAACTGCAGCTTACTGCTGAGAAAACCAACAAAAACCATATCATACTGCCATGAAAAAAGACAAATAGTCCAGAAAGGGGCATTTTACCAGCTTAAAGACGTCTGCGGCTAACAAGTTTGAAGTTGCCACACATTTATCAGCAAGAGCTATCTAGTGTTTGGGATTTCTGTCGCGAGCCCAGACCGTACGTCATGGAGCTCTGAGTCGAGAGCAGGCCTGGTTACAGCTCAAAGTCCCATGGGGGCCACGCTTCAAGCCCACTCTGATTTCTACTGAGTTAAAGATCCACAATGTAAGGTTCTGATGTTTTTTTTAAAAAAGATTGCAGGAAAAAAGCAATAAGGCAAAAGGAGTGAAGGACTGGGAGCAGAGGCAGAGGGAAGATCACATTTCTTTAAAAAACTCCTGCTTGATTTCCTGAGGGCCCACTGTTCTGTTTTGGGGTGTGGAGTCCAGATTTGCATATGCTCCACCCCCTGTTCTGATTGGCTGGGTCCTATCCTGCTTGTGTCATTACAGATACAAACTTCCTCAGTGCTCTCCTTACTTTGTAGCTACAGGCTGATGAACCGGGAGGCTGTGAGCCAGCAACTGTGTGAGTGATTAATGCAGTAAGCTGTGAGAGTGTGTGTATGTGTAAGAGAGGGAGGCAAGAGTTCTAGTTATAGGGTTATGTAATTTAATTCTCTGACTAAACTTAAGGGTTGTGAGGTTGTTGGTATAAAAAGGATGTAGGGTTGTCTTTAATTAATTTAGTATTTGATTCAAATCTGTTTTATTAGGAAAAAGTTTAGATTGTTTCATTGATAGATTGTTGGTATATTTTGTGTTGATACTCAGAGCTTGGTAAGGGTGTAAGATTATGGGTAGATGAGCTGTTTGATTCATGGCTTATATTGATAAACAATGTATTCTATTTTTTGTTGATTTATAACTAAAATATTGGACTTTTTTACTGTATCAGGCTATTTTAAAAGGATATATTTTCTATCAATAGTTTACTTTTTTCATCAGTCATCAGAATTTAAATTGAAGAAGTAAGGGGAAAAAATTTCACTACCTTATCTCAGTAGTTTATAGTGGGTGTTAGACATGTCCTTTTAAATGCTGGACAGGACAGTAATATCTCACACAGTCATGCTGCTGGCTCTACTGCTGGTTCTGTGCCTTATTTCTGGGGCCCAGGCTTCAGACCCGGCCCCATTAACTGTCATGTACCGAGTTTGGGAGGAGCAGCCTGTGGGCACCAGGGTTGGGCGTCTGGTCGATGACCTGCGTCAGAGAGGCGAGACAGGGGTTCTGGAGGATTTCCAGGTCGTGGAGCATGGTCAAGCCCTGCCTTTCTCCATTGGAGCAAGAGACGGAACTGTCTCCACCCTGGGCCAGCTGGACCGGGAGGAGCTGTGTCGAGGCTCGGACCTGTGCGAGCTGGCCTTCAGCGTCCTCTACAGGAAAGGTGGTGCTATCCACTTCCTGAGGGTGCGGGTGGAGGTGATGGACCTGAATGACCACAGCCCCACCTTCCCCAGCAGCCAGCAGGAGGTGGAAATCTCTGAGACGGCCACATTGAGGATGCGGATCCCCCTGGACCGAGCGGTGGACCCGGACGCCGGCCCCAATGGCTTGCAGACTTACTCACTGTCCGTCAACCAGCACTTTGCCCTGGATGTAAGGAGCGCTGCGGATGGGCCAAAGCAGGCAGAGCTGGTGGTGATCAAGGAGCTGGACAGGGAGGTCCAGTCCTCCTTTGAGCTGACTCTGGTAGCCTGGGACAAGGGGAACCCTCCCAGGTCGGGCAGTACTCTGGTCCGGGTCAACGTCTTGGACTCTAACGATAACAGCCCCATGTTTGAGGATAGCACCCCCACCATTGAACTAACCGAGGATACAGCCCGTGGGACTATCGTCATCAACCTCAAGGCCACGGACCCTGACCAAGGGGCCAACGGGGAGGTTGAGTACTCTTTAAGCAAGCATGCTCCACCTGAGGTGCAGAAGCTTTTCAGTGTCCACCCGCAGAGTGGGGCAGTGACTTTAAAAGGCCCACTGGACTATGAAGCCAAACACTCTTATGAGGTGGACATCCAGGCTCGCGATCTTGGGCCCAACGCCATCCCCTCTCACTGTAAACTACACGTCAAGCTGAGGGATGTCAATGATAATGCACCAAGGATCCACGTCACTTGGACGCCTCCTGATTCCCCAGAGGCAACTGTTTTAGAGGGTACACCGGAGGACACGTTCCTTGCACTGGTGATGGTCTCTGATGCAGATTCCGGGGACAACGGGAATGTGCACGTCCACATCCAGCACGGATCAGGCCACTTCCGCCTCAAGAAAATTCATGGCGACAACTACATGATCGTAACCAATGGCACCCTGGATCGGGAAAAGGTCATGCAGTATAATCTTACGTTACTTGCCCAGGATTACGGTGACCTTCCACTGTCATGTGTTAGACACCTAGTTGTCCATGTGTTGGATGAGAATGACAATGCCCCTGTGTTCTCCAAGTCCCACTACAGGGCTTCCTTCAAGGAGAACAATACTGTGGGTCTCCATGTCCTCAAGGTAGAGGCGAATGATGTGGATATTGAGCTCAGCGGCAGGGTGTCCTTCTCCATCCGAGAGTCCAACGAACTGGGACCTCCCACGGCATCTTTCGCCATCCACCCCACCAGTGGCGTAGTTAGCGCCCAGCAGTCATTGGACTACGAGGAGTCGCCCACCTACTCCTTCATCGTGGAGGCCATAGACCATGGGCATCCACCCCTCACCAGCACCGCCACGGTGCTCATCGAGATCCAGGACGTCAACGACAACTACCCTGTCATCAAGGAGCCAATGCCAAATAAAGGCATAGCCTTTGTGAGTGTCCCGGTCAACGAAGAGAAGGGGGAGATAGTGACAGAATTAGGGGATGGTGCTGAAGAAGGCTCCACCTATCCTCAGACCGATCACTCTGTCCAAAATGGATTTACGGGATTTCTGGCCACTACCATCAAGGCAAATGATCCAGACTCTGGCCTGAATGGAAGACTCAGCTACATGATCACAGATGGAAACCCCACAGGACTATTCAGACTCAACGACACTACCGGACAACTGTATGTTAACACGACCAATGCTACAGAGCTCATTGGGAAAACTTTCAAAGTGGATATCGCTGTATCGGACAAGGGTTCTCCAAGGCTAGTGACAAAGGCCACCTTGGAGGTGGCTTTCATCAACTTGCGGGACCATCTGAGGAACTCGGCCCCTGGTAACAGTGTCCAGCTGAGTTTCACCATGATGGTGGCCATCTGCCTTGGGGCCAGCTGCATCCTGCTTCTCTTGGCCGTTGCCCTGGTGACCACCTTCTGTCGCCCCACGAAAAGAGACAACCATTCCTACAACTGCAGGACGGCCGAGTCCACCTACACGCGCCACCCTCGCCGCCCGCAGAAGAACATCAGAAAGACAGATATCCAGCTGGTGCCAGTCCTGAGGGGACGAAGGGAGGACCCTCCAGAAGATGAGGATGAAGCCCAGCCCCTTTCCCCTATGCTCCTGGTGGTTGAAGAGCAAAACACAGAAAGGCAGTACAGCATGGCCAACTCCATGAACCCAACAGTCCGCTCCCAGGCCTACCCAGAGGGGGAATCAACTCTACCAGTCTTCCATTCCAGAACACTCAGGAAACCTGGGTGCATCGAGCTGGATGGCACTCTTCCTCGGACCCCGGGCACTCCTTACCGAACCCTGCGTAAGGCAAGAAACCCTTCATCGTCCTCCTCACTGTATCAGACCAGTACCCTGAGGCGACATGGGAACTCTGAGATCCCGGTTAGTCCTGACGTTGAAGAGCCAGAACCATCATCCCAGGTGGCAACACTTAGAAGGCCCAAGAACACAGATACCAGAGGTGGATTTGACGCTGAAGACCACAGACGGATGCTGAGGAACCTGGTCTGTCTCTCCATGGCTGCCTTCGGAGAGAACTCCATTGAGCTGTCCGCTGCCTCTCCTGAAGTACAGGTAATACACCTTTTAGTTATAATTACTTCAAACATGAATGCACATTTGGTATATCTTACGCAATGCATTACATTGGTTTTCATCAATCTCATGTTAGATGATACCCTATATCCGTTTAACGAATAACAGACAAACAACTTTTTTCCTCAGACTTTTGAATTATAAATAAGCTTATTTTTTCACATGCTCTCACTTAAATAATTAAGTAGTTAAGTGTAACCCACAGGAATTGAGATACATTTAAATTGAAGATCCTGAGAGCATATATTTCCCCTCCCTCTGGTGTATGGCTTACATAGGAAGCCTGAGGGGACAACTAACAGATGATGCTGGAGCCAAAGCATTGCGTTTATTCAGGTGCTCATGTGTCAGCCACTGTAATCCTGTCTACTCCCATGCCCCCCGAGCAATCGTACCAAACCTTTTACTCAATATCGCATAACAGACTCATATAGAGAAGGAAAAATGCCAGGAAGAATAAGTAGACCACTTTTATTCTCTAAGGGGGAATCCCAGCCAAAGCAAGCTCTGATATGTCTGTAGTGTAAGGTAATACTACTTTGACATGTAAGGACCGCGAGCCGTCAGTGACAAATGGTCCAATTCGCTTTTCCTGAGCTCACTTTAAGCAAAGGAAAACAGCAACTGTAAAGGTCTACTCAAGAAGTGCTGTGCTAGTCAAACGACACATCCTCATTGAAGGGGAATAGATGCAGACGGCAATGCCAACGCCCAATGGTCTTAGAACAAAGAGTCTGGCAAGGTTTTAAGGCCTCATGTAAATTCCATTATAAGAGCAGGAAGATGCCTGAGTGTTGACCCACCTCTCCTTCACCTCCGCCTGCTCGCCCCAGCTGGAGGTTTTTAGACTTTTCCTCCCCCTCTTCCTCCACATGACCATATTTCAGAGGTTCATCCTGGAAGGAAACAAGTCAGAGAATAAAAGCCCTTTACGTAGAAACGCTTTCCTGTCCACCCTCTGCCTTCTGAGTCCAACACATTCACACGCAGACACACACACAGACACACACGCAGACACACACACACACACACACACACACACACACACACACACACACACACACACACACACACACACACACACACACACACACACACACACACACACACACACCAAACCTCCCTCTCTACACCTCACAAAGGCTGTTTCCTCTCTGAATGTGGAGGCCGGAGTTAGCAGCACATCCACTTCCATAAGAAAGATGGCAGCACAAACTGCTCCAATTGACCTCCCCAATGTTAGGGGTTGCCATAGTGAGAGAGACGGGTTGAATAGATTCTCACAGAACAATAATATTTATTAATTTGACAATTGACACCTCCAAACAAGACACTCAACAGCCTCAATACTCCACATTCTCAAAACCCTAGTTTGTTATTCTGACTTCTGTGTTTATAATATCTCCTAACCGCTTTCATCATCTTCTGGCTCCTTACAGCAGGTTTCCCAGCTCCTCTCCCTGCTCCACAAGGGCCAGCTGCAGCCAAGACCAAACTTCCGAGGCAACAAGTATTCCCAACGCGCTGGCAGGTGAGCACATTTCCTCTTTCTTGTGTTGTTCTTTTCATTATCACTCCTTTGTTTCACAGCCAGTTGGCTGTTGATCACTATTTGATTGATGCCTTATGACCCAACAACAGGCTACATGACAATCTGACTTTCGTTATGTATCTTTTCACTAAATGTAACTTGTCAAAAACTTAGATTTACATACATATATATTTTTATTTGCCCTTTATTTGTACAAGTGATCCCACTGAGATTGTAATACTTTTTCAAAGGAGACCTGCTCGAAGACTCTCAATAAATACAAGCACCCTATAACTAATTATTGTTTCAAATCTTCCTACCCACTGGGCACAGACGTCAGTTCAACATCTAGTTTTGATTTACATTTGGTTGAGTTGTTGTTGAAATGACGAAGAAACAATGTTGATTCAACCAGTTTATGCCCAGTGGGTACTGGGTAGTAAAATAGCTAGACAATGGAGCTCAGGTATGTGTCTGCCCTCAGTCTGCCCAGTAACAGGAAGAGTGCCTCATATCATAAGTGCTCTGCCAGTCATCCAGGCAGTCACTGTGGCAGGGGGCACGTCAGAGCAGGACTCAGTGCCTACCACACTGCCCTGACTCATGCCCTAGGGTAGGAACCAGCACATACACTGACCACAATGTTATCTACTATACACAGTATGACGTGAGGGGTTTATATCTGGTTCATCCTCCTTAACTTACATGAAGAATGAAGAATCTGTCATAGTATTTTCTTTAACGGAGATCATCTTAAAACAAAGATTTGTATAGAGAACAAAAGAATCATGCATTGTTAAAGGCACAACTCAAAGACTCTTTTTTCCCTCCCCTCTACATGGGGTGTCTGTTTTGTGTCATGGCCAACTATCTGGGATGTTGACGGCCCTCCTGGTTTATCTCCCAATTATACAACGGGTGGGTCTAATCCAGGATGCTGATTAGTTAAAACCGCATTCCAGCCGGTGTCTATTCCACAAGTTACCACCGGCTAAATCTATGACGTTAAAATGCCTATTTACTCTGTTCCATCTGACTGTGCAATCCACTGTCTCATCAGCCCAGCCAGGCAATTTATAAACTTGTTCTCCACTATTAAAAACATCTAGACATTATCACCCATTTCTTTTAGACTAGCATTTGGTTTTCAACAGCAGAGATTTTTATAAACATTGCTGTCTTTTTGTTGTATAGTAGCAGGAATTAACCAATCATGTCAGAGAAGGAGAGACGTGCTACAATATCATTATGATTTATAAGCTATAATTAATTAAACATTAAGTTATGTGCTGCTATGCGATCTCCTTACCAGTGGAAAATGCATCTGTTTTATCATTACGTTTCAATTATTATGAATTATTTCCTGTGCCTCAAACACCTCCATTTCCTCAAAAGAACAATATGCTTGCAATACAATTCTTCAACCACTAGAATTTGTGCGTACGCATGGTCTGAGCTGTGCATGGAGATAACGCACACTTTCCCGTCAGGTTCAAAATGGATAAATACCCATCTCTGCGGCAAGGTTTAGTGTTTTTTTGCGTACCCACCTTTGATAAAGAGGCCCCAGGTCTGTCTGGACTCTAACTGGCTCTGATAAAGTCTCTAACAGGGAGCATATTCTGTAATCAGTCTATACCTCGAGTCTCTGGTGTTTTATCACCCAACTTTAAAACCCTCAGAAGTACAACAAGTAGGAGGCAAAGATTAGTGTTGCACAAGACCTCTTAGCATGACTTGGAGCATGTCAGCACAGTTAAATACCACTTAGCACACCTTTGTCTGGCTCAATGCACCTCAGCACTGCAGGGTGTAGCCTAGACGCAGGGGTTGGAAGCTATTAAACTGAACTCAGGTCAGCACATTCCAGAACAGCTTCATTCTTGGGAACAATTGAATATGACATGACAGTCATAGTGAAGGTTCCACAAGATGGCTGACTATCGACCAATATTACTCCTAAACGTTGGTTCTAAAATGTCCTCCCTCACTGTCCCTGACGCTCCACTGTCTATTTCCTCCGCTTCCCTGAAGGTCTTACGCTCAGGACACTGATTGGCAAAGCACCAAGGACAGCGGCCATGGCGAGAGTGAGGCCGGAGACATGGACTGGGACACGGGCCGAGACTCACCCGTCGACCCGCTGCTGGAGGAGGGGCTTGATAACCTGCTCAACAACCCTGGTAAGAACTTTTAAAATCTATTTAGCCTGGTTGTCCGATTGACAACAGACTACCCTTTCACCACTAGAGAGAAATTATGTAATTTTATAGTCAACAAACAGCAATAGATTTTAGAGAAAACATTTTAATGGTCAACATTAACAAAGAAAACATTTTTATTTGAGTTCTTAGCTCTCTGTAGGGGTTCTACCAGTTAATTATGTTCTTAAAATTCATAGCAAAGATACACATTGCAATAGATGTGACATTGTTTGAAGTGAAACAATAATGAGTGCACCGCTTAGTATGGTTGACCAGACTAATACATATGTTCACATTCTATATAGTCCAACCTACATTGAGTGTACGAAACATTAGAAACACCTCCTCTTTCCATGACATAGACTGACCAGGTGAATCCAGGTGAAAGCTATGATCCCTTACTGATATAAATCCAATTCAATCAGTGTAGATGAAGGGGAGGAGACAGGTTAAATAAGGATGTTTAGGCCTTGAGACAACTGAGACATGGATTGTGTATGTGTGCCATTCAGAGGGTGAATGTGAAAGCCAAAAGATTTAAGTGCCTTTGAACGGGGTATGTTAGTAGGTGCCAGACCGGTTTGAGTGTGTCAAAAACTGCAACGCTGCTGGGTTTTTCATGCTCAACAGTTTACCGTGTGTATCAAGAATGCTCCACCACCCAAAGGACATCCAGCCAATTTGAAACAACTGTGGGAAGCACATGGGCCAGCAGCCCTGTGGAATGCTTTCGACACCTTGTAGATTCCATGCCCCAACAAATTGAGGCTGTTCTGAGGGCAAAATGGGGTGCAACTCAGTATTAGGAAGGGGTTCCTAATGTTTTGTGCACTCAGTGTATGTACACAGTAAACATATGTATTGAGTTCCTTCCAATTGTTCAGGAAATCGTCACGTCTGCTCTGTCTTTGTTATTTTCAAGACACGGCACATAGTCTCTCACTCTTAAGAATGAGGATTTCTATCTTTCAGTTGATCTTGAGTGAGAGCCATTTAAAGTCTGTGCCGGTACAGTAATCTCACACAGGGGTGTTACAAAGACCTGCGTGTGTGTTTGTGTGTGTGTCATGCTTGAGTCACCCATGCCCGAAGGGGTCCTCCATTAGCGTTGTAACTCACACTAGATTTGTGGGACACACGAACGGTGAGAAGCTCATGCTCTTTGAGGACTTTAAACAGCCTGTTTTTTTCTGATTCCCTGGGCAACACACACACACACACACACACACACACACACACACACACACACACACACACACACACACACACACACACACAGTCACCACCACCCACTCTGCCCTGAGGCAGTGTTTCAGCGAGATCTGAACAGATAGCCTTGAATCTGACCTCTGATATCATGTTCCACATCTGTCTTTCTTCCTGATCGACACAATGCAAAGGTGTGTGTGTGTAGATCAGTGTGTTTTCAGCACCCCTTCTTCAGAATACGGGCTCTATCTCTCCTCAGACTTCTTTTGAGTCTGCAATCCTTTGTTTGGTAGCCATATCACCAATTAAAGGGACAGTTCACTTGAAAATCAAAGTTGAATCAAAGTCTTAAAGCTGATTGAAGATGAATTACATATCACCAATTGAATTGTCAGTTTTCAGTTAACTGATGATTTATTCAATATTTACCATTATGACTGTTTTCAAAGTAGAGATCGGACTTTAATCAGGTCTGGGGATCTAACGCTTGGCGGTATGCTTTAAACTGCTTCAATATTGGCTGGTGTTTGGTTGTGGTTGTAGTCAATCAACCACAGCAGGGGTGTTTTTCACATCAAACCTGTGTGTTGTGTGGTGTGTCTAAGGGGGTTCCTTTGGTTCCAGTAAGAGGGTAATTGTTTTCTGAGGATTTAGGGTTTCCCTGCTGGTGGATCCAGTCTAATTAAGTTTGCAATGGGGGGAGCCATGGATCACGACGGATAAACAGAAGAAGGCAGTGGGAGAGGGAGATGAGGTGTAGAGTGGGGCGTGTAGAGAAAGGGAGAGAGAGAGAGGTAAGGAGAGGGAGAGGAGTTTGCGGACATAAAAACAACAAGGAGTTAGACAGTAAGAGGAAGGGAGAAACACACAGAGAGAGAGGGGATGGAGGGAGAGCGAAGGGGAGAGAGAGAGATTTAAGCAATAAGGCATGAGAACCTGGGGATTATCGTGTGATAACTCCCGACTAAGGGCTGTTCTTAGACCCGAGGCGAAGCCAAGGGCCGGGAAACCTTAGGAGGGAGTTATTACACGACAATTCCCAGGTTCGAGGGCCTTATTGCTTTTATAAATCAGTTGCTAACATATTTAACAACATGTTTTCATTAACTTTATTTTAATAAGTACATTAGCTTTATTTCATCCTTCCACCAGACGATATAGTCCGGGCAAAAGCCAGTTCTGAAGTTGCTAACCATCAGGCTTATATTCTCATGTTTTGACCCAGTCGTTCATTCTAGTAATAACACGTTGCTATGCTAAACAAATCATTGGCATGTAGCTAGCTAGCTAGGTAACAGAGGTTCAATGATTACAAGAGAGAGGAGAACTTAAATGTAATAAATAATTTATAAATAGGCAACATCCAGCTGATGATCGGGTCAACAAGATAGTTAGCGAGGATAGCTAGGCAAACGTAACTTCTCCTTTGTTAGCTAACTTGCCAAATACAGCTAACACACAATCACATCAAGCAGCTGAAATGACAGCAAACTATCAATTTTTGTTTGTTTTACCTTCGTTTCTATATCCATTATAATGATCCTGATAAATGAATTTGTCTGGATCAGAGAAGCTGCCAGTCTCGTCATGTTCATATGGAGATTGCAACATGCTGCAGTTTCTTTTGCACAGGTCGGATAGGCACACAGCGAGGCTTATTTTGACCCCATCTGTACCAAACCAAGTGCTAGGCTTGTAGCATAGGGAAATATTGTCAAGACGATATTTCCCAGGGGAGATGAAGCTTATAAATTGACTGGCTGGGCTATGGGACAGTGGATTTTTTTTATTTTTTTTTATTTCACCTTTATTTAACCAGGTAGGTCAGATGAGAACAAGTTCTCATTTGCAACTGCGACCTGGCCAAGACAAAGCAAAGCAGTGCGACAAAAACAACACAGAGTTACACAGTAAACAAACATGGTCAAAAACACAATAGAAAATCTATATACAGAGTGCAAAATGTAGTGCAAAACTGCGCATTGATACGTCTAAAGGAACAGTTAACAGGCATTTATGGTGCTATAACTCCGTTATCAATCAGCATCCAGGATCCAAACAACAGGATCTATCCTGTTTTATAAACTTAGATGCAGAGGGGGGACGGGACAGGACTGAGGCATTTGCAGAGAAAGAGGCCAGAAAAGGAAGCAGCATTTTAAAAACCCTGATGTGATTGAACCCAGGCAGTTCGCTTGTGAGTTAACCTCTCTCTCTGATGTGGCTTGCTGTAAATTTGATTGATCACTGCCTCCCCAGCCTCTGTGTCAAAGTCAAGCAACCTACCCCCATTAGTTTCTGACAGTGTTTTATATGTATGCTAGCCCTGTTAGCAACGCTCTCTTCTGAGGTCTCCTGGAGATGACAGACATGAAAGATAGCCTTAGAAGTAATGGTGGTCGACTGAGTCAGCGCAACTTCATTTGATGACCTTTGCATGTGGTACAAATCCCCCACATATATGTAGTTCACTCTCTTAAATTCAAAAACAAATATCTCACAGCAGAGGCTTTGAACATTTCAAACAAATACAGCTATCTTAGAGGGATTTGAGGTGAAACATGATGCGTTTGAACATCAAGTGGGATTTGTGTTGGTTACTTTTCACTGATGTGTAGTGTAAAAACAGTGGTATAAGGACTCATTTATGGATTGAGATTTAAGTCGGGGGGGGGGGGGGGGCCTGAGAGAGGGAATGAGGGTTTGTGGGTGGTGTGTCTGAGAGAGGCAATGAGGGTGTGTGTGTGGCGGGGGTAGGTTCTGGGGTCATTCAGTGACTGCTCTGTACGTTTGTGTGTTAGAGCAGCGGTTCCCAACTTTTTTTGGTTACCGTACCACCAACTGAATTTTGCATGAAGTACCCCCTCATGTGCATTTTACCAGTAACCCTATGGACTCATGAGTCTTTTCAAGTACCCCCTGTGGATAGGTCAAGTACCCCCAGGGGTCCTAGTACCACTAGTTAGGAACCACTGTGTTATTGTGTGCGTGATTGGGTCTGGTTGTGATTATATAAAAAGGACCACAGGGCAAGTGTAACATGCAATATGTGAACCCGAGTCTCCCATGGGAGCAAGCAACATCTTAGACCAAGAGGGAATTTTCTTTTGGTCTGAAAGGCAGACTGGTTTTTGAAGTTCACAGGATGGTTGTTTTTAAGCTCAACTTCAAGATTTCCACAGAGACGTTGTCTCTCCAATCATCACTCTCCCTCGCTTGGGCAAGGGACATTTAAGTAACACTCGGATGCGACGATGTAAAACGTCATTCAAAAGCTGAGGGTTTAGGGCCGAGGAGCATTTGACACAGTAGAGCATTGGTTGCTCTTCATCTCCCTTGAGAAATGTGGCTTTGGGGATTTTTTCTGTAAGTCTATCAAGACATTCTGTACGAATGGTAACAGCTCTATCAAACTGAAACATGGCATCTCACCTAGATTTGAGTTAAAGAGAGAAATTAGGCAAGGTTAATAATAGTCCTGTACAAGGTATTTCCATGGCTGGTAAATAAATGATTATAAGGCAGCTGGCTGACGATACTACACTTTTTTCTGAAAGACGCTAGTCAGATTCCCATATCGATCAATGTAATAGAATAATTTTCCAAAGCATCTGGTCTATTTCTTAGCATTTAATAAAGGTGAACTCATGGCTGTCAAAGATTGTGTGACACCCTCATATTATGGTATTCCAGTGAAAGAAGAATTTACATGTTTAGGCATAACCATTACCAAGGATTAGAAGTCTAGAGGCTCACCAGTGTTGGGGAGTAGTGAACTACAGTGCATTCAGAAAGTATTCAGACCCCTTGACTTTTTCCACATTTTGTTACGTTAGTCTTATTCTAAAATGAACAACGACATAAGTATTCACATTTACATAAGTATTCAGACCCTTTACTCAGTACTTTGTTGATCCTCTCAAGCTCTGTCAGGTTGGATGGGGAGCGTCGCTGCACAGCTATTTTCAGGTCTCTCCAGAGGTGTTCGATCAGGTTCAAGTCTGAGCTCTGGCTGGGTCACTCAAGGACATTCAGAGACTTGTCCCAAAGCCACTGCGTTGTCATAGATGTGGGCTTAGGGTCGTTGTCCTGTTGGAAGGTAAACCTTTGCTCCAGTCTGAGGTCCTGAGTGCTCTGGAGGAGGTTTTCATCAAGGATCTCTCTGTACTTTGCTCCGTTCATCTTTTCCTCGATCCTGACTAGTCTCCAAGTCCCTGCCACTGAAAAACATCCCCACAGCATGATGCTGCCACCACCATGCTTCACCATAGGGATGGTGCCAGGTTTCCTCCCGACGTAACGCTTGGCATTTAGGCCAAAGAGTTCAATCTTGGTTTCATCAGACCAGGGAATCTTGTTTCTCATGGTCTGAGAGTCTTTAGGTGCCTTTTGGCCAACTCCAAGCGGGGTGTCGTGCCTTTTACTGAGGAGTGGCTTCAGTCTGGCCACTCTACCATAAAGGCCGGATTGGTGGAGTGCTGCAGAGATGGTTGTCCTTCTGGATGGTTTGTAGAGTTGCAAAGAAAAAGCCATATCTTCCTCTGTCCAGTGTCTGTGTTCTTTTGCCCATCTTAATCTTTTCTTTTTAGTGGCCAGTCTGAGATATGGCTTTTTCTTGGCAACTCCGCCTAGAAGGCCAGCATCTCAGAGTCGCCTCTTCACTGTTGACGTTGAGACTGGTGTTTTGCGGGTACTATTTAATGAAGCTGCCAGTTGAGGACTTGTGAGGTGTCTTTCTCAAACTAGACACTGTAATGTACTTCTAAGATCTTCATTTTCTTGGCAATTTCTCACATGGAATGGCATTCATTTCCCAGAACAAGAATAGACTGACGAGTTTCAGAAGAAAGGTCTTTGTTTCTGGCTATTTTAAGCCTGTAATCGAACCCACAAATGCTGATTCTCCAGATACTCAACTAGTCTAAAGAAACTCAGTTTTATTGCTTCTTTAATTAGCACAACAGTTTTCAGCTGTGCTAACATAATTGCAAAAGGGTTTTCTAATGATCAATTAGACTTTTAAAATGATAAACTTGGATTAGCTAACACAACGTGCCATTTGAACACAGGAGTGATTGTTGCTGATCATGGGCCTCTGTAAGCCTATGTAGATATTCCATAAAAAATCAGCCGTTTCCAGCTACAATAGTCATTTATAAAATTAACATTGTCTACATTGTATTTCTGATCAATTTGATATTTTAATTTGCTTTTATTTTAAAAACAAGGACATTTCTAAGTGACCCCAAACTTTTGAACGGTAGTTTTTATTTTTTAATAAATGTGCAAACCTGTTTTTGCTTTGTCATTATGGGGTATTGTGTGTAGATTGCTGATCATTTTTAGAATAAGGCTGTAACGTAACAAAATGTGGAAAAAGTCAAGAGGTCTGAACACTTTCTGAATGCATTCTATTTGTTTTTAGAATATTGGTTCTGAAATAATATCCTATTGGTAAGCCAATTTGTAAATGCAGAGGATCTTTTACGTAATTCTAAGGAATTCTTATAACTTTATAAGACCCCTGTAAAACCTAAAGAGTTTGCTTTTTTTTGTTTTAGATGCTTTTTTTTTGTTTTAGATCCTCAGGTGTTGCTTTATTATTCAGGAACGTGTCAAGACCGGATCCTCAGAACATACCTACAATTAAGCCTGTTGACTCATCAGTAGGAAAGATGTTTTATTTATTTAACAATAGAGCTAAGGTATAGATACAACATCAACAGGATGTTGTATCTATACCTTATGTCATGCCTTATTGGAATAGTTGTATTGATAATATCTGTTAGAAAAAAGTTTGGATGTTGCCCCACACATACCTACCTATTAACTTAAATAAGGAAGTTTCTTAAAAAAATATTCATAAATATTATTCTGCCAACCACTATATGAAGAAGTAAAAAAAAAACTACATTTAAATTGTACCTTTTGTAATGACCACCCAGAAACGGGGTTGCATCTTTTTTGTCATTGTATTAATGTAAGGAATCTGTGGCTAGACATCAGTAGATTTATAATTTAACACATTTATGAAGATTTGACACTATTATGGAGAGATGTAGTGCTTGGATTCTTTAACTACAATATAAATAAGTTGAAACAATTTTATGTAATTCATTTCATTATTCTTTTGGCCAAATTTCAAATGTAAATTTACAAACAATTGTTTTTTTTACCTTACAAAAATAAATGGAACTATATTTTAAGACAATTAAATATTCTACCAACAAAAAAGCTGTTAGAATTACAAACCTTAAGGTCCTTGTGTAATGTGATATTGTACCCCCTAGCCCAATTGTCCTTAGTATATTCTTTATATATACTTATGTTCCCTTTTTGTATTGATTTGTTGTTAATAAAAATATTCAAAAATAAAAAAGGGTTTAGGGCCAAGGGCTGTCTTTGAGTTTGAAACGTAGCCACTGGTTTTGAAGTTTGCCGGTGGGGCTACCTCATCATGTTACCATGAGCAACCATGCCCCACTCATGTCTGCAACACAAGTGATTAGCAGGCGCTTTATCTAAGCCACGAGCCCAATTAAATTAAAGCGAGGAGAATCAAGTTAGAGTTGGGGAGGCCAAAACAAGAGGAAGTCATTCATTATGCACAGTTTCCCTGTGTATATCATGCTTCACTTACTGTATTCTCAGTCCATTGGTGTTTTCTTCTCAATTTATTCCTGGGGTTGTCAACCTTTAGCATGTTGCTCGTGTTTTACCATTTTTAAAAATGATCTCATTACTCTCTACCCATTTTATTTCTGTTCAGTGAATTGGTTGTACATACTGTAGGACCCTTGATTAGATTATTTTTCAACATGCTATTTCAATGTAAACGATACATTACATTCTCATTATACCATACAGCAGGAGTCGGCAACAGTTGGCCAAAACCGCCCTCCCATACAAAACAATTGTCTGGAATGCTTAACTGTAGAGAATGTCTTTAAGTGGATTTGACCTGTTTTGAGTGTGTAAGTGCTCATTCTAGCCTTGTTTATACCTGGTGCTAACATCGGTCCTTTGTCCTGATCTTGTCTACATTCTGATGTGTCCCGCATTTCCAGAAATATATCTACACATGAAATTAAAATGTGTCCGTTATCCGTCCACTGTGGCTGCATTATGACCAGATTTCCTAGCCCCTTCCTTTATGCAAATGATTTCATAGATATTCTTTCAAAATAATGTTTATTTATTTATTGTAAGATACATATTGATGTAAACAGTCAGTGGTGCCACCTGCCAATAATGATGATTTAATTGGTTTCTCTGTCCATATCTGTCTAAGCTTGTAAGATATCAAGACACAAAGAGGTGGGCAGGATTATCTGATCACAGTCAGATCACAATGTGCCTTTTGATTGTCTACACCTGTCTAAAAATGTGGACACAATCAGAATATGGACAAGATCTGGACAAAGGCCTTATGTGTAAAACCACTTGATCACTTTAATGCCGATTTATGGTAATTCCGGCATCTGCATTGGCCATACAGCATTTACTGCGATGCTGCCTCTGCATAAGTAAGGGCATTCATACTTCTTGCGCTTGCCAAGGAAGTTAATTTGTGTATAAACAGGATGTACCGCCCCCACCTACTGTCATCCAATCATTTCAATGCGGAGCCCTCCGCATTGTTAAAAAACTGGGGAGGCGCATGACGATGCGGTACGGAGCTTGATTTGGCACACCCTCTGTACCGCATTTCGGATCATGCATAAATCGCCTTTTACTTGAGTATAACTCAGGATACAGCCAGGAGATGACAGGAAATGCCGGTTCACAACAGCCAGATAAATATACTCCTGTGATTTCCTCTATCCTGTTTTCGTCCCACAGTGTTTTTCTCAAGGAAATTGTTGTTCAGAAAGATTACTTTTAACTCTATAAGCTTCTTTTTATTAACATATTTTTCTATTCATCGTCTTATACCAGATAGTAATTCTCCCATATTCAGATTTCATTTAGCGTTGTTTTCACAAGGAAATACATTTTCTCTGGGACAAACAACAATATTGACCAACAACAACAAACACTATAACAAAGAACACCCACATGTTCCCCGTGTCACATCCAGCACTGTACCACTGTAGAGCTGTTCCTTTGTCCTTTGTAGCTAAAAAACTGTATTGCCAATACTCCATACTTTATTGACATGTTCTCATCTCTCTCTCCTTGTCTCTTATCAGATGACGTCTTTGCTGACATAGAGGACTCTGCGTGGATGTCCCGCCTCGCCCTACCCCTTACTGCCGACTACCACAAGAATGTTTTTGTCCCCAATGGGCCACCGTCCCCTGAAAACCATTGCTCCCCAGACACCCTAGACTCAGCCTCCTTCTCCACCTTCGGTAAGATGCCGGAGGATGGCTCACTGGGTGGGTCCTTGCTCTCTGAGGTCAACACCTTGTTTAATATGCTCCTGACCCAGAAGGGCGACTCCCAGCTCCGTCCCTCGCCAGACGTGCTATACAGACTGTCCGCCGCCTACCGGCACTCGCTGGGGCTGGAAGGAGATGCCGCCGCAGCAGGGGGCGCCAACATGCCAAGGAACTCAGTGAACCCCGAAAAGAGATCCCCCCCTGGCTCAATGCTCAGTCCAATGCCCTAAGGCACAACCCCTGGTATGAGAACAGTTGCCTCAACTTCATTTGACCCCCCAAACTGATGACTTTGTTTACCTGTTGCTGTGGTTGTATAAATTAATGAACAGCTCAAGCTTACAACAGCAACAACCCTCCTTCTCCTAACATGTCCCCATTAGGAGATGTAAAATACCCACCGAAGCCCTCAGACAGCCTGCTTACCTGTCTGAAACAGGCCAAGGCCGGAAGAGGGAGGAGTTAACCCGAGGCCTTTATTCAGTGCTAGAACAAGTACAATGTAATATACAGTCTTCCCTACATAGAACAGTGTACATTTACCTTGAGATAAATGTTACACAATGAAACTGTCATTCTGATGCAACAAAGATTAACTTTGTCTATGGTCAGAAGTGTTTATCAGTGGGAGCAACAACACGGTGCTATCCGTTGTTAGCGTTGTCGATGGTATGAATGGCTGAGTTTAGCAGCCCCAAGCAAAGAACCCAAGAAGGAAACGGCTCTTTGTCTTTTCTTAAGACAAAACACTAACAACACTAATTCCTGTTCCTGAGGAGGAATGTGTGAAATGTCTGTCACAATGGACTTAGTCTGCTGACACTTCCTTCACCACCATTTTGAGAAATGTCTCTATTGTTGATTAATATTTGTATTTACTCAAGTAAATTATTTAGCTACTGAAAAAAATGTACTATTTACGGAGGTATAAATGTTGTTTGTTGATATGTCTCTGTAGGAAACACTTAAGCCTTGTTCACATTGGCAGTTTGAAGTGACTCAAATCCTATTTTTTTTGCATACCCGATTCGAAAAGCTAAAAAGCACATGCAATCTGATATTTCAAGGCACATTTCAAACCACCTTCGTAGGTGGATATAATCGTATTCCTGGCCATGCGACTTGTTTCTGAACGGTCAAATCTGATTTGTTTGCCCTCATATTTTTTTGACTGTTACTTGGCATGTCTTGTTGCTTGCTAGCTACTCTGACAGTTTGACAAGAAAATGTGGTAGCTAACTAGCTTGTTAATTGTTTACAAACAAATTAGTGAATGTGCTAGAAAGCTCGACAGCTACATAGCTAGCTGGGTTGAGTGCTGTGGCTAGACAAAAAGGCACAAAGCACCTGCTGTTTGGACAGTCAGTATTCCAAAACGGATTTGAGCATTATAGGTCTGCAGTGTGAACAAGGCATTATATACACCCAGGATTTGGTTTCAGATATTTGAATGGCTGTAAAAGTGTTATAAATGTTTTTTTTTAATGAAAAAAGGTGTCATTTGTAATCTTGTTCAGGAGAATATAGCAGAATTTTGTACATAGTCTTTAAGACATTTTAATACAATCATTTGAAAACAGCATGGTCATTTCATCCTACAAATTACACTATACTAAGGATTTTGACTTTTGTTTTGAATGTTGCAAAATGAGCGACTACAGCGACGGAACACCTCAAGGAAAAATGTGAGATAGCGCCCTCTGCTGCCACTTCGAGGTAAATATTTTATAGCTCAGTGGAGTTTTCCTTATTCATTCTTCAGATACCAAGGGCTTGGAATTCCTTCAAAGTGCATCCTTCCTCTCTTCCTTGAACAAATCATGACTAGACATCATTGGTAAAGTGCTCCAGTACCAGATGGTTATTCTTGCTTGTCCAGTCATTAATAATCTGTGATTAATTCGAGGAAAGGATGCACTTTGAAAGAATTCAGTTGAGGCAAAAATTGTGGAGCCCTTGCATTCACCTGTCTAAATACAGTCTAATCAATTGAACAGGACCTAGCTGTTTTGAGGGCAGGATCAAATGTGATTGGTTGATTGAAAGCTTAGTAGGCAGAGCATACAGTGATAGGTGGGAGTCAAATAAAAAACACTATCAGGGTGGTAGGTTGGAGTGTTAAAAATGTGTTGTGACCCACAACATTCCTTGTTCAAATCCCACGTTCTAACTACACTGAACCAAAATATAAACTCAACATGTATCAATTTCAAAGATTTTGAGTTAGTTCATTTAAGGAAATCAGTCCATTGAAATACATTCATACGCTGCTAATCTATGGATTTCATGAATGAGAATATAGATATGCTTCTGTTGGTCACAGATGCCTTTAAAAATAAATTTACAAAAGTAGTGGCGTGGATCAGAAAACCAGTCAGTATCTAGTGTGACCACCATTTGAATCATGCAGTGAGACATCTCCTCCACATAGTTGATCAGGCTGTTGATTGTGGCCTGTGGAATGTTGTCCCAATCCTCTTCAATGGCTGTGCGAAGTTGTTGGATATTGGCAGTAAGTGGAACACGCGGCCGTACACGTTGATCCAGAACATCCCAAACATGCTCAATGAGTGACATGTCTGGTGAGTATGCAGGTCGTAGTTGTAAATGAGAACTTGTTCTCAACTGACCTACCTGGTTAAATAAATAAAATAAAAAATATGCAGGCCATGGAAGAACTGGGGCATTTTCAGCATCCAGGAATTGTGTACAGATCCTTGCGACATGGGACCGTGCATTATCATGCTGAAACATGAGGTGATGGAAGCGGATGAATGGCATGACAATGGGCCTCAGGATATCGTCACGGTATCTCTGTGCATTCAAATTGCCATCGGTAAAATGCAAGTGTGTTTGTTGGCCGTAGCTTATGTCTGCCCATACCATAACCCCACCGCCACCATGGGGCACTCTGTTCATGTTAACATCTGCACACGCTATACACAACGCTATACACGTGGTTGTGAGGCCAGTTGGACGTACTGCCAAATTCTCTAAAACAACGGAGGTGGCTTATGGTAGAGAAATTAACATTCAATTCTCTGGCAACAGCTCTGGTGGACATTCCTGCAGTCAGCATGCCAATTGCACACTCCTTCAAAACTTGAGACATCTGTGGCATTGTGTGACAAAACTGAACATTTTAGAGTGGCCCTTTGTTTTCCCCAGCACAAGGTGCACCTGTGTAAATATCATGCTGTTTAATCAGCTTCTTGATACGCCACACCTGTCAGGTGGATGAATTATCTTGGCATAGGAGAAACACTCACTAACAAACATGTAAACAAATTTGTGCACAAAATTGCAGAGCTTTTTGTCCGTATGGAACATTTCTGGGATCTTATTTCACTTTTCTCCAGTATAATACTGGTACCTGCTAAAGTTACTAAATACAGTGACTAACGAAAATAAATAAAAGTAACACGTCATCTTACAGTTCTGCAAGATGGCAGAGGGCTTAACTCTTGGGTTACTATGCACAAGATCTCTAGTTCAAATCTGTGGTTTTATTTTGACATAACCCTCCCTGCAGAAGATTGAATAAGAAAAACGTATGTACTACTTGCCATGTAGTGTTAAACCTTTTGGGATGCTCAATGCTAAACAGAATACACTCCTCAAACCAAAGCTGCAATCTATGGAGAAGGGGTTGTATAAGTGTAACCACCAGGGCCGGGCCCTCTGGTGGAGCAGGACACTAGCTGCACAGAACAGTACACAATGGGTGAATCTTTATTGTAATCCTTTATTCCTTACGCCCTCCCTCCTCGTCTTCTTCTCAAAGCACATTGGAGCAGAAGATCTGAGGTTCCTCCCATTCGGATCTTCTCCACCAATGCATTTTGAGGAGGCAAGGAGAGAGGACGCGAAGAATACAAGTACAATTAAGATTCAGCCAAATTGTTACAAACCTGAAACACTGGATCCATTGGGAGAGAAACAAAATGTTATCATGTTTTATATTTTACAAGAGTTCATTGCACCTTGCACTTAAAAAGTCTGCCCGAGTAATCTGTGCATGTTGTCATTTATGGCAATACATTTTCTTTTGTTAAAATGTTGTATCTTGATGTACGGGACATTGAAGTTCTTTAGTTGTTTTAAAGTCTATTTGTTGAACAAAAACTTGCTTCAATAAATAAGGATACTGATATTCTACTCGTCTTTCCTCTTCAGAACGTTGATGAAGACATCTTTGGGGACTTGCACGGTGCCAACATACCGCATCTTCTTTTTACCCTCCACCTGGTTCTTCAGGAGCGTCATCTTTCTTGATATATCATCTCTGTGCTAAAATAGTAAGAGACAAGGACCAGCTACCATAGTGACATAGTACACACCCACATTTTAAATTAATTTAACAAAAGTTTACTTGCACATTTTTCCTGTAATCCTGCAAGAGAGAGCGAGGGCGTTATGCAATCTCAAAAGCTACCTACTTGCCAAATTACTTGGCCTTATGAGTCTTATTTCAGGTTTATTATGAAAACGTTCACTTACGTCGACCTCGCGTTGACTGTTGCTGACGGCTGTACTGCGATCTCAAACATCTGTCCGGTTATGGCGTCTTGCAGGCGCTCGCACATGGCTTTACCTGAACTGTACGCCCGATCTCTGTACATAGGAAGACACAACAGAAGACATCCAAGGGTCACATCATTATGGTACTCAAATAGATCATAGTATTAATGGCCCTTGAAATATTGAGGCATTGGTCCAAATAATAATTTGAGAAGCAGACACTAACTCAAGAGTTGAATCATAAAGTAATGTAAATGGGAGGTATGCAAAAAAGTTTGAGTTAGGATTCAGTCAACAGTAGTTATTGTCTGAGCCCAAAGACTACTTGATACAAGTCTGAGCACAAATTATTGAAGTCTTACATGTAAACAATAGTGGTGAGTTTCTCCACAGGTTTCCCGTTCAGCAGAATATCCATCTTGATCACATTGGCTGCCCGGTACCCTGCATCCTCATAGTCAAAACTGTTGAGAAAAATATACAAATGTCTCAATTTTATACTAATCATTCAGGTTGATAAATCAATCTGAAAAGGTTCTACATGCGAAACAGAAGAACTAACTGGCATTTCTCGAAGACATGGATTTGAGGATGTCATAGAAGTCAACAATAATTTCATTCAGAGGGAAGAGGAATGTCATCAATGAATATACATGAATGGACACATTAGGAAATAAAACATTTTACATTTTGGTTTTGCAAAGTGACAGTAATCCAAACCCATTTTCTTTAATTTCTCGATTACACTGATCATTCAAACTAATAATTCTCAACGTCTGGTTTACCAAGCCGATACTCATGATTTTCCCGGTGTAGTCGTCAGGGGCGAAGATGGTCCCCATCACCATCGGCTCCAGGTACTCTGTCACTACAGACCTGTCTGAGAACTGGGCTGGGTTCACTATGGTGGCTACATTACCAAAAGTATGTGGACACCTGCTTGTCGAACACCTCATTCCAAAATCATGGGCATTAATATGGAGTTGGTCGCTAATATTTTTCCCACGTTGTCACTGCAGAAGGCTATATTGGTCCGCTAATACAGGACTATTAAAGGCACAGTAACATACGTTTCTTTGTTTAATTTATTATATATTTTTTTATTTTTCAGGGTTGCTACAGCGCCCTCAGCACCCCTACTTCCCATGGCTATGGGGTATTCCAGGTGGTTATGGCACCTGTCAAAACCAAGAAGAAGTGAGCCATATCATTAAATACAACTAAATGCGTGAGTATCTGTGTGATCCATGAGTATGAATACGGTAAAGCAGAGACCTGATATTTCTAGAAGCCTGTCAGACAAGGTGCTTTTCCTATGGTCAATGTGAGCAATGATGCTGAAATGTCTGATCCCCTCCACTGGGAACTTTGACATATCCATGACATAACAATAAAGTTAGTGTAGTTACAATAAAGGACAAGACTTGATCAAATAATGGACACTGCATGCACGCTGTACGTTTGCAATGTAGAGTTCCTTACTTTTGGCAGCCTGCGTACAGAGCATCTTGGTGGTGTTGTGTGTGCAGAAAACAGGTGCTCTCTTCATCCATCGTTGCCTGGAAACCCGACGTTGAATTAAATAGAATTTTACTTTGGGTAGAAATTTCCGTTTGAATGCGGAAAGTTTCTTCTCACGACTGCCAGAAAATAATATTTTAATGTACTTTACCGGTTGTCCGAGCGGTTGGTCCTTTTGGCGGTAGGAATGCGAGACAGTATATAAACAGGAAAGTATAATTACATCACATTTTCAAAGCACTGATTGAAGATAAAAAATAAAATACTTGCAGGAGACATGCAGAACGTTACTTGCCCAGCTCGGTCTTACATGGTTCGACGCATGCTTCAGGTGATGTAAATCTGAATGCCCTAACAGTGCTTTGAAAAGTTGTTTATGTAATTATATGTATTCAACATTCTGGCTTGTATAAGTCGTGAGAGAAACCTTGATTCAAACGCTAATTTCTGCCCGACATAGAATTACGTGCAATTCAACTTCGGGTTTCTAGGCAACATACATCGGTGTCTAATGACAGTGCAAACAAGGTTCCGTCTTGTTTGATTAAAGTCCCAAAATATGCCCTTTAAAAAACGTTCCACACCCTTCAGGTTTTATTAAAGACCAATGCATGTTAGTTACAGCTACCTAGCAATATTTCAATCGCAATGTGTGAATTCTAAGCTGTGTGATAAAAAACCTAAATCAGATGCATATAATTGTGCCTAAAGGTGATCTTCAACTAACAAAAACACATGCATGCACGGTAGACTGTGGGCGCAGCAAAATGTTGGTGTAAGGTTACTAACGAAGCTTCTTCTTCGTTGGGGTTTAACGGCGTTTGGCATCCAAAAGTGTTGCATTATCGCCACCTACTAGACTGGAGTACAACTCCCTTATATTTTGCTTGTAAAATGTAAAAAAAAAAAGTGATAAAGAAATACCCTACCATCTAACACTACACTAAATTAAATAAACTTAACACCATCCTACTCCACTAATTAAAACGATTTATTCCTACCTCATCCTGACACACCCTGTAACTCAAAATAACAGACAATGACCCTTCTGTTTCCGCACTCTAGCCACCCTGTCTGCGTTGCATCAAGCGACGAGGAAAACAATTAACTTTTCTTGCCCCCTTTTGTTTAACTCCGAGCTCCTTCTCCCTCTGACCATCAGAAACACAAACAATTATCACTAGACCACTTCTGGTTACCCTCACCGATTACAAAAAAATATTTCCTAGCAGCGTTGCTCTACTCTCGTCTCTGCCTCACCTCTTACTTTGCTCAGTTGTTCGCTTTTTATGATTCTTCCCTTGGGCCTGGTTGTTACTAACAAGGCATCCTGGGAAATGCAGTTTGGAACCTGTTGCTCTTAAAGTGGGCCCTCTGGTGGTTCCAGAGGTGATTTTAAATATTGCAAAAACATGATTTGTGCTTTTATTAAGATACAATTATAAAGAGTGGATACAGCTTGTGTGAGTAGTGTGGGATAGCACAGGAATAGGAACAATTTAGTTACTCACTAACACACTGGATAACATAAAACTATCTAGGTTATATACTAACTGGGCCAGGGCCAGAATAAGATGTGACCCCATTCCAGGAAGATAGCTTCATCCTGGTTGAAGAGCAAGAATGCCTTGTGGCAGTTCCAAACCTCTGAGGTTAGAGTTATGTCTCCAATGACCTGGATAAAACCCTCAGCCTAAATTGCCACAGGAATATTTAAAACATGGTCATAAAGCCAGATAGGTGACTAGTGAACCTTTCCTGTGTAGGGCCCACACATCTGACAGTTCCAATTATCCTCTGGGATGAGTTTGACACCTAATCAAAGTCTTAGAAGAACGTTTGACATCAAAATGCAACCCAGAAAAGAGGAGGCGGCTGATTTTTCACCAGAAAATGTATGTTTTGGGGTATTTGTTGTTTCTTTTGATAGATACTTTATTGATCCCCAAGGGTAAATTTCAACATCAAGAAGCTATGAAAAAACACAGGGCCTGTGCAAAATGTCAGAACGAAAATACACAAAAGACAGATACACGATACATGATACATAGTGCGGCAGTATAACCAGTAGTGAACCTTGGTAGGAACAATCTATTATTGAGTTGCAGGGTGATGACAGATCTTAAAATATAGTCATATACAGTATTGTGTATCAGCCTATACTGTGAATGGTGCCGTTTCTAGGCTATTCCATTATTTTCCACATGGTGTCCCCCTGCAAGAATAGCAGGGTGGAAAAATCATTGCCATGGCAACATAAAACAGCAGCCCACGCATACTGAGTAGGTTCCCAGAATAATGTTCAGATAAGAAATCAAATCAAATATTTCCACGCCTTAATCTCTGACAAATATCCAATGAAACCACTTTAAAGCAACGAGTGAATATGTGTGTGTGTGTCTTTATCACGTGTGTGTGTCTCTATTATGCCGTCTCCTTCCTTGTCAAGTGTGGATATAAAGGCCAATTGTACTGTGTTTTTCTAGGTATTCAACCAATATGAAATTGCTGAGCTTTTTTATAACCAGTTAATTGTAATAATCAATTAGCTAAATGGGTTGCAGATGGATACAGGTTATTCAGTGCCAGCACGCTCATTAAGATTTGGATTAATTGGAAAATTGTTTTACTAAATAGACACTGTACATTACACACTCAACAGAGTCAACTTTACTTTTTTTAAACAAGTCGTATTAACAAAGATACTGGTAACTAAGCTCCTAACTGTGATATTTACAGTTGAACAGCGGTCAAATTTTTCTGTTTCTTTCTGCCTGCTTATCCCAAGGTTCCACAGAGGATATTTGGATTAATGTGATTGGGTAAAACGTGACCCCTTGCATTTGCATAAAACCACGCGATTGGATTAGACTAGTCGAGGTGGGTGTTGCTTCGAGAGAGAGAGAGAGAGAGAAAGAAAATACACGTTGCTGAATTAAACAGGCCTCTGCGCCGGGTAGATTTTTTTTTTTAAACTGGCTAAAAACAATGTATTGACTTTTATATAACAAAATGCGAAGTTGTACTGTCCGGATTGACCCTTCTCTGGGCTTGGAACTGGACCACAATTTGAGTTTGGCTGGTGTAGGGTTTAACACCCATCTGCTTTAACTGGCTGAGGAGGACAAGTGGCTGTATCGTGTTAAACGCTGAACTGGAATGAATAAATAACAGTCGCAATAACAGTGGCTCTCTGTAATGTTTGTGTGTGTCTGTGCGTGCGTGCGCGCGCGTTTGCTCCCATGTGTGTGCCACTCAGATTTCATCCTGTGTACGTCCTGCATAAATGAAAAGCAGTGAACAGCTGCCTGGATACTGACTCAAAGGGCTGTATATTGTTTTGACTGAAAAGTGATGGATTGCATGAATATAGGCTAGGGCACTTGGAAACAGGACAAATCACAGCATGCACTTTAATATGCTTTGTAATATTCTTTAGTTACAACCTTTTATTGAAAATGTAGTGCTACTTTACAAATGTGGCCCTATATTTGAACAAGTTACGATCCTGGAATGGTTTGTCATATTGAGTTTGTAATCAATCACATCAGTCAATGTAAAGGTTAGTCTAGCAGTCTAAAATATACTGTGCATTTGGAAGGTATTCAGACCCCTTGACTTTTTCCACATTTTGATACGTTACAGCCTTATTCTAATATGGATTAAATAGCCCCCCCCCCCTCCCCTCTATACACAATACCCCATAATGACAAAGCAAAAACATTTTTGTTGAAATGTGTGCAAAATAAAAAATTGAAATATTACATTTACATAAGTATTCAGACCCTTTACTCAGTACTTTGTTAAATCACCTTTAGCAGCGATTACAGCCTTGATTCTTCTTGGGTATGACGCTACAAGCTTGACACAGTTTGGGGAGTTTCTCCCATTCTTCTCTGCAGATCTCAAGCTCTGTCAAGTTGGATGGGGAGCATCGCTGCACAGCTATTTTCATGTCTCTCCAGAGATGTTCGATCGTGTTCAAGTCCGGGCTCTAGCTGGGCCACTCAATGAGATTTAGAGACTTGTCCCGAAGCAACTCCTGCGTTGTCTTGGCTGTGTGCATGGTCTGCCGAGGTACACCATGCACCTTGGTAGATAAGAAAAGAATACAATTCTCATACACGTGGTAATCTCCTAAAAACAAAACCTTGGCAGCCTGGCGGATAGCCATCCCTGCCCCGCAGTCCTCCATGGCATGGAACTCACTCCACTGCTTCCTCCATGCTGTGGAGGTAAATACATGTCGCTAAATAACTTTTCGCACTATACACATTTTAGCAAGATAACTCAATGTGAATATTGTCACGGGGTGAAGAATCACACGACAAGGACTGTTTCAATAAATGCCCAGAGGGTGGATTTATTGACACACAAATAGTGAAAAGGTGACAAACAGGTGTAGAAGTGCGCTGGTGCAGTCTGTGCTCTCCGCCTTGATCCTTGTGCAGGGTGCTCGTGCTCGTGCTCGATGGCGGCTATCCGGTCACACGCTGCTGTCTACAGGGATTGAGAGAGAGAGATTAGCTGCAGTCTTCCTGGAGGTCGAACTCCCTGTGGCAAGAACTGCTGGGCTTATAATGCTGCCGGCTGACGAGCTGCAGCTGGGACCGATCAGCCGGTAACGAGGAAGTGCAGGTGTTCTGCCTCCGTTTCCAGGGCGACGCTGATGAGATACCAGGACGCTCGTCACAATATGTATAAACATTTACATTTCAAAGCTAAGGCATCGAAAGGTAATGATGATAGTTCACAATAACTGAAAGTGTACCGACAATTTTTGTTTGAGGTTATCTGTAATGAAAATGTGTGTCCTAATTAGTTTAATATTGATGCATACATTGTAACATTTGACTAAATATTGCCTCTATGTAGCAGTTGTAAGATGAAACATAGCCAACAGTGATAAAAGGTTCATGGTTCAAAATACATTTTTGCAGATTGTGCAAAACGTCCCCGTCAGAGGACTCCAATTTTGATACGGTAAAGCTTGACAACATCCAGTTGTTTTCGTGATATGTATTATCTAACGCTTAAACTGTATTTCCTTTTTGCTTAGTTAGCAGTTCTATCAGCATTTAGCAACCAAGCTAGCAACATTAGCAAATCGTTAGCTATATTTCAGAGGTAAAAAGTTGGATATTAAATTATGTGTGGTCTGTCGCGCAGTCTGTTACGATATACAGTGTGTCCCACAAAACGTGTATAGGGGAGAGTGGGGTGATTTGTGCCAGGGGGGGAAGTAGATCCACCCCTTGTTTCTGGAAAACCATAGAATAAATTGGTCATGTGACCACATAATCTTGAGAGGTAAGCACATTTTAGCTCAAAAAACTGTTTTTTTCCTTTCAAAGTAAAATCTATGATTAAGGTTTTTTGATTGTAGTGTCTGAACAATTATAGACAAGTTTGAAAAAATTTCACAAATTTCACACTGCTTTAGCAGGCTACACAATGAGTCTAGAGTTAGCATGATGTTAGCGCTTAACTGCTGGATCATGCTAGTTTTTCAAACTTGTGGGTCTGGGGTGATTTGTGCCAAAGGGCCTGGGTTAAGTTGTGCCAGTGGCACAACTCACCCCCACTTATGATTATTTTCAACATATTATTAATTTGTAATTGTACATTGTACTCTTACATTTTAGCACTTAAACTATGTGACATTCTTAATTTTAGACCAAAACCTATCATGCCACGCACTTATAAACGGAAGACAGACAGGGCTTCAACTCCTCTTGTGGAAAGAGGTGCAACAGGGAAAGACCATACGTCAGGTGGCAAGGGAGATGAAGATCTGCAGGATGACCTTGAAAAGATTCATGGAGAAGAAAAAGATCGAAGTAACAAAGACAGGGTATAAGAGAACAGGACTTGCCAAACAAGTCTTCAAAGAATACATGGAGACAGAGCTGGCAGACCATATAAAGGCACTAGCAGCAATGTTTCACGGCATAAGTGCCATGAAATGCTGTGAGCTGGCTTTTGAGTATGCACAAAGAAATGGCCTTGATATCCCTGCCAGCTGGATCAGAGAGAAAAAAAGCAGGTTAGGTTAAGTGTGCATTTATTAAGGAAAAGTTATAGGGAACATTGATAATTATTTTCCCAGGACATGCTCATTATCAGTTATCACCATGCACATCCTACAGAGAAATTGGGTACGTATTTAGAGCATATAACTTTACCTTATGTAAAATCTGAATGTAAACTGATATGGTTCAATAAGGGATAAATAAAGAGAGACCCTTTATACTAATAAACTATTAACCTTTTCTAGGACCTGATTGGTTCACAGCCTTTAAAGCACGCCACCACTTGTCATGCCGCACTCCTGAAGCAACCTCTCTTGGAAGAGCTACTGCCTTTAATAGACACAACGTGGGGGAGTTCTTTGATAACCTCTCTAAAGTGATGGACAGGTAATCATCAGCTCTCTCTCACACACACACACACACACACACACACACACACACACACACACACACACACACACACACACACACAGAGAGAGAGAGACAGACGAGGCAGCCAGGGAAGGAAAGAGGGCACATCTCTATAGGGTCTTCTGCCCTGAGTAACAGAATTGACATTTACACACATAACCACCTCCATAATCTCATTTCAGGTATAACTTCCCTCCACACATGATGTACAACATGGACGAAACTGGTGTGACTACAGTGCAGACACCCAGTCAGATTGTCACAGAGAAAGGGAAGAAACAAGTGGGTTCAGTTACATCAGCTGAAAGAGGAGAGCTCGTCACTGAAAACTACAAAATATGACTTATTCCAACAGTTTAATAGGGTGACAATATCTAAATAAACCTTAAATGAGTAATTTTGTATTGAATTAGTCTTGCTTTCATATAGCATTACAGTTCATAACATTAAAATGTTCTGTTTTACTTCAGAAATCACTGGCACAATTTACCCCAACGTATTCCCCCAAAGGCACAACTTACCCCGCACCAGGGGCAAGTTGTGCCACGAGACCACTTTTTTCCCAAAAGCTATATTTCTGAAACAATTTATTTCAGATCCAAAATTATTGTTCTCAGGGATGCACCACATCCTGAAATATATGTACATCTTTAAATTGAAGGTATTACTGTCATGGCCTCACTTTAAAGTCACTGAGTAAAAACTGGCACAACTCACCCCACTTTCCCCTACATATTACTTTTTTGAAAACACTCAAAACCTAACTTAACTAAGATAAATTGCAATAATAATAATAAAAAAAGACATCGGTTGAGTCATGATTTCATGACGTGCTTTCTCATCAACTGTTATGAACTGGTAAGAGCAAGAGGAGTTGCAGGTGGAATTGTTGCCGCTGAACGTTGCGTCATGACGTCAGATGTCTGTGCAGACTACGCATTTGCACGCGTAAAGAGAAAAAAACTATTCTATGCTTCCATTGAAACAGAAATATTAGATCGAGGGGAATGTATATTTTAGGTTGAGCGAATCCACAAGAAATAGGTTGAAACCATTAAAGTATAATGTTTAATAAAACAAATCCAAAAAAATACATACATTGAGGACACACTTTTTTCAGTGCAGCAGTACACTTATTCAATTTATGAGAAGGCGTTACAGCAGGTCGCACGCATGGGTCCGCATATCGACATGCCGAAGTTCCTCCACTGAAGGTCAGACCAGTATAGGGTTGAGTATAGCGGCCTACCGCTCTAGAAACGCTAGTGGACGGTTGAGCGATTGCCGACTATCGGCTTGCGGATGGTCTGCTGCCGCCGCCGGAGACCCGACCGTGGCAAGCCGCTGATGGCGTGCCACCCAAACATTGCTGGCGGACCGACAGGTCATTGTTAGCTGGTTAAGGCTGGGAATGTCAATAAAATCAAACTAGCAAGGGCAATGATCAAAAGTCAGTCATAATGTGGCTAATAAACTAAAGTATCAAAACACACAGATTAACGTTCGCTAGCTAGCTGCTAGGAGGATGTTATGCCATTGGAGGAGTGGGTGACTGACTTTTCCCCCTCATATCGTGTTTTGGTAGATATACACAGCTAGAGATGAAGGTGCCATTCGGTTAGCTAGCAAGAACTTGAACTGTTATCCAGTTACCATATCTCTTGCGTTCTCTCCGATTTCAGAGCACTCTCGTCTTAGTGTGCCAGAGCACAGAATAACGGATGAATTTACGAACGCGCAACACCCGCGGAATGTGACCGGTGTCAGTAAACTAAGGCAAAAAAGTAATAGTCAAGAACTTTCGAGTGTTGCAGTGGTCTAAGGCACTGCATCTCAGTGCTAGAGGCGTCACTACAGACCCTGGTTAAATTCCAGGCTGTATTACAATCCGGCCATGATTGGGAGTCCCATAGGGCGGTGCACAATTGGCCCAGCATCGTCCGGGTTTGGCCGTTGTAGGCAGTCATTATAAATAAGAATTTCTTAACTGACTTGCCTAGTTAAATAAAATAGAAATAAAAAGAACGCTCTAGACAACATGGAAACAGCCTAACCAGCTCTGCTGCGGCGAGTAAACTGGTCAGAGTGAGGTGTGCTCTCATTTGTGTATGGAAGTAGCAAGTTAGCAAGCTAGCCAACTTTAGCCAGTTAGCTTGGTTGGGACAAGCATGCATTGGCAGGCAAGCTAAAGAAGGACAATGAGGCTACAATTCCCCATCGTTTATTAGTGCCATTTTGACGGCCAACTAGCTGAAAAGGTTAGAGGGTTTATATATTTTAGCTCATCTTGCTCTGGCTAGCATTAGTTGTTGATCTTGTTGTTGTTGATGTGCATAATTGAGGGAGATAAAGAGACTACCTTTTCATGGTTGTTTGATCAATAGGACTGTGAAGTTCCCAAATGTAAGAGGACTGCCGTGCTGTTTACATATTTGCAAAAGTCCATTCAGGTATAGTTTGTGTCTTTTGGCAAATGCAGTCTAATGATCTAAAATCACGCTGTTGCAACTGCCTGTAAACACACAGTCCAGTTCAAAATTAATGATGGCAGGCCCGTGTGGCAAATGGCTTGTTTGTATGAAGGCCTACTGAGGCTCTGATTGGCTATTCTGTGTAAACTCCGGTCCTGGACAAGACAGATGTTATTACATTTTATTTACTGCAGTGTCTATTAATTGTACAAACGCATGGCCCCTTTCCCACTATATTGCTAGATCATTTTCACAAATGCCTTAGTATACGTAATTCCCGAAACATTCTAAGAATATATGAAAACGTAAAAATTACCATGTGGTCCCTTGTCAGAAAATGTGAAAAAAAGTGTCATTCTTCCTGGGGGTGTATATGAACAGATTCTACAAGTTATTTTCAAAGAGATAGCTAACAGAAAGCGCACTGAAATAAAAAATACAGTTCCACTCACCAGATGATGATCATTTGAAACGTAACTTCCTGTTGAAAGTTATTCTTGAAAAGGGAGAAACTAACAAATTAGCAACAACATCCTCTTTGGTAACACCTGCTGCAAACTAGCTGACAACAAAAGACAGCTAGCTAGACCGTGGGAAAACTACTGCTTGCTATTGTGCAGTGACCTGTTGGCCTTCAAAAAGGCAGATGTTTCCATACGCTTTCTTAAAAACAGTCCCACCCATTAAGTCAAAATGTGATTGGTTGATTCCACTGTCACTTCAAAATACAGTTGAATGGCAGATGCCTTTTTCTAGCTTCTGATGGTCAACCAATGACTGACATAGTTAGCTAGATTTATCTCCTCAGAGACAAGCAAAGAGAAATCATGATTGGATCTTTTTTTCTCTTCAGGATTAACCCTTTCCTTTCCAACTAGAACTGAAGAGATTAAATCAGAACGTCATTGAAAATAATTATATAATTATAGTAATTATTTTATAAATCCTTAGCCCATTGTTCCCCACTACGTTTGGGTGAGTAATCATTTGTAGGGTGGCTCTATTTTCTCTCAAGCATGCATTTATTTTACTATTCTGAATGTCTAAAGAATCCATATGTTGTTCTGAAATATGAACACAGAAATACTGGACATTTTGAACACTTATTATGGTGGTGATTTGACAAATTACAATCATGGTCTTGTATTGGTCTCGGTCTTGACTCGGACTCGATTTGCGCTGGTCTTGAATTGGTCTCGCTTTAGGTGGTCTTTAACACAACACTGCACTTAACCCTAATTTTCTCCAGGAGCTCCGTACTACTATAGTTGACCCTGTAAAATAACTCATGTCACTGCACCTCCGGTGTATTTGACAATGAAACATATACAGTAACCTACTCATTCCAGGGTTTTTCTTTATTTTTACTATGTAGAATAATAGTGAAGACATCAAAACTATGAAATAACAAATATGGAATCATGTAGTAATCAAAAAGTGTTAAACAAATCCAAATATATTTTATATAATTGAGATTCTTCAAATTAGCCACCCTTTGCCTTGATGACAGCTTTGCACACTCTTGACATTCTTTCAATCAGCTTCATGAGGTAGTCACCTGGAATGCATTTCAATTAACAGGTGTGCCTTGTTAATTTGTGGAATTTCTTTCCTTCTTAATGTGTTTGAGCAAATCAGTTGTGTTGTGACAAGGTAGGGTTGGTATACAGAAGATAGCCCTATTTGGTAAAAGAACAAGTCCATATTATGGCAAGAACAGGTCAAATAAGCAAAGAGAAACTACATTACTTTAAGACATGAAGGTCAGTCAATTCTGAAAATGTCAAGAACTTTAAAAGTTTCTGTAAGTGCAGTCTCAAAAACCATCAAGCGCTATGATGAAACTGGCTCTCATGAGGACCGCCACAGGAAAGGAAGACCCAGAGTTACCTCTGCCGCAGAGGATAAGTTAATTAGAGTTACCAGCCTTAGAAATAACATACACATCTCAACATCAACTGTTCAGAGGAGACCGCACAAATCAGGCCTTCACGGTTGAATTGCTGCAAAGAAACCATTACTAAAGGACATTTCCTTGTTGAACAGTAGGATACTACTATTGATAATTTCTTACATCACTAATATCAAGCCATACTGATATTACTCATACATATTTTACAGCTATGTAACCTAGATCCCACTGTAGCACCAAGTTTCACACAAGGTGGTGATTCAGTCAACATCTAATCTCATATCATATCAGTTTACCACAAGAAGATGTCAATATTAGCCAGAAGACCAATATTCTATCTAATCTGCATTGCTACTTGAGCATTGCATGAAAAATTAATTATGCATACTTCAGTTTTACAATGGGGATTCTATTTTTAGCTCTGGAGATAGTTGCCCCATTTGGAAGGATAATCAAAGCCATAATGATATTGGCAAGAAAACATGACATTTTCTTGCATATAAAGTCTTTGCCTTTGAATGGGAGAACAGGGCGTTAAATTTCATGTGTGCCGAGTAGATTGGAATGTTAAAAAAAGATGCAAAATCAATGAAAGACTCGTATAGTTGGCTGTCTGGCCTGAAATGGTAGCAATTATGCCATAGTTTGCTCGGTTTACTTCTTTCCAATTTGGAGCTTTTTACATCTATTGCAATTTGATGTGTGTGTCGTGTTGAGGCAAATGCATGTCATTAGCACAATGCTGTGGATGGAAAGCTGCGTGTCCAAAGTAATCATACATTGGCATGGCGAGCTGTGACAGTGCTCTGTAATGACATTTTAATTAAAGCTGTAATGAATACTGATGGTCGCGGCTGACTGTGGATAACCGACACTGCTATCTAGAGACAGATCTTTGTCAAGATTACAGCACCCCCATTCCATTATATCTCATTTTGAGCTATCCGTCAGCCATTTCTAATCTGGATGCTATCTAATAAACTGTAGAAAAAAAGATCTGCAGAGGAAAGAAAGAAAGTAATATAAGGGAAGTGAATAGTAGCATAGAAGACAGTTGGAAAGTGATGTATTTCATGTTTTATCTATGGGTAGACTGTGGTAGTCTGTGCACACATGAGATTTAGCCTACAGTTGGTAGAAACTCCAAACTCAGGCAAGAGATCTAGATGTTAATTTCCAATTCAGTTTACTAAAAGGGCAACGTGCACACAGCTACTATTTGATTTCTGCCAATCAGACCATGAAGTAATCTCTCTCCTCCAATTTCTGGAATGATAGGCTCTGTATAATCACATTTATTGGAAGAAAAATAATAGTCTTGATTACAGGTTCCTGTTACCGGCGTCAACACAGCTGTGGATTAGGTCTGGCTCTGTTGAGTGTGCACATCGTCTGCTGTTCATCTCTCAATAATTGCTCAAGGGGAAACGTGCAGCCACAGACTGTGGTGTGACTGACAAGTTAAGAGGCAGAATGCTTGGTGCTTCATGACCCGTGCTTCTAAACATCTGCCGCCATTGCACTATTGAAATATACATTAAAGAGGCTTTTGTAAAATGCTCTAGTTTTTCTACACAAGACTGACCCGCATAGGGAATTTCAGCTCTTAATAATGGATGGTTTCTTCTAATTATAATCTAAATTCAAGAGATATTCTATATCTAGGTCTACACTTTCTCACTTATCATCCACTGGTAATATGAATCGTGACCATGTAGCTCTGATTGGTGGGTTTCACCTCAGCTTCCTTACTTCCTTCCTTCCTGAGAGAGTGACTGTAGGTTCTTCTGAGTGACTGGAGCTCTTCCAAAGTAAAGTTACACACTGTACTGTTGGCATGGCAACTGCCAGTCTTGTCAGTGACATGACTAGAATTACCCCTGTGGTTTTACTAACATGAGTTTTGGTTTTCTGTTCTAAGGATTATTAAAACCCAAATAGGATATCTTTGGATACAAGATTGGATATCTGGGATATGTTTTGTGTGAGGAACTTCTACAAATCAACATACAATCACCAAATACATACGCATATATATATTCAGTGGGGAGAACAAGTATTTGATACACTGCCGATTTTGCAGGTTTTCCTACTTACAAAGCATGTAGAGGTCTGTAATTTTATCATAGGTACACTTCAACTGTGAGAGACAGAATCTAAAACAAAAATCCAGAAAATCACATTGTATGATTTTTAAATAATTAATTTGCATTATATTGCATGACATAAGTATTTGATCACCTACCAACCAGTAAGAATTCCGGCTCTCACAGACCTGTTAGTTTTTCTTTAAGAAGCCCTCCTGTTCTCCACTCATTACCTGTATTAACTGCACCTGTTTGAACTCGTTACCTGTATAAAAGACATCTGTCCACACACTCAATCAAACAGACTCCAACCTCTCCACAATGGCCAAGACCAGAGAGCTGTGTAAGGACATCAGGGATAAAATTGTAGACCTGCACAAGGCTGGGATGGGCTACAGGACAATAGGCAAGCAGCTTGGTGAGAAGGCAACAACTGTTGGCGCAATTATTATAAAATGGAAGAAGTTCAAGATGACGGTCAATCTCCCTCGGTCTGGGGCACCATGCAAGATCTCACCTCGTGGGGCATCAATGATCATGAGGAAGGTGAGGGATCAGCCCAGAACTACACGGCAGGACCTGGTCAATGACCTGAAGAGAGCTGGGACCACAGTCTCAAAGAAAACCATTAGTAACACACTACGCCGTCATGGATTAAAATCCTGCAGCGCACGCAAGGTCCCCCTGCTCAAGCCAGCACATGTCCAGTCCCGTCTGAAGTTTGCCAATGACCATCTGGATGATCCAGAGGAGGAATGGGAGAAGGTCATGTGGTCTGATGAGAGAAAAATAGAGCTTTTTGGTCTAAACTCCACTCGCCGTGTTTGGAGGAAGAAGAAGGATGAGTACAACCCCAAGAACACCATCCCAACCGTGAAGCATGGAGGTGGAAACATCATTCTTTGGGGATGCTTTTCTGCAAAGGGGACAGGACGACTGCACCGTATTGAGGGGAGGATGGATGGGGCCATGTATCGCGAGATCTTGGCCAACAACCTCCTTCCCTCAGTAAGAGCATTGAAGATGGGTCATGGCTGGGTCTTCCAGCATGACAACACACAGCCAGGGCAACTAAGGAGTGGCTCCGTAAGAAGCATCTCAAGGTCCTGGAGTGGCCTAGCCAGTCTCCAGACCTGAACCCAATAGAAAATATTTGGAGGGAGCTGAAAGTCCGTATTGCCCAGCGACAGCCCCGAAACCTGAAGGTCTGTATGGAGGAGTGGCCCAAAATCCCTGCTGCAGTGTGCAAACCTGGTCAAGAACTACAGGAAACGTATGATCTCTGTAATTGCAAACAAAGGTTTCTGTACAAAATATTAAGTTCTGCTTTTCTGATGTATCAAATACTTATGTCATGCAATAAAATGCAAATTAATTACTTAAAAATCATACAATGTGATTTTCTAGATTTGTGTTTTAGATTCCGTCACTCACAGTTGAAGAGTACCTATGATAAAAATTACAGACTTCTACATGTTTTGTAAGTAGGAAAACCTGCAAAATCGGCAGTGTATCAAATACTTGTTCTCCCCACTGTATATATATATATGCCTACTGATTATGGTTTACCTCAAAGAACCTGAGATAAATCTGATCATATTCACTAGAATATGAATTTTAAAGCACTGATCACTTGAAGTGACCTGTCTCATCAGTCCCTAGTCAAATCAAATCAAATGTTATTGGTCACATACACATGGTTAGCAGATGTTATTGCGAGTGTAGCGAAATGCTTGTGCTTCTAGCTCCCACAGTGCAGTACTATCTAACAGTTTCACAACATATAACACACATAAATCTAAGTAAGAAAGGATTGAGAATATATACATATGCCAATCAAGATCCAGTGGAATAGTAAGCTTTAAAGTATACAATATACACATAAGAGATTGGTGATGCAGTATGCAAACTCGATTAGGTGACTAAGATACTGAGAATAGTATAGCGTACAGTTAGACATATGAGATGAGTTGTGCAAGATACAGAAACATTATTAAAGTGACTAGTGTTTCATTCCTTAAGTGGACGGTGCTTTCTAATCTCAGATCAAATCAAATCAAATGTTATTGGTCACATACACATGTTTAGCAGATGTTAATGCGGGTGTCGCGAAATGCTTGTGCTTCTAGTTCCGACAGTGCAGTAATATCTAACAGTAGGAATGAATTAGGCCTATATACATAAGGACTTGCTGCATGGACTAAGATACAGTAGAAGATTATTGAATACAGTATATACAAATGAGATGGGGAACGCAAGATATGTAAACATGTAATGTAAATAGAATACAGTATATATACATATAGGATGAGTGATGCCAGATATGTAAGCATTATAAACATTATTAAAGTGGTTAGTGTTCCATACCTTAAAGTGACCAGTGATTTCTAGTCTGTGCCTCTTGGCAGCAGCCTCTAATGTGCTAGTGGTGGCTGTTTAGCTGTCTGATTACCTTGAGGTAGAAGCTGTTTTTCAGTCTTTGATGCACCTGTACTGACCTCGCCATCTGGATGACAGCGGGGTGAACAGGCAGTGGCTTGGGTGGTTGATGTCCTTGATGATCTTTTTGGCCTTCCTGTGATATCGGGTGCTCTAGGTGTCCTGGAGGGTGGGTAGTTTTCCCTCTGTAATGCGTTGGGCAGACCGCACCACCCTCTGGAGAGCCTTGCGGTTGTGGGCGGTGCAGTTGCTGTACCAGGTGGTGATACAGCCCGATAGGATGCTTTCAATTTTGCAGTTTGTGTTTGTGAGGGTTTTAGGTGTTAAGCCAAATTTCTTTAGCCTCCTGAGGTTGAAGAGGCTCTGTTGCGCGTTCTTCATCACACTGTCTGTGTGGGTGGACCATTTCAGTTTATCAGTGATGTGTACGGCAAGTTTTCCACCTTCTCCACTGTGGTCCCGTCGATGTGGTGCACCTTCTGCTGTTTCCTGAAGTTCAAACCCCATTAAGAAACAGAGTATTATATGGAGTATGTTGGACACCTGGCATCGGCAGAGAAATGGCCACTCGGCTAGGATCCTGTTTGGCTCTTCTCAGACAACTGAGCATAGGCCATCTGGACTGGCGTGGGCTTCAGAGCTAGGTCCATATGGACAGATCATGCCATCCATGCAAGATGCCAAGTCCAAAGGCATGTCAGCGATCATAGTCTCTTATGACCTTGGTCTTTCAAATTTGACGAAGATCGGGCCATATTTACTTCCCCTTTGCATTATTGTGCTGGTTAAAAAATAATGTCTACCACAGTTATCAAACAACAGCAATACAGCTAACTTTCAACAATAAGTGAGTAAATGTGAATTATAATTATACTGTTTTGCACATGAAATGTGACCCATTTCAGTCTTGTCTTACAATTATTTCAGACATTGAGGGATGCGACCGCTATCACTATCTACTTGCATGATGACAACCAACTTTGGTGTAGCAGACCTCAGTGGTCCTCTGCTCAGAACAACTATCTTATTATGGTCACTGGTCAGTGACACGGAACTAAACTTGGCACAGGTTGCTTTGTTCTGTAATTATAAATGTGTCATCTAAGGCTCCCGAGTGGCGCAGCGGTCTAAGGCACTGCATCTCAGTGCTATAGGCGTCACTACAGACCCTGGTTCACAACCGGCCATGATTGGGTGTCCCATGGGGTGGCGCACAATTGGCCCAGCGTCGTCCGGGTTAGGGGAGGGTTTGGCCTGGGTAGGCACTCATTGTATATAAGAATTTAAATAAAGGTAAAACAAATAACATCTAAGTATGGGTCAGAGTATTCATTTTTTACACTCTGCTGCTCCTCATGGGCACATTTTGTACATTGTAAAGATTGCAGAGGGTATCATGATGTCGATGTCTTAAAAATGTCTGATGAATATGAGTGATAAGAGGGTAATCGGTTTTGGTGAAACATGGTGCCATATTTATAATTTCGCGGCACAGATGCTCTTTGTCCAGACAAGGTCTTCTTAATTTTTCATATTCTTAGCCCTTGTACCATCATGGGAAGCTTAGCTGTTAAAAAAGGAAAATACCTTCTTTCTACGGTTACCAAGGAAACTGTTTACAGAGGCTATTTTCTCCTAAAAACACACTGATTGAATAATATTCTTACAAATCCATTTAATCTTGTGACATTATTTTATAATTTAACAGTAAATTGAAACGTTGTATGATCTTATTTCCCCTCAACCATACACTGAGTTTAGAAACCATTAAGACCACCTGCTCTTTCCATTACATACCAGGTGAATCCAGGTGAAAGCTATTATCCCTTGTTGATGTCACTTGTTAAATCCACTTCCATCAGTGTAGATGAAGGGGAGGATACAGGTTGAATAAGGATTTTTAAGCCAAGGGACAACTGAGACTTGGATTGTGTATGTGTGCCATTCAGAGGGTGAATGGGCAAGCCAAAAGATGTAAGTGCCTTTGAACGGGCTATGGTAGTATGTGCCAGGAGTACCGGTTTGAGTGTGACAAGAACTACAATGCTTCTGGGTTTTTCGCGCTCAACAGTTTCCCGTGTGTATCAAGAATGGTCCACCACCCAAAGGACATCCAGCCAACTTGACACAACTGTGGGATGCATTGGAGTCAACATGGGCCAGCATCCCTGTGGAACACTTTCGACACCTTATAGAGTCCATTCCCAACGAATCGAGGCTGTTCTGAAGCCAAAAGGGCAACTCAATATTAGGTAGGTGTTCCTAATGTTTTGTACACTGTGTACATCTGTGAAAGCAAGAAATACCTATCTATGTTTACCTTAGAAAATAAGACATTATGATGTGTATTGTTCTAGCTAGCTAGCATGTCACTGAAAAGTGTAGGTGTAACTATGTGTATTATCGTGAGTTAATTCCTATGTGGCACCACCCAAGGAATGTCAACCTGACAGTAAAGGGTCATATTTAAATGAGGAAATGCCACAGCATGACAGATGGGAAGTTTTTACATCGTCTTTGATCAGAGTCCATGTCCAGATTGAGAGATTGAGGAGTGCGCTTTTTTGAGGTCTCTTTCATTTGAGATTTTGACGTCACCAGTTATGACATCTGTTTAGCCTAGCTAAAAGATTGTAACGGATAATATGATGCTCTATTGGCCATTACAGGATAGGTAGCAGAGGCGTCATACCCATAGGGGGCACAAAAAATATATACACTAAAGTTTGGGGTCACTTTGTTTTTGAAAGAAAAGGATCCAATGTGATCAGAAATTGATCAGAAATACAGTGTAGACATTATTAATGTTGTAAATGAATATTGTAGCTGGAAACAACTGATTTTTAATGGAATATCTGCATAGGCTTACAGAGGCCCATTATCAGCAACCATCACTCCTGTGTTCCAATGGCACATTATGTTAGCTAATACAAGTTTATAATTTTATTACAAGTGTATAATTTGTATTATTTAATTGATCATTAGAAAACCCTTTTGCAATTATGTTAGCACAGCTGAAAACTATGAAGCATTTTCTAAATTCAAATGGACCACCTGCAACTGGACACATTTTAGAAGATACATGAATGGCCGTATCAAGAACGAAGATGGTATCGCCAAGTTAAGGTTGTGATATGAAGTCAGGACTTTCTTTGTGATTTAAAAGTCAAAGATACTACTACATCAAGAAATAGTTGAAAATTTCACCCTTAAAGTTGCATTGCCATAGCTTTTTTATCATTATCCAAACTTTGGTAAATCATTCCTCGACGATTTTAGAAATTAAATGTCAAATGTCAAAGAGCAATCCTAGAAATGACATGTATTTGTAATGAATTTCAGGAAAATACAACATTTCATGAACTTTTTTGTAACATGTTCACCCACATGGAGGACATCAAATGAACAAACCCAGGCACAAAGTGGTGATTTGCATGATGGGAGAAACCGGTACTTCTAGAGAATCCCATCGAGCCATCAGGAGGCACTGAGGGTGTCAGCATGGGAGTATGACAATGAGAACCTGTCACTCATGATGAAGCTTGAGGGCTGTCACATGTGCTAGGGGTCAGCTTCGTCTCACCAATGTCTCTACCAAAGGGGAGAGCCAGATGGGTAGGCAGACACTGAGTGGCAGTGTGCATTGGTAATCATATTCATGTCAACACAAGCATCTTCTGAAAGCTGATGACGAATCCACCAGGAGTTTCCATGGACCACACATTAGTCACTGGTAAGCTTTATCCGGTTTGAAGGACAGCCTTTTTTCGAAAGTCTTAAGGGTGCCACTATGCAGCATTTAACTGACAAATTCAGGATGGTGCTGGATAAAGGACAGCTTTGAGCACATTACTGGCATTAGTACACTTAATAGGGGAAAGAAGGGTCTTGTTGGGCTAAGTTTGAGTACTTTCTATGTGTTGTTTCAAAGAGTCCCTCCCCTTTAAGGTGGTTACAGGATGCTACTGAGGAACTGCACCCAATGTCTTTAGGCCAGATTGAGGAGGATAGTCAATCAACTTGTAACTCTTCTCCTGACATTGTAGATGTGGAAGTTCATTTTTAGCCTATTCACGCAACAGCGAAACTTAACTCTCCGAACAGGTTTACACAGAGTGATGTTTAATCTAGACGGCCAACACATGAAAGCTATCAGCTAAAAGACTCTCAGTTCCAATCCCCAACCCTGCCGTCTGTCTCACTATTGCTTGCCATCAGCAGTGTTTGGGAGTAGTGAACTACAGTGCATTCAGAAAGTATTCAGACCCCTTGACTTTTTACACATTTTGTTACATTATAGTCTTATTCTAAAATGATTTTTTTTTTTTGTAAATGTATAAAAAAATAAAACATAAATATCACATTTACATAAGTATTCAGACCCTTTACTCAGTACTTTGTTGAAGCACCTTTGGCAGCGATTACAGCCTCGAGTCTTCTTGGGTATGACACTACAAGCTTGGCATACCTGTATTTGGGGAGTTTCTCCCATTCTTCTCTGCAGATCCTCTCATGCGCTGTCAGGTTGGATGCGGAGCGTCACTGCACAGCTATTTTCAGGTCTCTCCAGAGATCTTTGATCGGGTTCAAGTCCAGGCTCTGGCTGGGCCACTCAAGGACATTGAGACTTGTCCCAAAGCCACTTCTGCGTTGTCTTGGCTGTGTGCTTAGGGTCGTTGTCCTGTTGGAAGGTGAACCTTCGCCCCAGTCTGAGGTCCTGAGTGCTCTGGAGCAGGATTTCATCATGGCTCTCTCTGTACTTTTCTCTCGATCCTAACTAGTCCCCCAGTCCCTGCCACTGAAAAACTTGCAATTCAGGCCAGAGAATCTTGTTTGTCATGGTCTGAGAGTCATTATGTGCCTTTTGGCAAACTCCAATCAGGCTTTCATGTACTTTTTACTGAGGAGTGGTTTCAGTCTGGCCACTCTACCATAAAGGCCTGATTGGTGTAGTGCTGCAGAGATGTTTGTTTCTCCTGGAAGGCTCTCCCATCTCCGCAAAGGAACTCTGGAGCTCTTTCAGTGTGACGATCGTCTCCCCCGATTGCTCAGTTTGGCCGGGTGGCCAGATCTAAGAAGAGTCTTGGTGGTTCCAACCTTCTTCTATTTAATAATGATGGAGGGCACTGTGATGTTGGGGACCTTTAATGCTGCAGAAATGTTTTGGGAACCTTCCCCAGAGCTGTGCCTCGACAAAATCCTGTCTTGAAGCTCCACAGACAAATCCTTCGACCTCATAGCTTGTTTTTTTGCTCTGACATGCTCTGTCAACTGTGGGACCTTATATGGATAGGTGGGTACCTTTCCAAATCATGTCCAATCAATTGAATTTACCACAGGTGGAGGATGATCAAGGATGATCAATGGAAACCGGATGCACCTGAGCTCAATTTGGAGACTCATAGCAAAGGGTCTGAATACTTATGTAAATAAGGTATTTTTGTTGTTTATTTGTCATTATGGTGTATTGTGTGTAGATTGATGATGATTGGTTTATATTTAATCAATTTTAGAATAAGGCAGTAACGTAACAAAATGGGGAAAAAGGGAAGGGGTCTGAATACTTTCCAAATGCACTGTATATGTAGTTCAACTAGTAATTTAACTACATTTTGCAGTAGCTTATTGGTAGTTGAACTATACTGAACAAACGTATAAACACAACATGTAAAGTGTTGGTCCCATGTTTCATGAGCTAAAATAAAAGATCCCAGAAAAATGCACAAAAAGCTTAATTCTCTAAAATGTTGTCCACAAATTTGTTTACATCCCAGTTAGTGAGCATTTCTCCTTTGCCAAGATAATCCATCCACCTGACAGGCCTGGCATATCAAGAAGCTGATTAAACAGCATGATCATTACACAGGTGCACCCATTTGAGCATATTTGGGATGCTTTGGATCGACGTGTATGACAGGGTGTTTCAGTTCCCGCCAATATCCAGCACCTTTGCACAGCCATTGAATAGGAGTGGGACAACATTCCACAGGCCACAATCAACAGCCTGATCAACTCTATGTGAAGGAGATGTGTTTAGCTGAATGAGGCAAATGGTGGTCCCACCAGATACTGACTGGTTTTCTGATCCAGGCCCCTACCTATTTTTCAAGGAACACTACATGACCAAAAGTATGTGGACACCTGGTCGTCGAACATCTCATTCCAAGATCATGGGCATTAATGTGGAGTTGGTCCCCCCTTTGCTGCTCTAACAGCCTCAACTCCTCTGCGAAGGCTTTCCACTAGATGTTGATGTGGGGTCGGGCACTGATGTTGTGCGATTAGGCCTGGCTTGCAGTCGGCGTTCTAATTCATCCCAAAGATGCTCGATGGGGTTGAGGTCAGGGCTCTGTGCAGGCCAGTCAAGTTCTTCCACATTAAGATTCCCTTCACTGGAACTAAGGGGCCTAGCCTGAACCATGAAAAACAGCCCCAGACCATTATTCCTCCTCTACCAAACCTTACAGTTGGCACTATGCATTGGGGCAGGTAGCGTTCTCCTGGCATCCGACAAACCAAAATTCGTCCGTCGGACTGCCAAATGGTGAAGCGTGATTCATCACTCCAGAGAACGCGTTTCCACTGCTCCAGAGTCCAATGGCGGCAAGCTTTACACCACTCCAGCCGCCACTTGGCATTCCCACTCCCGTCAAAGTTCTTGTGCTGACGTTGCTTTCAGAGGCAGTTTGGAACTCGGTAGTGAGTGTTCCAACCGAGAACAGACAATTTTTATGCGCTTCAGTACTCGGTGGTACCGTTCTGTGAGCTTGTGTGGCCTATCACTTTGCATGTTGAGCCGTTGTTGCTCCTAGACGTTTTCAGTTCACAACAACAGCACTTAGAGTTGACCGGGGCAGCACTAGCAAGGCCAAAATTTGATGAACTGACTTGTTGGAAAAGTGGCATCCTATGACGGTGCTATGTTAAATGTCACTGCTCTTCAGTAAGGCCATTCTACTGCCAATGTATTTCTATGGAGATTGCTTGGCTGTGTGCTCGATTTTCTACACCTGTGTGCAAATAAAATAACATATGGTTGTAGTAGGCAATATTGTTTTTGTGTTTAATATGCTAAATTACACATTCTGTTAACATATGACACCACAGTCAACTTAGTGTATGTAAACTTCTGACCCACTGGAATTGTGATATAGTGAATTATAATTGAAATAATCTGTCTGTAAACAATTGTTGGAAGAAGATGTCCTAACCGACTTGCCAAAACTATAGTTTGTTAACATCTGTGGAGTGGTTGAAAAATGAGTTTTAATGACTTCAACCTAAATGTATGTAAACTTCTGACTTCAACTGTAAACGTATGAAACATATACATTACATGATTTAAGTTCATATAAAGGTAAACAATTGTAATAATAAAGTGTAGATACTGGTGCAATTTTATTTTGAAGCACTTGTGGATGTTTGGTCCATAGGGTCTGTGATCAACACCAAATCACCTGTGAAATATGGCTAAATTGATCTGAGGATTTAGAACAGGCTAGCACCATCGTAGCACTCAAACAACGCATCCCACTTCATACAAAGCCTGTTCAGGTACATGATTTTCATGACAAATTAAGTTATATTCAGTTCTGGGTCCTCAATAACCTTGATCAACAAGGTCAGTGTGACAGTGAACATAACTAACATAGATGTTGGCCGACATTTCTCTCTCGCAAACAGACCTGTATTTTTGAATGATGGTAGATAAAGTGAATGCTACTCTCATAACAAATAAAAATAACTATTCAACGTACTATTCAAAAGATGTCATGTCATGAAGGTAGAAAATCCTAGCAAATGTTCTTTAATTGACACAAGCTGTCTCCAATCAATCAATCAATCAATCAATCAATGTCTGGTTGTGCGTGTGTGTTTAGTGGGGGTATCGCCTCAGCCAGGGGAGGTGTAGCTCTGCGAATCTTAATCTCACAAAGCGTATTATTATTTGTAGAATAATAGTGAATACATCAGAACTAATGAAATAACACATATGGAATCATGTAGTAACCAAAAAAGTGTTTTAACAAATCAAAATATATTTTATATTTGAGATTCTTCACAGTAGCCACCGTTTGCCTTGATGACAGCTTTGAACACTCTTAGCATTCTCTCAATCAGCTTCATGAGGTAGTCACCTGGAATGCATTTCAATTAACAGGTGTGCCTTGTTAAAAGTTAATTTGTGGAATTTCTTTCCTTCTTAATGCGTTTGAGCCAATCAGTTGTGTTGTGACAAGGTAGGGGTGGTATACAGAATATAGCTCTATTTGGTAAAAGACCAAGTCCATATTATGGCAAGAACAGCTCAAATAAGCAAAGAGAAACGACAGTCCATCATTACTTTAAGACATGAAGGTCTGGCCTCCTGAGTGGCGCAGCGGTCTAATGGCTCAAACGCATTAAGAAGGAAAGAAATTCCACAAATTAACATGCAGTGCAAGAGGCATTACTACAGACCCGGGTTCATATCCCACAATCGGCCGTAGCTGGGAGTCCCATAAGAGAGCGCACAATTGGCCCAGTGTGGTCCGGGTTAGGGGAGGGTTTGGCCGGTGCGCGCTCTAGTGGCTCCTTGTGGTGAGCTTGGTGCTTGCGGACTGACACCGGATGCCAGTTGAACAGTGTTTCTGTTCTGGCTTAAGCTGGCCGGTGTTAAGGAGCGCGGTTAGGCGGGTCATGTTTCGGAGGACGCATGACTCCACCTTTGCCTCTCCCGAGGCCGTTGGGGAGTTGCAGCGATGAGCCAAAACAGAAAATTGGGGAGAAAAAGGGGGTACAAAAAAAAAAAGAAGTAAAAAAAGACATGAAGGTCAGTCAATCTGTAAATTTCTATAAAAAGTTTATTCTAGTGCAGTCGCAAAAACCATAAAGTGCTATGATGAAATTGGCTCTCACAGGAAAGGAAGACCCAGAGTTACCTCTGCTGCAGAGGATAAGTTCATTAGTTACCAGCCTCAGAAATTGCAGCCCAAATTAATGCTTCAGAGAGTTCAAGTAACAGACACATCTAAACATCAACTGTTCACAGGAGACTGCGTGAATTAGGCCTTCATGTTCAAATTGCTGCAAAGAAACCACTAGTAAAGGACACCAATAAGACAAAGAGACTTGCTTGGGCCAAGAAACATGAGCAATGGACATTAGACCGGTGGAAATCTGTCCTTTAAATTAAGATTTTTGGTTCCAAATGCTGTGTTTTTGTGAGACGCAGAGTAGGTAAACGGATGATCTCCGCATGCGTGGTTCCCACCCTGAAGCATAGAGGAGGAGGTGTGATGGTGTGGGGTTGCTTTTCTGGTGACAATGTCTGTGATTTATTTAGAATTCAAGGCACACTTAACCAGCATGGCTACCACAGCATTCTGCAGCGATACACCATCCCATCTGGTTTGCACTTAGTGGGAGTATCATTTGTTTTTCAACAGGACAATGACCCAACACACCTACAGGCTGTGTAAGGGCTATTTGACCAAGAAGGAGAGGGATGGAGTGCTGCATCAGATGACCTGGCCTCCACAATCACCCGATCTCAACCTAATTGAGATGGTTTGGGATGAGTTGGACCGCAGAGTGAAGGAAAAGCAGCCAACAAGTGCTTAGCATATATGGGAACTCCTTCAAGATTGTTGGAAAAGCAAGCTGGTTGAGAGAATGCCAAGTGTGCAAAGCTGTGTTATTTCATAGTTTTGATGTCTTCACTAATGTTCTACAATGTAAAAAATTGTAAAAATAAAGAAAAACCCTGGAATGAGTAGGTGTCCAAACTTTTGACCGGTACTGTATATCGTAAAAGAAAGGTAGGTTACAAAATAAACCTCACAGCAGATTATCATACTGCAGTGTTTCATGTGAGCTGTGTTCGAATACTCATACTAACTGCACTAACCATACTATTTGCGACATAAATTGAGTATATAGTATACTTATTGGTCATAGTATGGATATCGTTAGTATGCCTAAAGTTCCCGGATGTCATACTACATCGTTTTTCAGAAAATAGCGTAAAACATGCAGCCGAAGTCCAGCGATAGCGGAGACAAATTCATTGCTTTAACTAATTATGACAAATGTTAAGAAAATGTTGAGCAATGTAATAAAGTAATGACTTTTCAAATAAGTTACGTTACACATTATGTTGGCTGACAATTTGTTAGCTACGCTATCCTTACGAACCACATATCATTACATCAGTATGTACCGGTATGTTAGCTAGCTACCTAACGTTAGTTACCAGTATATTAACTATATGCTTTCTAACTTAACTACTATTATTCCTGTCATTCTTAGCTAGGTGGTATAGTCGTTGTGCATTCTCGATGGACATTCGGGTGCTTTCGTAAATTCGCTCTGGCTATCTACTCCGATTTCAAAACACTCTCGTCTGAGTGTACCAGAGCGCAGAATAACTGGTGAATTTATGAACGCTCAACACCCGCAAAAAAGCTTAATTAAATTGTTGCCAGCAGCACAGTTACACTCTGGATAACATGAAAACTACCTAACCAGCTCTGCTGGGGCAAGTTAAGTGGTCCGATTGAGGTGTTCTCTCATTTGTGTCTGGAAGTAGCTAGCAAATTAGCCGGTTAGCTTGGGCGCTCGAAACAACCATTCTCCTCTGCCAGAGCGTCCAGTGTGCGCTCTGAACGCTCCCTGAATGAAACGCTCTGAATTTACAAACAGACAATCTGACAACACTCTGAATTTACTGGTACTCCATATTTAATTTAAAAACGTGAATCGTAAAATGTCTAGCTAGTAATTTGTTATACTAACAAGCTAGTAAGAGGTTGCATAGCAAGAGGTTGCATAGCAACAGCATCAACTTCCGGTAGACAGGCGAAGTGCTAGTACGCTCAACTGAAAGGATACCGTTTATTTACAGTATACTAAAATGAATTGTATATAGTATACAGTTGTTAGTATGGGTATTTGAACACAACTCAGGTATTTTTTTCAATAGTTTGCAATTGCAGCCCGCAATTCGGGGTGTTCCTACAAGTGGGCATTCCTGCATGGCTCCCAAGTGGCGCAATGGTCTAAGACACTGCATCTCAGTGCTAGAGGCACCACTACAGACAACCTGGTTAAAATCCAGACTGTATCACAATAATCGGCCATAATTGGGAGTCCCATAGGGCGGTGTTTGGCCGGTGTAGGCTGTCATTGTAAACAATAATTTGTTGTTAACTGACTTGCCTAGTTAAATAAAGGTAAAAAAGTTTTTATAAAAAAAGAATAAATCTGCAGGGACAACCACACCATGTGGTAGTTAAACAGCTAGCACACGGTGTTGCTCCCGCATGCTGTGTACCGGAGGGGGGAAGGACACTGTCTACTGGTCGTCACCGCCTTCCGCTAGCACAGCAGATGGGAGGCTAAGGTGACACCGTATACTAGCTAGCTTGATATTTAGCGACACCTTGTGCTAGCTAGCACATGGTGTTGCCCCTGCCTGCTGTGTACCGGAGTCCTTCTTAGGACTAGCTGGCTAAGATAGCACAGTGTCCTTTGCTCCTGCCTGCTTAACACCTGCCCTCGCCGTCGTTAACAGAACTGCAGGAAAACAGTGCCATTCTTCTGTGGTTTATCAGTGGCTGGCAACCAATGTTATTGTGCATTTACGTCACCTACTGTACTGAAGTGCCCCCGGCTCCAAACTCTAAAAAGAGGGGATCCTGCAGATGCCCACATGCAGGAGTGGCCTGATTTTTTTGCGCAGTGCTGTTTTGGATGAGGAAAATGCGCACTCCTTTAATGTAGAATGTATAAACGTCCAAATATTATTTTATCAACTTGAAACATCATTATACAGCAATGAACAGAGAGAGGACGGCGATGGCTTGTCGAACTGAAGCAGCAACTACTTCATACAGAAGTGTGGTGAGCTTTCAGCGCCTGACGGCAGCAGTGGTATCACCCGTGTGGGTGCTGCACAGAAGTACGGAGGATTAGCTACATACTTAGTCTGAGCCAAGTGGCTATACAGGATGTTTGAGACGGCGAGATGCGTGGCTGAGGCTCCGGACTTGTCCGTGTCTGACTGACTGTCTGACTTCCCTGGCTGCTACCGTGATTCTCCATCCACTGAGATCATTGATGCTCCCACCTTCCCTCAAACGCTTCAATCAACCCCTTCATCTATTCCATTTTAAGGCTTCACAATGGAAATATCCCTGTCATGTGTTTTAAATGTATGTACTGTGGGCAAATAAAATCAATTAATCAATCATTACACAGTATGGTTAAACAGCACACAAAAACATTGTTTGTTTTGCTTATGTTGATATTTTGTAAAACAAAATAATATACTACATAGCAATAGCATTAACTTTTTTTTTTCATCTATTTTTGCATTGGCTTGTATAGAAAAAGATAATTTAAAACATAATTGAGAAATCACTGGTCGATGAGAAATATTACATAGTTAGCCCACAAAAAAACACACACACAAGAAAAGATAAAATAAATAACATTTTCGAGGTTCCTTTCATAAAACTTTTCAAACATGGAGCCATCAATGGTCAATAAAACACAAGTACACAAAATAAATGTATTGTTCACTGATTATATCACGAAACACACAAAAGTAAATGTTATATTTACATTTATATTTACAGAGGCCAGTTCTTTCCAAAAGCACTGCAGAAAGTGGTGTAGAAAAAACTGTAAAGAAAGGGACAAAAAGCAATCCAGGGCTTGGCTGTCTTGTACCAACGAACCAAGAGTTAGCAGATACTAGTTGTATTTGCTAAGTCTTTTAGTCCCATAATTTGGATATATTACAATGCAGGAGGGGCAGGCCTCTAGGTTGAGGGCACCATATCCTTTATATAAGGTTCTCTGTTTAAGTATGTGGCCCAGTAGACTAAGTTGAAGCTGCTAAACAGGACCGGGAACATAATCCTCGAAATTCTATCGATTTTGCTCACACTGTTGAAAGTCTTCTTTGGGTCCACTTTACCACCCACCTTGACAACCGCCATGTTGGGGTCAGCGGCGCCGCCCTTGGCGATGGTGGACAACCCAGAGTCTTTGGTGATGTTGGGCGCATAGTTGGCCACCGCCACGGCGTACGTGTTATTCTTCTTCATAGCGGAGGCCTTCTCTTTTTTCTGTGGAAAGAGCTAAAGTTAGTAGCTAACAGTCGTTAGATGGACCTGTCACTTCCGACTAGCATGTGTTCCAGACAGTCCTGGATGATGAATGCACCCAGGGGAGGTTCTTAATAATAATTAATGGGATTCGGGATAGAGTAATGCATCAATCTAAATACAGAGAAGTGGCAGAATGAAGTGATTAGGTCTTGCTTTTTCCAGCTACGTCTTCTCTCTAAAATCAAATCCTCCCTTTCTGAGATAACCTTAGAGATTGCTGTCCATGCACTCATTACATCGCGGTTGGATTATTGCAACTCTCTTTACTATGGCATACCCAAACACTCTATTGCTCGTCTCCAATTAGTACAGAATGCTGCTGCAAAGTTCCTCAAAAGAAAATGTAAATTTGATCATGTTTCACCTATCTTAAAATCACTGCATTGGCTACCTGTGCATTTTAGAATTTAGTTTAAAATTCTTCTTTTTGTTTTTAAATCCGTAAATAATCTGGCACCGAGCTATTTGTCTGAGCTACTCTGTCCACACAATCCCACACGAAACCTGAGGTCTGGTGATCAGAGACTTTTGTCTGTCCCCAGATCACGGTTAAAGAATAGAGGGGACAGAGCCTTTGCGATTGCTGGCCCTAGGCTGTGGAACAGCCTTCCGGTTTACATCAGAGCGGCTCAATCTCTAACTGTTTTTAAATCCTCTCTTAAAACCTTTTTTTTTTCTTTAGCTTTTAATTCATTGTGAGCTTCTGTCATGAATGTGGGGTTTGTCCTTGTTCTTTATCTTGTGTATTGTTCAGCACTTTGGTCAGCCCTGTTTGCTGTTTTTAAATGTGCTATATAAATAAATACAAACTTGAACTTGAAGGCCAGCCGGGTCTCGGATGTGCTGTTGAACACCATACTGTCAACATTTTAGCAGGGAATAAATACAGTTGAAGTCGGAAGTTTTTACATACACCTTAGCCAAATACATTTAAACTCAGTTTTGTTGTAAAAATTCCCTGTCTTAGGTCAGTTAGGATCACCACTTTAGACAGCATGGTTAATCCGATGTCTGGGCATTCATACCTCTTGCGCTTCGCAGAGCAGTACAGAGCTGTTGTCAAGGAAGTGAGTTTGTGTTTCTACAGGATGTACCGCCCCCACCTACCGTCAACTAATCATGTCAATGTGGAGCTATACAGAGCCCTCCGCATTGTTACAAAATTTGAGAGGCGCATGGCGATGCGGTACAGAGGTCAATTTGGCAACTGCATCACACCCTCCATATGGAGCCTCCGACCACATTTTCGAATCAGGCATAAATTGGCTTTTAGTCTAGGCCTCAGCAATGAATTAGTTCACCGAGATGGGTGCAAATATATACTGTATATATATATTTATTTGTTACTGCTCGACTAAAACAATCTCAGTCGACTAATTTGGGTCAGCCCTAAACAACTTAAATGATTTTACAGTTCATATGAGGAAATCAGTCAATTGAAAGGAATTCATTAGGCCCTAATCCATGGATTTCACAACTGGGAATATAGATCTGTTGGCCTCAGTATCTCGACACTGTATTTTTGTGCATTCAAATTGCCATCGATAAAATGCAATTCTGTTTGATGTCCGTAGCTTATGCCTGACCATACCATAACCCCACCGCCACCATGAGGCACAACTGTTCACAACGTTGACATCAGCAAACACTGCGGTTGTGAGGCCGGTTGGATGTACTGCCAAATTCTTTAAAACGACGTTGGAGGTGGCTTATGGTAGAGAAATTAACATTAAATTCTCTGGCAACAGCTCTGGTGGACATTCCTGTAGTCAGCATGCCAATTGTACGCTTGAGACATATGTGGCATTGTGTTGTGTGATAAAACTACACATTTTAGAGTGGCCCTTTATTGTCCCTAGCACAAGGTGCACCTGTGTAATGATAATGCTGTTTAATCAGATTCTTGATATGTCACACCTGTCAGGTGGATGGGTTATCTTAGTTAAGGAGAAATGCTCACTAATAGGCATATAAACAAATTGGGCTGACCCCATTTAGTCCACTGGTCGATTGTTTGGTCGATAGGCTGTTGGTCGACTGATATTTCATTAGTTGAGCAGTCACAATTTTCTTTTCTTTTTTATGGTGCACAAGACATTATGTAAAAATAATGGTGCAACAGTGATACATCTAATATTATTATATAACAAATGCGCTTTATCCCACGTTGGATATGGTCGCTGTCCGCGGTTCTGAAACATAATCTTCAGTGCGCTGTAGAATTGGCGCTTTTCCCTATGTGGATATGTACATAATAGCAAAATTAACCAGCATATTGGGATTGAGATCAATGCGACGGAGGCAGCTGCAGCAGAGACGAGGAAACAGCCCTTGCCTTAAGCCCTATTCGGACAGGATTAGTTTTACTGGGGGTGGTCTGGTAATGTAATTATGACAGGATTAGTTTTACTGGGGGTGGTCCGGTAATGTAATTACGTGCACAAGCACAAAACAACACATCTGTAATTTTAGTTCCGTCCGAATCTGCTATGTCAGTAATTTGTACATGGCAGGAGTGTAACAATTCCAGACAGAATAACCTACTGTTTTCTCCAAGGTCCTCTGATAATACTAGTCCTGTGAGAATCGACATCCCTGTGTTTTGAGAGAAATGTCTGAGTTTGACAGGTGATGCTAACGGTTTGAGCAAGAAAACAATAACTGATTGGATAAATTGAATGAAGTGCTGCACAGAGCCTATATATGAGGGGCCTACATGTATGATTTTGTTCATATGTTTTGTGGGTGTGAATTGAATATTGCCAAATGCATCAGTAAAAAAAAAACAGTGCGGACGTGTTTTTTTGTCCTGTCTCATGTCCCGTGTAAATAGTCTGTAATTAGTCTTTACGTATATTTTTCTTATTCCTCATATACTTTTCCTGCAACCCGCCTCACCCAATGTGGAATGGATTTAATATTTTCTTTATCTTTAACTGAACCTCCGACAGAAGCTAGCCTGCTAGCTAGCTACTAGCCATTGCTAGTCACTGCTAGCGGTCCTCACCACTGCTCTGCCTGCATCAGCCAGCTTTAGTCCGGACAATATCAGCCAGTCTGCACAGCGCGCTACCAACCCTGCGCATATCGGATTGTGTTCCCTTCCATTTCACCAGATTTCTGACGAAATCACAGTACCAGCACACTGGATCATTGCAGCTAGCTAGCTGCAACCGAGTGGCTGCTGTTGTTTGGCTAACACTACTGTCCAAAAGCTTGCACCAGTTAGCCTTGAGCTAGCCCCGAGCTAGGCCCATCTCCCGGCTAGCCGATGTGTACTAGCTAATTCCCGGGCTACAGTACTTTTTTCAACCGGCCTGGACCTTCTACTGTCAACACGGAGCCCCACCGAGCCATCACGACTGGTCTGCCGACATAATCGTCCGACGTGGTCTCAACAGGCTTTTCCGTTGCGACGTCGCCGAAGATCCATCTGCTAGCCCTGGCCCGCTAGCATTCTGAACGCCGTGCCTCCCCCTCGCCTAGTGCAGCGTCCACTGAACTGCTCCCAGGCTCACCTCTTTGCTGCTCATCAGACCTTATGATCACTCTGCTACATAGCTGTTGCCTGCTGGACTGTTCCCTTACACAGTACCTCATTCTGTTTATCTGTTAAGCCTCAGCTTCGAACTCAGGTCCTGTGTGTGGCACAACTTTTTCTCAACATTTTCTCAGTCTATTCATTGCCATTTACCCGTTGCTCTCTTGATTAACTGTGTTTGTTTTATGCCTCTCCCTTATTTCAATATGCCTTGTCTATTGCTGTTTAGGTTATTCCTTATCGTTCTATTTCACTGTAGAGCCCCCAGTCCCCATCAACAGATAGCTCCTTTGTCCCACCACCCACACACGTGGAGACCTCATCTGGCTTAACTGGTGTCTCCAGAGATGCAACCTCTCTCATCATTACCCAAGGCCTACCATATCCCTGTCTGTACATTATGCCATCAATCTATTCTATCGCGACCTGAAATCTGCTCCTTTTATTCCCTGTACCCAACACACTAGACGACCAGTTCTTAAAGCCTTTAGCCGTACCCTTATCCTACTCCTCCTCTATTCCTCTGGTGATGTTGAGGTAAACCCAGGTCCTGTAGCCCCCAGTACTACACCTATTCCCCAGGCACTCTCATTTGTTGACTTCTGTAACCGTAAAAGCCTTGGTTTCATGCATGTTAACATCAGAAGCCTCCTCCACCAACCCTGATGTCCTAGCCATGTCTGAATCCTGGCTTAGGGAGGCCACCAAAAACTTCTGTAACCGTAAAAGCCTTGGTTTCATGCATGTTAACATCAGAAGCCTCCTCCGCCACCCTGATGTCCTAGCCATGTCTGAATCCTGGCTTAGGGAGGCCACCAAAAATTCAACTACAACATTTCCCGTCAAGATAAAACTGCCAAAGCAGGTGGAGTTGCAATCTACTGCAGAGTTCTGTCATACTATCCAGGTCTGTGCCCAAACAGTTTGAGCTTCTACTTTAAAAAATCCACCTTTCCAGAAAGTCTCTCACTGTTGCCGTTTGTTACAGACCCCCCTCAGCCCCCAGCTGTGCCCTGGACACCATATGTGAATTGATTGCCCCCCATCTATCTTCAGAGTTCGTAATGTTAGGTGACAAACTGGGATATGCTTAACACCCCGGCCGTCCTTTAATCTAAGCTAGATGCCCACAATCTCACACAAATTATCAAGGAACCTACCAGGTACAACCCTAAATCCATAAACATGGGCACCATCATAGATATCATCCTGACTAACTTGCCCTCCAAATACACCTCCTCTGTTTTCAACCAGGATCTCAGCGATCACTGCCTCATTGCCTGCGTCCGTAATGGGACTGTCAAATGCTCCCTAAAACACTTTAGTGAGCAGGCCTTTCTTATCAATCTGGCCCGGGTATCCTGGAAGGATATTGACCTCATCCTGTCAGTAGAGGATGCCTGGTTGTCTGCCCCGCTCCATGGCCGGAGCTATTCGCCACACCGGTGCCCAGTCCGGGCCCGGTCGTCTGCCCTGCTCCATGGCCGGAGCCGTTCGCCACACCGGTGCCCAGTCCGGGCCCGGTCGTCAGAACAGATCCAGGGAGGAAGCTGTCCACTTCGCCAGGGCCTGAACCGCCACCGACGATTTTTTCATGGTCAGAGTCTGACAGATCTAGGTTGTCTAGTTCTGTGTGGTGTTTTCTGTTGGGTCCCTAATTAGAGGCAGCTGCTAAGCGTTGTCTCTAATTAGGGATCCTACTTATATTAGTTATGTTCCACACCTGGGTGTGGTTCATTGTCCTTCATGTCAGTCAATGTAAGTAGTGTTTGTAAGTACCTGTTCTTGTGTTCTTTGTTAGTTCTATATATTAATTAATTAAATGGATATGTCGAACAACTACTGCGCTGCACCTTGGTCTATTCACACACCCCGTTGTGTCATCTTCACATGGGATGATTTCACTGGACAACAAAAGAAAGGGAATATTGAGTGATCCCCAATGATCCATCGCATGTCCCAGAAACGTTTTCAACATACATGTGTAAAATGATAGTCTAGAAACTAAAGCTTTGTTTGTCTTCCTGTCAGGCTTCCATGTCTTCTCCCTGGACCTCCCCAATGTCTGCCTCTTGAACATCTTCACTGTTCCTTTCCAACCTTGTTGAGGATGGCTCGTTGTCTGGCTCAAAAAGCCTCAAATTTGCCCAGATGGCCACCAATGTTTCAACCCTTGTATTGGTCAGCCGGTTGCGTGCTTTGGTGTGTGTGTTCCCAAACAAGGATCACTTGCGCTCTGATGCGGCTGATGTTGGTGGGATTTGGAGGATGATGGAGGCAACAGGGGAAAGAGCATCAGATCCACAAAGTCCCTTCCACCAGGTGGCTGATGAGATATGTTGGCACGACTGCCATATTGCATCTCCATCCCAAAGCCCTTGCTTGGAAGTATACTTTGCACGACTGCCAAGAACCTTTCCCTCAGCATACTTGGGGTCCAACATGTACGCTGTGGCGTGTATGGGCTTCAGACAGAAGTCTTCACGCTTTTTGATGTATTTCAGAACTGCAGTTTTCTCTGCTTGGAAGTGGGCAGGGCAGCACAGATTTCTTTTCAGAGTCTGAACATCAGACAGGATGGCATTGTCTCCCTAAATCCATGCAATGGCTACTGCTATAGGTTTCAGGAGTTTCAGGCTGATTACCACTCTCTCCCAAAATACATAATCCAGGAGGATCCTCTTGATGGGGCTGTCCATATTGGCAGACTGTGATATGGCCATTTATTGGAGAGACTCCTTCCCCTCCAGGAGACTATCAAACATGATGACAACACCACCCCAAGGGGTGTTGCTGGGCAGCTTCAATGTGATGCTCTTATTCTTCTCACTTTGCTTGGTGAGGTAGATTGCTGCTATAACTTGATGACCCTTCACATAACTAACCATTTCCTTGGCTCTCTTTTAGAGTGTATCCATTGTTTTCAGTGCCATGATGTCCTTGAGGAGCAGATTTAATGCATGAGCAGCACAGCCAATGGGTGTGATGTGAGGGTAGGACTCCTCCACTTTAGACCAAGCGGCCTTCATGTTCGCAGCATTGTCTGTCACCAGTGCAAATACCTTCTGTGGTTCAAGTCTGCATCCTGCAAATTAGTAGATATGGAAACAGGTGAATTAACACTCCTCAGTTAGCAGGCTCAAGCAAGCTAAAACCCACATGGTAGCAAAAACTAACTAGCAGAAATTGTTAACATGTTAGAAATGATTTAAACACACTTTGCTTTAGGCTACTATTTACTAGTTAACAAAAATCATGTATGTCATATAAAATATATTCACCCCACCCAGTATTGTAATCAAAACCTACCAGAAAGCATGTAGTCCTTGGCTCAGACAGTGTAGTAGTGTGGGCTCAATAGCAGCTGTACATGTGATGGAAGAGTGCACTGCACATGTGATGGAAGAATGCACAGTGCATGCAGAGGGTTGCAATTCCATTGAATTGGGGATAGTTTAACCAAAATCTGCCACAATACCTAGAATTGCCTTATGTGTATCCTTCAAAAAAGGTTCACTGTTTTGATGAATTTAAGCAAAAGTCCCCAAATTCCAGGGCTTAACTTCCCATGGAAAATTTCAGGAAAAAGTCCGGAAATTTACCGGAAAGTTTCCGACCCTTTGCAACCCTAGTCACAGCAAATGTTTATTCCCCCCACGCTGATTCACTTAAAACTGATCTTCCCACACAGATAGTCTTTTTCACTGTATGACTCTTTCACAATTTCCCTCTCCATATGGTATTTTCTGTAATCTCAACCCATTTATCCTTGCTATGCTTCATGGGGTACCAATTTACTCTCCCTCCCTGAACATAAAGTAAAAAAGCCTTTGACCTTTTGTGTTTGTATCACCACATCGCGTTCTCTGATTTGGATGGTTGTATGCAACTATATGTGTGTTTATACATTCATTACGTAAATCCATACATATGTACATGGTTTTCCAGCTCCAGTATTGCCTGCGGCTGTCGCACAGGGAACGACCTGAATGTTGATGCAAACACAACACATTCTGAGGCTCTCTGGTTGGAAAATATACGGAAAACAAAAAGGTCACTATGGGCTCTGTCTGGAAATGCTGCATGTCAGGCATTTGGAGGGGCATATTCTTCAGTTACCTTGTCATTCACAATGCTCTTTCCATCCCAGGCCCAGCTGCGCTTTGTGAAGTAGTTGACGGTGGCAAACTCAATGAGGGCGGAGAAGACAAAGGCGTAGCAGACAGCAATGAACCAGTCCATGGCCGTGGCGTAGGCCACCTTGGGGAGGGAGTTACGAGCACTTATACTCAGGGTGGTCATTGTCAGCACAGTGGTTACACCTAGGGGAACAGCAAACAGTTTGTTTCAGCTTGGTCAGTTTCCTTTGATTATAATTCAATAATTTTAAGTACCTTATCTACAGATACCATGTACAGCCAAGTAATTACATTATGGTTAGCAAAGAAGCGTAGGTGTATAGTAATAACATGGTATAATGGCGACTTAATATACAGTGTTACTATTTGATGTAACATAGTTGTACGAAAGGCTGTGGAGAAATAGTATTTATCATAGTGCTGTAGAATAGGTTGAAGTTCATCATATCAGAGCTGTAGCTCCGCCCACCCGTGAAGTGGAGCAGAGCATTTGTATTTATTATGGATCCCCATTAACTGCTGCCAACTTTACTAAGGATTGGTAACAGGCTGATTGAGCATGCTGGGCGATCTACAGCTCCTGTGTTTTCCTCACTAGTTAGCATTAGATAGATAGATAGATAGATAGATAGATAGATAGATAGATAGATAGATAGATAGATAGATAGATAGATAGATTAGATTAGATAGATAGATAGATAGATAGATAGATAGATAGATAGATAGATAGATAGATAGATAGATAGATAGATAGATAGATAGATAGATAGATAGATAGATAGATAGATAGATAGATAGATAGATAGATAGATAGATAGGTACTTTATTGCTCCCCCGGGGGGGAAATTTCATTGTCAAGCAGCTACAACAAAAACACAGGGCAGGTGCAAAATGCCACAACGAAAGTACACAAAAGACAGATACACGGTACATGATACATAGAGCGGCAGTATGAAAAAGTATAGAAATACAAGATATCTGGAGTGCAAAAAAAAAGCTATAAGAGGACATTGCATAGTATGAGTGGTTGGCTGAATATGTACACTATACATTGGTGGATGTTGGATGGTTAACTATACTATACAGGTCGATGGCAGAGAAATACTTCAGTAGCTAAAAATGCGTATGATATGAGCGAGGGTAATAATAGTTTACTTAATAGACAGACTGGGTAAATTAACAGGTAAGTGAAAATTTTGCATGGTTAAATTAGCTGTACAGTTAGGTATACAGTTATATTTACAGATAAGTGAATACTTGCATGTTTACACAAACTGTACAGGTAAATGACAGGAAGAGATACTTTAATAGCTAAATGTGTGTATGATATCATTTGGGGTAATAATAGTAATTCCCTTAAAATACAGTCCTTAGTGTGCAGGGTTTAATTACAGACAACTGCACTTATTGCACATTCGATATACTAAAAGCAATGAGAAAAGGTGCAACTGGCAGGATACTAATATGCATTCCTGAGTGAATGCCTACGTCCAATAATTACTTACAATATTGCATGTGATATAATATAACAACTGTACATGAGTATGTATATACAGACCTGTATGAATAAATAGGTCCTGAGTGGATGAGTGCTGACGGACCAGAGTTACTCACGGATGGATGCATAATTGTTAAACTAGGTCCTAGCACCCCAACATTCACTAGTTAGCCAGTGTGCGTCCTGGCTGATATGTAAGTACATATACTATTACATATTTGAGTCGAAACAAAATGTAATATCATGATGCGCATATGGTTCCGAATGACACAATTTCACAACATTACAACATTTAAAGACCCGCATCACTATACTGAGAGCTTTTACATTTCTAAAAGGATGTATTTGGGCATTTTTTTTTGCATTTGTTCATTCTTCTTCAGAGCCCCCTTACTGCACAACGATGATGAGGAAGTGAATTGCTGGTTGGGGTAAGTTTCACAAAAACAATTGAAATCACAAAAAAAGTGTCTGGATCCTTCTATAACATGCCAATATCCACATTTTTTATTTGGTTGTAAACAAGCAACATTCTAATTTAACATGTCCAAATGTCCAGTATGCTTTTCTGTAACATGACATTTAGGATACTCATAGCTTGGTCAAGGAGCTAAACTTTCTCTTTGCCATATCCTGCACTTTCCTCAGGCAGTCTTCTTTCAGATCAAACTCTGTAGTTAGTTTTGGTTGCCCTTTAAAGGTGTGTGTTGCAGGAGGTAAACATGAAAGCAAACAATAATATCTCCAGTACAGAACCCTGGGGAACACAATATTTAAGCTTGGAAGTAATTAGAGGGTTCATCAAGTTGCACAGCCCATATTTGACTCAACTGTAAAGTTATTGCCTCTCGGTCATCAATAATTGACATTGCAACATATGAGGCATAGTTTTTTTTGTGGGCACAAGTGAAATACCATGTCTGCTACTTGAACAGTGCCCGTGTATATCAATGGGGACATTGATTGATGACACAGCATATATCAAAATAAAAAAGCAGACCTTTCTCAAATATTTATTTTCATGCCACATTTGCACCTGTTGATTTGATTTGAGGGCTGCGTGAAAACATTGACACTTCAAGCTCCACTGAAATTCAGCTTTTCTCAGATTTCCTGGGAAGTGGGAAGTTAAAACATTGTCTCTGCAAATAAGAGATGAGACTGTATTTACTCAAATTGTATTTTTAGAACTAAGGTCGAGAATAAATGCTTGAAAAAATACATTAATTCGCTGCCCACTTCGCCGAGGGTATACGATCTGTGGCACTGAAATATGAGGAGACTTAAAGGGACACAGAGAATAATAAACTAACTAACTCCCCCTTTTCAGAGAAAACCCAATCATATCTAGAAATGTTCTGATCCTTTAAAGCTGGTTACACAACTATGGCCCATTCTACCGTGAACACATCATGTTGTTGGCGGTGCTGCATACACACTAACATACAGCACTAACACCCTCAAAAGTTTATGCCAGGCTAGCACAGCCTCCCTTCAGTGTTACCAAACCAATTTACCAGTAAAACCTGGAACAGACATCCCACCATAAACTGGATAAAAAAAAGGTAACTTGTAAATGGTAATTATTACAAAACCTACATGATTTGTATGTTTGTATTAAGCAGAAAACATGATAATTGATACAGTAACTGCTAAAAATAACCAATTTTTTCACTAGTTGGAGTTATGTGGCCTTTAGATTCATATAGCTCCAGGGTAGAATTTTAACTGCCATCTTAAGTCGCTTGCTTTGAGTGCATGATTCATTCAGAAAGACTATTCACACCAATACAAAAAAAATAAGTTGCTGACTTTATTGTGTAATGTGCTTATCCTTTATATAATATATTGTGCTTATCATGTGTGAATGGTAATCATCTCTGCAGTGATATGACCGTGCTGTGTTTTCAAATGACCAAATAAGCCAGGCAATCAATGTCTTCTAAGACTTAGGACTTCTAAGCCCTTTTAAACGTTGTGTTTGAGCTACAGACTTCTGGGTTGCACCATTGGATTTTGTCTATTTCTTATGTTTAACGTAGGGCTGAGCTTGAGCAGTGTTTGTGAGACGAGGGCGGATCCCGAAGGGGCCAGATCTTTTATACAAAAACGTCTGTAGAGTCAGAATGGTTTGAGCTACAAACTATTAAAATCGACGACTCTCACGAACACCCACTTGTAACATGTTTTGCTCTATGACTCTCACAAGCTACACAAGTCATTAGGTCAGGTGTTCTTTTACATAGAAGATAATTGGAAATCCCAGGAAATAGTGTCTATAATACTGTAATAAGCTCACATAGTTGCTGTCACAAACTCTAAACTCCAGACAGTTGTCACTGACAAGTCGGATATTAATTTCCCACTGATCAAACAATTTCTGCACTTAGAGCGTTCATGTTTCAATACGTTTTTTTTTTTTTTTTTGTCAGTAAAACTCATGAATGCAACTGTTTTTGTCAAATTGTTTTGTGTTCTACTTGTAGCCCTGGTTGTCCTGAAAATAAAATGGTAAAACACTTCATTGTGAGGCTAAATATAAGGGCTGGACATGCAGATAAATGAAAGTCCGATAAATGCTGGGGTCTCAGGATTGGCACTGGCTAACAAACCCTCTGCTTTTCATAAACAGGTCTGATCACACTATTAAGCTAGCCCTTCTCTTGGTCACTAGCACTAGTTTCAATTACCTTGCTATGGCAGAACAAAAACTCACTTGGCTTTTCAGGCTGTTGCACAGGATCACATTGGAACAAGTGTTGCTCATTCATTACACAGTAATACAAACAGCAATACTGGGTTGGAAAACAGGCAAACGGACACACAGAGCAACACTGAACTGTAATTACGCGGTCTGCATGACATGATAACTTGCCACAAATACGTCACCAATGCAGGACCGAGTCAAAATAAGACCGGGAGTGAGAGAGAAAGAGATATAGTGAGACAGGGTAAGAAGAGGACCAATGCCTGAGTAAGGGGGGATAAATGGTGGGAGAAAACACAAATCAACTCAAACTGTTGTGCATGTATCCCTTTGACATCAAAGCAGGATACTCACCAAACACAGTCCTAGCTGGCACCGACTCTCTGTTCAGCCAGAAGGACACTTGGGAGAGGATGACAGTCATGATGCATGGTAGATAGGTCTGGATCACAAAGTAGCCAATCTTCCGCTTCAAATGGAAATGTGCCGTCATGACAGTGTATTCGCCTGCAGAGAGAAAGCGTCTTTATTAACTTATACTGTCCCAACTACAGTACCACTCATTGAAGGGTAGACATTTTTTTTAACGTACAATACTATTTGGGTTGTTTTCACCTGTTCACATTTATCACTATGCAAATTCATAATAATATGGATGTGGTCACTTTGGGTTTGATATGCAATGTTACAAAAAATTATGCACTTTAATAAATCATTGCGCATTGTAACTGTATAACCACAACTCAAAACTACAGCGCTACCGAGGACATGAAATTATGCTAATGCCGCAACAGCATGCACGATTTGTAATGGAAGAATATCTAAAAAAGAACCCAAGATTAGAGATGAGTAGAGAAAGATGTGTGTTACCCATGGCAACAGAAGAGAGAAATATATCTCATTTGTTGCGATTCTGCAATTAAGGCCTTGATACTGCCACTTGGCAGAAGGAAAGCGGGATTTTTTTTCTGGCTATAGCCAAAATATTTTGTATCCCTGTTATTCAAGAGCACTTGCAGTATTGCCTGCTTTCCACCCATTTAGAAGGAGTCTTAATGCTTTCCACAACAGGTGGAAAACCTGGGATCATATGGACACTTGAATGAGTGCTTGAGGATCTGGACTATGCAGATGATCTCGCTTTTCTTGAAAGTTGACATCAGGACGTGCAGGCAAAAACTCAGAAGCTGGTAGACCACACAAATGGCAGAACTCAACCTCAGCATTCAAAAGAAAAAAACCATGAGGATGAACACCAAAACCAACACACCAATCAACATGGGTGGACGAGTTCATTAATTTTGGGAGAAAGATGACCAAGGAAGGCAATTCCATGAGCGATATGACCACCATGTTAAGACCAGTATGGAGAGCTAAGAACATCAGCCTATCACTCAAAATCTGCATCTTCAAAAGCAATGTCCTCAGAGGTGGATGGAGGCATGGACACAACCCTCCTGCCTCGGCCAGGGTTGGGAGTGCCAGACATGGGTCTCACCCTTCACCCCAGGCTGAAGATGAAGACCACCAATTGGGCTGTTGCTCTTCTGTCCAACGGGGGTGGGTGGAGGTGTGTTGACCTCACTACCTGGCCTCAGCTTGGGGAGGATATACAGAAGCACAGCCAAATACTAAGATCCTGGGCCACCAAGGGATGGGAAATATTGACAATACTAATCTCTCCTTCCAATCCCAGTGTTGGCCTGGAGATGGTGGTGGTGAGGGACTCGCACTGTTCTAAAGCGGTAGATGGGAGGTGGCTAACCTGCCCTCCCCTATAGCTTGTTAAGTTGGGGTGGCAGGTAGCCGAGTGGTTAGAGCGTCAGGCCCGTAACCGAAAGGTTGCTGGATCGAATCCCCGAGCTGTAAAAATTGTTCTGCCCTTGAACAAGGCAGTTAACCTACTGTTCCTAGGTCGTCATTGTAAATAAGATGGCTTCCCAGCAGATGAGAAATGCACTCTCATTACAGAATTAGGCAGGAGACATAGGGCAGCGCTGACAAATCCCTCTGTTGGTGTGAATGAAGACGGAGAGCCTGGTTCTAGATAGCTTCAGCCTCCTGTTGGCACTGATGATGCCAGCACACCCTCACTTGAGATGCACATTTTCATTATTTCATTGAAATGTACAAATATTAACTTGTAGTTATTTTGTAATTTCCTGTTGCTTTGGAAAACACCCCCCTGTCCTCTAATGAATGATTAATTTAAACACAATCAGTAAATATGTAGAGGATAGCAAAAATAATGGATTCAGCGAAGGGGGCTCCTCCATATTTCACTTGGACAACGCTCTTAGTGGCACTTAGGCCCAGGAATTCAATCTTTTAAGCACTGCACTTTCAGACGAGTAGCATATGACTGAATCATTTAGTTGAGATCGGAGGGCTTTCTCCTCAATGAAAACAGATTAGGAATTCCCATTGGATGTTGAAACGCCCAACAGTAATATTCTCTACATTGTCGGATTGTAGGCTTATGGGTAATAACGGATAGTGGCACTAAACCTAGGAGTGTGTGATGTCTAAGAGAAGGAGAAGGAGAAGGAGAAGGAGAAGAAGGAGAAGGAGAAGGAAGGAAGGAGGGGAAATAAGGGATGACAGAGGAGGAGAAGAGTTCGATCCACACGGCATAGAACCAGACTGACCTGGTCATGAAGATTCTCGAGAGTTTCAATGACTTGTGTGACGAGAGTGCTCCCCAGAGACGCATGCGGAGACATGCAGAGGGGGCAGATACTACTCATTGAAGACCACTACATTGGCCACCGTATTGATACGCTTGGCTGCCACAGTCATGGTGACAAGACAATCCATGCCATGCAACACAGCTGGAGCGCATCCCGCATTTTCTGGGTTTCTCTGAGGTTTCTCTGGGTTTCTCTGAGGTTTCTCTGGGTTTCTCTGAGGTTTCTCTGGGTTTCTCTGAGGTTTCTATGGGGCTATAAATACTGTAACTCTTATTGAAAGAAGCCATCATCTTCCTAGTATAATTTCCTTTTATTCCAATAGTGGAGCTCAGTCAAGAAATGTAATGTAATAAAAAAATATATCTATAATTCCATGGTGACTTCTGCTTTCCCTCAGTATTATACGTACATATTTTGCAACACCCCTTAAATCAGATGAATAATTGCATTTCGAAAAGGTTGACAAACAACCTGTTTGCCATACAGCTAAAACGAGCCTGTCTGTCTTCTTGGTGGAGTGTGTGTCACTGTCGGATGCCTCTCCTTACGCTAATGACTCCCCTCCAATACCTTTGTTGACAGCTTTTCCCATCTGTTCCTATACACAGACTTTTCCCTCCCTTTTCTACTGTGTGTTTCCGAGGCCCACAACACAGAATTTCTTCCCCATTTATCGCTCTAGTGCACTTTTGTGAGACAAGGCTCCAAAATAAGATCAGCAGCAGCAGTACAGCTCAGGAATAAGGAGGCAGCCCTCCTTTCAGAACGGAGCTCCCCTGTGTGTCTGAGTGAATGGCAGCTCCTACAGCTGTGTTTCTGCTTCCAACTGAATGTTGCTATTGGACACAAAGCGCTCGCTTACTCTCCCCCCACTCTCCTCTCCAACCGACTGAGCAGAACAGGAGTGTTCCCCTCTTGCCTCCCGTAGGAGGCTGCGCACCTGTGTCTCCGAAGCCTTTGTAGTCCGATTGGTCCAAAGTGGAGAGTCTATTGTTTTAACAGTCAAAGCAGAATCGGTTGTTGTTTTGTGTAGTTGGTTCCCTAGTCAGACTAAAATGGATTTTGGAGAGATTCTAGTTGCAGCTCTTACGAATAAGCTCATCAGACATGCAGTGCATTTACTGTATCTCCAGCTGAGAGGACTGTTTCAGTATGATAGACCCCGTAACAAGGACATGACTAAACATTCTTCAGCCTCTGTTATCCACTGGCTGGGTCAACTAATTGGTGTTTCGCAACCTGGGTTTCTAGTGCTCTTGGGGAGACTTGGCCTATCCACAGTGGGCTCTTTGGAGGATTTCATACGAACCTAGGCCTAGTGCTTGGCTGCACGAGAGGGGGTTCTTGGGAGAGTGAGATGTGATTTGGGGATTCAGTAACCAAAACTGTTTGAGAACCACTAAACAAACATATGCAGCCAGCAGTGACAAGCACTAAACGTTGGCAATCTACAAAGTAATATTGAATAAATGCCCATAAATGCCCACTGTCCTTTGCAGATACTCTGATTTAGTTTATTTTCACTTTGTTGCATTTGGTGGCAGCGATGGGATCCAGGCCTGCAGGGGGAGCATGTGCTTATCTAATTGGATGAATTACCAAGTGAAATACCGTTTTTAGTATTTGTTAAAATGTCGCAACTTAGTACAAAACTCAAAACAGATCATCAAAAAGGCTGTTTTTTCCAAAGCACATTTTCATTTCAACAAACAAAATCACACAGTAACTTTTTCAGCAAACCTAATCAGTGTTTCATCTAGAAATACCTTTCATTTAAAGTAATTGCCTTTCACAATGCAATGCTCACAATACTTTTTATTTATTTAAATACATTTGACCATCACTTAATCTAACTGCGCTTAATGGTTAATCACTTAGCCGTTTAGTAAACCTATAGATTTTTAACTGGTTTGTCTACTTTATATGGATTTTGAGAACTACAGCAATAAAATGTGTGTTTGTAAAGTATAAACATCTAAATGACATGTATGATACATGATAACCACACATAATGACTACTCGTTATTGCTGATTAATTTCACATGGTGGTAACCACAATTGGTCACCATATGAAAGGGTCTGTGTGAACACTTGCATTTTCTTTCAACACGGAGCAGGATAGACAGCAAGGGAGAGGAAGAAATCAAAGAGCTCGCTGACAAGGGGCTCGTCAGAGAGGTGGGCATGGGCACTGTCAAAGAGCTCATCAGAGAGGGGGGCAGAGGGCAGGGAACGGTTGTGTCTAATAAAGTCTGGGCCATCATTGTTGACCATGTGGTAAACAGAGGCCTTAACATGGCAGAGGCTGCCGGATTAGTTCACCCCAATCTAAAAAGATCAACTGTCAGTTCGGTCGTGAGAACATTTCGCCAAGAAAACTGGTAAATCTGCAGGATATGCACTATGCTTTACCATTACATTTACAGTAAATTACATATTGTAATGCATGAAAATTCACAAAACATATTGCAGTATTCTTACAGTATGATCTACTGACAGTATAATCTGTTCTACCCTCAGAATTGACAGAAGACCCCATAGTGGTGGCCGTGGCCGTGTGCTGACCGACCAGGCGTGGGCAGTGGTGAAAATAGTGAGGGTCAGGAATGACATACGGCTGTTTGAAATAAAGCAGGCCATTGAGGAGAATGATGACACCTTTGCCAATATGGCATCCATCAGCCGACCAACAATCGCTTTTTGAAGAGGCACCACGTATATATGAAACACATTTACCTGGTGCCTTTTGAACGAAACAATGACCGGGTGAAACAACTGCAGGGCCGAGTATGTTCAGGTACGGCACTATATACTGTATTACTGTTACTATTTGATAAACATGCTACTTCACAATATCATATTGGAACTATAGTGTAAAAATAACTAACCAAAATATATTTTTAAAGGGTGATGGTGCTTGATGCTGCTGTGAACCATCACAAGTAGTTATCATCACTGCCACATAGGGAGCAGAGTCTCACAACTCAATCGCTGGTTGAAAACTGTTTTCTGCCCCTCCCAAAGGATAGAATTTGTAGACAATTGGCCCTCTTTCTGGGACTCACCCACAAACAGGACCAAGCCTGGCCTGCTGACGGACTCCATCCTAGCTGGAGGGGTGCTCTCATTTTATCTATGAACATAGACAAGGCTCTAACTCCTCTAGCTCCACTATGAGATAGGGTGCAGGCCAGGCAGCAGGCTGTTAGCCAGCTTGCAAGTTTAGTGGAGTCTGCCACTAGCATAGTTAGTGTAGTCAGCTCAGTTACCCCCATTGAGACCGTGTCTGTGCCTCGATCTAGGTTGCGCAAATCTAAACATGGCGGTGTTCGATTTAGTAATCTCACTGGAATAAAGACCTCCTCCATTCCTGTCATTATTGAAAGAGGTTGTGATATCTCACTTCTTAAAATAGGGTTACGTAATGTTAGATCCCTCACTTCCAAGGCAGTTATAGTCAATGAACTAATCACTGATCATAATCTTGATGTGATTGGCCTGACTGAAACATGGCTTAAACCTGATGAAATTACTGTGTTAAATGAGGCCTCTCCTCCTGGTTACACTAGTGACCATGTCCCCCGCAAAGGCGGAGGTGTTGCTAACATTTACAAATTTCAATTTACCCCCCAAAAAAGGACAGCATTTTCATCTTTTGAGCTTCAAGTCATGAAATCTATGCAGCCTACTCAATCACTTTTTATAGCTACTGCTTACAGGCCTCCTGGGCCTTATACAGAGTTCCTTACTGAGTTCTCTGAATTTCTATCAGACCTTGTTGTCATGGCAGATAATATTCAATTTTTTGGTGACTTTAACATTCACATGGAAAGGTCCACAGATCCACTACAAAAGGCTTTCGGCGCCATCATCGACTCAGTGGGTTTTGACCAACATGTCTCCGGACCTACTCATTGCCACAGTCATACCCTGGATCTAGTTCTGTCCCGTGGAATAAATATTGTGGATCTTAATGTTTTTTCCTCATAATCCTGGACTATCGTACCACCATTTTATTTTGTTTGCAATCGCAACAAATCATTTGCTTAGACCCCAACCAAGGATCATCAAAAGCCGTGCTATAAATTCTCGGACAACCCAAAGATTCCTAGATGCCCTTCCAGACTCCCTCCACCTATCCAAGGACGTCGGAGTACAAAAATCAGTTAACTATCAAACTGAGGATCTAAATTGAACCTTGCGTAAGTCGCACCCCTAAAAACAAAAAACATTTGCCAAAAGAAACTAGCTCCGTGGTACACATAAAATACCCGAGCTTTGAAGCAAGCTTGCAGAAAACTGGAACGGAAATGGCGCTCCACCAAACTGGAAGTCTTCCTACTAGCTTGAAAAGAAAGTACAGTGCAATATCGTCCTCACTGCTGCTCGATCATCCTATTTTTCCAACCTAATTGAGGAGAATAAGAATAATCCTACATTTCTATTTGATACTGTTGCAAAGCTAACTAAAACGCAGCATTCCCCAAGAGAGGATGCCTTTCACTTCAGCAGTGATGAATTTATGAACTTCTTCAACGAAAAGATCATTATCATTAGAAAGCAAATTACGGACTCCTCTTTGAATCGGCATATTTCCCCAAAGCTCAGCTGTCCTGAGTCTGACAGAACTGCCAGGACCTAGGATCAATGGAGACACTCAAGTTTTTTAATCCTATATCTCTTGACACATTCATGAAAATTGTCATGGCCTCTAAACCTTCAACCTGCATACTGGATCCTATTCCAACTAAACTACTGAAAGAGCTACTTCCTGTGCTCGGCTCTCCTATGCTGAACATAATAAATGGCTGCCTCTCCACCGGATGTGTACCAAACTCTCTAAAAGTGGCAGTAATAAAGCCGCTCTTGAAAAAGCCAAGCCTTGACCCAGGAAGTGTAAAAAACTATCGGCCTATATCAAATCTCTAATTTCTCTCAAAAATCTTAGACAAAGCTGTTGCGCAGCAACTCACTGCCTTCCTGAAGACAAATAATGTATAAGAAACACTTTTTGCTATGATAGGGTTTTAGACCCTATCATAGCACTGAGACTGCACTCGTGAAAGTGGTAAACAACCTTTTAATGGCGTCAGACCAAGGCTCTGCATCTGTCCTCGTGCTCTTAGACCTTAGTGCTGCTTTTGACACCATGGACCACCATATTCTTCTGGAGAGATTGGAAACCTTAATTGGTCTACACGGACAAGTTGTTGCCTGGTTTAGATCTTATCTGTCGGAGAGATATCAGTTTGTCTCCGTGGATGGTTTGTCCAAGTTTAGGTGTTCCTCAAGGTTCTGTTTTAGGGCCACTATTGTTTTCACTATATATTTTACCTCTTGGTGATGTCATTCGGAAACATAATGTTAACTTCCATTGCTATGCGGACGACACACAGCTGTACATTTCGATGAAACATGGTGATGCCCCAAAATTGCCTGCCCTGGAAGCCTGTGTTTCAGACATAAGGAAGCGGATGGCGGCACATTTTTTATACTTTTAAATTCTGACAAAACTGAGATGCTAGTTCTAGGTCCCAAGAAACAAAGAGATCTGCTTTTGGATCTGACAATTAATCTTGATGGTTGTACAGTCGTCCCCCCAAAAACTGTGAAGGACCTCTGCATTACTCTGGACCCTGATCTCTCTTTTAATAAACATATCAAGAATATTTCAAGAATAGCTTTTTTCCATCTTCGTAACATTGCAAAAATCAGACATTTCTTGTCCAAAAATGATGCGGAAAAGCTAATCCATGCTTTTGTCACTAGATTAGATTACGGCAATGCTCTACTCTCCGGCTACCCACAAAAAGCACTAAATAAACTTCAATTAGTGCTAAACACGGCTGCTAGAATCTTGACTAAAACGAAAAGATTTTATCATATTACTCCTGTGCTAGCCTCTCTACACTGGCTTCCTTTTAAGGCTAGGGCTCAGATTTGGTCCTGCTGTACATACCTACATGTACGCTCCGGTCACAAGACACAGGCCTCCTTATTGTTACTAGAATTTCTAAGAAAACAGCTGGAGGCAGGGCTTTATCCTATAGAGCTCAATTTTTATGGAATGGTCTGCCTATCCATGTGAGAGACGCAGACTCCGTCTCGACCTTTAAGTCTTTACTGAAGACTCACCTCTTCAGTATGTCCTATGATTGAGTGTAGTCTGGCCCAGGGGTGCAAGGGTGAACGGCCCGTCTCTCCATTGGGATTCTCTGCCTCTGACCCTATTACGGGGGCTGAGTCACTGGCTTACTGGTGCTTTCCATGCCCTCCCTAGGAGGGGTGCGTCCCTTCCTGTCCGGTTTGTTGCCCCCTCGGGCTTGTGCAGTGGAGGGGATCTTTCGTGGGCTATACTCAGCCTTGTCTCAGGGTAGTAAGTTGGTGGTTGTTGATATCCCTCTTTTGGTGTAGGGGCTGTGCTTTGGCAGAGTGGGTGAGGTTATATCCTGCCTGGTTGGCCCTGTCCGGGGGTATTGTCGGGGTATTGTCGGAGGGGGCCACAGTGTCTCCTGACCCCCCCTGTCTCAGCCTCCAGTATCTATGCTGCAATAGTCTATGTGCCGGGGAGCTAGGTTCAGTTTGTTAAATCTGATGTTATTATCCGGTGTCTTGTGTGAATTTAAGTATGCTCCCTCTAATTCTCTTTCTCTCCCACTCTACCTCCTCTCCCGGAGGACCTGAGCCTACCCGGAGGACCATGCTTCAGGACCACCTGCCCTGATGACTCCTAGCTGTCCCCAGTCCACCTGGTCGTGCTGCTGCACCGGTTTCAACGCTTCTGCCTGCAGTTATGGAACCCTGACCTGTTCATTGGACGTGCCACCTTGTTTTCATCTCGCTCTCTCTCTACCGCACCTCCGCACTGAAAAGCCAAGTGACATTCACTCCTGATGTATTTACCTGTTCAACCTTCACAACTACTTTTATTATTATTTGACACTGCTGGTCATCTATGAACATTTGAACATCTTGGAGAAATAACTGGCCTTAATGGCCATGAATTGTTATAATCTCCAGCCGGCACAGCCAGAAGAGGACTGGCCACCCCTCAGAGTCTGGTTCCTCTCTAGGTTTCTTCCTAGGTTTTGCCTTTCTAGGGAGTTTTTCCTAGCCACTGTGCTTCTACATCTGCATTGCTTGCTGTTTGGGGTTTTAGGCTGGGTTTCTGTATAGCACTTTGTGACATCGGCTGATGTAAAAAGGGCTTTATAAATACATTTGATTTGATTTGATTTGACAAGTATATCTTTGTTGGTGAAGCAGGCTTCAACCTGGCCAAAACTTGAAGCCGTGAGCGGAACCTCATCGTCCAAGGGGCGATCATCCAAGTGCCTGGACAACGTGGGGGAAACATCTCCATGGGCGCAGCTATCTCTGAAGATGGTAGTGTGGTAGGATGTAGGCCATTACTTGGATCCTACAATGCTGCACAACTCATTGTGTTTCTCAATTGAATTAAGCAAGGGTCACCTATGTCATTGTGTGGGACAATGTCAGGTCCCATTGTGCAGAGGTGGTTCAGGCATGGTTTCAGGCCCTTCCCCGATTCGTGACCCTAAAACTGCCCCCATACTCTCCTTTCCTCAACCCTATTGAGGATTTCTTTTCAGCATGGAGATGGAAGGTGTGCCACCCTCCTTCTGGTCATGGATGAGGCATGCAACGACATCAACGCAGACCAATGTCAAGCTTGGATTCGACATGCCCAAAAGGTTTTTCACGCGGTGCATGAACAACGAGGACATTCACTGTGATGTGGATAATAATTTATGGCCAAATGTTTAAGACCGACTTATGCAAAATGATGCGTGCTAAACATTGTTTTTATTTTCATTCATTACATTTTTCATTTTTTTACATTGATTATAGACAGTACTGCTATGTTGCAATTATATCAGAAAAATAAACCATTTGATTACACATTGGATAGATATTATGGAAATTATAGATTTTCTGTCCCTTTTGTTGGGTAATGTAAGTCTATTGCCTAATGTGTAATTTACAGTACTGTAGCATATTACTTTTAGCACTTCTAAGCGCAATTTCAAACACATACTATCTTGCAATGTTTGCTATTGGATTAACTTGTAGTTAGAATGACTCAATTGAAAATATATCATGTTGTGTTTTGGTGATTAAACCAATGTTCTTATTACATTTCAAAGTTAACTTATATTTTGAATCAATGTTTGTGTGGTGAGAGATGTTTACAATCCAAATGAATGCACAATGACAGGTTCTGAATGGAAGACTGGCTGCGTTACAAGTGTGACCAGTTTGGAGTTTTGTGGCTTCCCGAGTGGCACTGCGGTCTAAGGCACTACATCGCAGTGCTTGAGGCGTCACTACAGACCCAGGTTCGATCCCAGGCTGTGTCGCAGCCGGCCGTGACCGGAAGACCCATGAGGCGGCGCACAATTGGCCCAGCCTCGTCCGGGTTAGGGGAGGGTTTGGCCGGCCGGGATTGTGAGGGCTTGGTTGTGGTAAGGCCTCTTACTCCCACCTAGGGGAGGAGAGAGGCACACAACCAAGCTCTCACACATTATTAGGGAGATTATCATCCCCAATCAGAGACAGCTGTATAGCGTTGTCTCTGATTGGGGATAGTATTTAATCCCCACACAAAGCCACCTGTGTGTGGATCATTGTTCGTGTCTGCCTTGTGTTACCAGCACGTGAGTTACTTTGCTTGTTTAGTATTTTGTATTTAGTTTTCAAGTCATCTCCTTTTATGTATTTTGCGCCTCGAGAGAACAACTCCAAAATAATAAAGGAATGACGCTCCACCAGCGCTCTGTTTATCGTCCCATTACTCCGCATCGTGACAGAATGATCCACCACCCTGGGACACAGCGAGAGCAGACTTTGGTAGACATCCTCTACGATATGGGGAAATTGTCGAAAGAGGATGTCTACCATTATCATGCGGTGGAGAAAGGCTGGGGTCCGGAGCAGCCAAGGCGCCGGAGACGGAGGACACGTCACCGGGCTAGAGTTGAGGACCAGCCTGGAGCCCAGAAAACCCCTCAAACTGATTTTGGGGGGGGGCTATGGGGGTGGTCGGGGATCGAGGAAGAAGAGCCCCGACCACTGCACTCGTGGGGGTTCCAGGAGGAGCCCCTACAGCCGTGGGAGCAGGAGTACAGAGAGGAGTCGGAGGAAGACGACAGCGATGTGCTTCTGTTCCCTCACTCGTGGGGGTTCCCGGAAGAACCCTCACAGGATGGGGATTGGCGTTGGAGTAGGGACGACAGGCACAGTCGTGCTCCAGCGTCAGTTCCCAGTCCGGTGCCTCCAGCGCCGGTCCAGAGTCGGAGGAGGAGGAGACCGACTCAGCGCACCAAACCATCGGTGCGCAACAATAGCCCGGTACGGCCCGCGCCTGCTCCGCGCACCAGCTCTATGGTGCGTTTGCCCAGCCTGGCGCGACCCGTGCCAACTCAACGCACCGACCCAACGGTGCGTTTCCCCAGCCAGGTACAGCCCGTTCCAGCTACTCGCACCAGACCAGTGGTGCGTTCCCCCAGCCCGGTACGGTCTGTGCCTACTCCTCGCACCCAACCTATGGTGCGTATCTCCAGCCCGGCGCGACCCGTGCCAGCTCAACGCACCGACCCAACGGTGCGTTTCCCCAGCCAGGTACAGCCCGTTCCAGCTACTCGCACCAGACCAGTGGTGCGTTCCCCCAGCCAGGTACGGTCTGTGCCTACTCCTCGCACCCAACCTATGGTGCGTATCTCCAGCCCGGTGCGACCCGTGCCAGCTCCTCGCACCAGACCTATGGTGCGTGTCCCCAGTCCAGTACGCCCCGTGCCTACCCCTCGCACGGAGGCTACCGCGAGGGTCGCCACCACAGGGCTGGAAACCCTCTCTGCGTCGGTGCCCAGGGTGGGCACGACGTTCAGCCCCGCTGTGGAGCAGGAGATCCATAGCGTGTCGGTGCCCAGTCTGGGGCCGACAGCCAGCCCAACCACAGGGCTGGAAACCCTCTCTGCGTCGGTGCCCAGGGTGGGCACGACGTTCAGCCCCGCTGTGGAGCAGGAGCTCCATAGCGCGTCGGTGCCCAGTCTGGGGCCGACAGCCAGCCCAACCAGAGGGCTGGAAACCATCTCTGCGTCGGTGCCCAGGGTGGGCACGACGTTCAGCCCCGCTGTGGAGCAGGAGCTCCATAGCGTGTCGGTGCCCAGTCTGGGGCCGACAGCCAGCCCCACCAGAGGGCTGGAAACCATCTCTGCGTCGGTGCCCAGGGTGGGCACGACGTTCAGCCCCGCTGTGGAGCAGGAGCTCCATAGCGTGTCGGTGCCCAGTCTGGGGCCGACAGCCAGTCCCACCAGAGGGCTGGGAACCATGTCTGCGTCGGTGCCCAGGGTGGGCACGACGTTCAGTCCCGCTGTGGAGCAGGAGCTCCATAGCGTGTCGGTGCCCAGTCTGGGGCCGACAGCCAGACCAGCTGCAGGGCTGAAGACCACCTCTGCGTCGGTGCCCAGGGTGGGCACGGCATCCAGCCTGAGGTCTCCGGAGAAGGTCAGCAGCCCGAGGCCTCCTGTGACGGTCAGCAGCCTGACGTCTCCTGTAAAGGTCAGCAGTCTGAGGCCTCCTGTGAAGGTCAGCAGCCCGAGACCTCCGGAGAAGGTCAGCAGCCCGAGACCTCCGGAGAAGGTCAGCAGCCCGAGGTCCCCGGTGACGGTCAGCAGCCCGAGGTCCCCGGTGACGGTCAGCAGCCCGAGGTCCCCGGTGACGGTCAGCAGCCCGAGGTCCCCGGTGACGGTCAGCAGCCCGAGGTCCCCGGTGACGGTCAGCAGCCCGAGGTCCCCGGCGACGGTCAGCAGCCCGAGGTCCCCGGCGAAGGTCAGCAGCCCGAGGTCCCCGGCGAAGGTCAGCAGCCCGAGGTCCCCGGGGAGGGTCAACAGCCCGAGAGCTCCGGGGAAGGTGAGCAGACCTGAACCTCCACCGGTGCCCAGTCCGGGGCCGGTCGTCTGCGTCGCTCCAGTGCCGGAGCAGTCCGCTCCACCGGTGCCCAGTCCGGGGCCGGTCGTCCACGTCGCTCCAGTGCCGGAGCAGTCCGCTCCACCGGTGCCCAGTCCGGGGCCGGTCGTCTACGTCGCTCCAGTGACGGAGCAGTCCGCTCCACCGGTGCCCAGTCCGGGGCCGGTCGTCTGCGTCGCTCCAGTGCCGGAGCAATCCGCTCCACCGGTGCCCAGTCCGGGGCCGGTCGTCTACGTCGCTCCAGAGACGGAGCAGTCCGCTCCACCGGTGCCCAGTCCGGGGCCGGTCATCTGCGTCGCTCCAGTGCCGGAGCAGTCCGCTCCACCGGTGCCCAGTCCGGGGCCGGTTGTCAGCCCCTCTCCAGGGTCGAGGGCTCCCGCACCAGGGTCCAGACAGGACTTGGTGACTGGCGGGAGTACGGAGGGGGGAACCACCGCGCCGGGGTCTGGACCGGACCGGGCGTGCAACGGAGAGGTAGGAGGGAAGCTACTCTCACAGCCTGTGCTACGCCCGGAACCGGAACCGGAGCCCCCACCAGCAACCACCTCAGTACCCCGCCATGTCCCCCCTAGTTTTGGACATTTTTTTTTTCTTTCAGGAGAGGGGGGATTGCATGTGTGCGGTCGGGAGTCCGCACCTTAGGGGGGGGGTACTGTGAGGGCTTGGTTGTGGTAAGGCCTCTTACTCCCACCTAGGGGAGGAGAGAGGCACACAACCAAGCTCTCACACATTATTAGGGAGATTATCATCCCCAATCAGAGACAGCTGTATAGCGTTGTCTCTGATTGGGGATAGTATTTAATCCCCACACAAAGCCACCTGTGTGTGGATCATTGTTCGTGTCTGCCTTGTGTTACCAGCACGTGAGTTACTTTGCTTGTTTAGTATTTTGTATTTAGTTTTCAAGTCATCTCCTTTTATGTATTTTGCGCCTCGAGAGAAAAACTCCAAAATAATAAAGGAATGACGCTCCACCAGCGCTCTGTTTATCGTCCCATTACTCCGCATCGTGACAGGGATGTCCTTGTCCCATCGCGCTCTAGCGACTCCTGTGGCGGGCTGGACGCATGCACGCTGACTTTGGTCGCCAGCTGTACACATTGGTGCGGTTGGCTTCCGGGTTAAGCGAGCAGTGTGTCAAGAAGCAGTGTGGCTTGTCAGGGTTGTGTTTCGGAGGACGCGTGGCCCTCGACCTTCGCCTATCCCGAGTCCATATGGGAGTTGCAGCGATGGGACAAGACGGTAACTACCAATTGATATCACGAAATTGGGAAGAAAAAGGGGTCAAAAAAACCCAAAGTTTGTAGTTTTGTACTAAGAGTTGTGAAAATGTACCACATACTTGTGAAAATAGTACCAAAGCGATAAAAAAATACTGTAATATCCTGAGTTTACCTGTGCTGGACTTGATGGTTTCTTGGCCCACTGTTTGGCCGAGCAGGTCATACTGGTTCAAACGGGAGCTCTCTCCTTCCACCACCACAGAGTCGGCAGGCTTACTGGTCCAGACGTAAGTCACCTCTGACATTGTATAGGCATCTAAGATCACAAAGAGAGTGAGGGTAACACCACTGACCAGGTGAATGCTATGATCCCTTACTGATGTCACTTGTTAAATTCACTTCAGTCAGTGTAGCTGAAGGGGTGGTGACAGGTTAAAGAAGGATTTTTAACCCTTAAGACAATTGAGAAATGGGTTGTGTATGTCTGCCACTCAATGTTAGGAAGGTGTTCCTAATGTTTGGTATACTCAATGTCTATAGAAATGTGTTATCCTCTTGATATCTTTGTCTCTGTATAAAACACCCACGATAAGCAAGATGCGATGGCTTTGTCAGAAAGCCCCTTCTGCCAAAGCCATCGCATCTTCCTAATCGTGGGTGTTTTATATAGAGACACAGGTATCAAGAGGATAACACATTGCATATAGTAAACATCGACAAACAGTGAGTCATCAATGCCATTAGGGAATTATATTCTCTCCCTGCGAGTCTTGCTGTTCCATTAAAACACTTATTAACTCATATTAACATTTAAAGTAAGGCTTGTACTATTAATTGGTTATTGGCAATGGTTGAGTTTCCCCCTAGAGTCAATTGACGCAGCCGTATTTAACATTTATTTAACTAGGCAAGTCAGTTAAGAACAAATTCTTATTTACAATGACAGCCTACACGGGCAAAACGCTAGGCCAATATGCACCACCCTATGGGACTCCCAATCACAGGTTGTGATACAGCCTGGATTCGATCCAGGGTGTCTGTAGTGACGCCTCTAGCACTGAGATGCACTGCCTTAGACCGCTGCGCCACTTGGGAGCCCTAATTAACATAATACAAAAATCCCCATCAAAATCTGTCTATTTAAGCAAGAGATAATTTTTTGTAAGGGCTGTGTCTCAATCCACCGCATCCGCCTATGTCGGCCTTACGCATCTGCGGTGGAAAGTGGCAGAGCTACAGCGCTGTTTGGCAGACCAAAATCGGGACTCGTCTGATGTCGGTACCGCCAATTTGCCAACTTCTGTCTATAGCATCCATTATGGAAAGGGGAGACAGTCATGAACAAACATGTTCTCCATTTTGTTCTACGACACTCACGGGACTCGTCTCAATGTAGCCCAGTACCGGTTTCTAAAATGAATGGAAGTATGGACATACAGTGCCTTCGGAAGGTATTCAGACCCCTTGACTTTTTTCATATTTTGTTACATTACAGCTATATTCTAAAATTGATTAAATTGTTTTTTTCCTCATAAATCTACACACAATACCCCATAATGAAAAAGCAAAAACTGTTGTTTTTAAAAATATATTTTTGCCAATTTATTAAAAATAATAAAACGGAAATATCACATTTACATAAGTATTCAGACCCTTTACTCAGTACTTTGTTGAAGCACCTTTGGCTGTGAATACAGCATCGAGTCTTCTTGGGTATGACGCTACAAGCTTGACACATCTGTATTTGGGGAATTTGTCAGGTTGGATGGGGAGCGTTGCTGCACGGCCTTTTCAGGTCTCTCCAGAGATGTTCCATCGGGTTCAAGTCCTGGCTCTGGCTGGGCCACTCAAGGACATTCAGAGACTTGTCCCGAAGCCACTCCTGCGTTGTCTTGGCTGTGTACTTAGGGCCGTAGTCCTGTTGGAAGGTGAACCTTCGCCCCAGTCTATGGAGCAGGTTTTCATCAAGGATCTCTCTGTACTTTGCACTGTTTATCTTTCCATTGATCCTGACTAGTCTCCCAGTCCCTGCCGCTGAAAAACATCCCCACAGCATGATGCTGCCACCACCATGCTTCACCGTAGGGATGGTGCCAGGTTTAATCCAGAAGTGACGCTTGGCATTCAGGCCAAAGAGTTCAATCTTGGTTTGATCAGACCAGAGAATCTTGTTTCTCATGGTCTGAAAGTCTTCAGGTGCCTTTTTGCAAACTCCAAGCGGGCTGCCAAGTGCCTTTTTACGGAGGAGTGTCTTCCGTCTGGCCACTCTACCATAAATACTTTCTGAAGGCACTGTACACTTAAAAACCTTATTTATGATTTATTTTTTGACCATCTGTTTTGGCATTTATGAACTTGTTATTCAATGCGTTTCTACGGGCTACAGCAGTAAAAGGATAATTCAATATCGTATCAAATATTATATACAAAGGCTTAGACTTTTAGGGATTAATATGCCGAAAGTTTTATAGCCAGGGGATGGCTTGCAGTGTACTTCACAACATGCAATGTCACATATTGACTCAGTGAGAGTTTAATTGCTTTTAGAGGCTGAAGCATTTGGCCCCTTTTTGGTTATTGCTGAAACGGGCAGAAGTGAAGTTTAAAGTTCTGAGTGTTTGTAGCAGCAGAATCTGAGTCTATTCTTATCCTTGTGTCTTTTCTGGTCCTGTTTGTTTTGTTTTGCTATGGTGTGGGATTGTTTTCGAAGCGTTGCAGGATCAAATCTCTTGAGATGCATCATCTTGTTTTCAAGAGTGTCCAAATGAAAAACACTAAACCGATGGGACTACTATCTATTAAATATAAGAATGAAATAATCATAATAAAAACATTTTAAAAAGTACTACAAGTAGGCCTACAACTAATAAAATACTGCTACAACTACTAATACAACTAATCAAATGAAGTACTTATACTATACTGCACACATATATACATGCCTTCAAACAGTATTCATACCCCTTGACTTATTCCACATTTTGTTGTGTTACAGCCTGAATTCAAAATGTATTAAATATATATGTTTTGTCACCCATCTACACACACTTCCCCATAATGACAAAATGAAAAATAAATCACATTTACATAAGTATTCGCAACCCTGAGTCAACACATTTTAATCACCTTTGGCAGCGATTACAGCTAGTCTTTCTGGGTAAATCTCTAAGAGCTTTGCACACCTGGGTTGTAAAATATTTGCACATTATTCTTTTTAAAAGTCTTCAAGCTCTGTCAAGTTGGTTGTTGATCATTGCTAGTCAGCCATTTTGAATTCTTGCCATAGATTTTCAAGCCGATTTCAGTCAACTGTAACTAGGCCACTGAGGAACATTCAATGTCGTCTTGGTAAGCTACTCCAGTATATATTGGCTTTGTGTTTTAGGTTATCGTCCTACTGAAAGGTGAATTCGTCTCACAGTGTCTGTTGGAAAGCAGACTGAACCAGGTTTTCCTTTAGTATTTTGCCTGTGCTTAGCTCTATTCCATTTTTTTTTGTTTTGTATCCTAAAAAACTGTGTGTAAAATGAGTTGGTCTTTGCCAATGACAAGCATATCCATAACATGATGCTTGAAACTATGAAGAGTGGGACTCAGTGATGTGTTCTGTTGGATTTGCCCCAAACATAACACTTTGTATTCAGGACATGAACTTAATTTCCTTGCCATTGTTTCATTGCCATTGTTTTTGCAGTTTTACTTTAGTGCTTTGTTGCAAACAGAATGCATGTTTTTGAATATTTATATTCTGTACAGGCTTCCTTCTTTTCACTCGGTCAATTTGGTTAGTATTGTGAAGTAACCACAATGTTGTTGATCCATCCACAGTTATCTCCTATCACAACCATTAAACTCTGTAACAGTTTTAAAGTCACCATTGCCCTCATAGTGAAATCACTGAGCAGTTTCCTTCCTCTCTGGCAACTGAGTTAGGAAAGATGCCTGTGTCTTTTTAGTGACTGGGTGTCATTACCAATCTACCAATAGGTGCCCTTCTTTGCGAGGCATTAGAAAACTTCCCTGGTATTTTGTCATTGAATCTATGTTTGAAATTCCCTGCTTGACTGAGAGACCTTACAGATAATTGTATGTGTGGAGGACAGAGGTGAGGTAGCCAGTCAAACACTATTGTTGAACACAGAGTGAGTCCATGCAACTTATTATTTGACTTGTTAAGCAATTTTTTACTCCTGAACTTATTTAAGCTTTCAATAACAAAGGGGTTGAATACTTTATGACTCAAGACATTTCAGCTTTTCATTTTTTATTAACTTGTAAACATTTCTAAAAACATAATTAAACTTTGACATTATGGGGTATTGTGTGTAAGCCATTGACACAAAATCTAAATGTAATCCATTTTAAATTTAGGCTGTTACACAACAAAGTGTGGAAAAAGTCAAGGGGTATGAATACTTTCTGAAGGCTTTTGTATTTCTAATTTCAGTTTTACTGGTGTTTGTTCATTTTCTGTAGGACTCCCAATCAATTGGATCTTTAGTTCTACGGTACTTAGCCCAAGCTTTACAATTTATAATGAATGAATAATCAATCAATATATATATATTTTTTTACATTGTCTTAAATTAATCAACTTAAGTGGTGCTTTAAGTATCTTACTTTCCCAAACACAGTAGATGATGGAATCAAATAATCACTGAAATAGTCTGGAAGAACTCCTGAATTTATAATCTTGATATAAAATCAATCAACTTATAAATCAATGTGACCCGGCAACATATGACACATGACCTATTGAGCAACTTCAACTAGATAAAGTAGATACATTTGATTCCTGCATGCATTTCCAAATCCCACTTTCTTTTCCCGAGAGTAGTGCCCTCAGTGACCCTGTGTGTCTCTGCACTTGTCAATCATGCATTACTCACAGCTGCCAAACTTCAGGGGACACGAGTGGAAGTCCATGGGGAAATCTTCCAGATGCATAGGACACTCCGCGTGAACCGTCAACCTGGATACAACACACACATGAGGCACAATGCGTCACTGTAACATACAAAAACACACATACCCTTTTCACACAATCGTGCCGACCAAACTGTGCAGGCATATATCCTTTTCACTTTGTTATTTTCTGCACTGTTTCATCAACTATGGTGGATGCAAACCAGTATGCAATAGTTACGACTATTAGATACTGTAGCCATATGTCGTGTTTGGTAGTATCAGAATGAACAACCAATGGATTTGTAGTAAACAAGCATGAGAGCCTCTTTTAATCTAAACTAAGGTCCAATAAGTAATAAAGCAGGACCAGAGTTGATGGAAATCAAAGCTATAGAGATAGAAAATGCTTATAGGGCACACAAACTATGAGCATCTTCCAGATTTATAGTGGGCTATTTCTGAAATACAGTATATTGCACTGTGTGCAGTGGAGATGCTCTCTCTATATATATATCAATTCCTGCCTAAAGGACCTGACAATGCTTTTTTTCCTAAGTGATTCCGTTCAAATAGCCTCTGACTGGGCAATGCTTTCTTCTGTATTCTAAAGGGACTCACTTGTCAAAATAATATCCCTTGTCATTGGCACCGAAATATTGCAATAAATAACCTAATTATTGATGTAGGGGGTTACTGCGGAAAAGGGAGGCGTACAACGAGACTGAGGAGAAACAAGGGGCTATGTGCTATATGCAATGTGTGCCATGTATTCATATGAAATGTGTTTGGGTTCAGGAGACATTGGGAAGAATGGGTATGGTCGTCATACTTTTGACTCTTTCCTGTATTTTTCTGTTACAAATTAATTGGAAGCACACAAGCTAAACCTGCTACAGTAATAATATTTAATTAAACTTCATTTATAATTTATAACACTAATTAAAATAGTTGGTTTGAGCTGTATTTGCCTCATGGTGTAAAGCAGGGTGCCATCATCTTGAATCCTCAGTAGTTTATTGGGCATGGTCATGTTGTGAGCCACAGACTTCTTCCCGTTATGGAAGAATGTGTCCGGAGTCCATATTTTACTGGCCATCAAGTTGTTCAGCCGCAGTATGTTCATGGGCCCGTCGAATTTCAACCTCTCGTCTTTCCAGCTTTGCCGGAAGAACACATCTATTGTGTATTCCTGTGGGCAGAAGTAACTTTGTTATTATCAAAAATCGACAACCATCCACAGGTGAAGATTACTGACAAATAAAACAACACAGACAATAAAACCTTTAACCATAAGTTCACTTAAAATAAATATACAGTACCAGTAATAGTAAAGACATCAAACTATGAAATAACACGTTGAATAATGTAGTAACCGAAAAAGTGTTAAACAAATCAAAATATATTTTATATTTGAGATTCTTCAAAGTATCCACCCTTTGCCTTGATGACAGCTTTGCACACTTGGCATTCTCTCAACCAGCTTCATGAGGTAGTCACCTGGAATGCATTTCAAATAACAGGTGTGCCTTGTTAAAAGTACATTTGTGGAATTTCTTCCCTTCTTAATGCGTTTGAGCCAATCAGGTGTGTTGTGACAAGGTAGAGGTGGTATACAGAAGATAGCCCCATTTGGTAAAAGACCAAATCCATATATTTTTGCAAGAACAGCTCAAATAAGCAAAGAGAAATGACAGTCCATCATTACTTTAAGACATGAAGGTCAGTCAATCCGGAAGATTTCAAGAACTTTTAAAGTGCAGTCTCAAACCATCAAGCGCTCTGATGAAACTGGCTCTCATGAGGACCGCCACAGGAAAAGAAGACCCAGAGTTACCTCTGCCGCAGAGGGTAAGTTCATTAGAGTTAACTGCACCTCAGATTGAAATAAATGCTTCACAGAGTTCAAGTAACAGACACATCTCAACATCAACTGTTCAGAGGAGACTGCGTGAATCAGGCCTTTATGGTAAAATTGCTGCAAAGAAACCACTACTAAAGGACACCAATAAGAAGAGACTTGCTTGGCCCAAGAAACACGAGCAATGGACATTAGACCGGTGGAAATCTGTCCTTTGGTCTGATGAGTCCAAATTTGACTTGAGTCCAAAGGTGACTACTTTGAAGAATCTTAAATATAACAAATATTTAACACTTTTTTGGTTACTACATGATTCCATATGTGCTATTTCATAGTTTTGACGTCTTCACAATTATTCTACCTAGTAGAAAATAGTAAAAATCAAGAAAAAACGTGGAATGTGTAGGCGTGTCCAAACTTTTGACTGGTACTGTATATAAAAAAATATTACATATTATTTCTGCACTGTGAATATGGAACACGCACCTTCCCAACGGCACAAGCCTTCCGTAGCCATCTATCCCTGCTATTCAACAATTGCCCTGAAAGTTTGCCTAGCAGTTAAATGTCAGGCCAGTAACCTTAATATCGCTGGTTCGAATCCCAGAGCCACCTAGGTGAAAAATCTGCCAATGTGCCCTTGAGCAAGGCGTCTGTTAAATGACTAAAATGGAAAAAGAAAAATCACAAGCAGCACCTAGTGAGAGGCTGAGAAAACAGCCCTTATACCATCCATTACTGTCTCACTGCACCTCCTGCATACACTTGGACCTGCCATTAATCCACACCGAGTGTTTTTTTGTTTGTTTTTTCTTTAGAGCGGAGCAGCCTACACAAGGTGACGTCCCCGGTGTTAGTGTGCAATGTACCTATCCTGCCTATCCAACCCCACTGTTTGATTGAGCAGCCTAGCAGCCCTGGAGCAGTGGAGCCATGAGATGCATTGCTGAGGTAGGACAAGCCTGCCCTCAAAGGATACCTGAGTTGTTACAGCCTCCAGGGAAAAGGGAATTGGAAGAAGTGTGTTTGTTTGTATGGATGTGTGTGTTTGTGTGTATGTGTGCTTACTAGGTGTGTTCAAAATCATACGAGCTGGAATGAAAAACATGCCTTAGGTGTGAGGTTCAGCACATCACAGCTTATGAGACCACATGGGCAATGAAAACAGCCAATTCATAATTGTACCTTCAGCCACTAGAGATTTGATGGCAACAACAGATAACATGTATTGTGTGCTTTATCAAAGTAGATTTGCACCTCATGTAGTCCACTGGACCATCAACCATGCACACATTAATAAATTATAATATTGATAGGCGTTTAAGGTATGGCTTTGCATCAAGATGACGCTCCTTACCACGGCATGGGACACACTCCTCTAGTGAATACGTAATAGTAACTTATGCCTAATGTGTATGTTGCTTTTAGGGGTGACAGCATTTGAATTCTGCATTGCTCTTCAAATATCATACATGTTTAATTGATAGCAGCTGATTCATAATTGTTGGAGCCAATTTGGGTGTGTCTTATATTATGGTAATATTCGGGCAATCACATTCCCGACCACACAGACAACATATACAGAACATACACGGGCCAAAACGGCTCCTACAATAAAGTTAATTTACAGAATGACTCATGCTGGATATTGCCATTTTAAACAGGACTGTGAGTGTGGAATGAAAAAAACAGTGTGTGCATTTTCTCGAAAACAAGCCCAAGATTAATGAAGAAGTGATTTGAATAACGAGTCGATTTTTAATAATTCATAAGACAAAACTGTCGAAAGGAATAGGCACGGCTCAGAGTGGTGAGAGAGAGAGAGAGAGAGGAGGAGAGCAGTCTTACTAAGGAGAGCGAGAGAGATGTGTTAAAGGTGTTGCTGTGAGGAGAAAACGATATATTGGGATGAGCTCCAGGGAAGAAGAAAGAAGAGACAATTCTGCCTTTGAAAAGAAACTACGAAAAACATCAAATGAAGAGAATGAAAGGAGAACCTGAGAGAGACAGAGATATATTGCTGTACCAAACAGAGTCCAGGCAGCGAAATAGCACTCAGGACGAAAAAGGGTAGAACAATGTAGCAAAGGTAGCAACACAACGGGAATAAATCACACGTACGCCTTGTCACTCCTTGTCACTTTTTCTCTCTTCCTAATTCTTCCAGAGCACGATTTAAACATGTCCCTTGAATAGTGAAATTGAATAGAGGACACAAGCTGGAGCACTGTCTACAGAGATATTAAGTCTGCAGTGGAGGAAAGTGAAGGGGAAAGATTTTGAGGTTTTTGAAAGGTAACATGGTGTGATGCCTGGCCAGAGAGGAGAAAGAGAGGATCGGATGGATTGTCCAGGGGGAGGGAGGGAGAGGGAGAGGGAGAGGGAGAGAGAGGGAGAGGGAGAGGGAGAGGGAGAGGAGAGAGAGAGAGAGAGAGAGAGAGAGAGAGAGAGAGGTCTCTTGAGATCGTTTAAAGCCAGGGCCCTTTGAAGACGATCAGGGGAGCCCTAATCTTAAGGCGTCAGTGTTAGGGGGGCTTTGATGCTCCACTAGAGCCAGGCAAAGCTGCTTGGAACAAACACCAGGGTTCTGTTCATTTGGCACCAAACTGAAGAAAACGGACGGAAACAGGAAGGGGCAAACGGAATCCGTCCAATGAGCCTGTTGTCATTTTCAATTGCAAAATGTTTTGATATGGTGTGCCCTAATGAATACGACCAGGACTAAGAGGTCCAAATAAGCAAACAGAAGGAAAATGGCCAGAATGGTGCCATGGTTTTGCAATGAAATGGCAAAATCAGAATGTGTTTTTTCTATGCTCTTGTGTAGTAATTGTGTAATCATGTAGTATTTCAACTAAGGGCTCTGTTGTGTGGTACCATATTATACTGTTGTAAGAACGGTTTGGGGTAAACTAATTTCCCTACATGCTTGATTCACACTATAGGGTAGACCAAACCCGTACTGTGCTGGCCTGCATATTTTCCATTCACATTGCCCATTCCAGCATGGTTACAGCAACTATGGTGAATGCATGCCCAGTACAGCTTGGCTTGGTTCAGTCAGTTTGGTGTGGGAACAGGGTACTTGTAAGATTAGAGTGTGGTCTCACCATGTCTGTATCTGAAACTGGGCCAAAGCTGGTGACGTAGACATCGGTATTCACCTCTGTTACACGATCTGGAAAACATAATAACAAGGAGGATTAAAATAGAACAAACAAAGGCGGATCATGAGACCCTTTCTTCCTGGCTGAACATGAATAAACAGATCTATTACTAGACAGTAAGAATGACTGAAGTAAGAATTACTGAAGCTCATATTTTGAGTGGCATGCTTGGGTAATTTCCTATCAGGCCTACATCTGTTCAGAGCTAGAGAAAACAACAGCACACACATTTTGGTTTCTCTCCTCTTTCATTAAGTTAATCTGTTACATGCTTATTTCTCAAAGAAGCTTTCAGGCTTTCCTCTGCTGCACACACACAGTAACTCACACACACAGTAACTCACACACAGTAACTCACACACAGTAACTCTCACACACAGTAACTCACACACAGTAACTCTCACACACAGTAACTCACACACAGTAACTCTCACACACAGTAACTCACACACAGTAACTCTCACAAACAGTAACTCACACACAGTAACTCTCACACACAGTAACTCTCACACAGTAACTCACACACAGTAACTCTCACAAACAGTAACTCACACACAGTAACTCTCACACACAGTAACTCTCACACACAGTAACTCACACACAGTAACTCTCACACAGTAACTCTCACACAGTAACTCTCACACAGTAACTCACACACAGTAACTCTCACACACAGTAACTCACACACAGTAACTCACACACAGTAACTCACACACAGTAACTCACACACAGTAACTCACGTACAGTAACTCACACACAGTAACTCACACACACAGTAACTCACACACACAGTAACTCACACACACAGTAACTCACACACACAGTAACTCACACACAGCAACTCACACACAGTAACTCTCACACACAGTAACTCACACACACAGCAACTCACACACAGCAACTCACACACAGTAACTCACACACAGCAACTCACACAGACAGTAACTCATGTGTATTCTGAAGAGCTTCTCGTTAGCCTAAAATAAAGTGCTCTCATGCAAGGCGACTCGGCAAGCCAGCCCAGTCTGCTCACCGCGCTCTGTTCACAGCATCCGCTTACAAACAACACCCAGACATGTAATGGATATGCTTAGTTATTTATGAACTAGTACATATCGAGAGGAAAAGAAGGCTCGGGAGGTAATGTGTACAACACATTTAGCAATACATACACTGGATTGCATCATACAGTAGGTGTTTAAAGGTCCAATGCAGCCATTTTGATCTCAATGATTTCTGGGTAACAATTAAGTACCTTCCTGTAATAGTTTTCAATTAAAATGGTCAAAATAGTTTAGCAAAGAGCAATTTCTCCAGGAATAATTTAGCTAGGACTGTCTGTGAGTGGAGAGGGGAAAATGTGAAATTAGCTGTTATTGGCAGAGCGGTTTGGAAACTCTCTTTTCTTATTGGTTTATTAACAAATTTACCGCATGGTGATGTCACCATGAAAGGCCAAAACTCCATTCCACCAAAATAGGCTGAAATTTCAGACAGTCTTTTCTAGGGCTGACCCCATTTAGTCAACTGGTCGATTGATTGGTCGACCAAGATTTCTTTAGTCGAGTAGTAGCAACATTGTGCAACAAAAATACTTATAATTCACTATATCACAATTCCAGTGGGTCAGAAGTTTACATACACTAAGTTGACTGTGCCTTTGAACAGCTTAAATTCATGGTTTTAGAAGCTTCTGATAGGCCTACCTTCAAACTCGGTGCCTCTTTGCTCGACATCATGGGAAAATCTAAAGAAATCAGCCAAGACCTCAGAAAACAAATTGTAGTCTGGTTCATCCTTGGGAGCATTTTCCAAACACCTGAAGGTACCACGTTCATCTGTACAAACAATAGTACGCAAGTATAAACACCATGTGACCAAGCAGCCGTCATACCGCTCTGGAAGGAGACATGTTCTGTCTCCTAGAGATGAACATACTTTGGTGCGAAAAGTGCAAATTAATCCCAAAACAACAGCAAAGGACCTTGTGAAGATCCAGGAGGAAACGGGTACAAAAGTATATATCCACAGTAAAACAAGTCCTATATCGACATAACCCAAAAGGCAGCTCAGCAAGGAATTGTATTTATTTATTTAACTAGGCAAGTCAGGTAAGAACAAAGTATTATATACAATGATGGCCTACCAGTGAGTTAACTGTCTTGTTCAGGGGCAGAACAACAGATTTTTACCTTGTCAGCTCGGGGATTCGATCCAGCAACCTTTCAGTTACTGGCCCAACGCCCTAACCATTAGGCTACCTGCTGCTGCTCCACTGCTCCAAAACCACCATAAAAAAGCCAGACTACGGTTTGCAACTGCACATGGGACAAATATCGTTCTTTTTGGAGAAATGTCCTCTGGTCTGATGAAACAAAAATAGAACTGTTTGGCCATAATGACCATCGTTATGTTTGGAGGAAAAATGGGGATGCTTGCAAGTCGAAGAACACCATCCCAACCGTGAAGGTCGGGGGTGGCAGCATCATGTTGTGGGGGTGCTTTGCTGCTGGAGGGACTGGTGCACTTCACAAAATAGATGGCATCATGAGGAAGGAAAATTATGTGGATATATTGAAGCAACATCTTAAGACATCAGTCTGGAAGTTAAAGCTTGGTCGCAAATGGGTCTTCCAAATGGACAATGACCCCAAGCATACTTCCAAAGTTGTGGCAAAATGGCTTAAGGACAACAAAGTCAAGCTACTGGAGTGGCCATCACAAAGCCCTGACCTCAATTCTATAGAAAACTTGTGGTCAGAACTGAAAAAGCGTGTGCGCAAGGAGGCCTACAAACCTGACTCAGTTACAACAGTTCTGTCAGGAGGAATGGGCCAAAATTCACCCAACTTATTGTGGGAAGCTTGTGGAAGGCTACCCGAAATATTTGACCCAAGTTAAACAATTTAATGGCAATGGTACCAAATACTAATTGAGTGTATGTAAACTTCTGACCCACTGGGAATGTGATGAAAGAAATAAAAGCTGAAATAAATAATTCTCTCTACTATTATTATTATCATTCTTAAAATAAAGTGGTGATCCTAACTGACCTAAAACAGGGAATTTTTACTAGGATTAAATGTCAGCAATTGTGAAAAACTTAGTTTAAATGTATTTGGCTAAGATGTATGTAAACTTCCAACTGTATATACAGAAATAAGACAGATCCTGCTTCTGTTGCCTGTTTCAGTGTTTGTTTAATAGCCTACTGATTCCATGAGCACCAAGCCTCATGCAACCACATGTCGGATAAATAACTTCACAAATGTGTCTGTTTATATACTCTACTATGCTGTAATAACGGCTTTACATATTTTTAGTTTTTTGTCTGTGTGATCCCGCTCTCCGTAGCCAGGTTAACATTCATTAGGCAGCAGGGCCAGACGGAATACCAGGACATGTACTTCAAGCATGCGCTGACCAACTGGCAAGTGTCTTCACTGACATTTTCAACCTGTCCCTGACTGAGTCTGTAATACCAACATGTTTCAAGCAGACTACCATAGTCCCTGTGCCCAAGAACACTAAGGTAACCTGCCTAAATGACTACCGACCCGTAGCACTCACGTCTGTAGCCATGAAGTGCTTTGAAAGGTTGGTCAGGGCTCACATCCAAACCATTATCCCAGAAACCCTAGACGCACTCCAATTTGCATACTGCACTCAATACTGCCATTTCCCACCTGGACAAAAGGAACACCTATGTGAGAATGCTATTCATTGACTACAGCTCAGCCTCCAACACCATGGTGCCCTCAAAGCTCACTGCTTGCCGTGCGGTAGCAGAGAGTAGTTTATGACTAGGGTGACTGGAGTCTTTGACAATTTTTAGGTCCTTCTCTGACACCACCTGGTATAGAGGTCTTGGATGGCAGGAAGCTTGGCCGTACAAACTACCCTCTGTAGTGTCTTGCGATCGGAGGCCGAGCAGTTGCCATACCAGGCGGTGATGCAAGCAGTCAGGATGCTCTTGATGTTGCTGGTGATTTCTAATCTATGTCTATAGGCAGCAGTCTCTGATGTGCTAGAGATGGTTGTTTATCAGTCAGTGGCGTAGTATAGAGTACAATACAGTATATACATATGAGATGGGTGATGCAATATGTACACACAATTAGAGTGACTAAGATACCGTGGAATAGTGTAGAGTGCAGTTTATACATAAAGATGATTGATGCAGATACGGATACATTATTAAAGTGGCTAGTGTTCTATTCCTTAAAGTGGCCTGTGATTTCTAATCAGTGTCTATAGGCAGGCACTTCTGGTGTGTTAGTGATGGCTGTTTAGCAGTCTGATGGCCTTGAGATAGAAGCTGTTTTTCAGTCTCTCTGTACCAGCTTTGATGCACCTGTACTGACCTCGCCTTCTGGATGATAGCGGGGTGAACAGGCAGTGGCTCGGGTGGTTGATGTCTTTGATTATCTTTTTGGCCTTCCTGTGGCAACGGGTGCTGTAGGTGTCCAGGAGGGCGGGAAGTTTGCCCCTGGAAATGTGTTGGGCAGACCGCACCACCCTCCGGAGAGCTTTGCGGTTATGGGCGATGCAGTTGCCGCACCAGGTGGTGATGCAGCCCAACAGGATGCTCTCAATCTGTAGAAGTTTGTGAGGGTTTTGGGTGATAAGCCACATTTCTTTAGCCTCCTGTTGCGCCTTCTTCACCACCCTGTCTGTGTGGCTGGACCATTTCAGTGTGTGGATAGAGATTCTATAATACACTGCTCTATGATTCTACGGTCAAACCTACAGACAATAACACCATAGAACGAAATCATCACCAATAATAGCAGCAGATGTGGTGCCTGTTCATATTCAATGGACAATTAAACCAAATCATGAAAAAAAAAGAAAAAGAAGGTAGTTACGTACAAATGATGCATTCTTCATACAAAGGAGCGGCGGCCCTTGAGGACAAACCACTTATTTATTATTTAGAAAAGAATCCTCCCTGAGTTACGTACAAATGATGCATACTTAGTACAAAGAAGTGGCTCTTGGGGATAAATCGCTTGTTTATTATTTACAAAAGAAACCAGAGTGCATTCGAAGCCTGAGGATGTGAGGCCACTTTATTTATAGTATCAAGTCATGTAGGTTCACTTCTTCAGCTCAGACGGACCAAAGCGTGTGGTTTAGTCAAGTTTCCTTATAGCTTGTAATTTATATATGTTTAGACTTCCGACCGAGCTATCAAATGTCTAACTAAACTATAGTAAACAACCAAACTAATATATAATTCTTAGAATTATAATCTTAGAATTCTAATACATTTCACACGGTTACACAGTTTCAGGGTGGAATATTTTAGTCATTACTTTAAACATACAAATCCCTATATCAAATAATCAGACTGGAAACCCAGAGGATTAAAGGTGCAGGTTTACAGGTTCTTCTGCCACTGCTGCTGGGTTGTGTAGTTCTTAAATAAAGACAACAACAGAACACACATGCAGTTTCTGTTTTAGCGATTGGTAAGTAAGTTGTTTTGTCTAGGGGGTATGGTACATGTAATGAAAACCTGGACACAAAGTAAAGAGAACTCTTGGAGAAACTCTAGGGGGGAAATGCAATGCAATGCAATGCAAGTGAAGACAGACACTATTAATCTGCATCACAAAAATATTCTGTTATTCATCGCTATTTAAATGCGTTTCTGGCATCCAACAATTGTCGAACAGATGGCAAAACAAATGCAGCATAGGCATCAAATAGCACTTTCTTCATAAGCCACTACATTTTGGGTTGCAGAAGTCTGCGGATGATTCAGTACCTCTAGGCATGGAGAAAACATTTTTCCATAGAGAAAGTATGTCAGTGCTTCAATACCATAATGCCATCCAGGCAACACTTCCCTGCCTTTCCCCAAGCCAAAAACAAAGACTATCACCCATATGGCAGATGCTAGTTTTGGGCTGATGGCCCCCTGAATCTCAATTGAAATGTAAAATGGCACCAGATTCTGTGGGAGACCTGGGCTTTGGGGCCACCTGGAAATGAGATACAGGATGGAGAGAGGATGGAGCGATGGAGGGCGAGGTGAGGGGATGGTGGAGAGAGGGAGAGGCATCTTCTCATGATGGAAGGAGATTATTTCATAGCCATACAATGAAGGACTATTCGGCACTATCATACCACTCCTTCTCAGAGCTTCTAAATATCACATTTGATCATAAGATTCTGGTCAGTTGCTACTAATCCATCCCATCATCCCCCATCATCGATTCATAACATTTATCATCATCTCACCACTCCGTCAGTAATACCTTCTGTTGCTGGACATAGACTAGCCAATTAAACTAAACTCCAGGAATTTACGATGGAGTTGAGCGGCGACTAGTGTCGGCGAACTGGAGCTCCGAGGTCACATAAAATGAACATCAGCACCCAAAGAATAGCCCATGATTACATACAACATTGTTCTATGTAATTGCGGCCTATTCTTGGGTGCTGAAATCAGTAGGTTTTTGATAAAAACGTCAGTTTATGAGACGTCAGAGCTCAAGTCCGACTCCGTCGTAAATCGTGGAGTTGAGTTTATTCGGCTAGACCTAGGCACACATTCACCTTCAGCTCAATCAATACTTTCCTCCAGAGGGCAACATAATCATTAGGCAAAGGTTTATGCTGACCAAGTGTTTATCCTTTATGTACACACACACACACACACACACACACACACACACACACACACACACACACACACACACACACACACACACACACACACACACACACACACACACACACACACACACACACACACAGAGGGTAAAGTGGCAGTGAAAGTGCCTAGCTAGCCACTAGTCCCATACAGAGTTCATTACCGGTACATGGAATGAACCGGTGATGGTGGAGGTGGTCAGCAATGTGACGTCTGATACTGTACATCAACCAATATCCATGACAATGCCTGAGGGCCGGTGTTCCATCACAAAACGCCTCCCCGTCGGAACGTGTTCCCCCTACAGATCTCAGAGTGAGCTATAACTGTGAAAATACACCTCAATTGGTTTCAAAAACTGAAGGAGCAGCATGTTCAACCAGTTAGTTACTGTGGTTAGATAGCTAGCTAGCTATGAAACATGAACCCTTTCTGATTTCATGCACAAATTACACAAAACATGGATGTAGCCGTATAGAATCACAAGTGTTCAGGAGCATGGTAGAAGGTCACTGGTATCTCAGTTGACATTAGCAGTGTCGAAATGAGGACATTATATGCTTTAGTACCTCTAAAGAGACTGCCGCAGATGCACCGCAATGCACTAGCAGATATGTCAAAACTACATAGTGTGTAAGTGTCAACTTCTATGTGGCAAAATACGCTATCCCCTACCTCACATAGCTGGAGCAGACTTGGGAAGCCTCTATAGACAGCCAGCTACGAGCTCTCTCAGTCACAACAACTTAGAGGGAGGGGAACGTAGTCAAAAATGGATGCGCCGTCCCGGCCCTCAACAGGGAAATCGCTGCTAAGGGAACTAAGTGCCTAGCCTTCAAATGTCTGGCGAGTCTAAGTGTCCTAAATGCATTACTAAAACCACCTCAGTAAAACAAGTATGATGTCTTAAATGTTTGTTGTAATTCATGTGCGTCTGAGTTGGTGTTTTTTGTCTTTCTTCAGCATTACGTCCCAGCCAACGTCATGTCTAGTTTAGCGGATCCATGTCAATGAAATGCTAGGTTGTCTGTCCATGTCTACTTTCTATTGTCTATGGTCTAAATAAACTACAGTCACCATTGAGATATCATTGCTCAAATTTCAGTGAAAGCTAACGAGACAGCGGTAATAATGAGGTTCAATCATCCCCAGTCCAGGCCAGATCAGAGGATGACGCCTGATATTGATGATGGATGTGTGCTAGGTTGGGGTCCAATGTCAAAGTGCACAGGTCAACGTTTACTGAGGAGGACGACTGAAAGCAACCAAGGTTATTCCAACAGATACAACTATAAACCAAGGGTTAAGACATAATGGGCAAAAATGATGGGCAGGTGATATGCCCTGTTTGCGCAGGAGAACAGAATTGACAAACCAAATAATGAGAATTATATACTGTTCAGACTGTATGTTCACCTCAGGCAGACATAAATGTATCTGTTAAGGACCCAAGGGCAGATTATATTTCATAAATCAAAAAACTCTCTTCAATTCTCATCAGCTTTTAATTGTTATTACAGCTAATGGTCAAACAAAGTATATTTGATGATAGGTTTACTGTACCACCCATTTATACAGTGCATTCGAAAGTATTCAGACCCCTTGACTTTTTCCACATTTTGTGACGTTACAGCTCTATTCTAAAATTGATTCAATCATTTTTTTCCCACATCAATCTACACACAATACCCTATAATGACAAAGCAAAAACAGGTTTTTAGATTTTTTTGCACATAAAAAAAATGATTTACATAAGTATTCAGACCCTTTACTCAGTACTTTGTTAAAGCACATTTAGCAGCGATTACTGCCTCAAGACTTCTTGAGTATGACGCTACAAGCTTGACACACCTGTATTTGGGGAGTTTCTCCCATTCTTCTCTGCAGATCCTCTCAAGTGCTGTCAAGTTGGATGGGGAGCGTCGCTGCACAGCTATTTTCAGGTCTCTCTAGAGATGTTAGATCGGGTTCAAGTCCGGGCTCTGGCTGGGCCACTCAAGGACATTCCGAGACTTGTCCCGAAGCCACTCCTGCGTTGTCTTGGCTGTGTGCTTAGGGTCGTTGTCCTATTGTAAGTCCTTTTACTGAGGAGTGGCTTAATTCGGGTTGTTCTATGCTGCAGAGATGGTTGTCCTTCTTGAAGGTTCTCCCATCTCTCTGACATGCACTGTCAACTGTTGGACCTTATATAGACAGGTGTGTGCCTTTCCAAATGATGTCTAATCAATTTAATTTACCACAGTTGGACTCCAATAAAGTTATAGAAACATCTCAAGGATGATACGTTTAAACAGGATGCACCTGAGCTCAATTTCGAGTCTCATAGCAAAGGGTCTGAATACTTATGTAAATAAGGTTTCAGTTTTTTATTTGTAATAAATGTGCCAAAATGTTCAAAAACCTGTTTTCGCTTTGCCATTATGAGGTATTGTGTGTGGATTGACGAGGAAAAACATTTTTTAAATTAATTTTATAATAAGGCTGTAACGTAACAAAATGTGGAAAAAGTCAAGGGGTCTGAATACTTTCCGAATGCACTGTACAACTGGCTGGCTACACCAATGCAAAACTACTTGTCATTCTGTACAATACCATTTCCTCACCATTTTAAAATGCCCCAGTGATTCCCATTCAATTTATTGGATAATATCCTTGATCTACACCTAGTACTAAAATATAGTTTATGAGCTGTTGTCACATTTATGGAATCTGGTTGATGGTTGCTGGGTGTGTAGATAAATATAGAACCTCTCAATGGGTTTGAGCATGGTGCTGACGTCAAGGATTGAGGGTTTGATTATGAATTCAGGAGCATTGGAAACCTAACAATACAAGTTTGGAGGATAAGGGACATATCTTAATATGCAAGACCATTCTTAAATCAATTTCTGATTGGATATATTCTCCTATTTCCAGGCATAAGGGTAATCACAGATTGATGGAGTGGACTGCACTGATCTCTCCTTTTTAAAGCATGTCTTTGTGTCTACTGAAGATTCCCAAATAGACCATCATGCCACACCACAGAGTGTCACTTGTTTTCCCTCGTGGACAATGTGCTAGTGCAGCAAATAGCCCACTTGATAAGGTGCCAGCCAATATCTTGATCCTGTGGATTAAAAACAGCTGTAACATAATAGGGGCACCTTTTCTCTGTATGGTGGCTGAACTACCATGTAATAGTGCTATTGTATACTGCAACAATTACATTGAGTTTACATTATTATTTTTTTGTTTACCTTTATTTAACTAGTCAGTTAAGAACAAAAATTCGTATTTACAATGACAACCTAGGAACAGTGGGTTAACTGCCTTGTTCAGGGGGAGAACAATAGATTTTTACCTTGTCAGCTCAGGGATTCGATCCAGCAACCTTTCAATTACAGGCCCAACAGTCTAACCACTCAGCTACCTGCCACCCCTGGGTAAAAGCTGTTGAAACGTTGTCTCCAAACAGGCAAGAGGGTCTGCATCCCAAATGGAACCCTATTCAATTTATTGACCAGAGCCCTATAGGCCCTGGTCAAAAGTAGTGCACTGTGTAGAGAATATGATGCCATTTGGGACATAGCCTTATACTGAGGATTTGGGATAACAAGCTCACTGATGACCGATATGTTCATGTGGTTTCATGTGCAGCACCATTAAATGTCATGAGAAGATATTGCCCGAACTGCATTTCGTTGCTCCACACAAATTGAAGCTACACTCTATACGATTTATGGTCGCACTATCTTTCACATTACAAGACACAAGTAGAAGCTGCCGGTATTCTTTCTGCATGCTGACAGAAATACTGTGAGGAATACTAGGTTCACTAAACCTGACAGGAAAATAAATCAAATGAAGCCAACAAAGTTAAAGTCATCACAATCTGTGATGTGAATTTATACCATGTGTTTCTAAAATGTTTGTCCACAAACTGGAACCGTATTCATAACGTGTTTTAGAGGAGGAGTGCTGATCTAGGATCAGGTCACCCCTGTCCATATAATCTGTTCATTATTATGTCAAATACAAAACTGATCCTAGATTAGCACTCAGAATCTGAGACCCTTTATGAATACAGGCCCTAAGCTTGTTTTGTCATAGAAAATGAAGCCAAGAGAGACTCCTTACCCCCAAGGCCGGGTCGAAGGCGATTATCATAGCCATCTAGAAGTCTGTCGAGGATCCGTGTGAAGAGAGTGATGTTGTTCTTGAAGGCATCTGTTGTAGGATCAGCAACGACCGGCCTGGGAGACAGACAAGAGTGTCAGATTGACAAGGCCTTTGTACAGTTATTGCAGAGGGATCAAGAAAAAAGGTAATATAACACACATGCACGGACGCACGGACACACACACACACACACACACACACACACACACACACACATACACACACACCTCCCCCTTTTCTTAAGCATTCTCCCAGATGACCCAGTTCAATGCTGAACATTTGTGTGCCATCTGATCTATTTACAAATGTGAGCCATTTCAGGAAGCCAGGCGTATGACGCACATCAGTACTTTACAGGAGAGGCTTTTGTAGGTAATACTTTCTTTTTTTTAATCAAAATGTTTTTCGGCAAAAACGACATGTGAACTTTCATGTACGTTAATAACAAACTTTTATGCCATCTGTAAATATGAATAAAATTGTTAAATTACGAGCCTAGTTGGTTTAGCCACGTAAAAAAGACAGGAACCTTCCCGCTAGCAATGATTGGCTGAGATAATGGATGAGCAGGAAATTCCGAGAGATGAGTTCAGATTGGTCTGCCATGTAGCATGCTTCTGTCTATAACATGAGCAGCTCAGTATGTGTAGATAATCCTTGCTACCGAGGCATTTTTGAAAGATATAAGGTGCAAAAGTGTTGCTACTGCTCTCAACAACATTGCTGCCCTAAATTTCGCAGGCGCTATTGGCAAAGATCAGTGGGAAAAAGTTGTTATGGACTACTTTCTGAACATGGTGTGAACCGGAGTGACTTGACACAACGGGCCAAACAGGTAAGAGTCTAGCTACATTTTCAGATATCGCTTCTAATTTTGTCAGAAAGTTGTTTTCATTGCAAGTTAAAGCGTACCGTTAGCTAGCTAGTAAACGTTGGCGTTCTAATTTTATATTTTTACTATACAAATATGCACGTAACAATTTCACTGTACTGTTTACACCTTCTGTATCATGTGCATGTGACAAATAAACATATATTTTATTTGATATAGTGTGTGTTTACCAGAGAGGGTAATGTGAAGAACAACATGACCTGCACCAAAGTCAGATTAGGATATACACCAAGGACTAGTTAAAGGGTTTATTTTTATTACTACTTTTTGCTTCTACTTTCACCAATTGTAGTCTTGAAATCTTTGGTTGTTTACTACACTACCTTACTCACTCTGTTTAGCACATGGCCTCACTAAGTCTTAAGAGGGTGTGAACGATGCTGAATGGGTGTAGACAAAGAAGAACTCTCCAGTAGGTTTACCAAAACATTCAAGGGCTATTTTCTCAAACGTGGGGTTACAAGTGTATTAACTTTCATAGCAGAATTACTTTCCCATTGTTCCTCAACTGCAGTGTATGTTATACAATTTTGTAGTTATGAGTCTGTACTTTTATCCTATGTAAAAAAGAAAATTAAAATAAAAATGTTACTACATAAGACCGAATTGAGGTGGTGGGTCACAAATGGTGTAATTTAATTAAATGCACATGTTTGATGTGGATAATTTATTGGTTAATCAATTGACTGACATATTGGTTTCTTGATTGATTGTATGCTAATATCAGTATACAAGCTATATTCATGAACGCTGTTTACACAGTGAGTCAAGTGCAACATGCCAAAAATGTGACCATGAGACTTCCTAGTCAATTTGAGAATTACACTACGTTACTACAGTGTCACACAATGAAAAGAGCATGCCCCGATATGTGTAGATTACAAGCATGCTTATTTGTAGAGACACTGTTTACGTTGTAGGCTACTGATATGGTACAATGGCCATACAGTACAAGGTCCCACTTTACAAAGTGTCCCAATATGTATTTCCATGGTAGTTACATAGGTACAATTGAGATAACTAAGAGATCTCATGGAATGTAATTCCTTGAGCATTGAAATTAAATGCTATTTGCAAATTAGTGATCCATGCTTGGATGATAAACATATTTTACAGAGTGTGATGAGCACTTCTCCACGGCATCATGATGTGAGAACATTCTGACTGAGAATAGTGGCTGTACTTAATCGCCACCCATAGGAACCTCATCTGATAATTACCCCACTTCATTGATTTCAAAAAGCCCCCCATGACAACAAAGCATGGTGTTCACCATACTAAATACATAGTCTACACGTATAAGGTAGGCTACTAAAGCACGTAGTATGCCAACATTGTGCTATTGTAGTCTACAAAACTAAAGGAATACGATCTGGAGAAAATGTGAATTAAATTCCAAAGCCTGGATATAGTGGTACGACATACGTTCAGTTTTACTTTGTAATGTGACAAAACATAATTGATTCATTTTTTGTATTATTCAAGTTAATGACTTACCTCGTTTGCCAGAGGACCGTCAACAATAGGCAGATGAACAGACATTGAAAAATGTAGTCTCTTTTCCTCATAGCTGCATGTAGCCTACACAGAAGGGAATACAAGAACGAATGGAACCATAATGGATCAAGCTGGCGATTTTACGTTTCTTTTTTCAAGGTCTATTTATATTCAAATAGCCTACACAGAATACACTCAGAGAACAAATACCCAGATAGGCCTAGAGTATTACTATTTTCTAGGGAGACTGCAATTAGTATTCCCTGACACATAACATGCCTGTGTTGAATGATAATTAATTTCCACTGCCTAACAGAACATTTAGCGTCTAGTAGTGAACGAGTTCAACCACAGTTCTGAAATCGCTTGGTTCTTTTCAGAATTTTTTGAGGGATATCCTAGGCTACTACTGGCTACTTATCGGTGGACACAGGAACTGTATCAAATCATTCTCATCACAAAACGACTTTTCATTAGCGAGGAGACTCACCTGGAATGCAGGGTGTAGCCTAATTGAAGCAATTATCAGCACATAAATTGAGCCAGATGTGAAAGTTGAACCCAATGGAACCACTACGGCGTCCTATCAAGATGGCATAAGCCGCGCGTATTTAACAAGAGCTGTAACTGTAATAATTACAGTTGTGGCCAGTTATGCACTTAGGATGTATTTATATTTTGTTAGCTAATGAATTCGTAGTCCTTGATGTCACTGAAGGTCAGCGTATAACATTTTCCCTTTCTGTTTCCAATTAAGTTTAGCTGGTGAAAGGGAAAAAGCACACACGCTCCGCGACTCTCTCTCTCGCTCGCTCTCTCTTTATTTCTCTAGCTCTCTTTATTTGTCTCTCTCTCTCTCTCTCTCTCTCTCTCTCTCTCTCTCTCTCTCTCTCTCTCTCACACACACACACACACACACACACACAAACATACACACACACACACACACACACACACACAGACACACATTAAACTACAGAGAAAAATACGGAAATAACGGGTCCTAAAGATAGTTGTTTTGTATCCACTCAAATGTTTTAAACAGATGTAACAATTTTGCAATGAACACATGTAAGTAGTAGGCTAAGGTTGAGCAATATTTGCTTATACAATGAAGATTTCCGTAATTTTCTTCTAATGGCATAATACTGTTTAATCTGTAACAAAACAGTGTTATTGCATACACTGTATGGCATTTTGTTCATGAAGTACTGAGCGCTCTTGAGCTGCTTTCCATCAAGGATCGCTCTGTACTTTGCTCCGTTCATCTTTCCCTCGATCCTGACTAGTCTCCCAGTCCCTGCAGTTGAAAAACATCCCCCCAGCATGATGCTGCCACCTCATTACCGTATATTTTAAGGGGTCTATAGCCACTGTCATGTCAAGCCTGGAATGAACAAGGTACACTAACTCCATGGATGAAAGGAAAACCAGTCTGGAAGGAGGAATACAGTTCAATCTTAAAATACACAGGAATTTGCTGCATAAAAATACTTTATCTCAATGTCTGTGCCAAGAACACTTTATAGTAGCCATGAGCAAACCACAAGTTATAATTTTTATTGCTAGGTGTTGCATCACATTAAGCTTACTGGACTCATGGGTTCATCTCTGGAAAAAATGACTGAGTGACACGACAAGATGATTAATGTAGCAGAAGGAATCTGGATAGGAACTGAAGGTGTGATTTGCAGGGTTGAGGAATACTTGGCGAAATGTGCCCTCCGTCCCATGAGTGATGTTTCACTTGCTGCCAGTGCAACAACCAGTGATGGTGATGGGGATGAGAGCATCCTCTGTTGGAGAAAAATATTACTGTACCTCTCAACATATCACTTCCCATGTTAACAAAAATTATAATCTTTATAAAGAAATACTCAACTCATTTTACCATCTAAAACTCATAAAATTACCTTTACTCATGATATGTATCATCTAAATTGTTCCTCACATTTTAGCTATGTCATCTGTGAGTGGAAGATTGCAATATTAACAGTTGAACTTGAGCCAGCCAAGACATTGACACTATTTCAATGTGTATCCAAAATAGATATGTTATTACATATTCTAATCCGCTTGCTGAGGTGATATAGGGCATTCATGTGTTTACGTTATTATAAAATGGCAAGTTAAGATGGTACACTAATTATGTATCTAAACTAGAAATGATGGAATTATTTGAGCAGAACGTATATCAAGGGCAATCAACATCAAGCAGTGATTTATGAGAACACAGAAATCACACACTTAAATTATCCTCACATTATCATCATTTTGGTCAGCTGATCACACACATGTTGCTGGAACTGCCAGACCTGTCTCTCGCCTGTTGCCTCGGCAACAAGCTGTGCAGAAGACAGATGAAGAGGCTGTCGAGGGTCTGTGACACTGATAAAGATCCCACTGCTTCATGAGAAAAGACAAGCCGTGTTACATCTTTACAGGTAGCAAGGACTCAGGAGGCGAAGTATGTGTGTCTTTGTGTGTGTGTGAGAGAGAGAGAGAGAGAGAGAGAGAGAGTGTGTGTAATGTGTGTGTAATGTGTGTGTGTGTGTGTGTGTGTGTGTGTGTGTGTGTGTGTGTGTGTGTGTGTGTGTGTGTGTGTGTGTGTGTGTGTGTGTGTGTGTGTGTGTGTGTGTGTGTGTGTGTGTGTGTGTGTGTGTGTGTGTGTGTGTGTGTGTGAAAGAGAGAGTGTGGATGTTTGTGTGTGAGACAGAGAAAGAGAGAACATGTCTCTGTGAGTGTGTGTGTGTGAGAGAGAGAGATTGAGTGAGAGAACGAGAGAGAGAGAGAAATAGAACAAAAACGAGAGAGAGAGATAGAGATAGATATTATGAAGAGGTTGCATGTCTAATGGGTTCAATGAAGTATGTATAATTGTTCAATTTGTAATAAAATTGGCTTATTAATTCAATGCACTTTGTATATTATTATAATAATAATAATAATAATAATAATAATAATAATAATGTTCTCTAATGTAATCCATTCGTTCCTTTCTTTTCCCCTTTGTATTGTGTGTAGATGGGTGAGGTAAAAAAGGTTGTAACACAACAAAATGTGGAATAAGACAAGGGGTATGAATGTTTTCGGAAGGCACTGTATAGCTTCCCTTTCATAATATTTCCCCTAATGTTTTGCAAGGGTGCATATTAGCCTACCTCTTTCTCTATCTATGGTTGCTTCATTCATTCCATGCGTTCAACAGTTAAATGAATGTGTTGTTGTGCTGATCTTCATCATTGTAATGACATGCTGAATAATATAGGACAATTAATCCCAAAGGTGTTAGATGAGGTTGAGGTCAGGGCTCTGTGCAGGCCAGTCAAGTTCTTCCACACCAATCTTGACAAACCATTTCTGTATGAACCTCGCTTTGTGCATGAGGGTATTGTCATGCTGAAACAGGAAAGGGCCTTCCCCAAACTGTTGCCACAAAGTTGGAAGCACAGAATCGTCTAGAATGTAATTGTATGCTGTAGCGTTAAGATTTCCCTTCATTGGAACTAAAGGGCCTAGCCTGAACCATGAAAAACAGCCCCAGACCATTATTTTTCCACCACCAAACTTTACAGTTGGCACTATTCATTGGGGCAGGTAGCGTTCTCCAGGCATCCACCAAACCCAGATTTGTCCGTTGGACTGCCAGATGGTGAAGCATGATTCATCACTCCAGAGAACGCGTTTCCACTGCTCCAAAGTCCAGTCGCTGCTTGGCATTGCGCATGGCAGTTCTCTGGAGTGATGAAGAGGCAGTTTGGAACTTGGTAGTGAGTGTTACAACCTAGGACAGAAGATTTGTACTCGCTTCAGCACCCATTCTGCGAGTTTGTGTGGCTTACCACTTTGTGGCTGAGATGTTTTTTAGTCCTAGACGTTTCTACTTCACAATAACAGCACTTACAGTTGACCGGGAAGGCTCTAGCAGGGCAGATATTTTACGAACTGACTTGTTGGAAAGGTGGCATCCTATGATGGTGCCACGTTGAAAGTCACTGAGCTCTTCAGTAAGGCCATTCATTGCATGGCTGTGTGCTCGATTTTATCCACCTGTCAACAACGGGCCTGGCTGAAATAGCCGAATCCCCTAACTTGAAGGGTGTCCACATACTTTTGTATACATACTTTTGTATACATTTTGTATATATACAGTATATATGGTATTGATGGAGAGAGAAAGACTGTGAGAGAGAGCTCACATACACTGATACGTTTTAAAACTCTGCAGCTGCAATTAAAAAAAGATATCTTTACAAAATAAATAATATTTGACCCCGAAATCCAGATGGAGATGTGTAAATTAGAAGCACATTCAGTCCTTAAATGTAGGCCTACCTGCCACAAGAAACAAAGTTACCATGATGAGATATATGCTTTGTGAACTGCGCTTCGTACTGAGATGTCGCTGTCTATCCCCCACCCTAAGCATTGATGATTGATCGTGCAGATAGAAAAGAGAAGGCCATAGAGAAATATTGGTACATTTTTCAACCCTAATGTAAAACCCTTGTCTCTGTAGAATGCCAGGTGACAAAAAGTTGAAATAAAATGATGACATTTGACATACCTTGTTATTCATGAATCTGTAAAACATTTGTGTAATATTTTTACTGTGCTCTGACAGAGATGGCAACATGAACTCAGTCATGCTTCACAAATACATAGCTTTTCCTCAGTTACAAGTGTTGCTTATTGGACTCCAATTAAGTATGCACACTAGGAGGAATAAATGCATGAATTAATACATGGGTGAATTAAATAGGTAACACACCTACTCAGATGGGTCTTGCTGAAATTTTTACGTTTAAATGGTGAAACATGTCAGGCACATAATTGATTTTTTTTAGATTTAGCTTTTGTGTCGGTTTGCTTTTTCTTTACTCAAATGGAACGGCAACCCGAAATGCTTCCCCTGTTATGAAACAATAGAAACAACTGAATGCAGTCGGAAAGTATTCAGACCCCTTGACCGTTTCCACATTTTGGCTTATTCTAAAACTGATTAAACAAATATTTCCTCATATATCCCATAATGACGGAGCAAAAACAGGTTTTTAGAAATATTTGCAAATGTATTCAGACCATTTACTCAGTTGAAGCACCTTTGGCAGCGATTGCAGCCTTGAGTCTTCTTGGGTAATTCGCTACAAGCTTGTCACACCTGTATTTGGGGAGTTTCTCCAATTCTTCTCTGCAGATCCTCTCAAGTTCTGTCAGGTTGGATGGGGAGCGTCGCTGCACAGCTATTTTCAGGGTCTCCAGAGATGTTTGATCGGGTTCAAGTCCGGGCTCTGGCTGGGCCACTCAAGGCCGCTCCTGCTTTGTCTTGGCTGTCTGAGGTCCTGAGCACTCTGGAGCAGGTTTTCATCAAGGATCTCTCTGTACTTTTCTCTGCTCATCTTTGCCTCGTTCCTGACTAGTCTCCCAGTCTCTGCTGCCACTATCAACATCGCCCCAGCATGATGCTGTCACTACCATGCTTTACCGTAGTGATGGTGCCAGGTTTTCTTCAGACGTGACGCTTGGCATTCAGGCCAAAGAGTTAAATCTGGGTTTCATCAGACCAGAGAATCTTGTTTCTCATGGTCTGAGTCCTTTAGGTGCCTTTTGGCAAACTCCAAGCGGCTGTCATGTGCCTTTTACTTAGAAGTGGCTTCCGTCTGGCCACTCTAGCATAAATGCTTGATTGGTGGAGTACTGCAGAGACGGTTGTCCTTCTGGAAGTTTCTCCCATCTCCACAGAGGAACTCTGAAACTGTCAGAGTGACCATCGGGTTCTTGGTCACCTTCCTGACCAACGCCCTTCTTCCCTGATTTCTCAGTTTGGCCGGGCGGCCAGCTCTAGGAAAAGTCTCGATCGCCAGATCTCGCCCAGACCTGTGCCTCGACACAATCCTGTCTCGGAGCTCTATGGACAATTCCTTCTACCTCATGGCTTGTTTTTTGCTCTGACATGCATTGTCAACGGTGGAACCTTATATAGACAGGTGTGAGCCTTTCCAAATCATGTCATTCTAATTGAATTTACCACAGGTGGACTCCAATCATGTTGTAGAAACATCTCAAGGATGATCAATGGAAACAGGATGCACCTGAGCTAAAGTTTCTCAAAACCTGTTTAACTTTTTCATTATGGGGTATTATGTGTAGATTGATGAGGAAAAACATTAACCCATTTTAGAATAAGACTGTAATGTAACATTTGGAAAATGTCAAGGGGTCTGAATACTTTCTGAATGCACTGTATCCCTTTTCATTTCTAGATGTAATTAGTGAACATGGGCAACTGAAAATGGCTCTCCTAAACTCTCATATTCAACTCCACTTTCATTAGATCTATTTGGAATAAAACTGAAGTAAATACATCTTGAAAGATGAAATTATGAGTGTAATGATACATTCCATACATCATGTTTCTGAACATTTTTAGCTCTTCTCTCCTACACATCTGCAATTCCACAGATGAATCATACACACATGTATGTGAATTAACATGCCAACCTAGTGCCAGAGAGCGGGATGACCAGCGACAGGGGTGGCATATTTTTAACCCGGACGATGCTGGGCAAATTGTGCGCCGTCCTATGGGACTCCCGACCACAGCCGGTTGTGGCACAGCCTGGGATATGAGCCCGGGGCCGTAGTGACACCTCTAGCACTGCATGCGATGCAGTGCCTTAGACCGCTGTGCCACTCAGGAGGCCCATACTTTTAGACTTTTGCTCAAGTAGTATTTTACTGGGTGAATTTAACATTTACTAGAGTCATTTTCTATTAATGTATCTTTACTGCTACTCAAGTATGACAATTGGATACTTTTTCTACCACTGAGTATAGGTCAATGTGTGTACATTTGTGTGTGAATGCATTTCTGAACTTGTTAGGGGTCCAAGCACCACAGATGCTGGAGCCCTCTTGTTCTTGGAAGGTTACAAGATATTAGGCAAACAAAATAAACAAAATATAAAAATGTAATACACCCACGAACAACTTTCAGTATCACACCACACAAAGTCAGGACCTATCATCTTGAAGAGCATAGTTATCTTGAGGGCAGTATAAAAAAGAATCCAACAAAACACAACCTTATAACACTATCTATAAATATACCCTAATCACTATCAAAAGATCAAAATCAAAATATCTCTGGGTTGATATTGTCTATTTCAGTAATAGGTTGGTAGCTTAGACATTTACATTTGTATAATTCTGTCCCCTTAAGTTAGGTTGCAAGACTAATTACCAATAGGCATATTCTGACAAAGAAATACATTAAAAAACAGTAAGACTTTATAATGATTGCTGCTACATTATTTTCAGTGTATTGTGTAATATCATAAAATGTCAGCAGGGGGCATTATAGTAACCATAATTAAAACAGAACAGACTAGTGTGTTAACCTAAAGTCCTAAACGGTATATATTTTATGGACGTGGAGGAGTGAAGTTGATTTAGGCAAAGCTAGGAAGCAAGGTAGGATTCCAATCATTTTAATTGATTATGAAAATGAGATTAGTCCACCTGTCTTTCCTTATTATAATCAAAGAAGCAAATGACTACATGAACAGTCAAAACAAGAGAGAAAATACCCACAATAAATGCATTATGTCACCACCAAGACTGTACTCAGACACACTACTCTTCTATTGAGATATTTCCTCCTTATATCACTCCAGTTTGGGGTTGTTGTCGAGTTGCTCACACATCATTGACTGCTGTGACATGCAGATGCTAACCAGTGAGATGTGTAAAATTGGGATAGCAGCAGCAGAACACAACAAGGATGAGTCACAGCCCTCAGCCCATTGCCTAGCACTTGTCAGTGACAAGCGCTCAACCAACCGTCTACAAAGTCATATTTCTTAATTATGCTTTAATTGCTTAGTGAAATTGCAGAGTCAAGCAACGACAAACTGTCAATGTTAATGTTATTTACAGGCAAGCTATTATTATATTCACGCCGGGGCTGTCACTGCAGTTACTTTGCACTTTAGGCATATGGATTAGGGAGAACTGGACCGAACTGGAGGGTTGATGTTTGACCTGTGTAAGGGGTTTGAGGAGGATGACTGATGTCCTAATATGGATGTCATTAAGTATTTATTAATTTTTATTTAACCTTAAATAAAGGTTAAATAAAATCAATAAATACAAACAGATTCACAGATTTTTATGTTAAATGCACAACCTTTTACCAGATATGGTCCTGAAGAAGACACATGGCTGGAACATTGACTATATAGCCTCATGGCTGACCACATAACATATAGTGACACAATAAAACCTGCTGAATTCTTTAGGAAGAGAAGATGGAGAAAACAGAACCAACAAATGTTGTAACATATGCACTCTGTTTATTTGGCTGATAGTGATGTCCCTTCCTCACCAAGGAACCCAGCATGGGCAACTATGTAACAATTCTAAAGTGTTAGTCTTGCATAGAGAAATTATAAATATTCTCTTGACTACAAAACACAAAACGTCAGTATTTTGTACAAAGACATTCGGTTATTGTTGTATGTACAGGAGGAGTTCACAATTTGTTGTAAGGGTTGACCTCTTGGAAAGAAGTCACAATGTATTTTTTAAAATTCCACCCACGTGTATGCCATCCAAATCCTTTTTGCAGTTATATTTCTCTCCTGGGCTTGGTTCTGGTCTCTGGAGGCAGTCCAAAGACGATCGTGGGTATTTGTTCACATAACTGATTGCACAATAAATCATTTTCAATCTCCAGTGTTTCTCAGAGACAAAGACTTCCACTGCTAAGTAATTGACCAAATCTGATTATCTTCCAATGGCAGTAGATCGAGGAAAAGGCTTTATCCCTGAAACAGAAAACAAAGACAAAGCTCTGTACCTGAGTCCAGTATGACAGTAATCGTTAAAACCATATAAACGGGTGGAGGAAAGCTTAACGTGTTGTCCAAGCTGAAATTATATTTACTGCATAAGAACACAAACCTCACAAGACTTTTCTGTAAGACACAATTACACTGGACAGTAACCCCCTCATATTATTGAACTGAAAATACATATGATAAAAAAGGCCCTTTGAAAGAGTTATGTGTTTCTGACTATACAACAATGTACAGGGAATTATGAAAACCAACATATGTCCCATAAATTAAACTATTGACCTTCAGGACCATTTCTATGAGAACATCTTTAGTGGGCAATTTTTTTTCAACTCCAACACTTGGGCGTAACAGCGGTGGACAGTTTATGCCCGGGTTTGCGGTGTGTTAACACATCATTTCCGCAGCTCTGCTTCTTCTAAGCAGTCTCATTTAGATATTCAAGACATACTGAGGTCCTGTAAAAAAAAACAGAAGCAAGAGAGAAAAAAAACGGCGATGTTGATGTGTTTCTACATTGAGCCCGTGTAACGCCTCCTACCGCCCTCCACTCTAGTGTTGCTAAACACCCAGAGAGATGCTTAAGTATCAGACGTAACCAGTCAACCACGTCCTCATCCTCTGCAAGAGCACTCTGGCTATTTACACTAGACTCACTACACTTCTCCTCTGTTATGCTCTGGTTCCCTCTGTTCTCCTCTGTTCTGTTGCTCCCAAACAGCATCCAGGAGCTGTTTACGTGAGACCAAACTTTCATTAGCTGGCAGCTGTCTAGCCTGGGATTGTTTAAACAAGCAAGACGACCCGCCAGTGACACCCACATCAATCCCTAGGCAAGAAAGAGTGTGTGTGTGTGTGTTGTTGTACATGGATGTGTGTTTTGTTAAGGGGACGATGAGTGTGTGTGTGTGGTTGGGAAGGCAGAATCACTTTCACACATGAGTGCATTGAGGAGACATGAAGCTGAGGCAGGCATCTTGATCTGTCCATCAGCCTCTCTGTTTTGAGCCCCACCTGCAGGAAATGTAGGAAATGCACAATTACGTCAACAGTGACTGAGAGGCCAACTATGTGTGACTTGTCTGGGTGATAATAGCCATTAGCATTGCAGGAAACCAAGCATCAGGATGATCAATGACCATGCCTCAGGTAACATCACCTCAGCTGACATCGCGAGAGGAGAGTTGCCCTCAGGGATAGATTAGACAGAAGTACACTTGTACCGGAAGAGGGGGTCACATAGATGCTGGACATGGCTCAAGTGTATGAACTGACCATGTAGAAATATGTAACTTATCAGTGGTAAGTCCAAACCCACTGGGCACAAACTGGTTGAATCAACACTGTTTCAATTTAATTTGTCAATGTATGGTGATGTGGAATCTATGTGGAAAATACAATAGATTTGAAATAACGTAAATTGTTTTTTTTGGGGGTTGATATTTAAACCACAGGATTATGTCATCAAAGAAACCAATTTTCAACGTTGAATTTGTACCTTTGAAACAATGTCAGATCTTTAACGTTATATCCAGTATGAGAAAATAAACTAGGTTGGGCAGCACCTCCTACTGAAGAATTGATCTACCTACAACAACCCTTCGGTCTCCCATCCAGAGTTTTAACCAAGCTCTTAGCTTTGATATATTTGTCACTGACTACTACCAATGTGCTATTGTAAGTATTACTATCGAGAGATCTCTTAATAACTAAATAGATTCAATGTTGCTATAGAAGTCATTCCAAATGGTATGTTTAACAAAGCAAATTAAATTAAATGTAACCATACTTTATAAGTCATATCATCAATGAAATTATTTAGGCCTATATAGCAGGTGTGACGTCCTCAACAGCTATTGTTTCAATTCAACCCAGGTTTCAACTAAACATAGATATAGGCCTAGGGCTTCAAGCTTTGGTTGATTTAAAATGTAAACTTCAAGTTAATAATTAATATGTTGGATTCACGTCTCCATCTCAACCAAAAATCTAAGTTAAAGAATAGGACTGAATCAAATCAAACTTTATTCAAAAGTGCATTTACATTTTGATTTGATTTGATTTAGTCCTATTGTTTAAATTAGGTTGAGATGGAGACGTGAATCCAGCATATCAATTATTCATTTGTAGACAAGCTGGATATTTAATTGTGTTTGGTTGTCAACGCAACCAAATATCACCATTTAAAGGAGATGTATTTTCTGCTTGGATAGTTCTCTCTCTGCCACTGACTTGGACTGGCTTGGATTCCAGTTTGACTACAAACTAATAATTGATATGCCTCCATCTCAATCAAAACTCAATGTTAAAGAATAGGATTAAGCCAATGGCTCAGATGAAACTATCCAAACATTAGATACAGTACATCTCCTGTAAATGTTGATATTTTTTGCGTTGTCAACCAAACACAATTGAATATTACTTTTGTATTACAGTAAATAGCATAAAGTTAGGCTATCTTACAATCAGTAATGTAACAGTATTTATCCAACCTTAAAATGAGTAACACATCCATGACTACATTTTGAGGTTACTGTAACTATAAATGTCTTCTTATATAATCACAGGTCTGTGGAGATCTTCACAATTGCTGTAATGATCTGCACAGAATTTCAAACAGCATCACTTGGACCATGTACTTTTATCATTTGGTTGTGCTATTAGATTAAACACAGTGATAACACATTAAGTTGTAGTATAAATACAAAATATCTGACATTGCATTCCCATTTGAACTTTGTTGTGCTTTTAAATGTCTGAAAGCGCACTAATAACACATTTAGATGACAACTAAACCAAAAATCAGACATTGTTTTTCCATTGTAATTTGGTTGTGCTTTTAGATGGTTAAAAACATAGTGATAACACATTGGGACTTTAACAAACTTATGGCTTTCTTTTTGAGTGGGTGAATAAAGGTTGAAATCACATTAATCAATGTGTCAATCAAATATGACCAAAATGTCCATGTTGAAATGACGTAGTGCGCCTAGTGGGTAATCAACAGAACTTCTGGGCGTGTCCAATGATGGACTCATGGTAGTGCATGGCATTCTACATTAATTTGCATATGAGGAATGACCCTTCCACTACCCTCTGCACACATGATGCACAATAACAATAACAGGTAGCGCACAAAGTCGTATGAATCAGGCCCCACATTTGCTACAAAATAAACACCCCCAAACTCAGAGGAAACGTTCCCAAACCAAAGGGTTTCACCAGGTTCCTACAATATATTCCGTTGTAAGTTAACATGAAAGAAGAATATTGATTAATTAATACATTAGTACACAATGTTCCAGAAATTGACAATATTAAAGAAAAAATAATCTTTGAACTTTCAAAACAAAGCCTTCCTAGAATGTTTTTGGAGGGAACTAATGGGGCTTAGAGGAACATTAGGAAATGTTGTTTGTAGGGTACTGAGTGAAGTAAATAGGCCACCACATATGGTAATTGGTATCCTCATTCTATGCTAGTTAACAAAGCTTGATCGAGGTTCGCTGTACAGGCTTGGGAGTGCAAATTAGATTTGAGTGGGCAAAAATGGATCGACTTTTGATACCAGAATGGATCTCTGTTCTTCCGCTCGACACCTTGTAGTGTGTCTAGCTCATCTTCAGTGATATTGTCCTTATGCTTTGTCATTGGAGCAATGCCTGCTTAGGCTAGAGGGACCTATTAGCTGTTTTCGCTAAGATCATGTGTTAGTGTATTTTTCTTCAGCAAGAGTGCTTACTAACATTTAAACAACTAACCAATCCATCAAACCGTTACTGTATTGCATATTGGATATGGCCACCCAGGGGATAGTTGTGATATTTGTTTGATTCAGACATATTTTGAATGGTTTTATGGTTTTGTTACCATTCTCATTCTCAGAAGACCAGTGCTGGCCCTGGGCATGAATTTGCTTTAAAACCACAACATTTTCTCTATGCCTCATGGCAAAATGGAGAGAATTACAGGAAATGTACATAAAAATTTAAAAAAATCTATCTGCCGTCAAGAGGGGGACCACCGAAAGTTTTATCCGCAAAGCGGGGGGCCCGAATAGCTAGGGCCGGCCCTGCAGAAGACTTCTCAGAAATGAAACAGATGTGCTGAGATTAGTATACCTGGGTGTAATCTTTTGAGGCTCTTGTCCAGCATATTTGGTTTCCTTGTTAGTTGAAAAATGATTTCATCTCCCATGTCTCCAAGGCTCTTTTACTCCTGTCATTTTACATTTTGTAGAAAATTATTCCCAAAATGACCCCAAGATGAGCTAGAAACTAGATTTGGCCTCTAAATTTGGCCTCCATGGTGTCTTTCGACAAGTAAACCACCCAATACACCATGTTGAATGCTCCAAAGGACACTGGGAACAGGATGCGGGCATATTTGTCGATTTTACTGGTCCCGCCCATACCGGCAGTTGTCGGCTGGGAGCAAGGCGACTGCTTGGGCTCATTTTTGCCCATCAGCTGAATGTGCTCCAGCCTGGGTCCTAGAAGGTCCTGGAGCGAGGAGTCAGTGGTGGGCTGGCTCTGGTTGGCTGGTATTGTCGTGGTGACGGGTGGAGCCGGGGGCGTGTTCATGACGTACAGGGTGAAGGAGGATGCGTTGGGTTGGCTGGCGGGGCCGGGGCTGGAGTGTGATAGGATGATAGTGCCGTCAGTCGCCCCCTTGGATGAAAATGATTGGCCAGACTGGGGTTGTTTCCTGGTTACCCCTCTTGCCGCTGCTGTGCTGTTGGACTCAGCTTTCTGGCCATCTTGCTGGGACATATAGTTCATCCGTTTCCGCAGGTTACCGTTGGTGTCAGGGTTATGCTGTGGAGAGGGGAAAATAACCATTAACCCAAAACTGCAGTGCTGTGAATGAATTGTGCACATAGTTCACTTGTGCAACAACAAGCAAATCCCTTGAAGTGGAGAAATTTGAAACTATTTTACTTGATTCTTTGTGGTAAGGTACAATATGACTGAGCTGATAAATATGAACCATGTAGAGCTAAACCAGGTTAAAACAGTCAGGAATCTCTGATTCTAAACCTTGCCTATGGGCCTGAATATGACTGGCCTACTTTATATCGCTGACACTGTTTAGTCTGCATACATACTGCACTGCGTGGTAGAATAGCCCAGCTCACAGACGTTATGTGTGTAGGTTTCACACACTCAATGTCACAAAGTACTGTTCCATGGGGCGGCATGGCAGTACAGTAAAACATCAAAAGAGCTTATCTCCTGAGAGCTAGCATGGCGTTTCAGCCCCAGTAGAGGGAGGTGCTGTGCTCTAACCACAGCACCATAGCCTCACCAGTGATAATTCCCCCACTGACTCCCCACTGGAATGTGCTAACTGGCTAAGAGTATTGCTTCCTGTCTGCGGAGCTGTGGACACTAGCCTAGGTTTGACATCACTATGGCTGGGAGGATAAAAGGTTTAGATAAATCTGAGCCACATCAATACACACCGCGGGCCCTAACGCCGAGCAGATTTCCCCACTGTTAGCCGTGTGGGGCTGGGCCGCAGCTCTGTAGGAAAATAGTTTTCATCTCCCGGCGCCAGGGCTTCTGAAACCTATACAGATGTGCCCCAGTAGTGTTGCTGTGGCAACCCGCTAATCCACTGCATTCAGGCGCGATTACTCCACACAAAGATTTGATTTGAATTTTAAGGAGTCATCGGGCCATACTGTTGGAATGTATGGCTGTTTTCTATTTGGTATCAGCCATCAATCAACAGTTGGACTGTGACATGAGATAGTTAGCATGTTATCTCCCCTTAAATGATGGATTGTGTTCTTACTACAGTAGAGTGCAAATGCATGGAGTAATATATTCAATATAAACATGTTTGGTCAAACCCCATTACACGTGATTCATAACAAATACCCTTACAGCATACTGTAAATGCTGAATGAAAACATTGCATAGTACTGTTGATGCAGTATGAAATGCAAAACCAACAACTTTGTAGGAGCCGTTCATTTTTTGTAATACAAAAATGGCTCTTACAAACATGTTTGCGTCACATTGTAACCATGGGTAAAGAATGAAAATGGTAAGAATATTCTATAACACAGGTCTTCAAAACACGCTTGTCTTCATGCTGAAGATTATTTCTTTTTAATTATGACAAAGCAAGGAAATGTAGGACATTCAGAGCATATTTAGAATGTTTAGGGATAATATTGCTAAGCCTCTGCGCTGGATTACAAATGGCGTGCATTGATCTAAGCAGACAGCTGTGCAGCTGTACTCTAAACGGGACAAACTTAACATGTATTCACCATTTACTTTTCCTATTTGGCCTTCAGGAAGTGAATGTTTCTAGCTCATGATATCATGGAGAGAGTGCAGGGAGGAGGGAGAGAAGGCTGGCAGAAAGAGAGAGAGAGAGAGAGAGAGAGAGAGAGAGAGAGAGAGAGACCCTTCAAACTTACTTAATCAATTATCAACCTTCGGTTACTGTATTGTCTGACAAAAAACAGGACGTTTTAGTAAGTCTATTTCTCAGATGTTTTAGACTTGCAATGAATCTCCATTTGATGATCAGCATACAAATTAACGAAGGGGAGTGAACAAGTGCGCACTTCAGTCTCTGAAGTGGAGAAAGGTAAAGGGAATGAGGATAGGTCTTAACACACCTGTAGAACGTCCTCCGTATCCTTCACTTTTACTGGGGTTGTTTGGGGCGCCGGCGGGCATTTTGGCGGCTTCCTTTTCAGTCTCTCCATCTCTGCGTTGGTGAAGTAGTTGACGGCAGCAAACTCGATGAGAGCGGAGAAGACAAAGGCGAAGCACACGGCAATGAACCAGTCCATGGCCGTGGCGTAGGAGACTTTGGGGAGGGAGTGGCGCGCGCTGATGCTTAACGTGGTCATAGTCAGGACCGTGGTGATGCCTGAAAATTTGAAACACTTTGTAACCTTGACTGTAAATTGTAACCAAAACAATAGTTATGTCAACACACTCAAATAATACATACTAAAACATAGGTATGAGCCTAACCGTCCCTCTATATCAGGGATACAACTACTTAGAAACGACTTCATATGAAAAACAGAAAACTGAACGTTTATGACACTAGAATGACCTGTAAACATCCAGTCGATGACCTATTGACCTTTGCTTCCTCTGTTTTCTATCCTAATGAGGTTGCCCTAGCGACCACCCCACATAGCATACCTACTTTCCCTCGCCTCCAATTCCGTTTAAAACAACCAAATTGGATCCACCCCGAGGATTAGACCTTTACAATAACTGGGGAGTTATAGTAAGCTTGCAGGTCACTTGTCCTTGGGTTTATTAGCAAATAGCTGTAATGTGATTCAGAGAAAATCCCCTTTATGTTAGAGATATAGAACAATCTGTACCGCCAAGCGGAGAGAAACATGATTTCATCCTCCATCTCCAAAACTATGCCTACCACAGCATGAATATGTAAGTGTATGAGGCAGAGGACTTCCAGAGGTGGATATTAGCTTTAATATTAGGATATAGCTAAAATTCATGTCTTTCATTGGATTAATTGGCAAGAGCAGACGCACAATCGTTCTTGGTACAGATTAATGAGGTGTGACTGATTTAATCAGAGGAGCTATAATAATCCAATTAATGAGTAATAGCAATGACTGTTTCTCTTGGAATACAGTCTTCATTCCTCATCTTGTGACACATTGTTTAGATTAGAACGCATTGCTTTGGAATTGATTGGATTAGGACAAAATGGGTCTTGCTTACATTATATCGGTAGTAGAAAATAATTTTAAAAAATTGCGTTCTATTCTACACTTGTTGTGTATTGATATTCTAGTTTGTCCCTTTAGGGCACCTGTAACGCCCCCCCTACTTACGTACATTGGAATGCTTGGAATGTTTGTTTCTGTGAAATGCTTTAAACAATGCCCACGTTAGATTCTACTCCTGTCTCATGCCCTGTCTTTATATTACTTGTATAAGTAATACAGTGTGCTATACAACAACACTACTCTGTTCTATGACTTTCATATAAGGGTTCACGTTGTATTAAAAATATATACTGTATATACAGTACCAGTCAAATGTTTGGACACACCTACTCATTCAAGGGTTTTTCTTTATTTATACTATTTTCTACATTGTAGAATAATAGTGAAGAAGACAGTGAAGATTTCCACCGGTCTAATGTCCATTGCTCGTGTTTCTTGGCCCAAGCAAGTCTATTATTCTTGTTGGTGTCCTTTAGTAGTGGTTGCTTTGCAGCAATTCAACCAGGCCTGATTCACGCGGTCTCCTCTGTTACTTGAACTCTGTGAAGCATTTATTTGTTCTGCAGTTAAGTGCAGTTAACTCTAATAAACATATCCTATGCAGCAGAGGTAACTCCGGGTCTTCTTTTCCTGTGGTGGTCCTCATGAGAGCCAGTTTCATCAGAGGGCTTGACGGTTTTTGCGACTGCACTTGAATAAACTTTAAAAGTTCTTGAAATTTTCCGGATTGACTGACCTTCATGTCTTAAAGCAATGATGGACTGTCGTTTCTCTTTGCTTATTTGAGCTGTTCTTGCCATAATATGGACTTGGTCTTTTACCAAATAGGGATATCTTCTGTATACCACCTCTACCTTGTCACAACACAACTGACTCAAACACATTAAGGAAAGAAATTCCACAAATGTACTTTTAACAAGGCACACCTGTTAATTGAAATGCATTGCAGGTGACTACCTCATGGACCTGCTTGAGAGAATGCCAAGAGTGCGCAAAGCTGTCATCAAGGCAGCTTTGCACAATCTTTGAAGAATCTCAAATATAAACACTTTTTTGGTTACTACATGTTTCCATATGGGTTATTTCATAGTTTGATGTCTTCACTATTATTATAGAAAATAGTAAAAATAAAGAAAAACTCTTGAATGAGTAGGTGTGTCCAAACTTTTGACTGGTACTGTATATAACAATAGGGCATACGTGGACCCTTAGCCACTCTAGGGACATTAATTTTGACTCACAATCCTCACAGTAGCCTACCGGATGTTGTACGTTTCTGCCATGTTGGTACATGTTCCCATGGGGAGGCCTATGCATTGCATCTACTTACAACATCCGGTAGGCTACTGTGAGGATTGTGAGTCACAATGAATGTCCCAAGAGTGGCTCAGGGCCCACATGTTAGTGTGCTCAGGGTTTCCTCTCCGTCTCTGCTGTCTCAATGAGTGTGTATAGGATGCATTGAGGACAACAGAGATTGAGAAATATTCGAATAAGCACTCAGGTGGTAGAGAATTATTCATATTAAAAAACAATGGGTCATTGAGAATTGATACTGGAAAAAGGTGAATGATGGGCATGATACTCTCCCAACACATGCACTCACAGGCATGCACTCACGCGTCACAGACGAACACATCCCACTCAGAGCTCACACCATATTCAGTCAAATTGAGGATGGACAAGCTGCTATGCCAACTATGAAATGCTAGATGCATATCAGTCCCACAATTGTGTAGAAACATGACCAGTGCATGTTCAAGAGGGGGAGCCAGTTTCACATTATCCTGGTCCCAGATCTGTTTGTGCTGTTGTGCAAACCCATATAACCTTTATCATGCCAAACATTGATTGGAGAAACAGATCTGAGACAAGGATAGTTTTAGGCTATATACCGTACATTTTACTAGATGATAACATATTGAGCCACAAGGGGGAGCTTCTTGATCATCCTCAAGTCAATTCCTTCCCTCCTTTTTCAAACACGCACGCACGCACACACACACACACGCACACAAACCACACGCCACACGCCACACACACAAGAGTACTGTAACAGCCCCACAGCCTGGGGGTTTGGCCAATGCGACAATATATATGTTCCCACGACACCCTCTTGTCACATACTGGACAGTTTCATTAGCTCGCCGCTGAGACAGGAGGTGGGAGGGGACGGACTGGGAACGTTGCGTGAATCAATGTGGCTGTGAAATAACACGCACTAGCCTCTACAGCTGCTAGGATATGAGTAGAACCCATTGACTCAGCGATCATATGTTTGTCCCAGTAAGAAAGTCAGCGGGCAAAACAAATATGCTCACAGTTGCAACAGATGCAGATACTCACATGTGGGGTAGCAAAGCAGTGTTGGTGCTCATTTATCTTTTTATCAACACATGAAAGGGAAAAAAGCATTGGAAAACAGCATACAAATTATCTCTGACTCTGGCATCAAAACTGAGAAGAATAGGATAAGTGATTTGGTTTAAATTGACCCTGGTTTGTCAATCAACTGCTCTTACCTCTGCCAGCCTCTAGCTGACTCTGTTTTCATTTAAACAATTTACTACCTGTGTGCTAGATGTGCTGGATGCCAAGCATACCACTGGGGCTGATATGCTTGATCCATTTTTTCTGTATCTCTCTGTACCTCTTATTCCTCTGGACAGGTTTAATTAAAGTCTTCACTTAGATCTAGATGAATTCGAATCGTCCTTCTGGAAATCAGACTTTCTCAATCTAGACTTGGGCAAGTCTAAAACTATGTCTGAGAAATGTCATTTCAGTTAGTCCAGATTAAAAGTGCAATTTAGTTTAGGATTAGGCATAATCTGTGTCAGCAAAACTGCCCCAATGTGTATCTACAGTACTGATTGAATTGGACATAACGATTTCCCGCAAGGGTCAGTTCTGGGTCCTGTCGTTTTTACTGTTTACATTAACAACATTGACTTGTCTGTAAAAAACTTTAACCTGCGCTTGTATGCTGATGATACTGTTGTGTATGCTATCGCTCCCACGGTTGACCAGGCTCTATCTGAAATACAGACTGCCTTCATTGTACTACAGAACAACTTTATTGACCTGAAATAATTACTGAATGCATGTAAAACTATGTATATGTTGTTTTCTAGAGCGCATAAAAATAACTGACGATTTAAACTTTGGATGGTGTCCATATTGATTGTGTCCGTGCTTACATATAGCAGGTCATCTGGATAGATGAGAAGCTGTCTTTTTTCTAAAGCATATTGATGAATTAGTTGAGAAGCTGAGAATAAAAATGGGGTTCTTCTATAGAAATAGGTTTTGCCTCTCGCTAAACAGTAGAAAGCAGATTCTTCAGCAGATGCCGAGCAGTTGCCATACCAGGCGGTGATGCAACCGGTCAGGATGCTCTATATGGTGCAGCTGTAGAACTTTTTTGAGGATCTGGGGACCCATGCCAAATCTCCTGAGGGGGAAAAGGTGTTGTCGTATCCTCTTCACGACTGTCTTGGTGTGTTTGGACCATGATAGTTCGTTGGTGATGTGGACACCAAGAAACTTGAAACTCTCGACCCACTCCACTACAGCCCCGTCAATGTTAATGGGGGCCTATTCGGCCCTCGTTTTCCTGTAGTCCACTATCAGCTCCTTTGTCTTGCTCACATTGAGGGAGAGGTTGTCGTCCTGGCACCACACTGCAAGGTCTCTGACCTCCTCCCTATAGGCTGTCTCATTGCCTACCACTGTTGCGTCATCAGCAAACTTAATAATGGTGTTGGAGTCGTGCTTGGCCACGCAGTCGTGGGTGAACAGGGAGTACAGGAGGGGACTAAGCACGCACCCCTGGGGGGCCCCAGTGTTGAGGATCACCGTGGCAGATGAGTTGTTGCCTACCCTTAACAATCGGGGTGGCGGCCCATCAGGAAGTCCAGGCTCCAGTTGCAGATGGAGGTGTTTAGTCCCAGGGACCTAAGCTTAGTGATGAGCTATGTGGGCGTTGAACGCTACGTTGTAGTCAATGAACAGCATTCTCACATAGGTGTTCCTTTTGTCCAGGTGGGAAAGGGCAATGTGGAGTGAGATTGAGATTGCGTCATCTGTGGATCTGTTGGGGCGGTATGCAAATAGGAGTGGATCTATGGTTTCCAGGATGATGGTGTTGATGTGAGCCATGACCAGCCTTTTAAAGCACTTCATGGCTACCGACGTGAGTGCTACGGTGCGGTAATCATTTAAGCAGGTTACCTTCATTTTCCTGGTCACAGGGACTATGGTGGTCTGTTTGAAACATGTAGGCATTACAGACTCGGTCAGGGAGAGGTTGAAAATGTCTGTGAAGACACTTGCCAGTTGGTCCGCGCATGCTTTGAGTACACGTCCTGGTAATCCGTCTGGCCCTGCGGCTTTGTGAATGTTGACCTGTTTAAAGGTCTTGCTCACATCGGCTACAGAGAGCGTGATTATACAGTGGTCTGGAACAGATGGGGTTCTCCTGCATGCTTCAGTGTTGCTTGCCTTCGAAACGAGCATTAAAGGCATTTAGCTCGTCTGGTTGGCTCGCGTCACTGGGCAACTCGCGGCTGGGTTTCCCTTTGTAGTCTGTGTGATATTTGAGTAACTCAAACATTACAACAAAATCTATGGGCTAAAAAACCTAGCTAAAAATGTTAGCTGACATGAGCTATAAATAGCTCTCTAAGGTATGCAATGACTGACATGGCAACAGGAAAACTGATGATGCTCTACCCAATTTCGAAATTGCACCTTGTACATTCTGCTATTTCAACTTTCAAGAGTAAGATGAAAGCCCATTTGTTAACAAACAGAAGTGGTAGGGCCCCACTGTGGGTGGAGTAAGATATTAAGGAGTGAACCTTTAACCGGGAACCTTGTGCACCTTCCATGGAATTAGAGTACCTTTAAGGCTACCTTACTTGATGTTAAGTAAATATCCTTTATTTGCTTGGTCTCCTATTAACTATATACTCTAGTGTAAGAGTGTTGCTTCCGTCCCTCTACTAGCCCCTACCTGGGCTCGAACCAGCCACCCTCAAAGCATCGTTACCCATCGCTCCCCAAAAGCCGCGGCCCTTGCAGAGAAGGGAAACAACTACTTCAAGGTCTCAGAGCAAGTGACGTCACAGATTGAAAGACTACTAGCGTGCACCGCTAACTAGCTAGCCGTTTCACACTGGTTACACTAGCACAGTGGTTCCCAAACTGTGGGGTGCACCCCCAGGACCCCACAGTTTGGGAACCACTGTGCTGGAGTGTATAGTTCCCGGCTTAAAGGTACACTCTTTAATCTCTGACTCCACCCACAGTGGGGTCCTGCCACTTCTGTTTGTAAACAAATGGGTGGGTATTGATAAATGCAACCACCAACAATGGAAGTATAAAACACATTTAATGAATCTGAGACCTTAATGGTTATGTAAGAGGCTAAAGACAGCAAAGTCGATGGCTCAGCAGCACATAGTCACAATATAAAAATGGAGACTAAGGGACACACAGATGAGGCACTTCACTCTTCACCCACTTCCCATTTGCATCTTCTCTTCCTCTCAACAGAAGAATTTTACAGAATGGCGGGATTTGTGTGTAATACGTACCAAAGACTGTTCGAGCCGGGACCGATTCTTTATTTATCCAGAAGGACACTTGGGAGAGGATTACTGTCATGATGCAGGGGATATACGTCTGAATCATGAAGTAGCCCATTTTCCGCTTCAAGTGGAAGTGCACTGTCATCACCACGTATTCACCTACAAAATAGCCATAGATATCACGGTTGATTAGTTCCATAAAAAACTGACTGACATGAGACAATGAGTAAGGCCACAGAAAATGATAGACTCCCGCTAGTCTTTATTGTGTCTTCACTGTTCTCTGAGGTAAACAGCGTCAAACAAAATCATACATTTTTAGCGAGTGCCTTTGGAGACAGTAGCATAAAAGTGAATCATGATAAAATAAACATATCACTAGACTAGTTATTTTGGACAAAGCTACTGTACAGAAAACATTGCAAACTGAAAACATTCCAAACTATTTTAAATTGTATTAGCAAAGAATCAAAGAATGGCATCACCATCATCAGAGTTGGGGATATCTACTGTATCTAACCAATGGCCCACCATACCTGTGATTGACTTGACCTCCTCACTGCTGACAGTGTGGCCAATGAGATCGTACTGCACTAGACTTGAAGATTCTGGGGGAACCTCCACTGAATATTGTGGTCCTTTGGTCCAGGTATAAATCATCTCTGTTTTAGGGTATGCATCTGCGAGGAGAGAAGGAAAATATATGGATTAAACCCTCAAGTGGGGGGTTAAGGCAAATTCAAAATTGTAGCTAAAATAAAAACCTTGTACAATGGAGGTATTGAGCGTGCAGAGAGAGAGAGAGAGAGAGAGAGAGAGAGAGAGAGAGATAATAGTGCCTTTATTGTGAGAAAGAGAGAATGTCAATAAGTGGAAGTGTTAACATTGAAGTCTATGAGAGTAGGACTACTGTATGCAAGTGATATGCTCTTCATAACTCTAAGCTTTGTGAACACGAGAAACATTTCTATCTCCCTCATCAAGTCAGTTGATCACAATGCATTTGAAAGACACAATGAGGTGTGATGTGATGGTGTGCAGTCCAGTCACACATGGTTTCCCCACTTGATCTGCATATCCCTCACTGGCTTAAGATTACCTGAAATAGTGCACTCTGGAATTTCAGAGACCTTTTCCCAATAAGTTGATTGAAAGTGAGTACAGTAGTACAATAGCATGGTAAGAAATGGTGTGGGTGTCTACTGTGTGCTTAATGAGTCTGCTTTAAAAAAGTTCATATACGAAAGCTGAAAGAAAAACAACACAGACTTGGGTTTCTGTCGGGGTCTGTTGTTCCCGTTTGCCGTTTCCCATGGGGGACTCGAAGTCGGCATGACACCAACTGCGCCGGAAAAATGGGCCGGGTGGGGCGTGTTGTGGAGTGGAACGCTGCCGGGGAGCCGACTCACACCAGCTCTGGAGAGATCCAGAATAGGTCTGAGCTAACCTGGGGCGGAAGAGGGATTCTGACCTTTCCCGAGCTACAAGCCCCATCGGATCCAACGTCTGCTTCCCTGACTCCGGGCCAGGATGGGAGGATGTGATGGGAGGATGGGATGTGGGGAAGGTACTATTTTAAACCAAGAATAATGTTACTGAATGACAACTGAGGAATCTATTTTGTCCTCCATCTCTACAATGTCACAATTGCTGATAATAGATTGGGGAGGGCTGGGAAGTGCATGGGAAACCAGCCTCTGTTCTCCCTCCTTTCTATAGTTTTCCCTCAGCAGATGCCATCTTAAAATCTCTTCTGATAAGACAGAACGCTCATTTGAGAGATTGTTCCGTTGGAGATAAGTCACTGTTTTGCTGACCGTTGCGCTCATTATGAATAATGGTGCTGAATTTGAGTTTCTTTGTTGTTTTTGATATAAAATAAATGTAATTTATTATTAACATCATTGTCAGAAAAGCAATAACTTCTTTATTTGGGGAATATGTATGAAGAAAAGTACGCAAAAAAGTTGGCGGGATGCTAAAGTCGGTGGAAAAACATCTTGGTTTGAAAGGTGGGTTTTTAATTTGTCATGTTTTTTAAACCCCATACCCCTTGCAGATATACCAGGCTGAAAGAAAAACAACACAGACTTGGGTTTCTGTCGGGGTCTGTTGTTCCCGTTTGCCGTTTCCCATGGGGGACTCGAAGTCGGCATGACACCAACTGCGCCGGAAAAATGGGCCGGGTGGGGCGTGTTGTGGAGTGGAACGCTGCCGGGGAGCCGACTCACACCAGCTCTGGAGAGATCCAGAATAGGCCTGATCTAACCTGGGGCGGAAGAGGGATTCTGACCTTTCCCAAGGAAAGCCCATGTTTTTCTTTCCTACCCTCACTCCTCTTTGTTAGGGAGCAGATGTAGGGTCTTACATTGGTATCTTCATCATGATACCAATAGAAAATAATAGCAATCTATATTTTCAAAAGCATGTGAGACACGTGTTCATATTTCATAACCCCTGCAGGCTTTTGGAGTTGCCTTTGCGCGATTGAGCAACATAATAGGCCTACACTTGATTTAGGCTACATTATAGCCAGCCAGCAACCAATTAACCAAATATACAGACAGAGATTGATTGATTTATTAAGACAAGTCACAGGCTTTTGGTTGGGAGTAGTCCTAGGCTACTAAACGACTGCGAGTGGTAGAGCAAAAATAATCCACTTGTTAAGCAACATAACATGCTGGCAAAATGTTCTGATCAGTGCTAATAAATGTGCCAACCAGACAAGATGTTAATGAGCTGCACTCACCTCAACTTCAGTGAAATTCGGTGAAAATAAAAACCTGACATTGATTTATTTAGACGATCCCCCACGCTTGTATCAAAGCAGAGTGAAACGGTGCTGAAATAATTGAACACGCGCCTAGGCTATTGCGTCAAATGTATTATAACAATTGGATGACTTAGGGAGTTTCAGTAAGCAACAATTTGATGCCTTCAATTGCATTAGCCTACTTTATTCCAATATGTTTGTCATTCATTGATATTTATTACCACAGTAATTCTTTATGGATCCATCCAGTTGTTCTTAAGAAAACAGTGCATGTGATGGGCTATGCGAAGACGTGTGAAGTGACCTGCCTCACAAAGTTTAGATAGTGGTAACGGGAGCTGCCTAGCAACCATCAAGAGCTTAAGAGCGTAGTGTGTGCCAATGGCGCCTCAGCATTACAGCAACATTTCATACTAAGCTGTAGGCAGAACTCATGACTAGGTCAGTTGGCGAAAATACAAGTATCGGCTTTGTCACGGGCAATACCTTTCATATATAAAGAAAATTATGAAAAATGTTGGCGGGATGCTAAACTTGGTGGAAAAACATATTGGTTTGAAAGGTGTATAGGTGGGTTTAATTGGTCTTTTTTTTTTAACCCCTACCCCTTTCAGACATACCAAAAATCAGGGGAAAATAAGCAGGCATTATGAAAATATGTATTTTTAAAAAAATGCATATTAAATCAATCAGGACAGAGAACCAATTAGTTTACTGTTAAAGCATATAAGCACATAAACAGTGTCAGGTTTAATATCTGCTAAGAAATGGTATAGTCGCATTTGCTTTGGGGTGTATGCATGTCATACAATTTATTACACCCTCATGAGAAGAATCAAGAACCTCTTTTTTAAGTCACTTCTCAAGTCACTTCTATTAGAATAGACTTAACGTATATCATAGCATACTTACAGCTTCCAAACTTGAGAGGGCATGCATGTCCATCCATGGGGAAGTCTACAAGCTTCATGGGACACTCTGCACTTATAGTCAACCTATGGGGACACATACATATTAAAACCGATGGAAGTGTTTGAGAGTAGGGACTCCTCCAAACAGAAGGCAAACATGTATCATATCCACACAGTGGAGCACTACCTTTAGGATGGATACTGTAGGTAGGCTGAGTAGCACATGCTGACCAAACCGGCTCCACCATGTGCATGTTGATTTTGTCTATCCCCACCAGACACGAAAAACATGAAACATTCATGGACATTTAGCTAGCCTGCTGTTGCTAGCTAATTTGTCCTGGGAGATAAACATTGGGCTGTTTATTTGACCTTTATTTAACCAGGTAGGTCAGTTGAGAACAAGTTCTCATTTGCAACTGCGACCTGGACATGTGACCCGTCTCAAGGAGGTAGGCATATGTTGCACGTCACTATTTCACAGGAGAGGCATTTTAATATATATATATTTTTTCATTATTTTAATCAAAATGCATTTTTAGGCAGAAATGTTTTCTGGAATATGTGAACATTCATTTGCCTTAATAACAAACGTGTATGCCACAGAGAAAGACAGGAACCTTCCCGCTAGCCATGATTGGCTGAGATAATGAATGGGCTGGACATGCCGAGAGATGAGTTCGGATTGGTTTTCCTGTAGCATGCTTCTGTCTATAACATGAGCTGCTCAGTATGTCTAGATAATCCTTGCTACCGCGGCTTAAAAAATATATATATAACGTTAGCCATAGAGATCTGTAGTGTGTGTTGCTACTACACTCAACAACATTGCTGCCTATAATAATTTATCAACAAAGATCAGTTGGAAAAAGTTTTGATAAACTACTTTTCTGCACAAGGTCAGTGTTAACCGGAGTGACTTGACACAACAATGGGACAAAAAAGCTGTAGCTAGCTTCAAACCGAATGGAAAAGACACACTGCCTGAAGCATTCATCCATGCATACAGGTAAGAGTATAGCTAGCTAGCTAGCTAGCTACATGTCTAAACTAAAGACTCCACTTCGTAAGAGAATGATTACATGACCCATTAAGTTAGCTAGGTGTGTCTGGGGGTGTTTATTTCATAAACATGTGTACATGTCTAGACAATAGTGACCCATCCACTTAGCTAGATCTGGCTGTGGGGTGGTTATAGCATTTGTTTCACATGACCCATCAATTTAGATTGGTCATATGTTTGGGTAGGCATCATAAATTATTCTAAAATATTTATACAAAATTTTTATCTGGACACTTTCAAAGTCAGTTTAGGATATAGGCCAAGGACTAGATAAAGTGTGTTTTTACCTGGAGTTTTTCCTTATGTAAGGAAATTGATGTGTCTAAGGCTTAAGTGGGTGAGAACGATGCTGAATGGGTGTAGACAAAGAAGAACTCTCCAGTAGTTGTACCAAAACATTCAAGGGCCATTTTCTCAATAGATGGGTTAAAAGTTTTTCAACTTTCAAAGCAGAATTACTTTAACATTATTCCTCAACTGCAGTGTATGATCTCTACTTTTATCCAATGTAAAAAACACAATTTCAAATTTTGCTACATAAGACCAAATCGAGGCGGTTGGTCACATATATTTTTTTTGCTGGATCTTTCTTTCTTTCTTTCTTTCTTTCTTTCTTTCTTTCTTTCTTTCTTTCTTTCTTTCTTTCTTTCTTTCTTTCTTTCTTTCTTTCTTTCTTTCTTTCTTTCTTTCTTTCTTTCTTTCTTACTGTTTGGTCAGCATGTTAGCATGGTGAAAAACTGGCATGTTGGGTAATGTATGCATCATTGTGTAAAGCATTTTGGTATGTAGTACCTCATGGTGTAAAGAATCGTGCCGTTCTTCATGATGCGGAACAGCCTGTTGGGGGCGGTCATGTTGTGGGCCACAGACTTCTTGCCGTTCCTGAAGAAGGTGTCTGGAGTCCACACATTGGTGACCATCATGTTGTTGAGTCGGAGGATCTCGATGGGCCCCTCGTACCTCAGCCTCCTGTCCACCCATGTCTGTCTGAAGAACACGTCCATGGTGTACTCCTGAGGAAGCAGAAACCAAAAACTAAACGGTTAAGGTTGTGACTTTTTTCTTCCATGAAACGTTAAGTGTGTTGTATACATCCGTCAAACTTGTTTTAGGTTGTTGATTCGGTACATACCATTTCAACATCAGAGACAGGCCCAAAACTTGTCACATAAATGTCTGTTTTCACCTCTGTCACCGGACCTATTGAGGGAAACATTCAATTAGTTTCACAATACCTAGAATATCCTAAGTATATCCAGTGGAGATTTTAGCATGTAAATCTGTCATTCATGGGGACATTCGCCTATTTTAAGTCCTTAGCAAGGTGGACATCCAACATTTCAGCCCTTTGGGTCCAGCCATAGGTGGGGCAAACAAACATATATATTTTTTGATGCATGCCAGCAAAGCCACAACACAACATTAAACAATACATTCATTGCAGTATAACGGTTTTCCACAAACTGTTAGGGCCTACATAAAGTGTCCCAACAGCAGTCCCAACACCTTACCACTGCTACACCTGGCTATCAGCGGAGCCTTGTCTGGCAGCGAAACAGTTCATTCAGCCTCATTTGCTTAAACAAATGTGGTTTATACTGAAAATGTAGATGTACAAACTACGACATAAGGGGACGACAAGAGGATAAGAGGCACATGGGCCGTTCTTACAGTGTACTCCTAAGTCAGAACCATAGGATAAATAAAGGGGGCGTATAAGCAGACAATGAAAGCTCTTACAATATTCAATGATTACATTTCTCTAAAACAGGTTATAGGCTACATGTGCACCACCAAGTTAGAACAGTAGGCGAAATTAAGAGGTGAAAATAGACCAAAGTATTAGGGTGAGGCACATTGAATGCCGTTTGGGTCTTTGCTGTTAAAAAATATACACTTCAAGTAACACTATTTGACTTGTTAAATAAGCTTTTAATTTGACACGTCAAATAACATAATTCTATTCTAGAATGTTCTGTGTGCTGAATTTGCACATGCAAGCCAAGCGCAACCACTACTATCAGTAGCACTGTCAAAGCTGTCCAAAAAAAGTCTGCAAACAAACACATACCGGCAACAAATTATGTGTTTATAATACCGCTTTTGTGAAAATAGACCAAATTATTAGGGTGAGGCACATGGGCTACTAACAGCTTACTTCACACCATACACTTAGTATTACTTTCTTAGCTACAGTATACATATCTCTCTGGCATCCTACCTAATTTATGAAGCAGTGTAGCAGTTTTGCTTCCGTTTCTCTCCTAGACCCTACCTGGGCTCGAGCCAGGGACCCTCTGCACACATTGACAGCAGTCACCATCGAAGCATCGTTAACCATCGCTCCACAAAAGCCATGGCTCTTGCAGAGCAAGGGAAACAACTACTTCAAGGTCTCAGAGCGAGTGACATCACAGATTGAAACACTACTAGCGTGCACCGCTATCTAGCTAGCCATTTCACACCAGTTATAGCAGCATAAGACATTTTTTGACTCATGTTGATGTGATGTGCTGGAACGGCGTGGCGGTCCTTTGTGGGCAAATTTTGTAATCAAAAAGAAAAACGCCGGATTTACAATTTAGAATTGAATGACCGTTCAAAATGTATTTTACCAGTTTGAGCTGTTTATTCCCGACTATCCAGTTGCAATGCTTGCAGTTAGCCACTGTCACCGATTCCTTACAAAGCACTCATTGTTGAATTTGCGATCTCCAAATTGTTGTGTTATGTTTATGTCCAATGGCCGATGAGCACCGATACACTTTATCTATATTTTCTCTTCATTATTTCTCTTCATATGACAAGGATTAGCCAGTAGACTTGATTCATGATGATGACTGCTAGTTAAGATTGTGAAAGTAAGATGTTGACATTATCAGTCCAATCAAAGTTACTGTACATATAACGTGATTTGATGTAATTTCTGTGACCTTGAGTGTTCTTGGAATTGCACTTGTCATATAATGCTATGGCTGGACCCAAAGGGCTGAAATGTTGGATGTCCACCTTGCTAAGGACTTAAAATAGGCGAATGTCCCCATGAATGACAGAACACTGTGGCAATCATGTCGCAAATGCTCCTATTTTCTCCACCACAGAAAGCACTGACCTAGGCTGAAACACCTGCATTTTGGAGCTGCCTTACTCAAGAAAACAAAAAAGAGACCATGTTTGTATGCGGCTTTATTAACTCAATTATATATATACTTTTTACATTGTTTGCAAACTGATATGTGACACGTATTAATGCCAAAATAGCATGCAAAACAGGCAAGCCCGCCAAAAATAAAACATTTATATCTACAGTTGAAGTCTGAAGTTTACATACACTTAGGTTGAAGTCATTAAAACTACATTTTTCAACCACTCCACAGATTTCATGTTAACAAACTATAGTTTTGGCAAGTCGGTTAGGACATCTACTTTGTGAATGACACAAGTAATTCTTCCAACAATTGTTTACAGACGGATTCTTTTCACTTATAATTCACTATATCACAATTCCAGTAGGTGAGAAGTTTACATACACTATGTTGACTGTGCCTTTAAACAGCTTGGAAAATTCCAGAAAATGATGTCATGGCTTTAGAAGCTTCTGATAGGCTAATTGACATCATTTGAATCAATTGGAGGTGTACCTGTGGATGTATTTCAAGGCCAACCTTAAAACTCAGTGCCTATTTGCTCGACATCATGGGAAAATCAAAAGAATTCAGCCAAGACCCCCGAAAAACATTTGTAGACCTCCACAAGTCTGGTTCATCCTTTGGAGCAATTTCCAAATGCCTGAAGGTACCACGTTCAGCTGTACAAACAATAGTATTCAAGTATAAACACCATGGGACCACGCAGCCGTCATACCGCTGTCAGGCTCTGGCCATAGAGAAGCAATAGGCTTCTCTATGTAGTTATGGTCAGAGTCTGACAGTGTCGTTCTTTTCTGTTTCTGTGTGGGGTTTGGGTTGGATCCCTAATTAGAGGCAGCTGCACCGCATTGTCTCTAATTAGGGATCCCATATATGTTGAGTCTGTCCTTCACTCGGGTGTGGGTCGTTGTCGTATATTATCGCAGTCACGGTGAAAGTAAGTGTGCCTTTTCTACGTCCGTTTCATTTTGTGTGTTTTGGTAAACGTGACGTTTGTAATTCGTGTGTTTGTTTTGGGAGTTTTATAGTTCGGTCATTTGTACATGTTATACATAGTATATGGTCTCTCCACCCAATCGTGACAACCGCTCAGGAAGGAGACGCGTTCTGTCTCCTAGAGATGAACATACTTTGGTGCGAAATGTGCAAATCAATCCCCCAGAACAACAGCAAAGGACCTTGTGAAGATGCTGGAGGAAATGAGTACGAGTACGAGAAAAGTATCTATATCCACAGTAAAACAAGTCCTATATCGACATAACCTGAAAGGCCGCTCAGCAAGGAAGAAGCCACTGCTCCAAAACCGCCATAAAAAGCCAGACTACGGTTTGCAACTGCACATGGGGACAAAGATTGTACTTTTTGGAGAAATGTCCTCTGGTCTGATGAAACAAAAATAGAACTGTTTGGCCATAATGACCATCGTTATGTTTGGAGGAAAAAGGGGTAGGCTTGCAAGCCGAAGAACACCATCCCAACCGTGAAGCACGGGGGTGGCAGCATCATGTTGTGGGGGTGCTTTGCTGCAGTAGGGACTGGTGCACTTCACAAAATAGATGGCATCATGAGGAAGGAAAATTATGTGGATATATTGAAGCAACATCTCAAGACATCAGTCAGGAAGTTAAAGCTTGGTCGCAAATGGGTCTTCCAAATGGACAATGACCCCAAGCATACTTCCAAAGTTGTTGCAAAATGACGTGTGCAAGCATGGAGGCCTACAAACCTGACTCAGTTACACCAGTTCTGTCAGGACTAATGGGCCAAAAATTCACCCAACATATTGTGGGAAGCCCCGAAACGTTTAACCCAAGTTAAACAATTTAAAGGCAATGCTACCAAATACTAATTGATTGTATGTAAACTTCTGACCCACTGTGAATGTGAGGAAAGAAATAAAAGCTGAAATAAATCATTCTCTCTACTATTATTTTGACATTTCACATTCTTAAAATTAAGTGGTGATCCTAACTGACCTAAGACAGGGCATTGTTACTAGGATTAAATGTCAGGAATTGTTAAAAACTGAGTTTAAATGTATTTGGCTAAGGTGTATGTAAGCTTCCGACTTCAACTGTATATATATATTATTTTTTTTGTTGCTAAAAATGTGTCTCAGAAACTGAGCATATCACATCATAGCCCTGAAAAGCACTTTGTGACTGCTGATGTAAAAAGGACTTTATAAAATAAATGTGATTAATTGATTTATTTGAAGAGACCTTCGACATGTACAGTGCCTGTAGATAGTCTACACCCCCTTGAACTTTTTTTTTCACATTTTGTTGCGTTACAAAGTGGGATAAATTGATTTCATTGTATTTTTTTTTGTCACTCCACAAGAATGACTTAAATGACAGTGAAAATAATAATACAAAAATACAGAATAAAAATATTCCAAAACATTACTTTAGTGCCTATCCATATATAAATATATATATATATATATAAAAAGCAAAGGAATAGACTTTTTGGTCTAAATGCAAAGCCTTATTTTTGGAGAGAATCCAACACAACACATCAATGCATCCTTATTTTCAAGCATGGTTGTGGCTGCATCATGGTATGGGTACACTTGACATCAGCAAACACTGGGAGTTTTTCGGGATGAAAAGAAATGGGTTGGAGCTAAGCACAGGCAAAATCCTAGAGGAAAACCTGCTTCAGTCTGCTTTACACCAGACACTGTGAGAGGAATGCACCTTTTAGCAGGACAATAACCTACAACACAAAGCCAAATACATCGGAGTTGCTTACCAAGAAGACAGTGAATGTTCCTGAGTGGCCAGTTTTTACTTGAATCTACTTGAAAATCTATGGCAAGAAAATTGCTGTCTAGCCACGTTCCCCAACACCTTGACAGAGCGTGGCGAATTTTGAAAAAAATAATATTGCACAACTCAGGTGTACAAAGCTCTTATGAAACTTACCCAAGAAGTCACACAGTTGTAATCGCTGCCAAAGGTGTTTCTATCATGTATTGACTCGGGGGGAATTATTGTTCATGAATCTTTCAAAAAATGTTAAAATTGTTCTTGCACTTTGATATTACGGAGTATTTTGTGAAGATCGTTGACAAAAAATGACAAATCTATTTTAGTTCCACTTTGTAACAATAAAATGTGAAGAAATCCAAGATGTCTGTAGACTTTCTATAGGCACTCTAGTTCTCGTTTATTAGGCTACCCTTTACGCACCAATCCTCAATTGAATTTAGGTAGACCAAGTTATATTCACCTGTAGGCTTGTTATGGAATAATATGTGAAACGGTAACAGCCTAACATTGGCCAAAAGCTGGGTTTATAGTGCTGTGGAGATGTGTGTCAAAACACTATATGCAATAGCCTATAACGTATGCCTACCTAATAAGCTGCATCAGGTTCTAAGCTTTTATATAATGGAATGAACCATAGCTAAATGGGTTAAAAACATTAACTTCTGGGAGTAAGCCGATCAGTATCTAACCTATGAACACTTGGTGAGTTCTGAAGTTTACGCGCCCTGTGGTACAATTTTTTTAAAGGGTGGAGTTGAAGGACACATCCTAAGGTAGGCTATTTTCGAACACACATACATGCATGTCAGATGTCAAGGCTGTAATTATCGTACTTTTTCGTTATTAATTCAAATTAAATGCATACAGTCGTTAAACGTGTGTGTCTGGCACTTGGCGCTCGTGGAGGATTTGACACACGAGAAAACAACACTGCACTCTTTCTACTTAAATTGTGCATTAAGCGGCTTTTCCTACAGCGATTACGCCACATAATGTATACATTTGAAGGTAGCCTAACGTTCTCAGTCGCGCACAAGAGTCAAATCAGTGATTAATAATAAAATGTTCATTCAGGTCATGACGACCAGCTTTTGACACAAGGAATGTTGTTTTACATCTGTGGGAGGCAGTGGTCATTTGAAACAGTAGGCTATGGAAAAGCTCATGCCCTCTGGTTGATAAATGCAATGTAATTTTGATCTGTCAACCTCATAGGCTATTTTAAACAACTCAGTCAATCAAATGTATTTATAAAGCCCCTTTTACATCAACAGATGTCACGAAGTGCTATACAGAAACCCAGCCTAAAACCCCAAACAGCAAGCAATGCAGATGTAGAAGCACGGTGGCTAGGGAAAACTCCCTAGAAAGGGAGGAACCTAGACCCCAGAGAGGAACCAGGCCCTGAGGCATTGGCCCAATAGTGGGAATCATTGTCGCCCATAGTTTTGAGCCACTAAGTGTAGTCTGTCTCAGGGGTGCAAGGGTGAACGGCAAGGCACTGGAGCGACGAACCGCCCTTGCTGTCTCTGCCTTGCCGGTTCCCGTCTCTCCATTGGGATTCTCTGCCTCTGACCCTAGTAGGGGGGCTGAGTCACTGGCTTACTGGTGCTTTCCATGAGCCTACCCGGAGGACCATGCATCAGGACCACCTGCCCTGATGACTCCTAGCTGTCCCCAGTCCACCTGGTCTTGCTGCTGCACCAGTTTCAACTCTTCTGCCTGCGGTTATGGAACCCTGACCTGTTCAATGGACGTGCCACCTTGTCCCAGACCTGCTATTTTCATCTCGCTCTCACTCTACCGTACCTGCGCTCTCTACCACATCTAAATGCCTGGCTATGAAAAGCCAAGTGACATTCACACCTGATGTATTTACCTGTTGCAACCTCTACAACTACTATTATTATTATTTGACCCTGCTGGTCATCTATGAACTGGCCTTAATGGCCAAGAAATGTTATAATCTCCACCCGGCACAGCCAGAAGAGGACTGGCCACCCCTCCGAGCCTGGTTCCTCTCTAGGTTTCTTCCTAGGTTTTGCCTTTCTAGGCAGTTTTTCCTAGCCACCGTGCTTCTACATCTGCATTACTTGCTGTTTGGGGATTTAGGCTGGCTTTCTGTATATCACTTTGTGACATGGCTGATGTAAAAAGGGCTTTATAAATACATTTGATTTGATTTGATTATTACTATTCAAACTAATTGGACAGCCGAAAACTGTCACTGTTTCAGGTAGGTACCTACCCCCAAATCCAGGTCGAAGTCTGTTGTCATACCCATCCAGTAGTTTGTCTAAAATGAGTGTGAAATTCTCGGGATATATTCTCTCATCCTTTTTTATCGTTCCAGAGATTCTCTTTACACTGAAAACCGACACAAATAATAAAACATTATTTGTTATCGTGAAATACAGCAGCCTCTCCGATACCTAAGCTATGGATGACAAAATGTGCATTAGGAGTCACAAATATATAACACAATTACAGCACTTTAGGATTTCAGCACATAGAATCTTCAGGACCATGGACAGTGGCATCAGCGCAGCGCCAATCTAACAGGAAAAAATAAGACCCCAGATCATGTATCCTCGGAACTCACCAAGCAGTCAGGCAGAAAAAGTAGAAGAGAGTCGAAATGTAACCGGTGTACATCGCAGTTACCATCTCCTTCTTGGCAGAAACCATCTTTGCATGCCATACTTTAAGCCTCTTCACATCTCCCTTCGCCAAATGTATTGTGCCAACATGGAAAGATTAAAGCCAGAGAGACAGAGAGAGCGGAACGGCGCAAAAGCAACTCCAGCAGCATGTCCCTCTATCGCTTTCTTGCCAGGGGAAAAAGCCCGTGCCAGCTGAGCATCAGAACGCGCGCACCTTTCCTGCTGTCGCCGGATGACTAAACCAAAAACAGTCTTCTGTCAGTTATTGGAATCCACCCCAAGTCCAGTAGGTATCCTCTGTCTCACACCACCGCTTGACTTGAGAGATGAGAATAGACGTTTACTGTGCTGCGTTGAAACGCGAGATTTTATGGAAAAATTGGGCTGTGCAATAAATCCAGTGGTGAGACCAACAGCGAGATAATGAGGAGGGAGCAACAACTAGCTTTCGATTCAGGATCTGACTGCTTGCAGTTAGTTACTTCCCCACCCACCCCCCAGAGCTCAGTGAAACACATCCGATGTTTTCAAAGCCATGATCACAATAGTGCTGTTGCACTTTTTCATTTAAACTGGACCATAAACTCAGGCATATTAGGCAAAAAACTGATTTTTGGGGGGCGAGAAAATGCCAAATATTCAATTTGAGATTTTAAGTGCGCAAAAACTAAATTTGTCAGTTCATCACTTCACCTCACCTAAAGCGATTGATGAGAAGTAACAATGTATTAATCTACGGCCTAAATTCAAATGGGTCAGTCTTGTCGCAATACGCAATCAGGCACACACACAGTAATGTAGAGGAACTAAGACAAGCCACATGCTGCTTCACAGATTTCTGTGCACCCGAGATAGGAACTTCAGAGAATGTGTGTACCTTAGTCCATGCCGCTCTGACATCGCTCGTCCATATATGTATATATTCTTAATTTATTCCTTACTTAGATTTGTGTGTATTGGGTATATGTTGTGTAATTGTTAGATATTACTTGTTATTACAAGCATTTCGCTATAATATCTGCTAAACACGTGTATATGACCAATAACATTTGATTTGATTTGATATGCCATATCTTTACAGGTGTTAGGAGGGCTTAGACGAAAAGTGTTTGTGCCTGTCACAGTTTAGAATGAACCCCTATTAACTTCACACAACACAGGATTTAAAATTCTCCAGCACACAACCCTAACACAAAAGACCAGGACAGGTAAGTATGCGCAAAGGTACGTTTTATTCCCAATTCATAGGTTAACATACTGGACCCCCTTTTTCCCACCTCCCACAGAAGACTGTACTCTTCCCCAGACCGTGTCGGCACAATAGAGCCTCCCCTCAGGTAGGTTACTCCCAGGATAAGTAGTATGACCCTCAAATGTAACATACTACAATACAATACACACTGAATTATTCTGATAGGGCATTGCAAGCAATATCGTTATTATAATGGAAGGCACTGCAAACAATATGGTGAAAGGTACCTCAAATCTTACTCTGGTGCTGCTCTACTCTGCCCACCCCTCTGAAAGGACCTTCAATTGCTATGGGACAAATGGGTAGTGGGAAAGATTCAGGAGGACAATACGTAGTAGAGAGGGTGGGGATAGGTTCTCAATTTCTAGGGGCTGATGAACACCTGATCCCAACAAAAATCTAAAATAAATCTCTGTCGGGCGATCTCCAGAAGGCCCCACAGCTCCTGGTCTGGAACACGCCCGGTCTGGGACTCTGCCTGGCGAAGTCACCGATAGGGCCGTCTCCTCCACTGGGAACGAGAAAGATGGCCCACAGTGCAACCTGCAGCAATAGTGGCATTCAGAGGTTTTGCAAAATGGTTCAGAAGGAAACCTAGTGTAAGGGAAGCACACAGGAAGAACTGCGACCCTTACTGGGTGGCCCTAAAAGCTCCCAGATGAGCGTTGTACCAATGCCTCTCTTGGTCCAATGCTGACCTTTGGGATTACAGCACAGATCCACAGCCCCAGCTCGTTGTCAGAGCAGCTGCTAACTTCCTCTTTCGAATTTGCTGTTAAGATTTCTTGCTCCGCATACACTGGTCCAATGCAATCACAGAAAAAAATGCAGACAGACAAGACAGGGAACTTGCATAGAGGAACATTTCCCTCCCAACAATTGTTTTTGCAAAAGGCAAGCTGCCGAAGAGGCATTCTCCGCTCAGTTTCCCGACAAGAACAACGCATAACACAAGGTTTTAAAGCGAAACAACAGCAAATCCCCAGCAACCGGTCTGATTAGCGAACTAACTGCAGGTGTGTCTGATCACACCAGCCCCGCCACCCACTTATTCTATCAATCTGTCGCAACTCATCCCTTGACAAGCAGGGTCTGTGTGTGTGCCCCTCTGAGTCTATGCCCCTGAAGGTTGGGTATGGGTAAAATGTTACAGGACAGACAATATGTCTGGTTTCCACGAACCTGGTTATCCCACCTGGCTTTTAAAGTGCAGCTGCTCTGCAACCAGACAGAACATAACTGTCTAGGCTCTTACACAGTACTGGCTTTAACCGAGGAGACGCTAGTTAGGACTCTGGTGGTTGGGAGGCTAAACAATGTGCTGGCAACACAGAAGGTTGTTTTGGAGCTAGAAATGTGCATAGAGTGAACAGTCAGAGTGAACCTGGTATGATTCCCTATAGTGTATTACTTTTGGCCCATAGGACTCTGATCAAAAGTAGTGCAGACTACAAGGAGTTCACACTACACCATCATGGTCCACCCACCATACACTGAAACATCTCTTATTTGATTGTGGCGGATGAGTAATGCGCATGCTCTTTGTGGGGCAGGCTTTGTTCCAACTACAACATTTTATGTAGCTATGTTATTCCATTTGGCAGGTAGCCTAGCGGTTGGGTCAGTAACTGAAAGGTCGCTGGTTCTAATCCCAGAGCTGACTTGGATAAGAGCGTCTGCTAAAATGTAGAAATATTAAAATGTGTATGTTTCACTTGAGGACTCTGGGCATGAACGGAATTGTACATATATGTATAAATATTCATAAATGTGTGCAATGGAATGTCGTAAAATGTCATATTGTGACAGAAGTGTTTTAGTAAAACAAAATGTTATGCTATCTTGACCTTTCATAGTGTGCCCTGACCTCTCTTAGAGAGAACAACATGTATTGTACTGTGCATTTTCTAGCCAAAAAACAAGGGATGTCGTTTTAGCCTTGAGACAATAACTTGTGTCTTTACAATGAGGTTAGGATGGGGATGACAGAAATCAACATATTTTAGTCTCTGTATATCGTGTGTGTGTTTGGTAGTCCACGTCCCAGGACACCTTGAAACATGTTCTCTTTCTCTGTAAGCCATATACCCTGCAGCAATAATGACTGCTATGATAACCTAGTTTCTCACCAATGTGTGTGTGTGTTCCTTCCATCCTGTGTGTGCCTGTGTGTGTGTAATGTGCGTGCGAATACGTGTGGTGTGTGTTTGTGTTTGAGCATGTGTACAGTACTTGCAGGCGTGCGTGTTGGTGTGTGTGGCTATAAGCCTGTGTTTGTGTGTACATCCATGCTAGAAATAGGCTTGCTTAAAACCTAAATACCAGAGAGAAAATATATATATTTTTACTTTGGTCCACACAGCAACCAAGACAGGGTTTTGTGTGCAAAGTGCAAACCCCAGACATTTTCTCACGATTATAGATTTACTGTAAATCTTTTTGGTATTTTAACAGAAAACGAAGCAATACAAATGCCATTGTAGCTGTGTATTTTCTATTCAATTGCATGTCACTGTTTTAAGTCATTACATTGAGCACACAGAACGTAATGGGCAGGTAGAGAGAGAATGCAGCCACTTTGAAGGCTACATGGAAATGTTTGCACATGAAGCTAATGAGTCAGAACTGTGAATCAAGCTGTCTAGTAATCACACCCCCAGCCAAAGACTGACATGTTAGCTAAACAGTAATCACACCCCAAGCCAAAGACTGACGTGTTAGCTAAACACAGGCACAATAAGTATAGGCAAAGAGAGAAAGTGAAAAGATAGTATGTTTCAGCGCTAAAACCCTCCACTGGAAGAATGCCTATGTTATTGACCCCCCCAATCAGCTGTTATGTGCTATGGCAAAAACCAAAGCGAGCACCCAGAAGACGGCCCCAGGACAGAGTTTGGGAAATCCTGTTGTGAACTAGTGCATTTGAATTCGTTTCCAATCTTTTGAATAGATTTACAATGGCAGGAAATGACTGTGTTGGATGATCATGTGGCTAACCTTAATGTGCACATTAGATCTGATGACAAGCAAAACAAGGCAACCCATGGTGCAGCATGTCGTGGTGCTTCAGGAACCAAAACGATGACACAGTTATTGTAACACGCAGAGTTCGGTGTGGTGTCAATGTTCTATCTAACTCAAGTTTATGGCGATGTCCATCCCATTTGCTGTGGCTCAGCAAAAAGCCCCAGCACAAGTGTTGTGCATACATCTGCTGCTACTGGTGGGGGGCGGGTGCTGCCGTGGAGACGGATGAGGAAGTGATGCAGGATGCACACTGTGACCATGTTTCCATGATACCATCATGAGGAGGCAATGAGATGAGCACAAAAAGAGAAAAGAGCAGCTTTCAGTGCCACAAAGCAGTCTGATAAAACTGCACAAAGTGTACCCGTAAGATGCAACGCAAAGTGAATTTAAACAATGCACAGATAGAGATATCAAAATAATAAATTGTGCCCTGGGAAGTCACGCCTCTCAAGACAACTGATAAAGAAAAAATTCTGTCCATACTGGACACTAAATGCCTTGTCTTAAATAGAGGAAAGAAGGAGTGGACATTAAAGACCAACATTAGTATGAACTCCCTGCCGGTGACTGTAAGCACCATCTCACAGTTCCCTTTTTCTTAATGTTATTATTGCTTTGTAGGTACCGTGTATTCGTTACCCATTGCTTTTTATAGAACCATTCCCATTGTCATTTCCATTCCATGTCTGTTGTATGTCAATAAAGTGTCCCTGTGTGTTACTCTGTGAAGTTGCCTCATCCCCCCTGACCAGGTGAGGAGATAGTGGGTCATAGATCAGGCTAAACACAGAGTCGCTCTCTATCTATCAAAAATATTTCCCACATTGAGCCCAAACTGAAATAGTTAGCGCTGTGCGTAGTGGTTGGAGTGCAGAGCAATGCCCTCAAAGAGGAAGTCTTTCTGGAAACACTTCCATAGACACCCACACAGGACAAGTATACTGCCAATGTCCAAGTCATAAAATGAGAAATTTGGCAAACCCATGTGACCCAAATACTTTTGTCTCTGTAAAAGGCTTTTGTGAATCTGGGATTGTTTCTTATTCCAAATAAAGCATTTGGGAATAAAGACATTTGGGAATAAAGATGGGGATTGTCTGAACCAGATATAGAAATGTAGGTAAATATTAATTTATCAGGAAAGGACTATAAAATGTGCACTAGGAATGTATGTTTCGAGTTACTCTCACACATAAGTATTTACATGTATCATAAGAAAACGTGAGGAGCTCACGTCTCAGAAGAAGACAATTCTTCGAGGCCATTGGTCTGCAGGTACTGTAGCTGAATCTCTCCAGTATATCTAGAGCAATCTCCTCTGAAGGTCGTTGAGATGGTGTAGTTTTAATCACTGAAGGTGGTCATGCTTCTCATGAAGGAGTCAGGAGCATTGCAGAAGCCATGACTTAGTCTGTCAAACTCAGGCCAAACAGTTCTTCAAGCAGTGCATTTCTTGTCAACTTCATGGAGAAAGGTGCTGGGGAATGCATCTTGAAAGCCCAACCAACTGAATTGTTATAGATTAATTAGTAACCACCAGGGGATTTGTGAATTGCTGGGGAAAGGAGAAAGCTGAAATCTAATCAGACTGTTTTGCTTTTGTCTTTCACATTGTCTTTCATTCTAAAAGGTAATGATTCAATATACAGAATATGATGACAAGGATCAAGTAATTAAGCAAGTAGACAATTCAAGTGTCACCAGTGGGGCATCAGGCATCATAAATGTATCCATAGATTACATACTACATTATTTGGTGGCTGATATTCAAACAGCTCTGGAAAAGGACCCTTCTATATCCTCCTATATTTACAGGAGAGGATAATTAGGGCTTGCATTATTTGACTGCGTTTGGATGAAGAAAGAGAGAGGAAGACAAGGCTGCCTTGCAACAATCGTCAGTTTCCAGTCTTACTAGGGTTATGTAATCGATTGGAGAGGGGGCGCGTCGTAAAGCGCACGGCTGACGCGCCAGAGGAGCAATGCATTCACGGAAGGTGGAGAGAGAGGGAAGGAGAGAGAACTACACTTACACACACCATTAGCTCCAGGGCTAACGTTTTCCCACCGGCCACATACCCAGGAGACGCATGCAAAATCTATCGTCACCAGAAATGGCCTATATTTCCGCCCTTGTTTAAGACATAAATACCTGTTGCTTACAAGTGTCAGTGTAACACGACACAATAAGTTAGCTTGTTTGTAAAGTAAACAAAGTATGGATCAACAAGGCTCACCAATGTTCATTAGACCAGGCAATGAGAGCGAGGACAAGGGAGAAAGAGGTGACCAGCTGCTTACAGTAAATGCCTCCGAAAACAAGCTCGATTGTGCAAGACATTTGATGCATTTCATTGCATGTTTGATACGTCTTAACTTTGAATGTCATAGATAGATAGATAGATAGATAGATAGATAGATAGATAGATAGATAGATAGATAGATAGATAGATAGATAGATAGATAGATAGATAGATAGATAGATAGATAGATAGATAGATAGATAGATAGATAGATACTTTATTGATCCCCGGGGGGGAAATTTCATTGTCAAGCAGCTACAACAAAACACAGGGCAGGTGCAAAATGCCACAACGAAAGTACACAAAAGACAGATACACGGTACATGATACATAGAGCGGCAGTATGAAAAAGTATAGAAATACAAGATATCTGGAGTGCAAAAAAAATAAGCTATAAAAAGACATTGCATAGTATGAGTGGTTGGCTGAATATGTACACTATACATTGGTGGATGTTGGATGGTTAACTATACTATACAGGTCGATGGCAGAGAAATACTTCAGTAGCTAAAAATGCGTATGATTTGAGCGAGGGTAATAATAGTTTACTTTATAGACAGACTGGGTAAATGAACAGGTAAGTGAACATTTTGCATGGTTAAATTAGCTGTACAGTTAGGTATACAGTTATATTTACAGATAAGTGAATACTTGCATGTTTACACAAACTGTACAGGTAAATGACAGGAAGAGATACCTTAATAGCTAAATGTGTGTATGATATAATTTGGGGTAATAATAGTAATTCCCTTAAAATACAGTCCTTAGTGCGCAGGGTTTAATTACAGACACCTGCACGTATTGCACATTCGATGTACTAAAAGCAATGAGAAAATGTGCAACTGGCAGGATACTAATATGCATTCCTGAGTGAATGCCTACGTAAGTTAAGTCCAATAATTACTTACAATATTGCATGTGATATAATATAACAACTGTACATGAGTATGTATATATAGACCTGTATGAATAAATAGGTCCTGAGTGGATGAGTGCTGACGGACCAGAGTTACTCACGGATGGATGCATAATTGTTAAACTAGGTCCTAGCACCCTAACAGTTCCAGATCTATGTTGCCGACGGCACGGCACCCCGGTGAGGCATTATATAGTTTAATAGCCGCCATGATAGGGTCTTATGGTCCAAGAACAAAACAAGTTGCCCATGTGACTTTAGGCTAAGTTAGGCTAAGTTTTCCTTCTAGAAGTATGTTTTAGTGTTTTAGTGTCTTCCTTAATGCCTCTACATTAGTGTGCTCTACATTCCAGAACCTTGGAGGACTCCGCCTCATTAGCATCTGTACCCTGAAGCTGCTGCAAACACATCCGGCACAGTTGGTGACTTCACACCAAAAATGGCAACGCAAGCCACGCACACACATACACAAAGCAAAAGGCTAATGAACTCAATCACTTCCTCCATAAAAGGTGTTTAGTTATGATACACACCTCCTAATGCGGTATACTCACCTCCTTTATTGAGGTGATCAAGTCTGAGGATTGAAACGGACCTGGACACCCATAATACTCAAGCAAGCTAAGGTTTTGATTCAACAAGGCCCTTAGTCGGTCAAATTACTGGCCTGATTGCTTGGAAGATTTTGCCTCTATTGAGGCAAGCAGCACTCTATAAATAGCCTAGCACACTGGAAATAGCCCTCGGTTCTCATAGGAGGCTCTCAGGAGATGGCTGAACCCATGGCCAGATTCCCAACTGCTACCCTCAACATAGAGCTATAGGGCTTACTGTAACTGTAAGACATTCAAAAGTGATGTCACGTATACCAGATAGGTGCAGTGAAATGTGTTGTTTTTCAGGGTCAGTCATAGTATTACATCTCCCCTGGAACAAGCCCTTTTTTATAGTTCATGAAGCTGAGTTATTTTGATAGCATATTTGAAATGAGTGTTGATGTCTTTCAGGAATTGAGACCCCCTCTTTTGAATCATGTGTATTCTATATAGAGGATCTGGAATTAAGGTTAATTTATTCTAGACAGGTTTAAGATGGTTACACAAATAGCCAAATTAAGCATAACTGCAAACCGAAAGGTTAGCTACAAGTATGTCCAGGTGTGTGTGGCATTTACTCTCGGCCACTTTAAGTTCAATGCAACTCTTCCATATTTCTCTCTTCCTAACTTCCTGTCCTGCATATTGTTTATGTTATTATGTTGAGCATTACATGAAGAGAACCATTAACAGACATTTAACGTTCTCCCTCAAGTATTCCATGGTCTGTGCAACCCAAAGGTGCTAATGAATATTTATTTTCATAAATTGCAGTCTTACTTCTTCCTCCTAATTCGTAATGACCACACAACTCCCGGGGATAACTTGCAAAGACTCAAATCAAGCAACTTTTGTCCGCTGTCATTATTGTCTTCGCTCACACACACAGTGGTTCAGCTCATGCAACATGACTTAATGAGAAGTGATTGGACGTGATGTCCTTTTTTTGCATGTGAAGTGTGAAGGTTTTCCACATGACTGCTGCCCCTGCAGGGGATGTGTACGCAAACAGAATGACACTCTGTGATGATGAATATTGACCTAATTTGTTACTATTGAACTGGGGGCCAAGTCATTAGAAGCACCCTGTCTGTCAGTGGTGTCCTTCGTCTGCTGTGACAAGTCAGTGGCATGCAATATGTGTATTTTTGACTTAATTTTTAGTAGTTTAAAGCCATTAGGGTGTAATTCACATCTTTCTGCCTGTGATAGTAGACTGAAGCTGCAGGAACCTAGGTCAAGCGTAATGTAAAACATCCTTCCTGTGGACTGACTGTTCAGCAGCTATCAGCAGGACCTGATGAGCAATGTCTTGTGATAATTGCCGGCCGGATGGAGGGAAGCAGAACCAATACCAGCATTGCAACAAAGACTCGGAACCTGCAGGTTACCTCTGGATTTCTAAACGCGTTACTAACAGAAGATTACCAAATATATTCATAACTTACCCAAGATATGTTATCTCAGTCATTTTCAATGGGAGCAAATTAAGCATAGTGGGCAGAACAAGCAAGGAGGTGGGCAGAGCCAATCACGAGCTAGCGAGATTGTAGCATGGATTTGCATATTTCCATTAGGGAACACCTTCTCTGTGAAGTGCACGTGTGCAATAAATCAATTCATGAATCGTAATAAAATACTTTATTTAAGTTGTACGAAATCATTGTGAAATAGATAAATCGCCCTTTGTCTGCTCAATAATCAAGATTAAAATGTTCCGATGATAATACCCACCAGAGAGCGAAATTGTCTTGAAAAATGTTGTTTGCGATCAGAACTAAAGATAACCCTGACAACTGTGTTATGGAGTGGTAAATTGGTGATGATTGAAATTGAGATCAGCTGTGCGAGTCATTTTTAGAGCGTATTGATAGTTTAACAAGATCAGCTGGCGATTAATCTGGTGGCCATCAGTGGTTAAAATTGGCCCAATCTTTCTGGAAAGCAAGAACCCACAGACTGGGGACTGACATCAATCGATTTTTACCACATTGATGAAACATTCTTTGTGAAGAGTCCTCCTTTAAATAGAGCTGGAGGACTTTTGAACTCCATACCAATACATCCAGAACGGCGACGACCGACGGCACAGCACAGCGCCAAAAACTACACCACGAACCTGTCACTGCTTCAAAGCAGGTGACGATGAAGTAAGTGTTTGTTTCATGGGGTGATGATTGATGGGGTGATGATTGATGTTGTGATGATTGATGGGGTGATGATTGATGGGGTGATGATTGAGGGGGTGATGATTGATGGGGTGATGATTGCCCGGCTATCATCACTCTAGGTCAGCCGATGTAACCTTGAGCAAGGCACTTAACCCCAATTGCTCCAGGGACGCAGTTGATAATGGCAGACCCTGGCTGTGACCTATCAGCGTACAGGTAAGACCCAGGCGCAGACAATGTTGGAATAATACATTTTTATTATACTATACCAACAGGGGGCAGGTAAAAGACAGGTCAGGGGCAAGCAGAGTTTGGTAATCCAGAGTAGTGGGGCAAAGGTACAAGACGGCAGGCAGGCTCAGGGTCAGGGCAGGCAGAGTTCGGTAATCCAGAGTAGTGGGGCAAAGGTACAAGACGGCAGGCAGGCTCAGGGTCAGGGCAGGCACTTTAGAGGGACAGGAGTAAAGGGGGAAAACGCTGGTAGACTTGATGAACAAAACGAACTGGCAACAGCCAAACATAGAACACAGGGATAAATACACTGGGGATAATGAGGAAGATGGGCAACACCTGGAGTGGGGACAATCAGAAAGACCGGTGAAACAGATCAGGTTGTGACAGTGACCCCACTCTCTGAGGGTGTCTCAGGGTGATTTGGGATATGCAAAGAACACATTTCCAATTTACACATTCCTATTAAACACACGTGTACGTGTGTGAAATAGGACAGATCCAAGCACTCACCAAATTACTATTATCTATCATAAAGAATGATAAATGGTCAATATATTCCAAAAGTAACCTTTGTGACAACCTCAATGTAAAGAAATTGGCTACAACAGGCAGAGAGCTTTTCATTGTTGGGAAAAATGATAATTTAGTTTGTCCTCTGATAAATTAAACCTTTAATATGTTTGTTTTTTTATGTCAATGTGAAAATGTACATTTTCTGTAGGAATGGTGGATTGAGCAGTACTCACAGTAAGTCTCACTGGCAATTCAATTAGCAGTGGCACAGTATATTAATAGTTTATTTATTTGAAGCATGTTCTCTATGCTTCACATTACATTATTTTAGAGACTGTACGAGGATTAAAACCTTTCATTTAGAAGGCATTGTCCAGACACAAGAACATAGCACAATCCAACAATTACATACCGTATATAGCATCCACATACTGGTACTCTACTACTTAAAGCATGGCTGTTGTATACCTTAAATCAATAAGGACTAGACATTAGACATACTATACGTTACACTGCTGAAACATCGGGGCGAATTTAGGGAATGATATGGTTCGTGGCAAGCCTTGGATTCTGTCAATAATTATTCCCTGTTAACCTGCAATAGCCATGGTTCTGACTAGGCTATATTAGCCTTTATAAAATGAGCCTCACTTTACTCCAATTATTTCTACAAAGCAGATTGTGTAGAAATATACAGTATACTGTTGGTGTAGTGGGAGGTACCTATCAATCACCGTCCCTGAATACTAATTTAGCCATAAATGATCCAAATGTATGATACTAGGTGGTGTACTGCGTTGTCTAGGGGCAAATAACTTACAGTCCCCATTGCCACATGAAAGATGCTGAATTGTCCATGTGCAAGACATTGGATGCAGAAACCACAGGGGCTTGATGCACAATTGCCCAATCCCCAGAATTATATCTCATTTGGCTTAATCATCAGGTCTGAAAGTGTTTACTTCCTGGGTAATTAGGGTAAGGGTTTGGTTGGTGACCAAGGGAATCCTATTGATGACCCACTAATGAAAACACACTTTGTTTCCCACTGTTCATTCAAAAACAGCGGACTTTGTGAGGAATAGTAATGAAAGTGACAGATTGAAGGGGATTGTACAAGGAAGTTGGTAGATATTTTTATGTATTAAACTACGAATCAGTGGTAGGAGGGGAGAGTGAGCCTGCCATTCAGAAAGACCTGTAAATCATGTACTCTCTCTGTGTGTGATTTTCTGTAAGAGAAACATGATCAATTATCTTCAAATCTGTGGCTCCTCCTAGTCAATCCACCATTAACAATGGAACGCTGATAAGGATTCTAGCAGAACCTCGTGCAGAGCTGAAGAAAATAATTGAATATCACGTTCAAAGCGTATAGATTTGTCATTTTATATTAAATGCAGAATAATTGGGGAATTGTTTGGAGGTTAGAGGGATATTGTGAAATTATTGGAATGAGTATGTACTGTATGTTAATGCTCTGACTGGGACAGTGGGACCAAATCTACTAGAAGCAATGAGGCCAGTTATAGAAGCAGTGCGTGGGGATGATGATACCAGTAAAGTGTATAGTGTCTGCACACCACCACTGAGAATATTTCCCTACAGGCATCTGGCATGTGCCTCACTACTCCTGTCACCTGACTTGGCAAGCTGTTCCATTCTCTGATTGAGAATGTTCTGCCCCCAGCCTCGTTTCTATAAACCTTGGTACTGTTAACATGCCTTGGGAGTGGAGCGTCTTGCCTGGGTTGTATGGAACAACCATGTCTATCATGGAGTGCCTTGCTGTCAGCTCAATACTTTACAGGTAGCCAATGTAATGACAATAGATCTGGAGTGAGATGCTATCAACAGAGTAGATAAAGCACATTGTGATTAACATTCTGTCCGAAGTGGAACGGCACCATCCCACTGTTATTCATACAGTACATCTCTACATGCATTATTATAATGTAGCTTATAGTGTTTATAGTGTAGTGTGAAGTTTTTAGCTTCAGTGTTCATAGTGTACATACTGTATGTGGATTGTGTAAATTCTGAGTCTATATATTTTTTCCGTATATGTTCTGTTTATTGTCTGTCTATATGGCAGCACCGAGTCAAAATCCTGTACATGCAAATGTTTTTGGCAAATAAAGATTATTCTAATTCTGACACCAATGTAGTGACGCTACATTAGCGTTATCCATGTGCAGGCTGTCGTGTCTTGACATAGATTAAATTGGCGACAGCTATTTTATAAAATATATTATTTATTTCTTTAATTGATGGTGTGATTTACTTAAACCCTGAAACAATTAACTCATTAAATAACCAGGGGTACCACTGAAGCGTTTATAGAGCTAATTTCTTCCAAATAAACTCTTGAATATCTGAATATCTTTAATGTCAATGGCAGTCAATTATCTAATCTTTACCTTTCTCATTCTGAAAATCGTAAGGTCTAATTTGCAAGAACCCTGGCGAATCATGTTGAATCAGCAATACAAAATTGGATTATTCATTTATTTACTAGCTAAAGAATCACACAGAGTTACATATATATATATATACATACAGGAGAAATAATATATGATGGCTGGTTACACATGAGAAAAGGGGAGGAGTTTTGGGAGGCGGGAAGGTTGAAAGACAAAGGAAGGGCCGTTTCTATAGCTAGGCTAACATCTATCATATGCACTAACAACCGCCCAATTGAAAGGTGAATATTATAGATATTTACGGTTGAACCTGGCTTTAGTAGATGGGTCGAATAAGGAAGACTCTGGTCCTTTGGAGAACCTTCCTGGTTGTCGAGTCTGTATAGCGGATACATGGGAGTACCCTCAGTCCTTCGGAGTCTGTCTGTGTTCAAAGTTCATACCAAGTGGTATAATCAGCTCGTGCTGGATCCTGAGTTGTGTAATCGAAATTCACAGTTTTAACATGGTAGTCGTCACAGCCACGTTATCTGGTCATGTATATTTAGTTAGATAAAGTTTTAGTTGAACCATTCGCGACCACAGCTCACGCCGAGTTCTGCTTTAGTCTTCTGTAACTAGATAGCCCTTATAACGTGAGGACAAAGCCTCAAGGTATTTGGAACTTCACCCATCTATGCATTCGGACAATGTCCTTGCATTTCTGGAACTAGCTTTGAATTCTTTGCGAGCCCTCTTAAAGACTCGGGTCAGAGAGTCAGTCGCATCACACTGACACGCTCTTCTGACCTCATAATGGGCGTGGCTTAGTTAGTGGCAAACGGACCTGGAGAACCTTTATCTCATAAAAAGGATAAAATCACATTTCTATCTTTCCACAAATAGTTTCATGTTCAAACATATACATTGCATAACAATAACATGTTTATCTTATCACTAGAATGGTTAGACTTCCCGAGATATGGATCATGTCATGTGATCATGTGGTCCGTTTCTATGTCCTGCACACCAACGGGTTTGACATAATATTCTTTAAATACCAAGGGATATTTTCACCTGGAAAAGAAATGGAAATATTGTTCATAGTCTCAACTATGGATGTTAATGTATTGCCAACTCTCTCTCTCTCTGTGGTAACATAGGGTCTTCTAAGAGTCCATTCTGTAGGAGGTTTTAGAGAGAGAAAGAAATTAATTTATTGGGGGGTCGTAAACTACCCCCACCCAACGTCGCGACAAGGCCAAGGCCATTATTTAATATACTAAATCAACAGCTTATGGATCCATTTTCGAACTTTTTTCTTTTTCGAACTTTCCCTTTTTTTCGAACTAAACATGGCAACTTATTTTAGAACACTAGTTTCAACTCGCTTCAACCTGTCCCTCCTTATCCAGCCAACCTTCCATTTTCCTGAGGTGAGAATTAACACTCTCCTACTGTATGTATGAGGTGCGTTAAATGGAGGCTCTTTGGCCTTTTTATATTGGGATCGCTTACAAGAGAGAGCGTGTGGGCTGCCTTGCTGATTTAAGATGTGCTGGGTCATATGTGGATGGGTGGGAGGCAATACATGGTTATGAGAATTTTCAGCCTTAAACAAAATGCAAGAGAGTGGGCGATTCAAATCAACTTAGACCTAATCACTGTTATCGTTGCATTTGTACACATACAAACAAAAAAAGCTAATTTGATCTATAAAATACATGCCAATACACAATGCTTCCTGTGTGTTCCCAAAGAGGGATACTGACCTAACAGAAATGCGCTGAGCATAGATAGGGTGATTACATTCTGACAGACTCATATCTACGCCATCTAGTGGATCACTATGGATGTGACTGTGGCTGGGAGGCATCGCTGATCTGGGTTGAAGTACCATGTTTCTGGGAACCAGATTTCGGCATCTGGATTGAATGAAGACGGAGCAAACTTTGAGAAGTTATCCATATACAAAATGTTGATGCAATAATAATTGGTCCCATGTTGCTCAATTGGTAGATGAATGCAATGTCAAGGCTGTGGGTTAAATTCCCATGGGGGGCCAGTATGAAAAAATGTATGCACTCGCTATTGGGTTGCTCTGGATAAGAGTTTCTACTAAATGTAAGAGCAGACTCTCTCTCTCTCTCTCTCTCTCTCAGTCTGCTGTGTATGCATCTTGCTAGCTGTCACTCAAATGGTGAGGGGCTGAAGCTCATTGGCTAGAACTCAAATTGCTAGGGGGCTGGCCCACGTGGGGGAAAATGTAATGAAAATGACATGCGGCATACGCCTAGCTTCCTGAAACGGGTCACATTTGATGATACCCGGCCGGCTCTACTTACTTCTTTATGAACTATGCATGCATCCGTCCAAAGTTTACACTTGGGAATAGAATACACACAGTATACATCAAATTAGATCAAATAGTTTTGACTAATGACACCACCCTCCCCTTCACAAACAGAGAGAGAGCCAAGTAGCAGGAAACTTGTTTGCACCCAGCCAGTGGCGACCCGTAATTCAGGGCAGCCACAGAGTTATATTACAAGTACCCTTCCAAGAAGGCTCAAGGTCAGTGGCCACAGAAATGACGTCAAATCACGTTATATGTACAGTAGCTTTGATTGGACTGATCATGTCAACATCTTACTTTCACTTTTAGCTAGCAGTCATCATCATGAATTAAGTCTACTGGCTAATCCTTTCTAATCCTTGTCATATGAAGAGAAATTATGAAGAGAAATTATAGATAAAACTTATCAGTGCTCATTGGCCATTGGACATAAACATAACACAACAATTGACGGATTGCCTCTTATCCGCTTGTCGTCCCATTATGCCATAGTTTGTACATCTCAATTGTCAGTAGAAACCACATTTGTTAAAGCAAGTCATCCATATCAGCTATGTTTTTTTTAAAGGCAGTAAATGAGGCTCAATTAACTGTTTCGCTGCCAGAAAAGGCTCTGCTGGTGTAGCATTGGTAAGGTGTTGGGACTCTGCTGTTGGGACTCTGCTGTTGGGACAGCTTTATGTAGGGCACCGTTTGTCACCGCTATAGTGCAATTAATGTATTGTTCAGTATTGTGTTGTGTAGTGGCTTTGCTGGCATGCATTAACAAAATGTTTTTGTTTGCCCCACCAAGATTTACATGCTAAAAACGCCACTGCACCCAGCACACTTCCAGAAAGTAGAGAAAACAGGATCTTTCCACTTCTATATGCATGTGTTCTGAATTGAAATAGGATTTTCCTGCGTAGCCCAATGAACATATTACCTATTACTGGAGGGCACTAAGTAGTAGAGATAATCTCTGATCAGGGATTGGCTAACGCCACACTACTGTAGTAGGTTACATTGAATGTCAAAGTCTTAACCTTGAGTGGACTCAAAACAAATGTTGGATCAATAATGCCACATGAGCTCCACTGTACATAGCTATTACAGAGAGTATTGAAAGTGAAGATGAAGCAATTTACACTCATCACTCCCCATGGAGCTACATACAGTAGGAGTCTTTTCCCTGCATAGGAAACTATGACCTATATTCAGAGCAGTGTCTGTCTTTGTCGCCTCAGTGTACTGGAGCTTACAGGCAGTGCCAAAATTGAACCCCTGCTCCACAGGGGGTCACTCACACTCCATCTCCTCACCAGACGGATAAGGCAAATCGCTTCATTTGGGCCTGCCACTAGAAACCCCACCAGCACCAGAACAGTGTAGTTTAGACATTGAACAATGCCAACCAGATTGTACTTACATTGCTACTGTACCGCTGTTTCAGATCTACTGAATAGAGGTGATGTAGCCCCAGGTTGAATCAATTTGAAGGTCCAATGCAGCCGTAAAAATTAAGTACCTTATTGTGATTGTTTCCAATTAGTAGCTTATTAGCAATGAGCAGTTTCTCAAACAAGAGTTTTGCTAGGACTGTCTGGGAGTGGTCTCAGTGAAGAGGGGAAAATAAGCTGCTATTGACAGAGAAGTTTGGAATTCTCTTTCTTATTGGTCTATTCATGTATTTACAACCTGGTAGGCCAAAATGCCATCCCAGCAAAACCGGCTGAAATTTCAGGCAGTCTTTTCAAACAGCACTTACAGTAACAGGGCATTATCATAATTTGCACAATTTCACAGTATTATTCCAACCTCATAGTGTAGAAATATTGATAAAACACAGGGAAATCATGTTTTTGACTGCAATGGGCCTTTAAGTATAAGGCCGGAATCCAAATAATTTATATAAATACCCAGGTGTAGTCTATGAAAGGTCAGTGCCGGCTTAAATTAGTCCTAATTTGATCGTCTTTCGTGGCTATGTTCTATTTTTTAACACTTCCATTTTATTTATTTTTCATAAAACTCTATTTGTTTGGAAATTAAATGACAGGAGACTGGGGAAAATGTGAGCTCTTATCTTTGTTGTTGAATCTTTACTCTCCCTTTGATGAAGTATACTTCGCTGGCTTTGATAAACATGTATTTCGATAAATATAAATTAAATTATAAATGGGTAATTCCTTTGTTAACCAAGTGACGCTGAAACTCATATTTAAAATGTACGGATGTCAAACACAAACCAATGAGTTAAGTTAAACAAACCTGTCAGGCTCTGGCCATAGAGAAGCTTTGCTTCTCTATATTTCTATGGTCAGAGTCTGGCAGATCTATTATTTCTACGTCTGTGTGGTGTTGTGTGTGGGATCCCTAATTAGAGGCAGCTGCTAGGCATTACCTCTAATTAGGGATCTTACTTATATGTCTGTGTTCCACTCCGTTGGCGTGGTTCATTGTTGTATGTTGTCCCGTGTTTGTGCTACGTGTGTTTATTATTATCATTTGTTATTTTGTATAGTTCGTCAGTTAATTAATAAACATGTCGAACTATCGATACGCTGCGCCTTGGTCTCTCTACACACCCGAACGTGACAGAATGAACCACCACCCGACCAAGCAGCGAAAATCTGGAGAAAAGGAGAAGAAAGGAAGACAGCGGCGTAATCGTGGAAACGGAGCCCGTAGTCAACCCCAGGAAAATTTCGGGGGGGGGCTATGGGGGTGGTCTGGGTTTGAGGAGGACAAGCCAGTACCACTCTCCATCTGGGATACACTGTGCCCGAAATATAAATGGGGGGCGCAAAGTGTTGAAGAGGAGGAGTATTTGGAGAGACATTTTGGAGACGTTTTGGAGGAGATGTGGGAGATAGCGGAGGAAGTAGAAAGGGAAATGTCGGAATGGAATTATCCGTGTCCAGTCGCATACTCCACTCCCGTGAAAGAGCAGTCCGCTTTACCGGTGCCCAGTCGGGGTCCGGCCGTCTGCTCTACTCCAGTGCCAGAACAGTTCGCTCCAACGGTGCCCAGTCCGGGTGCGGCCGTCTGCTACACTCCAGTGCCAGAGCAGTTCGCTCCACCGGTGCCCAGTCTGGGTTCGGCTGTCTGCTACACTCCAGTGCGCCTCTCCAGTCCGATACGTCCTGTGCCTGCTCCCCGCACTCGCCCTGAAGTGCGTGTCATTAGTCCGGTACCACCAGTGCCGACTCCACGCACCAGGCTTCCAGTGCGTGTCTCCAGTCAGGTACGTCCTGTGCCTGCTCCCCGCACTAGCCCTGAGGTGCGTGTTAATAGTCCTGTGCCACATGTGCCGACCGTGACGCTCGACAGCCCGGAGCCTCCCGTGACGCTCGACAGCCCGGAGCCTCCCGTGACGCTCGACAGCCCGGAGCCTCCCGTGACGCTCGACAACCCGGAGCCTCCCGTGACGCTCGACAGCCCGGAGCCTCCCGTGACGCTCGACAGCCCGGAGCCTCCCGTGACGCTCGACAGCCCGGAGCCTCCCGTGACGCTCGACAGCCCGGAGCCTCCCGTGACGCTCGACAGCCCGGAGCCTCCCGTGACGCTCGACAGCCCGGAGCCTCCCGTGACGCTCGACAGCCCGGAGCCTCCCGTGACGCTCGACAGCCCGGAGCCTCCCGTGACGCTCGACAGCCCGGAGCCTCCCGTGACACTCGACAGCCCGGAGCCTCCCGTGATGATTGAAAGGCCGGAGTCGCCTGCCACACCGGTGCTCAGTCCTGGCCCGGTTATTTGCCCCGCTCCATGGCCTGAACTTTTTTCCCCACCATTGTTGTTTCCAGGACCGGTGGGTTGCCCCTTTACATGGCCGGAGTCGCCTGCCACACCGGTGCTCAGTCCTGGCCCGGTTATTTGCCCCGCTCCATGGCCTGAACCTTTTGCCCCACCATGGTCATTTCCAGGACCGGTGGGTTGCCCCTTTAAATGGCCTGAGTCGCCTACCACACCGGGGCCCAGTCCGGGCCCAGTAGAAATAAGGAGGAGGACATCCACTTCGCCGGAACCGCCACCGGCGATGGTTTATGTTTGATGTTTTTCCCTCCCTGACCCTTCCCTCATGTTTTTGTGTTTGTTTTTCTTGCGGCCGGGAGTCCGCGCCTTTGGGGGGGGGGGGTACTGTCAGGCTCTGGCCATAGAGAAGCTTTGCTTCTCTATATTTCTATGGTCAGAGTCTGGCAGATCTATTATTTCTACGTCTGTGTGGTGTTGTGTGTGGGATCCCTAATTAGAGACAGCTGCTAGGCATTACCTCTAATTAGGGATCTTACTTATATGTCTGTGTTCCACTCCGTTGGCGTGGTTCATTGTTGTATGTTGTCCCGTGTTCGTGCTACGTGTGTTTATTATTATCATTTCTTATTTTGTATAGTTCGTCAGTTAATTAATAAACATGTTGAACTATCGATACGCTGCGCCTTGGTCTCTCTACACACCCGAACGTGACAAAACCATAGAACAACAAGGATGATTTTTAACAATTTTAACAGAAATGTACTATTTTATTATTATAATTTTTTTGTTTCACCTTTATTTAACCAGGTAAGTCCGTTGAGAACTAGTTCTCATTTACAACTGCAATCTGGCCAAGATAAAGCAAAGCAGTGCGACAATAAAAAACAAAACACAACAACACAGATTTACACATGGTATAAACAAACGTACAGTCAATGACACTATAGAATATCTATATATAATGTGTGCAAATGTAGTTAGATTAGGGAGGTAGGACAATAAATAGGCCATAGTGGCGAAATAGTTACAATTTAGCATTAACACTGGAGTGATAAATGTGCAGATGATGATGTGCAAATATGCCTTTGGTGCGGGCAGAGATACTGGGGTGTGAATTAGCAAAAATAACAGTATAGGGATGAGGTAGTTGGAGTGGGCTATTTACAAATGGGCTATATACAGGTGCAATGATCGGTAAGCAGCTCTGACAGCTGATGCTTAAAGTTAGTGAGGGAGGAATCTCCAGCTTCAAGGATTTTTGCAATTCGTTCCAGTCATTGGCAGCAGAGGGGTGACCAGTGAAATATACCTGCTGGCTCGCAGGCTACGGGTGGGTGTTGCTATAGTGACCAGTGAGCTAAGATCAGGCGGGGATTTACCTAGCAAGGACTTATAGATGACCTGGAACCAGTGGGTTTGGCGACGAATATGTAGTGAGGGCCAGCCAACGAGAGCATACAGGTCGCAGTGGTAGGTAGTATATAGGGCTTTGGTGACAAAACAGATGGCACTGTGATAGACTACATCCAATTTGCTGAGGAAAGTGTTGGGAGGCTATTTTGTAAATAGCCTCTAACACTCTCCTCAGCAAATTGGATGTAGTCTATCACAGTGCCATCCATTTTGTCACCAAAGCCCTATATACTACCCATATACTCTATAGTATCAGATGCTAATTTTGGTAGCAGAATTATAGTTTCTGCTGTTTGTGCAAGTAAATGTGTTTTTGTAAACATTTCTGTGTAAAATTGTTAAAAGTAGTCCTTGTGCATAGTTGTATGGTTTGTTTAACTTTTCAATCATTGTTTATTTGACTTACATTTTAAAGGGGAAAAATCTGAGTCTCAGCATCACTCTGTTACCTTGGAATTGCCCAAACATATGATGACTTTTATAGATTTTGATAGAGGTCGATTTTGCTGAAATAAAGGCGAAAGATTGTCTGCGAAGCATGTGGGAATTTCTCTGTCTACCTGCCAGAGTTACAGTAGTGGTGGAAGAGTGTGTATTTTAATGTGTTCTACGGGGAGACCAGGAGGCCCTCTTTGATGTCAGATTTGAAAGTTGTCTAGGCTCTTCATTGCTTGAAGTTCTGAGATATATAACATCTATTAAATGAGTGAATACCTTACATATCATCCATGAGTGAATAGAGAATGTATCTGCCTTTTCCCTCACTCAAGGTGGATGACTTGCTTCAATTCATTGTAGTCTTGTAAAATGTCAGTAATTTTCCTTAAACTCCTGGTTGGAGGATTCCGGATTCCCTGTTCAATCACTCCTGATTCAGGGAATCTTCCAACTGGAATTTCTGCAAAAAGGAATTTTTGAAAATTTACCAGAATTTTGCAAACCTAGTCGATTGTAATAGGAATGCACATTATTCACATTGTTAATCAGCACAGTGCCTTTATGCACTATAAACAGGATTATTTTAAAGGATACTTTACAATGTCACTCCTCTGGGCAGCAGACAGTCATTTCTTTCTGACACTATAAAGACATGCAGGTACCCACACGCATATGGTTGAGGTTACTCCAACGTCATTGTGAGGAAATGGGAAATTAGCAAAGTACTCTAGAGACATGTTGAAGAACAGGAAAATCCATTACATGTCAATTACTGCTACTATTTGTGGTGTAAAGTCACTTCCTGTAGTGTGTGTGTGTATGTTATATTGCTGACAAGATGGCATACAAACAACAGATGTATTTTTACCCTTGTCAGGCTCTGGCCATAGAGAAGCCTATTTGCTTATCTATGTAGCTATGGTCAGAGTCTGACAGTGTCTTTCTTTTCTGTTTCTGTGTGGGTTTTGGGTTGGATCTCTAATTAGAGGCAGCTGCACCGCATTGTCTCTAATTAGGGATCCTATATATGTTAGTCTGTACTTCACTCTGGTGTGGGTCATTGTCAATGTATTTTGCATGTCACGGTGAAAAGTAAGTGTTCCAGTTGTTCCGTCCGTTTATTCGTGTTTGTTTTTGTGAACGTGACGTTGTTTCGTTAGCGTTTGTTTAGTGTTGTTAGTTCATTCATTTTTGTATTATTTTATACATAGTATAAATAAATATTATGACGAACTACTATCCCTGCGCTGCGTCTTGGTCTGTCTCTGCACCCGATCGTGACAACCCTCAACTTCACTATTTTCCATATTTAGTTAAAATGATGAAGAATGATGTGAGATGTGCTGCATTATCACCATAGCCATTTATCATGCAATGTTCATTTCATTTGTTCTTATTGGGGGGCCAGGCAGGGTGTCAAGAGAGCCGTGCCAGTAAGGACATTAATTTGCTGTCAAATGCCTGGTTATTATGAAAGGTGATAGGAGAGTCCTCTTTCTGCTCAACCAAGGCAGGGGTTTATCTGTCTCCTATGGTGATTGAAGATGCATAAATTATCTTTATGAATGACATCATGTAAAAACGACTGTCCCCGTTCTGTGACTATTTGGCCTGATAATGTTTCACTGTTTCGTGTTCATAGAAAGAAACTAGGCGTACAATGTCAGTTGTACCCCTAGTCCTGCCTGGCGAAATTGTAGCTGAGGTTGGGGCAAGGAGAGGGACGGAAGCAACACTGTGAAACCACAGTAAAACATGTAATATATCATTTGTAATATGCAAGTGTTTGCAGGCCAAAGTATTTATTGTAGTTGATAACTAATGCTAATTGCATAAACCTGTTAATGTGTGCGTTTGTTCTCCGCTGATTGGTTGTGTATAAACTAACACAGGTATGGTGCATGGACAATCTTTGCTACAACCTAATTAATGGTGCACTTCTGCTGCTTTCATAACCAAGTGGGAAGGTGGACAAGGGAAGCCCATGCAGTTGAACGAAGAGAACGGAGTTGAGTTTGGGAGTCGTTTTTCTGTGTGTAGCCACTACTCATGCTCTCAAAATGTTGGCGCCCGGAGAAAACACGTTTCCGAGGTGAGTAGGACGATTATGAGATGGAGCTACGTCGGGATGCCACTGGGTTGCAAGCAAAGTCAGGAGAAGAGGAATATTGGCACTGGGACACAGAAAGGTGGATTTCTGAAGAGGATGGAGGGGAAAAAATAGGAAGAAGAGGTCAAAGACAATGAGAAAAGCAGAGGTTGGATTTGAATTTGAGGAAGATGGTGATAAAAATGGAGATGGGGTGTCGAAGAAGATTGGTGTCAAGTGCAAATTTGCACCAGACCGAGTTCTGGAGGTGAAATGGAAGTAAATGAGGGCAAGTTAAGTGAGGTGGAAGGTGTGGTGAAGAGCTTGTAGCCCGAGCCTGGCATCACTGGACTATATAAAGAAGAATCTGGTCCAGTAGGAGTGACATTTTGGGAGAAAGTGAATCCTTGCTTTTTGGCAGCTCCAATTGTGTTTTCAGGGTGGGTGGGAAAGAAATTGGGTCAGCTGAATCAGTAAAGGTAACCTGTAGTGAAGGTAACCTGTAGTGAAGATAATCTGTAGTGGAGGTAACCTGTAGTGGAGGTAGCCTGTAGTAAGGGTAACCTGTAGTGGAGGTAACCTGTAGTCAAGGTAACCTGTAGTTGACTTGTGATATATGTTTGTGTTTCTTCTGACCAGAGGGGGCGCTCTGTGTCATGCAACTTGGGTCAAGATCTGTTTCTTGCTTTGCTCTCTGGAACAGGGCACCATTGAAAGGAGTGACTTCTGGGGTAGCGTTAAGTGTGGAGGTGGCACAATTGAAGTGAAAGATTCCTGGTGTTTGTGATACCCAACGTTTAGTGCAACACAGACCCGGTGAGTGTGGTGAAACAGAGGAGTCACTGTCTTTACCCGACAAAGTCATGCTAGGATATATCAGTTATCCTGTTGGACCTTTTGTGCGGAATCCACTGCGTGCAATGTTTATGGTCATGTCACACCATTTTGTAGGAGGGAGATTCCAAGATGTGGGAAGTGTGCAGGAGGGCATGGGATAGAGCATTGTGTAGTTTTGGTGGATAAAGTTGTGTGTGTCAACTGTAGGGGTGCCCATGTTGCTGTGGGGGATCAGAAGTGTCCGTGCGAGAGAGGCAGGTTGAGGTGGCTAGAGTCAGAGTAGTGCAAAAGGTGTCGTATGCTGAGGCAGTGAAGAAAGTATAGGATGATGGGAGTATCCCTGTGAGTAGTAGATCTGTGCCAGCACAGAGGGATAGGTCAACGAGTGATATATGCTTCAGTAAGGTTGGCTTCTTAGAGTTCATAGCAATGGTTATCAACTGTACCGCAGAAATAGAACGTAAATCACAGAAAATAGATGTTGTGGTGGCAGCTGCAGAGTATTTTGGCATACAAGATTTGACTTCAGAAGAGTTACGGGGTGTGTTGAGTGGTGGTTTCCCATCCTCCCAAGCTGTTGGCATGGTGCAGGAGCAGACAGGTCAAAGTAGTGGGTTTTTAATGATGGTAGGGTTAGTTGGTAGGGTAATTACAAAAACATTTTTATTAAATTTTTCCCATTTCCCCTTTTACCATTTTGAATCACAAAGTGTAATGGATTTATACTATAGCTCAGTGGGGGGCGGTAGTGCAACATATTGGATGCCAGCTGCCATTAACGCCAAAGAAGAAGAAGAAGAAGAAGAAGAAGAAGAAGAAGAACCGGAAAGGCAATTCTTTAGACATTCAGAAAGTAAAATACATGCTGATGGCAAATAGAGAGCCACTCTACAAATTAGCACTAACCCAAACAGGCCTATATTAGATAAGACAAAATATGTTACAACTTCCCTCGGTCTCCCTTTACTAATAGCGAGTGTGCAACTTTCAAACAATTTCCCCCACTCTTCCCTACCAGCGAATCAAGGAAATTCTGAGGAGTGTAACAAAGTTTGAGGTTATTTTTCAACAAAAGTAAAGTAGGAAGCCCGGGTTTCAATATGTGATAAGATATTAAGGTGACATGAAAGGAGTGTGGCTATTTGGACAGGTGAAGCGGTTTTATTTGCTGACTGAATGGGAGATGATAATTATGAGTTTTTTACTCTGTGGGTCTCGGGAAGAAATTAAGAGTCCTCATTGTCTGAGACCGTGTAAACATTTATCCGACACCGAGACAAGACCGAGAGACTCAATGTGGTCTCGAGACCGGACTCGATTACTACAACACTGCCCAATTGTCTTAAAAGCACCATTAGCCCTACATCCCGGAGTTCCCACTCACCTACTAAGGAAATGACCACAATAACAGCATTTGACAGTTAAATGTAACAACAAAACATTATTTACGACTTCACAACTGGTATTTCTACCTTTTCTCCACTTGGCTATGAATGCAGCATATGCACTAGTCTCAGAAGCCCAGGCTTCTCATGTACGAGATTTGGAAGGTCACAGGTAGGTAGGTAGCCGAGTTGTTAGAGCGTTGGGCCCATAACTGAAAGGTTGCTGGATTGAATCCCTGAGCTGACAAGGTAAAAATCTGTTGTTCTGTCCCTGAACAAGGCAGTTAACCCACTGTTTGTAGGCTGTCATTGTAAATAAGAATTTGTTCTTAACTGGCTTGCCTAATTAAATAAAGAAATAAAAAATTACTCTCAAAAATCTCCTTGAGCGGCAACTTCAAAAAATCACTATCCCTCTATACTATTAAAGATGTAAATGTATTTATGCTTACCATGTACATATGTTTGAAATTTAGTGCTGAAGTGAGCATCTGGTAAAAAATTATTTGCGACATCTGCCAAATTGCGCCAAGGGAATTTTTGTGTCAATGGAGAAAACAATGTTTTAAAATGGATGTATTTTATTTAACTAGGCAAGTCAGTTAAGAACAAATTATTTTTTACAATAACGCCTACCCCGGCCATACCCATACACCACTCGGTATGTGGGCTACTGTAATGTTGTACAACATATAATATGCTGACTATGTTTTCATTTATGCCAGTCCTACATAAACACTACAGAGAATGAGGGAAAAAGCCCCCCAAAAGCTGTTGATTTTACCAAAAAATGGTGGGTCAAGTAATTTCTTGCTTTCTCAAAACAGTGTGTTTTTGCATATGAAGCATGCGCATTTCGTTTGATCCAGGCTAGATTCCGTAGCTAAACATGAGTCACGTGCCTAGAACAAGGAAGAGGAAGTATTGAATGAGACCTCAAAAATCCACGGTTGTTGCTTGCCACATTTTTCTGATTAATATTCAACAAGCTTCTGTACATAGAAATATAGAATGTGTCATGATGGGCTGTTGTGCATTGGGCGTCATGTCACCCTTTAATTGTAAGAGCTAGCTAATGTCCGCGGCGACGGGTCGAAGATCTTAGTAAGGAATGAATCACCTGTGCAAGCTATCCAGCTAATTTATCAGAATATCTAGCAAGTTAGCACCCAACCCAACGAAGGTACATTTTGACAGAATGCGATGGGGAACTGTTGGGCTTATTGTTCTGGGATCTTCAGAAGAGAAACGAACAGGATAAAACGAGGAGGCGGGTAAGTGATACGCCCGTTAAACTAGAGTTGACCAGCCTAGGTTAGCTAGACACAACTATACAGTGGGTCGGCTGTCATACAATACAATGACATGCAGCGTAAAAACCTCCACGTTGCCTAAGGGTTTATACGTGCCACAGTTACTTGTCAAATACCTTTCTCTGTTAGCTAGTTATGTTTTTCAGCATCAGCAAGCTGAAGCCGCATAGTTTCTAAACCTAGTACCAAAGATGTTTATAAGTAACCCAAGATAGACCACAGCCTGTCGTTTCCAATGAGAACAAATGAGTCATAGTGGGCAGAGCAAGAAAGGAGGTGGGCAGAGCCAAGCACGAGCTAGCGAGATCTTATTGGCGCGTTGTAGCATAAATTTGCATATCTACCGTTAGGTATTGGCGCGTTCTAGTAAATATTTGCATATTCCCAATAGGGAACGCCTGTGCAGTGCGCGTGTGCAAAAACTAAATTCGACCTTGCAGTCTTAAACAACACAATTTTGGATACTTTGACAAGATTAAAAGTCTACAAAACTTAGTCCTGATTTTAGTTTTGGGAAAATAATGTTTAATGATGAGAACATTTGCAAAATGTCGGCCAAAATTCACCTGGTTCCATCGTCTCCCACTATTTTGTAGTGAGTGGAAACGCCAAGGGTATGCTTCACATTTATACAGTACATCATTGTTCTGTCTGTTACTGTACTGTCTATGCTGAAGCGTTCCCCACACCACCCTACCCTTTATATAGGTCTTGCCATATGGACAAGCATCATTTTTGGGAGTGCATGATGCATTTACTTTTAATATTTGATTATGCTTTATTGAATTCTAATTTAAACAAATCTAAAACGTTGTAGGCAGTAGACATTACATGCTTCACTAGAGGAAAAGTCACATTCTGAGTTGACAGATGTAAACTGTAGGCTTGATGTTATTGATATCAGTTAGGCTTTAATGTTCGTTTTGATGTCTGGCCGTTTATATTCTGTTGAAAGAAATAGCTATGACAATCATGTAAAATCACAGTGACCAAAATCAGACAATATTGTCACATTTTTGTCCATGCAGGTCAAAATACTTTAGAAGCAGTACTGCTGGGGAACATTACACAATAGAGGTATGGTACATTTTCTGTAAGATGGCATGTTTCATCATTCGTCACTTGGTTGAAGAAAAAAAAGGTGATGTAACTAGCTAGTACTCACAGTGCAGTTCTGTCTCCACAGTTTGAAAACCTTGTCGAGAGTGATGAGGTAAGTGTGAACGTGTAGACCGTATTTGTTCGATTGAAACAATCCCAAATGGTGATATTGTCTGAAGATGCACAGAAGACACAATAGATGTTGTCATATTGTGCATTTTTCTTTGCCCACTTTTTTTCTCATTTCAGGCGGAGAGCCCAGAAAGCTGTCCCAGGTATGTTTTTGAAACTTTGTTTCAGGGGACTGGCAAATGCATTTCAGAATAATAGTTTTAATCAGGGCTTGGGGAGTCAAGGTGAGCTTAACTTAAATGTTGTTTCATTGTGATTCCAGGCCTATCAGTGAAGATGAGATTATCCACCTCAAAGAGCACCGCTATGCTGCAATTTCCAATCAGCAGACCTTGATAGATGAGAAGCTGCAAGCAGAGGTAGGTTTACACAAGCAAACAGTTTCATCTCGGGCTTTGTAAGGCATATAGTCCAGAGCCTCTGAAAGGGCTGGATACATGCAGATGTAGTTCTACATGGAACCAATTTTTTTTTTTTTTTTTTTGCTTATTGATAATGGGATGTTCTATTCAACAGAATCATTACACTTCCCAAATTCTCGTTTATAAGCTTTGCAGTGCCTTTGATGTAGCTAGATAGCTAGTTAAGGTAAGTTAATGCTTAGCCTAAGTGCTCATAGCAGGCTTCTATTTTAATTTGGTCCAATCTTAATTTTCCATTATTTGCTTTGCAGAATTGTTTTATGATTTTGTTTTTCTGTTCTCAACTTTGTGTTCTTTATGTTTTGTCATTTCTGCTCAGTTATTAGCACAAGAGGAGAAGTTAAGGCTAGAAGAGGAGGCTAGAAATGCCGCCCAGCGCGAGGCCGCCAGGCTGGCACGCGATCAAAAGATTAAGGAGGTGAGGCGGCCCTTATTGAAGTGCGCCTGTCGTCCCTTCGCTACCTTGTTCCGCCTCACCCACCTTTTCCTTGGCTCTACCCTTGCTTCTCTAGATAACCCCTTCAAGTACATAATGCCACATAAACTGGTGGTCAATCCTTTGTCAATCTTAAGTAATGTAGCCTATGGTATGTCTCAATATGAATTTCGTACCCCCAGGCAAGTGTCCTTTTAAAGTTAAACTATCTGAACTGTAAAAAACAGACTTGGTGTTGGGTTTGCCTTTCCCATTTTCACCTGAATTAACAGAGGCCTTTGTCCATACTCCATTTCTTATCTTCAAATTATACATCCATTTATTTCCATTCCTTTGATGTTTGAGTTGTTTGTCAATGCTGTGCTTTTTATTTTTTATTTGTCACCACTGCTTTTCCCTTGGTTAAAGGACAAGTTAAAAATAGTAACCCAAATACTTCCTTTTAGAAACGGCAACGCTCTCAATATACTGTAGTAATGCAGGTCTTTAGATGTTTTACACATTAAATTGTCTCTTTCCTAACTTAATTGTGTCATATCCGCAACGTTACATACCATTTTGTTGGACTCGAGCGACACATCTCTGTGTGCGAGAATGCACATGCTTTTTCGATCCAAACATCTAAAGACCTGCAACACTATACTGAGAGCGTTGCCGTTTCTAAATGGAAGTATTTGGGTGTTTTTGGAGCCTTTGTTCAACTGCAGAATGAGCATGAGGAAGTATTTCGCTGGTGGGGCAAGTTTCTCAAAACCAAGTGAAATGATTGGCTGCATTTCACTAACAAATCTTCAAGAGATTATTATTTACCATTTCGACCAAGTGTTTTTCTAAGGTATTCCTATTTTTCAAAGCAACAGCTTGCACAACGGACAAAAGGCAAGGTGGAAGGTGGCGCAGCCCATCCGAAAAAGTGAGTATATCAACCAAGCAGAAATGTCTCGTGGTCTATGTATGTAAAATTGAGTCAAGTTTCTCCTCCTCTGGTTGGATTCTGTTCTAGGCATGGCTCAGGTGAAGACTTCGATGTCTACCTCCAGAATGTGAAAGCCACGTCGGAAGCCTTCAGGAGCAGCAGTGAGTCTGCTATTTTAGCACAACCATTTTCCGTAGTCTATATATTATAGTCCATGCTTGATAACAGCTCTTCAAAAATTAACGTTAATGTGTCATTATGAGACCTCTTGCTCTTTGACACCCCCTGTAATTTGTTTGTGTCGTCAGGGCTGTCCTCTGAGACTAACGTGATCACTCCCAACACGGAGAGCAGCTGGGACTTCAACACCAAGACCCGCTCCACCAATGATGACGGAACCTCACTGGACCTGGAGTGGGAGGACGAGGAAGGTGGGGGCTTGTCTAATTACTTTACTTGTTGTCCCCTTTGGGATGATTTGGTTGGTGGTGTTTCCTGAATTTGCACTACATTCACTGAACATGTACTACTTGTACTGTGAAGTTTCATTGAACAATTACAGTAATTGTCGATTTCAACCCTCAAAACCATCAGTTGAATGACCATGTGACCATGTGAACTCCATGCATTGGTGTATCACGTTGTCCTTGTCTTCAGGGATGAACCGGGCGGGCCCGGCGTGGGAGAGGTCTAAAACGGAGGAGGACATACTCCGAGCAGCACTCCGGCCGGGTGATAAGCAGGCGACCAGTGGTCCGGCCTCCGCTTCGGAGGACTCCAACGCCCTGGAGTGGGAGAATGACTTTGTGAGCGCGCACGCTGAGGAGAACGCAGAGGACTCTGAATACGAATGCTTTGTCAACCCCGTCATGGATATGGACACCCCATCTGAGGAAACACCACCAGTAGAGATCACCTCACCGGAGACTAAGGAGAGATAGTCTCTATCGCCAGGGGAACCAGAGTCAAATCCTAGCGTTAGCCCACCAGCCCACTGCCTCACCCAAAAGGGAAATTGATTTAATACTACTCAGACTTCTGTGTCTGCTTGCTCTGAGTGTATGTGTCATGATCATGGTCATGTCTGTCAACGTTTCTATGTACATACAGCTTAGATAAGCTGTGGACATGCCAGATTTTCTCTGACCCATCCGCCTTCTCAAATATTGGTTCATTGGGAATGTTTGATGCTATACCTAACCTCATCAACGGTATGCGTTTGTGTCCTCATTGACTGGTGGGTCAATGTTTTGATTTGACAATCTTCTCTTGTATGTAAATGATTGAGCCTTAGTTGGACTGACAACATTTTCTTGGAATATTGTCAACCAGTGCATCTTTGAATCAAGTGCTATTTGCAGATATAGTTTGGTGTGGGTGATTGTATTTGTATTTGAGAGAGGGCTACAGTGTCTTCAGCTCAAATTCACTGAAAGCGTATAGGAACAAATACGATAAAAGCAACAACTAACACTACTTCTACCAGTGCCTCAATCACTAGAAAATAAAATGGGCAAAGAAATTGTTGACCAGTTCATCTAGTAGTTAGCTGACAAAGATTGTCCGTTAGCAAGTGCATATTTTATTCGAAGTGGATCTCCAAGGATCATAGCTTGCCAGTTCTCTGGTATGAAACATGTAGAGAAACTCTTGAATTGAGTATATCATATCATGTAGCAACTTGTCTGTGCAAAGTGTAAATGCATTGTGCTTGTATTGGAGAAATGCAGGTGCTGTCATTGCTATTTTATTTATAGTCATTTCCAATTAACAAGCGAGTCGTCATGGACACATACTACTACACTTATTTTATTTGTTTTAAACAAAACGTGTTTGTCTGACAAATGCAGCTCAAGGCATGAACATGCTTGTGCAACAAGCATTCTTATTTGTATTGTTGTATATACAGTTGGAAGTCAGAAGTTTACATACACTTAGGTTGAAGACATTAAAACTCATTGTTCAACCACTCCACAGATATCATGTTAACAAACTATAGTTTTGGCAAGTCGGTTAGGACATCTACTTTGTGCATGACAAGTAATTCTTCCAACAATTGTTTACAGATTATTTCACTTATAATTCACTATATCACAATTCCAGTGGGTCAGAAGTTTACATACACTAAGTTGACTGTGCCTTTAAACAGCTTGGAAAATTCCAGAAAATGATGTCATGGCGTTAAGAGCTTCTGGTAGGCTAATTGACATAATTTGAGTCAATTGGAGGTGTACCTGTGGATGTATTTCAAGGCCTACCTTCAAACTCAGTGCCTCTTTGCTCGACATAATGGGAAAATCAAAAGAAATTGCAAACCTCCACAAGACTGGTTCATCCTTGGGAGCAATTTCCCAACACCTGAAGGTACCACGTTCATTTGTACAAACAATAGTACGCAAGTATAAACACCATAGGACCACGCAGCCGTCATACCACTCAGGAAGGAGACGTGTTCTGTCTCCTAGAGATGAACATACTTTGGTGTGAAAAGTGCAAATCAATCTTAGAACAACAGCAAAGGACCATGTGAAGATGCTGGAGGAAACGGGTACAAAAGTATATATCCACAGTAAAACAAGTCCTATATCGACATCACCTGAAAGGCTGCTCAGCAAGGAAGAAGCCACTGCTCCAAAACCGCCATAGAAAAGCCAGACTATGGTTTGCAACTGCACATGGGGACAAAGATCGTACTTCTGATAAAACAAAAATAGAACTGTTTGGCCATAATGACCATGGTTATGTTTGGAGGAAAAAGGGGTAGGCTTGCAAGCCCAACCGTGAAGCACGGGGGTGGCAGCATCATGTTGTGGGGGTGCTTTGCTGCTGGAGGGACTAGTGCACTTCACAAAATAGATGGCATCATGAGGAAGGAAAATTATGTGAATATATTGAAGCAACATCTCAATACATCAGTCAGGAAGTTAAAGCTTGGTCGCAAATGGGTCTTCCAAATGGACAATGACCCCAAGAAAACCTCCAAAGTTGTGGCAAAATGGCTTAAGGACAACAAAGTCAAGGTATTGGAGTGGCCATCACAAAGCCCTGACCTCAATCCTATAGAAAATTTGTGTGCAGAACTGAAAAAGCGTGTGTGAGCAAGGAGGCTTACAAACCTGACTCAGTTACGCCAGTTCTTTCGGGTAAATTTTGGCCCATTCCTCCTAACTTATTGTGGGAAGCTTGTGGAAGGCTACCCAAAATGTTTGACCCAAGTTAAACAATTTAAAGGCAATGCTACCAAATACTAATTGAGTGTATGTAAACTTCTGACCCACTGGGAATGTGATGAAAGAAATAAAAGCTGAAATAAATAATTCTCTCTACTATTATTCTGACATTTCACATTCTTAAAATTAAGAGGTGATCCTAACTGACCTAAGACAGGGAATTTTTACTAGGATTAAATGTCAGGAATTGTGAAAAACTGAGTTTAAATGTATTTGGCCAAGGTGTATGTAAACTTCCGACTTCAACTGTATGTACAAATCTAAACCCCACAGCATATGAATTTAATTATTTATTTATTGAACCCCCTTTTTCGTGATATCCAAATGCGATCCTATTACAGTCTCATCGCTGCATCTCCCCAATGGGATCGGGAGAGACGAAGTTCAAGAGTGATGCGTCCTCCGAAACATGACCTGCCAAACCGTGCTTCTTAACACCGGCCCGCTTCACCCGGAAGCCAGCTGCACCAATGTGTCAGAGGAAACACTGTTCAACTGCAGGCGCCCTGCCCGCCACAAGGAGTCGCTAGAGCAGGCCCCGCCCCAAACCCGGACGATGCTGGGCCAATTGTGCGCCGCCCTATGGGACTCTCGGTTACGGCCGGTTGTGACACAGCCCGGGATCGAACCTGGGTCTGTAGTGACGCGTCAAGCACTGTGATGCAGTTCCTTAGACCGCTGCTCCACTTGGGAGGCCAGCATATGACTTTTCTTATATTTTTTTCAAAGTTTACGAGCAATATGTCATAGTGAGTAACTCCATGCAGAAGTCGTGAATTGTTAATTTTACGCTTAAGATCAACTGATTATAAGAGCACATGGATAAACCTACATCTATTGACTAAATGGCACTGCCAATAAGTATGGCGTACAACTTGGACTCCAATTCTTCAATCTCGCCTTTACTTCTGTTTTAGCACAATCGTTGGACATTTTTCAAGAAAATAATGTAACCTTGCTCACTGGACTTGGACATGTTTTTATTTTAAAGGCACTGGGCTAGGAATAATGAGGAATTCAATGGTTTGGACACTGCAGTATACTCCAGGTTTAGGAGGCTTCTAGAGATGGACCAATGTGTGTAACTATCATTTCTTTGTGTGCACTAGCAAATGGGTTTTTGTTTTCCTGCACTGCAAAAGGAGTCCCTCTCACCACACCCTTTCAATGTAGATTTGCTGATGTGCCTACTTTGGAGACTTTAGCTTTATTTTGCAGAACACTGTATCTCATCTTGATTTTGCAATTGTTGTGAGATTTGAGTGACACCGGCGATTTTCCCCCATAATGCACCACTACCTGGGGAATCCAATGCGGTATTGAAAGTGAATTTTATTTTCCTTTAATTATTTGCACTGTCTATAGCTTTACCATCCTAGAAAAACAAGTAATTTGCCTTTAGCAATTAAAGTGTAATCATGAGTGTGGTGAAGAATTACCACAGCTGCACCATTGGCCCAACTCCAGATCAGACATCCCTCTATTTGGCTGGCATCAAACTCAATTTTGAATATATTACAATGGGAAATACTGTATAGCAGTTTTATCTATGCACTGTTTGACTTACTGAAACTGGTGTGTCCAAACAAAGACTGGTTTGTTTTCTAATAGCACTGTCCAACACAATGCAGACATAGTGTTAACCTAGAAAATGTTTTGGCAAGAATTGGCATGGTCTTAACGGGTTGGACACAGTACGTTACGGGTGCAATCACAAGGATGGATTGAACCTCTGTGTGCTTCACTTATATAATTCCACTGTTTAGAAGTATTTTTATTTGTTACTGAGAATAATGTAAAGGAATTTCTGAAATGGGCCAGTTTTTTTGGTTATGTTTACTGGGACATAGAATGTGACACCGTACCTTTTTCTATGAATCTGCTGATAAAGGACCTGAATCCTAATTGAATTCCAAGCATGTCTAACTCAGAGTTGGATGCCAAACTCTCATTGATATCAATGTAGGTTTTGATGAGGTCTGAGTTTCACACATTATTCCCAGATTTGGATTACACCCATAGATCCTTAATGATTTGAATACTATTGCAAACAGAATGTATCAACACCTGTGCCATTCTGTTAATACTGTACAATAGTATTTTTAGTTTGAGAGCAACTAAAATACATCGTACAACCTTCTTAATCTGTAATCACTTGAGGTGTAAAATGACAGAATGCAGAATGCTATATAAACAGTGTGTGTATTGTATAATTAACTACGCTGAACAAAAATATAAACACAACTTGTAGTGTTGGTCCCATGTTTCATTAGCTGAAATAAAAGATCTTAGAAATGTTTCATACACACAAAAAGCTTATTTCTCAAAGATTTGTTGCAGAAATTTGTTTACATCCCAATGGGCATTTCTCCTTAACCAAGATTATCCATCCACTTGACAGGTGTGGCATATCAAGAAGCTGATTAAAGAGTATGATCATTACACAGGTGCAGTTTTGTCACACAATACAATGCCACAGATGTTTAAAGTTTTGAGGGAGTGCGCAATTGGCATGCTGAATGCAGGAATGTCCACCAGAGCTGTTTTCAGAGAATTTAATGTACATTTTTCTACCATGAGAATTTGGCAATACGTCTAACTGGCCTCACAACCGCAGACCACGTGTAACCATAGTATCCCAAGACCTCCAAATCCGGCTTCTTCACCTGCGGGATCGTCTGAGACCAGCCACCTGGACAGCTGATGAAACTGGGTTTGCACAAACGGTGAGAAACCGTCTCAGGTAAGCTCATCTGTTTGCTTGTCATCCTCACCGGGGTCTTGACCAGACTGCAGTTCGGCATCGTAACCGACTTCAGTGGGCAAATGCTCACCTTTGATGGCCACTGGCACGCTGAAGAAGTGTTTTCTTCACGGTTTCAACTGTACCGGGCAGATGGTAGTATGGCGTCGTGTGGGTGAGTGGTTTACTGATGTCAACGTTGTGAACAGAGTGCCCGTGGTGGTGTTGGAGATATGGTATGGGCAGGCATAAGCTATGGACAACGAACACAATTGCATTTTATCAATGGCAATGTGAATGCTCAGAGATACCGTGAATTGATCCTGAGGCCCATTGTCATGCCATTTATCCGCCGCCATCGCCTTATGTTTCAGCATGATAATGCACAGCCCCATGTCGCAAGGATCCGTACACAATTCCTGGAAGCTGAAAGTGTCCTAGTTCTTCCATGGTTTGCATATTCACCAGACATGTCACCTGTTGAGCATGTTTGGGATGCTCTGGATCGACGTGTCCCTTTTTCTCCCCAATTCCGTTACTACGAGCTTGTCTCATCGCTGCAACTCCCCAACGGGCTCGGGAGAGGCGAAGGTCGAGTCATGCGTCCTTCGAAACATGACCCGCCACACCACGCTTCTTAACACCCACTCCCTTAACCCGGAAGCCAGCCGCACCAATATGTAGGGGGAAACACCATTCAACTGAGACCGGTGTCAGCCTGCAGGTGCCCGGCCCACCACAAGTAGTCGCTGGAGCGCAATGAGCCAAGTAAAGCCCCCCCACCCCACCCCACCCCGGCCAAACCCTCCCCTAACCCGGACGATGCTGGTCCAAATGTGCGCCGCCTTATGGGACTCTCGGTTACGGCGGTTGTGACACAGCCTGGGATCTAACATGAAGATGTAGTGACGCCGCAACACTGCGATGCAGTGCCTTAGACAGCTGCGCCAGTCTGGAGTCCAATACTGACTTTTTTTTAAAGGCATCTGTGACCAACAGATGCATATCTGTATTCCCAGTCATGTGAAATCCATAGATTAGGGCCTAATATGTTTCAATTTACTGATTTCCTTATATAAACTGTAACTCAGTAAAATCTTTGAAATTGTTGCATGTTGTGTTTATATTTTTGTTCAGTGTTTGTTTGTCTTTCACCTAATTATCTAAATATCTCTTGCTGATTCAATGTAATACAGAACAAACCAAACGCATGGTGGTGAAATCTCCAGCAGGTGGCAGTGTCACTACATGCATTCTATGTGAATTCCAGCCTTCAGAAAGTATTCACACGCATTACTTTTTCCACATGTTGTTGTGTTACAGCCTGAATTTAAAATGGAATAAATGTAGATGTTTTGTCGCAGGATAAAATAGAAACATAATGGACCTAAGCATAGGCGAAAACCGGGTTCTGTCTTTCCACCAGACACTGGGAGATGAATTCACCTTTCAGCAGGACATTAACCTAAAACACTATGCAATTCTATATTTAATTTTCCATAAATGTGAAAACATTTCTAAAAACATGTTTTCACTTTGTCATTATGGGGTATTGTGTGTAGAGTGGTGACAAACCCCCCCCGATTTAATCAATTCTTGTGGAATAAGTCAAGGGGTATGAATACTGTCTGAAGGCACTGTAGTAGAAACCTGAATTATAGTGCCTGATTGACAACATCCCAGTCTCTCACTCTACAAAACTGTCCTTTATGCCAAATGGCTAGAAGGAACCTATTAACTATTTATTACTGTTTGGCAAGTCAGACAAAATACTTTACCCGAGCAAATCTAGTAGCTGGAAGGAATTTTGAGGACCAGCTTCCAGTAAAAAAAACATAATGAAATTAAATTGTGTGAATGCGCATGTTACCCAGTGTGTTAAGCGAGCACCTTGCCTCAAAACTCGATTTCCTAACCTCCACCATGGAAAAGTGAAGGTGAGAAAAAATGAAGACAAACGGCAGACCAGAGACAATCGAGGCCCTGCAAGTGAAAATCTTGTCTCCCTCAAAGGATTGTGGGAGCTGGCAAGGAGATAAATGAAAGGATAGAACAGTTCAGACAATATGAACTGTTATATCCTAGCTTTACTGAATTACATTGAAAGCATTCTTTTCCTTGGATAAAATAAGTACTGTACTGTTACAGTAAACGCGATCGGTTTTCTTGAACTGTTAATGATTATTACTTTGAGAGATTGTGTGAGTAGCCCATGTGTACACAATTCTCTACCACTCATTGTAAACATGGACCCCAAAGGGATCCTAACCATCAACCCTGTGCCACCCTCTAACCTCTCTCTTCACCCCATCCATGACCCCCTCCACTTCTCTTCTTCTAACCTCTCTCTTCACCCCATCCATGACCCCCCTTCCACTTCTCTTCTTCTAACCTCTCTCTTCATCCCATCCATGACCCCCTCCACTTCTCTTCTTCTAACCTCTCTTCACCCCATCCATGACCCCCCTTCCACTTCTCTTCTTCTAACCTCTCTCTTCACCCCATCCATGACCCCCCTTCCACTTCTCTTCTTCTCCTTTCTCTAAATGAGGCGATGGCTACTCTCTGTGTTATCGAAGCTGGAGGCCCTCATTATAAATCAAACACTTAAAGAGCTGTGTTCTGTTGGTGGTGCCCCCAGGCTCCTGAAGCAAAGGCCTTGGCTTAATACTCACACACTCTGTCACAGTGCAGGAAGTTCTATGAAGCTACAGACGCTGGGAAGGTTATAGCCCTTAAAGAATGTAGGAGCTAAGCTGTTAGTAGAATGGCAGGGTCATCTCATATCTCGATGGGTATCATGTCATTGCGTACCATCTCAAAGGCTTTTCCAGTCAAGTTTTCCAATGGAGTGTCATTAGACATTTTTGCTAGAACTGTATGCAGAATGTGTGTGTTTACCTAAAACGCTGTTGTACATTCAAGTGGTCTGCAATGTTATAGGCTACATCTCAATGTATACGGATCGTTATGAAAATATTGTGCAATATCGAATCTTGTGCAACAACACCTCTACGGGGGACATATTTATCTCAGGTGTTGAGTATATCTAGGTCTATGCATTTGGCTTGTTCCAAAATCAAAGGAATCCCAAGGAAAACGTATTTGTGGAGATGGCGAACCTGGCCTGCTGGAATGAGATTTGCTACACAATCATATGATGTTATATAAAAGAAATTGACACCCAAGATCAGCCCTTGGACAAACACACCAGAGAGAAAGCGCCATAGAATATGAAGGGTGAATTCGATAAGCAGCGAGGGACTAGCATTGGGAATTAGCATCCATTAAGTCTGACTGACGTCTGGAGAAATAGAATTACCCCTAGGAGCGAGGAGAGGTGTCGCCGCTCATGAGAGACGGCTCCATCATCGTAGCGCCATGCCGTTCCGTCCGCTGCACAAGCCACCTGTTCAATATTTATGCCTGCACACAGATGCACGCTTCTGCTAAGCATCTTCTCCTCCTCCACGCCTCCTCCAACTCCAGCACCACCGCTCTCCTATTCACACGTCACCTTTGTGTAAAACCCCACAACTTTCACCTGCATTGCTGTATTATCCTATTACCACATTTACTCAAATCTTTGTCTATAGCCTATCAATAAATGCAACATTTCATGCTGTAAATGGAATTTTGCTCCTTACAGAGCTGAAACAATAAGGATGAAGTAGGAAGCAGATGCAAGGTCAGAAGAACACTGGACGTCTGTTCTCTTCATATCTGATCACAGCAGCAGTGTTACACAATAATGAATAGAGAGCAGTGGTTGGAGGCAGTGAGGGAGGGAGACGGCAGGCTATTTTGTGCACCAGAAATAGAACACTCTGGTCCCTCGAGAAGCCATCAAGGGTCCCTTTTTCTCAAGCCACTCATGATGACGAAGAGGACAGCGAAAGAGGACCTCTCTTCTTCTTCGCTGGAGGAGGAGGAGAAGAAGGGACAGGGGATTGGTTAAAGATGATTTCGTAACTAGATTTCAGTGGTGGAAAAAGTACCCAATTGTCATACTTGAGTAAAAGTAAACTTACCTTAATAGGAAATGACTCAAGTAAACGTGAAAGTCACTCAGTAAAATACTACTTGAGGAAAAATCTAAACGTATTTGGTTTTAAATATACTTAATTATCTAAAGTAAAAGTAAATAATACAATTAAATATAAATAATAAAAATGTCCTTATATTAAGCAAAGCAGACAGCACCATTTTATTTGTTGGTTTTATTTAGGGATAGCCATGGGCACACTCCAACACTCAGACATAATTTACAAAAAGTATTTGTGTTTAGTGAGTCCGCCAGATCAGACGCAGTACTGGAGACGATGCCCACTGGGTACAGATGTCAATTCAACATCTATTCCATGTTGGTTCAACGTAATTTCATTGAAATTACGTGAAAACAAAGTTGATTCAACCAGTGTGTGCTGAGTGGGCGCTTTCTCTAAATAAGTTCATTTACCATTTTCCTGGCCTGCTAAGCATTCAAAATGTAACAAGTAATTTTGGAAGTAAAATGTATTGAAGTAAAAACTATGTATTTTCTTTAGGAATCTAGTGAAGTAAATGTAAAAGTTATAATAAATATAAATAGTAAAGTAAAGTACAGATACCACAATAAATGACTTAAGTAGTACTTTAAAGTATTACATTTTTTGTTGCTGGATTCATTGCCAGTCATTGTTTGCCTAGGTGTCAATTCTGCCATTGTAAAAATATATCCACAGGGAAAAGCACAAGCAAGATATCAAAGTTATATATTTTTAGGAATTAGCACCAAACATCTACTTGGAACAATTTATTATAATCTTGGCTGTAAGGACTTTTGTTTGAACCCAATTCGGTAATTTGCAGATAATGTTATAACGGTGAATTTGAAGGATAGATATGGTTTGGTATCAATATCTAAAGATAATATCCACTGAGAGGAACAGCTTGTGGGTTGTGGTGGATTAAACGCAGTTAACACCTCAAATACAGAGTAAACATTCTGAGTGAACCAGCAGCGTGCTTCCCCTTTCTCTTCAATTGAATGAATTGTACTTCACCTTTATATCGGAGTCATCCTACATTACATGCAACTGCAAGAACAAGATGACCGTCTCCTTTAATGGCTGTCTTTCATAATAGTGGAGGAGGACAATAGGGCTGGCTCCATAAAAAACATCCCTAAAGTGCTGTCCTTTAATTTGTGAAGAGTTCCTACTCCAGAAGGACACATGGAAACTGGGCCTCCATGCAGACCAAAGGTCTTAAGAGGGCTTTGTGCGTAATCGATTTTGAGGAAGCAGCTTTTCTGCCACAGGGTAAAAGAGACCTCCCACATATGATTCCCATTTTAGACCTTTGGTCTGACCAAGTGTGGAGGCAAGGGATGTGTTAAAAGGAACATGTGTTTCATTTGACAGAATAGGGTAACACTGCCTGTGAATATATCCTCTTAATGCATTACAAGCATATTTTCATAATGATTTATAAGCTATGCATTATAATGAAAAACATAGGTGTTTATAACTGCCCATAAACATCTGGTAAAACTATATCCATGAAGCCTTCTAGGAAGGTTGTTTAACGCATTATGAAGCAGAGTGATACAACTGCTTTATGAGTAGAAGAAATACCTGACTGGTTGTTATTCCCTCCAGCACCAAGAGGTCGAGAGTCCCTTCTCAAGCCAGGAAAAGCTCCTGGCCCAACACACAGTGTAACGTCTCGTTGAAAGTGTAGTTATTTTTTTATGCCATAGGGGTCACTGCCATGTCAGTCACTGCTGTGAATAGACACCACATCTGGATCAAAACAATACTAATGTCAACCTCAACAGGAATAGAAGACAGACCCAAATGCCTCACTGCATCTGTTTTGTGGTAAATTTAGATAACGAAATCAACTGTAGGCATTATGATTGTGTTTTATATTAGCACTGCACAGGTATGTTGGGAAAGAGAGAGAGAGAGAGAGAGAGAGAGAGAGAGAGAGAGAGAGAATGTGGAAGAGCAATTGCCTCAGTAGCTGGCTAGCGTGGATCGAAGCACACTATTTTATTAAAGGATCAATTGACTCTGCATGATGGGTAATCACAACCCAATGCGAGGAGGGTATTGATTTTTGCACAAAGTCCAATGTGTATTCAAATGTGTGGAACTATAGATCTCAGCGCCTCTGTTATTAGGCAAAAGGACCAAATTGCTGCAATATTGTATAGTTTTTCTCTGCATTCACACACACACTTGCAGGCAAACAAGCACACACACGCACAAACACACACACAGACTTGTCTCTGGATTTATTGAGGAAATGCAGACTGAACTAGGCTTAATTTTATGTCCTTGATTTTGTAAAGAGAAAAATAGAAAAGGTTGTGGAACTGCAGAGATTATTTCCTTGGAGTTCATTATTGCTGAAGCAGCCATAGCAGGCAAAATGTGTCATCTCAGATGGTGTAACTCTTTTCTTTCTGACAGGCACAGCTCCAATGGGGCCATCTGTGAGAAGGACCCAAATGCCACCAACAGAGGATTTTTTCTGTTTCCCGCGCAGCCATGTGGCTGTGTCATTTTGAGTGAAATTTCTGTTTAGTCCACTGGGATTTATAGACAAGATTTTGAGTTTTCTTGATGTCTTGGAACTCTCTCTCTCTCTCTCTCTCTCTCTCTCTCTCTCGCTCTCTCTCTCACGCTGTCTCTCTCTCGCTCTCTTGCGCTCTTGCTTTCTCTCTCTCTTTCTTAAAGGGCAGGGATGGGTGAAGACTTCTTCTTGGGAGTGTGGAACTTCTTTCTGTCTCAGAGAGGAGGAGGTGGCACTCAACGTCTCATTGAGAATCCATTGAGACTTAAAGGAGTATTTTCCCCCATTCAACTTCATTGGGATTTTCCTCCTACTGTGTCCCCCTGGAAACTGCCACTCAAACGTACATATCCCTCAATGGCCACATGGATTCTTTTTTGACAGGAGATGCTTTCTTCTCTCTACATAAGTGGACTTCTCTAATGCCTGAAACCTTGTGATTAGTTTAGAGGGAACCTCATCTTCACATGTGTTGCTCAATGGACACAGTGGAGCGCTCAATGGACACTGTCCATCAAAATGGTGGTCGCCCATCTGTGGTGGTCGCCCATAGGGAATATACTATAGGTCCCAAAGAAGGGGGGTGGAGTCCAAAGAATGGAGGCATCTCAATACCATTGCTCAGAAACACTTCAGTTAAGGGACGGGAAAAGTGGGGTAATTTGTGTACCTACCATTCAGTTTATTGGATACTTCTTGCCAATACCATCTTGAATTTAGTTATGGGTGTGGTTGGAGGCATGTCCAACCAGCAGGTACCATCTTGAATTTAGGCTGCAGGCCCATTGTTTGGAGAGCCTAGCATTGTTTGCTTCTTGTTTGGGATTTTTTGTTTGGCATATTTTTTCCCATAATCCACTCTGCTTTGATGAAAAATAATAATTGAATATGTGATCATCTTTTTAGTTTTTTGCTATCAGAGTTATTGGAAGTTCCTAGTTCCGACAGGGAAGTTTTACTTGGTCAGCGTGGGTCAGCGTGGGTCAGCCCTCTAACAATTTGAGTGACAGCTAGCAAGATGCACACACAACAGAGAGCGAGAGAGAGCAATGATGGGAACACTTTTGGCTTGTGAGAGCTACTTTTAGAAAAACTGGCTAAAAAGTGTACAAATGTAATGGAGAATATCTTTAAGCAAGCTAGCTAACTTTATTATAAGCAACGTTAGCTAGTTTATTGTTCCAACCAAAAAGCACATGAATGAAACAAAGTCGTATTTCCGACATCACAACACACCCCTGACACAGTCTTCACATTTTGCTGTCTTAAAACTAAATATGAAAAGGGATTAAATTGGATTTTCTTCCTATCAATATACACAACCTATTCCACATTTTCAAAGTGAAAGAACAATTCTAGAAAATGTTCAACATTTCTAGGACATACAAAATGAGGATGTATTGATTGCGTGTCTTCACACCCCAGAGTTAATACACTATATATACAAATGTATGTGGACACCCCTTCAAATTACTGGATTTGGCTATTTCAGTCACACCCGTTGCTGACAGGTGTATTAAATTGTGCATACAGCCATGCAATCTTAATAGACAAACATTGGCAGTAGAATGGCCTTACTGAAGAGCTCAGTGACTTTCAACGTGGGCCCGTAATACGATTCCACCTTTACAACAAGTCAGCTTGTCAAATTTCTGCCCTGCTAGAGCTGCCCCGGTCAACTGTAAGTGCTGTTATTGTGAAGAGGAAACATCTAGGAGCCCCAAAGACTGAGCAGGGAAGTGTTAGGCCACACAAGCACACAGAACGGAAGCGTGTAGCTCATAAAAATTGTCTGTCCTCAGATCCAACACTCACTACCGAGTTCCAAACTGCCTCTGGAAGCAACGTCAGCACAATAACTTTTAGTCTGGAGATTCATGAAATGGGTTTCCATGGTCGAGCAGCCGCGCACAAGCCTACGATCACCATGAGCAATGCCAAGCGTCAGCTGGAGTGATGTAAAGCTTGCCACCACTGGACTCTGGAGCAGTGGAAAGCGTTCTCTGGAAGGATGAATCACACTTCACCATCTGGTAGTCCGACGGACAAATCTGGGTTTGGCGGATGCCAGGGGAACGCTACCTGCCCCAAATGCATAGTGCCAACTGTAAAGTTTGGTGGAGGAGGAATAATGGTCTGGGGCTGTTTAACATGGTTCTGGCTAGGCTCCTTAGTTCCAGTGAAGGGAAATCTTAACGCTATGGTATACAATTACATTCTAGACAATTCTGTGCCTCGAACTTTGTGGCAACAGTTTGGGGAAGGCCCTTTGCTGTTTCAGCATGACAATGCCCCCTTGCACGAAGTGAGGTCCATACAGAAATAGTGGAACTCAATGTGGAACTCAATGTGTCTCGGAGGCCCTGTTGTTCATATCTCTCTCTCTCTCTCTCTCTCTCTCTCTCTCTCTCTCTCTCTCTCTCTCTCTCTCGCTCTCGCTCTCGCTCTCGCTCTCGCTCTCTCTCTCTCTTGCTCTCTCTCTTTCTTGCTCTCTTGCTTTCTCTCTCTCTTTCTTAAAGGGCAGGGATGGGTGAAGACTTCTTCTTGGGAGTGTGGAACAAAGTGAGGTCCATACAGAAATGGTTTGTCGAGAACTTGACTGGCCTGCACAGAGCCCTGACCTCAACCCCATCGAACACCTTTGGGATGAATTGGAACGCCGACTGCAAGCCAGGCCTAATCGCCCAACATCAGTGCGATGGTCATGTAGTGTACTTGGTGAAGCACCTTTGGCAGGCATTGCAGCTGTGAATCATTTTGAATAAGATGTTACCAATTCTTAGGGCAACACATATCCATTGTGGCTGCCAAAAGTATTTCCACCAAGTATTCACTCTAGGATCTGAAGACATACTGTACACAATCAAGACATCTTCGTTTTTTATTAGTTATTCATTTTCACTTTGAAAATGTGGAGTAGGTTGTGTAGATCTGATTTCATTTAAGCCTTCAAAATGGTAAAGGCTGTTCAAGCGGCGTGTACAAGCTTAGAAAAAAGGTGCTATCTAGAACCTAAAAGGGTTCTTCATCTGTCTCCATAGGAGAACCCTTTGAATAACCTTTTTGTTTCCATGTAGAACCCTATTGGTTCCAGGTAGAATAGTTTTGTGTTCAATATAGAACAGGTTCTACCTGTAAACAAAAAGTGTATCACAACTCAGACAGAGACCCAAATGCAGACGTAGGAGGCAGGTAGAATGTCAAGTATGTTTTACTTTACAAAATCGGAAGGCTATATCTCGTTGTCGTAGGCAGGCAAAGGATTTGGTACACAGGCGTTCAGAGGTACAGAGACGGCATCGAGCTATCGGCGGCCAGAGTGAGGAAGTCAACTGCGTAATCCGAAAATGCAACGAGAGCCCTGCCGCAGTCTCAGGAGTTTACGGGCTGCCTCTCTCCCAGAAATCGGTGAATCAAAAACCTTTTTAACTTCGGCCACGAAGGAGTCCAGGCTGGAACAGATGGGTGTTTGCCGTTCCCACACCGCCGTAGCCCAGGCTCCTGCTCTCCCGGACATAAGAGCGACGATGTATGCTACCTTAGCACGATCCGAGTGGAACGAGGAGGGTTGCAGCTCGAAGATCAACGAACACTGCGATAGGAACGAACGACAGGTTCCCGGATCTCCGGAGTACCGCTCAGGAGGAGGTAAGCTGGGTTCCTGAGAGGCTGAGTGGGTTATAGGTGAAACAGTGTTAGTCACGAGAGTACTGGTATCAGGGGCAGGCGCCGCTGTAGTAGGCTGTCCCAATGACAATCCACGAAGCTGCTCCATCAGCGAGTTGTAGGTCTGATCATGGTGGTCAGAAATAGTTTGAAGGAGGTCTTCATGTCTCCCAATAGCAGCTCCCTGAAGGGAGAGGGCGCTCCGGAGGTTGTCAGAATCTGCTGGGTCTGTCATGGCCAGTTCGTACTATCACAACTCAGACAGAGACCCAAATGCAGACGCAGGAGGCAGGTAGAATGTCAAGTATGTTTTACTTTACAAAATCGGAAGGCTATATCTCGTTGTCGTAGGCAGGCAAAGGATTTGGTACACAGGCGTTCAGAGGTACAGAGACGGCAGGCAGGAATCAGGTTGTGTAAACAGGCAGGGGTACGGTAACAGGAGAACTCAACAGACAGCAGGTATTTCTAAGTATGCGGGCACGACCTGGTGAAACACACAAGACGAACTGGCAACCAGACCAATGAACAGATACAGATTAAATACACAAGGAATAAGGGAACATAGGAAACACCTGGTAGAGGAGGAGCCAGGGAGAACAGGTGAACGGAATTAGGGTATGACAAAGTGTTCTCCTAAGGGGACAGCCTTTTTTCTAAGAGTGTGCTCTTTCCCTAGGCACTGTATCCATCTCCTTGGATTTGGACTTGAACTTCCTTTCAAAACTGGAGGTTCTGGTAGGACTAAAGTTTTTTTGTTGCCCGAGGCTCCAGAGGTACGTAATCGCCCGCTCTGTATCCATTCTGTGCATGCGTTTCTTTACCTCTACTTTACACATACATTTTTGGGGTCATCCTCCCTTCCCATTTCTCACTGTCAAACGTGAAGGATAATTCTTTAAGTATACCCTACCCATGGTTAGTTTCAATCAAGCACATATTTAGCCTAGTGGCTCGCTGAGTTTTGGCTACATAAGAGAAAAATTTGACGAGTTGCACAATCATCCTAAAATCTCATAAGAAATTAGGTGGTGTTTTTTGTCATGTAGCGTCATACTATTCTATGATATTCCATTCTGTTATGTAGAATACTATCATTATGTGATCTTGCAGACATTGATTCAGCTTTGATCTAACTTGATTAAATGAGCACCATTTGCCAGAGTTGCCTGTTCTCTACGAGTAGAGCAGAGACTGTGCGTAAAGTAGAGAATCTTGCAGAAGCTTAGGGACCTTTAGCTGTCAGGAAGAAAGGTCCAGAAATGTTGGATCCTCAGACACTTCTTTATTTACTTTGGGGATTTGGTCTTTGGACTGTTGGCTCTGATAGGACTATTAGTTTGTTGATGTTTAAATCATTATTGTTTGGTTTATGTTGAACCCCTATGATATTCTTATCAATATACAGTTATTGCACTGACACAGTTCCTCAATATTGTTTTGCAGACAAATGTGTGGTTTATGCAAATTTGCTCCAATCTGACACTGGAAAGACACCAGAACAATTGTCTCAAGCCACAGTAACGCAATGCTTTTGACTACCCTGAAATCTTATCATTTTGATGTGATGTGTTTGCAGGTGCAACAGGATCAGATTCCCCTGTGCTCTCCCTGCTTTTTCACATTTCATGGGTATTACTTGGGTAGGAGACAATAATTCAACCAATTTGACAATCAGTCGTCCTTTTTGTGAAAGTGCCAAAATTAGGCAATTTGGTGGGTTTTCCTGTCAGGTCCTGATTTGACAGGCCTCAGATCAGATGTGCACTGCAGAAATTCACAGCATCATGGATATTGAGGAGTGCATTACATGGCAGATATATCTACAGTATGACAGTTGGGAAAATCACCTGACTCCCAGAGCCTAATGGGAAAAGCCTTGAATTCTATGGTTGAATAGGGCACCTTCTTGTCTTGTCAGTACCCAATGAACATTGTAGATAGGCAATTCCACAGTAACATAATGATGCTGAGACTTTTAAATGTATGCCAAACAAAAAACAATAATAATAAGTTAAATAAACCATACAACTGTCATGTCTCTGGTTTTGATTAAATGTGATATGTTATTTTATAAAATAGATTATTCAATGTTTAATTGATGACGTGGTTGAATTAAATCCTGCAACAATTAACTCATTAATAACCTGGGGCACCACGGAAGAACGTTTGTTTTATAGAGTAATATCTTCCAAATCTACTCTTAAAGATCTGAAGATCTTGTACATCAATAGCAGTCAAATATTAATCGTTATCTCATTACCAGTCAGTCTCATTCTGAACATCGTAAGATCTAAATCTGCACAAACCCTGGCGAATCACATTGAATCAGCAATAAAAATTGTCTTAATGATTTATTTACTAGCTAAAGAATCACACAGAGCTAATTATACTGTATATACATATAATAGATTATACATCGATTACTCATCATAGTCCCTAGTGGGCTACCCCGATATGACGACTGGTTACACAAAGGAAGGGAGGGGTGGAGTTTTGGAAGGGCGGGAAGATTGAAGGACAAAGGAAGGTAGTCTCTATACGACCTGGTTGAAGCTAGGCTAACATCAATATCATATGCACTAACAACCACCCATTTGGAAAGTGAATGCAATTATAGATATTTACGATTGAGCTTGGCTTCGATAGATGGAAGACCCTAGTCCTTGGGAGTCTTTCTGGTTGTAGTGTCTGTCTTCGTCCTAGGCCCCCATTCTCCAACTGCAGTCTGATAACTGCGACCACTAAGATCTAATCACTTCTCCTTTAGTGAGTAATGTTCAAAGTTCATAACAAGTTGCCATAATCAGCTCATGCTGTATTCTGGCTGGTCTAGTCGAAACTCACAATTTTAACTGGAAAGTCGTCACCTCCGAGTTGAAATTAGCCCCTTTTAACGCAGGGACCATAGTCCTAGCATCATTGGAAACCAAAAGTCTTGACTTCCGTCAATGGTTTTTGTAATGGGAAAGAGAAGGGCGTTTCATAGTTTTCAACCAATGGCTGTTCACTTGGGTGTGGCTACTGACTGTGCATAAGTTTAGTTATGAAACAATTCTCTTATGTTAGGAGGATAAAATTACATTTAATATTTTCACAAATAGTTTCATATTTACAGTAAACACATATATTGCATAACAATTCCATTTAAATCTTATCACTAGAATAGTTAGACTTTCCAAGATATGGATTATGTCATCCTTTGGTCAGATTTGATGTCCTAGACAACAACTGATTTGACATAATATTCTTTAAATACCAACAGACATTTTAACCTGGTTGGGTAATAAAAATATTGTTCACTGTCCAACCTATTGATGCTACCATATGTTCTCTGTGGTAACAAAAGGCTTTCTAAGAGTCCATTCTGTAGGACGGTTAGAGAGAGTGAGAGAAAGGAATTTACTGGGGGAGTCATAAACCTGAGGAGAGAGAGCGAGAGAGAAAAGAAGGGTGTTTTTATGACCTCCCTCCACCCAACAGGGCAACGTCGTGACACAACTCTATGCACAAGGACGGCTTTCACCAATTTCCAATGAAGATTATACAAAAACACATTTATATAACTCTATATGCACAATAACTACTTTTATACATTTCCAATGAAAATGTAGCAAAAACACATTTGCTTGAAGGACAGTGCAGATGCAAAGTTTGGTAACAGCACAAATTGTAATTCTGTTACCAAACTTTGCATCTGCACTGTTCTTCAAGTTAATGTGTTTTTGTAAAATGTTCATTGGAAATGTATTAATGTAGTTATTGTGCATATGGTTTGTTTAACTGGGCATTTCCATGTAAAAAGACCCATGAGCACTAACATGTGAAGTTCATATGAACATATCAAATTTGGTGTCAAATGAAAGCTAAGAATCTGTATTTTTCAGAAATGAAATCATATATACATTTTTCAACCATTTTCCGTGCCAAAAAATGTGGAATAAGCGAAAGCTTTGATTTCTGGTCGAACAGATGAAAATGGGGTCTTAGAATATATAGCAGAAAAAGTCTTAAAAGGTATTAGAAATACATCAAAACAAGTACAGACTAATGTCAACGTTTATAATTTGTTTTGCAGAAATTATTTGCCTTCTGTAAGTTTAAGAAATATTGCCTAGTGTCTTGTCATTCTGTTACCAAAAATCTTTAAGTTATTTTAAAATGCCTCTCCCTCATTAGGAGGGAGGATAATAACATTTCACAGAAGTAACAACTAAAGGTAGACCTACCCATTAGTTATAGTGTTTTTATTGATAACAATTTGGTTTATGATTTATTGAGTGATGAAGATGCGTCATTCTGTTACCAAATCGTTAACAGAATGACCAAAGAAATCAGTAACAGAACGACTGCAACTGAATTGGCTACTGTGTGAATTCATAATAGCCACACAGCCCATACTCTACACAGACCTGAGCGGCATATCCAATAAGAGCTGCAGTAGGCCTATATGCAAATAGACCATTGCCATATAGGGATCTTTGCCATTAACTTTGAACTGGACTGCGTTTACAGCATGAGCGGTCGTGAGTAGATGCGCATGTTTTGAGATCAAAGCGAGAGCTGCATGTAGCTACGGTGTGCACATATGTTCATATACTTTGCTAGTTAGTGAGTTATTAGCCCAGTTATAGATCATTTGTAGTCAGCAATGGGGGAGTGATTGCTTCCTACAAGAGCACAAACCGTGTCAATTTCTAGACATCTTTGAAAAGCGAGTCAGGTAAAGAGCTTTTTTTTGTCTAAAGGGGCAGTGTTAGCACAATATGTCTGATAATAGAATGGGAATAATAATCCATTTTATTTTGTAAATTGGTTTCTTGCATGAAACAACACAACATTTTCAGTCACCTTCTTGTCTGAAGGACAGGTGGATAAACAGTTCAATGTCAAACATGTTTTTTTCAAAAAGTCTCACGGAATGTAGGACTACAAAAATTAGAGGGAAAATTGCTCACAACTGTTTTCTTTCTCTTTCTGTCACATGGTGGTCAAAGCTAGACTGTCAAAACAATCTGGACAACTCTCTCTCTCTCTCTCTCTCTCTCTCTCACTTGCAGAATTTCATCAAGAGAATGGATTTCCTCCCTTTTAAAAGTCAAATGTAATCTGCCACAGCCAATTTAAACCAGGGTGATTTTTTTCTCCCTAGTCTTCTGTCAGTACCACTAGGAGAATGAGATGCTTTGTTTAGCTTGCCTCTTAGGTGCTCATTTGATATAGCCAGTCACACAATGAGCACTTTGGGAAATTAGTTTACAAACCACTAACCACACACTTATTTAATTGGAGCTATAGAACATTCATGCTTTGTTCGGAATTGCATACCTACAAACTATCTAGCGTAATGAGTATGTATGGTTGTTTAATATGTAGAACGTATGTGGGGTAGTATGTTCATTTCAGTATGATGGATATACAAGCACTTCATGCATCCACTGATCTACAGTTTACAGGAGAACCATTTAACTACAGGCAAACTACTACAGTAAACCACTAACACATTTAACTACAGTTATTGGTGTCCTGATGTACTGTACTGTAGCTCATGTTGTCAATGCTCCACCTCCACTGGGCAAAACGTTAAGAAAAGTATTGTGGGAATTTAAGAAAAACATTCCAGGATGAAGCTTTTTAAACTTTTTTACTAAAAGTTCTTAGACGAGGGAATCTTTGGCTGACATCTTCAACACTAAGCCCAGGGCTATGAATCTAAGCAGGAGGGGTATGTGGGATTATTGGCTAAAATAAGGCCACTGCCAAGCAAATTATGTAATGGGAACACCCTGTACCCTGCAGGAATCCCACAATCAGCCAAGTTATCACTTTTAACCCCCTAGAGCTCTCAACTAAGTACATTTGAACAGCCTCCTACTTGTTTTTACCTACTGCCATCTTACTACTTATTTTTCATGTCCTTGATTTTACATGTGTGTTACCTAATTTTTAAACCCCAGTGAAACAGGAACATGGAACTACTTATTTTTCAAGTTTTTGTGATACAATAATCCTATTTTGTGTGTGGGAGTGGTGGGACTCTTAATTACATTCTCAAGAGTAATTCAAATTTGACATTAATACATAAAATGTATCTGCAACATTGATACAATGTTAAAATGTAGTGTTTTATCTTGACTGGGTTTATACTGTAGCATGCAATAAAAACCTGCCTTTTGAATCGCTGTAGCCAGGGATACAGAGAGGGACGTCCACGTGTAATTAACCTCAATGCTTCGTTAGCCATTTTTAATTAGCATATACACATCCTATTCATAATGTTGAGCTCCATTACTGTTAAAACGGGACTGGCACTATTGTGGGGCAGTGAGGTGTGTTGAATGAAGATATAAATAGAGAGGTTTGCCCACACCCAGGTTCCAGGCTGTCTTAATTCTGGATCGTTCCGACAGCCTAAATTCCCTGTGTTTCGTCTTTCTAATCTGTAGCAGATGTTACTTGTATGGCTCAATATGGCTCATGCAAATGTAATGCATAGAATCGGAAGAGGTATTGCTCCAATAAATGTATTGGAACGGGGTTGATGAAAGCACATGTGAATCGCTCTATAAAAAAAGCTTGTGTGTGAGATGAATATGAACTAAAGAATCCCCCTGCACATAGGCAATCAGCAGTCAAAAACGGTATATTGTATGCGCTATTCAATACTTACTGAATCTCAATTGGAATTCTCTGTGCCGAGTGAGCCCATTGCATTCTGCCAAAATAGTAAGACTATAGGTCATGACTCCTCTTCTCATACCCCCCCCCCCCCCGCTTAACATTAACATAAGTTATAGCTAGCCCGTCTCATCGCAAACATCCATTAAGAAATGAGGAAGCCGGGTAAAACACGTAATTAGATCAAAGTATATGCAGTGCCTTTTGCTCTGTAATGTCTGAGTTGCCTATTCTGAGGTGCCTAATAGGCCTCTTTATGCTATCCCCAATTGGGTTTTAATAGTCAGAGAGAGAGATTGCACATCGCTGTTCCCCTGCATTAAATCTCCATAATGAATAAAACTAGAAAAAAGAAATGCCATTAGTGGACGGATTACCATTTTTATATAACTCATTAGAGTTGCATGACAAAGATGACCTAATGGATTTAATGTAGTTTTATTTGTGATATATATATATCTTTTTTTTTCTAGCTGTCGAAGGGAAGGGGTAGGTTGGCACCAATAAACAGAGACATCTGTAAAATCCATCCCAAGATGCAACAAAGCGATACCTTTAGTAATAGTTCATCACTTGTTATAGTGCACGTTCAAGAGAAGACGTGCAAAATGTAACGTGTTGTATTAGGCTCTTTGTTCTGTGATCTTGTACATCATTTCCATCAATGAGCCATGGCACCATGCTTATGTACGTGTCTGTCCCGTTCTATGTTATCAGTTTGTCCCTAGCAGAAGAAGCTATCAGCCCCTTTTAGAGATGCTGTGTCGACTAGACTTGGTATTCGATGGTAATGTGGGGTCTTGAATTATTTAATGCCAGATGGTGTCCTCTAACACTAAAGCAATTCCCTTCACAAGAACCCATTCACCCATCCGCCACACTGGAAGGAATTGCAACTAACAGCGAAAATCTGCTCCCACATTTGATGTGTAAGCTCTAAGTCTATTTCAAAGTGGATTCATGCGAGATGTTGTCAATGAACAGCGCTGATGATCATAGTCATGCCCGCCTTTGATGTCAGTCCTAACAAATTCAGCAGCCTGTCTGAGGGGGGAAATGGGACACATCTCAAAGCCATTAGTGCCTTTTAATACGATCACATCTGATTGCTGTGTCAGTGGCAAATAATTTTGATAACACAGTGGTCTGGCCGTGTTATCTTGCTGGTAAATAATATATTGGTAGTATTTTAGGTTTATGTACCTCTGCTCAATCCAATATTATTGCCACCCTTGATAAAGATGAGCTAAAAGGACTGTATAAAATAATACCAATACTGAGCTGTATTATATGCTCAACAAATTATACAATTATATTATTTTATAGTAATACAATAGCTCAGGGAAAGACATTTTGGTTAACAAGTAATACTTTTTTTCTCCAAAAGATAATGTCAAAATTATCGGCACCCGTTTTCATTACTTTGTGCACCTTTCCCTTGCGAGGATAACGACACTTAGCCTTTTTCTAAAATGTTTTATGAGATTGGAGAACACATTGGCCGTTTCTTTGTGGATTTGGATGTGTGTTTGGGGTCATTGTCTTGTTGGAGGATCCTCTTGTGGCCAAGTTTCAGCCTCCTGGCAGAGGCAACCAGGTTTTGGCTAAAATTTCCTGGTACTTGGTAGAGTTCATGATGCTGTTGACCTTAACAGGGACCAGTGGAAGCAAAACAGCCCCATAACATAAAATATCCACCACCACATTTTACAGTAGGTATCAGGTTATTTTCTGCTATATATTGGCGCCAAACCCACCGTTGATTTTCGGCTCATATCACCACAGCATCTGGTTCCAATCCAAGTGCCAATGCAGTTTAGCAAGCTCCAGGCATTTAAAATTGTTGGTTACTCTCAATAAAGGCTTTTTATCTGGCAACCCCTCCAAAGAGCCTATTGGCGTAGAGGGGGCATCTAATTGTAGATTAACACTAGAAAAGGCTAGAGCGTCATGTTTCATTACTTTATTACATTTTTAAAGTCATGTCCCACCGTCCTAAATAAGTCTACAGTATATAACACACTGTCATTGTTAGAATCTTAATATGATGAACAGTGTGTTTTATAAGCAGTTTAAAAATGTCATTTCCCCCCCCCCCCTGCTCCAGATTCAATGCAAGTCATTCAAGTTAAACAATTTAAATGCTACCAAATACTAGTTGAGTGTATGTAAACTTCTGACCCACTGGGAATGTGATGAAAGAAATAAAAGCTGAAATAAATAATTCTCTCTACTATTATTCTGACATTTCACATTCTTAAAACAAAGTGGTGATCCAGGGCATTTTTACTAGGATTAAATGTCAGGAAAGGTGTATGTAAACTTCCGACTTCAACTGTACACGATGTGGGCAGATCCCGTGTGTCTCTGCTGCTAATTGAGCCCCACCAATGACCTCCATGTCTATCCAACCCCTTCATGTCTCCAACTATCACTCATGTTGGGTAATTGGTATAGTGAAGACAGTAAGATGGGTAAGACATTGGGCACTTATGTCCTTATCAGTGTGTGTGAGGGCAGTGACTGACCGTAGTCTGTTGAAGTAACAATGTTACCGTATGTTGACATGGCCTGGTGTCTTTGTTAGGAAATGTATGAAGACTGCAGAGAGAAGCATGTTTGACGGCCCACCCTAGAGTGAACATTTTCCAGCACTTATGCATGTCCCCCTGTGCAAGTGTGCAGTCTGCAGATGGTGGCTGCCAACCTTCCCGGTTTGGCCTTGAGAGTTGTAGACTCATTTCAAGCCATTTTTCTTTTAATAAAGCTAACTTTTATGAGTTTAGCAATTTAGGAATTGTGTTCTGGAGGTACAAATGGTATTTCTAAAACAGATATATAATTTTGACAAGGACAGAATATTTGATATCAAACATCTAATTTGATATTAATGTCTATGAATATAGATGTTATGCTTTAAGTTTTCATTTGTCCTTGTAGGACATTCAAGTCCCTAATTTAACACTCTTTGCACAACCTATACAATTACAACGTCTTGCCAGGCCGAGAAGTTTTCTATTCAATTAGAATGCCTCGCACAAGTGTGTGTCCTTCAATCTGCTGGAGTTCAGCGCTCATCTTTTTCAATGGCCTTTCTGCCCATGGAGGATGGAGAGGAAAACACAATGCACAGCTCTAGGTCGTTTTTTTCTTCCCGGGGGATGGCAGCTCAAATCTAGGGGAACAAAAACACATCCATACTCGGCAGCGCTTTTGTCTCTGCTGACAGCGCCAGGGTATCAAAGAGGCCCGCCATAATGAATTGGATTAAATGGGAAAGTAAGAAAGCAAAGGCTCCCTCAAAGGAAAATGCTAATACAAATACAGTTTGAACTTCAACCGGATCAAAGATGCATTGAAAATGCCGTTTGCCAGCAGAGATTAGTGATAAAAAATACTGTATATCTCTTCTGACGCTTTGTGCTTTTTGGAAAATGGCTGCATTGGAGTGATAGCACTAACAGTCATATGCCTTCTAAAGCATTAACAGTCATATCCATTCTAAGGCACTAACAGTTATGCAATCTAAGGCCATATTTCCTCCTAAATATCAGAAAGAAAGAAATGAACATGCAGCATGCAGACATTGTAGAGTGTATTGCATAATTTTAGACACAGACTTAAGTATTTCATTACAAACATTAGTTCATAGAAGGGACAATTTAATCAGTGTTCGTGCTCATACTTTATTCGATTTCCCTATCCTCTTTTAATCACTAGATATGACCTTAAGCATTAGATCATGTATTTTATGACTGCATTTTAATGTAGAAATCTCTTGATGAGGGAGCTGCTGTTTTGATTTACCTTTTATCTAACTTTAGATTGCAGTGGGATAATGAGGAAATGGGGACAGCATTAACACTATTAATCTCCGCTGAGTGCCTCTCTCCACATCTCTCCCCTCTCTCTCTCTCTCTCTCTCCAGCGCTCTCTCTCTCCACCTCTCTCTCTCTCCACCTCTCTCTCTCCCCTCTCTCTCTCTCTCTCTCTCTCTCTCTCTCTCTTTCTCTCTCTCTCTCGTGCTCTCGCTCGGCGTCACTGAGCTCTCCAGCTCTGCTTTCATTTCTATTATACATAATTATTTCTAGTTATCCATATCTCATCAAGAGATGGGGCCTGCCTGACCTCACCCTGCTGTCTGATGAGGGTTTGGATGCAGCAGACTAAATTAAAGGAACTCTGAGTCAGAGAATGGCCATGCTAATGTGTATACGATGGTATCTATGCACACTGTAAGAGGAGGGCATGCTCATTCCTGCATATACTGTAGGTAGCCATTCCTATGGAAAACATGGCTGACATTATCTGACTGGCTACAGGATCATATACAGTATATTGTAGTATGGAATAGACAGCCCACTGGGCACAGACGTCAGTTCAACATCTAGTTTTAATTTACATTTGGTTGAGTGGTCAACTAACAGTAAGTCAACTTGAAATTAACAAAAAAATAGGGAAATACTGCTTATTGTGAACAACAACAGATACATGTACGTGTGAAAAAATACATAGTTCCCTTACGTTGATACCTTTTTGCAAATCAAATCAGTTGTGTCAGTAAGTGTCATAACATTTTATTTTTTTGTTGAAATGACATGGAAACAACGTTGATTCAACCTGTTTTTGCCCAGTGGGAATGCCCTTACTTAATAATCTAGCTGAAAGAGATTTGTTTGTACCTATTTATTGCATCAATGTCTGTGTTATTGTTCACAATCAGTAGTGTTAGCCAGAAGGCCGTAATGCAAGGCAGATTTTGAGTACACCGCCTCATAACCTACAAAATCATGTTTTTGTGCAACTTCCATGAAGGTAATACCAGAAATTGAATATTCATGGTCCCCCCTCAACTTTGTCAAATTATGTGCGGCTCGTGCTGTACTGCCCTCAGGCTTTGCCACTCTGAAGGGCCCCAGGAGTACTGCCACTCCTCTGTGAATGTTAAAGGTCACAACAGTTTGGCTCTCAGCTAAGAAAAAACATCAGCCTATGGCCTATTGAGAATATTGTTTTCCATCTCAGAAACCCCAAGGTGCATTTGCTATGCAGCCCCTCGCATGCCTTTAAAGCAGCTCACAGCAGGGCAAAATACACAACAAGCTCTTGTTGATGCCCTTGGTGCCTCTCGATATGCAGAGAGCATAGATAATGGTATTCACTGATTCACCGCTCCATTTTGTTTTCACTTCCATCCTTTTGTTTTCAATGGATCGACTATTGCTTATACTCAGTGCCACCTCTAGCCTTTTGCCCCCCCTGCAATAACTCAGTTCAAGCCTGTCATAAAAAGCTCTTTGCAAAGTTGTTTTCTAACTGGTGAAGCGCGAATTGCACCTCACAGGCAAAACTTTTTAATGCCTCCCTCCCTCTTGGCAGTGGATTGTATGTGCTTATACATTAGCCCTCACAGTAAACAATAAGGTTTATCAAAAGCAGACAGAGGGTCCATAGTAAGATCCCGTGATGTTTTGGGCAACACATTCCCATAAAAAAAAATGACAGTTCCAAGAGAAGCACACAATCACTTCCTGAAATGTGCCTTAGCTCATTGGGAGTGATTAGAAATGCTTCATTGAGACTAGATGATATTGCAAGGTGAAATAGGCAAATACCTGGCCATCCACATAGCCTTTGTTTCATAGTTCTAGGTGAAGAACAATGCAATTATGTCCACATCCCAAACACTAATCTGCGAACAATTTGATAAATGCCAGTGATTGTTTTTTTTTTTTTTGCTGCTCTCACTCAAATTTGTGTGTCACAAGATTGATGAATGAGGCCTTATGAATTAACAACGTGTTACCCTCAATCACCCACTGTGCGTGAGGACAATGATCTTGGTAAAAATACGTGTTGATGAATCTTATTTAGCCAAGGGGAAGGCAAGTCCTGACTTGAACATTCATGTGACAGTCAGAGTTAGTTAAGTAGCCAGTGCCGCAATTGCACTGTTGACTGATTGTTGAAGTTATGCCATATCACATTTAAATATTCATCATATGCATATTACACCCTGAAGGGCAGCGTTTCAAATTAGGCCATCCTTTAATTGCCAAAAAAATGCCACACAACCTGGGGGATCTAAATGATGGCCTTTTTTTTATTATTATTTATGAGGCATAGAGCAGTTTGACATTTACTTTGTGCCTGTGGATGTAAATAAGTCTCAGGATATGAGTTTTGAAATGGAGGCACAGCCATTGTTATTCGTTTGGATTTGAGGTAAAGCGCCCTGGGTTAGAAAAACATGGACAATGTTTTTTTATGATTCTGTGCCAGGATTTGTGTTTTAATCTGTCTTTGCAAATTTAACCTTGGAAAATAATCCTTGGTTTTGATAGCGCTACCTTCCCAAGGCTTGTTTTGGTGCACAAGCGAAAGGAACTGAAAGGGAAGGAAGAGTCCAAATCTCAAAACATACTGTAGCCTTCAAACTACACAGTAGGTATGGTCGGAGTGCACAGTTCAATTCAATCCTGGGTGAACAAAAATGTTCTTCCCAAGGTACACTCCATCTCTCTGAAGGCAGGCAACCAGATAGCATATCTGTTGGGAATGTTAACAGGATATCTACAGTAGCTGTCTCTATAGTGTCCACACCTGTTTGCACAGTAAGAGGTTAAGTTGCTCTCTTAGCTTTTCACACATACACAGTGGGAAACACATCCTGCATGCTTCATATTCCATTGGGTAAAGATGCACAGTATAGTATCTTCGTACAGTATGGGTACTATGTCCAAGTTTGAAAACAAATACTGCAAATATGTGGGGCTAAAAAGGGGGAACTAATGCATGCAGTCTCTGATGGGCTTTCCACGACACTATCTAAGTTAGCAGCTAGGTGCCTGCCACATGTATTCCACCAGTGTGCTAAGTGACGGACTCATACCCTTTCATAAACATCTGCCCAGGCAGTTAAGGCACGAGTAGGCTGAATTAAAGTCTCACGGGTTCCTGACAAGATAACTTATGAAAAGCTCAAGCTTGGGGCTCAGAGGTCATAGAATCATAGCCAGTGCCATTCCCCCAGCGAAACCCTCCAGTAAAGATATAAATCACACTAAAGGCTCCCCCATTTATCGTGGCATGTTTTCTTTTCCCACCCCAGCCTAAGAGATACGAAGAGATAAATTCCCACCGTAACCCCCTGAACTTAACAGCAAACTCCCCCCAATTGAGGATGGGGTGAGGGGAGTATGGTGGAAAGGGGGACCCTGTCATTGACAGAACACCCCCTACACCTCGCCAAAGCCTCCAGCCTTTAACCAGTACAATTTAGGACTGATTGATTATTCAATTAACATTGGGTTGGGGGCTTTGCGTTCCATGTTTTTCATGTTCTACTAACTAGATGCAAATGTTAGCTAGTGTACCACCCAATCCCTCTGAAAAGTTATATTATTTTAACATGATCTTTTTTCCTATGCACATGCACATATAGGCATATCTCTGACAGGTTTCTGGACGTGTGGTAACAGTAGATGTCTTGCCAAGTTGATGTGTTCTTATTAGCAAATTATTAGAATCTCACTGATTTTGCAGCCAGCAAGCAGCTTTTTTCCACCAACGTTTAAATCATATTGCTCCATCCATATCAAAAGTGTTATTCATTCCCATCTTTGTCACATCTCTCAATGCGTTTGTACAAAGAAAAAGAAAAGATTTGCATTGTTAGGTTCAATGATCTGTAGATTGTTATGCCTGGGCCTATAATGGCCATAACCAATTGAAAATGAGATTAAAAATACTCCCTGCCATCAATATTCATGGTCGTAATGTCAAGTTACACAGACCAATAGCCCAGCATGCTATTGAATAATTAACGCAGGATGGGATGTGATCTCCTCTCGGCCCTGTGTTGTTGAAATAAATGCATGTCAACACAACAACGGTGGGCCCGCCATGTCATGTCAGCCATTCGAAAACAGGATTTAAAACCCATTATGTTTCTCCTCGCTTGATCTATGTGAGGATGTTTAAATCAATGGCTAAGTGCACTTCCAAGAGCATATTTGTGCACACTTATGGATTTTATGCTTATCATCATGATTACAACTGAGAAAACTATGCCTATTACTAGTGCTAGTACTACTACTACTACTACTATTACTACTTCTACTGCTACTACTACTACTACTACTACTACTACTACTACTACTACTACTGTTACTACTACTACTACTATTAATACTATTGTTACTATAACTACTAGTATTACAAATAATAAAAGTAACAACAAAAATACAAATAAAAAGTTACATGCAGAGTTAAATAACAAAAGGGAGCTTCCTGTTTGGGGACTGAGAGGGGTCCCAAATGTACAATAGTACTAAAAAGCTTGGATCCATTCACCTTTTTCTCTGGGAGCAATTAAAACAAGTGCTCAAAGCCCTGCTCCAACTGGAGGCAGCACTGGATTGGCAACTTCAAAGGCTGACCTCAAAGACTACAGCCATGCCCTCTGCTTCGACGACAAGAAAGAGGTTTGTTCCTCAGCGCGAGGCAGAGGAAGGGAAAGACCCTCCATCTTATCAAAGGACACTGAAAAAAAACACAACCATGAAAGTCAGCCTGGTATTAAACGTTTCCATTCACTGCCGTTAAAGAGCATAAAACTCGCATGGCCTCACATCAGACTTTACAGAGTTAACGAAGGAGAAAGCGAGAGTAAGAAAAAAATAAATGTTTTTGTTCCAAACATGTTAAATGACCACAGATGGTTTATAATGTTCATAGAGGAATATATCCACTTGGTCTCCACACAGATGTTGGTCTTGGTACACTGACAGTGCTGGGTAGCGTGGTTTATTGATACGGTGTCCATAACCTCATTCTCACATCAGCCTCACCCCTCACCCCTACACAAGTCAAGTGTCACCACTGCACAGGTCAAGGATCACACCTCTGGCTCATGCTTTACTTACCCTGATCTCAACCCTTCATTATTACCCCTGACTTAAAACTGTCCAGTAATGTAATGAGTTGCTACTATACATTTGTTGCAATTCACCTCAGGGGGCTGTACTAGGGCCCATTAGTATGGTCATAGTTTGTCCCACTGTTGTATTACAGTTTGTCCCGTTGTTGCATAAAACGTAGGTAGAGTTTGAGCTCATTGGAGTAGGAGGTGGAAGGTCTTCAGCCAGGTCCTTCCTTTATTGTACTGTGGCTATATTCCGTATTACTTGTTTGCATCGTTGGTGTTGCACGTTTCCATGCCACTCAAGGCATTCTCCCACTGATTAGTGTAGTTGCCTGCTCCCCACTTGCCCCCAGTGTGTCTAAATCTAGCCGTGGCCACCGATTCTTCCATTTGTCTTTGGTTAACGAAATCCAGAGGGTTCGACGAGCCATGGTGTGGCAGGGCGCCTCATTTCAGGAGCTATTAAGTAGTGAGTAGTAGCGAGAATATTAAGTAGCAGGTTTCTGTTGCACTCTTACTACTGAGCCTTCTTGTGCCCTGCAGTACAGTTGCCAATGACGTAATAACACTAAACTGATGAGATGACCGGTGGGACTCAACTGGGGAGGAATGGAGGGCTGGAGGGAAGAGAGTGGGATATTTTTTTTTTCTCTCTAACACACCTTCACCAAAGCATGCAGATATACAGTACATGCAGGTACATACTGTGTCCCATCACAAACCAACAGGTTTTTATTTTTTATTAAACCTTTATTTAACTAGGCAAGTCAGTAATGAACAAATTCTTATTTACAATGACGGCCTACCTACAGGGTCAGCCCCTGGAGCAAATAAGGGTTAAGTGCCTTGCTCAAGGACACATCAACAGGTTTTTCACCTTGTCAGTTCGGGGATTTAAATCAACAACACTAGGCTACCTGCTGCCCTAGCTGTTTCTTTGGTATGAAAGAGTCCCATATTTAAATTGGGATAGTGGAGGCACTATACTGTATGTACACTGTGTGATTGTGATGGTATTGCTGCAGTAAATAATGCCAGGTGTGAAACTTAATCTGTTATTTTTAGGTAAAATGTAGGTCATGGGAGCCTTGATTGGTGAGTGAACGTTGACAGAAGTGTGACAGTGATTCTAAAAAAAATCATGATGCTTACCACCCCAAGACTAGCAGTGGAATGTTCTGCATTTTAATTTCCATCTGAAGTAGTCAGTAGAGTGAGAAATAACAGCAAACATAATATCACTGGTAATATAGTTTCCAGCTTGCTGGCTTTTATGGGTTTGTTTATTAAAGTGCATGTGATACACCACTTATACAATCTGCGACCTTACTACCGCAGAAAACTGTCTGTTCAGTACATTATTATCATGTGCACAACATGATGAATGGTACTGTATAAAACGCTATCATCCCAGTAAGTCTGTAAGCAGAAAAACAAGCAGCAGTTTGATAACTAGCCATCATTTCGGGAAGACATGATACCCGCTACCCATTTAGTCTAGAGTACGATGTAATTACATTAACTGTTAATGCATTTTCTGGGGGGTTTTTTTGGTCTTGGGGGAAGGTTACACTTCAGTGGGTTACCCTCAATGATTTAAATATACACTAGATGAGTCTCAGGGGGCGCTGTTATGAAGCAGCCACACCTCCATCTTTCCACTCCCTCAACGTTGTAAAATATATTTTGGAATCTATAGAAATGCATTTAATAATGTCTACGTTTATTATAAAGAAAAAACTATATACGCAACATGTAAGCTGTTGGTCCCATGTTTCATGAGCGGAAATATAATATTCCAGAAATGTTCCACATTCACAAAGAGCTTATTTTTCTCAAATGTTGGGCACAAATTTGTTTACATCCCTGTTGGTGAGCATTTCTCCTTTGACAAGATAATTCATCCACCTGACAGGTGTGGCATATCAATAAGCTGATTAAATAGCACACATGTGCACCTTGTGCTGGGGACAATGAAAGACCACTTTAAAATGTGCAGTTTTGTCACACAACACAATGTCACTGATGTCTCAAGTTTTGATGGAGTATGCATTTGGCAAGCTGAATGCAGGAATGTCCACCAGTTCAATGTTTATTTGTCTACCATAAGCCACCTCCAGTGTCATTTTAGAGAATTTGGCAGTACGTCCAACCAGCCTCACAACCGAAGAACACGTGTAACCACACCTGTGGAATTGTCTGAGACCAGCCACCCAGAGAATTGATAAAACTGTGGGTTTGCACAACCGAAGAATTTCTACCCAAACTGTTAGAAACCGTCTCAGGGAAGCTCAACTGCGTGCTTGTCGTCCTCACCAGGGACTTAACCTGACTGCAGTTCAGCATCGTAACCGACTTCAGTGGCCAAATGATCACCTTCGATGGCCACTGGCACGCTGGAGAAGTGTGCTCTTAACAGATTAATTCCGGTTTCATCTATACCGGGCAGATGGCATATGTCACAAGGATCTATACACAATTCCTGGAAGATGAAAATGTCCCAGTTCTTCCATGGCCTGCATACTCATCAGACATGTCACCTTTGAGCATGTTTGGGATGCTCTGGATCGACGTGTACGACAGCGTGTTCCAGTTCCCGCCAATATCCAGCCAACAAATTTGTGCACATTTTTGTGAATATGGAACATTTCTGGAATCTTTTATTTCCGCTCATGAAACATGGGACCAACAGCTTACATGTTGCGTTTAAATTTTGAAAGGCTGGTCATGGCTCACATCAACACCAATATCCCAGAAACCCTAGACCCACTCCAATTTGCATACCGCAAATTGGATCCTGGACAAAAGGAACACCGACGTGAGAATGCCATTCATTGACTACAGCTCAGCGTTCAACACCATAGTGCCCTCAAAGCTCATCACTAAGCTAAGGACCCTGGGACTAAACACCCTCTGCAACTGGATCCTGGACTTCCTGACAGGCCACCCCCAGGTGGTAAGGGTAGGTAACAACACATCTGCTACGCTGATCCTCAACACGGGGGCCCTTAGGGGTGCGTGCTCAGTCCCCTCCTGTACTCCCTGTTCACCAATGACTGCATGGCCAGGCACGACTCCAACACCATCATTAAGTTTACCGACGACACAACATTGGTAGGCCTGATCACTGACAACAATGAGGCAGTCTATAGGGAGGAGGTCAGAGACCTGGCCATGTGGTGCCAGGATAACAACCTCTCCCTCAACGTGATCAAGACAAAGGAGATGATTGTGGACTACAGGAAAAGGAAGACTGAGCACGCCCCCATTCTCATCGACGGGGCTGTAGTGGAGCTGGTTGAGAGATTCAAGTTCCTTGGTGTCCACATCACCAACAAACTATCATGGTCCAAACACACCAAGACAGTCGTGAAGAGGGCACGACAAAGCCTATTCCCCCTCAGGAGACTGAAAAGATTTGGCATGGGTCCTCAGATCCTCAAATAGTTATACAGCTGCACCATCGAGAGCATACTGACTGGTTGCACCACTGCCTGGTATGGCAACTGCTCGGCCTCCGATCGCAAGACACTACAGAGGGTAGTGCGTATGGCCCAACACATCACTGGGGCCAAGCTTCCTGCCATCCAGGACCTCTATACCAGGCGGTGTCAGAGGAAGGCCATAAAAAATTGTCAAAGACTCCAGCCACCCTAGTCATAGACTGTTCTCTCTGTTACCGCACGGCAAGTGGTACCGGAGCGCCCGGACTGTTTGCACTGTTAATGCCACCGCCTCCATTTTTTTTTGAGGGCCTTGTGTAGGTCTTTTGATTTTGGCATTATGTTTTACCACACATCCATATGGTTAAGACCAAACCAGACCAAGTTTATAATCTTTATGGAAGGCTGGACCCTCCTAAATTTCTCTCTAATGATATTGTAATGATTTGGTGCACCTGATTAAAGTTTTTGCCATTTTATGTGATGGTAAAAGTAGGGGTGTACTAACATTTCCCGCATTTAAAAAAAAATGTAACCGTTTTTTTTTGTGTGTGTGATTTGTTACATTGGGTTACCTTTATCAATGAATGTGATGGGAATTCAGCTCAAATATACATGTGTCCAAATATGTTTTAAAAAATACCACTTTCCAGGGAGTGTACTTACTTTTTCAGCTACTGGTATTTTACCCCTGCTCTTTAATTATTTGTTATTTACATTTCTTACTTAAATATAAATGTTTTACTTAACACTCAGTTTTCTTAACACTTAGGTTACGGGCTTGTAAGTAAGCATTTCACTGTAAGGTCTACACCTGTTGTATTCGGCGCATGTGACAAATACAATTTGATTTTATTGAAGAGGAGTGGGACTACATTCCACAGGCCACAATCAACAGCCTGATCAAGCGCAGCATGAGATAAATAGTGTTTTCTGATCCACGCCCCATACCTTAAAGGTATCTGGGTCCAACAGATGCATATCTGTATTCCCAGTAATGTGAAATCAATAGATTAGAGCCTAATGAATTGATTTCAATTGACTGATTTCCTTTCATGAACTGTAACTCAGTAAAATCTTTGAAATTGTTGCATATTGCATAAACATTTTTGTTCAGTGTATATTACAGACATACTTTTAAATTATATTCTGTGAGCTAAACATACAAATATATATGTTTTAACTACTAATGTTACTGTCCCCACTACAACAACAAAAAATACTTAAATACATATAAGTGTGCCCTTGAAACATTTTAATTGAAATACTGTAGAATTCCATTAATTCCTATGGAGGATTGCTCCTACTGGGGAGTGCCAACATGGCCAACCAGTGGCTTCAAAGCCTCTCAATGGCCAATATATAGCATCAGCAATCCAGCGTTTACATACATCATTGGTTACACTGGACATGATGAATGTACCGGGGATCCAATGGTCAAGAGGTATTTATTTCATGGGCCTCTATCCACACTGACACTCCTTTTATATCTGGACATGATATAGTGGCCAGGCTTGTCCCAGTCAAGCCCCTGAGTGCATGGCACTCCCCTTTGAAATCTTGCAGACCAACAACTGCAGGCGCCGTGAAGCTGTTATGGCCTGTCTCGTCTGTCTCGTGTTCCGCCACTAAAGGCAGCGTGCGACGTGTCGTCGAGAGCTGGACAAAGGGTCGGTCGAGGTCAAGAGAAGAGGCGTGTGGCTCAATTTCATATGTCATCACAGTGGATTGGTGGTAAGGTAGTTGTTGTGGTACAGCAGTGGTTGGTAGTTAGTAGAATTGGGGTTATTGTGGGATGGTGGTGATTGTGGGACACTACAATGTTTCTCTATGTATTTGCATGGCACAGTATATACAGGCAGGGACATTGTATGTACTGTATACATACATTTAGTTACTTACACCTACCCTTTGTGTGTACCTACTATACTGTGGTTGAATGTGTACCACATAAAGGCTTTCACCTATTCTAACCATTGGTGGTGTAAACAAAAGCCATGGTCCTTTTATAACAATTGCCAGATGGTAGAGCATATTTGTGTCATATGAGGGTTCCTTTGCTCAATGCCCTGTGGTTCATTGGATCTATTCCAAGGATCTATACAGTAAACAGATGCAGTTATCCGATATCCAGAACTTCTGAGCGAATCGATTTTTACATATATATTCTTCACCGTAATGTGTATCATCTGTGATCAAGAGGGGATTCTTACAGATCTTTGTTCCTTTGTACAATGTACAGTAACTCATTATACCAGCTGCAACCCAAGAATGCTGCAGTCTCTGAAATTCTCGTAACGGTTCATTATTTTAAAGCCATGACCTTTTGCTGCCCTCCTCTGAGCAACAAGTGTGAAGTTGTCTTTGCATGCCATTCTCTTACGAAATGTACATTCTCGCTCTTCCCACACTGAATATCGTAATTGCAAGGATCCAAGGAGTTCTCTGAAAACATCTGTAAGTCAACGCGGGCAATCGTCTCTCATCAAGGAAAAGTCATGAGTGTATCATTTCTATGCAATAGTCTCTTTTACTCTCCCATTAGCTGTGAATAAAAAGCCCGATATTGCCTTTAGTGCACTGTATTGGACTGTGGAAATCTAGCTATTTAAATGTAGATTGCGGTTTAATATATTAAATTTGTGGGGTCCTACAGATGTGCTGCAGATTTCTGCTTTTCCTAATGGCGTTTGGTGAAAAACAGTGGCTAGTTAAGATATGATGGACATTTAGCCTGATATGGCAGCATACATGGCAGCTAAATGCAGTCTCTCCAAGACAATAGCATCCAAATATATATTTTTTTAAATGATATGTCCATTCAAGGTTTCGTCATTCCATGTTGTCTCATTATTTGCACATCATAATTTGCACATCCTTCATTTCTGTGTTAATGATGATAATTCTGTAATTTATTTCACCACTATAGTCTATTTATTGTCCTACCTCCTAACCTTACTGCATTTTTGCACTACATTTTGCACTCTGTATATAGATTTTCTATTGTGTTTTTGACTATGTTTGTTTAATGTGTAACTCTGTGTTGTTTTTTTGTCGCACTGCTTTGCTTTGTCTTGGCCAGGTCGCAGTTGCAAATGAGAACTTGTTCTCAACTGACCTACCTGGTTAAATAAAGGTGAAATAAAAATAAAAATAAAATAAATAAAAATCTGTACACCTGAATTCCAAACTTGTCTACACAAACAAATGTAACCAAACACCTTGAATTACATGGCTATGGTAAAGAGCTTAAAAAGGTCACCCACAGACGAACAACAGTCAATTGGATATGCACAAAGAAAGCACACCTACAGTGTGGCCTGTGCCATCTTTTTCAGATAAAGTTCTTTAGTCTTAACCAACTACTTTGTGTTCTTTCAGATGTTCAGAGCAGCTCTCTCAGTATTCGCACACAGTGTAATTGTGCATATTTATGGTTGGACCAATTAAAAGCACCTCTGGAATTGAGCGGATGAAACGGCTCCGACTAGGGAGATTCGATTTGCCTTTTAATAGGAATTCTGAAATGTACATAATATGTACATTTCAGATGTACCCTAAAGGGTCTACAGTATAAGCATCACACTAAAAAGAAGAGGACACAATATGCATGTGCAGTATTATTCAAAGTATTATATACACGCATTGTTTATATGAAAGTCCAAGTCACACGGATACAGTATATCTCAAGTTTACAGTTCCCACATTAGGATCGCATCTGCCTTGTGCGAAACACTGTCAATTAAGCATAATTATTATGTGTCCATAAGTATGTACATGTTTTAATTGAACATATACGTTATACACCAGGAACAAGAATAGAAAATAGTACAGCCTGTTTACATTTCCCAATTAGAATTAAAATGCATGTTAATTTAGCAATTAATTCCTCCACTTTTCAAGAATGTGTACTCACCATCAGTTTATCAAGATTGATCACTTAGCATGAGAAAGGTGAAAGCGGCATTTTGTGTTTGTAAGCTGCATTAAGTTAATGTAAATTAATATTTTCACAGTTCCATTCTATTCATCATAATATATTTTTCTGTCAAAACTTTGGGGACTGTTTCAGTTTGCATTATTTAACAGGACAGATGGGCGTGTGGAAGATGAACTGATAATTACAGTTAGTCAACCACTATGCTGATGTAGAGATGAGTATGTGAAAGAGGATGGATGTCTCCCACCCAAACATGCCTCCCCTTTACTTTTACCATTGGCGCAAAAATGTCCAGCGTGAGATATTCCAACATCAAAACCGTCAATAAAGCACATTGGAAAATGGTCTCTTTTTACCCTTTACAAGATAAACTGATGAAACTGAGTGAAGTACTTGGCAGCTATCTCTCCATATCCATGATAGCTAGCTGACTTTCTAGAACTTTAACCATGTTTGAAAATAGTGCTCCTCACATCAGTGGAAGTCTGGGGCAGATAATTGTATGTAGGTATATAGAAATTAGGGAGGAAAACGATTGCAGTCAGAGTGCAGTATAACTGCAGTACACTGCAGTATAACTGCAGTATGCTGCAAATACTGCGTCCAAAATACCAGTCGACTGCAGTTACTGCACTTTTACTGCAGTTTCAAAACTGCAATATTTTTTTGTAAGGGTTTGACTTCTTCTACTGTCTTTGTCACCTTATACTTTGAAATCATCAGATATGTGTTTTTGTTCTTCCATCAAAGCTGTTATGCAGTAGGTTGAAGCGTTATACAAGAGATTACATAACTTTGTTCTCATAATAGGTTACATCAATTAACAAAAGTTTATACACAGGATTATTTCATGTGAACTATTGCAGTATGTTCAGTTGGCTATACATACTTCAAGTAATAATGTTTTCACAGATCCTAAATCAGTTTGATCAATTATTCAGTATGACTGATGAAAGAATGGTAATTTATTAAAGGGTTAATTCATCTGTGATGCTTTAATCGATTGAGCGGATCTGCATTATATTTGAGAAAATGTATAAATGTTCCCATAGTTATGATAACATACTCTTCTTTCGCTATTTCCAATTTTTATGGGACTACATAAGATGGGCTTTCTGGAATTTCTGCAGAAAGTTTTGCAATATGCTACAGTATGATAAAGATGCAGCCATTCACATAGCAACATACATGGCAACAAAACACACTGCATGAGACATGCAACTGGTATACAACTGGTATGACAATTGTACTATTTAAAAAAGTATACTTACAATGTAATTACACTGTACATGCCTATTTAACTACCATCTAGATACATTTGTATCATTTGTAACATTTAATGTAAAGGAGGACCATGTCTTCAGGGAGGCTACTTTGTCTGGTGTTGTGAAAACTTGCTGTGCTAGCTCTGTGCTACTGTAAAAGCATTCTTTTTTTTTATCCTCTACTGTAAATGCCACATTTCCACTTAGAGCTCAAATCACATGGTATATGAATGTGGATCTCAGCATTAGACCTAAAAGCAGCAGATCATTCAAATGGATTGGAGATGCAGGAATCTCTGAGGAGTTGTGTAAACACACTGGGCTGAGTTAAGAAGCTTAACCCTTCACTGTGTTGTATGATGTCCATTATAGGACAACCTCAGCCTTAAGGCTTATGCCTCACTAATGACGTTTGACTCAAGGAGGGCCAGTAAAACATCACTAAATGTCATAGAAAATGTCCTCTACGTAATCCCCAAAAGTAATTATTTATCATGAGAGGGCCATAACCAATAGCTAGTAATGCTTCTTACTCAAAGAAAGGTTAAAATCTCAACAACAACAAAATTGCTGAGGTGTAGACACTTTTGAGGACACAAGCTCAAGTAAACAGTACAAAAATAAGAAAAATATGAAAATATTAAATAATGGTAGGAGGGATATCCCAGCTTCAAGTGGTTTCAGATTTCACATCTTACCTCACACAGGCTCAGAGATAGATTTCACATCTTACCTCACACGGTGTACACAGATAGATTTATAAAGAAAAATGTTGGTCGGAACCGGTACCAGAACCAGGTCCCCTAAACAGGGGGTCTTATATCTAATAGGTTCTAAGTCAAGAGTTGAGGATTGGGGCTGAGCGTGTCCTAAAATGGACACCATAATATGGTGTGTTTCCTGCCCACACATCACATCACTCACCTCCTCCTTCATACTTCATGCCTCAGTAGGAATCTAATCTTCATCCCAAGGAAATCCTCAGATTCACTGAGGCAGCAAAGAAGCAAACCCCCCAACCACACAATTATATGAATAACAAGGGCAATTGTAATAGCATGATTGATGTTTAACCGGTCCAAAAGAATACGAATAATATACAGGGTTGATGATCCAACTCCGTTCATTTACTCTTTCATAAACTCAAGGATGTCTGGTAGTACGTTTTAGGTTGTAGTCAGAATGTGGGAGAAAGGAACACTTCAAACAACCAAGGGTAATGTCCACCAATGTCAAAACAATAGTTCTACAACACAATGAGAAGAACACACTAACTATACCAAGATATCAATTTGAAGAAAACTCTCTCTCTTACTGGCTCTCCCCTCCCTTCTTCTCGTTCTCTCTCCGATTGTCAACCAGTATCCATTCCACAATTAGAAAGAAACTATTTATATAAATCCTCCCATGTTCACTCACTGTTTACATTTTCCCAGGAAGGCACACTGAGCTCCGTCTCCATGGAAACTGCCGGTAGCCAATGGTGGGTGTCTTAGACTGACCATGTGATGTGAAGCCTGTTGAGTATTGAAGTTGGCAGTCAAGCTGTGTGCTGACTATGTTTTATTGAAAGGAAAGTAAGAACCATCGAAAAGGAAAAGTTCCTTATACTGCAAAAACATTATATTTGTCAATCTCAAAGTTCTTCCTCTAACCCACACCTCACAGCATGTTTTGAGGGTGGGTAGACTACAGTATATATCCTCTAGCCCACACCTCACAGCATGTTTTGAGGGTGGGTAGACTACAGTATATATCCTCTAGCCCACACCTCACAGCATGTTTTGAGGGTGGGTAGACTACAGTATATATCCTCTAGCCCACACCTCACAGCATGTTTTGAGGGTGGGTAGACTACAGTATATATCCTCTAGCCCACACCTCACAGCATGTTTTGAGGGTGGGTAGACTACAGTATATATCCTCTAGCCCACACCTCACAGCATGTTTTGAGGGTGGGTAGACTACAGTATATATCCTCTAGCCCACACCTCACAGCATGTTTTGAGGGTGGGTAGACTACAGTATATATGTTTTCCCCCTCCTGCTAACACATCCCCCTGCTTTGAAATGAAAGAGTAGGTTGTCAGCCTAGTCTCGTCCCCTTAGGACAAACTGACAGTTTCTATCACCATTAGTTCATAAGCGGTGAACTAATCTTACACATAGTGAACTGATGCTTAAAAAAAAAAATACATTGAAATAGAGGCAGACACGCACACAGGCACACAGGCACACAGGCACACACACACACAGACACACACACACAGACACACAGACACACACACATACATACTCATACAAAGCCCCTCAGAAAATGTGCTATTCCATGTTCCCCGGGACTCTGGCAGCAGCCTTGAAACTACCTGTCGACATTGATCACAGTCACACAGTGGGCTCTCACTGTGATGGCTGTAACAGTTATTAGAGCGTGAGTCTATTAGATGGGGAAGCATGTCCTTTCCTTTCCCACTACAGGTGCAGTTAAACACAGAGGAAAACCGCTTCTAGTCTCTGGCACATCAGGCTCCGCTTCTAGTCTCTGGCACATCAGGCTCCACTTCTAGTCTCTGGCACATCAGGCTCCACTTCTAGTCTCTGGCACATCAGGCTCCACTTCTAGTCTCTGGCACATCAGGCTCCGCTTCTAGTCTCTGGCACATCAGGCTCCACTTCTAGTCTCTGGCACATCAGGCTCCGCTTCTAGTCTCTGGCACATCAGGCTCCACTTCTAGTCTCTGGCACATCAGGCTCCACTTCTAGTCTCTGGCACATCAGGCTCCGCTTCTAGTCTCTGGCACATCAGGCTCCACTTCTAGTCTCTGGCACATCAGGCTCCGCTTCTAGTCTCTGGCACATCAGGCTCCGCTTCTAGTCTCTGGCACATCAGGCTCCGCTTCTAGTCTCTGGCACATCAGGCTCCGCTTCTAGTCTCTGGCACATCAGGCTCCACTTCTAGTCTCTGGCACATCAGGCTCCACTTCTAGTCTCTGGCACATCAGGCTCCACTTCTAGTCTCTGGCACATCAGGCTCCACTTCTAGTCTCTGGCACATCAGGCTCCACTTCTAGTCTCTGGCACATCAGGCTCCACTTCTAGTCTCTGGCACATCAGGCTCCGCTTCTAGTCTCTGGCACATCAGGCTCCACTTCTAGTCTCTGGCACATCAGGCTCCACTTCTAGTCTCTGGCACATCAGGCTCCACTTCTAGTCTCTGGCACATCAGGCTCCACTTCTAGTCTCTGGCACATCAGGCTCCACTTCTAGTCTCTGGCACATCAGGCTCCGCTTCTAGTCTCTGGCACATCAGGCTCCACTTCTAGTCTCTGGCACATCAGGCTCCACTTCTAGTCTCTGGCACATCAGGCTCCACTTCTAGTCTCTGGCACATCAGGCTCCACTTCTAGTCTCTGGCACATCAGGCTCCACTTCTAGTCTCTGGCACATCAGGCTCCACTTCTAGTCTCTGGCACATCAGGCTCCACTTCTAGTCTCTGGCACATCAGGCTCCACTTCTAGTCTCTGGCACATCAGGCTCCACTTCTAGTCTCTGGCACATCAGGCTCCACTTCTAGTCTCTGGCACATCAGGCTCCACTTCTAGTCTCTGCACATCAGGCTCCACTTCTAGTCTCTGGCACATCAGGCTCCACTTCTAGTCTCTGGCACATCAGGCTCCACTTCTAGTCTCTGGCACATCAGGCTCCACTTCTAGTCTCTGGCACATCAGGCTCCACTTCTAGTCTCTGGCACATCAGGCTCCACTTCTAGTCTCTGGCACATCAGGCTCCACTTCTAGTCTCTGGCACATCAGGCTCCACTTCTAGTCTCTGGCACATCAGGCTCCACTTCTAGTCTCTGGCACATCAGGCTCCACTTCTAGTCTCTGGCACATCCGGCTCCATTTCCAGTCTCTGGCACATCAGGCTCCACTTCTAGTCTCTGGCACATCAGGCTCCACTTCTAGTCTCTGGCACATCATGCTCCATTTCCAGTCTCTGGCACATCAGGCTCCACTTCTAGTCTCTGCACATCAGGCTCCACTTCTAGTCTCTGGCACATCAGGCTCCACTTCTAGTCTCTGGCACATCAGGCTCCACTTCTAGTCTCTGGCATATCAGGCTCCACTTCTAGTCTCTGGCACATCAGGCTCCACTTCTAGTCTCTGGCACATCAGGCTCCACTTCTAGTCTCTGGCACATCAGGCTCCACTTCTAGTCTCTGGCACATCAGGCTCCACTTCTAGTCTCTGGCACATCAGGCTCCACTTCTAGTCTCTGGCACATCAGGCTCCACTTCTAGTCTCTGGCACATCCGGCTCCATTTCCAGTCTCTGGCACATCAGGCTCCACTTCTAGTCTCTGGCACATCAGGCTCCACTTCTAGTCTCTGGCACATCATGCTCCATTTCCAGTCTCTGGCACATCAGGCTCCACTTCTAGTCTCTGCACATCAGGCTCCACTTCTAGTCTCTGGCACATCAGGCTCCACTTCTAGTCTCTGGCACATCAGGCTCCACTTCTAGTCTCTGGCATATCAGGCTCCACTTCTAGTCTCTGGCACATCAGGCTCCACTTCTAGTCTCTGGCACATCAGGCTCCACTTCTAGTCTCTGGCACATCAGGCTCCACTTCTAGTCTCTGGCACATCAGGCTCCACTTCTAGTCTCTGGCACATCAGGCTCCACTTCTAGTCTCTGGCACATCAGGCTCCACTTCTAGTCTCTGGCACATCAGGCTCCACTTCTAGTCTCTGGCATATTAAACACATTCTTCTCCATCACATCCATTTTGAATTAGGAAATTCAAGATGTATTAAAGAAGTTCGATTCCTGAATTGCAATTTTTACAAAGGCAAAATACAGAAAAAATACAAAGTCCTACTCTAACATTCTCAGTTCATAATCTAGCCAGTAGTTTTGAAGGTATCAATAAGGAATGCATAATTACATTTAAATTTAAGCTCAGAGCCCAGAGACTACATTTTTACTAATCATTGAAAAGGTTACGCTAGTCAGGCTAAGGCAATGCGATTTTATGCTAGCTTAATGCTATTATAAAAGTTCAATAGAACAGGTTTGCTTGCATGGAAATGGAGTTATTATAGATGGAGTTATTATAGTTGGCCATATTAATGCAAAAAATATGTGGTAAGTCATGTTAAAGCAGGTATACTTATCAGCCAACAGATGGCAGACAGAAGCAGATTAGCAGATGCAGAGTGGTCATTGAGAATACCTAATGAAGTGAAGAATCAGAGAAGAGGACATCTTTAAGGAGCAGTGCCTTTCACATGAATGCAATAGTTTTCTGATGCGCTAATATCGTGTCCCTTTTGAAACTATACATATTTCTTGCACTAGTATGCAATCGGAAGAACTCCTTGAAGATAATTGTTCATGTTCTACATTACTTAAAAGTGTAATATTATCAATAAGTTGAGTGCGTACTTACTATTACTTGTTACTATATATCTGAGATACTTGGTTGTAGCCTTACATAAATAACAACTTTAGAAAACCCTGTCATTATATTTATTTCAGTCTCTTAGCGGTGCACTCCGTTGTTCACCAAGAGACTTCCTCAGGTGACAAATTGGGTTATCATGGATTGAAACCTACTGTTCATTGCTCAACTGTTTCTACCGCCTGTTGACTGGAGGTATTTGAGGTATATTTTAAATGGCCTGGCATGGGGAAACGTGCACCCAGCAGCCACCTCACTCCCCACTCAGCCTGGGCTTTGTGAGTGTGTGCTTCTAAGCTCCTTTTTTATAGTGCACATCCATCCAGAGCCTATATAAGAGGCAGGCCTATAGACCTCCACAGCATGCAGGCTCTCCCTGGGCAGCCCACACCGAGGCCTTTCAAGCCTGCACCCCGCCAGGCGTTATTCATCAGGGCACATCAAAAAGCAACTTAAGATGCTCTATCCCCCCCGATTTGCCAGGCCCTCTCGATACGATTCTGCTCCACCTCGGGAGGTGGGCACCCCCTCGGCTTTGGGAGCCCATTTAATCAATAGCAGAGATTACAGTACTTGGGGGCCCGCTGCCGCCAAGTCGAGATAGACGTCTTTGGTCTGAATGCAGGAGCCTGCTTCCCCGTTCCACACAGGGGTCAGGACCACCAATGGACATTGTGCTTTGTGATTGACAGGGAGATAGAATAGGTTATTGTGGAAAGGATACTGGATATGTACGCACATTGTTGTTTGAGAGGTCTACATACAAGGGCAGGACGCAAGGGAGATCCTGTAATGGTTAAATTGTATATTTGAGAAAGTCTTTAGGTATCTATGCCATTGTTTTTTTCTCTACAACAATGTGTGTGTTAGATGAACTTTTGCTGCTGTTGCAAAAAACAATATGACCAACTCCAAGGCTTTCGAAACATTGCATTTGTGGAGCGTAGAAGGCTTCAGTTCTGTTTTTGTGTGACTTTATAAGTCTCTCTACAGGCACCCTGTTGACTATCATTTCAGACTTCTCAGCAGGTTGCAAAACACACTTTTAAAAGCACAATTTAAAATCGAGGCACAGCTTCATTCCTCAAAGACACTTTTCAGCACCAGTCAATTTTTTTAATATTCACACCCATATGTGGTAAACAGATTGGTCATGAGTTGTGTGTTGCACGGTTGCCAAGCCAATGTTTACAGTATGGATATGTTTAAGCAGCTGCTTTCCTGAACTCAGAACTTTGTCTAACATAGCGCCTCTTGGCAATAGAAATTGTGTGTTTTCTAAAAGCAACTTGTTTTCATATGCTTACGACTAAGAAACGCTAAAACAAAGACCGCCTTTCTCCAATATTTTTTTCTTAGGTTCATCATTTCTAAGATCAGCGAGTCTATGAGTGGTACGCAAAATAGAGATGCTCATAGAAGTCTCTAAGAACCCCAGTCCCTTCTGACAGTGTACCCATGCAATTCGACATTGATTGTGGCAAGAGAGGCCTGTAGATCCCTTGATGTTACCCTGGGGTTCTTAGAGACTTCTATGAGCATCTTTCAGTCAGCTCTTGGTCTGACTTTGGTGGGACGACCTGTCCTAGGTAGTTTGCCAGTGGTCTGGAATTTTCGTTGGACAGTGGAATGATGTCCTTCAAATTGCTTGGAAATGGATTTGTAACCCCTCCCAGACTCATGGGCATCAATAATCTTTCTTCTGAGGGCCTCGGGTAGGTCTTTTGATCTTTGAATGATGTGTTACCACACACCCAAATGGTTGAGACCAAACAATCATTAGCACTTGTTTTGGTACACCTAATTCTAATGTTATTGTGTGTTTGTATGCATGTGTCTGTGCCTATGTTAGTCTTGCTTCACAGTCCCCGCTGTTCCATAAGGTGTATTTTTATCTGTTTTTTAAATCAAATATCACTGCTTTCATGAGTTACTTGATGTGGAATAGAGTTCCATGGAGTCATGGCTCTATGTAGTACTGTGCGCCTCCCATAGTCTGTTCTGGACTTGGGGACTAAGAAGAGACCTCTGGTAGCATGTCTGGTGGCATGTCTTGTGGGGTGTGCATGGGTGTCTGAGCTGTGTGCCAGTAGTTCAAACAGACAGCTTGGTGTATTCAACATGTCAATACCTCTCACAAATGCAAGTAGTGATGAAGTCAATCTCTCCTCCACTTTGAGCCAGGAGAGATTGACATTCATATTATTAATATTAGCTCTCTGTGTACATCCAAGGGCCAGCTGTGCTGCCCTGTTCTGAGCCAGTTGCAATTTTACGAAGTCCCTCTTTGTTTCACCTGACCACAACACAGAACAGTAGTCCAGGTGCGACAAAACCAGGGCCTGTAGGACCTGCCTTGTTGATAGTTAAGAATGCAGAGCAGCGCTTTATTATGGACATCCTAGCTACTGTTGTATCAATATGTTTTGACCATGACAGTTTACAATCCAGGGTTACTCCAAGCAGTTTAGTCTCCTCAACTTGCTCAATTTACCACATTATGCATTACAAGATTTGGTTGAGGTATAGGGTTTAGTGAATGATTTGTCCCAAATACAATGCTTTTAGTTTTTGAAATATTTAGGACTCATTTATTCCTTGCCACCCATTCTGAAACTAATTGCAGTTCTTTGTTAAGTGTTGCAGTCATTTCAGTCGCTGTGGTGGCTGACGTGTATAGTGTTGAGTCATCCGCATACATAAACACACTGTCTTTACTCAAAGCCAGTGGCATATCTTTAGTAAAGATTGAAAAAAGTAAGGGTCCTATACAGCTGCCCTGGGTAATTCCTGATTCTAACTGCATTTTGCTGTAGAGGCTTCCATTAAAGAACACACTCTTTGTTCTGTTAGACAAGGAACTCTTTATCCACATTATAGCAGGGGGTGTAAAGCCATAACACATATGTTTTTTCAGCAACAGACTATGATCGATAATGTCAAATCCGCACAGAAGTCTAACAAAACAGCCCCCACAATCTTTTTATCATCAATATCTCTCAGCCAATCATCAGTCATTTGTGTAAGTGTTGTGCTAGTTGAATGCCCTTCGCTGAAAGTCTGTCGTCAATTTGTTTACTGTAAAATACCATTGTATTTGGTATTTGGTCAAACACCATTTTTTAAGTTTACAAAGGGTTGGTAAGAGGCTGATTGGTCAGCTATTTGAGCCTGTAAAGGGGGCTTTACTATCCTTAGGTAGGGAAATAACTTTTGCTTCCCTCCAGGCCTGAGGGCACACACTTTCTTGTAGGCTTAATTTGAAGATACGGCAAATAGGCAATATTGTCTGCTATTATCCTCAGTAACTTTCCATCCAAGGTGTCAGACCCGGGTGGCTTGTCAGTGTTGATGGACAAAAATAATGTTTTCTTCCAAACTTACTTTACGGAATTCAAAAGTATAATGCTTGTCTTTCATCATTTGGTCAGATATACTTGGATGTGTAGTGTCAGCGTTTGTTGCTAGCATGTCATGCCTAAGTTTGCTAATCTTGCCAATGAAAAAAACATAAAAGTAGTTGGCAATATCAGTGGGTTTTGTGATGAATGACCCATCTGATTCAATGAATGATGTTTGCCTTTTTGTCCAAAATGTTGTTTAAGGAGCTCAAAAACTGTTTACTATCATTCTTTATTTCATAGTGTAGTTTCTTCTTTTTATTCAGTTTAGTTACATGATTTCTCAATTTGCAGTGTGTTTGCCAATCGGTTGTAAAGCCAGACTTATTTGCCATTTATTTTGCCTCATCCTTAACTGTACAATTTTTTCCTCATCAATCCATGGGGATTTAGCCGTTTTTACAGTCATTTTCTTAATGGGTGCATGCTTATTAGTAACTGGAATAAGCAATTTCATAAATGTGTCAAGTGCAACATCTGGTTGCTCCTCATTACACACCACAGAACACAACATAGGAATCACTATAAAACTTCTTATATGACCTCTTATACACTATATTGGGCCCAGCCTTTGGAACTTTGGTTTTCCTAGATATGGCTACTATATTGTGATCACTACATCTGATTGATTTCATTCCTGTGCTGTTTTTAACTACCCTGGTAGGTTGATTGATAACATGAACCAGGTTGCAGGCACTTGTTACAGTTTGAAGCTTTCTCTTGAGTGGGCAGCCTGACGAAAGCGAGTCAATATTTAAATCACCCAGAAAATATACCTCTCTATTGATATCACACACTGTACATTACGAAGCATTTCACACATGTTATCCAGATACTGTCTGTTAGCACTTGGTGGTCTATAACAGCTTCCCACAAGAATGGGCTTTAGGTGAGCAGATGAACCTGTAGCCATATTACTTCAACAGTACTTAACATGAGATCCACTTTAAGCTTTACAGGATTATGGTTCTGAATATAAACAGCCACACCTTCACCTTTGGCATTTCTGTATTTTCTGTAGATCTTATAACCATGTATTGCTACCACTGTATCATCAAAGGTATTATCTAAGTGAGTTTCAAAGATTGTCAGAATATGAATGCTATCTGTTACTAGCAAACTGTTGATTTTATGAACCTTGTTTCTTAAGCTACATATGTTAACGTGGGCTGTTTTTTAACACTTTTCTGTGATGCTTGATTGTTTTTCTTGCTTTACTAGGAAACTTAGCAGAGGTAGACATGCTCAGGTTGTTTATGTTAGTGCAGGGTGAGCTGCACACAGTGGACTTCCTGCTAGGGCACACCACCTCAGTGCTAACAGTATAACTCCTGTACATAGGCACATGATTACTACATACAATAGCTGTAGGATCAGCAGAGGCATTCAGGGCAGTAAGAGGGACATAAATTAGGTTACTTACATTGTGTTTTTCCAACGCCCATAGGATAATGTACATTTGCTGAAGCATTATGACAACTCAGCCACACAATGGCAGGGGTTAATAATGCCTAATAATAATGCTGTGAAAGGATGCAGGAACCCAAATTATTTGGGTGGATCCCATCCTCCTTATAATACAAGCTTTGTTTCCAGAAGGTATCAAAATTGTCAATAAATGTTACACCCACAGAGCTGCAAAAGTCTCATAGCCAGTTATGGAAGGCTAAAAGTCTGCTGAACCTTTCAATGCCATGATTTAGGGAGGTCAGAGGGACATATATTATAGGGTGTTTTTTAGTGTCAAGAAGTGACCCAATAATTTATTTAAAATCCATCTTCAGCTGTTCTGAGCTGCCCTTCATAATGTTATTCGACCCCACATGGACACATGATCGAGGGATACTACAGTGTGTAGTATAGTATTCTACAGTATACCACAGTTTACTATAGAATTCTATAATAAGTACTGTAGTATTCTATAGTAAACTAGAGTATTTTTTCATGTGGTGGAAGGAGCATCAGGAAGGGCTTTGGTGAAGGAGCATCAGGAGGGGCTTTGGCAGGTTGGAAAAGCAGCAAAGCAGCGAGCAAAAAGGAGCCTTTGTGAAAGTAATCAGGTATGGGCTGTACAATTCCATGAATGTACATTTTATCCTGGAGCCAGGAGCCAGATCCGGGGCACAATCCTCTGGCTGTTCCTGAAATAGGTTTTCTTTGGCGTTGGCCGCTCAGTTGAGCTCTGAGCTCTGACTCAAAGGCATCATAGAGCAGCACCAGCAAGCTCAGGCTTCCACTCCCTCCTTTCCTCACCCGGCCTGCTGCCCTGGGAGAGGAAGGCGAAGACCAGCTTCCCACAGTATGCACACGCCATGATGGCTCTTCGCATTTTTATTTTCTCTGGCTGGGAAAGAAAGGAGGCCGACGTTTTCTTTAGATGATTGAATTTGTTTTCAATCCCACCCTGCATAATGTCACAGATACTGTGCGATGCTTGAAAAAGAAATGCCAGGCAGTATAAAATCTGAAGTTTGAGTTGCGAATCGAAGACGTTAAAGGCCTGAGCACTTGAAATGGAAGGTACAGGAGTGTCAGACCCCTAATCCCCAAAACCGAGAAAGTTTGATGATTGTGAAAGCAGGTGCACTACTTTCAGACAGTTGCGCTGCAGTATCACAAATGATCTCACATTCTTTCTGCTCATAAGAGACACTTTCTCTATGTTTCCTCACTCTATGAGTGCTTACTTGTAATTATTTCGATATCAGTTTTGTGGCCGTGGCACTCTAGGTGCAGTTTCCTGTCTATAAAGGCAAGGGACTTATTGTGTGGTGTCTTTTGCCCTAACACTGTAAAGCTCCCCTTCCTCTGGGAACTGAATATTGTCCACTGCCCGCATGATTGAACGGCTCTCTGTGTTACACCAAAAGTGATTGCCAAAAGTATTTAATCAACAAAATTGCTTTGTGCCATAAATACATCACCCACGCTGTGTCAGTGGGAGTGGGGCGAGACCCCCGCGACAGGGTCGCTATTCTCCCTATCACCTCGTGAGCTACTGCAATTAACCAGGCCCGCAAACATCACTCGCTGGTCATTTACAAAACCATTGGCTTCCTTCCTGCTTTCATTACAATCATATATACACACGCTAAGTTCACACTTCAGAGACATCTAGGGAAGCGGAGTGCATTGTTCGTTATCGAAGGGGGTTTCCTCTTGCGTTCCCCAGGGCCACTTCTCCAGTGAATAGGTTTGTAGCTCTACATGTCCCTGTATGACATCTCCATTGTGTTATAAGAAAACTGGTTGTATAGTACATTCCACGTGCTTAGGGATGTTTGACAGTTGGACATATATCACTATGGTAACTATATGGATATCACTAGGTATACCCACTAGCTTCTGTGTTTTGAAACATTGCATGTGATAAGAAAAAGCTCTCTGTGACAGTTTGTTTACATTGACATATCCTGAGGGGATTAATGGTAATCTTTCACATCCACAATAGCCAGAAAATGGCTGAAGCTAGCTCATCTGGTAAAGCACATTCCAAAAAATGTTGGTGTTTATTAATGTATATTTTGATATCCGTGTATCACTCAAGAAGAACTCAACAAACCTGCTCATGAAACAAAATAGGTACCAAAATAGGTACCAAATCAGGATATCCTTTGGCATACTGGCTTATGTTGATATCATACAGGTATTGACACTATGCAGCTGAGACAAACAGCAATGGATCCAGTGGTTTTAGGACCCATATCTCTACCCAGCAAATTACATAGTGCTTCATAGCTGCCCTACACATTATTTACACCTCTTTTTATTAGGACAGCTCTGACACGTGGTACTGGTGATTGATGGAAGCTCTTTTTCACTAGGCTCTGTGGGGTATCCAAAGTGGGCCACAAGCTTGGGTTTGGCAGAAAACTGGAGGACACAGAAGGGAATCAGGTTTACTGCCTTTGTTTTTATTCTCAATTAGGAGCAGGAAAAGTAGAAAGCTAGATTAGAGTAGACGGTTTGTCATAAGGCTGGTGGGAAGATGAATGAATGTATTATGTTTTGGTTAATCATGTCACATCACCTGGATTTTAACCTTTATTTAAAGCTTTTTCATCAAACTGTCCCCTTTTTTTATCAAACTGTCCCCTTTTTCATCAGACTGTCGTCTTTTTTATCACTGTCCCCCTTTTTTATCAAACTGTCCCCTTTTTTTTATCAAACTGTCCCCTTTTTCATCAAACTGTCCCCTGTCCTCACCTCTACCACAAGCATTTCACTACACCCGCAATAACATCGGCTGAACACGTGTATGTGTCCAATAAAGTTTGATTTTATTTTACTATCCTCAGACAATTGCTTTAATTTTTGGTCTAATTCTCATTTCTGGAAAAGCCTTAAAATAAAGGTTAAAATCCAGGTCATGTGACATGATACACCAAAACACAGAGCCCTAATTATGAGGTGAGGCGCTTCATTGTTTGATGTCACCTGAGCCAAGTACGAAGGCAAATAAAAATCTTATTACAATAATTGGGTTGACCTGGGAGTCAACACGCATCCAATTATTTCAATTTTTAATCACATGCAAAGTAAATCCCTGCACTACAACCAAAATCAAAAAAGCTATTCAGTCATGACTGGAATAATGAATTAATTGGAGAAAAAATATCTTTATATATTTTTTTTAATAGCAAACACCAAACATCTCATTCAGCCCAAACGTAGTTAGTACTGTAAATATACATTTTTTTATGAACACATTCTCTTCAGAATCTCTGCTATAGGCAGTTTCCTTGGTGTTTTGTGTAGGCTGCATACTTAAGTGCTGCTCTGTGTTGACGCTCTGTAGAAGCTGAATAGCTGGGAACAAAAGGCTCATCAATGTTCAGCAAGCACTGCATCACTCCTGTCAATCCTCCCTGCTGGAGAATTTCACAAATTTCTCAATGCATTCCCTCAGTGGGGTAGCGGTAGTGGGTCATGGTTTTCATCTCTATTTTGGGTAGCCATTTTATCCTTTTAACGACTGGATATTAATTTAAGCATTGTGTAATGGAATCAATGCGTCCTTGGTCGTTCAATGGGATCACTAGGGGATCCTTTTATGTACTGTCTTAGTAAACACACTTAATTGGTTTGGGTTGGAAGCTGTCTGGGCTTTATCTAATATGAGTTGTATGGCCTCATTGAACATTTTTGTGTTTGTCTGTAGCATTTTGTGTTTCTTAGAAGTATGCACAGTAGCTGCTTCCTGAGACATGATCTCACCACAGGAACAAATAGGAGGGTCCATCTTTTTTTGTGAGAATCTGGGCTGAACCAGCTACCGCACTGTACCAGTCTATGCATTTTGATAATCACATGGGCTTCTGGATCCAAAGGTTCTAACGTGTCTTGAAATGGCCGAAAATGGCTAAAACGACTAAAATGGCTTATTGAGAACAACATGTTAGCAATAAAAAGGTAATTAACAATCTACATCCAACTTTCTTCCAACCAACAACTCCTTTGTGACCAATTATTATTGTCACGCAAGTTAAGTATTATGATGGTACTTTATACATGCGAGATTGGTCCATTTTATACATTAGAGATTCTATACTCGCCCCTAAGTGGGTATGGTGTGGTTGAGACCAGCCTTCCAAATGGAAGTCTTTAAAGACTCTGGATTCTGTTCTTCCGCCTTGGCAGGATACCCAACTCACTTAAGTAATTCCCAGGGGTCCCCTGAAATGTATAATCATCTGTTTCATGGAAAATAAACACACATTTTCACTTGGGAACTCTGCAAGAGCTCACTTTTGCTCTCTGGACAGGACAGCACCCTCTATATAGATTATTTTAGGGACACTTTAGTTGTTCCTTCGAGATTGAATCAAATACTCCATTTAGAAAAATAAATCTGCTGTGGCTTTATTCAGATATTGTTCTCTAACAAGGAAGAAGGGGAAGTGTTTAACCTTATAAGAGATATGATGGATTTTGTCCGTGCAGAATCTCTGTTTTTCAAGACAATGTGTAGCATTTGTCTTGGACTCTTATCATGCTCCTGGTATCTTTTGTTAGTAAAGTTGTCCGTTTCTTCGGCCACTGTGCTGGTGCTGATGTCAGTTTTAGAAGGATGTTTTTGCTCATGGGTGTAGATTTTGTTTTGTGAGGTCCAATTTGTGGGGACCCATGAGACCCCCTTGAAATTGTGTGCTGCTGTAGGGCTAACTCCCACAAACACACCTCGTAGTCGGCTTTACAATGAATCTGCCTGACATTAAACAAAAACTGTTGCAACGTAGTGCATGTTTGGGACCAAAATGTTTATATATTCCTGACAGGAACTTGTCTAAAAATAAAGAAGTTTGATCAAAGTCTAAGGGAGGTCTGTCTTCTGGTAAGGCCCTTTTTCTCTGAGAGTGGTTGAAACCTTGAGACTCACCAATCAAGGGTTGTTGTGTGCTGGAGAGAAAGAGATAATCATGAAGATTAGATTGGGTTCAGGCATGAGGCTGGAGAATGGCCGCCTGCACGTTCCACTTGAGGAGGAATGAAAAGAGTGGAACTGGAGAGGGAAGACTGCATTTCAATGATTTTCAGAGACTGAGGGAATTGCTGGAGAACACTATTGAAATAATTGTCTCCATATGTGGAATGGCCTCTCAAGATAGGTTTGCTGCCAGAGTTATTTCCCTTTTGGTTTTGTCCGTCGAAAACATAATGTCTGTAGTGTAGTGAAACCTTATGAGCCCGAGCCTCTGCTATGGATAATACTACAGTCACGTGGACATGGTGCAGGCAAAGCTCTTCCATATGTTTGTGCTCATGCTTTTCTTTCAAGATTTATGAATGAATAAGCTTCAATCAGTTCCAAGTCCTAGCCAATGATATGCTCATGTTTGGAATTTCAGCCCGGAATCTTTCCTGAAGTATTATTGGGGGGAGGGGGGGTAGACACAGTAACCAGTGTCTACCCCTCTCTGTTTTTTGATTAAACCACAGATTAGGACATATTCTAGCGTATGTTTGTATTAACATTTCAATGCATGTATAGTATGTTCCTTTAAACCAAAAATGTCTGCACTGTGCTAACCAACACAACAGCATTATGCGTGCACAATGTGCATTACTTTTTCTTATGTGTGTTTCTCCTGAGCTATTGCTGTGTTTCACATGCAGGAGGCATCCTGCTCTCTTCGTGGTGTATTACACGTATGGAAAGACTATGGCCCATATGGTTGATGCCGGGGCTTGCATAGGCTATAAGCTGAGCCCCCCATCCTCTTGAGGGCAGTGTTTCAGTAGCACAGTGACTAAGTCTGAGCATCCATAAGTAAACACATTCAACAGTTCCCGTCACTGTTGACCCGTGCTCACACTATGCCAACACAACATTAGCACTCTAGTATTCTGAGAGAGAGAGAGAGAGAGAGAGAGAGAGAGAGAGAGAGAGAGAGAGAGAGAGAGAGAGAGAGAGAGAGAGAAGTTGAATACCTCTACAGTTTACGCAGCTAGGTCTACTACTGTACAACACACACACATACAGCATCACACATATCAATGTATTTAGGGGAAACCGGTCCAGCCAATTGGTAGCTAGCTATCAGCCGATCACCAGCCTCGTTTACCTGCGTGCCCCTTAAAGGCTGTGTGCAGTGAGAAACGTGATTTTCTTGTGTTTTATATATATATACAGTGGGGAGAAAAAGTATTTGATACACTGCCGATTTTGCAGGTTTTCCTACTTACAAAGCATGTAGAGGTCTGTAATTTTTATCATAGGTACACTTCAACTGTGAGAGACGGAATCTAAAACAAAAATCCAGAAAATCACATTGTATGATTTTTTTATAATTAATTTGCATTTTATTGCATGACATAAGTATTTGATCACCTACCAACCAGTAAGAATTCCGGCACTCACAGACCTGTTAGTTTTTCTTTAAGAAGCCCTCCTGTTCTCCACTCATTACCTGTATTAACTGCACCTGTTTGAACTTGTTACCTGTATAAAAGACACCTGTCAATCAAACAGACTCCAACCTCTCCACAATGGCCAAGACCAGAGAGCTGTGTAAGGGATAAAATTGTAGACCTGCTCAAGGCTGGGATGGGCTACAGGACAATAGGCAAGCAGCTTGGTGAGAAAGCAACAACTGTTGGCGCAATTATTAGAAAATGGAAGAAGTTCAAGATGACGGTCAATCTCCCTCGGTCTGGGGCACCATGCAAGATCTCACCTCGTGGGGCATCAATGATCATGAGGAAGGTGAGGGATCAGCCCAGAACTACACGGCAGGACCTGGTCAATGACCTGAAGAGAGCTGGGACCACAGTCTCAAAGAAAACCATTAGTAACACACTACGCCGTCATGGATTAAAATCCTTCAGCGCACGCAAGGTCCCCCTGCTCAAGCCAGCGCATGTCCAGGCCCGTCTGAAGTTTGCCAATGACCATCTGGATGATCCAGAGGAGGAATGGGAGAAGGTCATGTGGTCTGATGAGACAAAAATAGAGCTTTTTGGTCTAAACTCCACTCGCCGTGTTTGGAGGAAGAAGAAGGATGAGTACAACCCCAAGAACACCATCCCAACCGTGAAGCATGGAGGTGGAAACATCATTCTTTGGGGATGCTTTTCTGCAAAGGGGACAGGACGACTGCACCGTATTGAGGGGAGGATGGATGGGGCCAAGTATCGCGAGATCTTGGCCAACAACCTCCTTCCCTCAGTAAGAGCATTGAAGATGGGTCGTGGCTGGGTCTTCCAGCATGACAACGACCCGAAACACACAGCCAGGGCAACTAAGGAGTGGCTCCGTAAGAAGCATCTCAAGGTCCTGGAGTGGCCTAGCCAGTCTCCAGACCTGAACCCAATAGAAAATCTTTGGAGGGAGCTGAAAGTCCGTATTGCCCAGCGAAAGCCCCGAAACCTGAAGGATCTGGATGGAGGAGTGGGCCAAAATCCCTGCTGCAGTGTGTGCAAACCTGGTCAAGAACTACAGGAAACGTATGATCTCTGTAATTGCAAACAAAGGTTTCTGTACCAAATATTAAGTTCTGCTTTTCTGATGTATCAAATACTTATGTCATGCAATAAAATGCAAATGAATTACTTAAAAATCGTGCAATGTGATTTTCTGGATGTTTGTTTTAGATTCAGTCACTCACAGTTAATGAGTACCTATGATAAAAATTACAGACTTCTACATGCTTTGTAAGTGGGAAAACCTGCAAAATCGGCAGTGTATCAAATACTTGTTCTCCCCACTGTATATAAAACATGTCCACACTTATGATAATGCCCTTTAAGTGTAAGAGCTGTTTGAAAGGACAGAACAATAGAACAATAAAAAAGACAGTGAAGAACTTATTTACCACATGGTGATGTGACCACGGAAGGCCAAACATTTGAGGCAGTCTTTTCAAACAGCTCTTACACTCTCTGCCAATAACAACACATGTTCTGTTTTCTCCTCTCCACTCAGACTACTCCTAGACAGTCCAAGGTAAATTCTTGCTTAAGAAATTGCCTTTTGCTAAGAAGCTATTTATGTTTATTTTTTACAGTTTTAATTGAAAACAATCGCACTAAGGTACTTAATTGTTACCCAGAAGTGATTTAATATTGAGATATAAAAGTCTGCATTGGACCTTTAAAAGAGGGGTCGTGACCTCCTGGCTTGAAGGGATCCAGCTTTTGTCAAACTAATGTAAGATTTGACTTTTCATAGCAGGTTAGGAGAGCTTATGCAGCAGGTTAGGAGAATTACATTAAGATTTGAAAAAGGGTTAGGGTTAGCTAAAATGCAAAAAAAAAATGGACAAAAGCTGGATCCCTTCCAGCCATGGCCACATTTTAGCTCCCCTGTACAAATCCTCACCTCAATCACCCTGAGGCCTTCCCACCCAACCTACCTTGCTATTAGACGACACAGGATATTCTTGTTCAATTTCTGTATTTCTTATGTTTTCATGTGGAATTGTATGTGGAATTTTGCATACTTTCTTTTGGTGGAATGGTTGTACTTGTTCACTATCCCACTTTTGAGGCAATTGTTATTGTACTACAGTTATTGAATTTATCAATCAATCCCTCACATGAGGGAACAACACATTTTGTTAGTTAAACGGCTTCCAGACTGTGATTATGAATGGGCAAAATGTATACAAATATTTTGTCTTAGCAACCAAATTAAGATCCTACATCTGTAGGCCTATGTTATGAATACCTTTCAGTTAAATACCTTACTACACTCCACACTGAACACACTAGCACTAGCAAATCACAGTTTAGTATGTGGAATGTGCAGGGAAAATGTTCAGTCTCTTCCCATTGAGCACAAACTGGTTGAATCTCTGTGGAAAATACATTGGATTTGAAAAGTAATTAACAGTTTTATTGTGGGTGCAATTTCAACCACAGGATTAAGGGAGAGTGGGGTAAATTGATCCACCCTTGTTTCTAGTAAACCATACACAAAATTAATAATACAATTAAAATTAATAAAATAAAATAAAAAATACAAAATGTGGTACGCAAGTCAAATTAATGTATTGTGTTAGAGGTTTCATTATCCTTGTGTCTAAACCAAAGTACACTATACATACAAGAGTATGTGGACACCCCTTCAAGTTAGTGGATTCGGCTATTTCAGTCATACCCGTTGCTGACAGGTGTATAAAACCGAGCACACAGCCATGCAATCTTAATAGACAAGCATTGGCAGTAGAATGTCCTTACTGAAGAGCTCAGTGACTTTCAACGTGGCACCTTCAAATTTCTGCCTTGCGAGGGCTGCCCCGGTCAACTATAAGTGCTGTTATTGTGAAGAGGAAGTGTCTAAGAGCAACAACGGCTCAACCGCGAATTGCTACTGTTCATCGGGAGCTTCATTAAATGGGTTTCCATGTCCAAGCAGCCACACAAAAGCCTAAGATGTGAATTGGGGAATCTTAACGCTACAGCATACAATGACATTCTAGATGATTCTGTGCTTCCAACTTTGTGGCAACAGCTTGGGGAAGGCCCTTTCCTGTTTCAGCATGACAATGCCCCCTTGCACAAAGCGAGGTCCATACAGAAAAGGTTTGTCAAGATCGGTGTGGAAGAACTTGACTAGCCACCACAGAGCCCTGACCTCAACCCCATCGAACACCTTTGGGATGAATTGGAACGCCGACTGCGAGACAGGCCTAATCGCTCAACATCAGTGCCCGACCTCACTAATGCTCTTGTGGCTGAATGGAAGCAAGTCCCCGTTTTGCTCTAGGACACCTCACAAGACTTGTCTGAAGGTCCCCGGTACCAGTTAAAACATGTTATGGAAGGATATATGGAGATAGTTTAGTGCCTAAAATTAAGGGATAAAAACATAGAATCGTTCTCATTCCTATTTGTTTTAGGACTATCTGTTGTTGCTTGTAGTGAATTAGCTATTCAATGCGTTTCTATTTATAGCAGTAATGCCACATTCAAAATTATTGTAAGTACGTTTTTTTATACATTAAGGGGTCTTTAAATTCAAAATCAAATAGCTAAATGATCCTTGGTATGGTCATCTTAAAACAATTCCATATCTTAGCTTCGTCTACTCATAGTGAACCAGTCCAGTATTCCTAGCGAATGCAGATACCGCCCTGCCAGGTATATGGGGCGTGGCATTGTTTACTTCGAATGACCAACACACATTCATCTCAAAACTTCTCTAGGCAATTAATTTTTTTACGTTTTACATCATGTCTGTGTGGTGTTCTGTCTGGCTGTGGTAATTACAAACAAGTATGAAAATGAGTTAACTTTCACCGTTCTACCTACCAGAGATTTACTGCAGCTAGTGGTTTGTGGCTATCAAGAATTATGCTTACGGTGACCAAAGATTATCAGAGGGAGTTTCAGGCTGAACGGATGGGGAATCCATTTTGATGACAGCTGAGAAATTATGCAATACCATCGTTTTCTCCCTTCACAACAAAACAGAAGATTTTCTATTAGAGGTAACGCAACGATAGCTGGACTAGGTATATTAGCTAGCTAACAATACAGTCCTGTATTGAACTCTAAAACCCTTACAAAAAAATATTGCCTTTTTGAAGCTGCAGTAAAAGTGCATTAGCTGCAGTCGACTGTGGCATTTTGGACACAGTAATTGCATAATAACTGCAGTGTACTGCAACTGAACTGCAGTTACACTGCACTCTAACTGCAATTACACTGCAAAATTACTGCAGTAAAAAAACAGTGTTATTTTGGACTGTATTAAATCAAGACTACATCAATAATGACACAACCACCTAATTATTCTCGCTGCAGATTCTCAAAGCACAATACAAAGAAGCGTATAAAAAAATCCCCTGCCAAGGGCTACTATTGACAAGAATGATCTATCAAAGTCAATGGGCTGCGGGAGGTTTACAGATGTCTTTGAGATGAGGAAGGGGGCTTTGGCTGTGCTTAGAGACAGTACATGTATTGTTGTGTATTAGAACGATTGAAATGTGCCATTTCTCCTCAATCTCCCATACACAACAATACATATTGTGTTGACAGATTTTTCCTCTAAAAAGCAGCTCCCAATGTCCCTCATTTTCCCTAAACAATAAACTAGTCTGTCTATAAACACTTAGGTCCCAATCGGTTGACAACTTTACCAACAAAGGTTGGTAAACGTGTTGCCCTACGTCCCTTCTACAAAAAGTGTAAAATGGCAACACTACAACCATGTCTTTCCAGGAGACGTGCAGTACCATCAAATCTTCTGCAAGAGGTCAAAACAGTTGGTGATTAAGGTCTATGACCCTTACACCACTTCCGGCAGTCTTATCCAGCTGGCCGTACACCGCAGGCGGGATGAGACCATTCGCCACAAACATTCTGCTTCCACAGCACACCATGCCAAACACCATTGCCACCAGTACCGAAGCCAGACAAAAGTCTATAAAATACATTTGTCTGCCTTTATGGATTCACAGACTATATTTAAATGAAATGCAGCTTATAGAACCTTCATAAAGCCTTAATAAAGCCTTCATAAACACTGCATAAATGGGTTAAAAATCATATATAACCATATGCTTTATAAAGGGTTCATAAATGTGGCACAACTGTGTGACATAACCACCAAAGTAAAATGTGACATAACCAACTATGTCAAATATGACATAAAACTATGCTTTATAAAGGGTGACATAAGCACCACTTAATAAAGGCCTTATAAATCATAATAAATTGAGGCTTCACAAAGCATTTATAATGCTGTCATGCATCTTGGTAGAGTATTGCAATGCCAGGATATTGGGTTAGATTCCCAGGACCACCCATACGTAAAATGTATTCACACATGAGTGTGAGTCGCTTTGGATAAAAGTGTCTGATACATTTTATATATTATATTTCACTAAAACATTTCTAGGATTACCCAACCACTTTCCCTCTTGGGTGCATAGGCAATATTGTACCTGACCTCAGCTTCCCCCAAAATGTTGATAGTGACTTTTAAAATCCGTTAGAATTTTTTTCCCCAAATTACATTTGCTTGGTTTAGTTTTTCCAGGTTTGGGATTTTGGACTAATTTTTTAAATAGAAAAACAGCAAAATATGATTTTCTGTCTTCAGAACAATGCTTAAACCACATCAGTGAGGTCTGGAAAAAATCTAAGAAACGTGTAGTTGCCCTTTAAGTCAGTGAGCATGCCCTGCACTGTTGTTTGGCTAGTGAGTTTTCTGTAGTGCAGGAAGTGCACATGTGACGTGATGCAGCAACCAATGGAATGAGTGGAGTAAAAGGCCAGCAACACTCTGTATTATTCAGAGCCCCATGAAATGACACCATATACAGTATCCATTCTACAGACCCTAATGAGTATTCCCTACAATACCTTTACTGCATCAGCCAAAATAGTTCTTGCTCTAAGCCAATCTGTATTCCATATACAGTAATTTGCATTTGAGGCATTTATTTGACTTCGGAACATGTTTTAAAACCCAAACTTAATGCAAATGTGACTTAAATATGAACAAACATTAATCATTTTTTAATGCTTAGACAATTTATTTTTGGTTATTGACACTTCTACTATTACGTGGGCGACTTATATTTTCAAAATGTTTGAAATGCTGTGACCCCGGAAGTACTTTTTAGTGTTGCTGACGAGACACAGATCATGTGCTGCCACTGGACATTGAAAAACAAGTAAGTTAACCTTTTTTTATTGTTATTTAAGTTAGTTTGTAGTAGTTAAGTGTTGAGTTTGATTACATACTGTAGATACCTCAATCATTATTTCGAATAATTTCGGTGACTTCACAGCAATTGCTAGAAAGCCGAAATGTCACACAGTTATGCCACATTTATGAACCCTTTATAAAGCATGACATATGGTTAGATATGCTTTGTAACACATGTATGTATTGCTTATGAAGGCTCTATGAAGCCTTTATAAGCTGAATGTCATTTAAAGCGGGACCAATATTTATATAAGCTATACAGGGATCTGTAGCATCAAACAGATGTTAGACATTCAGATACAGTATATCAAAATAATGTTTATTTGTCAAAATCTAAGGAGTGTACAATATTTTATGCTAACACAAAAAGAGAACTGGGTACTCAACAATGCTATATGGTAAAAGTAACAGTATTGCAGTGTATCTCAGGTGGAGTAAAGTGCAGAGAACTGTAGCTACAGATTGTTACAACAGATAATGTGATTTAACCAAAGATTTTTGGTATCCATTACTGGGAGTAACAGGATAGGTTTGGTGTATTGTAATTTTCGATCAACCTTAGCTTGGCAATGCTGTCTTCACCCTTGATTCGTGGAAACAGGAGTCTCAAAATGTCTGTGTCCAGTTGCAGTTTGAGTTTAGAAAATGCTCAGTTATTCAAATAAATACAGTGTGCGTCGCCATCTTATCATTTTCAAGTCTTCTTCTCATTGATCGAGACAAGTGAGTGTCCACCCCAAAGTGTCGCAAGTCATGATGACATACACCTGTCTCGATCAATGAGAGAAGACTCGCTGGAAGCCGTCATAGGGTGTATCATTCAGCGCGTGAAACCCAGACCTGCCTTCCTCCTGGGAAATTATGTGTGAAACACATCTCACTGACCTAGAAATGCCTCGGACATGATATAAACAAGCCCAGATTCCCGCAGGGTGAAATTCCCCTTTAAGATTGTCCTATACATCAGTTGGGGTCTCTATAAGCTTCAATATGAGGTCCTAAACCTAGCATAAAAGTGTGTCCTTGTAGCTGTGTTGGCTAATATAGTCAAAATGCATTTTGGTAATGGGGTAAGTTGAGCCAATTGCAAGTTGTAAGTGTTCTTCCCAGGCGTAATAGAAGGCATTATCGCTGGGAGTACTCGTTACATTTTGAATGCTTAGCAGGACAGAAAATGGTGTCTGATTGTTGGAGTGTGACCCTTTTTAAAAAAAATAAACAAATAAAATTGTGCCGTCTGGTTTGCTTAGTATAAGGATTTTTTTATTATTCAACTACATTTACTTTTGATACTTAAGTATATTTAAAACCAAATACTTTTAGACTTTTACAAGTAGTATTTTACTGGGTGACTTTCACATTTACTTGAGTCATTTTCTATTAAGGTATCTTTACTTTTACTCATGTATGAGAATTAAGTACTTTTTCCACCACTGTGATTAAAATACAGAAAATATGATTGTGTTTAATTGTGTTTGGGACATAAAGATAGACATGGTTTTAAGAACGTAGTGGTAATATTTAATTCAGTACAGAAATGTGATGGCAATTTGTCCCACAGCTCAACTTAACTCATACTTTTTTGAACAAGCTATGTTTTCAAACTGTAATATTTACATGAATTCTAAATATTTCCAGGGATAGACAACATCCTGAAATATATATTGTTAAAAAGAATACTATATTTCCCTTGATGGAGTGATGCTGAATGTAAAAAATAAATAAACTTACCCCAATCTCCCCTGTCATTGAGATGTAACCACATTTCATCATACACTAAGCTTGTATAAAATATGTTGAATTTGTACCTTCAACATTTGGCTTAAAAGTTCTGAACCTTAATTAGTTTGAATGGTGTCAGAAAATTTGATCTTGTATTCTTTTGAATTGGGGGTATTTAGAGTACTATATATAGTGTCATCCAAAAGTATTCAGACCCCTTTGAAATGTACATTTTGTTACATTACAGCCTTATTCTAAAATGTAAAAAAAAAAATCTCAGAAATCTACACACAATACCCCATAATGCCAAAGCAAAAACAGGTTTTTAGAAATGTTTGCAAATGTATAAAAAAACAAAAACAGAAATACCTTATTTATATAAGTATTCATTGATCATCCTTGAGATGTTTCTACAACTTGATTGGAGTCCACCTGTGGTAAATAAAATTAATTGGACATGATTTGGAAAGGCACACACCTGACTATATAAAGTCCTATAGTTGACAGTCCATGTCAGAGCAAAAACCAAGCCATGAGGTCGAAGGAATTGTACCAAGAACACAGAGCTCTGTCTGTACCAAGAACACAGTGGCATCCATCAAGTTTGGAACCACCAAGACTCTTCCTAGAGCGGACCGCCCGGCCAAACTGAGCAATCGGGGGAGAAGGGCCTTGGTGAGGGTGGTGACCAAGAACCCGATGTTCACTTTGACAGAGCTCTAGAGTTCCTCTGTGGAGATGGGAGAAGCTTCCAGAAGGACAACTGTCTCTGCAGCACTCCACGAATCAGGCCTTTATGGTAGAGTGGCCAGACGGAAGCCACTCCTCAGTAAAAGGCACATGACAGCCCACTTGGAGTTTGCCAAAAGGCACCTAAAGACTCTCAGACAATGAGAAACAAGATTCTCTGGTCTGATCAAACCAAGATTGAACTCTTTGACCTGAATGCCAAGCGTCACGTCTGGAGGAAACCTGGCACCATCCCTTCAGTGAAGAATGGTGTTGGCAGCATCAATCTGGGGGGATGTTTTTCTGTGGCAGGGACTGGGAGACTAGTCAGGCTTGAGGCAAATATGAACAGAGCAAAGTACAGAGAGATCCTTAATGAAAACCTGCTCCAGAGCGCTCAGGACCTTAGACTGGGACGAAGGTTCACCTTCAAATAGGACAACGACACTAAGCACACAGCCAAGACAACAAGAAATGACTTCGGGATAAGTCTCTGAATGTCCTTGAGTGGCCCAGCTAGTGCCCGGACTTGAACCTGATCTAACATCTCTGGAGAGACCTGAAAATAGCTGTGCAGCAACGCTCCCCATCCAACCTGACAGAGCTTGAGAGGATCTGCAGAGAAGAATAGGATAAATTACCCAAATACAGGTATGCCAAGCTTGTAGCGTCATACCCAAGAAGACTCAAGGCTGTAATCGCTGCCAAAGGTGATTCAACAATGTACTGAGTAAAGGGTCTGAATATATAAATATTATACATTTTATAAGAAATCTAAAAACCTGTTTTTGCTTTGTCATTATGGGATATTGTGTGTAGAATAGGCTGCAATGGTAGGTAGGTAGGTACTTTATTGATCCCCGAGGGGGAAATTTCTTATGTAACAAATGTAACAAAATGTGGAAAAATTCAAGGGATCTGAATACTTTCCGACTGCGCTGTAGGTAGAGAACATTGAACAGAACAACGCTATGTCAATAACAACATTTTGACAAAAATGGCGATAGAACCTTGTAATCCCAAGCTCTCGATTTGTTTCTGACTATTACCAATGTGCTATTGTGAGAAATATTGGTGAGAGATCTTCACTTAAACTACAGTACCAGTCAAATGTTTGGACACACCTACTCATTCAAGGAATTAATTTTTTACTATTTTCTACATTGTAGAATAATAGTGAAGACATCAGAACTATGAAATAACACATTTATGGAATCATGTAGCAACCAAAAAAGTGTTAAACAAATCAAAAATATATTTAAGATTTTAGATTCTTCAAAGTTGCCACCCTTTGCCTTCATGACAGCTTTGCACACTCTTGGCATTTTGGTTTGGGATGAGTTACCTGAGAAGACTGATTTTCGGGATGTCTCATGGTCTGACAAACACCGCCCTAGTTCTGCCACTTTTCACCGCAGATGCGGAAGTGCAACACTGGCAGATGCTGTGGATTGAGACGTATCCAATGCAAAAAAAAACAGATACTGTTTCTCTAGCTTAAAGTGACAGATTTTTATTTAACTTAGATTGATGCACCGGTGTGTCAATCGTCTCTAGGGGGTTGAACTCTGACCCCCTCTGATGGCATTTTCAAAATGATGCACAATATTTAATTCTACCCTTCAGTGCTTAATTTGTTAAAAAAAAAAAAAGCAAGGTGACCTTTGGAGTTCTGAGGAAACACATGAGAAAAAAAATCACCTTTATTAGCAATGCATACACATCATCCCATTTGCGTAGTGGCATAGAGTAGTATCATATCATAACCGCCATATCATAACCGCCATCGATAGAAGACAATACTGTGCAGCCGTCTTCATCGACCTGGCCAAGGCTTTCGACTCTGTCAATCACCGCATTCTTATTGGCAGACTCAACAGCCTTGGTTTCTCAAGTGACTGCCTCGCCTGGTTCTCCAACTACTTCTCAGAAAGAGTTCAGTGCGTAAAATCGGAGGGCCTGCTGTCCGGTCCCTGGCAGTCTCTATGGGGGTGCCACAGGGTTCAATTCTTGGGCCAACCCTATTCTCTATATACATCAACAATGTCGCTCTCGCTGCTGGTGACTCTCTGATCCATCTCTACGCAGACGACACCATTCTGTATACATCTGGCCCCTCTTTGGACACTGTGTTAACTAACCTTCAAACAAGCTTCAATGCCATACAACACTCCTTCCGTGGCCTCCAACTGCTCTTAAATGCTAGTAAAACTAAATACATGCTCTTCAATAGAACGTTGCCCGCACCCGCCCACCGGACTATCATCACTACCCTCGACGGGTCTGACTTAGAATTAGTGGACACCTACAAATACCTAGGCGTCTGGTTAGACTGTAAACTCAACTTTCAGACTCATATTAACCATCTCCAATCCAAAATTAAATCTAGAATCGGCTTCCTATTTCGCAACAAAGCCCCATATACTACCCACCACTGCGACCTGTATTCTCTCGTCGGCTGGCCCTCACTACATATTCGTCGCCAAACCCACTGGCTCCAGGTCATCTATAAGTCTTTATTAGGTAAATCCCCGCCTTATCTCAGCTCGCTGGTCACCATAGCAACACCTACCCGTAGCATGCGCTCCAGCAGGTACATCTCACTGGCCACCCCCAAAGCCAACACCTCCTTTGGCCGCCATTCCTTCCAGTTCTCTGCTGCCAATGACTGGAACGAATTGCAAAAATCCTTGAAGCTAGAGGTTCCTATCTCCCTCACTAACTTTAAGCATCAGCTGTCAAAGCTGCTTATCGATCACTGCACCTGTATATAGCCCTTCTGTAAATAGCCCACACTACTACCTCATCCCCACATTTATTTATTTTTAACTTCCACTCAATTTTGCACTCCAGTATCTCTATTTGCACATCTTCATTTGCACATTCCATCATTCCAGTGATTATGCTAATCTGTAATTTATTTCGCCACTATGGCCTATTTATTGTCTTCCAAACCTTACTGCATTTTGCACTACATTTGCACACTGTACATAGATTTTCTATTGTGTCATTGACTGTACGTTTGTTTATTCTCATGTGTAACTCTGTGTTGTTGTTGTTTTTGTCGCACTGCCTTGCTTTGTCTTGGCCAGGTCGCAGTTGCAAATGAGAACCTGTTCTCAACTGGCCTACCTGGTTAAATAAAGGTGAAATAAAAAAATAAAAAATAAAAGTAGAGTAGAGTAGAGGCACTTACAGAAGTTGCATACATAGGAAACATTTTTAGTGGCTGGAAGTTCATGCAATTTTACGCCATTTTACATGACTGGAGACTGTGGCATAATTGTTTTTAATGAGACACAGACAGGTGAAGAAACTTATTTTCCCATTTATTTTTCCCATTGTAAACGATGAGCTAGCTAAACGGCGCATGTGGAGGATGCATACAAGGTAATGTGGATGGAGAAGGAAATGCATTGCTTTACAATGACCATCAGGGTGTACCCTTCCATGCATATTACGTTTGCACAAGGGTCCAGGGTGTGGTTTGATGTGAGTGTTTTCAGGTGGGAAAAGTTAGACAAATTATTTCACCAATTAGCTTCAGCCGGCTGGTGTGCGATTGTGGCAAAATTGGTTTGACTTTGGATACCCTATTGCCAGGGCTAGTTAGGGAACGTCAATAAATTACACAATGTAAAAGACACAATATTTTAATGTTGCACACATTGTATTTTTTATCATTAAATGCTTTCAATATTTGCATATTAATTTCTACAATTTATAGTTGGTTTGAGGTTTTTAAGTCATTGTAATTTGGAGCTATTGGAATTTTAACATATTGTCCCATGTGCATTGTGTAATTTATCGATTGTCCCTAACTAGCCCTATAGGGATATGCAAAGTCAACCAGATTGGGTTGCATGCAGATGCACTCCGAATTTATGATTACTTGTGTGCTGCCAGCTGTGGGCAGGATTGCAACAAACCCAACCTGTGGGCAGGATTGCAACAAACCCAACCTTACTTGTGTGCTGCCAGCTGAATGTTTCTGACTCATATCGATGCCACATAGGCTGTTTTCTAAATGAGAAGTTGGTTTTTAGGGGCAGTTGGTCTTTAACATTTTTATTGAACCACTTGCTCTTTTCTCTCTTCAACTCCATTACAGGAACACTCATGCCTTCCTGTTCATTAACTTCTCTGGCAGGCAGACACCATTCTCTCTCTCTCTCTCTCTCTCTCTCTCTCTCTCTCTCTCTCTCTCTCTCTCTCTCTCTCTCTCTCTCTCTCTCTCTCTCTCTCTCTCGCTCTCTCTCTCTCTCTCTCTCTCTCTCTCTCTCTCTCTCTCTCTCCAGTAGCATTGATGCAAATTACTGCACCTGAAGTCAACTGGAAAGGAGGGGTGGAGGGTTAGGCTAGCGGGGTTAGCGCTTAGCTGCGGTATCCTAGGGCAGTTCAGACTGCTTTATTTCAACCTGGAAACTATTCTCACTGTCAGCACTTTTGCTGCTCCTGGCACTGTGTTTATTTTTGCAAGACATAGAGCTGAATAGACTCTAATAAATACCCTGGCCTGAGAGTCAGGAGCCATCAGGGCTTGTCACAACTTGTAACTTAGATAGCGCAGCAGCCCAGACTGCCGATTGGGGGTTCTCTTACGGATGAGTGAGTGCACAATTCCCTCCATGAGGCGTGTGGATATTAGACTGGTGGAGAGGGAATCGGTTCTGCACACATCTAAGTGCTTAGAGTGTTAGCACACTGGCACACTTTTGCCTCATAAAAAATCCCGTATCGATAAAGCTTACTTACATTTTAGTCACATCATATTTGTATTGCCTCATTAACCTATTAGTAAACATAAAACTTCCATGTGCACAAATATACATAGCCTTGTCCTACCAACTCATTTTTATGCATAACATCCTATTCTCTTCCCAACATCAGAACTATGACAACCACATATAAGAATAATATTATATAAGAATTATCTGGTCATGTAAATTCCTAATTCAGCATACATAGATATTACACACGAGAGAGAGAGAGAGAGAGAGAGAGAGAGAGAGAGAGAAAGAGAGAATCACCAGATGGTGCTGCAAAGCAGTATGGGTTGCACCTCCATCACTCGGTCGCGTCATTTCCATTGTTATCAACGTTCCACAGATGCCGCAGCCACATTAATGTCCAAAAGTAGAATGGGGATAATGACTTTGAACGGGAGCTAATGACTGTTTCGCCCAGTGATGTAGTTGAGTCACTAAACCTTGAGTCCAAAGTCCCCTGTGCTAAAGTCAGAGTCCGAGTCACAAGTCTCTATGGCTGAAGTCCGATTGCCAGTGCTACTTACATTACTCAAAATAAAGTTATTTACCCAGTCAGATATAGCGTAGTGTCAATAGGAATTTAGTCAAGTCCCCTGTGCTTAAGTCAGAGTCAGGGTATTAGCAATAGCTAGCTAATGAGGTAACATGACTGAACAAGGTGTAGCCTAAACAAATTAACGGTCTGGTGGTGAAGCAAGAGAGTCACCTGCGTAATGTGTAGCGGAGCTGTCTGCATCTCTGCCTACACTCATCGTTTGCTCCCCACAAGCTCACCAGCTGATGTAGGTTGTGTTTGCTTGGTGTGAGGGGTCCTTCCCACTGCTGAACAGATCTGTGCTGCTAGTACTAATTATGCATATCTGAAAAGCTCTCAATCGCTCCAAAAACTCTTGTCTATTCCATTTAATAGTCAGATTTTAGTCACAGGGATAATTTTCGTTTTAGTCAACCGAAATGAAAAATCATTTTTGTTTAGCTAAAGGTTATACTGGGTCTATTTAGTCAGTTATAGTCTTGTCAATTGCCACTGAAAAATTGGTGTTTGACAAATATTTTTATTACAATTTTCTGGCACAAAATGAATAAATGCTTTGTCTGAAGTGTCAGGGAAGTCAAAGTAATAGAACCCAGTCTTCGAGCATGTACATGACACGTTTGCTGAAATCCATCTGTTGTTGCTTTGTTGTCCCAAAATAAAAAGAGCACAAGAATATTTTCCAGGGCACACAGATGCTCCTTTGTACAGTAAATTGATTTTGACAGCTGAAGTGAAGAGAACAAAATAGCAATTTCTCTTAGTCTAACATTTCTAACAGTGTTATCACTGTCATGGTGTTGATTAATCTCTGACGAATTGACAAGTGAGTAGTTGATGGATGTTCAGTTTGCCTTTCAGAAGATATTTGGTAGCAAGTTAAAAGTTCTGGTCTACGGAAGGAATAGAGAGGACAGCTTGGTTTGGGGAAAAAATGGAAGCACACAGCAACAAACAGCCCTAATATTTACAGTTAGAAAAACATACGCTTAACAACACACAATAACATTTCTGAAATTATAATCAAAGTTATCAAGATAACATGATTATAAAAATAGCCTTATGTACTGTTTCATTGAGGAGTACCTACTGTTTAAGTTCTTGTTGTATAGTTTCCTTTTCCTCATCACTGGATTTCACTTCAGGATTTAAACTCAGAACTGCTGAAATTCCTGTGAGGTTTCATCCGATGTTAATCCTCAGAGATTTGTATTAGTGTCCTCAGACAACTTTGATCTTTCCAGAGACGTTGATTGGATGTGTGCATGTAGGGCCACTTTCCCATCATGCATCAGATGGAGTAATGAGGTTATTTATAATTTTGGAAGTCGCTTTCAGGTTCATTGAAGGCTTTCAATAGAAATCAGACAAACACATTTCAATGGGTTGCAGTGTGGAGGAGGGGGTGGTAGTGTGTGGTTTCAATCCTTTGAACTTGTGATGAAAATGCATTTGTTATCTTGTTTTTATGATCTGTCTGGTCCCTTTGTATGACTGTAAGTAAAGTATCCTATCCAAATGACCGTAGGGAGTGTAAAAATTAACAACCATTGCAAAAACTTCTTAGAGGGTGAAATGGATCACAATGCCACTTTCAGAAGACATCACGCTCTTATTCTGTAGTCTGAAAACATCTTAAAAAGATTAAACCCACAGCACTTATTGTGTTTATGATACAGGGAGCAGCACTGCATATACAGTTACTGTCCTTGAATGCCATCATTTATAAAGGTATTTGCTGACTCATACAGTATATACATGTTTTCATAGACAGCTGCTTTCTGTTCACTTTGTCCATATCCCATCTTCTGGGAGAGATTGGGAGTTGTAAACAGGCTGCGGTGATGCCTAAAACAAGTTTCCATGCCACATTAATGGGAGTGGCGGTTGGAGTAAACCTCTCGCCTACCAGCTGCTACCCTGGCGGCAGTTACCGCAGTTGTATGATTGTCATTAACTAACAGAACACACTCCTGAGAGATAACACTAAAAGTCACAGAGGGGATGGAGCAGTGCCCCAGAAACCATTTTGTGTACATCCTGACTGTTCTTCATGGCTAGCGCTAGCTATCCCAGCTGGAAGTGTAATCACTCTGAACTTTGGTGAGGGAATGATTGTTGTTGGGGAATTTATCTAGCACGTTTTTTTCTGCTGTTCTAGCATTAGCTAAGAGGCCAGTTGTTTTCATTCCTCTCAGTCTAGACGCCATCCGTAATTGACAAGACTATACATGTTCTCAAATTCACTTATTTGGAATAGCTAAATTATTGTTGATGCATCACTACAGTATATTCCACCAAGCCCTGCTGATGCACATAGTCTATCATATTGTTGCATTCCAACCAGGGTTTTCCCTAGAAACATCGCAAGAAGCACCTCGACTAACATTCACTGGTCTATTTGCAGCATAAACACAGTAAAAAAAATGGAAGAGTCTTGTGTGGTAAGAGGACAACAAAATGGACTAAGACTTTTGCTAAATGAGCTGTGAAGGTAAAGCCTTTCACCTGTCAACACGTGACACTTAAAAACAGCAATGTTTCACCTCTGGGCAGAAGGTTCCAATGTATTGAGTTTCCTTAAGGACCTAGAGATTTTGTGACCACCCTCAGACACAAAACAATGCCTTAATTCACTGTACTGTTCTGTGCAGCTGGTGTCATGGGGTGATACAAAAAAATGAACATTTGATTTCAATTTGAAGATACATTTTTTCAAACAGACAAGTTATGACCAAAACTACTACCAACAACACTACAATCCTAACCACAATCCTTACTAAACCTAAGCTATGCTTTTGGTACCATAATGTTAATCATGTGAGACATATTTTGGGATATGTACCAAGTCAAGGCTAAATCTTTTTCGGATTATAATGAAGATGTGGGGATATTAATGGGAAAATATTTCATAGCTGTCATCATTCTTTGGCTCTTTATTCTTTAATCTTCTATGCATGTTTTCCCTTAAAACAACAAAATGTCCATGAACAGTTACCCCTTTGTCATCCATGAATGTCAACATCCCATTATCCCATCATCCCCTCTGGTAGAAACCTTAAACCACCAAACACCTGTTTCTTTGTAAAATGGCCTGGGATTTTACAGGGCTTATCAGACATGCTATTGAGCCTCTCTCTCTCTCTCTCTCTCTCTCTCTCTCTCTCTCTCTCTCTATCTCTCTCTCTCTCTCTCTCTCTCTCTCCCCATCATCCACTCTATCTCCGTTTTTGGGGCGGACAAAAAGTACAAAAAGTGCTCACCATCCCTCGTCTTCCCTCATTTGAAAGCTCGCCTTTGTAGACCAGCCGGGAGCTGCTCCAGACTCCGACCACAGCGCCAGCCTCTTTTCATCAGAAGATATTTGAAATCTAACTGACCCTATTCATAAGTTGCCAGGCCTGCTTGTGCTGATGCTACATAATATGAAGCTCTGCACAGACTGGGGAATGTCAAGTATTCAGAAGGGGAGACAAGGCAGACAGCGAAGAAGAACTCTGCACAAATCTACCGGATTTGTGTGTTAAGCCCTACATACTACAGTACCACACTAACCCTATGCATATTAATGTTTCTTTGCTTTGCGTTGTGAGAGAAACATATCAAGCAAAATTGGTCTAGTCTCTTCATCAACGTGGCTTGCTGGTTAGATTAACAGAAAGTAGGTCAGAGAGTACCAGGCTAGATAGAAACCAAAGTTTAAAGCGTTCAGACAACTTATACTAGAACAATGTCCAAGCAGTAGCAGTTATCAGGCAGGGAACAGGAAACACATCCTTGGGTAAAAACACATTCATAGTAACACACTTCCCTTGCAGTTTGGTGAGAACTTGTAGTGCTTCCTCTGTGAAAGCTGGGGGATATTTTCTCCACACAAATGTCCTTTCTGAGACACTCTTTGAGTCGTTGCACAAAGGCTTTTAGAGTGGTTCTGTGTCAATACAGACAGGCCTAATAGGCTGTTGTGTGTTTAAACTTTTGAATGGGATGACACAGGGGCTTTAGAGGGTTATAATGGGAACACCAATGTGTGAAATATGTTATGCAAAGGAAGCAGGCGGATGGTGGGGGGCGAAGGACCACCGTTTGGCACTAGGTTGCCAGAGTCAGCAATAAAGTGTCTAAAGTAAACAAGCCACTGACATTCAGTTTCTGCCAGGCCACAAGCGAGTGGTGCCTTCCACATTTGGCTGAGGACAACTAAACAGATGGGAAAGTTTGCCTGGTATTTTGGCCTCCTGTCTGAGAGAGTGAAGTTGTCTGCCCTATCTCCATCGAGCATGATCAAGTATAAAGTGTTTTAAGGAGCTGGGGTAGCTAGTCCTGAGCAAAGAAAAAAAAAACATGTTTCCCACTGGGCACAGACGTCAATCCAACATCTATTCTACGTTGGTTCAGCGTAATTTCATCGAAATGACGTGAAAACAACGTTGATTCAACCAGTGTGTGCCCAGTGGGTTGAGAGTGATGTACATTCAACGAAAAGGTACAGCAATGGGAAGCAATAACGCAAAGTAGGTTTATGGGTTTATGGGGTACTGAATAAAAAATGTGTCTTTGCAAGATGTTGATGCAAGGAACCAAACCATGTAATTTGATTGAATTAGTTGTTTATTATCTGATAGTACATTCAACAATGTGTTATTTTCAGCCGTATTAGATGTCAAACTAATTCACCACCTTTTAAGAGAAAATAAAGCAAGAGTGCAATTATGAATAAAACATAATTTAGAGTATCTAGTTGGACAATTTATTGCTGCTAATAAAACCATAGAGGGGCATTCGTCAATCATAATAGGCTTACTGACAGCTTTAATTGAAATGGCAACATAATAAAAAATCCAATTACTATGGAACCCGACTGAATAGAAAAAAAACGACAGACAGTTCTGACCTTCAAAATGGAATTTCCCTGTTTTTAATACAATGCTATAACATTTTAATTAATTATTTGGTCTAAGCCTTTAGGCTTCCAACCACACCTGCACACCGTTTTTTGTATTTGTTTTTATCTGTATTGTTGTCTATCACTTGTTTTCTTTGGTGTAAATAAATAAAATAAATAAATATGCCCGAGACAAACACACACAATAATTTGGAGTAAAATGGTCTCTGTTGGGGGCATGCCAAATTAATTACATGTGATGAATATATTTAGTTATAATGATAGGCAGCTATGCTCTGCTTCCAAAAACAAAAGGATCATAGACTTAGTGTTGCCATGGGAAAGAAATCTGCAAATAAACAAAGCAAATAATAAAATTACCATAGAAAATGAGTGTTATCTGGAAGAAAGAACTACAAAACCACATTTGTAACCCAGCTTTGTCAGAAAGAAACCTTCATCTGCATTGCAAAAATGAAGTACTTTATGTTAGCATTGATTAATACAAATAATCTACACTACATAGATGGAAATAAATACATAAAAGAAAGACTTTCTCAATGTTTTTATGTATTAAATCCACCAATGCCTATCTCTGCTATACCTTCATTTCCAACCTATAAGGGGTGAAGTGACCCATATTGCATCCATTTAACCCTATCAGCACATATGGCTATGTAGCATCTGTGTTGATCCTATTGATTGGCCACTGGAGTTGTGGGAATATGGCTAATCCCGTCTCCCTGGACATCTACCTATAGGATTTGGTCTGATCCTGTTTAGGGGATGAACCACCCTCCTGGGTTACTGACACACAACCCCATTCCAGCATATCACATCCCCAGGACGAGCCATCCGGACACATTCAGCCACAATAGTGTCACGCTCGAATTGGCTCTGTGTGCACTGTCATGGCCTGTTGAGCACAAAGAGGTTTGGGTGGCAGGGGCAGTGCAATAACAAAGAGAAATCATGCCTTTTGTTTGGCTTTCTCTCTCTAGCCCATAATGAAATATGTGGCAACCGCGATAAGCCCTTACATTGACCATAATGCTAATCACAATAATGGGGGGAAATATTTCCCATTGGTCTCTTAAGATCTTGAGAATACAAAAGACCAAAGCAATCAGTTTTGCAGTTTGCGTGTCTCGTTTCCTGGTGATTGCTCTTGTCTACGTCTTTCGCCAGACAGGAAATGTGGTAGGCGCTCAAAGCCGGAGTCTCATTCAAGGCAAGGCGAGGCCGGTGAATACTACCATCGTTCTACGCGTTACGCTTTTATGTCAAAAAGCTGACCTCCAGACACTTCAGAAAAGCAAATAATCAGGATTCAAGAATAGCAGGAGAATTGTTGCATGCCCAAGTTTCTCATGAAAGACCCACTGGCTCCAATCCAGCCCTGATGAAGCCCAAACAAAAGGAGATTAACTGGAGAAATTAAGACCTGTCGTCCATGTCAGCTAGCCAGCCTGGTTGGCTGTCTGTAGCCAAGCTGCAGTGGCAATGAGCCATATTCCTTTCAAGATGTCCATTATAATGGAGTGTAATTAAACATCTCTGGGTTCAGTGATTACCAAGGGACAAGGGATGGGTGGAGGGGTTAGGGCAGGGCTGTCCAACCCTGTTCCTGGAGAGATACCCTCCAGTAGGTTTTCACTCCAACCCCAGTTGTAACCAACCTCATTCAGCTTTTCAAGCAGCTAATTATTAGAATCAGGTGCGCTAGATGAGGGTTGGAGTGAAAACCTACCTGATGGTAGCTCTCCAGGAACAGGGTTGGACAGCCCTGGGTTAGGGCCATGGTGGTGGGGATCTTATAGGCAGGTTAGCGTTTTTTGCTCTGCAGTGTGGTCACTAGCTGGCAAAGTCATAAAAGATTATTGTAAACCTTAACCCTAACCTTAATCACACAGCTAACCTTAATGCCTAACCCTAACCTTAAATTAAGACTAAAAAGCTTGTTCGTAAATCCAGAGCTTTGTCTTTTTGTAAATTCAGAGCGTTTTGCTTTCGGAGCGCTCAGAGCGCACACTGGACGCTCTGGCCGAGGAGTAGGGTTGATCCGAGCATTCAACAGCAGTGAAGCACCCAAGCTAACTGGCTAACGTTGGCTAGCTACTTCCAGACACAAATGAGAGAACACCTCACTCTGACCAATGTATTCGCCCTAGCAGAGCTGGTTAGGCTGTTTTCATGTGCTGCATCGTGCTGCTGGCAACAATTGAATTACGCTTTTTTTGCAGATGTTTACTGACATCCCATATTCAACAGTTGTTGAGCGTTTGTTTTAATTCATCAGTTATTCAGTGCTCTGCTCTCTGTCACACTCAGACAAGAGTGCTCTAAAATCAGAGTACATAGCCAGAATTAACTCCATTGAAACACACAATGACTATACCACTTAGCTAAGAATTATGTGAATAATCAAGTCAATAAACGTTGGTTAGTAAGTCAGATAGTAGATAGTTAATATACTGCCTGGCAAGTTCGATGTATTAGTATCCAACTAATGTTAGGTAACTAGCATACCAGTACATACTGCTGTGATGCTATGCGGTTCGTAAGGATAGCGTAGCTAACAAATTGTAGCCAAGATGTATTTATCATCTTATTTTTGGCACTAAACAGTCGAAGCCCTGTCAAAGCCGGGGAAGGAGGGGGCAAAGAGAGGATACTACTGTAATACAGTGCACCTGGACAAAAGTGCTGTGGAATTCCAACTAATCTAGTTCCTGGACCATGGGATTGTTCAAGATGTCAGGCAGGGACTGGTGGAATTTGGGGCGAAAACAAAACCAGTGTGAATGAGGCTTACTGTGTCTGCAGCATAAAAGGGACCCTCCCTGACAATATCCTGCCTGCTATAGCAGGCTACCAAACGCAATGACAGCCTGGGTCTTTGCTGAAGGCTCAGATTCATTTCATGTCTTTCATTCCATACCACCATGTGCACATTTTGAGTAAGTGTCATTCATTCAGCCTGGCTGCATTTTACTCATGGCTACTTTATGCTGGTCCATGAACCAGGAGTGAAATCTAGCAAAGGGAGGTAGTGGTGCATTTGGAACATTTTTAATAGAAGAATCCTCTCAGGAGGCTGAAAAGATTTGGCATGGGCCCTCAGATCCACAAAAGGTTTACAGTTGCACCATTGAGAGCATCTTGACTGGCTGCATCACCGCTTGGTATGACAACTGCTTGGCATCCGACCGCAAGGAGCTACAGAGGGTAGTGCTTACGGCCCAGTACATTACCGGTGAGCCCTGCCATCCAGGACCTCTATACCAGGCGGTGTCAGAGGAAGGTCCTAAAAATTGTCAAAGACTCCAGCCACCCAAGTCATAGACTGTTCTCTCTGCTACCGCACGGCAGGCGGTACCGATGCACCAAGTCTGGAACCAACAGGACCCTGAACAGATTCTACCCCCAGGCCATTAGACTGCTAAATAGTTAGTTAAATAGTTAACCAAATAGCTTCCCGGACTACCTGCATTGACCGTTTTTGCACAAACGGTTTTGACTCATAACATACACTGCTGCTACTATTTATTATCTGTCCTGTTGACTAGTCACTTTATTCCTAGTTATATGTACCTGTACATATCTACCTCAATTACCCTGTAACCCTGCACACTGACTCGGTACTGGTACCCCGTGTATAGAGCCAAGTTGTCACTACTCATTGTGTATTTATTATTACTTTTATAATTACGCATTATTACTTTTCTATTATTTCTCTATTTTCTTTCTCTCTGCATTTCACTGTTATTCTACACCTTTTGTTTACAATGCATGTGACGAATAACATTTTATTTTATTTAAACTTCCGACTTCAACTGTAACTGCGGGACTTGAGCTGAGTGGAACCAAACATCTCAGGTTGGCACCCAGGCTAGGACGAAACACCCTGGCACGCAGGCTAGGACGAAACACCCTGGCACCCAGGCTAGGACGAAACACCCTGGCACCCAGGCTAGGACGAAACACCCTGGCACCCAGGCTAGGACAAAACACCCTGGCACCCAGGCTAGGACAAAACACCCTGGCACCCAGGCTAGGACAAAACACCCTGGCACCCAGGCTAGGACGAAACACCCTGGCACCCAGGCTAGGACAAAACACCCTGGCACCCAGGCTAGGACAAAGCCAGAGGGGGCATTGATATTTGTGACAGTGCATCTGATCACGTATTGCATGATGTATATACGGAGTGAATGATAGTGACACAAATTCAGGCAGAATGCTGTGTTGGGCACAAATAGCCATATTATGTTTCTCACTATATAATAGTCCAGGCCTTGTGGCAATGTTTGATAACACTCTAATGTCCCTGTGCCTGAGCACATGTCTAGGTATTGGCTAGCCCATGAATCATCACATTTAGTTGCTTGCTATGTGAGGAGAAATATCTGAGGCTAGCATTTCTTAGACTGAGCAAAGAGAAAAAAACAAAATGAGGCTATTGCTGGTGCTGCTTTCTACTGCTGCTGCTGGACAAAATTGGACTGCTATTGGACTGCTCTGAAGGTCAAACTCTATGTGAGAGAAATATTATAAAATCCAGAGAGGGAGTGAAGGAGGGCACACAGTGGAGGGCTTTCACCCGCTTGCCTCCTCCACTTCAGACGCACCACAGATTCCTGGTGAGGCTTTATCACTAGCCTGTTGATTTAAAGCTTGGCCAATCACCACAGTGTGGGAGGTTATACTGGATATTTGACCAGTCAGGAAGTATACTATGAAGGGCTCATCTGTGAAAGAGACTGTGGTCTCAGCATGACTCCCTGCTTAAATAAAGGTTCAATAAAAATAAAAATACTTAATTGACATCAGTAAATTCATGTTTAAGTGGATATGGAATGTTTTTTTTCTCCCGTGTCAGGAATTCATGCGTTGAAACGTGCATACACTCACATAACTGGCAATGCATATGCAAAAGGGAAATGGATACAGAATTATTTTGTCCCATTTTGGGATCCAGTACACACACAAACACACACATACACACAAACACACACACACACACACACACACACACACACACACACACACACACACACACACACACACACACACACACACACACACACACACACACACACACACCCACACAAATACACACAAACACACACACTTATCTGGATCCATTGTAGGGCAGATCTGACTACCCATAAACCATAGAGGATGTGGTAGTTTAGGCCTAATCCATGGCAGCTTGGCTGTATCAAGAGGGTCATGAAACAAATTGAAAATTTCATCACTTCGCCGCAGCGCAAAGACCATATTGACACCATCAGGAATCGCAATCGCATGTGTTTTGTTGCGATTCCCATGCATGTTCATACCACAGAAGAGGAGACCCGTTTCCTTTTCTAAAACCCCTTGATATAAAATCCTTGGTTGTTTTTGTCGTCTCTTTCCCCCAATCACAAAGAGGTTAGTGGCTGCCTTTCGTCCTTCTGTCTGTGAAACCAACTGTGCCTTCAATTTAATGCATTGAGACATTAGCATTTAGATAACCCCTCTGAATATAGTAGATCAGGGAATTGAAAACAGGAGCACAAGAAAAATGGTGAATAATAAGAGTTCACATTTTAAATGAATGTGAAGTCGACTATTTTATGCAGGTTGACATTTATTGGGATGAGTCGTCCCGGAGGCAGAACTGAGTGATTACGGCTAGATGGGCCAAGCTGCAATGAGCTTTTTGGTCTTCATTTAAGGTTAGTTAGGCATTAGGGTTAGCAGTGTGGTTAAGGTTAGGGTTCTGTTTAAAATCAGATGTTATGACTTTGTGGCTATGCCAGCTAATGACATGACGAAAAATGCTAACCTGTGTATTTTATGAGCAAAGCAGCCTCCTTTCAGAATGGGTGTACAAAGATAAATGAAATTCAAACTGAAAGTGTTACCAAGTGAAAGGAGTACTGTTTTTATAGAGCCTGTCAAATATTAAGGGTAGATTGAAGTGCAACATTTGTGACCGAGCTGATGACAACAAAGAAAGGTCTGCTATGGCTACCAAAAAAATAACTATACAGACAGCAGTGGCAGCTGAAACAAGATGGTAAGTGCCACAAGGAAAGTGTCGAAGATTTTGGTACAATTTACAAAAACACTTGTTTGCTACATTTAGACCTCTTAGAAGTAGCCAGTTCGTTCAATATTGACGTCGAAATTGGACATCTATCCATGAGCTGAGGATGTTGGGAAATGCCTTCAAAACCAGATGGGGGAGGTGTATGAGCGTAACCCCATGACTCTGGAGCAGAAGGTTGTGTGTTCGATCCTAGTTTTAGCCTGTTTCCTTAACCACTCGGAATGAGTGCCTAAACTTAAACCTTGACTTCTAAATTTGACGTTTAGAGAAATGGAACGGTACAGAGCAGCAGGAGCAACAACAAAACACTTTATGAGCGTCTAATTCTGTAGTGAGACTGTGAGAGCTTGTTGCTCACTTTATGAGCGTCTAATTCTGTAGTGAGACTGTGAGAGCTTGTTGCTCACTTTATGAGCGTCTAATTCTGTAGTGAGACTGTGAGAGCTTGTTGCTCATTTTATGAGCGTCTAATTCTGCAGTGAGACTGTGAGAGCTTGTTACTGAAAAGCTTTGTTGTAGAAGAAAAAACATAAAGAGAAACTACATACAAATATATTTGAATATAATATATATATATATTTATATTTGAGAGAATGCTGTCATTAAGGCAAAGGGTGGCGACTTTGAAGAATCTCAAATATAAAAAATATTTTGAATTGTTAAACACTTTTTTGGTTAATACATGATTCGATATGTGTTATGTCATAGTTTTGATGTCTTCACTTTTATTCTACAATGTAAAAAATAGTGCAAATAAAGAAAATCCCTTGAATGAGTAAAATTCCAAACTTTTGGCCCCATAGTGTGTATATATATATATATATTTATTAAGTTCAGAGAATTACACTTGGTGTTTGTAGCTCATCATTTGATCACAAAGGATTCCCCTTATATGCTGAGGCTTTGTTTTGGTGATTGCACTACATTTGCACTACATTTGCACTACATTTTGTACTCTGTATATAGATTTTCTATTGTGTTTTTGACTATGTTTGTTTACTGTGTAACTCTGTGTTGTTTTTGTCGTACTGCTTTGCTTTGTCTTGGCCAGGTCGCAGTTGCAAATGAGAACTTGTTCTCAACTGATCTACCTGGTTAAATAAAGGTGAAATAAAAAAAAATAATAAAACAAATCATTAGTAACCACAACATGTGAAATGAGCTGGAAATGGTTAAAATCCCTCAAGGATCAATCAGGTTGCCACCATGCTGCCAAAACCACCAGCTCTCTGTCTTCTTTCAGTGGGCCTGTGCAAATCAAATGGCCATTTTATCCATCTGGGCTCTTGAGAAACTGGTGGGTTTCAATATACTGGTGCGAGACACCCAACGCATCAGTATTCTAGTCAGTCGCTGTACAACATGAAGATCAAGCAAACGGTAGCCAAATAATCCCCACCCACACGCACACACACATGTGCACAAACACACACAAACGCATGTGCATGCACACACACACACATGCACACACACACACACACACACCATCCCCCTCCTCTCCAACAAGCTTTATTGAAACAAATTGCAGGTTCCTCCAACAGCTGCACCTCAAGCATTTTCTTGGCTGACAGAAGAAAACACATGATAAAAGCTGACAAAGGGTCTGAGATGTGTCATCAGGCTCCAAGTCAATCATCGCATAGTTATATGAGCAGCTCGGCAGGGGTTCCGGGGGCCACAGAGGTGGAGGAAGATGAAGGTCAGGGTCATGTTAAGCAACACAGGCCAATCGGACACCTTTGACGATCCCTTTAAAGTCAAGTGGCAAAATACGTCCCCAAACAGCTTGCACATATGTACTGGTCTTTAAGCGCAATTAGAGTCCTAGTAAAACTGCTTACAGATTGAGAAGGAGCGTTGCTTTGAGAAGGCTGTAACCGAAGCCACAGTGCAAGTAAAATTGACTCTGGCAGTAATGTTATGTTGGGAGCAGAATGTGGTGGCAGGTGGTAGTTAACATTTCAAAGTCCAAGCTTTCAGGATTCCGACCACGGATGTTTTTGTTAAGACAAAGACTTCACCTGAATGAAAGCCCTACTGTTTTGGTTGAGGTGAGCTCTGTAAAGGCATCAGGGGATTCTCTGCTGTCACATTCATTAGAGCACAATAACACGGCGAGCTGTGTTATCACAAGGGCACTTTGTCAGTGACAAATTCCGCTGTGGCTAGATTTATGGTGGTGGAGAAGCGAATGCATTATTACCATGGATTATTGAAGGCCTGTAGATGGGAAATGGACTACTCCAACCCAAATCCTCCCTCCTCCCTTCTTCTCCACCCCTACTCTGCCCGTCAATGGTTTGGCCCAATGATTGGGGGCCTTGGGCTCAGTCGCCACAGCAACTGCACCAAAGCAAACAAAGAGGCGTAACGGAGGGAACACGATAACACAATGACCTACCTAGCGCAGTGGAACATTTCAGAGACTTACACTAAGCAGAGCATGATTAAAACCGTTACCTCACAGAGTTGCAAAATTGGGTAGTCGTGGTCGATGTTGTGTTTCTTGTTCAACAATGGAGCTTCATGGTGTAGCTAGCATGATCACATTTGTGTTTTACATGAATTCCTATTTTCCATTTACTTTGAGAATTTGAATAATTTATCTTCACTGTAGATGTGCTAATTTACATATGCAAATAGTAACCCGTGGAGACATGGTAATGTTAAATTGCACAAATGTGATGACATTTAATTCAAAATGCATGATGGGAGTCATTGTAAAAAAATATATATATATATCTAACAATCTGCCAATATACCTATTAAATTGAGAATACCACACAGAGACACTATTCACTGTGTTTACAGCAACTGCAAAATAAACATTATTTTGGTGATTATTTACTTGGTTATAGGCAATCAAGCTCCAAACAAACCCCAGTACCCCAGTAATTGTAGCAAGTGCATTAATGTCTCATATGCGATTTGAAAACACTCCAGTTGCCAAGGTGTTTCCTAAGTCACTTGAACATGAAGTAAAACGCAAGAATAGATGGGGCACAACAAGAAGTTCAAGTGAAGATTCACATTTTTTTTGAATGACCTGGAGTTAGTCCCATCCACTAGTCCCACTAACAATAAACTTGACATTGAGGGCCCCTTTGGTGAGTCTAGTGTTACTAGGATTAAATGGAGCCCTGTAGGCAAGAGCAACTTCAATGGCCTAAGGCTGATTATTCATCCTTTTTAGAAGACTGACAGGAAATCAGACTTAATGATCCCTTTACCTCAGAACAACAATGAAAATGGACCACTTGAGAGTTTTATGAAGTACAAACGAGAGTTAGGACTTGAGCTTACTGCAAAGCATAGTGGGAATTAAAGCTTGAGTAATGAAACTCCAGGGTTCATTGTCTGGCTGGACCTTTATGTTTGTCCCACACCTGCAAATTACAGGGAAAGGCAGTGATGGGAGGTCAGGGCCCTGCACAATTGATTTCTCTAAATTGACTAAAAACTATACATTTTAACTCACACTGTGCTTAACCCATTCATGTCCATAACGGAAATGAATAATGTCCTTTATTACACTTGTTCTCTGAGCTTACTGATGGACAAATCTGAAGAATACCACAGACATCGATGCACACCCGCATGCGTATATGTCTGTGGTATGCGTGTGTACATGTGTGCTTGTGAGAGAGGGAGTGAAAGAGGGAGAATGCTGTAACAGGCCTCACTCGCCATTGACTTACATTGGATTTGCTTATGCTAAAATATAACTAGGAGTGTGTGTGAGTGTGTGTGTGTGTGTGTGTGTGTGTGTGTGTGTGTGTGTGTGTGTGTGTGTGTGTGTGTGTGTGTGTGTGTGTGTGTGTGTGTGTGTGTGTGTGTGTGTGTGTGTGTGTGTGTGTGTGTGTGTGTGTGTGTGTGTGTGTGTGTGTGTATTTCTTTAGATATTGTTTTTAGATACATTGGTCCAAGCAATTGTTAAGATTTTATGTTTAAGATCTGAGAAAGAGTAAAAAAAGCGGAGAGAGACTGTGTAGATTGTACGAGATCTTCAGTCTCTTGGCAATTTCTTGCATGGAATAGCCTTAATTTCTCAGAACAAGAATAGACTGACGAGTTTCAGAAGAAAGTTATTTGTTTCTGGCCATTTTGAGAATGTAATCAAACCCACAAATGCTGATGCTCCAGATACTCAACAAGTCTAAAGAAGGTCAGTTTTATTTCTTCTTTAATCAGCACAACCGTTTTCTGCTGTGCTAACATAATTGCAAAAGAGTTTTCTAATAATCAATTAGGCTTTTAAAATGATAAACTTGGATTAGCTAACAAAACGTGCCATTGGAACACAGGAGTGATGGTTGCTGATAATGGGCCTCTAAAAAATTAGCTTTTAGAGGCCCAAGTGACCCCAAACTTCTGAACTGTATGTATAAATGTTTATATGTGAGTATGTGTATTTATGTATGCATATGGATATATATATATATACCCCAAAAAATATGGGGGATTGGAAATTATGCAGACAATTACATTAACGGAAGCAACAATCTACCCCTTAAAAAAACTAAAAAATTCAAAAAACTTGGCACACCTATATTTTGGGTGTTTCTTCCATTCTTCTCTGCAGATCCTCTCAGACTCTGTCAGATTGGATGGGGACCGTCACTGCACAATTATTTTCAGGTCTCTCCAGAGATGTTCGATCGGGTTAAAGTCTGGACTCTGGCTGGGCCACTCAAGGACATTCAGAGACTTGTCCTAAAGCCACTCCTGCGGTGTCTTGGCTGTGTGCTTAGGGTCGTTGTCCTGTTGGAAGGTGAATCTTCGCCCCAGTCTGAGGTCCTGAGCGCTCTGTTGCAGCTTTTCATCAAGGATCTCTCTGTACTTTACTCCGTACATTTAAAAACAAATTCCCTCGATCCTGGTCTGAGGGTCCTTTAGGTGCTTTTTGGCAAACTGCAAGCGGGCTGTCATGTGCCTTTTACTGAGGAATGGCTTCCATCTGGCCACTATACCATAAAGGCCTGATTGGTGGAGTGCTGCAGAGATGGTTGTCCTTCTGGAAGGTTCTCCCATCTCCACAGAGGAACTGGAGCTTTTTCAGAGTTACCATCGGGTTCTTGGTCACCTCACTGACCAAGGTCCTTCTCCCCCGATTGCTCAGTTTGGCCGGTCGGCCAGCTCGAGGAAGAGTCTTAGTGGTTCCAAACTTCTTCCATTTAAGAATGATGGGGGTTCTTGGGGACCTTCAATGCTGCAGACATTTTTTGGTACCCTTCCCCAGATCTGTACATTGACACAATCCTGTCTCGGAGCTCTGGGAACAATTCCTTCGACCTCATGGGTTGGTTTTTGCTCTGACATGCACTGTCAACTGTGGGCCCTTATATAGACAGGCCTTTCCAGATCATGTCCAATCATTTTAATTTACCACAGGTGGACTCCAATCAAACATCTCAAGGAAACATCTCAAGGAAACATCTCAAGGAGAAACATCTCAAGGATGATCAATGAAAACAGGATGCACCTGAGCTCAATTTCGAGTCTCATAGAAAAATGTCTGATATTTCTGTTTTTAATATTTTGTAAATGTGCCCAAATTTCTTAAAACCAGTTTTCACTTTGTCATTATGGGGTATTGTGTGTAGATTGATGAGGATATTGTTTTATTTAATACATTTTAGAATAGGCTGAAACGTTACAACAAAAAAAGTCAAGGGTTCTGAATACTTTCCGAATGCACTGTAAATAACTGCCTTAGTGGAGCATGTGATAACACCTTTTATTGGGATCTGTTTCCCTGTTTGAGGTTGATTGAAGGATCTATGTTTGCCATTGCACTTAGAGACAGACAGAGACGTTGTGCTGGGGTATTTTGGTGTGGAAAATCAGAGTTTACCAATTGATCTCTGAGATTTTTGCCACGCGAGAATACGACCAAGGGAGGGTCCGAAAACACATTACCGATACTGTCATCGGATCTTAGAATGTGCAAAAGTTTGTGAACGATTCCCTTAATTTGTTCAGAGCATTTGAATAGCACGTAGTAAGAATGCAAGAATGCTTCTTTTTGCCACTGTCCTTGAAATAGATAATGTCTTGATTTTTTTAGAATTTGTCAATGGCAGTACTGATCTGACAATTTTTGTATCCCCTTTTCTTTGCATCTCAGCCACGTTTCTGCAAATTCTTTTGATTTGACAGAATTGGCTGTAGGGCAAACTGTTTTCAAAGGGAAGCGGATGACAGCTATCAGCCCTAAGAAATTGTTGCAATCAGTAGGTTTCCTATAAAGATCAGTGTATAGAACATTATCCTCACACAAAATCAAAAGATCAAGGAAGCTGATTTGTATCAGATTGCATAGTGAATCTCAGGTTTTCAGAATAAGAGTTAAGAAAAGCATGGAACGCCTGGAGCTGTTTTGCATCACACCTCCATAAAACAAAAATATAGTCAGTGTACTGTTTCCAAATAATAATGTTAAGCTAGAAACTACTCTCCCTCTCTTCCTACTGTGGATGATCGGTAACAACCTGCCAGCCGATATGGCGCTGCTAGTTTTATCATGTCTACTCCCTCACCGGAGGACTGCAATAGCAATAGATAAATTGGATGCCTAAACCAGAATCCATCTCTAAATAGATGTAAATAAATTATTTCCCCTGTTAGCTATCAACATGAGTGATGTTATAGATTCTATTCAGGAAATGTGTAAGATATATTAACAGAAGGGGCTGTACCAACAGCAATGTAACCTACTTTTCTATGCAAATGTCTATCCTTAGCATTCAAGTCTGTCAGTATCAACAAATAACATTGCATGGAAAATAGACTGTTTATTACAGGAAAAAATGTCAGTGTCGCATCAATATTTTATATTTCATTATCCTCTTCGACATTAAGCTGAAGATCTGATGACAGTTGGGGTTATTTCTGTCAGTAGTGCTCTGCGATCCTTGGGCTAGAATGATTTGAGGCAAACCATTAAAGAGACACAACAAAGGGACTGACAACATGAGAGCCTTGTGTAAAGTGACATCCCTGCAAATCCCAGAAATGGATTTGCAGATCTTTCAAAGCAAGGACAAAGCAACCTTGACTGTGAAGACGGCTTTCAAAGACGCAGTCCATACATTTTCCTGCTGCCAGTTACTCATTGCATATGTTTGGAACATAGGCCTATCTTCTGAAAAGGATTAATAACATGTTGAAAACACTGCACTAACCTTATGATTTGCGACCCACATATCGGCAATACTTTTGAGTGTTACTGCTTCTAGGTAGATAGTTGCTACTTTTTGCACCACAGTATCTTGAGAGCAAACTGAGACATTTGAACTTGAATGGTATCTAATAACCTGACCAGCTAGCTACCATATATGTGGTTCAGGAGCTTGGCTCCTCTGCTTCCTGCCCTGAATGTTCCCTCTGCTGTCACTTGTGATGAATCTCCTAATGTCCTCATGCAAATTCTCTTAAATAGGCCTCCTCAGTGCAACTGTTCTAATGGGTGTCAGCAGAGACTCTTTAGCTATGTCATGCATATGTATGAGCTAATAAATGTATCTATCAGCCAAGCTGCATTTTAATCACTGTGCACCCTTTTTAGAATAAGTGTACTGAGATATATTTCATGGATGAAAATCTATTATGAATCGACCAATTGCCTTACATTTTAGGGAAATTAATGGATTTGGAGAACAGTTTGCAATAGAAATGTATTGGATAGCCCTTAGGTAAGAAGTCTGTATGAAGAGCCAATCCACTGGGCAGAAACTGGTTGAATCAACTTTGGTTTTAGAAGTGGGGAGGGTGGGGGGGCATATTTTTTATTTTTTTTGTCCTGCCTACCCGACCGCCGGAGGCGTCCGCATGGTTCTAAAGCACACCGTTGCTTTGTTTGTACACATTCCAGTGATACAACTGGGGGGGACAAAAATGCAATTTCAGAATGTGTGGGGGACAGTTCCCAGTGAAAGTTGGAATTGTATTTTCTCCTTTAGAAGAGCGTTAAGGCATATGGAGTATACCGTCTGTGTTTTTCTGGCGTCAGGGACAATCGGACCCATCTGGAGCTGCATTAGACCAGGTAGTTAGAAGCAGATAGGAAGAGTTAAATAACCTTTAGATTAGGAAATTGTCTCTGTCAAGCCCGCTCGACACAATGCATAAATTATATCAGAATAGACACTATGAGGGAATTGGGTCTAATCTGACGTGTGTGTAGTATATAATTCCTGTCCTGTCTCACTACCTTATATTTTGGAGTGTTTGTATTGAAATGCCAATTGCTTATCACTTGGCACCAAACGTTAGTGGGTGCTACAGCAGCATAATGCATCTCCCACCAAAACGTTTTAATCAGTTTATCTACAGTATATTCACTCTATGTATTCTCTCTTTTGATAAGATACTACAGCTCAGAAAGACTCAACTCTGTCATTGAGGTGAAGTAATGGATTCAAGGTTAGTATAATCTTGCCTCAGACATCCCCAAAAAACTTCACCTTCCAGAGCGGTCTGTCTTCTGCCAGGATGTCATTTGAGCTGGTGGAGCAGATCATTCTGTGGAACCTCCACTGTTTATTTGGCAGAGCACTCTGGCAGAACTGAGCCTAGACCTGAACAAAAGGCCACCTGACACAGTTGAGGGCCCATGTGTTGCGTAATACACAAGATAAGACGCAAGATATCGTTCTCATGCCGCTCTCTATGGGTTCTAGGGTTAGCTAGTTTGAGGTGTACAAGAAAAGTCCCCAAAACAAATCAGAAATGACAACCAGATGATACAGCTCGCTTGCCTTTAGCGTTGTGTAGCTAAGGGTAACTTCTTTCAGTGTTCTGCTGGTATTGTATTGTCTGCTACTAGTCTCTCCCCTCCCCATTCTGCGCTGTGATTTTGGTTCAATAAGTCTTTGGAAGTCAGTCAAAGAATTTCAAAGGGCTATGGCTGATCCCGGCTAATCCATTGACTGAACCCCCCATGGGGCGGTCTGAATGGTTTTACCTACGTAGATCAGTGCTCGGAGGTCACGTTTGTTTGGATGACTGGATCAACCCAAGAGGTCTAATCCTACAGAATTAGTCCATTCATCAACCACCTCTTGACCACAGAGGCAATGACCATTAAAATAGTTACAAAAGGAATGCCTGAGGACTCTTTGAAAAGGTAAGCTTTGCTTCCCGTTTTTGAGGTGAGGTGAACTGAACCACAGTCCCTACAAAGTAAAAAGCTTTTTGGCTAATTGTAAGCTTTACAAAGAGTTATGTTTTTCACATAAGGATGTTGCATCATACAAAAACTTTCTGAAACAACATACCTGCAGTTAAGCCACTCAACATCTACATTACATTCAGTCACTTGCATCCAGAGCGACCTACAGGAGCAACCAGGGTCAAGCGTCCCACCTATTCGAATAGGGGACCCGAACCAGCGACCTCTCAGCCACTGGCCCAAGCTCCCAACCGCCTGGCCACCAGCATTCCAAGATCCCCCCTACAGTTCTCCCCGAGAGCTGACCCTCAACCATCCAAGACCCCCCCCCCCTCCCCCCCACCAACAGTCCCCCCGAAAAACCTCCAATCAAAAACAAATCCCCATCAAAATCCTTCTGTTTAAGCTAGAGATATGCGTTTTTTTGCATTGGATGCGTTTCAATCCACCGCATCCACCGATCTGTGGTGAAAGTTGACAGAGCTAGAACGGTGTTTGTAAGACCATGAGACATCCCGAAAAAAACGGTTTTCTCACGAAAACATCTGTAGCGTCGATTGAAAGCTGACACTCTCACGAATACGTTGGTGTTCTCCCTAGGAAGCCCACAAGCCCACAAGCCTCACCTGAAGGTCCTCAGTACCAGTTAGAAAATGGATTTGAAGTTCCCGCAAAACACCAGTCTCAATGTCAACAGTGAAGAGGCGACTACGGGATGATGGCCTTCTAGGCAGATTTGCAAAGAAAAATATCTTCCTCTGTCCAGTGTCTGTGTTATTTTGCCCATCTTAAACTTTCATTTTTTGGGGCCAGTCTGAGATATGGCTTTTTCTTTGCAACTCTGCCTACTCATCCCGGAGTCGCCTCTTCACTGTTGAAGTTGAGACTAGTGTTTTGTGGGTGCTATTTAATAAAGCTGCCAGTTGAGGACTTGTGAGGCGTCTGTTTCTCAAACTAGACACTTTAATGTACTTGTCCTCTTGCTCAGTTGTGGACCGGGACATCCCACTCCTCTTTCTATTTCTGGTTAGAGACAGTTTGCGCTGTTCTGTGAAGGGAATAGTACACAGCATTGTACGAGATCTTCAGTTTCTTGGCAATTTCTCACATGGAATAGCCTTCATTTCTCAGAACAAGAATAGACTGACGAGTTTCAGAAGAAAGTTCTTTGTTTCTGGCCATTTTGAGCCTGTAATCGAACCCACAAATGTTGATGCTCCAGATACTCAACTAGTCTAAAGAAGGACAGTTGTATTGCTTCTTTAATCAGCACAGAAGTTTTCAGCTGTGCTAACATAATTGCAAAAGGATTTTCTAATGATCAATTAGGCTTTTAAAATTATAAACTTGGATTAGCTAACACAACGTGCCACTGGAACACAGGAGTGATGGTTACTGATAATTGGCCTCTGTACACCTATGTAGATATTCCATTAAAAATCAGCCGTTTCCAGCTACAATAGTCATTTACAACATTAACAATGTATACTCTAAACTTTTGAACGGTAGTGTATATGGAGATAGTTTAGTGCCTAAAATAAGGGGATAAATACATGCAAAAAAATAAAATATAAAAATTTCTTATATCTATAAAATATAGGACAGACACTTCAGAACAATCTTACTTTTTGATTATAATGTTTTTGACTATCTGTTGTTGCCTGTAGTGCATCTGTTATTCAGTGCTCTTTTATAGGTTAATAGAAGTAATGCCGTCATTTTAAAAATATATTTTGTGATACCATAAGGGGTCTTAAAATTCAAAATCAAAGAGCTAAATTATCCTTGGTATGACCATCTTTAAACAATTCCATATAATAGCTTAGACTCTAGAGGGTTCATTTATTTTGACTTTATTTTTTACTTTTATCTTTGACCGTCATGTGTATGGGAATGTTGATGAAGAAGTTGACTCAATATATATGATTTTGCAAAACAATTAAATCTAAAGCTCTATTGTTGAACTATTTACTCATACCCTCCATTGATACTTGCTTGTGGACCGAAGGGTCATGCTATTTTGTATTACAATATCTATTTTTCCTGGTATCCACACTAATAGACCATGCTGCCAATACCATTACTTTTTACCTGGAATCTGATGTGGCAGGATTTCTTTCCTGCCTCACAACTTCTCACGCAAATCCCACACCTCTCACCTCCCAATTATGGTGCAAACATTCTTTCAGGTCTTATGAAGGACCCTGTACAGATCATTAAAACATACAACATATGACTAATCTCCCATTTCTCACTCTAAGCCTTTGACCTTTCCCAAATGTAATCTCTACTAGAAACCATTTATGACTGCAGTGACTGAAATGTACTTAACAAGTCTTGTCATCGCCGCACCTTTGTCAGCTTCTAAGCGGCCAATTGAATGTGAAACTGCTCACCGGGCGGCCCAACCCCTACGGTGAACTTTCAGGTCTAAAGATTTCGGTCGGGTTGGACAGGTGGCTCCAACCGAGAGGCAGGAGCTCGCAGCGGCTCCTTTGAAATCCCCTCAACTGGAAAATGCAGCTGCCTTTCACACGACAATGACCTGCCCTGAGAACTGTTCCTCTGATGGCCCAGTGGATCGAATTCCAACTCCCGGCAGGTTATGGTCAGAATCGGATACTTCTGCTTTGTCAACTGGGCAAGTAGACTTTTGAGAAAAAGTTGGACCAGTTGATTCTCAACCAAATTAGTCATTTTCAGATGCTAATGTAAGGGGTTTACCCAGGAAAGACTAAACCATTGCACGAAGATGCATAAGTACGTGTGAATGAGCAAATAGACTTGTTCTGTCATTTTTGTTGTAGCTAGTGTTGCAACTGTTTTTTAAAGAATACAATCATAGGTATCCTTGTCATCAATCTACACACAATACCCCATAATGAAAAAGTGAAAAAACGTTTTTCATATTTTTTTGCAATAAAAAAACAAAAAAACAGAAAAACCAAGTTTTCAGAACCTTTGTTATGAGACTCAAAATTGAGCTCCAGTGCATCCCGTTTCCATTAACCATCCTTGAGATGTTTGAACTTGATTGGACTCCACCTCTGGTAAATTCAATTGATTGGACATTATTTGGAAAGGCAAACACATGTCTATAAAAGGTCCTACAGTTGACAGAGCATGTCAGAGCAAAAACCAAGCCATGTCTCGTAGAGCTCCGAGACCAGATTGTGTCGAGGCACAGATCTGGGGAACGGTACCCAAAAATGTCTGTAGCATTGAAGGTCCCGAAGAACACAGTGGCCGCCCAGCCAAACTGAGCAATCAGGCGAGAAGGGAGGTGACCAAGAACCCAATGGTCACTCTGACATAGCTCCAGAGTTCCTCTGTGGAGATGGGAGAACCTTCCAGAAGGACAACCATCTCTGCAGAACTCTACCAATCAGGCCTTTATGGTAGAGTGGCCAGACGGAAGTCACTCCTCAGTAAAAGTCACATGACAGCCCGCACCTAAAGGACTCAGACCATGAGAAACAAGATTCTCTGGTCTGATGAAACCAAGATTGAACTCTTTGGCCTGAATGCCAAGCTTCACGTCTGGAGGAAACCAGGCACCGCTCATCACCTGGCCAATAATATCCCTTCGGTGAAGCATGGTGGTGGCAGCATCATGCTGTGGGGATGTTTTTCAGCGGCAGGAACTGGGAGTCTAGTCAGGATCGAGGGAAAGATGAACGGAGCTAAGTACAAAGAGAATTGTGATGAAAAGCTGCTCCAGAGTGCTCAGGACCTCAGTTTCATCTTCCAACAGGACAACGACCCTAAGCACAAAGCCAAGAAGACACAGGAGTGGCTTGGGGACAAGTCTCTGAATGGCCCAGACTTGAACCAGATCGAACATTTCTGGAGAGACCTAAAAATAGCTGTGCAGCGACGCTCCCCATCAAACCTGACAGAGCTCGATAGAATCTGCAGAGAAGAATCGGAGAAACTCCCCAAATACAAGTGTGCCCGAGCTTGTAGCGTCATACCCAAGAAGGCTGTAATCGTGCCTAAGGTGCTTCAACAAAGTACTGAGTAAAGGGTCTGAATACTTATGTATTCATTTCAATTTTAGTTTTTTGTATACATTTGCAACAATTTCTAAAAACCTGTTTTTGCTTTGTCATTATCGGTTATTGTTTGTAGATTAATGAGACATTTTTGGGGGGAAAAAGTGAAGGGGTCTGAATACTTACCGAATGCCCTGTATGGTATGACTGTTTATAAATATGCCACAATACAGCATTGTGTAGGCCTTGTGATGAAAACATCAAACAACCTACAACTGATAAAACTCATCTCTCTTCTTCTAGGAATTTCAGCTGGCTTCAGGATGACCCTGCTTCCTTGTCAGTGGAGCATGAGATGACTTCACAAAGCCATGTTATATAGCCTCTTCTCCAGGTGACAGGCTGCACTCACAGGTCAGCCGTGTTTCATTTTGATCCAGCACAGATGAAACAAACATCAAACAGGTAGGCATCTATCGCTGTCTGCACTAAGCTAACAAAGGGACTGTTGTGCTCATGCATCATGTTTATTGTGCATAGCAACATCTCCCAAGGTGTAATTTGAGAACAGCACAAATACTATCTGGAAGCACACAAAAGCCAGGAGGCATATGCTTTCTAGAAGACGTATGTGGTGTAAAAGCCCTGAATGTATGCCAAATTGCACCATTTATTTTTTCTTTGCTGGGAGGATCCTAACAGCCAAACAAAACAATATTTCTCAGACAGTCTGCGGAACAACTGCTGTATAAATTAGGGAAGTTATTTACATTGCCTTCAGAAAGTATTCAGACCCATTTACTTTTTCCACATTTTGCTACGTTACAGCCTTGTTCTAAAATGGATTAAATTTTAAAAATCCTCAGCAATCTAAGATGGGGAATGATGGCAATCAACCCCACTATCTCTCTGTAAGGTGTAATATAGCATTATACTTATTACCACAGTAAGGAATGTTTGGGAACATAAAATCTGAACTGTACCGTTCAAGTACAGCAGAGTTATAGTGGATGTTTAAGCATAAAGATGAGCAAAAAAGACGGTATAAAATAAATAATACAAATACTGAGCTATATTGTATGGTCAACTTTTTTAAACTTGTATTATTTTATACTAATACAATTGGTCAGAGAAAGAGGTTCTGTTTAAGAAGTAATACTTTTTTTTCTCTCAAAAAGATAAGGGTCAGTATGAATGGCACCCCTGTTTTCATGGCACACCTGACATGAGAATAAAGCTCTTTGGTGGGTTTGGTGTTGAAAGAACGAAGCATATGTAGAAAAGAACCCCATACCTAGTGTAATATATGGTGGTGGAGCATTGATTTTATGGGGCTATTTTACTTCCAATGGTCCTGGGGCTCTTGTTAAGGTCATCAGCATCATGATCTTAACCACGTACCAGGACATTTTAGCCAAAAAACCTGGTTGCCTCTGCCAGGAGGCTGAAACTTGGCCTCAAGCACACATCAAAATCCACAAAGAAATGGTTAACTGACCATTGTGTTTCTAATCATTTGCACTTGTTTTGGTACACTCCTAATTTTAGCCATTTTATGTGATGGTAAAGGTAGGGGTGTACTAACTTTTTCCCTTTAAGGAAAAGGCATTTTTGTTGATTTTAATTGCATAACATTTTCAAAGTTTTCTTTTTTTTGTGTGATTTGTTAAATTGGGTAACCTTTATCTGTCAATAGTTTCGAAGTGAAGATTACATATCCATCTGTCCAAATATGTAAAAGAAAAAAAAAAGAGATTTTTCCAGGGGGTGTACTTACTTTTTTACATGACTGTACATATATGGAAAAAACGATGGCAGAGTGGCATGGACTAAGATACAGTAGAATAGTATAGAATACAGTATATACAGTGGGGCAAAAAAGTATTTAGTCAGCCACCAATTGTGCAAGTTCTCCCACTTAAAAAGATGAGAGAGGCCTGTAATTTTCATCATAGGTACACTTCAACTATGAGAGACAAAATGAGAAAAGAAAATCCAGAAAATCACATTGTAGGATTTTTTATGAATTTATTTGCAAGTTATGGTGAAAAATAAGTATTTGGTCACCTACAAACAAGCACGATTTCTGGCTCTCACAGACCTGTAACTTCTTCTTTAAGAGGCTCCTCTGTCCTCCACTCGTTTGAACTTGTTATCAGTATAAAAGACACCTGTCCACAACCTCAAACAGTCACACTCCAAACTCCACTATGGCCAAGACCAAAGAGCTGTCAAAGGACACCAGAAACAAAATTGTAGACCTGCACCAGGCTGGGAAGACTGAATCTGCAATAGGTAAGCAGCTTGGTGTGAATAAATCAACTGTGGGAGCAATTATTAGGAAATGGAAGACATACAAGACCACTGATAATCTCCCTCGATCTGGGGATCCACGCAAGATCTCACCCCGTGGGGTCAAAATTATCACAAGAACGGTGAGCAAAAATCCCAGAACCACACGGGGGGACCTAGTGCATGACCTGCAGAGAGCTGGGACCAAAGTAACAAAGGCTACCATCAGTAACACACTACGCCGCCAGGGACTCAAATCCTGCAGTGCCAGACGTGTCACCCTGCTTAAGCCAGTACATGTCCAGGCCCGTCTGAAGTTTGCTAGAGAGCATTTGGATGATCCAGAAGAGGATTGGGAGAATGTCATATGGTCAGATGAAACCAAAATAGAACTTTTTGGTAAAAACTCAACTCGTCGTGTTTGGAGGAGAAAGAATGCTGAGTTGCATCCAAAGAACACCATACCTACTGTGAAGCATGGGGGTGGAAACATCATGCTTTGGGGCTGTTTTTCTGCAAAGGGACCAGGACGACTGATCCGTGTAAAGGAAAGAATGAATGGGGCCATGTATCGTGAGATTTTGAGTGAAAACCTCCTTCCATCAGCAAGGGCATTGAAGATGAAATGTGGCTGGGTCTTTCAGCATGACAATGATCCCAAACACACTGCCCGGGCAACGAAGGAGTGGCTTCGTAAGAAGCATTTCAAGGTCCTGGAGTGGCCTAGCCAGTCTCCAGATCTCAACCCCATAGAAAATCTTTGGAGGGAGTTGAAAGTCCGTGTTGCCCAGCGACAGCCCTGAAACATCACTGCTCTAGAGGAGATCTGCATGGAGGAATGGGCCAAAATACCAGCAACAGTGTGTGAAAACCTTGTGAAGACTTACAGAAAACGTTTGACCTCTGTCATTGCCAACAAAGGGTATATAACAGTATATTGAGTATTGAGATAAACTTTTGTTATTGACCAAATACTTATTTTCCACCATCATTTGCAAATAAATTCATAAAAAATCCTACAATGTGATTTTCTGGATATTTTTTTCTCATTTTGTCTCTCATAGTTGAAGTGTACCTATTACAGGCCTCTCTAATATTTTTAAGTGGGAGAACTTGCACAATTGGTGGCTGACTAAATACTTTTTTGCCCCACTGTACACATGAGATGAGTAATGCAAGATATGTGAACATTATTAAAGTGGCCAGTGATTTCTAGTCTATGTCTATAGGCAGCAGCCTCTAACGTGCTAGTGATGGCTTTTTAACAGTCTGATTGCCTTTTTTTTTTTTTTTTTTTTCACCTTTATTTAACCAGGTTGGTCAGTTGAGAACAGGTTCTCATTTGCAACTGCGACCTGGCCAAGACAAAGCAAAGCAGTGCGACAAAAACAACACAGAGTTACACAGTAAACAAACATAGTCAAAAACACAATAGAAAATCTATATACAGAGTGCAAAATGTAGTGCAAAATGCAGTAAGGTTAGGAGGTAGGACAATAAATAGACCATAGTGGTGAAATAAATTACAGATTATCATCATTAACACAGGAATGAAGGATGTGCAAATTATGATGTGCAAATAGATATACTGGAGTGCAAGATTAGTGAAAATAACAAAAATAAATATAAATATGGGGATGAGGTAGTAGTGTGGGCTATTTACAGAAGGGCTATATACAGGTGCAGTGATCGAGAAGCAGCTTTGACAACTGATGCTTAAAGTTATTGAGGGAGATAGGAACCTCTAGCTTCAATGATTTTTGCAATGAAGATAGAAGCTGTTTTTCAGTCTCTCGGTTCCAGCTTTGATGCACCTGTACTGACCTCGCCTTCTGGATGATAGCGGGGTGAACAGGCAGTGGCTCGGGTGGTTGATGTCCTTGATTATCTTTTTGGCCTTCTTGTTACATCGGGGGCTGTAGGTGGCCTGGTGGGCGGGTAGTTTGCCCCCGGTAATGCGTTGGGCAGACCGCACCACCCTCTGGAGAGCCTTGTGGTTGCTGGCGGTGCAGTTGCCGTACCAGTCGGTGATACAGCCCGACAGGATGCTCTCAATTGTGCATCTGTAAAGGTTTGTGAGGATTTTAGGTGCCAAGCCACATTTCTTTAGCCTCCTGAGGTTGAAGAGGCTCTGTTGCGCCTTCTTCAACACACTGTCTGTGTGGGTGGTCCATTTCAGTTTGTCAGTGATGTGTACGCCAAGGAACTTGAAGCTTTCCACCTTCTCCGCTGCGATCCCGTCGATGTGGATAGGGGTATGCTCCCTCTGCTGTTTCCTGAAGTTCACAATCAGCTTCTTTGTTTTGTTGACGTTGAGTGAGAGGTTATTTTCCTGGCACCACACTCCCAGAGCCCTCACCTCCTCCCTGTAGGCTGTCTTGTCATTGTTGGTAATCAAGCCTACTACTGTTGTGTTGTCTGCAAACTTGATGATTGAGTTGGAGGCGTGTTTGGCAACGCAGTCACGGGTGAACAGGGAGTACAGGAGTGGGCTGAGCATGCACACTTGTGGGGCCCCAGTGTTGAGGATCAGCAAAGTGGAAGTGTTGTTTCCTACCTTCACCACCTGGGAGCGGCCCGTCGGGAAGTCCAGAACCTAGTTGCACAGGACGGGGTTCAGACCCAGGGCCTCAAGCTTAATGATGAGCTTGGAGGGTACTATGGTGTTGAAGGCTGAGCTATAGTCAATGAACATACATACATATGTATTCCTCTTGTCAAGATGGGATAGGGCAGTGTGCAGAGTGATGGCGATTGAATCGTCTGTGGATCTATTGGGGCGGAAAGCATATTGAAGTGGGTCTAGGGTGGCAGGTAGCCTAGCAGTTAGAGCATTGGGCCAGTAATCGAAAAGTTGCTGGTTCAAATACCTGAGCCGACAAGGTGAAAAACCTGTCGATGTGTCCTAATTTGCTCCAGGGGCTGACCCTGTTCTTAACTAACTTGCCTGGTTAAAAAAATGTATTTTACTAGTCTCTCAAAGCACTTTATGATGACAGAGGTGAGTGCTACGGGTCGATAGTCATTTAGTTCAGTTACCTTTGCTTTCTTGGGTACAAGAATAATGGTAGCCATCTTCAAGCATGTGGGGACAGCAGACTGGGATAGGGAGAGATTGAATATGCCCGTAAACACAACAGCCAGCTGGCCTGCGCATGCTCTGAGGACGCGGCTAGGGATGCCGTCTGGGCCGGCAGCCTTGCAAGGGTTAACACAGTTAAATGTTTTACTCATGTCAGTCACAGAGAAGGAGAGCCCACAGTCCTTGGTAGCGGCCGCGTTGGTGGCACTGTGTTATCCTCAAAGTGGGCGAAGAAGGTGTTTAGCTTGTCCGGAAGCAAGACGTCTACTTTGTCTCTATACTGATGTTTTGCTTCTTTGATTGCCTTGCGGAGTGAATAACTACACTGTTTGTTTTCTGCCATATTCCCAGTCACCTTGCCATGGATAAATGCGGTGGTTTGTGCTTTAGGTTTTGCGCGAATGCTGCCAACTATGTTTCTGGTTAGGGTAGATTTTAATAGTCACAGTGGGTACGGCATCTCCTACACACTTCCTGATAAACTCAGTCACCGTATCAGAAAAATTGGAACATCCCAGTACGAGTGATCAAAACAATCCTGAAGTGTGGATTCCAATTGGTCAGACCAACGTTGAATAGTGCTTAGCACGGGTACTTCCTTTTTGAGGAAGGGTACTTCCTTTTTGCACGGGTACTTCCTTTTTGCCCAAAGGAGGGCGGAGGAGGGCCTTGTAAGCATCCCGGAAGTTTGAATAGCAGTGGTTGAATGTTTTAGCAGCGTGAGTACAACAGTCGATATGTTGATAGAACTTCGGCAGCCTACCCTCAAATTTGATTTTTTAAAATCCCCGGCTACAATAAATGCAGCCTCAGGATATGTGGTTTCCAGTTTGCATTAAGTCCAGTGAAGTTCTTTGAGGGCCGTCATGGTATTGGCTTGAGGGGGGATATAAACGGCCGTGGCCATAACCAAGGAAAATTATATTGGGAGATAATACAGTCGCATTTGATTGTGAGGTATTCTAGATAGGGCGAAAAAAAGGACTTGAGTTCCTGTATGTTGCTACAATTACACCATGAGTCGTTAATCATGAAAGACACACAGGCCCTGATGTCTCTCTAGAAAGAAACACTTGCCCTGAGCTAATCAATTTTGTTATCCAAAGACTAACATTAGCAAGTAAGATACTAGGAAGCGGTGGCTGGTGTGCGCGCCTCCTGAGTCGAACCAGTAGGACGCTCCGAGTGCCTCTCCTCCGCTAGCGATGTTTTGGGTCAGCCTCTGGAATCAGTTCAATTGCCCTGGGGAGAGCGAACAAAGGATCTGTTTCAGGGAAGTCGGATTCCTGGTCGTAATGCTGGTATTTCTGGTTAGTTACCACTGCTCTGGTATCCAATAGTTCTTCCCGACTGTATGTAATGACACAAAACATTTCCTGAGCTAATAATACATATTAAAAAATAATACATAAAAAAAACAAAATACAGCAAAGTTTCCTAAGAGCTAGTCATGAGGCAGCCATCTCCATCGGCACCATCTTATTAGTCCATTCAGCCATAAATCCCCTTGTGACAGGGGGAATGGAAGCTTGTTGTGTGCAACAGGGAGTGGCAATTGAATGCCTCAAGCACACATCATAATCCACAAAGAAATGGTTAATTGACCACAATTAATTGACCACTTCAACCCCATTGAAATCCTGTGGATCCTGTTTTACAAGGGGTGCCAATAATTTTGACCTGTATCTTTTTGAGGGAAGAAAAATATGACTTGATAAAATCTCTTTCTCTGAGCAATTGTATTGGTATGAAATATTAAAATACAATATAGCTCTGTATTTGTTTTTTATATTTTATGTAGTCTTTTTTGCTCATCTTTATTAAGGGTGCCATATAGTTTTGGTTGTGACTGTATGAATCTCATTCAAAGCCATTTTAGATGCATGTCAATAATATTTGTGTTATATGCACATATTAATAAGTATTATAAATTATTATTTTGATTGTACTGGGCACTTTATGTGAAGAACTAATAGCTCCAGAAATTAGTTTAATTAGGCTCTTCTAATCCAATACCAAACATAACAAAACATGCAAATATGTCCTGTTAAAATTAAATTAAAATGGATTAACTGAGAATGAACCTGCTCAAGTGCATCAGCAGTCATCTTTCTTTGTTTCTTGAATCAACATAGTAATGCAGACCATTAAGTCAAAAGGGGGGCTTTTGTGTCTGCTAGAATGCACTGAGAGACATTTGTTTGTTGTATATCTCTGGGCCTCCTAATGGGTCTTTCCACCAAACTTTGCATTAAAAACATTTAACATTCTGTCATAAAGAGGACATGTTCAACTTCATAAAAACGTTTTCCCATAAGAAATACTATAGTAAGTGCCAAATAAAGTAACAGGGTTGACCGTTACAGGGTTGACAGTAACAGGGTTGACCAATACAGGGTTGACAATTTCATCCTTAATCAGCCATCATTCCCCTTGTGACAGGGAGAATGGAAGCTTGTTGTGTGCATCAGGGAGTGGCAATTGAATGCAAGCTTCACAAACCTTTCTAGCCTGTCTGTCTATGGATAACAGGGTTGATTTGTTATGCTCGACCCGCTCAGTTTTCCACCACAAAATTGCCAAAAAGAGTAGAACCATCTAACCTGCTTTTACACTATGATTTGACTATTAGATAATAAGGAATAGTTTCACCGTATTAAAACAAGAGTTCAGTTCACATAACAGGGTTGACCTTAAAATGAGGGACAGACTTAATCACTAAGTACATAAAATAAATAATAATTTTCAAAAATGACTGTCAAAGCAACAAAATAACTTGGGCTCCCAAGTGGTGCAGAGGTCTAAGACACTGCATCTCAGTGCCAGAGGTGTCACTACAGACAACCTGGTTGAAATCCAGACTGTATCACAACCGATTGGGAGTCCCATAGGGCGGTGCCCAATTGGCCTAGCATTGTCCGAGTTTGGCCGGTGTAGGCCGTCATTGTAAATAACAATTTGTTCTTAACTGACTTGCCTAGTTAAATAAAGATTAAATAAAAACAAAGATGGTGAAATGTTGGGGTTAATTGGGTTCAAATCTTCCTAGAAGTCACAGAGAGACTTTAGCAAGTCTTTATTCATATAAAGAATAAGATTTATTGAATTCTCCATGTGGTATATACTAAAGGTCACTTCATTTAATATAACAAGCTTTCGAAATTCTATGTTGGTGCAAAATTTCTACTTAAAATATTAAAGGGACTCTTTTCGTGGAAAGACCCTGATATCTATGCAGCCGGGGCCTCCTTTATCGACTAGCATGCCTTATTGGACCTATTTATCCCATGCTGCATGGCGGAGTAACAGTCACTGAATGAAATCATCAGTTATCTATGCAGGCACGCATACAACACAAAGGCATCGGGGGAGTAAATATGCAATTATGAAGAAACACATTTCCCTGCTATTCAATAAAGGAACAAAAGAGGACTGTGTACTTACACATATTTTGTTCATGCAATGTATGACAACAAAAAAACGAATAAACAGCAGCTTTGCTTTATGGAATGCTTCCCATTAACCATTTGCTATCTTCCTGTGTCTGTTCTAGATCTCTCAGAGGAACAAAGGACTATCAAACCAAAACGGGTGGTTTGGACGGTAGACCGCTGTGAAACACAATTTTGGGTGGTTCAATATTTGATCAAACACCTTAAGCTATCTATCAAGTGAAATTCAAATTACATTTGTGAAGATTACATTTGGAGAATATGCCGTCATTTGCATAAGTAAAGACAACAGTCTAATGGATATTAATGATGAGACACAACACAGGGTCATCTGCTGGTTGGAGGCCTGAATAAAGAATAGTCTGTCACAAACCAAGAATACATAGATACAGGACCAAACACAGGCCAGGTCCAGATAATGAGGCTATTTTTTAAATGAGTCAGCATTCATCTTCTTGATGATCACTATGATGAATTGATTTTTGTAGCTATTCCTGAAAACCCATTAGACATCATTAAAGTGATCCATAGGTAACAATATACTGTATTATTTAACCCAGTATCAGAAAGTATTCATACCCCTTAACTTATTCCAGATTTTGTTGTGTTACAGCCTGAATTCATAATGACAAAGCAAAGCCATATTTTTATTTTTGCAAATTTATTGAAAAGTAAATACAGATATATCTCATTAACATAAGTATTCACACCCCTGAGTCAATACTTTGTAGTAGCACCTTTGGCAGCGATTACAGCTATGAGTATTTCTGGGAAGGTCTCTAAGAGCTTTCCACTCCTGGATTGTGCAACATTTGCCCATTCATCTTTTCAAAATTCTTCAAACTCTGTCAAATTGGTTGTTGATCATTACTAGACAACCATTTTCAGGTCTTGCCATAGATTTTCAAGTAGATTTAAGTCAAAACTGTAACACACTCAAGAACATTCACAGTCTTTTTGGTAAGCAACTCCAGTGTAAATGTGGCCTTGTGTTTTAGGTTGTCATTTTGAAAAGTGAATTCATCTCCCAGTGTCTGGTGGAAAGCAGACAAACAGGTTTTCCTCTAGAACTTTGCCTGTGCTTAGCTCCATTCCCAAACAGAACCCTTTGTGTCCAGGATAAAAGGTTAATTGCCTTGCCTCATTTTTTGCAGCATGACTTTAGTGCCTGTTTTGGAATATTAACGTATTTACACTTGCAATAAGAAAAGTGTTGAATACTTATTGACTCAAGACATTTCAGCTTTTCAAAATTTTTGAAAAAAATAATTATACTTTGACATTATGAGGTATTGTGTGAATGCCAGTGACAAACAAATCTAAATTCAATCCATTTTAAATTCAGGTTGTAATACAACTAAATGTGGAAAAGGTCAAGGGGTGTGAATACTTTCTGAAGGCACTGTATTAACAAAGAATGTCCAATGAAAGTCCAATTAGCACATCTGGTTATATGGTGTGAATGTGGATAATCAGCTACATGAAAAATGCTGTTCAGTGAGGCCCGATGTTGGTGGCCAGGTGTAGACACCAGTGTTAGATCATTATTTCTATGAGAAAGCACCATCAGATAAGGGAGACCATTCCCTTCCTCTGAGATAAAGTACGCCTAAAAACTACACTATGGGCACCAAAGCTAAAGAAATTGCTATTTATTGAAGCTACCAACAAGACTATTTATGTAGCAGCCAGTAGAGACAGCATGCCATTTGCTCAGCATCATGTGACCAATCAACCATACAAACAATTATCTAAGACAGTCAGTTAAAGCAGGCATATTTATTATACTACACAGTACATCCATAAAGATTTACTGTACATCTGCAGTCTTGGTTTCACTCCAGTTGTCCATTTTCGTAATGTGATACGCATAAGGATAAATAATATATTACCATTACAATTACATTACATTTTGGTAATTTAAAAGACGCTCTTACCAGAACGACTTACTACTACATACAACAGATTTGGTATGTGATTATAAATAATTTTCTAAATGAAATTAGGTAATCAAAGTAACATTTCCAACTTCAACAAGAGGTGTATATACAGATTGATTTACATTGCATAATTAATCTCCAGCACAATCAACAGGAGTTTTGAAATCGAACTCCAAAATTGGTCATGGGGAAAAAGTTCACACTTGCACTACTGGACAAAACAATAGGTATTTTATTGCAAAGCAAATGTGTTACTGGGTCAGCAAATACATGTGTGATGAACTCTTACTCTGTTTGAGTCCCTAATCAATGTATAGCCAAAGCCCCCATTCTGGAGCCATAGATCATTCAGTTGATTCCTTGTCTGATAGGCTCATGCTACCTCAACACAGCCAGAGAATTGTATATTAATGGATGAGTATTAATCCTTCTCAGTCACAACCAAATTACTGTCGAGATGCAAAAACACGGGAATCAAATAGGCTCATATATTGTAGGGTAGGATCTATATTGTACTGGAAAAAGAGTCAAGGATAATATACATTATGTATACTTAATGGGTCAAAGTGAGAGTATAGGAAAATTCAATGGGTTAGATAGATCCTCCAAGATCAATACCTTCCTCTCTTACATGCGACTGGGAAAACCTGCCTCTGAAAACATTTCTACTAAGTATTAGTTCCTATTTTATTACTTTGCAGCTCAGTTAACAGCAAGGTATGGAGTTCTATTGAATTCCCTTAAAATAGATGTAATCCTCCCAATTGGACACATTTCAACAACCTCCCCTGCACTTTTAATTAGAACTGCAGTCACTCATATGTTATCATTGTTTAAAGAGTCCTGCTCTCGCATTCCAGACTCAGGTAGTTAATCACGGAGAAGGCAGTGCAGCAGTTAGATGTTACAGTACAGAATGGTATTCTGAGTTGCTTGATTAAGTAAAGTTTTCTGTTTTTTGTCTATTTTACTACACCCTTAGTGGCGTTGGAGGAAAATGTTTCTGATTTTCAGGGATATTTTTTATATTTTTTTGAAAAACTGAAGTAAGGACTCTCAGGTATCTTTCTCTACGCCTGCTACGTTAGGTCAAATTTACTGTAAAGTCTACGAGATGTTCACATGCACTTTGAAGTCAAGTTTGACTTCCTGTTGATAGAGCAACATTAACAATTACATTATTTTTTTTATCTACCCATGTTTTTGCTCATAATAGTGAACTTTCATGTAGAATAACCCTACATGTGTTATGCACAATACGTTTTAACCATTGCAGGTGTTTTGCTCATGCCACGACCCCAGTCAATGTAAGTGGACACTTATCTTCATTAGTAGGGTATGTTGCGTCATCATTGGTTTCCGGTAGCAAACACAGAACCATCAAGGATCATTGGATGACTTTTTGGGGTTATGGGTCAGCTGTTGCATTGCACAGAAGCTTGATGATGTCATCCTAACTAGGCTCCACTGGGCTCACACAGTCGCCCAGTGGCAGATGAGTGAAATTACATGTTGTTGTGATTTCAAAGGGAAAGCAGTCCACAATAGAATACTAGCCTGATAATAGACTACTGGCCTGTGAGAGTGCTAGCATAAATCCAACACCCTCTGCCTACATATTCCATTATACCCTGTCTTCCATTATACTTTCACATTATTCATTCCCCTCGTGTACTTTCCAATTTGCACCTGTATCTCTGTTTCCATTTTGTCAATCCAAAAGATACAGTCATGATGGAGCATGAGATTCTATTCGGAGACTTTTGTGTTTTCGCGGATCCATCATTTTCCCTGCATGCACCTTGTCAACTCTCTATATGCTCCTGCCTCCCCGTCCACCTCTCTTTGTTGCTTGAATATAGTCAAATATGCAAATGAGGGCTATGCCACTGTATACATGTGAGTGACATTTATCTGTGATCATTAGGGCTCTATACTCAGGGAGGGGGGATTGGAGAGAGTGGCTTAAAGGGCAACACAGTTTGCCTTCATTCAACCCTCAGCTTGTAGAACAATGTGCCTTGACGGAGGAGGTTTTTCACACAGTGCCAAAGCCACAGCAGGAACACTGTAAAAGGGGAATACCAAAGTAAGTCTACTGACAAACTATGACAAGCACTGTATTCTGCAATATAACCTACGAAACCACCACTACCCCTCCAAAATACACTGTAGGCCTACTACATGTCGATAATCATGATATCAGTGACAAATATGTATAGTTTAATTATAATACTGTAGTTTGCTGTGGGGAATACCTTATGTCAATTGGGTTTATCATGAGTCGTACAGTATCTCATAGTCACTGCATCCATCCAGTGAAAGTTCAAATTGGCTAACCTGATAATGAACGACATACAAGTAAGGACATAAGCCTACATATCACAGAAAAAGATATGGCATTGCTGTTGTTATCATAGTTTCCAGCTCATTGCCTATGTCAAATGCTCAGTGATATGACAAGAGTCAGGTGGGAAATGTTGTATCACTGCGATGGAGAGGGTGCTCCCTCCAGGAACAAAGGGCTTTTATGCATGCATGGTCTTGAAAGGGTTCAGATGAGCACTAGAAATGCGCACAAACGTGTATGCAAGCTATTTGAGTAGGCTTTGACATCGCACCCACAATGAACCCCCTATCCCCAATGTAGGCTATTAATACTGTGCTGCCCGGGACAAACACAGAACAATGAATTGACTGCGTAGCTAAATCCTACCTTACTGTAGAGCTAAGGGTTCACTGCTCTGAACATAGATGACTGGAGCGTAATGCAACGATTTAAAAAACGGTATAATCAATAGTATATTTCTGCGTAGGCTATGCTATGTGATTATGATATGACGGTGTTTTCCAAACAACCTCTGCCAGTCCGGACCATATTGGATTTGTTTCGCGCTTTCCAAACCTACCCTTGGAGAGAAAGACTGCGCTTCAACCTGATCATAAACTTGGTTTTAGAATAGAGCTCCGCCCTCCTTTCAGCTTTCCCTGACTCCTTATAAACAGCAAGTCTTTTGCGCTAGCGCTTAACACAAGAACACTGGAGCAGTCCACAGTTGGAAAACGGAAACGAACTCTGGCAGTAAACTTGGAGGATTACATTGGTGCTTGTGCATAGAAACCGATAAGCTATCATGGATTTTCTCAATCATAACTATTTGAGTGCGCGCAACCCATATGACTATACCTTTAATTTTTGGAACGACTATCTGGGTCTGTCGACGTTGGTCACGAAGAATAACAAGCACATGATGACCGAAAGCCCAAACTCCATCACCGAGTCCCTGAAAGCAACTCTGGGTTTGGATGACTCCCCGGCATGTGCGTGCGTAATCTCGGGCAGTGGTGAAGGCGGACACCTGGACTGCTGTTGTCCATCCGCGAGCCCCCCGCCTACCTCCATCCTGGACTTGAAGGAGCGCTTTTCAATTCTGAGCCCATTCCAAAACCAAATCGGTGGCATCCCACTACAAGACCGGGACTTGGGCTTCGGGGGAAGCTTCGCAGGATTTGACCTGTTCGGCGTGGAGAGGAAGATGCGCAAACCAACGTCGAGGAATAAACAGGAGCCCAAAATCTGTGTCTTCTGCAGGAATAACGGTGCCCCGGAGGAGGTGTATGGCTCCCACGTTCTGAAGACACCGGACGGGAGGGTGGTGTGCCCCATTCTTCGGGCTTATACATGCCCTCTTTGCAGCGCCAATGGCGATAATGCGCACACAATTAAGTACTGTCCACTCTCCAAAGATCAACCAGCCCAGCGACCATTAAAGGGAGGGAGGGCAGTGGGTGGTAAACGAATGAAAATATTCTAGAGGTAGATTTTTACACGAGTAAATAAACTAAATTTAATTGCACTGAACAATTTTCAGATTACTGTTTCGATTGCGGCTATAGCATATCCCAGTCCTAACTGCTAAGGCTACATGATTTCGTAAACAAAAAATATACCGATGTTATTCTTTTTCCAAAATCTCTTATATTTTTATAGTTGCTTTATTCACATAGATTATTTTATTCGTTATACATTGAATTTATTTTCTTATAGTGTGTAGCTATTTGAGTGCTCATTTAAATTTGCCTATATTCATAATCACAATGTGTGAATAAATGCTGAATGTTTTGTGGGGAACATGGATTTAGCAGGGCGTGAGGGTGTGATTGTCATTTTGCCAGTACGTTTTACAGTAAGCTTAGCCTAATAGCTATTTCTTTTGTCTTCGAAAACCAAAGTTGTGAATGCCATTAAACAAGCTAAGAATGTTCATGAATGAAAGCAATTTCCATTCAAGATGTCTGTAAAACAAGGTATGGCACTTTGAGGCCCATTCCCCTGTCTGCTACTCCACAACACAGTTTCAAACTTGCTCCGAATAATATCTGTAGCATAAAAAGAAAAGACAATGAAGTCTCTGTTATGGCCTGTTTTTTTTTCTGTGTAACTTCCATAATCAATAGTTGCCAAGCCAAATGACTTTCATCTCCCATGTCGCACACCAGTTGGTTTCATCACCAGGCTTATGAATAACCATTACCCAAATAAGAGATACCCTTGATGTTTACATTACCAAGAGAGGGTGAAACACTGGATATTATTGCTTATAGGTATCTCTTTCATGCAGTCTTTCTTTTATCAACAATTATGTTTTTTTACCCCAAAAAGTCATCAACAGAGGACTGCACTGGGGATTCAAGGAGTGGTCTGCAATAGTGGAGTCGAGGATAATTCACTTTGAGAAAATAGTTGGATAGCGCAAATGAATGTTATTAAACAAGCTTTTATTAAAAAAATATATGTATTAGCCCCTTTTTGCATTATTTCCCTGAATGAATCCAAAAAGATGCAAAACTATTGTGAATGTACGATGGAAAGTTGTCAATTGCAGGACTGCACATTTCTGACAGTTATGTTTACCAAAGGATTATACAATTTTAATGAAGTGAAGTGAGGAAGAGTATTGTATATAAAGTTGAGTGGCGTTAATTCAGTATTTTAACATTTCAAGTGACTTCAGAGGGTTTTACCTCAACAGGATTTTGTACTTACATGTAAAATGTCAACAGCAGTTTATTAATATAGTGCTGCCATTTATAATAAGGGTTTTTAATAGTATTTTTGATCTTTGTATAACATAATTGTATTTTTTTTTTCCTGCATTCAAACATGACAAAAGTGAATTTTCAATAAGCTCTAAGCATTCTTCACCAAAAAGGTGATGGTCTGTGCATAGTGATATCCGTACTTTTTAAATTTAGTTGTTCAACGTTACATTCTTGAGGGTGTGTGTAAGAGAATGGAATCTATTGAAAACCATTGACAATTTGCCACTTTTAAAAATAGGTTTTTGATTAAATGAAATGAGGAAAACAAAACTGTTGAACTTTGTTATTTGTATTTTACCACAATTTCCCTGTATGCTGCCTGTGCAGAATAAATAAAATGATATGAATTAATTAGAGAAATAAACAGCTCATCAAATATTTTAGATCATGCCTTGATTTTATTGATCAACTTGATAGACACATACCTCATTCACCAGTTTGCATAAACAGTATGCCATTGCTATTGTTAGATATTCAATGTAGGCTAGGAAATACCACATATCATTCTTGGCCCTATATGTCATTGACTCAGCCCCCAAAACTTTAAAGTCCATACTTCAACAGATGGGGGGAGACGTCTTCCTCCTCTCTAGAAGTCAACATCTCCCTGATTGAGAGCCAATCTCAGCTGGACGAACAAAGCCCCACGGTTGTTCTGAGCACTTGCCCGTTGTTTATGAAGGCTGCCCACTCTGGAATGTCCAAGCCTGTGTGCCTCCCATTCAACACGGATCATGTTTGCACTGAAGTGTATTGAATAACTGCCCCTCTCCTAGTCTCCTAGTTCTCTGTCTCCTATTTGTGGAATAGTAGCAGCCAGCAGCCCATAACTTCTGGACCCCTTTTGAGAAAAGCATGATTCAGAAGGCAGACATTACAGTAGGCACTTGGGGACTGTTTTGAGGCCTTGAGCACAGCCATCCACACCTCCCAGCCATCTCCTCTCCCTCTTCTCTCTTCCTCCCTCTCTTTCTCCAGCTGGGGCCCTGCATTAAAAATGGATGAATACTAAGTGCAACAGGGATTTATCTCTCAGAGAACAGTGGTGGGGAAAAGCCTGGCGGGTATCATTTCAGACAAACATGGCCACCATAACAGGCACTATTCCCCTGCCGCCCCACCCCATTAGCTGTTCTGCTGTGCTGCAAACAGGATTTGAGTAATCTAGTTCCACCATTTATGAGATGCATATCTTACATGATTTTATGATGGGAAATGGTTGCCTGTTAATAGCATACTGTAAGCCTATACTATGCAGATAATAGTCTTTGCACATAGTATGAGGAGGAATTCTAAAAAATTATGGCTTTGTGTTATGTAATGACTTCAAACAGTAAACAAATTATGCTTCTTATTACAAAAAGGGCCAGAGCCGACTCTACTTTCTGATATACTGCATACCTTCTACCAGTCTGTGGTGGCCAGTGCCTTCTTTTTTGCAGTGGTGTGCTGGGGCGCCAACATAAAAGCCGGTGATTCTTCTCGGGTAAATAAGCTGATCAGGAAGGTTAGCTCTGTTCTGGGGATTAGCCTTGACACTCTAGAGGAGGTGCCTGAGAAACGGATCCTGGCCAAACTGCTGGCCATCATGGACAACGTCACCCACCCTCTGCATGCCATGGTTATGACGGAGAGGAGCACCTTCAGTCACAGACTGATCCCACCACGGTGTGCTAGAGAGCGCTACTGGAGGTCCTTCCTGCCGGCGGCTATTAGACTATTTAATGCCTCACCGGGGTGCCGTGCCGTCGTCAACATAGACCTGGAACTGTTGGGGTGTTAGGACCTAGTTTAACAATTATGCATCCATCCATGAGTAACTCTGGTCCGTAATCACTCATTCACTCAGGACATATTTATTAATTCAGGTATGTATATACATATTCATGTACAGTTGTTGTATCATATTATGTGCAATATTGTAAGTAAGTATTGGACTTAAACTTACATAGTCATTCACTCAGGAATGCATATTAGTATCCTGTCAGTTGTATCTTCTTTCATTGCTTTTAGTATATCGAATGTGCAATACGTGCATTTATCTGTAATTAAACCCTGCGCACTAAGGACTGTATTTTAAGGGAATTACTATTATTACCCTAAATTATATCATACACACATTTAGCTATTTAAGTATCTCTTCCTGTCATTTACCTGTACAGTTAATGTAACCATGCAAATATTCACTTACCTGTACATTTAACCAATCTGTATATTAAGTAAACTATTATTACCCTCACTTATATCATACGCACTTTTAGCTATTTAAGTATTTCTCTGCCATCGACCTGTATAGTATAGTTAACCATGCACCATCCACAAATGTATAGTGCACATATTCAGCCAACCACCCATACTATGCAATGTCTTTTTATAGCTTTTTTGCACTCCAGACCTCTTGTATTTTTATACTTTTTCATACTGCTGCTCTATGTATCATGTATCGTGTATCTGTCTTTTGTGTATTTTCGTTCTGGCATTTTGCACCTGCCCTGTGTTTTTTTCGTAGCTGCTTGACAAAGAAATGTCCCCTCGGAAATCTATCTATCTATCTATCTATCTATCTATCTATCTATCTATCTATCTATCTATCTATCTATCTATCTATCTATCTATCTATCTATCTATCTATCTATCTATCTATCTATCTATCTATCTATCTATCTATCTATCTATCTATCTATCTATCTATCTATCTATCTATCTATCTATCTATCAATCAATCATTTGGCACTTCTAATATTGGTCTACTTTATGGGCGTGGTCCCATTTAGTAGAGTCCATACACTCTGAGACCTGCAACTCTCTGGACACTAATTTTGTAGCCCTGACCTCTATCGTACAATGATGAATAACATGGATCACTATGTCTAGTATAGAGTGCTGGCGCGTATCGACTCAGCTGTTGCTGTTGGGATAGACTAACAGGACACACAGTTCAGTGGCCCCATGGGCCTTCAATACAAATATTGAAGACAGATAATTGCTTACAGGGCAAGGTGTCACATTTGTTGACCCCCCCCCCTTCTCAAAATCACCTGTTCCTAAGGATGCTTCCTCGCGTCACCTGGGGACCTTATGGAGAGTCAAATTGAAGAGCAGTAGAGCACTAAAGCCTTTCCAGGAGGAAGGTAAAGTGGGTATTCTCATGTGCCCGACATATTGCTTACCACAGCCTTCCTGTGGATCTCACACCATGAATCACAGAAGAAACACGAGTCCCCATGTAGAAGTCTATTAGTGTGATGTCTTCCACTACAGTAAGTGGCCATTTGGTGGTGAAAGACTATAGCATGTTCATATTACACGTCATTCATAAATGAAGGACTTTTATTAGACACATTCAAATGGTCATATGTTAAGATTGAAGTTTGCTGAGTTTGTTATTGTCTATTATCAAACCCATGTTTGTTGAATTACTAGCACTTTAGTGCTCTTTCCCATATAATGTTATGCACTGAATGCAATTTACAAAGCACACCCATGGTTTGATTTTCAAGCCCCTTCATGCACCCTTCCCACCTGGGTGTTCCTCTACTGGCCTACCTGTAGCACCATCCCTCTTTCTAATACCAATTTTCATAATTTGGGGAGGAACACCAACTTGATACAATGCACTTGCAGGGCAAGTACACTATCCTTGTGGCAGTAGAATGAACACACTTGGCAGGCTGTAGAACGCAAGGTCGCTTATATAGTTTGGCCCATGTTAGATAGTAGTCATCTTGGAAGATGAACGCAGTGCATACACTTACTCATGCAGAAAGACAGAATTGCAATCAACCAGAATAGCAAAATTCATGACAATTGGACTGAGGTTGTTGCTTTCTTACTGTAATAGCCAATACTTTGGTGTAAATTCTTAGTTTCCTTCTCATTCAATGATGCAGACGAGTGGATAGATGTTACAGATTGAGATTGGGGTCTAAAAAGCAGGAGCTGGAGCATAGAGAATATTATTTGTGTGTAGGTGCTGACTAACAACGAATAAACTGTAAGCTAAACAAATAAATAAAGAGAGTCGCACACTCTACAGTATATATACAGTGTGATGGCGTGGACGCAGGGCGGGATTGAAGTGTAAAGCAAAGCTTAGGAAATACAAGCCTATCAAGTCTATCATTATGGGCAACGTGAGATCACTGCATAACAAGATAGACGAACTTGAGGGTCTACCCTATTGTGCTTTACTGAAACATGGCTGAATGATAACATCCCCATAGAGAACATAACTATCGGCAGTTTCCAGACCATCAGAGCGGACAGGGATAGCGTTTCTTCCGGTAAGGGTAAGGGAGGGGGGCGGGCTTTATTAGTTAACAACAGATGGTGTAATCTGAGACATATTACTGTTAAGGAACAGTTTTGTAGCCCGGACATTGAGTTGTTAGCCGTTAGCCTGAGACCCTACTATTTGCTGAGGGAATTCACGGCGCCCATTGATGTTATTGTTTACATCCCGCCCTCCGCGGACACAAAAACAGAGTGTGACGTCATCCACTCTGTTATCGCAAAGTTACAGACAGCGCATCCCAGTGCTTTCTTTGCCATTTCGGGGGATTTTAACCATGCATCTCTCTCTTCAACGCTGCCCACGTTCAAACAGTTCGTGAAGTGCCCAACCAGGAACTTGTTATATGCTAATGTGAAGGATGCATACAACTCCACTGCACTCGCTCCCCTCGGTAGATCGGGTCACAACCTTGTCCACCTCACCCCACTCTACAGGCCTATGTTCCAACAGCAGCCTGCGACCACTAGGACCATTAGGGGATGGTCCCCGGAGGCGAATGAGGCCCTACAGGACTGCTTTGAAACAACAGACTGGGATGTGCTCTGTGAGGCTCATGGACAGGACATTGATGGACATTGATGGCCCTGCTGAATGAAAAGAAGAGGACCTTCAAGGAGGGGGACAGGGACAAATTGAAATGCGTCCAGAGGGAGCTGAAGTTGTGGATTGCTGAGGGGAAGAGAGGGTATAAGGAGAAGATGGAGGACAAGCTGAGGCAGAGCCAGGTGAGAGAGGTGTGGAAGGGTATGAGAAATATCACTGGCTTCAAAAAGTCAAACAGTGGGCAGACGGAGGGGACCCAGGACAGAGCCAATGAGCTGAACCAATTTTTTTAACAGGTTCGACATTGGCTCTGTCCACCTCCCCTCCAGCTCCCCAGGCCACACACCCTTAGGGCTGTCCCACCCTCACTTTGCTCACAACACCTCTGTTGAGACAATCAGCGACCCCCTCCCCACCTCCGCCCCCGCTCCCTCTGGAGTGATCTGCAACACCTCCCTTCCCCCCACCTCTGGACTGATCCTCAACACCCCCTTCCCCCCACCTCCCCACCTGGGCTGGATTTCACCACCAACCAAGTGAGGAGAGAGCTGGAGAGACTACTTTAGTGGAAAGCGGCGGGCCCTGATAGCATCAGCCCAAGGGTGCTTAGGGTCTGTCCTGACCAACTGTGTGTAATACTCCAGAGCCCGTTCAACCTTAGCCTGAGCCTAGAAAGGGTCCCTGTGCTGTGGAAAGAAGAAGGCGCACCCCACTGTCCTGAATGACCTGTAGCGCTAACATCCTACATCATGAAATTTCCCCCCCGGGGATCAATAAAGTACCTATCTATCTATTTATCTATCTATGAAGACCCTGGAAAGATTTGTCCTCGCTCACCTCAGACCCCTGGTGTGTACATCACTACACCCCCTGCAGTTCGCATATCAGCGCAACATCGGGGTGGATGATGCATCTACCTTCTGCAGAGGGCCTACTCTCACCTGGACAACGCAGGTTGCACTGTGAGGGTTATGTTTTTTTACATCTCCAGTGCCTTCAATACCATTCACCCCTTGCTGCAGATATAACTCTGAAATATGCCACCTACAGAAGTTCTCGAATGACTCCGCTTGTAGGGTGCATCAGGGGTGGGCAGGAGGAGGAGTACAGGAGAACCACCTTCAGCTCAACATCAGCAAAACAAAGGAGATGGTGGTGGACTTCAGGAGAACCAAGGCACAACTGACTGCAGTCCCTATACAGGAGATGGATGTGGGAATGGTTGAGTCATACAAGTTCCTGGGAATCCATATGGACAACAGGCTGGAATGGGCTGGTAACACCGGGGCTCTGTACAAAAAGGGCCAGCCAACTCTACTTTCTGAGGAGGAGCAGGTCATTCAACGTGTGCAGTAAACTACTGCATACAGTCGTATGAAAAAGTTTGGGCACCCCTCTGAGGCTGCATAATAATTTACTCTGTCGTCACAGAAAATGATCACAGTGGCATGCCATTCATTTTCTAATTAAAGCTAAGTACTGGGGTATTGTCCAGACAAAGATTTTTAGTGTAGCAATATTAAGTTGTATGAAATTAAATCAGATGTGAAAAATAGGCTATGCAAAAATTTGGGCACCCTTGTTATTCTGTTGATTTGAATACCTGTAACTACTTAGCACTGATTAATTGGAAAACACAATTGGTTTGGTGAGCTCATTAAGCCTTGAACTTCATAGACAAGTGCATCCAATCATTTAAGGTGGCCAATTGCAAGTTGTTGTTCTCTTTGACTCTCCTCTGAAGAGTGGCAACATAGGGGCCCTAAAAACAACTCTCAAATGACCTGAAAACAAAGATTGTTCAACATTATGGTTTAGGGGAAGGCTACAAAAAGCTATCGCAGAGATGTAAGCTGTCAGTGTCCACCGTGAGGAACATAGTGAGGAAATGGAAGACCACAGGCACAGTTCTTGTTAAGGCCAGAAGTGGCAGGCCAAGTAAAATATCGGAGAGGCAAAGGCGAAGGATGGTGAGAACGGTCAAAGACAGCCCACAGACCACCTCCAAAGACCTACAACATCATCTTGCTGCAGATGGTGTCACTGTGCATCGTTCAACAATTCAGCGCACTTTGCACAAGGAGAAGCTGTACGGGAGAGTGATGCGGAAGAAGCCTTTTCTGCACACACGCCACAAACAGAGTCGCTTGAGGTATGCAAACGCACATTTGGACAAGCCAGCTTCATTTTGGAATAAGGTGCTGTGGACTGATGAAACAAAGATTGAGTTATTTGGTCATAACAAGGGGCGTTATGCATAGCGGCAAAAGAACACAGTGTTCCAAGAAAAACACTTGCTATCCACAGTAAAATTTGGTGGTGGTTCCATCATGCTGTGGGGCTGTGTGGCCAGAGCCGGTACTGGGAATCTTGTTAAAGTTGAGGGTCGTTGAGGGTCGCATGGATTCCACTCAATATCAGCAGATTCTTGGGAATAATAATCAGTCACAAAGTTGAAGTTATTTGGATATGGATATTTCAACAATACAACGACCCAAAACACTGCTCAAAATCTACCCGGGCATTTATGCAGAGGCACAAGTACAATGTTCTGGAATGGCCATCCCAGTCCCCAGACCTGAATATCATTGAGAATCTGTGGGATGATTTGAAGCGGGCTGTCCATGCTCGGCAACCATCAAACCTAACTGAACTGGAGATGTTTTGTAAGGAGGAATGGTCCAAAATACCTTCATCCAGAATCCAGACACTCATGAGAGGCTATAGGAAGCGTCTAGATGCTGTTATTTTAGCAAAAGGAGGCTCTACTAAATATTCATGTGATTTTTCTGTTGGGGTGCCCAAATTTATGCACCTGTCTAATTTCGTTTTGATGCATATTGCACATTTTCTGTTAATCCAATAAACCTAATTTCACTACTGAAATATTACTGTCTACATCAGTTATTTGATAGATCAAAATGAAATTGCTGATCCAAACACATAATTATTTATAAATGGAAATCATGGAAATTGTCAGGGGCGCCCAAACTTTTTCATACGACTGTACCTTCTACCAGTCTGTGGTGGCCAGTGCCATCTTTTTCTTCTTCTTCTCTTCTATCTATCTATTTGGAAAGTATTCAGACCCCACAAATATTTCCAAATTTTGTTACGTTATAGCCTTATTATAAAACTGATTAAATTGTTTTTTTCCCTTATCAATCTACATACAATACCTTATAATGACAAAGCAACATTTCTTTTTTTGCAAATGTATGAAAAAATAAAAACTGAAACATCACATTTACATAAGAATTAAGACCCTTTACTCAATACTTTATTGAAGCACTTTTGGCAGCGATTAAAGCCTTGAGTCCTAGGTATGAAGCTACAAGCTTGGCACACCTGTATTTGGGGAGTTTCTCCCATTCTTCTCTGCAGATCCTCTCAAGTTCTGTCAGGTTTGATGGGGAGCGTTGCTGCACAGCTATTTTCAGGTCTCTCCAGAGATGTTAGATCAGGTTCAAGTCCGGGCTCTGGCTGGGCCACTCAAGGACATTCAGAGACTTGTCCCGAAGCCATTCCTGGGTTGTCTTGGCTGTGTGCTTAGGGTCATTTTCCTGTTGGAAGGTGAACCTTTGCCCCAGTCTGAGGTCCTGAGCGCTTTGGAGCAGGTTTTCATCAAGAATCTCTCTGTACTTTGCTCCGTTCATCTTTGCCTGGATCCTGAATAGTCTCCCAGTCTCTGCCACTGAAAAACATCCCCACAGGATGATGCTGCCACCACCATGCTTCACCGTAGGGATGGTGCCAGGTTTCTTCCAGACGTGACACTTGGCATTCAGGCCAAAGAGTTCAATCTTGGTTTCATCAGACCAGAGAATCTTTCTCATGGTCTGAGAGTCTTTAGGTGTCTTTTGGCAAACTCCAAGCTTCCGTCTGGCCACTCTCCCATAAAGGCCTGATTGGTGGAGTACTGCAGAGATGCTTGTCCTTCTCGAAGGTTCTCTCATCTCCACAGAGGAACTCTAAAGCTCTATCAGAGTGACCATCAGGTTCTTGGTCACCTCCCTGACCAAGGCCCTTCTCCCCGATTTCTCTGTTTGGCCGGGCGGCCATCTCTAGGAAGAGTCTTGTGGTTCCAGACTTCTTCCATTTAAGAATGATGGAGTCCACTGTGTTCTTAGGGACCTTTGATGCTGCAGACATTTTTTGGTACCCTTCCACTGATCTGTGCCTCGACACAATCCTGTCTCGGAGCTCTACGTACAATTCCTTTGACCTCATGGCTTTGTTTTTGCTCTGACATGCACTGTCAACTGTGGGTCCTTATATTTACAGGTGTGTGCCTTTCCAAATCAGTTCCAATCAATTGAATTTACCACAGGTGGACTCCAATCAAGTTGTAGAAACATCTCAAGGATGATGAAGGGAAACAGGATGAACCTGAGCTCAATTTTCAGTCTCATAGCAAAGGGTCTGAATAAGGTATTTCTGTTTTTTATATTTAATTCATTTGCAAAAATGTCTGAAAAACAGTTTTTGCTTCATCATTATGGGGTATTTTCAATCCATTTTAGAATAAGGCTGTAACGTAACAAAATGTGGAAAAATTCAAGTGGTCTGAATACTTTTCGAAGGCACTGTATAAACTCCAATGTTTCGGCATCACTGTGCCTTCTTCAGGGTCATCGAAACGTTCAGTGGCCAAAACATAGGTGCTTCACCCAATAAATGACGGTTTATATACAGCGGGTGAAATAAGTATTGAACACGTCACCATTTTTCTCAGAAAATATATTTCCAAAGGTCCTATTGACATAACATTTTCACCAGATGTTGGTAACAACCCAAATAATCCATACATACAAAGAAACCAAAACAAATAAGTTCAGAAATTAAGTTATGTGTAATAATGTGAAATGACACAGGGAAAAAGTATTGAACACATAAAGAAAGGTAGGTGCAAAAAGGCATGGAAAGCCAAGACAACAGCTGAAAACTATCAGTAATTAAAAAGCAATCCAGCCCCCTGTCAGCGCAAATTAATATCAGCTGGTTCAGTCCCAACTGATGGCCTACAAAAAGGTCTCATTGCCAAGGTGTCACACAAGACACATCTCATGATGGGTAAAAGCAAAGAGCTGTCTCAAGACCTTCGCAACCTAATTGTTGCAAAACATAATGATGGCATTGGTTATAGGCGCATTTCTAAGCTTCTGAATGTTCCAGTGAGCACTGTTGGGGCCATAATACGGAAGTGGAAAGATAATAATTTCACCATAAATTTGCCTCGACCAGGTGCTCCTCGCAAGATTTCAGACAGAGGAGTGAAAAGAATAATCAGAAGAGTTGTCCAAGAGCCAAGGACCACTTGTGGTGAGCTTCAAAAAGACCTGCAATTAGCAGGTACTGTTGTCTCAAAGAAAACAGTAAGTAATGCACTCCACCGCCATGTCCTGTATGCACGCTCACCACGCAAGACTCCATTGCTGAAAAAAAAGCATGTTGAAGCTCGTTTAAAGTTTGCTGCACAACATTTGGAAAAGCCAGTGAAATACTGGGAGAATATAGTGTGGTCAGATGAGAGCAAAATTGTTTGGATGTCATAATACACACCATGTTTGGAGGAGAAATGGCACTGCACATCACCCTAAAAACACCATACCAAGTTTGGAGGTGGGAACATCATGGTGTGGGGCTGCTTTTCAGCAAATGGTACTGGCAAACTTCACATAATTGAAGGAAGGATGAATGGAGCAAATTTACAGAGACATTCTTGACAAAAATCTGCTGCCATCTACCAGGATGATGAAGATGAAACGAGGGTGGACATTTCAGCAAGACAATGATCCCAAACACACAGCCAAGGAAACTCTCAATTGGTTTTGCTGCAAAATATTATTTTACCCCCCAAATCCTAACCTTAACCTTATACAATAAACGTTTAAATACAGTCGGTAGGTTCCTAATTAAAGTCTCTGTATGTGTTTTGGCAGTGGGAAAATTCTAGAGCTTTGTAGAGCTCCCATGAGGTTGTGGTTTGGTTGGGGTGCACAGTAATGCATTTGTGACGCAAGCGGGAGGAAATTGCAGAAGCTTCCTGCACAACTGCGCTTTTGTACTACATCCAGGTGGATAGCAGGCCTGGCTGTACAGCCCCATGGAGGGTTTTCATTAAGATGTGAGGCTGAATGGCCACGGCTGAAACGTGTTTCATTATTGCCCCCTACAGGCTGATAAATGAAGTGCACATTCAAGCACATACGAACGCACACACACACAAAACACACACACAGATTGAGAGAGAGAGAGAGGATCTGGCTAAAAATACTTGAATCAGTTATAGAACCGATTGCCCTTTATGGTTGCGAGGTCTGGGGTCCACTCACCAACCAATAATTCACAAAATGGGACAAACACCAAATTGAGAATATCCTCGGTGTACAACGTAAAACACCAAATAATGCATGCAGAGCAGAATAAGGCCGATACATGCTAATTATTGAACATCCAGAAAAAAGCTGTTAAATTCTACAGCCCCCTAAAATGAAGCGATTCCCAACCTTCCATAACAAAGCCATCACCTACAGAGAGATGAACCCGGAGAAGAGTCCCCTAAGCAAGCTGGTCCTGGGGCTCTATTCACAAACAGACCCCACAGAGCCCCAGGACAGCAACACAATTAGACCCAACCAAATCATGAGAAAACAAAAACATAATTACTTGACACATTGGAAATAATTTTTTAAAAACCAGAGCAAACTAGAATGCTATCTGGCCCTTAACATAGAGTACACAGCGGCAGAATACCTGAACGCTGTGACTGACCTACATTTAAGGAAAGCTATGACTATGTACAGATTCAGTGAGCATAGTCTTGCTATTGAGAAAGTCCACTGTAGGCAGACCTGGCTCTCAAGAGAAGACAGGCTATGTGCACACTGCCCACATAATTAGGTGGAAACTGAGTTGCACTTCCTAACCTCCTGCCAAATGTATGACCATATTAGAGACACATATTTCCCTCATATTACACAGACCCACAAAGAATTCGGAAACAAACCCAATTTTGAAATACCACAGTGTGCCATCACAGCAGCAATATTTGTGACTTGTTGCCACAAGAAAAGGGCAACCAGTGAAGAACAAACACCATTGTAAATACAACCCATATTTATGTTTATTTATTTTCCCTTTTGTACTTTAACTATTTGCATGTGCAAATGATATTTGAAATGCCTTTATTATTTTAGGACTTTTGTGAGGTTAATGTTTATTGTTAATTTTTATTGTTTATTTCACTTTGGTTTATCATCTAGCTCACTTGCTTTGGCAATGTTCACATACTGTATGTTTCCCATGCCAATAAAGCCCTTACATTAGAGAGAGAGAGAGAGAGAGAGAGAGAGAGAGAGAGAGAGAGAGAGAGAGAGAGAGAGAGAGAGAGAGAGAGAGAGAGAGAGAGAGAGAGAGAGAGATTTCATTCAGTAAAGACCTGTAATGTCCATGTGTTGTGCTATGCGTTTTGGGGGGTATTCAGTGTGTATGATAGTTTAGTGAAATTGCTAGTACTTTAGCGCCACCTGGTGTTGCTTGATAACCATCAACATTAGATGACAGAAAAATAGGAGTAGACCTACTGTAGTGTAATTGAGATCCACTTGGTGTCAGTCTTATACAAGCCTGGAAACATGTATTTTTGGATCACGATGAATAATAAAGCTACACTCTGGAGTTTGGGGTCTGTGTTTCAGCCCAATGGTAGCCCCGACAGAAGCAACATCATTGGGAAATGTAGCTGCTCTCATTTATAAGTGGAGCTATGAATGCCAGGATTGACTGTCTATGAAATCGAAATGATAATTTCAGACACATTTTTTGAAGTTACTTACTTATGGGTCCTTCCCAACAACGCATAGAGACAAAAATAGATTTCACAGAAAAATAATAAGACGAGGAATAAATACACAATGAATAACCATAACTTGGCTATATACACGGGGTGCCAGTACCGAGTCTATGTGCAGAGGTACATTGTTTGTTAACAAATCACTCAAATGTCAAATAAAATATAAACAACTAATTCATTCTTACATTTTAGGTTTATGAAAGGTGATAGATTTGTACTTAGCTCATAAAGATTATGGCTTTAAGATTAATATCATGTAATTACTGTAAACATCACCTACAGTACATAGCTGTAGCTGGGGCGGCATGTAGCCTAATGGTTAGGTTGCTGGGTCGAATCCCCGAGCTGACAAGGTAAAACTCTTTCGCTCTGCCCCTGAACAAGGCAGTTAACCCACTTTTCACTGGTAGGCCGTCATTGTAAATAAGAATTGTTTTTTAACTGACTTGCCTAGTTAAATAAAGGTTAAATAAAAATAAAATAGCTAGTATTTACTGTAAAACCTGTCCAAGGTGTTTGCATTACTAATGAAAGGGCACATTTACAAGCAAACAAGATGCTTTATTTAAACGTTCCCTCACTTAGTATATTGCTGTTGCTTTACATGAGTGAATGAGACAAACTTGGCATAGTTTAGATTCTGTGAAATAGATCTTCTTTGAGGAACACGGAGCAGCAATAATAGTAGATTGATCTGTTGCTCTTTTCTATTGAACATGTCTTCACAAAGACTCAAGCTGTTATATCACTCTCTCTCTGTGTGTGTGCGTGTGTGTGTGTGCGTGCATGTGTGAATTGAAACTTGTGATGCATTGCGGCCCCTAACAAGAACCCCATACATGTAAGTACCTTTTTAAACACTAGATGGTGTTATTCTATAATAGTAGTCACTGCAAGCAACACAGCACACTTCACTTGTAAAGTGCTCCTCCACAATGACCTGGCTGTGAAGTCAATGCTGCGCTGAAATAAAATAGTTTATTCGTTACCACTAATCAAAAGCCTGCAGCTAGCTGAACAATCAACTGGCTAAAACAGTACAGGTGTGTCCCGTTAGCTACACATACACCTTGGCTCATGTTAACGTATGACCTATAACAACCTACAATTTCGCAAATCACCCAGTATTGTATGTGTGTGCAGTTTTCAAGGGGATGATAAGTATTTGTATTACAGTAAATTAGGTGTAATGATGCTTTTTTGGGACAAAATTGTGATTATGCATTTCCAGCAGGACAAAGGTTCTCAATGGTCAATGATAACATTATCCGTTGGTAAGTCTAGCAAGGCAAACAGACATAGTGGATTTCAGCCAGATCTCTTTCAACGCACTATTACGCAATACAGACGTAGAAAGTGCTATATAAACAACCTTTCAATTACAGTAGATGTGAAACAAACTGAGTTACATGCTTGTTTACCTAGGCAAGTCAGTTAAGAACAAATTCTTATTTTCAATGACGGCCTAGGAACAGTGGGTTAACTGCCTTGTTCAGCGGCAGAACGACAGATTTTTACCTTGTCAGCTCGGGGATTCGATCCAGCAACCTTTCGGTTACGGGCCCAACACTCTAACCACTGGGCTACACTGCTGTGGCTAGAAGACTTACAGGCTTACAGACTTACTGTACTACATTACAATTACTGGTTAGTTAAATATCCTTTCCATAAAAAGTAAAAAAATAAATGAATGCTATGAAACATTTTTGCATCAAATAATCTGGTGAAATTCAAAATCTCAACCATTTTGATCTTTATTGCTTGTCACAGATATTTGCTTTCTTTTTTGTGTAATACCACTTAGGATGAATATTAGTTTTTAGATGTATTGTGAACCCCTTCTCCTAGGTCTATAGTTGATATAATTGTGTTTATAATTTAAGACATATTTTGCAGGATATTAGATATTTCCCTCAAAACAGGAGAACCCTCAGCAAACCCTCAAAAACACTACAATGGCACAAAAGCATTTTAAGACCAAACCATCTGCTACACTCACTATTAATCCTCACTTAACACACCAAGCATAACTCAGCGAGTATCCAGATCAGTTCCAAAGGAATTTAACAATTCACAGCTTCTCAAAGAAGCCCCAAATAATGGCAAGCAGCAGTGGGGTTTTTATGGCTTCCCTCATGAATGTTAAGGCAATATGGTCGCAGGCTGGCCAGGGGTGTGGATTGACTTGTTTCCAAACGCTTAATTCAATTTGTCATCTCCATTCAGGGGGCTCAAGTGGTCTAATTTGTGTTAATGAGGGGTAATAAAGTCATAGCCCCCTATATTACTTGCAAGGAGGAGGGGTGGGGCCATGAAGGAGATGTATACATGTGAGGGAGGGAGGGTGGGGAGGGAGGGAGGTGTATTGACTCTTTGGGGTCTCAGGCAGCCTGCCTGGCTCTGCCGTTCGCTCGCCATCTCTCCATCACGGCGGCCGTCAGCAGACCACCGCCCCCTCCCAGCCTGGCCTCCATTGTCCCCCTAATTAGATTGCCTTTGTTGGGCTAATGCTGCCGCCATCTGGTCGGCTGTCAGGGCCCCAGCAGGGCCAATGGCTGGGCCATTGTGGTGTGGCCACGGGTCTGTATCCCTCATCTCCTCCTAGCCTCTGTGTCTCCTCCCCTGGCTACAATAGGTACTTCTGGCCCAGCATCCCTTCTGGCTGTCACCACAAGGGCCCTTTCACACTTGAAGGAATTAGGGAAAGATTGATGTACCCTCTGTTGACGTGAGTACACAAAAGGGCATGGCTCTGGGACTGTCTTTTCCCCTGACCATTTGAGGGGAGAAGGCAACAGGACCTGTTTACAAACAGCCACACCCCTTTTTACTTGTCTTGGTTGATCGTAAGCCAGCAGGCTTGCTGACTAAACTTCACATTGCCATTTGATTGATTCATAGTTGGGTTTATTCAGTGGATTGTCAGTGCCTTGAAGATATATCGAGATATGTATTTTGGTATGTGTTCTTGTCATATCTTCCTTGCTAGAGGGTTGTAACGACTAACACTGCATTCTCTCTCCATAGTGAGAGATCGTCTGGTTCAGTAGATGGCAGTGTGGTCTTGGTCAATGGTCATGATGACCGGTCTACCACATAAAGATATACTTTACTCTCCGTGTTATGATCCACTCTGATCATCCGAGACTGGGCCCTTTGCCATTGAACATTTGACATAGTCAAGCGAAATGGACAACCTCATGTCAAAACAGAGGCTAAAACAACCTAATCTGAAAACAGAGGCTAAAACAAGTTAAACAGGATGAAAAAAAATCCACACTAGCATCCTCCTGCTTCTCTCGCTGTGTTGTTTTTTCGGGGGAGGAAAGTGTGAACGGTCGACAACCTTCCCACTGTTTGTTCCTTTGAGTTCCCCTCTTCTTCACCATTTCAAACAGAGATCTGTAATGGATGACCATAACCCCTGGGTGACCCTGACCAATTGGTTGACTAGTCTTCCACATCCCATAATGCCTCTCTTTCATCCTCCCAACACAACATCGTCCGTCTGTCACCTGACAGGGAGCGACAGTACCACTACGAATGTCATCGTATGTATTTTGAAATGTGGACACAGGGCTCTAGATGGGATACCGGAAGGAGATGCAGGGTGGGAGAGAGATACAGCACTGTATCGACACAACCCATGGATCTAGTGGCATTTGCCTATTAAAAAGGAGACATGAATGTAAAACCTATTTTACCCATCTTGTGTTATAATCCCTGTGTCATCTCAGTAAACAAACTGATAGGGTTCTGGTGCTTCTGATGGAGGACACATTCAGAGGTCTTTATTTTCCTCCAGTGTATTGGTTCATAACACTTGTTATGAGAGTATTTATCCATACTCTGAGAGACTAAGTTGGCCAGCATCTCAGTGTCTCTGCCCCACGCTCACTTTCGCTGTCAGCATGACTGTCAAACTGCATCCCACACTAAATTCCCCATCAGTGGCCTTCTCATCTGAATGTCCAGAAATGCCACAAATTCAGCCAAAATGTCTTCACACTTTTAGAAATACAACACTACCACTACAGTAACAAAATAGCTACTTTCCACATACCACATGTTAAGAATGTGTTGCACGCTTGCTGTCTCATTCCAGACTGTTTTTAGCCAATGAGTGTTGAACAAATGCCCAAAATGCTGAGAGAACATAGCTGTGCAATTTTGTGGAAGGATTATAAACTCTGCATAACTTACGAGAGGCTAAAATGTAAGGTCTCAATGCCTGAAAGTCAAACTTCATTAAAACATCTGACTTATCTTGTGCTTATGTTCATGCTCTTGAAACACAAGTGAGTGCACCCTTCGTGTAGCGGACTTATTAACTGGGAGTTGCTTCAGAGGATCAAATGTCTCCAATAGCAGAAATTAGTCATGAATGGACTATGATTAAGAACATTCTGAAATCTTGTCATGTTTTTCTCACTTTGAAATTAAATAAATACCATACACCCAAGTTGTAAAAATGATCAGGCAAAAATCGTGAGAACAGATTTACATGGAGTATGAACATCTCGGCTTCTAAATGTTCTTCTCCTGCTGAAGGTAAGTGCAGGATACATTTGGAATATTCCCTCTTCAGTGGCTGAAATTGTGGCGGAACACATGTTTAAAGAGGAAAATAATTGATACAATTATTTCAAAATGTGTTGCCATAGCGCCAAATGAAGGACTTAGTATATGCCACACCATAGTAAAACCACATCAAAACAAACATTACAAAATCATAGGGAGCGCTTCAAGCACTTTTAGAACTTCAAGCTTCCTCCGAGAGAGAGATATCAAGACGAGTGCTGTAAAAGGCATTGCACGCCGCCCATTTTACCCCATGGTGGCGTGAACCACCACCGGTCCGCTAGCTTCCTGGATAGGCTAAATGACCTAGTCTCACCAAGAGGCCTTCATCCATGAGTGGCTCCACACTCTCTCCATCTCCAGGCCCTGATTCTTATGCATACTCACAGGGTTAAAATAAATGTTACCGCTGAACCATATTGCGCCCCCACACTCTCCACATCCTTTATTCACAGCCGCGTAATTGGTAGTCAATTTGAGATCCCCCTTTGCCTATTGCGGGCACATTTTGCTCTGACAGAGTGCGGAAGATTAATGGCCACGAGCAGCCGAGGGGGGCTCGTCTCAGCAAGCATGGGCGCCCTAAATTCATTACACCAATTTCCCCCTGTCCTGCGCTCCCCTCACACACACACACACACACACACACACACACACACACACACACACACACACACACACACACACACACACACACACACACACACACACACACACACACACACACACACACACAAGAAAATAAATAGAGAATGAAAAGAATAGAAAAAGTCAGATGGCCTTAGTGAAAGAAAATAGAGAAAAATAAGAAAAGATGAAAGAAGCTATATGGTTTTTCAGTATACATCCAAGCCCAAAAGCATATACACTGCCTTCAGAAAGTATTAACACACCTAGACTTTTTCCACATTTTGTTGTGTTACAGCCTAAATATCCCATAATGTCAAAGTGAATTATGTTTATTTAATTTTTTTTACAAATTCATTACAAATAAAAAGCTGACATTTCTTGAGTCAGTAAGTATACAACCCCTTTGTTATGGTAAGCATACATACAGTGGGGAGAACAAGTATTTGATACACTTCCGATTTTGCAGGTTTTCCTACTTACAAAGCATGTAATTTTTATCATAGGTACACTTCAACTGTGAGAGATGGAATCTAAAACAAGAATTCCGGCTCTCACAGACCTGTTAGTTTTTCTTTAAGAAGCCCTCCTGTTCTCCACTCATTACCTGTATTAACTGCACCTGTTTGAACTCGTTACCTATATAAAAGACACCTGTCCACACACTCAATCAAACGGACTCCACACACTCAATCAAACAGCTGTGTAAGGACATCAGGGATAAAATTGTAGACCGGCACAAGGCTGGGATGGGCTACAGGACAATAGGCAAGCAGCTTGGTGAGAAGGCAACAACTGTTGGCGCAATTATTAGAAAACTAACATCTGTAATCGCTGCCATAAGTACTTTTACAAAGTATTGACTCAGGGGTGTGAATGCTTATGTAAATGAGATATTCAAGTATTTCATTTTAAATTAGCAGAACATTTAAGATCTCCTTCACTGGGAACAAACCTTTTTGCTGACCTATCTGGAATGGATGACCAGGAAACACCTTGAACTTGGGTATGATAAGGGTGACCTGTCCCCCTGGGGTTGACCCATAATTATAATGATTTATATCTCCTGCCAAAGCCAAAGGGAATGCTCCCCTCTACTCTCTCTCTCTCTCTCTCTCTCTCTCTCTCTCTCTCTCTCTCTCTCTCTCTCTCTCTCTCTCTCTCTCTCAATGGGAAACATACAGTTGAAGTAGGAAGTTTACATACACCTTAGTGAAATACAGTTAAACTCGGTTTTTCACAATTTCTTGAGTCAGTAAGTATACAACCCCTTTGTTATGGTAAGCATACATACAGTGGGGAGAACAAGTATTTGATACACTTCCGATTTTGCAGGTTTTCCTACTTACAAAGCACCTGTCCACACACTCAATCAAACGGACTCCACACACTCAATCAAACAGCTGTGTAAGGACATCAGGGATAAAATTGTAGACCGGCACAAGGCTGGGATGGGCTACAGGACAATAGGCAAGCAGCTTGGTGAGAAGGCAACAACTGTTGGCGCAATTATTAGAAAATGGAAGAAGTTCAAGATCAATCTCCCTTGGTCTGGGGCACCATGCAAGATCTCACCTCGTGGGGCATCAATGATCATGAGGAAGGTGAGGGATCAGCCCAGAACTACACGGCAGGACCTGGTCAATGACCTGAAGAGAGCTGGGACCACAGTCTCAAAGAAAACCATTAGTAACACACTGCGCCGTCATGGATTAAAATCCTGCAGCGCACGCAAGGTCCCCCTGCTCAAGCCAGCGCATGTCCAGGCCCGTCTGAAGTTTTCCAATGACCATCTGGATGATCCAGAGGAGGAATGGGAGAAGGTCATGTGGTCTGATGAGACAAAAATAGAGCTTTTTGGTCTAAACTCCACTCTCCGTGTTTGGAGGAAGAAGAAGGATGAGTACAACCCCAAGAACACCATCCCAACCGTGAAGCATGGAGGTGGAAACATCATTCTTTGGGGATGCTTTTCTGCAAACTGGACAGGACGACTGCACCGTATTGAGGGGAGGATGGATGGGGCCATGTAACGCGAGATCTTGGCCAACAACCTCCTTCCCTCAGTAAGAGCATTGAAGATGGGTCGTGGCTGGGTCTTCCAGCATGACAACGACCTGAAACACACAGCCAGGGCAACTAAGGAGTGGCTCCGTAAGAAGCATCTCAAGGTCCTGGAGTGGCCTAGCCAGTCTCCAGACCTGAACCCAATAGAAAATCTTTGGAGGGAGCTGAAAGTCTGTATTGCCCAGCGACTGCCCCGAAACCTGAAGGATCTGGATGGAGGAGTTGGCCAAAATCCCTGCTGCAGTGTGTGCAAACCTGGTCAAGAACTACAGGAAACGTATGATCTCTGTAATTGCAAACAAAAGTTTCTGTACCAAATATTAAGTTCTGCTTTTCTGATGTATCAAATACTTATGTCATGCAATAAAATGCAAATTAATTACTTAAAAATCATACAATGTGATCATACAATGTGATACAATGTTTTAGATTCCGTCACTCACAGTTGAAGAGTACCTATGATAAAAATTCCAGACTTCTACATGCTTTGTAAGTGGGAAAACCTGCAAAATCGGAAGTGTATCAAATACTTGTTCTCCCCACTGTACAGTAAGTTCAGTAGTAAAAATTTGCTTAAGTAACTTAAATCTTATGTATTGCCCATTCACCCTCTGAATGGCACACACACACAATCCATGTCTCAATTGTCTCTAGGCTTAAAAATCCTTCTTTAATCTGTTTTCTCCCCTTCATCTACACTGGGATCATAGCTTTCACCTGTATTCACCTGGTCATTCTATGTCACGGAATAAGCAGGTGTTCTTAATGTTTTGTATACTCAGTGTATTGGTAGGTAAAAATAAAAAAAAGTATCCATTTGAGCATGGTGCAAGTTATTAATTACACTTTGGTTGGTGTATCAATACACCCAGTCACGACAAAGATACAGGCGTCCTTCCTAACTCATTTGCCGGAGAGGAAGGAAACCACTCAGGAATTTCGAGTTTAATGTCTGTTTTGACTTAAATCTACTTGAAAATCTATGGCAAGACCTGGAAATGGTTGTCTAGCAGTGATCAACAACCAATTTGACAGAGCTTGAATAATTTTGAAAAGATGTTGCACAATCCAGGTGTTGAAAGCTCTTAGAGACTTTCCCAGATAAACTAACATCTGTAATCGCTGCCATAAGTACTTTTACAAAGTATTGACTCAGGGGTGTGAATGCTTATGTAAATGAGATATTCAAGTATTTCATTTTAAATTAGCAGAACATTTAAGATCTCCTTCACTGGGAACAAACCTTTTTGCTGACCTATCTGGAATGGATGACCAGGAAACACCTTGAACTTGGGTATGATAAGGGTGACCTGTCCCCCTGGGGTTGACCCATAATTATAATGATTTATATCTCCTGCCAAAGCCAAAGGGAATGCTCCCCTCTACTCTCTCTCTCTCTCTCTCTCTCTCTCTCTCTCTCTCAATGGGAAACATACAGTTGAAGTAGGAAGTTTACATACACCTTAGTGAAATACAGTTAAACTCGGTTTTTCACAATTCCTGACATTTAATCCTAGTAAAAGTTCCCTGTCTTAGGTCAGTTAGGATCACCACTTTATTTTAAGAATGTGAAATGTCAGAATAATAGTAGAGAGAATGATTTATTTAAACTTTTATTTCTTTCATCACATTCCCAGTGGGTCAGAAGTTTACATACACTCAATTAGTATTTGGTAACATTGCCTTTAAATTATTTAACTTGGGTCAAACGTTTTGGGTAGCCTTCCACAAGCTTCCCACAATAAGTTAGGTGAATTTTGGCCCATTACTCCTGACAAAACTGGTGTAACTGAGTCAGGTTTGTAGGCGTCTTTGCTCGCACACGCTTTTTCAGTTCTGCCCACACATTTTCTATAGGATTGAGGTCAGGGCTTTGTGATGGCCACTCCAATACCTTGACTTTGTTGTCCTTAAGCCATTTTGCCACAACTTTGGATGAATGCTTGGGGTCATTGTCCATTTGGAAGACCCATTTGCGATCAAGCATTAACTTCCTGACTGATGTCTTGAGATGTTGCTTCAATATATCCATATCATTTTCCTTCCTCATGATGCCATCTATTTTGTGAAGTGCACCAGTCCCTCCTGCAGCAAAGCACCCCCACAACATGATGCTGCCACCCCTGTGCTTCACGGTTGGGATGGTGTTCTTCGGCTTGCAAGCCTCCCCTTTTCATCCAAACATAACGATGGTCATTATGGCCAAACAGTTCTATTTTTGTTTCATCAGACCAGAGGACATTTCTCCAAAAAGTACGATTTTTGTTCCCATGTGCAGTTGCAAACCATAGTCTGGCTTTTTTATGTGTCACGTTCGGGTGTGTAGAGAGACCAAGGTGCAGCGTATCGATAGTTCGACATGATTTATTCAATTGAACTGACGAACCATACAAAATAACAAATGATAATAATAAAGATCACACACTTAGCACGACACGAGACAATATACAACAATGAACCACGCCATAGCAATGGACATGGACAATTAAGTAGGATCCCTAATTAGAGGTAATGCATGGCAGCTGCCTCTAATTAGGGATCCCACACACAACACCACATAGACGTAGAAATCATAGATCTGCCAGACTCTGACCATAGAACTATAGAGAAGCAAAGCTTCTCTATGGCCAGAGCCTGACAGTACCCCCCCCCCAAAGGCGCGGACTCCCGGCCGCAAGAAAAACAAACACAAAACCATGAGGGAAGGGTCAGGGAGGGAAAAAACATCACACCATCGCAGGTGGCAGTTCCGGCCCCGGCGAAGTGGATAGCTTCCTCCCCATTTCTACTGGGCCCGGACTGGACCCCGGTGTGGCTGGCGACTCAGGCCATTTAAAGGGGCAACCCACTAGTCCAGGAAATTACCATGGTGGGGCAAAAGGCTCAGGCCATGGAGCGGGGCAAATAACCGGGCCAGGACTGGGCACCGGTGTAACAGGCGACTCCGGCCATATAAAGGGGCAACCCACCGGTCCTAGAAATGACCATGGTGGGGGAAAAGGCTCAGGCCATGGAGCGGGGCAAATAACCGGGCCAGGACTGGGCACCAGTGTGGCAGGCGACTCCGGACATATAAAGGGGCAACCCACCGGTCCTGGAAACAACAATGGTGGGGAAATAAGTTCAGGCCATGGAGCGGGGCAAATAACCGGGCCAGGACTGAGCACCGGTGTGGCAGGCGACTCCGGCCATATAATCGTCACGGGAGGCTCCGGGCTGTCGATCATCACGAGAGGCTCCGGGATGTCGAGGCGCACCGACGGTCTGGTGCGTGTAGCCGGCACTGGAGGTACCTGGCTGGGCACACGCACTGGAGGTCGAGTGCGGGGAGTCGGCACGGGACGTACCAGACTGGAGAGGCGCACTGGAGGCTTGGTGCGTGGAGCCGGTACTGGAGGAACCTGGCTGGGCACACGCACTGGAGGTCGAGTGCGGGGAGTCGGCACGGGACGTACCAGACTGGAGAGGCGCACTGGAGGCCTGGTGCGTGGAGCCGGTACTGGAGGAACCTGGCTGGGCACACGCACTGGAGGTAGAGTGCGGGGAGTCGGCACGGGACGTACCGGACTGGGGAGGCGCACTGGAGGCCTGGTGCGTGAAGCCGGAACTGGAGGAACCTGGCTAGGCACACGCACTGGAGGTTGAGTGCGGGGAGTCGGCACGGGACGTACCGGACTGGGGAGGCGCACTGGAGGCCTGGTGCGTGAAGCCGGAACTGGAGGAACCTGGCTAGGCACACGCACTGGAGGTTGAGTGCGGGGAGCAGGCACCTGACGTACCGGATTGGAGAGGCGCACTGGAGGCTTGGTGCGTGGAGTCGGCACTGATGGCACCGGACTGGTGACACGCACCTCAGGGCGAGTGCGAGGAGCAGGCACATGACGTACCGGACTGGAGAGGCGCACTGGAGTGTAGCAGACGGCCGGACCCAGACTGGGCACCGGTGGAGCGGACTGCTCTGGCATTGGAGTAGAGCAGACGGCCGGACCCCGACTGGGTACCGGTAAAGCGGACTGCTCTTTCATGGGAGTGGAGTAGGCGACTGGACACGGATCATTCCACTCCGACATTTCCCGTTCTACTTCCTCCGCTATCTCCCACATCTCCTCCAAAACGTCTCCAAAATTTCTCTCCAAATACTCCTCCTCTTCTACACTTTGCGCCCCCCATTTATAATTTGGGCACAGTGTATCCCACATGGAGAGTGGTACTGGTGCGTCCTCTTCCTTACCAGACCACCCCCATAGCCCCCCCCGAAATTTTCCTGGGGTTGACTACGGGCTCCGTTTCCTCCTTTTCCTCGATTTCGTCTTTGTCCTCCTTTCTTCTCCGTTGCTCCCGATTTACGCTGCTTGGTCGGGTGGTGGTTCATTCTGTCACGTTCGGGTGTGTAGAGAGACCAAGGCGCAGCGTATCGATAGTTCGACATGATTTATTCAATTGAACTGACGAACCATACAAAATAACAAATGATAATAATAAAGATCACACACTTAGCACGACACGAGACAATATACAACAATGAACCACGCCATAGCAATGGACATGTACAATTAAGTAGGATCCCTAATTAGAGGTAATGCATGGCAGCTGCCTCTAATTAGGGATCCCACACACAACACCACATAGACGTAGAAATCATAGATCTGCCAGACTCTGACCATAGAACTATAGAGAAGCAAAGCTTCTCTATGGCCAGAGCCTGACATTATGGCGGTTTTGGAGCAGTGGCTTCTTCCTTGCTGAGCGGCCTTTCAGGTTATGTCGATATAGGACTCCTTTTACTGTGAATATAAATCCTTTTGTACCTGTTTCCTCCAGCATCTTCACAAGGTCCTTTGCTGTTGTTCTGGGACTGATTCGCACCAAAGTACGTTCATCTCTAGGAGACAGAACGTGTCTCCTTCCTGAGCGGTATGACGGCTGCGTGGTCCCATGGTGTTTATACTTGCGTACTATTGTTTGTACAATAGTTCTACAATTTGTTTTCTGAGGTCTTGGCTGATTTCTTTAGATTTTCCCATGATGTCGAGCAAAGAGGCACTGAGTTTGAAGGTAGGCCTTGGAATACATCCCCAGGTACACCTCCAATTGACTCAAATGATGTCAATTAGCCAATCAGAAGCTTCTAAAGCCATTACATAATTTTCTGGAATTTACCAAGCTGTTTAAAGGCACAGTCAACATAGTGTATGTGAACTTCTGTCCCACTAGAATTGTGATATAGTGAATTATAAGTGAAATAATCTGTCTGTAAACAATTGTTGGAAGAATTACTTCTGTCATGCACAAAGTGTCCTAACCGACTTGCCAAAACTATAGTTTGTTAACATGAAATCTGTGGAGTGGTTGAAAAATAAGTTTTAATGACTTCAACCTAAGTGTATGTAATCTTCCGACTTCAACTGTAGGTGTTTGCCCCGCTGTGTGCTGAGAGTGTCAGGCTCTTGTCCAGTTCTGGCATTTAGTTCGCCGCAGACTACTACATGTCCCTGGGCCTGGAAGTGGTTGATCTCCCCTTCTAGGATGGACAAGCTGTCATCGTTAAATTATGGGGATTCTATTGGGGGAATATAGGCAGGGGAGCCTCCAGGGATTTTGGGCCCCATGAAAATATATAACATTGGGCTCCAAAATGTTTTTACCTAATGCTGGAATAATATTTTAGGGCCCCTGTCAGTCACAGGCCCTTAGAATCATCCTAACTTTTCCCCCCCATACGGCGTCCCTGAATATAGGTAGCACACATGAGATCATTTTTGTCTTTTGAGATAATTTCCTTATTTATTTTTAGCCAGATGTAAAATGCTACTGTTTTGACTAATTTAGAAGAGTGGGTTAGGTCTGCTCTATACCAAATTAGCATTAGCATACCCCCTGAGTCTCTTCCCTGTTTCACACCTGGTAGTTTGGTATATGGGACTACCAGCTCTCTGTAACCAGGAGGGCAACCAGTGGGTCTGTCTCCTCTATGCCATGATTCTTGTAGGATAACAATGTCTGTATTTCCAATTTATTTGATGAAGTCTGGGTTCCTGCTCTTTAGGCCAAAGGCAGATGACCTCAGACCTTGTATATTCCAGGATGAGATAGTAAAAGCTTTGTGTTCCATAGTGTCTAGTGTTGTTTTCGTGTGGTTTAGGCCCGGACCATTACAGTAGGTTTGAACAGAGCATACTGAGCATCTGATAAATACCTCTTAGGTCGCAGCATGTGGTTTCAGCAGGTGTATTAATGGGGGTTAGGCCTGTTGCTATGCTCACCGCCTGGGCATCTCTCTCTCTCTCTCTCTCTGGGCCTGGGGCTCTGAGCTGCTGTCCTGGGGCCGAGCCCATGGCATTGTCCCCCTCAGTGACAGGCCCGTGGATAGCCCCGCGAGCACCGTCACCACGAGACGCATCACAACCCTGCCCTACAATGCGCTGTCTGTCACCTGTCAGCCGGCTGGCTGGCCGACATCACCAAGCCCAAATGCAATCGCCCATGTAACTGCCACATCCTATCTTCTTTGTTGTTGTTACTATTTAGACTAAAATCCCACGGACTACAGATGAAAATGTGCTTTTGGCTAAACGTGGCACATTGACATAAATGTTTATTCATGTGCATTGTCAATGTCAAATGTAATGAGGTCGTTGTTTGGTTCTGTGCATATTTGTTGGCCATTTTCAAGATTTCTGGAAATTCCATAGTGATAATAATGCAAGCTGTGTGAAATTTCAAGTACAACCAATTTATAAGCACTATTTACAACCAATAGTTCTGGTCATGTATTATGATTGACAGGGAGGCAATTTATTTATTTAACGATAAACTATTTTCACACATTGTTTGACAGTAAACTGAAATTGGATTGAAATAATTTTGTGTCACTGTAATTGAGCTGCGTAATAAAGGCTATAGACATAATCTCTGTTGCTATCATATTCATACAGCGGGTGAAATAAGTATTGAACACATCATCATTTTTCTCAGTAAATATATTTCCAAAGGTGCTATTGACATGAAATCAATTTTCACCAGATGTTGGTAACAACCCAAGAAATCCATACATACAAAGAAACCAAAACAAATAAGTTCAGAAATTAAGTTATGTGTAATAATGTAAAATGACACAGGGAAAAAGTATTGAACACACTTACTGATATTTATTTAATACTTTGTACAAAAGCCTTTGTTGGTAATGACAGCTTCAAGACGCCTCCTGTATGGAGAAACTAGTCGCATGCATTGCTCTGGTGTGATCTTGATCTTCAGTTCTTTCCATAGATTTTCAATGGGATTTAAGTCAGGTGATTGGCTGGGACATTCTAGCAGCTTTATTTTCTTTCTTTGAAACCAATTGAGAGTTTCCTTGGCTGTGTGTTTGGGATCATTGTCTTGCTGAAATGTCCACCCTCGTTTCATCTTCATCATCCTGGTAGATGGCAGCAGATTTTTGTCAAGAATGTCTTGGTAAATTTGCCCATTCATCCTTCCTTCAATTATGTGAAGTTTGCCAGTACCATTTGCTGAAAAGCAGCCCCACACCATGATGTTCTCACCTCCAAACTTCACTGTTGGTATGGTGTTTTTAGGGTGATGTGCAGTGCCATTTCTCCTCCAAACATGGTGTGTATTATGACATCCAAACAGTTCAATTTTGCTCTCATCTGACCACACTATATTCTCCCAGTATTTCACTGGCATTTCCAAATGTTGTGCAGCAAACTTTAAACGAGCTTCAACATGCTTTTTTTTCAGCAATGGAGTCTTGCGTGGTGAGCGTGCATACAGGCCATGGCGGTGGAGTGCATTACTTACTGTTTTCTTTGAGACAACAGTACCTGCTAATTGCAGGTCTTTTTGAAGCTCTCCACAAGTGGTCCTTGGCTCTTGGACAACTCTTCTGATTATTATTTTCACTCCTCTGTCAGAAATCTTGTGAGGAGAACCTGGTCGAGGCAAATTTATGGTGAAATGATTGTCTTTCCACTTCCGTATTATGGCCCCAACAGTGCTCACTGGAACATTCAGAAGCTTAGAAATGCACCTATAACCAATGCCATCATTATGTTTTGCAACAATTAGGTTGCAAAGGTCTTGAGACAGCTCTTTGCTTTTACCCGTCATGAGATGTGTCTTGTGTGACACCTTGGCAATGAGACCTTTTTGTAGGCCATCAGTTTGGACTGAACCAACTGATATTAATTTGCACTGACAGGGGGCTGGATTGCTTTTTAATTACTGATAGTTTTCAGCTGTTGTCTTGGCTTTCCATGCCTTTTTGCACCTCCCTTTCTTCATGTGTTCAATTCTTTTTCCCTGTGTCATTTCACATTATTACACATAACTTAATTTCTGAACTTATTTGTTTTGGTTTCTTTGTATGTATGGATTACCTGGGTTGTTACCAACATCTGTCAATAGCACCTTTGGAAATATATTTACTGAGAAAAATGGTGACGTGTTCAATACTTATTTCACCCTCTGTATACTCTACATAAATAGAACAAATTGCTATTATTTGCCTATTTACTGTGCGAAAAATGTATTGATGTATTTTGATCAAATGTATTGAATTTATAGTTATTTGGTATGTCTCTTTCTAGATTGCCAGACGGCCATGTTTGATGGTGGCAGTTGAGTCTCTCAGGTTTTCTTCCCAGGGTGGATTCATAACTCTTTGTCCTGCCTTCAAAGCCCTTGGCAGATTAACACGGCAACAGTGCTGTGTGATTTGGCCTGCCGTGTAATTTATGTACCTTCCCTGGCTCAAGGGTTTGCCTCTGCACCTGTTCGGGTCCTACAATAAGCAGTGTGTCCATGCCAGGACTGTTGTGTTGGGAGAGATGGTGACTATGGCTATGGGGGTGGTTGTGCAGGTCAGCTTTAGAAAGACGCCAAATCATTTTTTTCTCCTTCTTTTCCACATGAGTTGTGGTCGAGAGGGAGGGCATGAGGGGTGCACTTCCAGGCCAACCAATAAATCCACAGTGACCTCATACTGTAGGCGAGATAGATTCATCGATATGCGCAACATAAAAGGCCTCCACTGTGGTAATGTGGACAAGGTGCGCCGGCTGTCTTAACAGTGGCTCCTTCTATGGAGTTATTTCAGTGCCAACAGAAATTGTATTTGAATTCATTTCTAATTTGCATTAGGATATTGATTTTGAATTTAATATTTTTAAATTTGCAATCAACAAATTGAATAATTGAGTTAATAAACTGAACTTGTATTTCATGATTTGAAACTGAACTGAGTGAATATTATGTCAATTTAATTGAATATTACAATTCAATATATACACTACCGTTCAAAAGTTTGGGGTCACTTAGAAACGTCCTTGTTTTTAAAAGAAAAGCAAATTTGTTGTCCATTAAAATAAAATAAAATTGATCAGAAATACAGTGTAGACATTGTTAATGTTGTAAATGACTATTGTAGCTGGAAACGGCTGATTTTTTTATGGAATATCTACATAGGCGTAAGAGAATCCCATTATCAGTAACCATCACTCCTGTGTTCCAATGGCACGTTGTGTTAGCTAATCCAAGTTTATCATTTTAAAAGCCTAATTGATCATTAGAAAACCCTTTTGCAATTATGTTAGCACAGCAGAAAACTGTTGTGCTGATTAAAAAAGCAATACAACTGGCAAAGAACTTTCTTCTGTGACTCATCAGTCTATTCTTGTTCTGAGAAATGAAGGCTATTCCATGCGAGAAATTGCCAAGAAACTGAAGATCTCGTACAACGCTGTGTACTACTCTCTTCACAGAACAGCGCAAACTCTCTCTAACCAGAATCGAAAGAGGAGTGGGAGGCCCCGGTGCACAACTGAGCAAGAGGACAAGTACATTAGAGTGTCTAGTTTGAGAAACAGATGCCTCACAAGTCCTCAACTGGCAGCTTCATTAAATAGTAACCGCAAAACACCAGTCTCAACATCAACAGTGAAGAGGCGACTCCGGGATGCTGGCCTTCTAGGCAGAGTTGCAAAGAAAAAGCCATATCTTCCTCTGTCCAGTGTCTGTGTTCTTTTGCCCATCTTAATTTTTTTGTTTTATTGGCCAGTTTGAGATATGGCTTTTTCTTGTTCTCCAGCATCCCTGAGTTTGGCCCTAGCATTTTAACCGTTTTGGCTATAAGCTATTACATAGACTTGCCTTCTGTTTGCCTCTATGATGGATCACAGACCGTTAGAAGGGTGTCATAGCCCTTCTAAAGATAGCCTTTCCACTACCTATTTCATATTGCTCTTGTGACTGGCTGGGTTCAAACCAGGTCTCCTACATGTTGATTCAGGGGAACACACACAACAGCCACTAATTTGCAAAATAGCCTACGTCTTTAGCTTGGCTTTTATAATGTATATGGTTTAAGTAGACAGCCAGAGTGACAGCAGAGAAGATGAGAGCAGGCACAGTTATAGAGTTGTATCTCCAGTGGTGTTTTTACATATTGTATTTGTGGTTGCGGATCCAACTTTTTCAGTCTTTAGTCTGCCAACTAGACTAAAAGATCTGGAGCTTCCAGAAGCTTCTGCGCATATGCTGATCACGTTCTGAACATGTGTATGTTCTCTACTTTATGCGCAGAGAACAGGCTACTCAGGCGAAGCTAGATCAAAGTTAGATCAAGCTAAATCAATGTTTGCAAGATCACATAATGATCACGGTATTCTACATAACAGAACCAAATATAATACCATAGTATAACATTACTGTAAGACAAAAATACCACCGCATTTTTCTCTCATGTGGCCAACGCGTGCCTCTGCACCAAAATTTGCTCAATGTACATAATTCAAAACAAAACTGTAGCCTACTTTGAAACAACTGTATAACTCAAGATCTAAATGCATATCCATGAAACTGGTTGAGATCAAATGGTTGGTTACTAATGTATGGGTAAAACTTGATTATCATTCACGGTTGAATGCAGTGGTGTTTTTGACTTACCGTAACATTATGCTATTATATTCGGTTCTGTTATGTAGAATACTGTGATCATTATGTGATATCATGCAGACATTGATTCAGCTTGATCTCATTTTATTAAGAGTAGGCTGTTCTCTGTGTGTAAAGTATAGAATATACTGTACACGTACAGAACATGGTCCGCACATGCACAGAATCTTTCGGGTAGGTCTGGATCTTTTAGTCGGCTGACTAAAGATCATGTGGGCTGGTGTTGATAAAATACCAGGACGCAAATTCGTGTCCCAGTCCGCCCCTGGAAACTAGAAATTATAGTTTTTAATCTTGATACACAGACAATGAATGCAATATCTACCATATTGAAAAAAAAATTATTTGAATAGTCAAATAAATTGAAATGTATGTAGTTTTATAACTGAATGCAATATTCACTCTATTCAGTTTCAAATCAGGAAATACATGTTCAATTTATTAATTCAATGATTACATTTGTGAATTACGAATTCTAAAATATGATTTTCAAATTTAATATCCTAATACAAATTCTAAATTATGGAATTTAAATCAAATGAATGTTGGCACTGAAATCTCTCCATGTCCTTCCTTCACAACATTCAACATGGATGGACCAGACTACTGCCCCAATGACGAGATCTAGTTTGCCACTTGAAGCACCTGAATACCGAAGACCTGAGATCGGAAGACACCACAAATGTTTCACATTAAGGTTTCATCTTTGGGAGGAGGACAGGGTGCAACGGAGGAAGGACGGATGGGAATATGATGGTGCACCAGTGGGTGCATGGATGGGTAACGGTGAGCCCTAATAAAGATGTCACAATTAAACATCAAGAGACACAAAGTCTCAATTTCAGCCAAGGTGCTGCCAGCCAGATGTGGAGGCATGAAACCGCAATTGGACCATAACCCGACCTGTCTGCCATTCTAAATCCAAACCTAACAGGCAGAACCTCAGAGCCCTTTTGAAGTGGGTGCCAAGAGGTGTCCAGGTCCTTAACGACCGACAATTTATTACAACATTGTCCTGTTGGGAGTGAGAGGTCAAAGCATGCCTGGTGAACCCTCGAAAGCCTTCTCCCTCTCCCCTTATTTTTCTCTCCTCTTCTCCTCTTCTCCGCTCTCCTGTGCTCCACCCAGTCGTTCACCCCTCTTTTTCCACCCACTTTCTTCCCTCCAGCAGCTGTTTAACACCTTGGTCCGTTTATGAACTCTGTCAAGTTAAGTGTTTCGTGTTACTGTTGCCCTAGTAGGGGTGCAATTGGCTGTGCAAACTGGGGTTGCATGTGGTCATCAGGCCTTCTGGACAGGCTGTTAGTAGCCAGCTCTGCCATGATCATTGCGTGTGCCGCAAATGGAGACCCGTAGCCTCGCGATGATGTGGCGATGATGTGGTTAACTCCTCTTCGAAACACACTCGGCCTGTGAGTACAGATCATGAACACATAATCTATGTCTCTTTGCACTGATATGACAGGAATCAGGATGCTTCAGAGTTGATTAATTTAGAATGTGTTAATAACCTCTTTAGGTGTGACCTCTGATAACGAGGCGTTTGGGGAGGGCTAGATTTAGTGTCATGTTTGGGAGCCAAAAAAAGCAGTTATTCTAGCTAACAAACAGGGATGAATTAGTCCTTGATTGGCGCTTTTCCTAGTTTCTTTATGTTGAGTTAAGTTAAATTTGTTTTAACAAATCAAATCAAATCCAATGTTATTTGTCACATGTGCCGAATACAACAGGTGTATACCTTACAGTGAAATGCTTACTTACAAGCCCTAACCAACAATGCAGTTTTAAGAAAAATAAGTGTTAAGTAAATAATAGATAAATAACAAATAAAAGCAGAAAAATAACAGTAAAAATAACTGTAGCGAGGCTATATACAGGTGGTACCGGTACAGAGTCAATGTGCGGGGGCACCGGTTAGTTGAGGTAATTGAGGTCATATGTACATGTAGGTATAGTTAAAGTGACTATGCATAACTAATACACAGAGTAGCAGTAATAAAAAGAGTAGCAGCAGCTACAGGCTTCCTCTCAAAATGCATTTAAATATGCTCTCAACATCACCAAATTATTTCAAAATGGCACTTCTGTCAGTGTTAATTGAAAATTCAGCACAACCTGGGAGTGACTTAGGCCAAGACCAGATGGCCTTGTAAAATGTAAGAAGAAAGAGAATGTGACAGAAAGTACATATGTCCTGAAATCGCCAAATTCCAAGGGGATTCCCTGCCTTTCATCGAAACAAGTATGAGGCCGCAACATCCAACTGAAAAGAAATATGCACAAACTTGCACCCTCAAACATGAAATCCCATTTGCTCTCCTTACTTTGTGTCTTTTTGACACTGGCAAATAAAAGAATGCAAAAAGAACTTGAGGAGCGAGGAGGGAAAAAAGAAATCAAAGAAAATATCTGGCAAAGAGATTTACAACTCTGGCGAAGCGTTTTCACTGCCTCTTAACCAGCAGCAGCAGTAGAAGGCTCAGAACTGTGGTTCTGACAGCCTGAGTCGGGGAAAAAAGAGGATTCCTTAAAATGGCTTTACGACTCTTGTTATCAGGACTAAATAAATCCCACTTTGGAGAGGCCTACATATTTCACTGCTCTGCTCTCTCATTGGTGGGGCCGTTGAGGCCTGGCTACAATGTTTTTAAGACTCTTCTTTATCCCTAAATTTGTATCTGGATGTGAACTTGATCTTTGCTGTTTTGAATTTAAAAATATATAATTTTTCCTGTATTGGTTAGTTTCAGAATATCTTTACCACAGTACTGTAGCTACAGGTCCTGAATAATATCAGGTTTCACGTTTTTATTGTCACGTGCACAAGTACAGTGAAATGCCTTTCTTGCAAGCTCTTACCTTAACATATCTTATATTACGAACCCTCCAATGTTTTGCAGATGTCCTGCCCCCTCCTTGAAACAGCTGCCAGCTGCCAGCTGAATGGTTGTGCCTGTCTTCCATACATCCTTATCCAATCTTAGATGTTATTACAGGTATTTATGTCTCTGTCTTTCTGTTCCTCTTCCTTCTTTTACATTTTCCAGCTTTTCTAAATATGCTTCTTGAGTTTGCTCTTCTGAGGAAGTCTTTATTGGTTTGTCTGTGTGTGTATCGTCCTCAGGTTGGTGAGTGAACGTGCACAACAACAACAAAAATGTCACAGTTCTGACATTATGGGATACAAACTTTGCCACAACAATGTGAATGGGAAGTTCCTGCTATGTTATGTTCTTCTGCTCTATTGCCCTTCGGATGCAACTACTTTTATTCAGATGTGTTATCTGGCACAGGAAATGCCTGGGAAATTCACCAGTTGCATTGCAAACTCGTAAAATACGCGATGCGTGTACGTGTCTGCACATGCGTGCTGTGGTATGTTCTGTTGTGGCATGTTCGGCAGGGTCACCTTGTCAAGTCACACATACCTTGGAAGAAAAAAAAAACATGACAGGAAATAGAGAAGGCTGTCCTGTTTGACATGGTCATTTATTGCACGTCAGATGAGTGTCATATTCACATAGTTCACAGTGCAATCCTCCAGCTCATTCAAAAATACAGGTCATAAATGATGGTTATACATTTCAGGACAGGCTTGATTTTGTATCCTCTGAAAGTACAGTATGACCTGTGATACTAGATTGCCAGTGTAATGATAAGACATACTGCTTGGAAAACAAATCAATAGGCAATACCACCCAGTCTCGTCAAAACAGTCCTCTCCCACTGAGAAAACAGTTAAACCCATAAAACCTAGGTAACAGGAAACTAACAAGGAACAACCGACCAGTGGGGAACCTGTGGGAGGGGGGCGTCCCGAGTGGGTATGGGGGGGTTACTTACCTCTTAGGTGGTATTTGGGAGGTGATATGATGTGGGAGTGTGCCATGTTTCACTCCCCACACCTCACCCGCCCCACGCCTGGCATGGCAGGGGTTCCTGGATGGCACTGCCTGCCTGAAGCCTATGTGCACAATCGCTCAAGTGGCTGAAATTTTTATAAAGGGACCAGGCAGCAACTCGACGCGGTCCAGGTTCCACAGGGGTCAGCGTCTGATTGGGATAGACACTTTGCTACCGGCCGGTCTTTCAGTGACATGCTGCTGGCCAGCATTTTGTTCCCCCCCTTACAAAACATGAAATAACTAGTGCTCACCAATAGGACAGGACCCATGACCTTGAGACAAACAAACCTAAAGAGAGCACAACAAGCTAAGATGAGGCTTAGAAAGCAACTTCCCTCTCACAACTCGAAGCGTTCTTATAGAAGACCTCTGGAAAATAATTGAAAGTAACTATGTTGTAAAAAAATTAAAGATATATGTATATTCTGTAAAAAGTCATAGGCCTAATCACATGTTTAAATCACATTTTTTTTTTTAATTAGTTTTATGTAGAGAAGTACAAAAATAGGAAAGCATGTCATAGGTATAAAACACTAACCACAGGACTACTTCCATCAAAACGTATTCTTCCATTGAATCGTTTCTCTCTTTGTGTCCGTCCATAAATATGTTGTTATGGGCCATTCTGGGGATTGTGGTGGCGAGCCCAGTAAGAGTCCGGCGAGAAAGAGAGGAAGCGACACTTGGATAAAATTTCCTCAGCTCAAGAGCAGCGTTTACGAGTCTGTGACGTTATAGCGTAGCGACAGGGTCCCACATCTGTGCAGATTCTCAGCTGCTAGAGCCATTCAGGATGAGGACATGAATATCCACTGGTGGAAAGGTAAGAGACCCAGAGGATTATGGGAGTTATTTCTGAAGAAAGTGACACTTTTCCAAACACTGTCATGGTTTTGTGTAATAAAAAGGGTTGGACAGTGAATCATGGATGCAAATTAATACATAAAAAAAAAAAAAAAAGCTATTCTGTCTTATTACATTACACACATGACATAACTGATTGCAGCGCTACACTGCCCCCATGTCGTTAAGGCTATTCATACATCTTCAAGCACGTTTTCTAAAGATAGTGTCCAATATGGCTGTTTCAACATACAGTATACGTGCAATGAAATCTAAGTGAACATCCATTTGTACTAATATAATATTGTTGTTTTAATTGGATTTAATTGTATAAAATACATGTAATCATTCTCATAACCAGTCCATGTTGTATGAAAACACTAAAAGATCATTATAATACAGCAATACACAATAGTTATTCTTGTAGAGTAGAAATGTCAACTTAAATGTCAACCATTGTCCACCTCCACATTTGATCGATTTGTCAGGGCCTACAACTTCTTTTCCCTCTTCCAAGAGTTCCGCTCCTTGACATAAATCTGAAACTTTTCCCAAGGCAAAGAATATAAACCCTGAGTTTTACAAGGATAACATGGTTCACAGCAACTATGTCCTTCACTCAGATGTCCAGCTATACCACACGTGAAATACAAACCTAGCCTGATTTGATTGAAAGCCAAGGCCTGAATGTTTTTCACTTTGTTTGTAAGCTTCGATTTAGCATTTTTTGGCAGACTTTTCATCCTCCTCAACTGCTCGCAAGCTTTACAAGCCTGACTATTTCAGATATTTCTAATGGTAGTCAGTGAAGAGGGGTAATTGCCATGGGAACGTGCTGTAAATGATGGGGCCATGTAGATATTGGTTACTGTTCTCAGAGTAGGAGAAACTCCCACTGTGGCCTGGTTTGTACACGCACCTGTTCCTCTCCAATACAGACAGACACACTCATAGTATGAGCCACACACAATGGCCAATATGCAGCCCACCTGCTCCCAGCATATAATAGGAATTATTGTACTGTAATATTGGTCAAAGGGTAAACCTGTAACAGCCATGGTATAACTGTTTGGACCCGCCTTTCCCCAACACATAAAATGCTATAAGTCAGAGACAACACGTATATAAAACAAACTACCCCAATATTAGAACAAACTACCCAATAATTTGATGATTTAACAGTTTAATGCATGACTTCTTTCAGTAACTGCTCTCAAGGAATGTGACATGGCTGCATTTGAGGAACAGCTCGTCAGTAAGAAGACAACGGCCAAATCTGCAACCAAATTTGCAGAGGTGGTAAATCACTTAAACAGTGGGGCTACTAACCTAGAGTCACTCCTTTTATGATGTGCAACCCAGTTAGATCTAAATACCACATCCAACCACATATGGATTTTCATACAATGGTCCTTATATAACACATATGTTTTTTAAAACAGTTTGTTAATTATTATTATTATTATTATTTAACCTTTATTTTACTAGGCAAGTCAGTTAAGAACAAATTCTTATTTACAATGACAGCCTAGGAACAGTGGGTTAACTGCCTTGTTCAGGGGAAGAACGACAGATTTTTACCTTGTCAGCTCAGGGATTCATTCCGGCAACCTTTCAGTTACGGGCCCAACACTCTAACCACTAGGCTATGATTGAATACCTACAAGTGAACAGTACCAACAATTCTAATTCATGTTCCTGAATTTATAGAAGGCATGACAAACAGGGGAGAGAAAGTAAGCAGCTTTGTCTAGCTAGCTCTGTCAGCATTCCCTCAAGCCTCACTCTCCTCTCCCCTTTCAGCTGCCAAGTCGTTTGGGCTGATCATGAATCATGGAAATTGATTATACTGTCACACCTCAATCCCCCTGCACAGGGCTTGACCGCGGTGTGTGTGACTATCGGTCGTTCAAGCCTGCTTAGGGATGCACTGCTGGCCTAACCTGGAGAAGGGCCAGCCAGCCGGTCAGCCTGCGGGTCATGCAACCTCCTAACCGTGGCGAATGGAAGGAGATTGCTCACGTCGGCAAGACGGAATGAAGACATCCTGCTTAAAATACCAGAGGCGGCCCAATTTCCCTGCTGTCTTCCCTGTCCCCCGTCCAGTTCCCCGTCGCCACCTTTTCTGCACACTAGCCCAGTGTCATCCATCTTAATCCGAGTGCTGATGACACCCTACTTTGACCAGAGAAGATTCCCGCCAACTCCATGGAGATATCTAGAGAAGTTAGGAATAGGAGGAGGAGTGTCATGTGTTCCTCGGGTCATTTGTTGAATTGGAATATCTAAGCCTCAGCATATCTGAATATGTGATACATTGCCGTGAAAAAGAATTTGCCCCCTATCTGATTTTCATCTGATATTTTTGATACTGAATGTTATCAGATCTTCAACCAAAACCTAATATTAGATAAAGGGAACCTGAGTTTACAAATAACAAAATAATATATATTTTTGGATGACATGGGCCCCATTATGTCTGGCGAAAACCAAAGACTGCATTCCACAGTAAGAACCTTAAACCAACGATCAAGCATGGTGGTGGTAGTGTGATGGTTTGGGGATGCTTTGCTGCCTCAGGACCTGGACGACTTGCCTTAATAGAAGGAACCATGAATTCTGCTCTGCATAAGATAATTCTACAGGAGAACGTCAGGCCATCCGTCTGTGAGCTGAAGCTGAAGCGCAGCTGGGTCATGCAGCAAGACAATGATCCAAAACACACATTCAAGTCTACATGAAAAAGGATAAAAAGCAACACATTTGAAGTTTGGAATGGACTAGTCAAAGTCAAGACCTAATCCCAATTGAGATGTTGTGGCAGGACTTGAAACGAGCAGTTCATGCTTGAAAACCCACAAATGTCGCTGAGTTAAAGCAGTTCTGCATGGAAGAGTGGGCTAAATTCCAACACGAGAGACTGATCAACAACTACAGGAAGCGTTTTGTTGGAGTCATTGCAGCTAACCATGGCACAACCACTTATTGAGTGTAAGGGGGCAATTACATTTTCACACAGGAGTATTTTGTTTATGAAATACATTAAATATGTAATTGTTGTGTTATTTGTTCACTCAGGTTCCCTTTATCTAATACTAGGTTTTGGTTGAAGATCTGATAACATTCAGTATTTAAAAAAATATGCAAAAGTAGAGAAAATTAGAAAGGGGGCTAATACTTTTTCGCAGCAATAGTATGTCCAAAACAACCAGAGCCTTTTCATGTGTCCTCTGAAGACTGCAAGCCAGGCTTACACTCCCCAGCCCAGGCTTTCATTCAAACTCCACTAATGGTTTCTGCAGATTGTTGTTATTTTTTATTGTCAGGATAAATCTGCTGTAACAAGCTGAAAACAACCGTAAATCTGGCACTAGGCTCAGGTTGCAAAGAGACTTTAGGGGTCAGCGTTGCTATGGTGACGCATCAATCCTTCTGCAGGCTGAGGAGTGCGCCATAAAAGAGTGGACTCCGTGTGACAGCGTTACTATTGTTATTGTGGGGTGGCCATTAAAGCATTCTTTGAGGACACAGATTGAGAAGATCTACTTAACCTCTCCCTAGCATGTCTGCACTTTGGGCTTTACGTGCTTCTTTTGAGTGCACCAGCACATGTCCATCTACGCTCACAATATCATTCACTCAAATACACTTCTTGGTACTTTCAATAACACCATTAATACTTGGAATATGAAATAACTATGTAAATATGTGGTAAATATTTCTACTTAATTAAGTCATGAGAGATAGAAGGACATGTGTGGTAATGAATGTAATAAACAGAGAGTCTTTCAATAGATGCTTTAAATTATACTTTTTAAGATAGGCCAGAAGGAGTGTCCCCTACTGGCCCCTTGAACACCATTTCCAGCAGCATCTGGTCTCCCATCCACAGACTGAGAATGTTAAACTCTGCCTAGCTTCAGATTAAAGCAAGAGTAGGGATGCAGGATAGTTTGAAAAATGCCACAAATACAATAAAAATAAGATTAATTTAGGTATTTTAACTCATGTTTGTAAGGAATTCAGGTGTATTGTAAAACCAAGTACCAAAATCAATCATTTTCGAAAAAAAAGGACGTGCCATCCAATTTTCAGTATACACTACGTCGAACACTGTCATGGGATTGGCACCTGACCCTGTATGCTGTCTAGTTGTGACACCTCAGTGATGGACACTGATTCTAATCAACTTTGAATGTGCCACTATCGATAAACTGCTGCCCACACAGCCATGTGAGAATGATCAAGCATGACTGACTTTACTGTCAAATTGGGAACGACAAGAAGTCATTGTGTACCTAATTTGAAGGTATTGACCACAATGCTGGTAGATTGTACTTGCTCAAGTGTGCTGTAATTACATATGTTTTACGCATTTCCCAGAACACCTTCTTTAGCCATAGCCTGCTGACCCTCTGTGCATCCTTTGGTTCCAGTTAAAATCTTCAGAGGATAAATGCCCAAAATGCAATGGTCTTTGACAATGGTTTAATGTGATATATGTATTCTTTAGGTAATTTGTTCAAATGTTCCAAACCAATAGGGAGAAAAAGATTTGTACTCTGTGGAAAAAGTGAGGTGAGTGAGTGTCATTATTGGGCAGTCATTAAGTCACCACCATTGGCTTGTCCATGTGATGTTATAACAATATAATTTGGCACCAAACCACCAGCACTGTTCTCTTATATTTGTTATTATTACATTAAAATGCAATAAAATTACATTCCCAATCCTTAAAAATATTCAAAAAACCGTATTGTTATGTACAAGAAAGCCTTGTTGACTATATATTTTTGTTTAACTACCAGAGGTTTGTTTTGACTACAGATTAGCCTAATCTTGAAGTAGACTAGGACAGGCAGAAAGTTTAGGGGTTATTTCATTTCTGAATAAATGTTCTACCTTGTACTATTTTATTATTTTACCATAACTATGCTGTTGTGTAGTTGCTAAAATCAATCCAAATACTCATCTTTCATCGTGGTGTTGGGAGCAGGTAGAACAGACATTGTGCCCATAATGGTTTGGTAAATGTTTTCCAGTCAGAACCAGTTGCATCTTCCATTTCACTCACATGGGAGGAAGGTAAGATATGCGATCTGTTGTGCTTATTCTGTCACTAAAAGTGTGTAGCCTAAATATCGCTTACACTGCCATAATTTTTTTTTAACATATGTTCCTAGTAAACATTATTCATGCATTGAGTCATAATTCTGATTGTTTAAAATGTTATATTTGTGCACTGCTCAACATAATTTCTGAGCACATAGCTATAGCTATCAATCAGTGTTTTTAGCATTCTAGCCATGTAACGTTAGCTTTAGCGTGTTATCTTATACCTACACTGTTTTCTTTCCTTTGGTAAAACAAGTATTCATTGTATTTTCACTGGTCAGACACTGAGGGTTATTGCTTTGCTAACAGGTGTGGAAAGAGTAAGACTGGTGGCTTGTTGTATGCCTACTCTATCTCTATTCAGGTATACTGCCTTTTGATATGACTATTAAAAAAACAATGTGTTGTTTATTTTTCACTAATGCATTATACTATTAATTTGTTATAATTTATATTTTAGCAAGACTATTAGTGTAAGCCATTATACTGTATATTGTAAACTAAGACCTGTTGTATTCTATCAATTGTATTCTATCTGTTTTAAGAACTCTATTCAGGAGGTTGATAATACTCTATAGATCCATCCATTCTATGTAGCGTCATCTCTATGCACAGCGCTTGATGGTGGTATTACCCTACACAGCCTGCTAGTTGACCAATGGTTGATATTATATTCATATCACTACCTCTAACTAAGGAGCATTCAACATGTTTTACTGCTCAGCCTTAATTTATTCTAGTTCAATATATTTTGTATAAACCACACACGTGGCATTGTAATTGTATAACCGTGTAACCAATCGATTATGGATTAAGACCACTGGTGTAGTGGAAGGTAAGCGCAAGTAAACGCAATTTACTCACCTTTTTTTATTTGCCCAATAGTTTACCCACCCTTTGCGGAAAAATTTATTGAAAGTATAGGAAGCGTTACGTTTTTCAGGGCGACTGGCGATCAGAGTTTACCCAACTATTTGTTTTACCACTACATCACAGGATGAAGACATGAAAATAAAATAACCTTCATAACCGTTTAAAAATCTACTTCATATTCAAGTCGACCAACTTTACCCATAAGCAGCAAAGTGGTCTGGTTTACTGTTACATCTAACTGCCAAAATAAGGAGAGACAAGAGGAGGCCAGTTTTTTAAATTTTGTGTTGTGGAACAAACAGCTGACTGAAGCCTGAAGCCGATGTGCGGTTGAGTTTCCGTGGTAACATGCACTCTTTACAACATTATGAAACTTGGTTGTTCCTTCTTTCAGCAAGGTGTTATAGCAAACACCCCTCCCTGCAGCAGCAGCAGAACATGCAAGTCAGGAGCGGAGGATACCTTTTTATACAGTGGGGAGAACAAGTATTTGATACACTGCCGATTTTGCAGGTTTTCCTACTTAAAAAGCATGTAGAGGTCTGTAATTTCTATCATAGGTACACTTCAACTGTGAGAGAAAATCACATTGTATGATTTTTAAATAATTGATTTGCATTTTATTGCATGACATAAGTATTTGATCACCTACCAACCAGTAAGAATTCCAGCTCTCACAGACCTGTTAGTTTTTCTTTAAGAAGCCCTCCTGTTCTCCACTCATTACCTGTATTAACTGCACCTGTTTGAACTCCGTACCTGTATAAAAGACACCTGTCCACACACTCAATCAAACAGACTCCAACCTCTCCACAATGGCCAAGACCAGAGAACTGTGTAAGGACATCAGGGATAAAACTGTAGACCTGCACAAGGCTGGGATGGGCTACAGGACAATAGGCAAGCAGCTTGGTGAGAAGGCAACAACTGTTGGCGCAATTATTAGAAAATGGAAGAAGTTCAAGATGACGGTCAATCTCCCTCGGTCTGGGGCACCATGCAAGATCTCACCTCGTGGGGCATCAATGATCATGAGGAAGGTGAGGGATCAGCCCAGAACTACACGGCAGGACCTGGTCAATGACCTGAAGAGAGCTGGGACCACAGTCTCAAAGAAAACCATTAGTAACACACTACGCCGTCATGGATTAAAATCCTGCAGCGCACGCAAGGTCCCCCTGCTCAAGCCAGCGCAGTTTGCCACCGTCTGAAGTTTGCCAATGACCATCTGGATGATCCAGAGGAGGAATGGGAGAAGGTCATGTGGTCTGATGAGACAACAATAGAGCTTTTTGGTCTAAACTCCACTCTCCGTGTTTGGAGGAAGAAGAAGGATGAGTACAACCCCAAGAACACCATCCCAACCGTGAAGCATGGAGGTGGAAACATCATTCTTTGGGGATGCTTTTCTGCAAAGGGGACAGGACGACTGCACTGTATTGAGGGGAGGATGGATGGGGCCATGTATCGCGAGATCTTGGCCAACAACCTCCTTCCCTCAGTAAGAGCATTGAAGATGGGTCGTGGCTGGGTCTTCCAGCATGACAACGACCCGAAACACACAGCCAGGGCAACTAAGGAGTGGCTCCGTAAGAAGCATCTCAAGGTCCTGGAGTGGCCTAGCCAGTCTCCAGACCTGAACCCAATAGAAAATCTTTGGAGGGAGCTGAAAGTCCATATTGCCCAGCGACAGCCCCGAAACCTGAAGGATCTGGATGGAGGAGTGGGCCAAAATCCCTGCTGCAGTGTGTGCAAACCTGGTCAAGAACTACAGGAAACGTATGATCTATGTAATTGCAAACAAAGGTTTCTGTACCAAATATTAAGTTCTGCTTTTCTGATGTATCAAATACTTATGTCATGCAATAAAATGCAAATTAATTACTTAAAAATCATACAATGTGATTTTCTGGATTTTTGTTTTAGATTCCGTCACTCACAGTTGAAGAGTACCTATGATAAAAATTACAGACTTCTACATGCTTTGTAAGTGGGAAAACCTGCAAAATCGGCAGTGTATCAAATACTTGTTCTCCCCACTGTATATATATATACAGTATACATATATATTTGATTTTCTTTGCTATTAAAACTGTTATTATGGTGACCGCAGTCATTTGGCTGACCAATAACCGATATCTGAAATTCAATGACTGCCACAGCCCTACACACATCACTAGCTTTTGATAAACAATGATGAGGTAGAGTTGGCGGTATATTTCTATCAAAAGTTCATTTGATGAGGAGGCTACCAAACTGTTGTAAAATTTGAAACATTAAAATGTATATTGTGATTAGTTTAGCCCCACAGGAATTCAAAGATATTCAGTCAGATGACTGACCTCAGTTTGCTCTTGATAAAGTCATCAGCGGTTGATGGGAACCACATGCCAGCACTCTGTTTCAATGAACAGTTAAGTTTAATGGAAGACTTGGAGAATGACATGGGTCCTATCAAGGTGAACTCTATTGTGATATATGCTGACGAGCTGAGAGTGCACCTCCCTCTCTAAGTACTCTGCCTTTTCTAGGCTATTAGAACATTTGGCTCACGCTAGCTGTTGAAAGAGACCTGACAATTGATAAGTTCAAGAATGGCAGAATTGTCCTGGAGAATGTTTGAAGTGTGCAAGGACACTATATATACAAAAGTATATATAGTGTCAACTGTAAAGTTTGGTGGAGGAGGAATAATGGTCTGGGGCTGTTTTTCATGGTTCTGACTAGGCCCCTTAGTTCTAGTGAAGGGAAATCTTAACTCTACAGCATACAATGACATTCTAGACGATTCTGTGCTTCCAACTTTGTGGCAAAAGTTTGGGGAAGGCCCTTTCCTGTTTCAGCATGACAATGCGCCCATACATAAAGCCTTCACAAAGCCCGACCTCAACCCCATCGAACACCTTTGGGCTGAATTGGAACGCCGAGCGAGGACTAATCGCCCAACATCAGTTCCCGACCTCACTAATGCTCTTATAACTGAATGGAAGCAAGTACCTGCAGCAATATTCCAACATTAGTGAAAAGCCTTCCCAGAAGAGTGGTGGTTGTTATAACATATTAATGCCCATGATTTTGTAATGTTCGACGAGAACATCCTTTTGGTCATATAGTGTATCACTCATCTTCACTAGTTGTTTTTATCTTTGATCTTTGAAATTGGGTTCAAGTCAAGAAGGATGTATGTTACCTTTCACTTTGTGTTAAATGTGACAGCTGAGTAAGCATACACTCTTAGAACAAACAGTGCTATCTAGAACCTAAAAGAGTTATTTGGCTGTCCCCATAGGAGAACGCTTTGGAGAACCCTTTTTGGTTCCAGGTAGAACCCTTTTTGGTTCCAAGTAGAACCATTGTGGGTTCCATGTAGAACCTGTTCCACAGAGGGTTCTACATGGAACCCACAATGGTTCTACTTGTAACCAAAAAGGGTTCTTTAAAGGGTTCTCCTATGGGGACAGCCGAAGAGTGTACAAGAGCAAATGTTTGACTGAACAAACTCAGCAAACGCCTGACCTCTCTCTGCCATGTCCCCTGTCCCATCATGGAATCCTTCCTCATAAAACAAAGTGATGAATATTAAAACGTTGACCAGGCTCATTTTATAAGATCCACAGTAAGAGGGAAAAAACGAAGTGATTGAGCAGGGAACATCCCTTGCTGCCGAGCCATTTCGTATTTCATTGATCTACAGCCAAACGTGAAGTCTGTGATTGTGAAACGCTGGATCTGTTAAGGAACAACTGGCATTCATTAATACGTTGCGGGGCAACTCAGACCAGGACCTGGCAGTCAGTGTGAGAGTGAATGAATCAAGGGGAGGGTTAGTTGGAGACCAGTGAGGCTACAGTGTGAGACCTCTCTTTCACCACCTGCTCTGGTTCCTTGTCAGGACACCTTGCTGGAAGTGCTCTCCATCGGATATGGACTGCTCAGGTGGAGGATCACAGAACACATAGAATCAGATTCAAGAGCCACAGGTCTTATTTGATCTTATTCCGGTCAGTCTCTTGTCGATTTAGGAAGAAGTAGAAAGAAAACGCAAATTGGCCGTCATTTGACAGGAAACAAGTGCTTGACTGAAAGAAGTTTGCTGTACACAACGACCAGGTGCTTTGTAATTTATTATTTAATTATTGAATAACGATTATTAGATTTTTATTAAGAGGTCCTAGTTTGTACAATGCCAATATCTTTTAAACTTGTGCCAACGCTCTGAATATGTGCCTGGCAGTTTTTAGGATATGGATCAAGCTTCCATAAAAAAATTCCTGTTGCGTGCATGGCCCCTGGCTTTTTATTTTATCTTCCAAAATGTTTACTAGGAATAAGACACAAAAAGGACATATAAAATTCAATCACACTTATAACCCCTTCATTTTTTTAAGTCAAACCTGTCAGAACCTCAGTGCCTCACCACATCAATGTGATTGCTTCTCAAATCCTTTGACCCAATGAGGTGGTTGCCAGGATACAGGACAACATTGCAAAAATCCCAGTAAATATTGGACTTAAGTGTTCCGCAAATCCCCTATCAGCAGCTCAGCGTGTGCTGACAGCTAAGTAAAATGCACATTTCCTGGCAGATATATATATATATATATTTTTTTTTTAAATAAAAAATAGCTGTAGTTGTGTGCCTTTCTACCAGAGCATCTGTTTGGGATCTGTTTTTATTTCCCTCCATTAGATCTGCCTTCCCCCTTCGAGATATGACTCCCTTGAACGCTCACCATTTCTGTGAATGCTACAGGATATGAAAATGTTCATTCCGCATGCCAAAGCTGGTTATCGCCCTCATCAAGCTTTCAGCAATTATTTAGGCCTTTCTCATGCGTGCTAGATCAAATATTGCCGTGAGTTTGCAATGATTTCTCAAGACTTCAGAATGAGACGTCAGTGCTCAGTAGAGATAGCTTCCTTTGAAGGTAATTCAAAAATTCAACAATTGTTTCAAACAGTGAAATAAATGTGATTTGGGATATTACAGAACGGAGATGTCGAAGTAATAGAAAACTTTCAAAGAGGAAGAGTAGAAAGACATAAATTACAATCATATGTGAGTTGTCTTCCTCCCACAATGTTATTAAGAGGACATTAAGAAGAGCTGAGCACAAACAAAAAATAATCAGAGTATCTTGATGTCACAGTCGCCAGTGGCCTTTAAAATGTTCTCTAAGTGTCACGTTTCCTAATACATCTGTCATAGCGTGTCAAGCCTTGTATGACGAGTCGGATCTTTCAGGCAGTAACGTGTAATAATTTCCTGTAATTTCTCCTATCCATCGCTAATCTTGGCTAATGAAATTGTCATCCGACACCGAGTTTGAGGAACACTTGGGGAAGAGACAGTCTATAATTGCCAGGATAGAGCTGGGATCCCAAGAGACCTATCCATCAGTTAATCTTGTTATTGTTCAGAGGATGAAAATTGCATTTAGCTGGATTGTGATTTTCTTCAAATAAAATATTTTTGTAAGCAAGTATCCCACGTCTCTACAAGGTACTTGTGGTACATAAAGTTTTGTTTAGATGCATAATTCATGTAGAATCCTAAAATGGTCCTCCTGAATAATGAGAAATAGTAATGACGTATTTTTGTACGCACTAACTCCGCTATGGTTCGTTGGACAAAGCCTGTAGTTAAATGATTGCCGTTTTTGTAGGGTTTTTGGATAAATGCCTAAAATAAGGTCTGTAGTAAACACAGGCTTAGGAGATCTTGTCATTTTATTCTATGAGATAATCTTCATTAGCTAACATCACTTTTTGTGAATTTTGAAGCATTTATGTAATTTAAAAAAGCACATAAAGGCTTCATAATTCATAAAGGTCATTTTAACTGACTGCTATTATCTCATAAGCCTATGTTAACCTCAGACCATATTTTGTCGGTTTATCCCAAAACCATGTTCTTTCCCCATTCATTTTCCCCACAGGGATGGCTGAACGAACCAGAGGTAACTCATTTACGGGTTTTAGGACTGCAAACTGGAATAGATCTGGAATAAATCTACTCAGTTACACAGCAGAAATATTCCTCTGCTATATTGTAGTCCTGTGTGGAATTAACTTGTGCTCTATGGTGGACTTGATTTCACTGCCACAGTTGTTATTGTGTATATAGTGCTATATCCGTTTCTATCGTTTTTATTACAATTTTTCATTGTTTTATTTCACTAGTCCTGTATGTTGGATCTGAAAGCCTAAGATTATCACTGTACCCTGCAATCACACCTGCAACCCTTATACATTTGACTATTAAACAATTTGAATAAGAATCTGATTGTCTTGATCCTTTTTGAAAATCATGTTAAAGTTGACTATTAGGAAATAGTCAACTTTGCCATTTCATATAGAAACATACAGTGTTCAACAGAAAACATGGGATTCTCTTTGCGATCAGGCTATATTATAGTTAACATTACTGGGTCTGTCTCATCACAATGCAGTACCACAGATAAGCTGCCTAATAGGGAACTACAAGAACCCTTCAGAAATATTCACCTTTTATAGGTCAAAAGGTTAAGTTATAAAAAGTTGTCTGGTTATCATTGACCTTGTGTAGGCTTAAACACTGGTTTACACTATTTAGAAGGCAAGACTGGGTAAAATGCCACTTTATCTCTGTTCTTTTTGAATCAGGTCAGTAAATAAATATCAATTACAGTCCCATTCTCACTTGATTTTAACAGTACCAAGAATTAGAACTGGTCCTGGTAGAGATAGTTTTAGTTACTCAGCTCCGTGGTCCTGGAATTCTCTCGTGAAAATCAAACAATTTGATGACCTAGTCACGTTAGTGGAGTTTAAACACTTGGTTGATGTAAATATCATAGAAGAGTGTAATTGTCTTTAGGACACCTGTTTTAGGACACATTCGTGTTTCTTTACGGACTATGTAATTGTTGTATTGTATGTGTGTATGGTTGTATTCAATGTTGTGCTAGTGTATGTAAGTTGTTTTGTCTGAAACGTTGTTCCCCGGCTGATGTTGGACCTGGTCTCTCTTGAAAAAGAGATTGTATCTCAATGAGAAAAACCTGTATAAATAAAGGTAAAATAGAAAATATATATATGTTAGTCTACTGTTGCTACTGTAATGATTAACAAACAGTGATAACTGCTCTTTATTAATCAAGTATGGTCTCAATGTAGCCATGTCCTTTTCTGGAACCCCAGAATGTATGTTCCACAGGGAGAATGCTTCCTAAAAGCCGCTTCACCTCCCCTTTCTTGTAGCTGCTGTAGAGGCATTCTGAACTGATTTGGGGGATATCGTAAAACAAATTATACATTTGTACCACTGTCAACTGGGGCTGCGAGTTGAAGATTTCCTCCTGGAATCATGCAAGAATGCAATATATTACGACTAATTGCTACTCCCTCAACTGGAAGCAGAATACATCATTAAGGAAGAAATAACTTAGCCTTTGTTTCAGCTATTGTTCTGACATCTAACAGCCTGTTGGATGAAAAAAAGATCTATGCAAAGAGACAGACATTGAACATGTGTCTCATGATGTACAGTCGGACTTTAGCAAAGGAAAGAATGAACATTTGTTTTGAGAGGAACTATATTTTTCATGTAGACTACTGTACAGTTGAACAGCTCTCAAATTGTCCTTTGTATCTATATATAATGTATTGTAACTGCCACTACACATCCATCAAATGATGCATAAACTATGATGTTTTCTCATAAATATCTACTCACACTACCCTTTGATATATTTTCACTGTGCATATAGATAGGAACATTATTCTATCCTGTCGAGGACATATTTAATATATTTTCATGAATTCTCCTATTGACAAGGACAGTCCCGTAATCCTTTACAAATGGGAAAACATAGGTTAATTTCTCCAGCATATGCTCTGGCTCTGTAAATAGATCAATTCACTAATTGCATTCCTCTTAAAGTGTAAATGCTATCCCAGATCCTATTGTACTCTGAGAGATTAGCATTATTTGAGCCGTGCCTTTGGATTACACAGTGTGAGAAATGTGCCTTGAAGGTTCAAGGGGCCTGAGGAGCTGCCGCCCCTGCATCTCTGCCATGGTGGTGGCTGCTAATCCCCAGGCCAGAAGCAATAAAACTCTGGTTTCTACTGTACCTGCCAGCTGACCGTCTTAGTATATTTGAAGCATAAATAGCATGAAATTCAGAGGGCCATATCAAAGCCCCAGCCCATTCATTATGACATCAGAGCCCTCTGAAGTCAACAGGCATGAAGGCGCACTGGAGCTCAGCGTGGGTTCACAGCCTCGAAGGGGATCGCTCATAATTAGGGGGGTAGAGGTGGGGGAGAAGGGGGAGAGCGATACTGACCGACTCTCCTCTAGAAGTATATCCACAATTTCTCTGGAAACCTCTCCAGCTGCTATGACACTCGACTCGGCAATAAAGATGCTGGCGGTGTCGTAAACGCAGCGCGAAAGCGGGTCTCAAATATTTTTGCCCAATGAGGAAAACAAATGGATGCTGATGATGCAGTTTACATTTTGTCCACTGCTGTGCATGTCTTTGTGGGTGTCCTACTGCTGAATACTGCTGTGCCCTGAAGTTTGCCACTGTGGTGTGACTGAGAGTTCACCAGGTGGAGGGGTTGCCATTAGCCTGTTGTTGTGGACTAGACAGTGGGTGAAGTTTAGTCTAAGTACCTTTTTGATTCCAGGCTTTGAGTAAACCATCCTTTTATAGTTAATCCTGTCTGTTCTAACACTTTTGAGGGTTATTGGCTCTTATCTACAAAGACAATTTGACAAACCAAACCAAACCCATCCTGGAAGGTACAGTACATAGACAGAGGCTTGATTTGAATCACTGGCTCCAGATAGATCAAACCCAATCAACAGTATGTTTGGACGTGTTGACAGAAGCTGGCTCTTCCAGCAAGGCACTCATTTGAGTCAAAACCAATGAGATGGCTCATTTGAAATGCACAAACCCACTATTCTGAGCAATTGGCTGCAGACATATAAATCATTTGTCCAATTATTTGACTCTATGGACCGCGCTATTCTTTTTACTTAACCATGTTTTTTTCAAGGAAACGATTGCAATCATTTTGGAATCAACAGCTCCTTTAATTTAGTTTCAAACAGAATATGTTGTTTTTCATGACTTTCTGTCATGGTTTCACTGTTTTTGGAAGTACTGAATAGTGTTGTTCTCCTCAGAGTACACTGAGTGTTTTTTTAATTAATATGATAGGGTGGCTAGTGAGGCTAACACTTAGAATTCTAAATGGTAATTATATTATAGTAAAATGAATGCAAACAGGTGTGCTTTAGTGCAAACTAGTTTCGGTAACACTTTCTATGAGACCCATACAACGTCTTGTAGCAACCATTATAATGCCTTATGATACACTTAGAATGTGTTAACTCATATAACAAGGGCTGTTTAAGTTGGAATTGAAACTACTGCAGTTCTGATCATATTTCCATGAACATTTCATGAACACAGTATGTGCAAGGAAATCTGCGCAAGATAAAATAAACTGTTAGGCTGAGAAGGATGCCTGAGCATATGCCAGAGCAATTAACACAAAACACTAGTTTTCATTGGAATGTGTTTCTTGACAAATACAGTAATTTAATAGGGCACAGTATCAAAGCCGAACAAACTGTGTTTCTTCAGTTGGCCAGATTAATTGGATACACATGTTAATAATCCACATTGTTTCCTCAATTTTTTTTAAAGGAAATATTGAAACATTTAAAACCAGGATCGAGTCTACAGTGGAATGTGCTTTAATTGCTGCGATTGGCAGCAAAAACATGTGCGTATATTTGATCTTACCCAATGTTGGCACCACCTTATACATTGTTATTTACTATAAGGCTACCAAATAATACTTGTTGATGATAACAGCGGCATAGAGCCAAATTCCAATCGTTCCTGCGGCCTCCACGCAACACGTATCCCACATCAAGAAGCAAAATGAAATTCCTTATGATGGATGACTAGGGCATGTGAGGCTGCCGGATGGGAATGGTCGTCCAACACTGGGATGCGATCCCAAATCTCTGTGTAATGGCCCCAGCTGCCTTGTCAGTCACATGAACATTCCGCTTTTTAATCAAACAAACAATAATTAATCATTCGATCCCCGACTTGATAAATTGATTTGGATTCTCATCTGACGAGCCACTCTCCTCACAGTCTTCGGCTGATTATACTGGGCCCAAGTAGTCTTGAGCAGAAAAATGAGATGCAACAACCCAAGATGCAATATAGTTCCAGATCAAAAGAACACATCCGTTTATACAACTAGTGCAAACTTCATGTATAGTTGATCTAATTTTGTTTATATATATTTGTATCTTTATCTTTAACTCTGCATTGATGGTTAAGTATGCATTTCACTGTTAGTGTACACCTGTTGTTTACAAAGCATGTGACAAATAACATTTGATTTGATTTGATTAGCAGATTTGGCACATCTTAGGTCAGCGACCTTTGCTTTGGGTTTGTTTGATTATATACATGATTAGAGTTTGGAGAACTGCCTGACTTCTCTTCTAGCACTGGCAGCATAAATGCACCACAACCGTTACGTGTCTGTAATTTTCAGTCAGCTGTAGTTGAAATGCACCCATTGTAATCAATAAGACTTGCTACACTGGTCCCAGCATTACACAATAAAACAATATAGTCCTACTGTATAACTGTGACTTGCTAGTGCAACCCAGCAGTGATGAATGTATAGATTCCAAAATAATAAATCATCTTCACAGTTTTATTAAATATTTTAGGCTACCCACATATTTCTGTTGACTTAAGATACTTTCCTATTTGGACTTGCTGTGTTTTTTCAAATAGTCCAAGACCAATGCTGAGTGTAACAAGAGAATATAGGGGGGGACATAAACACTAAGCTCATTTGGGAGACATTTCCCTGTCACTAAGATATGGACTTTTTATGAAATTGTGACTGACAAACACAACTCACATTCATGCTTTCGTGCTCTCCAGACTCCCTGGAGGAAACGTCTTGATGTCCTCTCTGCCTGTCTGAATGATGATATCTAAATCTCAGCACAGCTGCCCTGCCAGAAACAATGAGAGAGTCACAAGGAGGGATCAGGAGTGGTAGAGACAACTCCTGCCACACTTGGGACATGCACAAGTCTCATTCAGAGATCAGTGTGAGATATGTGCATAGTTTTGAGCCCCCTGAATTTCTCTCGCCCAGAGATTGACCCCCCCTACTTAAACTGGGACAGCCTAGGATCCACATACCACTGGGTAATGTAGTTTATTGGTTAGGTGGCACCATTCCAAGTATAACATGTTTCTTTGAGATGGAAAAAATACGATACTTAAGATCTCAGAAATTGGAGAATGTAGTAAAACTTTATGGATAAGATGACCACAATAATTGGAGGCTTCATCCCACAATGACTACCACCATGTAGCACTCACTTCTGTAATCATGAAGTGCTTTGAGAGGCTGGTTATGGCACACATTAATGCCACTATCCCAGCCACCCTAGATCCACTCTAATTTACATACCGCAACAGATCGATAGATGACGCAATCTCAGTTGCTCTCTTCACTGCCCTCACCCTCCTAGATAAAAGGAATACCTATGTGAGAATGCTTTTAATTGACTACAGCTCAGTGTTCAACACCATTGTACCCTCCATTCTCGTCCCCAAGCTTAGGACTCTGGGTCTGAACACCTCCCTCTGCAACTGGATCCTGGACTTCCTGACGGGCCGAACCCAGGTAGTGAGGGTAGGCAACATCTCTTCTGCTACTCTGACCCCAACACAGTGGCCCCACAGGGGTGTGTGCTTAGTCCCCTCCTGTACTCCCTGTTCTCCAACGACTGTGTGGCCATGCACGACTCCAACACCATTATTAAGTTAGCTGACAACCCGATGGTGGTAAGCATGATCACTGGCAACGATGAGTCAGCCTACAGGAAGGAGGTCAGTGACAACCTCTCCCTCAACGTCAGCAAGACCAAGGAGCTTATCAAGTACGCCCTCATCCACATCGACGAGGTGGCCAAACACACACGCACAGTTGTGAAGACAAGGCGACAGTGTGTCTTCCCCTCAGGAGGTTGAAAAAGTTTGGCATGGGCCCTCAAATCCTTAAAAGGTTCTACAACTGTACCATTGAGAGCATATTAACTGGCTGCATCACTGCTTGGTATGGCAATAGCACCACCCTCGATCACATGGCACTACAGAGGGTTGTGCGGACTGCCCAGTACATCACTGGGGCAGAGCTCCCTGCCATCCAAGACCCCTATATCAGGTGGTGTTAAAAGAAGGCCCGGAAAATTGTCAAAGACTCCAACCACCCAAGCCATTGACTATTTTCTCTGCTGACGCATGGCTAAAGCTACCGGTGCATCAAGTCTGACACCAACAGGCTCCTGAACAGCTTCTATCCTCAAGCAATACGACTGATAAATAGTTAACAAAATAGCTACACGGACTATCTGAGTTAACCTTGTATCTTTATTGACCTTTTCTTTAAATCTTTGCACTCTATGCACACTCACAGGGCCACCAAGTCTTCTTGGGTATGACGCTACAAGCTTGGTACACCTGTATTTTGGTAGTTTCGCCAGTTCCTCTCTGCAGATGCTCTCAAGCTCTGTCAGGTTGGATGGTGAGCATTGCTGCACAGCTATTTTCAGGTCTGTCCAGAGATGTTCGTTTGGGCTCAAGTCCGGGCTCTGGCTTGGCCACTCGAGGACATTCATAGACTTGTCCCGAAGTCACTCCTGTGTTGTCTTGGCTATGTGATTAGAGTCATTATCCTGTTGGAAGGTGAACCTTTTCCCCAGTCTGAGGTCCTGAGTGCTCTGGAGCAGGATTTTATCAAGGATCTCTCTGTACTTTGCTCCGTTCTTCTTCGCCTCAATCCTGACTAGTCTCCCAGTCCCTGCCTTTGAAAACATCCCCACAGGATGATGCTGCCACCACCATGCTTCACCGTAGGGATGGTGCCAGGTTTCCTCCAGACGTGATGCTTGGTATTCAGGCCAAAGAGTTCAATCTTGGTTTCATCAGACCAGAGAATGTTGTTTCTCATGGTCTGAGAGTCTTTAGGTGCCTTTTTGGCAAACGCCAAGCTGGCTGTCATGTGCCTTTTACTGAGGAGTGTCTTCCGTCTGGCCACTCTACCATAAAGGCCTGATTGGTGGAGTGCTGCAGAGATGGTTGTCCTTCTGAAAGGTTCTCCCGTCTTCACAGAGGAACTCTAGAGCTCTGTCAGAGTAACCATCACGTTCTTGGTTACCTCCCTAACCAAGGCCCTTCTCCCCCAATTGCTCAGTTTGTCCGGGCACCCAGCTCTAGGAAGAGTCTTGGTGGTTCCAAACTTCTTCCATTTAAGAATGATGGAGGCCACTGTGTTCATGGGGACCTTCAATGTTGCAGAAATATTTTTGTACCCTTCTTCAGAGCTGTGCCTCGACACAATTTAGTCTCGGCGCTCTACAGACATTTCCTTCGACCTCATGGCTTGGTTTTTGCTCTGACATGAACTGTCAACTGTGGGACCTTAGATAGACAGGTGTGTGCCTTTCCAAATCACGTCCAATCAATTGAATTTAACACAGGTGGACTCCAATCAAGTTGTAGAAACATCTCAAGGATGATAAACGGAAACAGGATGCACCTGAGCTCCATTTCGAGTATCAAAGCAAAAGCTCTGAATACTTGTAAATAAGGTATCTCAGTTTTTTATTTTTAATACATTTGCTAAAATTTCTAAACATCTATTTTCACTTTGTGATTTTGGGATTTGTTTTATTTAATCCATTTTAGAATAAGGCTGTAACGTAACAAAATGTGGAAAAAGTCTGAATACTTTCCGAAGGCACTGTATCTTCACTACCGTTCAAAGGTTTGGGGTCATTTAGAAATGTCCTTGTTTTTGAAAGAAAATAATTTTTTTGTCCATTAAAATAACATCAAATTGATTAGAAATACAGTGTAGACATTGTTAATGTTGTAAATTACTATTGGAGCTAGAAACATCTTTTTTTTATAGAATATCTACATAGGCGTACAGAGGCCCATTATCAGCAACAATCACTCCTGTTTTCCAATGGCATGTTGTGTTAGCTAATCCAAATGTATCATTTTAAAAGGCTAATTGATAATTAGAAACCTCTTTTGCAATTATGTTATCACAGCTGAAAACTGTTATGCTGATTAAAGAAGCAATAAATTGCCAAGAAACTGAAGATCTCGTACAACGCTGTGTACTACTCTCTTCACAGAACAGTGCAAACTGGCTCTAACCAGAATAAAAAGAGGAGTGGGAGGCCCCCAGTGCAAATTATGGTTAAGTGCTTTGTTCAAGGACACATCGACAGGTTTTTCACCTTATCGGCTCAGGTATTCAAACCAGCAACCTTTCGGTTACGGGTCCAACGTTCTAATCGCTAGGCTACCTGCCACCCTCATGAATGAACCATAAAATCTGCATTCTACTTTTTTAAGTTAATCTCATGTTAAGGAACTGTATTGTGGCCTTCCATGGCTTCCTGTTTCACTGGGGTATAAAAATGTGGTAACACGCATGTAAAATCCCTTTGTCATCCATCCCCATAGGAAAAGGCAAAGAGCTCACAAACAAATAGAGACGAATGGTTGTTGACCTTCATAAATCAGGTAATGGGTACAAAAATTATATATATACCACTATTAGGGCAACAACTAGGACATTTAAACTCACTGGAACAGTGGTAAACTTGCACAGTGAGGAACTTTGCATCTTCGCGTCACCAAAGCCTTTATTAAGAGCAACCAACAAAACACCTAGAGTTTGCTAAACGGCATTGGCACTTGGATTGGAGCCGGTGCTACGGTCACATGACACGTTCTTTGGCGTCAAAAGAAAGATGCATATGCAGAAAATAAACTAATTGCTACTGTAAAATATGGTGGTGGATCTTTGATATTATGGGGCTATTTTGCTTCCACTGGTTCTGAGACCCACGTTAAGGTCAACGGCATCATGAACTTTACCCGTTGGGCTGTTTTTCTTCCACTGGTCCTAAGGCCCTTTTTAAGGTCAACAGCATCATGACCTCTACCAAGTACCAGACCATTTCAGCCAGTCACCTGGTTTCCTCGGCCAGGAAGCTGAAACTTGGCCGCAAATGGATTTTCGAGCAAGATTGAAAACCGGCGGATCAAAGAGGGCAGTCCATAAGCACAGCCAGAAGGATATCAAGGACCTGGAAAGATTCTGTATGGAGGAAGGGTGTAAGATCCCTCCCAATGCGTTCTCCAATCACATAAAACGTTTTACAAAAAGGCTCAGTGCCGTTAATAAATAATTTTGACACCTATGATTTTAGTGGCCTCATAGGTGGAAACCTGACGAAAATCTGGTGTTTCTATTGATGTTTCTATGTCAAACAGTTTGTTATATTTCAGTCTTCTGTGATGTACTGTATATATATATATACTTTATTTTAATATTTAACCTTTATTTAACTAGGCAAGTCAGTTAAGAACAAATTCTTATTTACAATGTCGGTCTACCAAAAGGCAAAATACCTCCTGCAGGGACGGGGACTGGGATTAAAAATTAAAAATAAATACAAATAAAAAAAATATAAATAAAGGACCAAACACACATCACGACAAGAGAGACAAAACAACACTACCAAAAGAGATACCTAAGACAATAACATAGCAAGGCAGCAACACATGACAACACAGCATGGTAGCAACATAACATGACAACAACATGGTAGCAACACAACATGGTAGCAGCACAAAACATGGTTCAAACATTATTGGGCACAGACAACAGCACAAAGGGCAAGAAGGTAGAGATGACAATACATCACGCAAAGCAGCCATGACTGTCAGTAAGAGTGTCCATGATTGAGTCTTTGAATGAAGAGATTGAGATAAAACTGTCCAGTTTGAGTGTTTGTTGCAGCTCGTTCCAGTCGCTAGCTGCAGCAAACTGAGAAGACGAGCTACCCAGGGATATGTGTGCTTTGGGGACCTTTAACAGAATGTGACTGGCAGAATGAGTGTTGTATGTGGAGGATGAGGGCTGCAGTAGATATCTAAGATTGTCAGGCTCTGGCCATAGAGAAGCAATAGGCATCTCTATGTAGCTTGGGCAGAGTCTGACAGTGTCGTTCTTTTCTGTTTCTTTGTGGGGTTTGGGTGGATCTCTAATTAGAGGCAGCTGCTAACCATTGTCTCTAATTAGGGATCCAATATATGTCGAGTCTGTCCCTCACGCGATAGTGTGTTGTTATCGTTACATATCGATATCGTTATATGTCGCAGTCACGGTGAAGTAAGTGTGTTTCTTTTCGTCCGTTCATTTGGTGTGTTTTTGAACGTGACGTTAGTTGAGTAGTGTTTGTTTTCTGTTCTTTAGTTCGTCAGTCGTGGTGTTTTTTATACATAGTATTTAATTCATACATAGTATAAATAAAAGATGACGAACTGTAATCCCTGCGCTGCGCTTTGGTCATTTCCACACCCACATCGTGACAGAACAACCCACCACTGCGAGACCAAGCAGCGTAACTGGGGAGAGAGGGAGAGAGAGGAGGTGCCGCCGCGTTATGCGCGACGCGCGAGACGAGGAAATGCCCGCAAACAACCCCAAGGAAATTTTGGGGAGGGGCTATGGGGGTGGTCTGGCCGCGAAGAGGACGAGCCAGTACCACTCCCCATGTGGAGCATGTAGAGGACGAGGTATAGATGGGGGGGCTCAGAGCAAGGTGGAGGAGGAGTATCTGGAGGAACATTTTGGAGAGGTTCTGGAGGAATTGGTGGAGATAGAGGGAGATGGCGGAGTGGTCCAGTCCGGGTCCGGTCGTCTACTCCACTCCCAGGCCGGCGCAGTCCGCTCCACCGGTACCAAGTCCGGGTCCGGTTGTCTACTCCACCTCCCTTCCAGAGCAATTCGCTCCTCCGGTGCCCAGTCTGGGTCCGATCGTCTACTCCACCTCCATGCCAGAGCAATCCGCTCCTCCGATGTCCAGTCCCAATCCGGACCTCTGCTCTACTCCCAGCACCCGAGCTCCAGTGCGTGTGCCTAGCCAGGTGCTTCCTGTGCCTGCTCCACGCACACGACCTCCAGTGCGCCTCCTCAGTCCGGTACGACCCGTGCCGGCTCCCCGCACCAAACCTCCTGCGAAGGTCAGCGCCTCTAAACCTCCTGCGAAGGTCAGCGCCTCTAAACCTCCAGCGAAGGTCAGCGCCTCTAAACCTCCAGCGAGGGTCAGCGCCTCTAAACCTCCAGCGAAGGTCAGCGCCTCTAAACCTCCTGCGAAGGTCAGCGCCTCTAAACCTCCTGCGAAGGTCAGCGCCTCTAAACCTCCTGCGAAGGTCAGCGCCTCTAAACCTCCTGCGAAGGTCAGCGCCTCTAAACCTCCTGCGAAGGTCAGCGCCTCTAAACCTCCTGCGAAGGTCAGCGCCTCTAAACCTCCAGCGAGGGTCAGCGTCTCTAAACCTCCAGCGAAGGTCAGCGCCTCTAAACCTCCAGCGAAGGTCAGCGCCTCTAAACCTCCTGCGAAGGTCAGCGCCTCTCAACCTCCTGCGAAGGTCAGCGCCTCTCAACCTCCTGCGAAGGTCAGCGCCTCTCAACCTCCTGCGAAGGTCAGCGCCTCTCAACCTCCTGCGAAGGTCAGCGCCTCTCAACCTCCTGCGAAGGTCAGCGCCTCTCTACCTCCTGCGAAGGTCAGCGCCTCTCAACCTCCTGTGAAGGTCAGCGCCTCTCAACCTCCTGCGAAGGTCAGCGCCTCTCAACCTCCTGCGAAGGTCAGCGCCTCTCAACCTCCTGCGAAGGTCAGCGCCTCTCAACCTCCTGCGAGGGTCAGCGCCTCTCAACCTCCTGCGAAGGTCAGCGCCTCTCAACCTCCTGCGAAGGTCAGCGCCTCTCAACCTCCTGCGAGGGTCAGCGCCTCTCAACCTCCAGCGAGGGTCAGCGCCTCTCAACCTCCAGCGAGGGTCAGCGCCTCTCAACCTCCAGCGAGGGTCAGCGCCTCTCAACCTCCAGCGAAGGTCAGCGCCTCTCAACCTCCTGCGAGGGTCAGCGCCTCTCAACCTCCTGCGAAGGTCAGCGCCTCTCAACCTCCAGCGAAGGTCAGCGCCTCTCAACCTCCAGCGAAGGTCAGTTCACCGGTGCCCAATCCGGGTCCAGCCGCCTGCTCCGCCTCAGTGCCAGAGCAGTCCGCTCCACCGGTACCCATTCCGGGACCAGCCGTCTGCTCCGCCCCAGGGCCAGAGCAGTCCGCTCCACCGGTACCCAATCCGGGTCCAGCCGCCTGCTCCGCCTCAGTGCCAGAGCAGTCCGCTCCACCGGTGCCCAATCCGGGTCCAGCCGCCTGCTCCGCCTCAGTGCCAGAGCAGTCCGCTCCACCGGTGCCCAATCCGGGTCCAGCCGCCTGCTCCGCCTCAGTGCCAGAGCAGTCCGCTCCACCGGTACCCATTCCGGGACCAGCCGTCTGCTCCGCCCCAGGGCCAGAGCAGTCCGCTCCACCGGTACCCAATCCGGGTCCAGCCGCCTGCTCCGCCTCAGTGCCAGAGCAGTCCGCTCCACCGGTGCCCAATCCGGGTCCAGCCGCCTGCTCCGCCTCGGTGCCGGAGCAGTCCGCTCCACCGGTACCCAGTCCGGGCCCGGCTGTTTTCCCCGCTCCATGGCCGGAGCAGTTTACCCCACTGGTGCCCAGTCCGGGCCCGGTTTATTGCCCAGCACCATGGCCGGAGCCGTTTGTCCCACCGGTGCCCAGTCCGGGCCCGGTTGTTTTCCCCGCTCCATGGCCGGAGCCGTTTGCCCCACCGGGGCCCAGTCCGGGCCCGGTTGTTTTCCCCGCTCCATGGCCGGAGCCGTTTGCCCCACCGGGGCCCAGTCCGGGCCCGGTTGTTTTCCCCGCTCCATGGCCGGAGCCGTTTGCCCCACCAGGGCCCAGTCCGGGCCCGGTTGTTTTCCCCGCTCCATGGCCGGAGCCGTTTGCCCCACCGGTGCCCAGTCCGGGCCCGGTTGTTTTCCCAGCTCCATGGCCGGAGCAGTTCGTCCCACCGGTGCCCAGTCCGGGTCCGGCGGTCTTCCCTGCTCCATGGCCGGAGCAGTTTGTCCCACCGGGGCCCAGTCCGGGCCCGGTTGTTTTCCCCGCTCCATGGCCGGAGCCGGTTACCCCACCGGTGCCCAGTCCGGGCCCGGTTGTTTTCCCCGCTCCATGGCCGGAGCCTTTTGCCCCACCGGTCCACAGCCCGGGACCGGTGATAAGGAAGGGGCACGGGACAAAACTGTCCACAGCGCCGGAGCCGGAGCCGCCCCCGATGGACTAGTGTTCCCGCCCATTTACCCCCCCGTGTTTTGTGTGTGGTTTTTTTAGGCGTCCGGGAGTCCGCGCCTTGGGGGGGGGTGGTACTGTCAGGCTCTGGCCATAGAGAAGCAATAGGCATTATGTAGCTTGGGCAGAGTCTGACAGTGTCGTTCTTTTCTGTTTCTTTGTGGGGTTTGGGTGGATCTCTAATTAGAGGCAGCTGCTAACCATTGTCTCTAATTAGGGATCCAATATATGTCGAGTCTGTCCCTCACGCGGGTGTGGGTTGTTATCGTTACATATCGATATCGTTATATGTCGCAGTCACGGTGAAGTAAGTGTGTTTCTTTTCGTCCGTTCATTTGGTGTGTTTTTGAACGTGACGTTAGTTGAGTAGTGTTTGTTTTCTGTTCTTTAGTTCGTCAGTCGTGGTGTTTTTTATACATAGTATTTAATTCATACATAGTATAAATAAAAGATGACGAACTGTAATCCCTGCGCTGCGCTTTGGTCATTTCCACACCCACATCGTGACAAAGATAGGGGGGATTGAGGCCTAAGAGTGTCTCCTGACCCCCCCTGTCTCAGCCTCCAGTATCTATGCTGCAATAGTCTTATGTGCCGGGGGGCTGGGGTCAATTTGTTAAATCTGATGTTATTATCCGGTGTCTTGTGTGAATTTAAGTATGCTCCCTCTAATTCTCTCTCTCTCCCACTCTACCTCCTCTCCCAGAGGACCTGAGCCTACCCGGAGGACCATGCTTCAGGACCACCTGCCCTGATGACTCCTAGCTGTCCCCAGTCCACCTGGTCGTGCTGCTGCATCGGTTTCAACTCTTCTGCCTGCGGTTATGGAACCCTGACCTGTTCATTGGACGTGCCACCTTGTCCCAGACCTGCTGTTTTCATCTCACTCTCGCTCTACTGCACCTGCAGTGACATTCCCTCCTGATGTATTTACCTGTTGCAACCTCCACAACTACTTTTATTATTATTTGACCCTGCTGGTCATCTATGAACATTTGAACATCTTGGAGAAAGAACTGGCCTTAATGGCCATGAATTGTTATAATCTCCACCCGGCACAGCCAGAAGAGGACTGGCCACCCCTCAGAGCCTGGTTCCTCTCTAGGTTTCTTCCTAGGTTTTGCCTTTCTAGGGAGTTTTTCCTAGCCATCGTGCTTCTACATCTGCATTGCTTGCTGTTTGGGATTTTAGGCTGGGTTTCTGTATAGCACTTTGTGACATCGGCTGATGTAAAAAGCGCTTTATAAATAAATGTGATTTGATTTGATAAGAGGGTTTAATAAATAAGCATCAACCAATGGGTATTGCGACGGGTATACAGAGATGACCAGTTTACAGAGGAGTATAGAGTGCAGTGATGTGTTCTATAAGGAGCATTGGTGGCAAATCTGATGGCCGAATGGTAAAGAATATCTAGCCGCTCGAGAACACCCTTACCTGCCGATCTTAAAAATTATGTCTCCGTAATCTAGCATGGGTAGGATGGTAATCTGAATCAGGGTTAGTTTGGCAGCTGGAGTGAAAGAGGAGTGATTATGATAGAGGAAACCAAGTCTAGATTTAACTTTAGCCTGCAGCTTTGATATGTGCTGAGAGAAGGACAGTGTACCGTCTAGCCATACTCCCAAGTACTTGTATGAGGTGACTACCTCAAGCTCTAAACCCTCAAAGGTAGTAATCACACCTGTGGGGAGAGGGGCATTCTTCTTACCAAACCACATGACCTTTGTTTTGGAGGTGTTCAGAACAAGGTTATATATATATATATATATAGAGAGAGAGAGAGAGAGAGAGAGAGAGAGAGAGAGAGAGAGAGAGAGAGAGAGAGAGAGAGAGAGAGAGAGAGAGAGAGAGAGAGAGAGAGAGAGAGAGAGAGAGAGAGAGAGAGAGAGAGAGAGAGAGAGAGAGAGAGAGAGAGAGAGAGAGAGAGAGAGAGAGACTAGATATATATATCAATGGAGGCTAGTGACATAACAAATTGAGGAGGATGGGAGACCCACTGTATAGGCGCGGAACGCACAGAGACGACAAACTGTGTGAGCGTGTACGTGGCTTCAGTTAATTTCAGGAGAGAGTTGACAATGGTAGTGGAGTGGAGAAGTCATCATCTCTTAATCAGGGAACAGGAGGGGACTTAGCTGTAAATACAAATAGCAGATACATTCCATTACAGCTGCGCCATCGTAGGTTTGGACAACGAGTTTCTCTATGAAGTTAAACTCAGACTTTTCAAAATTATTAAAATCAAACACAGACTGCGGTGCATCTCACCCACTTGACACATCAAAGTAGCCCAAGAAACGTTCCTGAATAAAGCCCTGATCATCCACATACCTGACGATAACTGACAACTGCAAGCAGACTGGTGGCACCATAGGTCCCAGAGCAGTGGGGTAATTTTTACCCCCAGGGGCCTGGAGTTTTTCCTTATATATTAACCTAACTAGGAAAACTCTGGGCCCTATAAGGTATGACAGTCATTAATGAGTTGTAAAAAGGTTTTATGTGGGCTATCATGGGACCAGTTTTTCCTAATCAGGTCACACGGTTTAAAAAAACTCCTGAAAAAAACTCCTGGCTCTGGGGGAGATGAAAACCCTGTCAAACTGCAGCTACCTTATATTTGTTCATATAAATTATATTTAGACTAGATTAGGAGGGGGGATTTCCTCTACCCAGACACATAGACAACAACAGGGCTGAACTTGCTTTATGCCTTTTTGCATCATGCAGGCCTTATAAAACATTTACTCACATCTGTCATCACTATTATGTTGATTGATTAATTCCAGGTAATAATTTTGGATTAAAAACATATAGAGCAGCGGTCTAAGGAACTGCATCTCAGTGCAAGAGGCGTCACTGCAATCCCTGGTTCGAATCAAGGCTGCATCACCTACGGCCGTAATTGGGAGTAGAATAGGGCGGCGCACAATTGGCCCAGGTTTGGCCGGGGTAGGCCGTCATTGTAAATAAGAATTTGTTCTTAATTGACTTGCCTAGATAAATAAAACATAAAAATATTGAGGCGGCTTATTCTAAATGCTTACCCCATAAGAATGTAGTAAATCATGACCAGGCACATCATTGCGTGCATGTTGTTACATATCATGAAATATATTGAGGTAAAAATTACAGACAGTAGCCTAAAATTAGCAAAATAGAATTCAATTGAATGAACACTCAATTGTTTTCAATTTGATTGAAATATGTAGGCCTACGTAGCCTATAACGTATTTATCTTTTGCAGTCATCTCGGTTTTCACTTGAAGCATTGTTTCATTCTTCGCATGTTTGTAAAAATTCCAAAGACATTGACAACTTTGTCTTTGTAGTCAACTTAATTCTGAAGTTATTGGCGGTCACAGAGAGAGATAAACCTCTCGATTCTGCGTTTAGCGGAGAACGTGTGTGTATAAAGTGATGTGGAAGGGCAAAAAAGCATCTAACCACGTGCTTAACTGTTCTACTAGTGGTTTGAGACAGCCTGTAAATACGGAGTGTTTTCAGGTGCGACTTCAGTAACAATGATTTCGGGAAGCGCTACTAAAGCTCTGGGAAACGAGGCCCTGATGGTTTTAGACTAAATGGGAGTCATGCTGATTGTCTCCTATCTTTTCTTGACATCTTATTAGCACAACTGCTATTCCGAAGGAGCATATTTAGTTCGTATCTGGGGGCAATTGGCCAGAAGCCATGAATTTGACAAAGTCTATATATAACCTGTCAAAGTCTCTTTACCTCTGAATAAAGTAAACCTGAGCCCATTCTTCTGCTACAGTATGTCAGACGGACATAGCAAGCAATCTGACTGTTTCCTTTGGAATGTGATGATAGCTGTGGCTTCTGTAACATTCGGGAGCAGTGTGCTCCCTTTCTGTCGTCATGTCTAGTAAGCAGTTTCTCTTTGTACTTTATCAGATCTTACTTGAGTGTGTTGCTACAATGACTGCCATTGCTCTACAATTCGGTGCACTCATGCGTTTTAGCAACGAAACTTACTGTATTTATACACCGTTGTTGAAGAAATCTTCAGGAGGGACAAATATATCTGACATGCCGTTTTAGATATTTCCCTCTCAGATACATTTTCCATCACACAACACCCACATGCATGAAGCTTCTCTGTTCATGCTTTAATAGGAAATTTGAGATACTATTGAGTCCAGAGCTTAGACTGTCACATCATATGACGCGCTGCAACTAATGCAACCGACAAATGGGCATATCACAGATCCCAGTTTCATAGCTATCCTCCCATAGAAACAGGTGGCAGCCGCTGAAAGAACAGATGTCCCACTACAGCCGTGGTAAAATGTGTCTGTCGCAATTACAGCAGGGAACAATGCGTGACGAAGACCGAAGGTGGTCCGGCATGCGTTGAAGCTCCAGGAGGGGCTGGGGGGGCGGGCATTGGCAGCTAGGCGAACAAAAACACGGTCAGTACCCCTCTGAAAACCTTTCTATTTCCCACTTTGAGGAAATGGGTGCTTTTCAACATGTGGAAGCCATCCCAAACATTCCAGAGTTCCATGCCAAAGTCCAGCGTATACTTAGTTAAAAATATCAGCTTGTTAATGCCACTGTGCGAAACCTGCTACGACCATTTGCTCTGTTGTATAAATGGACACAGGCATTACCGGTCCAATGGAAGTAAGGTTATGGCGCGGTGCCAACCTCCGGGTAAAGGCTGCATAGTGCCAGGTGGCTGAAGATCAAGCCACAACCAACCCACACTGTTGAGCAAAATTAGCCCTAACACTTTTGTCCCTGTTAAATATCACCAGCTTGAGTATTGCCTTTGTCATGGTGTTGTCTCTGTCCTTCAGGGGTGTAGTGGTCAAACAGCGGTGGATATGACTGGAGGTGAGTATCATAAATGCTAATGTTACCAACACTAACACGTGATTGGTGCTATTCACCAAAGTGGTGTGTTTAGTTGTGTTTACCATCCACTGACCTCTGACCTTAAATCGAATGAAGATGGTGCTGGTCATGAGATGTTGATCAAATTGTGTCAAATCTTGCCAGTATTGTTTTCAGCAATGTGAACATTATAGCATGATAGCAACAATTTCAATGATTGCTTAGGACCATGTAGGATATCTCTGTAAAAAGTTCCTCAGATTGTTTTGCTAAGCTCATTGTGAGTACTTATCATTGTTTGAAGTAGATCAAAGGGGCATAATAGCTCACAGCTTGACATGCTTCATGGAACAAATCATTCTAGATTGACTGGCCATATCTATTTGTAAAGACAAGTGCGACATACTTGAATTCTTTAAGCTGCACACGTGCTTTACAGACATGTTCTGCTTGTGATGCACTCTGATAGCATAGATATCTTTATATGAACTGTGTATCCAGAAGCCTCAGGAAATCTACATGGAGTGAAATCTGGTCAATGCAAGAATGAACTCAGCTACACTATGTATCAGTGGTGGAAAAAGTACTCAATGGTCAGAGAGATGAGAGAGAGAGAGAGAGAGAGAGAGAGAGAGAGAGAGAGAGAGAGAAGAGAGAGAGAGAGAGAGAGAGAGAGAGAAGAGAGAGAGAGAGAGAGAGAGAGAGAGAGAGGAAGAGAGAGGAGAGAGAGAGAGAGAGAGAGAGGAGAGAGAGGAGAGAGAGAGTGAGAGAGAGGAGAGAGAGAGAGAGAGAGAGAGAGAGAGAGAGAGAGAGAGAGAGAGAGAGAGAGAGAGAGAGAGAGAGAGAGAGAGAGAGAGAGAGAGAGAGAGAGAGAGAGAGAGAGAGAAGAGAGAGAGAGAGAGAGAGAGAGAGAGAGAGAGAGAGAGAGAGAGAGAGGAGAGAGAGAGAGAGAGAGAGAGAGAGAGAGAGTAAAGATACCCTAACAGAAAATGATTCAAGTAAAAGTGAAAGTTACCCAGTAAAATACTACTTGAGTAAAAGTCTAAAAGTATCTAATTTCAAATGTACTTAAGTACAGTGCTATAAAAAGTACTCAATGTTCATACTTATAAGTAAGTACAATTTACAAACACAGTATTTGTGTTTCGTGAGTCCACCAGATCAGAGGCAGTAGGGATGACAAAGTGTTATATTGATAGGTGCCATAATTCTATCCTGCTGAAGCATTCTAAATGTAACGAGTACTTTTAGGTGTCAGGGAAAATGTATGGAGTAAAAAGTACAATATTTTCTTTAGGAATGTAGTGGAGTAAAAGTAAAAGTTGTCACAAATATAAATAGTATAGTAAAGTACAGATAACCAAAACAACTACTTAAGTAGTACTTAAAAGTATTTTTACTTAAGTACTTTACACCACTGCTATGTATACTGTCACATAACATGCCTTGACCAAAACATTGTATAGTAGTGTACACAAAGTGAACCAATCTATTATACCATTGTACCAGATTGTACCATTCTACCATTGTTTGCTTATCATGGCTGGCTTGCAAAATTGTATCTACTCAGTCAAATCTGGTCCAATCAGAGGGCCTCCCTAATGAGGGCCTTCTCATTATGTAACTTTTCTCACCCACAGTGACATACCACTACTCATAGGAGAGATGCTGCATGCCAAATCTATGCAGAGGTGCAATCAGTGATATCGGCCCTAAACCTGACGTCACATGCAGACTTACGCAGTATGGAGGAGGGATATTGTTCCCAGCTTCTGGATGGATCCTCTTTCCATAGAAGACTCTGGTACTCGCTCTCTCTATGGACTCCATGTGCCGGCAGGTGCCCAATCAGTCAACGAGGATTTCTCTTACTGTTTGATACCATGGCAACACGCCTTGGAGACAAACACACACCCACACTCAACCCTAAAAAGACATATAGACCCTAAGCATGTTCATGTTCGTGGCAGAATTGCTAATGAGGAATTGCTACAGATGTAGGATCTTAATTTGATCCTTCTTTTGTTACAGAAAATGTTCCTGCACTGCAGGAAATGCAAACTTGTAGTGTATTTGAGTTTCAAAAAGGTTTTTCACTTTAAAATGTAAGGTTTGCCCTAACGAAAATTTCACTTAAGCTTACATGCAGTTCAGTGCTTGGGATCTTCTATAAGGTTAGTGTGGTATAGAATTGCATTCGGAAGTGAGAAATACCCTTAGTGCAGTCCTAATGGTGTTGACTATTGTAAGGGTTTTTGTTCAGAGAGGTCTCTGGAAACCTTTATGGTTTTGAGGTTTAGTGTCCAGAGACCTCTCTGGAATTCTCTATGGTCCTTTTGGAATTGGTCCCCAATTAGAGGCAGCTGTGCCGCATTGCCTCTAATTGAGGAGCCTATTAAATTTCAGTATTTACAACCTGTGTTTGTGGGTTTTTGTGTGTGTTCCTTTTTGTTTCACGCCAGTTCATGGTCGCTGTCTCGCCTTTGTTTGGTTTTGGGATTACTCTTATCGGAATAAAGGAATGTTTTTGCACCACAGCTCTGTGCCTCGAGTCCTGTCTCATAGCGATCGTGACAACTATAGTGTAATTTATACACCATTACAGTGTAAATAATCTACATTTATACCCTTATTGCAGTCCTAATGGTGTTGACTATAGTGTAATTTATACCCCATTACAGTGTAAATAATCTACATTTATACCCTTATTGCAGTCCTAATGGTGTTGACTATAGTGTAATTTATACCCCATTACAGTGTAAATAATCTACATTTATACCCTTAGTGTAGTCCTAATGGTGTTGACTATAGTGTAATTTATACACCCAATACAGTGTAAATAATCTACCTTTATATTCTTGGATCTTAGGTTTGTTTGAAAAAACTTCAAATTCTGATGTAATTGTGATGAAGGCAATGATAACACTTCATTGGTATGTTATGTTATAATACAGTAGTCATAAACAGTACTTGGAACATTTATTACGGTCACCATAACTGTTCGAATAGCAAACAGTTATATATATATACTGTATACTGTATATATATTTTGTAAGCACATTTTCCCCTCTCCTCCACTCCTGACTGCATGTGCTGCCATAGACATATAATTAATTAATTATATTTCTATAATGTGCTGCTGCTCCAGGGAGGGGTGTTGGTCTAGGAAACCGAAGACTTGTTTCCTACAATGCCTTGCTTGTTTGAGCAAGGAGCAACAGAGTTTCATCACGTTGTTAAGAGTCCATGTTACCTCAGATTATTTTTGTTTTACGGTTATGACTGTTATTTTCTTTTCGTGACGGTCTTCATCCATACTGTCGGTTACATGGTTAATGTGCTAGCTCTACTCCCAACAGTGTTACCAAACTGAGTGACTACCTTCTTTGAGAGCTACAGTATATCCGATGGAATCAGAAACTCCATGTTGTCAGTTAGTCAATAAACTAGGAGCAACAGGTCCTTCATACAAGACTCATTTCAGTCACCAGGGGTCAGACCTCAGCTTGGTGTCGATCATTGCCAACCCAAGGCATTCACTTCAGGATCACTTCCCTAGTTGGGGAAGACCTGCAGGGGTAGTGTAAGGAAGGACACTTCATTTATAACTGCTTGGTGACAGGAACCTAATCAATCAGAGGTGGCAATTTACACCCTCCACTTGTCCAAAGAGTAGCAAGCCTAATCCTGAAGGCTAACAACTACACTAGTCCAAAGAGTAGCAAGCCTAATCCTGAAGGCTAACAACTCCACTAGTCCAAAGAGTAGCAAGCCTAATCCTGAAGGCTAACAACTCCACTATCCAAAGGGTAGCAAGCCTAATCCTGAAGGCTAACAACTCCACTAGTCCAAAGAGTAGCAAGCCTAATCCTGAAGGCTAACAATTCCACTATCCAAAGAGTAGCAAGCCTAATCCTGAAGGCTAACAACTCCACTAGTCCAAAGAGTAACAAGCTTAATCCTGAAGGCTAACAATTGACAGCCTTGATCTAGGCCCACAACCTCATTAAAGGGAAACCAAAGAGAGGGAATTCCAAACAAATTGACCACTGTCAAAACATTCCGTCATGGTTTTACGACGTGTGAATGGTGATGAGGCAAAATAAGGCCCCACTCCTGTGGCTTTCTTGGACCATTACTGTATTTTCTTCTCTTAGAAGGAGAGAAATAATGTCTCACAATGAAGCGCCCCATAATATCACGCGTCTCCATACATGCACAACATCTGTTGACAATTCATTTCATGTGAATGATGATTGAGGATTTCCAGGGCTATGAACAAGAGAAGTTTCAAGATAAGATGTCTATTCTGCAGCATGCCATATATGATTTTGTCTTTATTCTTTTTCAATTAAAATTACATCCTAGCACTCTGATCCAGCTTAATCATATGTGCTTTTGTAACATAACAAATGGCACTAGACAGGGTGTTTTGTTTTTAGCCGCTTGTTATTCTGTGTTAATGACCAGAAACAACTGTGCACCAACAAAAATTGTAACTTAAACCTTAAAATCTGAGACCATTTGGAGCACAAATTCCGTGTTTGGTTACTTATAATTACAAGAACCATTCAATTATTTTATCATTCCAATTTTCTGCAATATATGCTGGGTATATTGCTTTACACAAACATGCAATACCATACATTGAAATACATAAAAAACTATATTGGATGATAATAATAATAATGGGCAATCTTCATTGAATCGTCCACAATCAAAAACAACAAGCAGATAAGCCAAAAGTTCTGCTGCTTGTCTGTCGTTTTTCTTTACTGGTGTCAAACTGTCAGTAAGCATTCTCACACCCAATTTAAACAGATCTAGGTGCCTGTGAAACAAAATGGTGACATATATCAGAAGATGCTATCCATTTTTCTTACCTCAAGGTGTCAACCATAAACAAATGCAATGTCCCCTTCCCACTCAAGTGGTCGTTTACAGCTGTTTCTAATTTCCCCCCCGGGGGATCAATAAAGTACCTATCTATCTATCTATCTATCTATCTATTTACAGCTGTTTCTAATTTCCCCCCCCCGGGGGATCAATAAAGTACCTATCTATCTATCTATCTATCTATCTATTTACAGCTGTTTCTACCCACTGTAAGTAAGATCTACACATAAGACAGCCAGTGTGCTGTCTTAAGCCCGTGAAAATGTGGATACATTCCAAGCCGTCAGAGGAGCTGTCAGTATGAGAGAATACCCTAGTCATTACCACCTTTAGATGATCTAACTTGCATGCAAACTGTGGTGCCCCCCTGGTGAGGAGGAGTTGGACTTTCCCACAGTGAGGGGATCCTGACTTTTATGGCTGGAAGCTACTTCCTTCACATTGTAGCATTTTAATTGAAATTATGAGTACTGTGTATATCTGTACTATAGCTGTGTTGTAGCATTATATGTCATATTTTGGAGGACTGGTTTTATTTTCTGTGTCAGATGAGCAATGGCTTACTGTTGGGGGAAACCCAAAATATGTTAAAGTGGTATTATATAAAATAACATAAATAGTTGGGCAGTAGGTAGCCTAGCGTTTAAGAGGTTGGACCAGTAACTGAAAGGTTTCTGGTTCGAATCCCTGAGCTGGCTAGGTAAAAAATCTGTTGATGTGCCCTTGAACAAGGCACTTAACCCTAATTGCTCCTGTAAGTCGCTCTGGATCAGAGTGTCTGCTAAACTACTTAAATGTCAATGTAATAGTCACTAACATTGCTTCAAATAAAAATATAGCATGTCATTTGAGATGAACTTGCTTGATACAGTTGTCAGATGTCCTTAAGGGTGTCTAATAAGCGCATGTTACAAGATGGTTCTGAGAAGTAACAGATAGCGACAGCACATCCCCATACAATAAGGCAACGAGCCTTGAGTATTTTTCACATTCATGGCAGAACATACTCTAAACCTATTTTTACTGTCCTGATCTCAGGCGGCCCTGGACAAGATCCAGAAAGGCTACAGTAATATTCTGTGCTAATGCTGACCGTTGCTGTTCCCTCTATTGGGAATTGACGAGAGTTCCGGGAGCATAGCACCACCTAAACGGACGACACCGATTTAGAATTCCACAAACTTCCGCAACCTGTATTTGCACTATGCACACGGATGCACAAGTAAAGGCGTCAGCATGCTTCAGCTCGGCTGGCGCCTAGCCGAACTCGGCTAGCTGAACCAAACAAACAACCAAACGAGCGGCAATAGCACTGTTTGTCCATTTAGAGACGCTGTAGCCAGTATACACTTCCTCAAAATAGTCAGATCTAATCTAAGATAACTCAAGAAATCTATCATTAATTTTGACGTTTTTGCCGAAGGGATCTTAGTTGCGCAATTTTACATCTAATTAATGTTTGGTGCAGTATTTTCTATGAAAAAATGTGCATCAAAACGAGTCATCTCTCGTTGACAAATACTTTATTGAAGAATCCCTACTGTTGACCAATCACCAACGAAGGGGCGTAGAATTCAGCACCGAACTTCGGCTTGTCTTGAGAGAAAATGTGTGCCTGAACAGCCGGAAAAAAACTCTACTGAACTGTATCAGCTGGGAAGCATGCGGACGCCTTTAGTCCCATACTGCCCCATATTCCCTCCCTGGTGCTTTTTTGTTTCCAGGTATCCCAGGCCATCTCCTTTCAGCAGGGATCGGCATTCCTGCTCCTTTTATAGTCACACTCCCCCACTCTTTAGTTACACTGGATACCTGATTAGGAGGGGCGGCCAGCTCAACTCTTGACCGAATCGGAATGGGGAATCGCCATGAGGGCATTGCGAATGAAAATGATGGAAAGGCAGCGTTTCGACATGTCTCAGAAAGTATCCAGTGGATTTATGGCTGGGTCCTCTATTTTCTCTTCTCCCATGGAGATAAAGGCGTTTTTCTGAAAAGCTGCAGGGGGTTGGGGGTAGTTAAAGGGCACACTCAGCTGCTAGATTAACTCATCAACACCGCATTGCCGGATGTCAACAGAAATGTTTCACACACAAGACCGACAAGGAATGAATACCATTTGGAGGTCACAAGTGGCAGCCCCTCAGTCCTTCAGTCTTTTTAAATGTTAGTGTCTGCCTTTCAAGAGCAAGGATGTAACCTCTAAACCTTTGAGAGGAAAATGGATCCATGTTGGACGCTACTTACTCGTGTCTCAATTTCAACTGCTCATTATGGTGTAGAGTTATTCATTTATATGTTTAAATAATTATCCTCCATAAAAGTGAAAATATTGCATCTATTTGGCAAAGAATTTGAGACGTAAGTAGTTTAAAAAATATTGGCTTTCAAAAAGCCAATCTGTGCAACTTTACAAGCCCCACTTGACAGCATGGTGTCAAAAAGCAAATGAACAAGATCAGAGAAAAAAAACATAACAGGCATTGGCCAGTAAGACAACCAGAGCAGGATAATGGTTATCCAAATTGTCGACTACTGCCTTTATCTCTTAGTTTTAGCTCTCCGTCTGCACTTTGGTTTGAGACTGGGCACTCACACACTCACCCTGCTCAAGTACAATGGATTGTGAGGCCTACTCATTTGGCTGGCAGTAAAGCTTTGATAGCTGCTAAGCGAAAGTCAATGTTTTCCCTCTAAAGCTTCATTATGAAGGGTGGCATGGCTTTCGCGTTGCCCATGTTTGCTTTAGATTTGTGGAAGATAAAGCATGTGGCTCACTAAGCTGCAACACCGTGTGCGCGGCCATCCTAAATACATTAGAGAGCCCACACATCTATCAGTGGGGTAGTGCCATTGAAATCGCATTTGTCACTCAGATATCTCCCTTAGGGAGCTATCGTTCTCATTTCATCAGCCTACAGAGCAATGCTACTTAGAGATTATGGCATGATTGCGTAATGGACACATTGGTTCATCAGAACAACCTTTTTCAACCCACGAGTCAAGCAGATGGAAGCAGGGCCCAAACACATGGCTGGGCATTTCTACCATTCCTGGCCACAGATGAGGATCGTGCAATTGGTCCTGACGGTGTTCTTAGTGTTAGGTTCCTGGGCCTTTTGGTGGTGGGACATGAGGGGGGGGGGGGTTAAAGAGCGAATGGCAACGTTGGCCCTGTCAGCCCCCTAGCTCTCCGGGTCCCAGGGGCTGGCGCCAGGCAAGCCCCAGAGCAGCCGGGGTAAAAAATAGACCGCTGCAGTTGTTGCACAGGCGAGAGTGACGGGAAGAGCATGTCACACTGGGGATCGGGTTGCAGCGGCTGTCATCAGAGAGCAGTCATTACTTGTAGTCTAATTATCTCAGGCTGCGTGTAAACAAACAACCTGCCAAAGTGAGGTTCACATTGTGTTCACAGATCCGGCCCTCGTTTTTGCCCCCTTCAGACCCTAGCATTAATTTGGGGACCTTGAGAAATTGCAAGGTTTACAAACTTGGAATTGGGTTTGTCAGCTGCAGAGGGAAATAGCTACTGTAATTGATACGTGATTAGTGCCTAATGTAAAAAAACAATGTTAGAATAATAATTATTGCAATTATGTTTTTCAATCATTTTAAGTATGTGTTAAGACGCAACTGTAACACAATTCCTCAAAAATCTACACATTTTCAAAACTATAAGAATTGAAGTTCATTCGAATTGTTCATCTCTAGTATATATGTCAATGTCATCTAGAGGTGACATTAGATTCATTTAGGTAACATTTTAATTAAAATACACGCATACTGTGAATTAACTACATGACTACATTACGACTACATTTCATTTTTACATTGCTGTTGGTCAGGGGAAAAGTCTGATCTGCATATAAGTACATATTCAATGAGATAAACTTATAAGACAAATTGCTGTTTATTTTCAGACTTTGTTCCCTGCCATGCATCATGATTTAATTTCAGCAAATGCCGAAGGGGGGCGTCCATGAAGAATCTGCCATGCATCGTATCACTGAAAACTCTATCCCACCCCCAACCCCTCGCTCGCATTCCCTAGCCTTCGTGGCACGTTTACTTTTTCGGCTCCTCTTTCTATCACACGCTTGCCATACCATACCTGTGTACCACGACCGCAGCCACAAACCACCGTGCGTGACAGTGGTAAAGTTGTCTTCGTCTCCTCAGAGTTGAATTGTGTCTTACTGTAAGAGCTGGTTTCCATGTGTGGCTGTGGTGCTGACGTACAGTAGGTTGTCACTTTGGCACAGGTCTAAGGTGTTATTGAATGAAGCAAGGCGTAATAGAGATGCAGAGCGACAGTAACCTTTGCATGGCTAGTGTCAATTATAACCGTCTGGGGGTAGATGGGCTGTCAGCTCTAACTGTACATTATTAATTACCTTGTTGCTCAGCTCACTCCTTGTATTTGTAGCTGTTTAGAATGACCAAAGTCTTTGTGCTGAAATATTTATGTATGCCTTGCAAACCAAATCACTTCATCCACAGGACGTAGCTAAAGAGCTCATTTGCAAGCCAGGCCTCATCGCAAGGGCATGAGTGAACACCAAACTTACGGAAGTACACTGTCAAGCAGGTGACTGACATATCTAATGGAATACGAGTGCGCTGCTGAATACAGAGTTAGCCGTACCATTAGCCCTGGCAATTTGATGATGGCCAGAAACACGATAGGTCATTAATTTTTGAGAACAAGTGTGTTCATCCCGACCAATCACTATTTAGGGTTTGCATGATCCCCCATTAGCTAATTGAGTTAGCTGTGGTGTTTTGGTTTGGTACTTGAGAAGTGACAGAGATCAGAGTGTGTTTATCTAGTGTTATGTGAGAGTGAGAGGCTTAGTTTATGATATAATTATACCTTGCAGGACAGTGACCCCGGCCAACCTCGTTTTGTAATGCAAAATGGTCTGGCTGGGGTCTTGCTGCAACCAAACGAACTTTGCCATTTCATCCAGCTTTTCTTAATGCTGCTTTTATCTGGCCTGACCTTTTTCTAACACAATCAATTGGAATATAAAATCTGTGTGCACTAAGAATAGGGAATTAGTATTTTCCTAAACGCAGAGAGATGTTCAATTAAAATGCCAGGCTTTTGCCAGATGTCAGTGGTGTTGTAGATAGATAGATAGATAGATAGATAGATAGATAGATAGATAGATAGATAGATAGATAGATAGATAGATAGATAGATAGATAGATAGATAGATAGATAGATAGATAGATAGATAGATAGATAGATAGATAGATAGATAGGTACTTTATTGATCACCCGGGGGGGAAATTTCATCGAACTAAAACAACAATTAATGCACGGACAACGGGAGCTGCTTAAAAGGCGACCACTCAGGGCGGCGCCAAACGTGAAATGTTTGTGAGGACATTGAATATCGATGAGTGCCTTGTGGTTGCAATCAAGCACAGAGATAGACTTTCAGCAGTTTGGTCGATCATAGACAAAGCCAAGGGAGACAGTATGTCTGTATAAAGTTACACAGACTATTATCAATAATATTATTATGTGACAGATGAAATGTTGACTTTGTATGGTATGAAGGTTTACATACAAGTTTAGAAATAACCAGAATGAATACATTTTTTGTATTATTTAACAAATCATACTTATACCTTACATACCTTCTACAAATAAGGCAAACAGTGTTTTTCCGACACTGTCCTCATTTTATATTGTATCTGCAGTGCCAAGTCTTTGTTTATACAAATCTTTTTTATTAATTAAAGTTATTGAACCTAGAAATAGAGCATACTTTTTGTAGCCAAACACATGCTAATTTATATAACTGTACATAAACATACATAAGTATTATATTGTTATAATAACACTATGTGTCTATGTCACTACTATGTAAAGAACTAGGTATAATGTGAAACGTATTGTAAAGTTAACCAAATATTAATAGTTTTCCAAATTCAGTTGTCAACGGTTGCCTATACACTATTAAAAAATACAGCTTAAAAAATAATGAAACAGTAACAAACTCTGTGGAAAAATGTTATAAAGCATGAAAAAATCTCTCGCCGCAAGTTTAACAGTATGTAGAAAGACTGCATTGTTGTGAGTCTGAACATCGATTTGATAGACGCTATCCACTTTCACAGAAGAGCCCCTCTGCCCTCTCTGAAGACATTTGCGACTGGTGTCAAGGCTCAATAAATCATTCAGTATCAAAGAGGCCATGTAACGGTTTCTACATTTCAACATATGTGGAATCAGAACGTGTCTGTCATCAGTGTGCACCACTCTCAGGGATAACATTTTTAGAACTCTTTCCAACTGTAATGTGGAACATATGTGCCATTGATTTGGGGAGGCTTTACCTGATGCCTCGGGATACCCACAAACGAGGGGAGGTAGACGTTGTCATACGCCTTAATAGTGAAGGATTATCCCTGTAAACTAAAGTCAACAATGGGGCTAACTACCATGCGATGGTAAAAAGCACTGCAAGTCACCAGTCAGGAACCCTCAAACAGTAAAGGGATAGGAGGATTGGGAATTGCAGACAATATCTCAACATGTAAATATACTGTATATACGAAAGATAAACATTGAAACACTTGTAAGTACTGTGCAACAATGTGTACCAAATTGTTATTACCTGCAAATACTAGATTTACCTGCTATTATATGAAGGCATAGGTTATAGGGACTTACTGTAAAGTGTTGCAAATGCTCACTCTAAACATTCCTACTACATAATTGCTCCTATTGTCACGTTTTAAAGGTACAGTGCTTCTATTGGACCAATTTAAGTTGGTCGTCTTATTCACCACTAACTTTCTTAACATCACTGTCCCTTTAAACGATTTTGCACTCAAAACCAGTCTTTTGGATCATTTGTATCAAACGAGACAAACTTTTAACCATGTCCACCAGTGCCAAGAGGAGCCAATCCATCTTGGCGTTTAAAATGGCCCTCCCTGTCATCTGCGGTTTTAAGTTCCCAAAGCCACTGATCCTGGTTCTGGCCTGCCTATATATCTCTCTTTGAAAGCAAACAGTTTGAGCCCCCTGCTGCTTTGTATTTAAGGCTGGCTCTACATCTACAGTAGGTTTAAAAACAGTTTCTTAAATGACCATCATAACTTTCCAAATCAGTTGTAGCCAGTCGGGGGGCATCTCCATTTGTTTTGCCTAAGGTCTGGCGTCCTCCAAGTGTAAATCAAACGATAAATACTATCAACGCATTTGTTCCTTGTTATCCTCCCCGCTTAGTTTCTAAATTCAGAATAGTTTCCATGCAGTTCAAAGCAAAATTCCTGGCAGGTTCTAAATATAAACTGCGGTGGACCAACGGTACAGTGATACCCATATTTCATGGTCAACGTCGCTGACGCATAGGGGGACTTTTTATGAAGCTACCCCATAGACTTTATGAATTTGAACAATGTCCATTTGTCATTGCTGATTACTATTTAGCTTCTAAAGGAGAGTGCAATATCATCAGTGACCAATTTCAGAAATTAAATATATAATTTTTGTTGATGCTGTAACTTGCACTACTTTATGTTATTGTCATGACGTGTCTTGTTTGCAGTTGTATGAAGAATGAGACGCCATTTGTGTTTAAGTGCAGTGCTGGTGGATTGTTTTCAGAGAAGTGAAATAAGGTATTTCAGTGTGAGGGCCAAATGACTACTAACTGACCCTGGCAGAACAAATAAGCTGCCTTGTTTGGCCTTGCTGTGAGTGATACTCTGATGGCAGCCAATACCTGCTGGGACAGAGAGACCGACCCCGTCATTAGCAAATACACACCACATACTCCAACCACACAGGCTAGTTACAAAGCTCAGCTATTCTAGGAACCTAAGTCTCCATAGCCTCAAACGAAAGCTGTCTTAACATTCCTGGCTTAGAATATTGTGTTCCAACTAGGAATGCATTATCAGGTAATACAACTGTTTGTGGGTTTCACAGTGCTCCATGTCTTATTGGCTGATGATGTCTATGACTCAATTACAAATAGAAAATCACAGATTTGAAAATCACACACTACTAATTATTGCTGGGAATTGCCAGAGACCTCATGATACGATATTATCATGATACTTTGGTGCCGATACGATATGTATTCACACGATTCTCATGATTCTATGTAGCGCGATTCGATACAGTGATTTTTTTGCAATTCAATGTTCCAAAAATATTGCTCACCATGTCTGCTGCAGCGAGACAAGAGAGCACTATGAGAAAATAAGTTTTGATCAGTCATGGAAATAAAAGTGTAAAAAAAAATTGGCTCCCTATTTAAAAATAAGATCTAGAACAAGCTATGACGCAAAAATAATATTGTGATATTGTCAAAACAATACGATACGATATACCATCAAAAGTATTATGTAACTGATTTTTACCCCTATCAATACTACTAATCATGTTCTCAGTTTTGAATCTTTCTATAGTAAGCCATATCAGAACAACATGTATGGTTTTTCATTTTAGATAGCACTTTCTTTTAATATAAGGTATGTTGACTTCAATTGTTCGAATCCAGGCTGCATCACATCTGTCTGTGATTGGGAGTCCCATAGGGTGGAGGACAATTGCCCCAGTGTCGTCCAAGTTTGGCCGGGGTAGGCAGTCATTGTAAATAAGAATTTGTTCTTAACTGATTTGACTGGTTAAATAAAAATACAACTGGTGGGTCTAATCCTGAATGCTGATTGGTTAAAACGACATTCCAGCTGGTGTCTATTCCATGAGTTACCACTGGCTAAGTCTATGATGTTAAAATGCCCATTTACTCTGTTCAATCTGACTGTGCAATCTACTGTCTCATCAGCCCAGCCAGGCAATTTATAGACTTGATCTTGACTATAAAAAGCATCTTGACATTATTTCATATTTCTTTAGACCAACATTCGCAACATTGTTTCAATATTCAAATTCGATCTCCAGCTGTCCCATAGTAATGAACGTGTCGGAAGTCAGGACAAGACGGACAGACAGGCAGTGTTTCTCAGCTAGTCGAAATCATGAATCAGCTGGCATCATTTACAAAGACATGTAAATTGAAAAAAGGTCAAACGAAATGAAGTGCAGCTAGTTTGCAGTCTTTCCAGCTTCGATTAGAAGTGATTGTGTTAGCTGTGTTGTTGGCTAACAACAGTATCCTGACGAGTGAGCATATTTTCTATGCCAGGCAAAATCGCACCTCATTAGCTCATTGCTATGGATGTATCCAAATAAATATCACTAGAAAACACTTTAAAGAAATGCAAATGCAACTTATTTGCTGTTATTCTGGCTGCAGACGTGACCTTAAGTTAGCCGTAGTTGGCTATTTAGCAAGCAAGGGATAACAACATTCCCTGTCAGTATGGCAATGGAACGACTGGGTCGCGTCCATAGATACCGAACAAAAAGACTGAACGACTGGGTCGTGGCTCTGGCAACCGAACCGATAGAACGAGACTATATCTTGTGAAAGGATGAAATAGTATGAATAAATTCATAAAAATATATTTTTTTAAGAAAATTATTTGAATATGTTGGTAACCCGTTGTATAAAAAAGGTAATCCCCTTAAAGCTGGTGTTTGGAGGATATACAGTATTGGCACGGTTTGTTGCAACGCACAGTGATAATGCCTGAGAACCCAGTGATATATTGGCACGGTTTGTCGGCCCTTGACGATATATCCTCCAAACACCGGGTTCTCGGGAATTATCACTCCGCGTTGCTTTGTGCCTAACAACAGCCCTTAGCCGTGGTATATTGGCCATATACCACACCCCCTCTGGCCTTATTGCTTAATTATACCATGCCATTGTTGAATACCACTTTCTGATTGGCTTGAAGGGCATTCTAGAGCGTGTATTAAAGCACAGTATATTTGCACAGTAGAATTCAATGGCTATAGTTCATTTTTAAATGTTTAGTTTGAGCTGCTTTTTAAAACAAAAGTCGAATTGAAAACAGTATTGGTATTGATGAATTCGATTTTCATAAAAGCAAGCTAGGACTGATTGTTTGGTTAGCTAAACTAGCAAGTCTGTTTGGTTGGTTACCACGGCAACACACCTTCCACACCATTCATTATTTTCCATAGAATGCATAGCCCCTCGTTGATCATCCCTTACATATTGTGTGGACTAAATGCATTTTATTTAACCTTTTTCTTTCTATCAAAATATTTTGCACACTATAAATTGACATATTGACTTAAATTGACTTATTTTTTAACAGTAAACAAACAATAAAATAAACACAAATCTCAATGTTATAGCGATATATCCTTTTGTGGGGTGCTGGCGAACAGTCAGACATCAACGGTCTGATATCTGGAAGTGTAAAAAGGTATTTCGAAACTATCTACAGTATGTCATCCTACAGCTGCTGCACTGGCTAAAATTACCTTGATGCAGCGTTTCCAAAGACCAGATTGGATTTACAGTTGAAGTCGGAAGCTTACATACACTTTAGCCAAATACATTTAAACTCAGTTTTTCACAATTCCTGACATTTAATCGTAGTAATTCCCTGTTTTAGGTCAGTTAGGATCACCACTTTATTTTAAGAATGTGAAATGTCAGAATAATAGTAGAGAGAATGATTTATTTCAGCTTTTATTTCTTTCATCACATTCCCTGTGGGTCAGAAGTTTACATACACTCAATTAGTATTTGGTAGCATTGCCTTTAAATTGTTTAACTTGTGTCAAACATTTTGGGTAGCCTTCCACAAGCTTCCCACAATAAGTTTGGTGAACTTTGGCCCATTCCTCCTTACAGAACTGTTGTAACTGAGTCAGGTTTGTAGGCCTCCTTGCTCGCACATGCTCTTTCCGTTCTGCCCACAGATTTTCTATTGGATTGAGGTCAGGGCTTTGTGATGGCCACTCCAATACCTTGACTTTGTTGTCATTAAGCCATTTTGCCACAACTTTCAAAGTATGCTGTATGTCCATTTGGAAGACCCATTTGCGACCAAGTTTTAACTTCCTGACTGATGTCTTGAGATGTTGCTTCAATATATCCACATAATTTTCCTTCCTCATTATGCCATCTATTTTGTGAAGTGCACCAGCCCCTCCTGCAGCAAAGCACCCCCACAACATGATGCTGCCACCCCTGTGCTTCACGGTTGGGATGGTGTTCTTTGGCTTGCAAGCCTCCCCCTTTTTCCTCCAAACATAACGATGGTCATTATGGCCAAACAGTTCTATTTTTGTTTCATCATACCAGAGGACATTTCTCCAAAAAGTACGATCTTTGTCCCCATGTGCAGTTGCAAACCGTAGTCTGGCTTTTTATGGCGGTTTTGGAGCAGTGGCTTCTTCCTAGCTGAGCAGCCTTTTTTTCTGAGGTCTTGGCTGTTTTCTTTTTATTTTCCCATGACGTCGAGCAAAGAGTCACTGAGTTTAAAGTTAGGCCTGGAAATACATCCACAGGTGCACCTCCAATTGACTAAAATTATGTAAATTAGCCTATCAGAAGCTTCTAAAGCCATGACATAATTTTGTGGAATTTTCCAAGCTGTTTAAAGGTACAGTCAACTTAGTGTATGTACATTTCTGACCCACTGGAACAGTGAATTATACATTTAAATAATCTGCCTGTAAACAATTGTTGGAAGAATTACTTGTGTCATGCATAAAGTAGATGTCCTAACCGACTTGCCAAAACTATAATTTGTTAACATGAAATCTATGGAGTGGTTGAAAAATTAGTTTTAATGACTTGTATATAAACTTCCGACTTCAACTGTTGTTTCACTGTAATTTCTGCCATATTTTTCCACAAATGTGTGCAAAAGGTTATTCACAATTTATTTCCCTGGTCTTTCTAGTCGATTATCTTATTATGAGCAGCTAGCGTCACGTGTAGGAAGGGTGTTGTTGTTAGCAGGCTTAGTAATAGTTAATTGAGGTTGGCCTCCAAGGGACATGGGCATGAGTATTGGACTTCTCATGGTTTATAGCCAAGTGTTACAATTTGTATTTCCTCACTACAATAACTGAATAGATCAGTTAAAATGGCTAGTGTGGAGGGTAGTATGAACTCTACTCTAAGGGTGAAAGCTACAGGTTCTTAATGCTTAACGAGTCAACAAAACTTGACAATGAGCCAGGGAGAGAAGTGTGTTGTTTAAGGGAACAAAAGCCTTGGTAGTAAATCAAACATAGTATGATGCAATGACATTCAACAGACTGTCTTGTGTCTAATCTGTGTAAAAGAAACTACCAATACTTTCAGTAGTCCAACGTTATACCAAGTGTCCCTATACTTATGTATTTACATGTACAGTACATTACATAGGCAGGTACAGTATAAATACAGTGTATTGTTACATATTGATACTTGCAACTGTTATAGCTGTATATTATCGACAATTTCAAGATAACTGAGTCATCCAAAACAATACTGTAAATCTTCAGCCAAGAAGTAATTTGTGAAGTATCCTTCATTTTTGTATTTCTTTGACAATGTTACATTGTGCCATATAGATTTAAACATAACATTATGTAGATATAATAAGATATTACCAATGGCCTAGTATAAATACATGTCTTGGTTTGTAGTTTGTTGTAAGGCACATACTGAACATTAGACATATAAACATCAAAGGAACTAGGCCTCTGATCGTATGTTGTGATATGGTGATCTTATAGTCTCAGTTTTTACAACCATTCTATGCTATAGTTGTGAGAACGGAACAGATTTACTAAAGTGACATAGTTGTTGGCCTATATATTTTATGCCATAAAGTGAGTAGCCTGTGACTCAGTGGCATGGCTCAAATTCCAGAGATTAATGTAAATGATAAGGAATCTGCAACTCTCCGGATTTTTAAATCCAAGGGATTAAAGGTTCAAGTTCCAGCTGACACTCAAAAGGATTGCTCACTGTCCAGCCCTAAGTGGTATTGAATTTCCCCAGTATTTTAGTTTTACAGAGATGAACCCTCAGTTCAGACACTGAGCTAGCGGCTAGTCTATCTACATTGCAACCTGGTCTGGGAACCCCACAGTTGATGATTTTACGATGGTTGTTAATATAAAGGTTCAATGTTAATACAGGGTGTTTTGTATAACACCAGAATCTCACCAGTTTATTATATAACTACATTTTGAATATACAATTTAAGTCAGCTTTAGAGAGCCATGATTTTTGGGAAACAGCTCAGCATTTAAAGTTGAAACGATGAACTTAAGGCTATGAAGTCTCTGGGAACCAAGGCCTTGATTGTTTAATTATTGTCTGGCATATGGCCACACAATAAGCAGGCTCTTCTGAAAGACTTTAAAATGCTCCTCAGAAATAATCCTTTGGGTGCCACTTTTTTCCTGCTTGACTTTGTTAATGTGTTAAGTGTCAAAACAGACTAAAGGATGTCTTGAAACAATAGAAACTAACAAATCTCTCCTCCTGGCTGGACCCATGCCAAGCGGATGACCTCCATCTCAGTCAAGGTTACTTACCATGTAATTACAGGGGGTGTTCATTGATTCCTGTCCTTGCTCACAGGCCATCACCTTCATCCCCTTTTGTGCCATGTCTCCATTAACAAAGTTAACCCGGTTATACTCTGACCTCATCCCACTCCCGCTGACCTGGGGAGACAGCCATGCTTACCTGTGCAAAAAGTGCCATGATAGGTCATCATTATCAAATTAATCACAACCGTCACCTCCGGGTTGTGTCGAATGGAGTGGTCAGATTCTGCTTTACTTCAGACACACGCACAAGTGCACGCGCTCACACACAGAAACACACACACTGTAGAAGCCTGCACTAACAGAAAAATGACACAAACACTTCCACTTCTACTTCTACTTCCCCATATAAAAAAGCTGAAAGCCACCGTTAATATCACAATAACATTAACTCAATAAGAATTTGCTCAAACAATCCCCTGAGTCAATACCTTTGGCAGCGATTACAGCTGTGAGTCTTTCTGGGTAAGTCTCTAAGAGCTTTACACACCTGGAATTTGCAACATTTGCCCATTCATCTTTTCAAAATCCTTCAAGCTGTCAAATTGGTTGTTGATCATTGCTAGACAGCTATTTTCAGGTCTTACCATAGAGTTACAAGCAGATTCGAAGTCGAAACTGCAACCCCAGTGTAGATTTGACACCTTTGTGTTTTAGGTTATTGTCCTGCTGAAAGGTGAATTCATCTTCCAGTGTCTGGTGGGAAGCAGACTGATTTTGCCTTTGCTTAGCATCCGTTTTTTATCCTGAAAAACTCCCCAGTCCTTAATGATTACAAGCATACACATAACTTGATGCAGCCACTGCTATGCTTATTGGTACTCAGTAATGTGTTGTATTGGATTTGCCCCAAACATAACACTTTGTATTCAGGACAAAAAGTTCCTTGCTTTGCAAAGTTTTTTGCAATATTACTTTAGTGCCTTGTTGCAAACAGGATGCATGTTTTGGAATATTTGTATTCTTTACAGGCTTCCTTCATTTCTCTCTGTCAATTAGGTTAGTAAAGAGAGTAACTACAACTACAATCCTCAGTTTTCTCCTATCACAGCCATTCAACTCTGTAACTGTTTCAAAGTCACCAATGGCCTCGTGGTGAAATCCCTGAGCGGTTTCCTTTCTCTCCGGCAACTGAGTTAGGAAGGACGCCTGTATCTTTGCAGTGACTGGGTGTATTGATACACCATCCAAAGTGTAATAAATAACTTTACCATGCTCAAAAGGATATTCAATGTATGCGTTTAAAAATCATGTTAAACACTATTATTGAACACAGAGTCCATTCATCTTATTATGTGACTTGTTGAGCACATTTCTACTCCTGAACTTATATAGACTTGCCATAACAATACTTATTGACTCAAGACATTTCAGGTTTTCATTTTTTATTAATTTGTAAACATTTTGAAAAACATAATTCCACTTTGAAATTATGGGTTATTGTGTGTATGCCAGATCTCAATTTAATACATTTTAAATTCACGCTGTAACACAACAAAAAGGCCCCAGTAAAAAAAAGTAAAGGGGTGTGAATACTTTCTGAAGGCACTGTATGTTTGGATTATAGAAAAATGTTAAATTATAATTTGATTCAACACAATCACAGTATTTCAGCAGATTTTGTGTGTTTTTGTGTAGCTTAAGTCGTGAAAATACACATTTTTGTGCAACTTTTATAGGAGAATACGTTTTTGGGGGGGAAATTTCAGAACAATCCTTTGAAAGTTATTGTAGCAATGCATTTTGGGCAATGGTTTTCTACACTGTCTCCCACATTTATTGGGGCACAAATGTATTATTGTTAATCAACCAGGTTGTCACCAAAATACTTATAATATAATAGGAGCCTTATTTCTTTTTTTTATTTTTATTATTAATGCCAATGCTGTTTTCTATGCTTGTTTTCACTTAATATTTTGGGATACTGATGCTATGTCAGATTTAATGAGGGTTGCCAGCAGGGCGAGCCCTGACCAATTTGGTGCCCTAGGCAAGATTATAGCTGGTGCCCCTTGCATCGCAGCCAATTCCACCGATCATTGTGTTCATACACTTACACAGAAACTGCATAGCTTTATGTCTTTGAGATTTTCTTTATTTTAGAAACAAAAAAACCCCACAAAATAAAAACAGTATTAAAGAAACAAGTGACATGAAATAAATTATAAATACAATATAAATAAGAGTATTGCACAAAAAAACTAAATTACAGAGACCTATTTACAGTCTTACTCGCCTTGCCTTTCTTGCAGCAAACAAGTGACATAAAATGAATTATAAATTAGAGTATTGCACAAAAAACTAACTATATTACAGAAACCATAATGTAGCATTGTTCTAAAGCCTTACTCGCCTTGCCTTTCTTGCAGCAAAGTCATCTATGATATCATCACCGTAGTAGATCTCAGGTAGGTTTTAATCAGTTTGAGCTTAGAGAAGCTCCTTTCAGCAGCAGCCACTGTAACAGGAAGAGTGGCAGTGATTCTCAGAACTACCCACATACTGGGGTACATTTCTGTCAGCTTCTTCACGTGCAGGAAGGTCAAGAGTTCCATGTTTGTCATGTTTTTTTGATGGCAAATGTGGAAAGTTTTGCATTTCCACAGCAAGTTCCCTACCATCAATATCTGGCTTAGAGCAGTACTCTGGGTTTGACAGTGCTCTAGCAACTCTTCTTTTGACATGTTGGGGAAGGTGAGGAGCACTCCAACTCACACAGGCTCTAAAATCTTTCCCCTGTTGAATCCTCTGCCACAAGAAAGCCCATGACATGTTCTTTAATTTGTGGTATGTCTTCCAGTAACATGACAGAGAGCTGTTCATTATGACTCAGATCAGGGGTGCAATCTAAAATAATGGAGAAATACTTTGATGTTTTGATCTCTTCCACTATTTTTTCCAGTATTTTTGTGCTGATGGAGTCTATCAATTCATTTTGGATTCTTTTGCACAGGTAATGTGTGTGACTGCCAGCTCCACTTTCCACCCTACCAACACGCTGCTTCATTACTGGATCAAATTTGGCCAAAAGCTCCACCTCTTTGAGAAAATTGCCATTGTCTGGTTTGTTTAACGTGTCTGTGGATCGCCTTAAAGCCATGTTTCTTTCAGTTAAGGACTGAATTATTGCCGCCAATCTGGTAAGAACTTTAAGCCACCTGTTTCTCTCAGCCTCAGCGAATGCCATCTCTTGCTTATCTACTGTATTGTTAGCCCCTTTGCAAGACGGACCTCCAATACCTTCCATGTTGCCATGTGTGTATTGTGCTTCTGGCTATCCTCATGGACCTTGAGCAAGTAGCTTGCAATTTTCCAATCCCTTAGTCCTTCACTAAACATTTTGCAGCAGAAGCAGTACAAACTATCATTCTTTTTTGAGTACATTAGCCAGCTTCTTTTGATTTTTTCTCCATTGACTAAGACTCAATTGAAATAGTCATGCTGACACCTTCTCCCGTCTTTTTGTTTCAGAAACGTGAAACTGTTTTTTATTTGATACGGTCCTCTAAGAACAAACTCTGTTCTTACCTTATCAGTTAAAACAGATCAGTCAGTAGGGTCTATAAGACTAATAAATACTGAAACTGCAAAGGCTTACAACTATTCAATACAAAAGGGGATGGGAAAAGAAAAGCATTTTAATTGACTTTTACAAGCAGGGCTAACATTGGCTAACTAGACTAGCTAAGATGTCAATAAAATGTAGGCCTATGCCTGGTTTCATGAGGCAGACAGTGGATGGTTAGTGCAGCACACTTGAAAGAAAAAGTGTATTTCTCAAAATTATGTTATAGGTTAGGTTATTTTCCAAACACCTGAATAGTCTTTCCAACATTCCCTAATGAATTTAAGGTAAAAGTAAATGACATTAACTCTAGCTAGCTAGCTATTTAATATACAATGTGTATATGATTTTTTTCAAGTCGGGAACAATTTTAATCTGGAGAATCTCCTCTTTGTAATTATGTAAGTCTGGGCAGCGAGCTCGGTTGTCATTGATCACTTCCCTGGGCACCAGAGGGCTTTGGTCTTTTTCGACATCGTTTGAAGTAGGCTACTGATGCTAATTTGTCATGTTTCACATTCAGTGTCACTCACCACTTCAGATAACTGAACTCGCCCATCCCCCACAATCAGGTAAGTCTAACTATGACACTGCGGGCAACACAGAAAAAATGGTCTAATAAGCTATGTAGTTATGTTGTTGTGGGGGCTTTCGCTTTTTTGTAATATTTTGAATTAATAGTGTTAAAATAGTATTATTAAAACAAATAATAATAATAATAATAAATACAAATCTTCACTCATTTGGGCACCGCTATGGATGGACGGCGCCCCTAGCATTAGCCTATTCCGCCTATAATACGGGCCGGCCCTGGTTGAAAAATTGGAGTAAAAAGCTCTATTTGTCTTTTGTTGTGGTATCGATGAAGGTATTTGATTGGGGAATGGGGATACATTTTCATGATGGGAAATTAATGAATCAATAAATGTGGGGAAACAGAAGACTGTTTGGTTTCAATTCTCCTTGTGTACCTGTATGATATTTGCAACTATAACAAGTCTGGACTATGATCAATTAAGCCATATCATTGCAGTTAAACAGGTTAATGTAAAATTATGAATTATGTTGGCTTACAGTTAAGGCATTTCCAAGTTTGTTTCACAGTCGTGTCAATCATGTTATATACTTAAGCTATTGTAACAAGGCATATGCCAGCATTGTAGGCCTACTGCCTCTGCCCAGAGGCCTACTAGGCTTTCATGGTAACGGCAGAGCTCACTCTGCCACGTATGAGCCCTGGTTAGAGTCCCTGTTGCTACACTGGTGGCAGCGTTGGGATCACGTCCAGCTCACATCTAGTTATGTGATCTAGTGGTGGGAAGCATTCTGTTTTTCAACATTGTGTTGGGTGTAATTACGTTGATATATATAGTGAACAATGGATAAGTAACAATGGGCATGACAGATAGAAGTAGTCGCTACAGGTGTGATCAAGCCTTACATCAAAGTTGCCTGAAGCTGAATTGAAAGTGCTATGCCCAGATTTTCAGAAGTAAATCCTCTGTGACTGTCTAATTTACATAAGGTAATTTACCAATGTGGACCCAAAATAAATGAATTCTAAAGTGTTATTACAACCATGCTGTTCTTTTGTTACTGAAGCTTATATGTAAAATAACCTGACAATGGTCCACATCATATGGGCTAACAAATAATGTGTTTTGTGCAGCAAAACACAACTATCCTTTTTTTAGGATGCAAACCAGTAATATGAATCACTGTTGATCCATCCTGTTCTGATCTAATGAGATGGATGTAGGGTTTTCTACGACCTTGAAGGACTTTCCCAGTCATGAAGGACGAAGCTAGGCCACTCTTGGTTCTCATTAGGGGTTATATGTCAGACTCTCCTATACCACTTTGCCCAACATGTTATACCCCAGAGGTTATAAATAAACAATTTTTAAGGTGATATAACTTGTATCATTATTATAGGGCTGTGAAACTCATAGCTGAATGGCTTCAGACCGAGAATTTCTCACCATTCATTTACGGAGAGCAATTTCCTTTTGATGTACAGCAGTGTGTTGAATAATGATTGTTTTCTTCAGTGGAAATACCTATTTATATACCAAAAGCTAAATCAAGCAGTCTATTTAACCATGTTAATCATTACTGAAACATGTAAATTACAAACATTTAACCAGTTAAAGATAATGAATACATGACAACTAGATATAAATATTTTATTACAAATAATTCATACAAAAGTCAATAGTTGGCTACAACATCAGTACAAATAAAGTGAGTGTGTGTATATGTGTGTAAGTGTTTGTGTGCGTGTGTGTGTATTATAATTTTCCATAACAAATCTGTATCCCTATTACAAAATCAAATACCTTCATCGATACCCCAAAAAATAAATAATAATATCTGTATTTTTTCTCCAATCTGGCAACCCCTACGTAGCCTTGTATAAAATGCATTATGAAAGAAATGGTGTAATGTACACAATAAAGTGGAGCCTTGTATTAAAGGCATTATGAAATGCGTTATGAAGAAAATCGTGTAGGCCTACTGTTGCCTACAGGAAAAAAGGGCCTTTCTGACTACAAGTGCACCAGTATCCCAAAGTATTAAGTTAAAACAAGCATGGGACACAGTATTGGCATTAATAAATAAAATAAAAAAACATAAGGCTACTATTATATTGTACATATTTTGGTGACAACCTGGTTGACAAATAATATTGGGTTGTTAACACGTTATTTTTGTTTATATATAAAGGCAGTGTAGAACACCATTGCCCATCATACATTGCCCTAATAACTTTTAAAATACTGGTCCCAAGTTTGCCCCCAAAACATGTATTTTCCTATGAATGAAGTCGCACAAAAATGTGTATTTTCCTACGAATGAAGTCTCGCCATTTTTATTGTCTTTTCACACCAATTAAACCACACAAAAATGCACAAAATCTGCTGAAATACTTTTTCTACTTTGCACAAATTGAGTGTGATAATGTGTTGTTTGATATAATATAATTAAATAAAATTGATTAATATTGACAACACATTTTGCATGTGTTTATTATATATTTTCTGTACTGTGTGGGGAATTTGGTGAATGGCTTACGTTACAGGTACTTTGAATAAAATATGCTTTACAAATATAAATGTATATTATTAAGCAACAAAGGTTATGTAGTATTATGATTATTAGCATTAGCATTACTAGAATAATTTGTACCTGTATAACATTATTATTAATCTTATTATTTTTAGCATTCATAATATTATGAATAGTATAAAGATCATTAAGATGCATTTTGTGTAGATGACCTCATTTATCTGAAGTAAACACCACCCTAGCCTGTGTTGATGGAGCGGATTGGCGTAACAAGAGAAAGGACAAAAAGACCGCAGTCTCAACAGCATAAAATTGCCAGATTGATTAACTTGTCTGTCAGTTTGAGATAGATGACAATAAACTCCATACCTCAGTGAACTTATTGAAAGATGACATGTCAAAGACACAAGGGAGAAGACACACACACACACACAATAAAAAACGTGTCAAAGTGAGCTGTCGTGGTGAAGGGTGAACAACACTCCCACTGTATTCCCCATGGATGTATACTATAGAGTCTGGTATTGGCGCTCGGCTTCATTTAAACGATTCACTCCGTAATTGAAAAGGAAACTCCAGGGCGCGTTTGGCCAGTTAATCCATTTAAGATCATTATGTGCATTGTCAATTGGCTTGACTCAGCTGCAGCGGCAGGAAACAATGGAGGTGTCTCAAGAGTGCGTAGATCCAAATCCCTTCCGGGTCAGAGGTTAATGAATTATTATTTCTCACACTATGGGATACCAGTCCAAAGGCCACGGTCCTACTCCCCAGGGTCCCCATAGCACAGACGATATAATAGGTACATATCACAGACCACATAGCCATTAATAATGTTCTAATATGATATGAGGGCGTTACTGACTTGTGGTTTTCACCTCCACCCCATTAATGAAATAATATAGCAACCCTATTCTTTCTTAGAAAATGATATAAAAAATGAAGCATACATTTCTATACTGTATGAAAGAACAAACTTCACTGTATAGATTTAACCTTTTTTCAGCATCAGTTACAAATAGTACAGGATTTCCATCCAACTTACTTTTTATTCAGAGATCTCTTAGATACCCAAACTGGCTACTTCATCACACTTTATGGTCCTGTCACTTACACCACTGTGGAGAGTGTTTTCAATAAGATAACTTGGCACAGGAGTATATGAGTATACAGAGGTGGATTATCACAGGAAGGGGCCACAGTGGTGGATCAGATTTGGGTAAATCTCAGGGCTGGGGAAGGGTTAGCTCCATACTACAGTGCAGCTCCCTGTATGTGCCACTGGGGGCCTGCTATTAAAACTGAGTCAAGTGTGATTCATGTCGAGGATAGGCTTATGGCTCACCCAGCCCCCACAACTGACGGACAGACACACAGACAGACAGAAATACAGAGAGAGAGAGCGATATAGAGAGAGAGAGAGAGAGAGAGAGAGAGAGAGAGAGAGAGAGAGAGAGAGAGAGAGAGAGAGAGAGAGAGAGAGAGAGAGAGAGAGAGAGAGACACTAGTAAATACGTACACACATAAATACACTGTAGAAACCATGCACTTATCCATATTTACTTCTAATGGGTTTCAGGCTAGACCGACTTATCCTTTTGAGCAACGATTTGTATCACTTTAACTAACTGTCAAAATACTGTACAATGTGCACACTAAATTCTGTAGGAGATGTAAGGATGTTGTATATCTCAATAGTATGACAGTAAGGCTTGAAGGTGTGAAGTATATCAGAGAAGGGAGAAATAAGGAAGGGTGTTAATCAGCAACTGAAATAACACAGTAGCCATTCCTCATGTTTTCACACTGAAATGAATAATCGCTTCCTATGTTACATTGTGTCGTTTTTACTTGTGACGTTAGACCTGCAGTGACAGAAACGAATGTGACAGAAGAGAAATTGGCCTCGGGCGATTATTTTTCAATGCTTCTGTTTGAAGTCGGAGAGCCTTCCTGTTCAAATCCTGTATGAGCCGTTTGTTTATGTCCTCCTGGTCTCTAAATCACTTATCGCATCAAAGAGTACCATTCAGTCCCATACAACAATGGGGGTCATGCCAGCATGAAAACATGACAAGGATACAGACAAAGAAAATGCCTTCCTCTCTTGAGGTGATGACAATTGTACCCAGATTTATGTCATTTTGACATTACAGAGGAATAAAAGTCAGAGTTCATCGGGAGTAATTTTATGCAATAACTCCTCACTATTTTTGTCTTGCTTAACCATTTATATTTTTTGGAAAGTAGTACAGTATGTAGGAAACGGCCCGCTCAAGTCAACATCTACTGTACGCTCTGAGCTCATGTAATGGTGTGCTACAGAAGAAATTCAGAGCTCCAGCTAATTCTGTCTTTCACTCAGTTCGGTGCCGGAAGGTGATGGATGAAGGAGAGCGAGCAGTGACTTGATCAATTTGAAGAAGGTGTGGGGAAGGGAGCCAGCCAGATTAGGCCTTCGTAACGAGTCTGTGCCATCTGAAGCATTTTGTAGAGAGTGACCGAGTGTGGACTTGGTTTAACAACTCCTCAGAAAAGGTAGCCTCCACACAAAACGTTTATGCAAAACAACTCATAACCCCAATCGATGCACCAGTCTCTCTTTGAAGGGTTTCGACAAACTGACAAACCGGGGTATTTGGCACAGTGTTTCGCTTTGGCAGCAGCCTTCATTCTAGATATGTCACAACCTGTACAGCCTTTGCCTCTAAGGCTGCCTCTACATTGGGTTTATCCATTTCCTTTGGTCCAATTTGTCTGTAGAGATGAGACAACAAACAGCCCAGAGGCAGATGGTTCCCAGCAATACACTTGATTTTCCGTATGTTTCGGAGGAGACAAAGTGACAGGCTAAACAGTTTCACAAGCCTTTCTATAAACAGCCATGGCTGAGTCACAGAGGAAAAGTCTAGAGTGATTCTGCCCTTCTCAGCTATCAACACATCGTAGGAAGCCAACGCATGGCTGACGTCAGGCAGGGATGCTCTCCACTCCCCCGTAAATATACTTTGTCATTACCGTAACGTCCCTCGAGCCTGGTAGGCCTAAATGTAAGGGAACAGGAAACTCGCAAGGTAGACTAACACCCTACTACTCCTATTCCAAAAGCCCTGAAAGAGATTGCGTTGGTGAGACCCAAGGCCAACAATGTGCCTACTTCCCCATTCACATACCCACATCCTGTCTGGAAATGGCACCATCCCCAATCTCATCCTTTTTTTCTGCAAAATGGCTACATTTATGGGGCAGAAAAGGGTCCATTATATGAGGGCCGACAAACAATTGTTGGCACTAAGTTCGTGTGAGCCTGTGTGAACGGTTAGGAGTTCATGGCTAGACCCCTATGACTGGTCCCCATAGACTTCTGCTAAATGACTAGTAGCTTTCATTTTTGCTTTGTTTTTGAATAGTTTGTGAATATGTGATTCACCCCCATAGACTTGCTCATTTGCTAACCACACCTTGCTCTGGTTGGTGATCAAATGGAGATTACGAAATTTCAAACATCCTAGTATATGATGACTTAATTGTCCTTGTAGCTAAACACCTTCCCATCAATGCATTTACATCAGAAATGCATGAGGAATAATTCCCTCCATATTAATAGCAACATTCACACAGTTATGGCACATGCATTAATTTACCGTGATGACATTAGCCTGATTGCCTGCATTTCGAGCAAATTTTCTGGGGCAGCAGACCAGAGCGGACACCCTCCCTCTGGCACCTAATGAAAAAGGCATAAGCAGACGTTGAGAAGGTCAGACGCCGGGCTGACAGTAAACCTGCATGTCTCTCCCTCTCCCCTGACAGCTTTTGATGCGTCAGGGGTCATCGGCTCCATCGTGAAGGTGTGAGGAGGCGGCAGCTAGAACGGGATGGGCCTCTTTGGCTCTCTCTGGCTGGCGACAGCACATCTCTCTTTGCTGGAGGCTACGTCCCTCCCTCCCTCCCTCGTTCCCTCCCTCCTCCTGCACCCTCGCCACCCTGCCATCCTTGTCACATCTAGTGTGGCGGCCGTCACCTTGCTTTCCGCCACGTCCCAAGGCTCCCGCCAGGTGTTCTGGCTCCCCCATAATGAAACATAAAGGGCAGTGGGACGGGGCGCGAGGAGCCAAATTGAATCGAGCCTCTCCTTTTGTGCTACATTAAGAACTCAATTAAACGCCAGGCAGCATCTGCTGCAGCACTGGCAGGCAGGCACACCTCACTCACTTACTTGCTCCTCTGTGTGAGCGTGTGTGCGTGCTGGTGCAATGGATATGGTGTAATCTTTGACAGTATAATCACTCCCAACGTTCTTCAAGGTGACAATTGTCCTTCGGTTCACTCTCCTTCGGTTTTGGGGGATAAAAGGATGTATAATCTTATAGATGGGATGGAGTTTAGCACTGCTGCACATTGTCTTTCTCAGACAGCCATTGTTTGTATTGATAAGTAAGACTTTCTGAGAGGAGTATAGGACTATGGGTAACACGGACATATGGGGGAGGGGGAGAGAGAGAGAGAGAGAGAGAGAGAGAGAGAGAGAGACTGTTCATCCCAGACTGGGACTTCATCCATCATTGGAATCAGCGTGTGCTGTAATTACTGTGTCAAATAGATGGGACGATGCCTTTGAGGAAAGTGTGTGTATGCGCACGCGTGTGAGTGGGGGAGGGGGGATGTCCTGTGGACACCTTATCTTCATAATCATCTCCACTCCCAGATCGCTCCTGCCTCCACTGTCATCTGTCATACATAGCTGTGCTGTCAACTGGTGCTGTCATGCATTGCCAACATCAGGGTATCAGGAGAGAAGAAGACTTAACTCTTTCAATGGCACAGCCCTTTGAGGAGATTGGATCCTACCATTCTAAGGAAATAATGTAGGAATGCAGCGATTAATAGAATGATGGGAGTAATGTTAACAAACCTATCAGGCTAGCCCAGATTGACCATAGTTTCCTAATACCAATTATTATTTTTATAGAGGCCGAAAGAGTGTTACTGTACGTGGACTTGCTAAGGCACATGTCAATCCCCTTAAATGACATGAAAGTGAAGCCATTTCCTCATTCAGTCATACAAACAATAAAGCTCCAATTAAATTGTACTTAATTCAGAGATTAGCTGCTTGCTGGTCATACAAGAACTCTGACCAGATAATGGCAGCTGCTCCATATTCAAAACATGCATGTGGGGAGGTAGGGTTAATTCTCCAGAGCTCCGGCCCTGTCCTCTCGCTTGAGAAGTTATCTGAAAAATGAGGATTATGTCCTGCAGCCATATGGCTCTGTCGGAGTAGTGTCAAGGAGAGCAGCGGAGCACGTAAAGACGTGGAAATAGCGTTAGCTGCTTGACTGCCCGACGGTGGCAATCAAAGCACTGGTGAACCAGTAAAAGATCTAAGTGATGGCGAGGAACAGGTCACAATGGGGAAAGCGAGCAGGGGCTGCTTGAACTCAAAAAAACGTTGGTTGATAACACAGTAGACAATATAATTATCACACATTACAGTGCTTTAAATGCATTAGTATATACATTTACATACATATTTACAAATAACTATGTTATAGCAGGTTTGGTACATCTGAAGTGATACCCTCTGAGATGCAACCCACTTCTGTGGTTTCAGCACAGCTTTCCCCTTAATTTGAATGGAAACTCTCATGGGCTATTTGAGAGATGTAACATTTGGTGCCATATGCTTGCAGGTTGTTTGGGAATAGCGTTCATCCGGCCTCATTGTGGCTCACTGTAACTTACATTTTGCCAGTTAATTAGCATAGTGACATCGATATTAGGGGAGCCAGGATTATGATAAGTTGAGACATGGCCCTTGGAGAGAAAACAATGGCATTGAACTGGGAAGTACAGTTCATCTGTAGTATTGACAACGTCAAACCATTTTTGGAGCATTGCTGTTCTGCATACTAATACTGTTGTGCTTTCTCATAAGGCAAAAAAATGTGGGGAAATTAGGACATACAGGATCAACTTGATGGCAGTGCTGCAGCCAATATGATAAAATAATAATTGTATAAAATGATCACACTTGCAGGGCCATTTTTAACTCATGGACATGTGTTATGAACACAAACAGACATTTGGTCAACGCAAGTGACATGAGGAGAGAGCATCTGTGTGCGTTTGTGTGTGTTTGTGTATGCGCATGTGTGCGTGTGTTGTGTATTTGCTGCCGCAAAACAAATCAAGCTCTGGTCCAGAAAGCCTTGGGGCTATTTATAGGAGGGTGAAGGCTGACTGGCAGACTTTTCTTAATCAGCATGCTACAAGAGGTAATTTAAAGATGCTTTGCCGCTGACAAGAATTAAATTGTGTTTTGATTTTCTCATTAGCCTAATCTCAAGTGGGCCTCGTTATTGTGTAATTTTCCCGCGTTGACACGACATCTCGTTTTGGGAGCTGACAGCCGTATGCCACTGTTTTGGGGACAGGGGGGACAGGGGGGGGGGGGCGGCTCCCTCCGAGGTGCTGGTTGGTTGTTCCCTTTATCCCCCCCGTCGGCTGATGCGAGGACGGTCGACACAAGATGACTCCGGGGGTGTTGTGGAAGAGGGCTGTAGGGGGTAGAGGCTGGTTGGGTTGGCAAATACTGTGCAAAAGAATCTTTCTATGTCACTGTTGTCGGAGGGTTCATTTTAGCAGCCAAGATCATTCACTCCTCAGGGTGTGTGTTAGGCTCTCTCTCTCTGTGGAGGGCTCTGTTGCAGCTCAGGTAAAGTAGCATACTCTCCCCTAGTCCCAGGATGTTAAGGGAGTGAATCGGGAAACCATTTTGTGCTTTCAGAAAAACAGAAGTGGCTTTTCTGCAGAGTATATGGATGATTCAACAGAAGTGATGCAAATTGCAGTCCCACCCCTAAAACAATTATTTATATAAAACTGTTATGTCTCCAAACTTAGGACATTTACATTATGATACACTATATATACACAATTATGTGGACACCCCTTCAAATTTATGGATTTGGCTATTTCATCCACACCCGTTGCTCACAGGTGTATAAAATAAAGCACAAAGCCATGCAATTTCCGTAGGAAAACATTGGCAGTAGAATGGCCTTATGTCACGGTGCGTAGTATATAAGGGACGGTAGACGGAGCGCTGGTGAAGTGTCATCCTTTTTTATTTCAAATGAGATGTTCTCACGAAGCATTCAAAAATAAAATAAGGAGAGTGAAAACATAAACTGACTATTAACAAAAAGCAAGGTGACTTACATGAGTTCTGCTCACATGCAGACAAACTCCAACAATGATCCACACACAGGTGGAAGTGTGTGGGTCCTATATACTATCCCCAATCAGAGACAACGCTAGACAGCTGTCTCTGATTGGGGATGATAATCACCCTAGTTAGGGTGTGATGACTTGGTTGTGTGCCTCTCTCCTCCCCTAGGTGGGAGTAAGAGGCCTTACCACAACCAAGCCATCACACCTTACTGAAGAGCTCAGTGACTTTCAACGTGGCATAGTCATAGTATGCCACCTTCTCAAGTATTTTGGTCAAATTTATGCCCTGCTAGAGCAGCCCTGGTCAACTGTATGTGCTGATATTGTGAAGTGAAAACGTCTAGGAGAAACAAAGGCTCAGCCGCGAAGTGGTAGGCCACACAACGGGACTGCCAAGTGCTGAAGCGCGTAGCACGTTAAAATCGTCTGTCCTCGGTTGCAATACTACTGAGTTCTAAACTGCCTCTGGAAGCAACGTCAGCACAAGAACTGTTCGTCAGGAGCTTCATGAAATGGGTTTCCACGGCCGAGCAGCCGCACACAAGCCTAAGATCACCATGCGCAATGCCAAGCGTCGGCTGGAGTGGTGTAAAGCTCGCCGCCATTGGACTCTGGAGCAGTGGAAAGGCGTTCTCTGGAGTTATGAATCACGCTTCACCATCTGGAAGTCCGACGGATGAATCTGGATTTGGCGGATGCCAGGAGAGCGCTACCTGCCCGAATGCATATTGTCAACTGTAAACTTTGGTGGAGGAGGAATAATGGTCTGGGGCTGTTTTTCATGGTTCGGGCTAGGCCCCTTACTTACAGTGAAGGGAAATCTCCACAGCATACAATGACAATCTAGACGATTCTGTGCTTCCAACTTTGTGGCAACAGTTTAGGAAAGGCCCTTTCCTGTTTCAGCATGACAATGCCCCTGTGCACAAAGTTAGGTCCATACAGAAATGGTTCGGTGTGGAAGAACTGCCTGCGCAAAGACCTGACTTCAACCCCATCGAACACCTTTGGGATGAATTGGAACGCCGACTGCGAGCCAGGCCTAATCGCTCAACATCAGTGCCCGACCTCACTAATGCTCGTGGCTGAATGGAAGCAAGTCCCCGTAGCAATGTTCCAACATTTAGTGTAAAGCCTTCCCAGAAGAGTGGATGCTTTTATAGCAGCAACGGGGGACCAACTCCATGTTAATTTTATTTAAACTTTATTTTGACAGGGAAAACAGACTGAGATCTAGACCTCTTTTACGGCTGTGCCCTGTGTAAATATGTTAACATGTAAAATTTAGACACACAGACAGACATTTTGGAGAAGAAAGATCTCAAAACATACAAAACAAAGAAACATTTCAAGAAAAACAAAGAAAAACAGAGTTCAACAGAAACAAACACAGACAACATCATATTGATCCTCTAAAATATTTTTGAAATTGGCAAGGGGCACCAAAGTGTCTAGCTTGAGGTGGGTCTGCAATTTGTTCCACAGAAAAGGTGCAAAGGAACTGAAGGCAGTTGTACGCAAATCTGTGTAGACTGCAGGCGTCTCTAATGTAATCCATGACTGTGATCTGGTAATACAATTAGTATGTCTAGTGGAAATTAATGCTGAAATATATGGCGGGTGTTTTAAAAGGAGTGCTTTATAAATAAACAGAAGAGCATGTTTTTCTCGCCTCACAGACAGAAGGGCCCAACCCACATTTTGGTATAGAATACAGTGATGTGTTCTGAAACTATCCCCCCTGATAAACCTGAGTGCACAATGGTAAATAGCATCCAGTGGTTTTAATGTGGTTGCCGAAGCATGCATATAGATAACATCACCATAATCTAAAACGGATAAAAAAGTACCCTGAACAATTTGTTTTCTATTTACAGAGGACAGACAGGCCCTGTTTCTGTAAAAAAAAAAAAACTTGAATTTTAACTTTTTTCCCAGTTCACTAACATGTTTTTGAAAGGAGAGCCTATCATCTAACCATACGCCTAAATATTTATATGCAGAGACCTGTTCGATTTGAGTACCATCCAGGCTAGTAATTGCAAGAGTGCCCATGATTTTAGAATGAGATGTTTGTTGAGGAGGTGTTCACATACTTTTGGTCATGTAGTGTATGTTCTAATTTAATCCAAGACAATAACAAACAAAGTGTTAAATTAATATAGTGCAAAGTCATTTTTTATACACCTATTTCTATTTAGAAGTGGCTTTATTTGAAAATAAAGCAATTAGTATTTGTTTTACTTTTTTAACACTATTATTTCAATAGAATCTTGAATGATTATATTATTACACTGAAAAGATACTGATCTTACTAGGAAAAAATATATCAGTATGCTATCCCAGCTTTTGAGATCACTACTAAAACACTGACATTAAAATACTGTAGAAGCACACCTCTCCAGCATGGCCACATGGTGAGTAGTCTGTCTGCAAACATTTTGGAGAAAATTTTGTGAGAAAATTGATAAATCTTCATGTATTTTTAAGAAGTGTCACTACCGAACATCTAATATATCAATAAATATGTAAAGTATGATTTTGTGAGTAAAAAATGTGTTTGCTGGGGGATTCTATAAAGTCTGAAATAAGTCAACATTTTCCTTACGGAAATGGTCACAACCAAAACAATTGACACCATATAGATACAGTGGGGTCTGAAATTATTGACACCCTTGATAAAGATACCCAATTCAAATAATGAGCTATGGAGGAAGACAGGTTTGTGTCATCAATGACGTGAGGCCCACTGTTTAGCTTAGCAATGACCACGAAGGGTAATGAAAGCATCAGAACATTGGAAAACCCATTCACTTACATGTGCTTTGCTTGAAACTGACATGCTATATTTGTAGTTTTAAATTGTATTCGTCTTAACTGGCTGTATAATAGATAATTTACTACATCACTACTAATATCCAACTTCAACTTGAAGAATGTCTGTTCTGTACTATAAATATTTAGCTAGCTACTGTAGCTCTCCATTGCTAGCTGGTTGGATGGGCAGGTTGGAACTGCAAAGCTAGCTAGCTAGCACTGCAGATCAACAAAGAAGGAAAACAGTATTATGCAGGCTAGATTAAGCTAGCTTTGTTGATATTAGCTACTATTAGTAGTACTTGGCTGCCAATTTCATGCCTTTTTTGTGCCTTTTTACAGTAGCACTGAACATTGATGGCTCGCATGTATTGATGGCTCGCACATCACAAGTCAGGCATTAACTTGGTTATAGATAAAATATGATATTTTAATATAATCATGTATTGTAAGCCATTTAACGTAGCATTAAAATTAATGCATTTAATGAGATATTCCCTATTCTTTACCCTTTGTGGGCGGAACTGAAGCTGTGGCCAGGGATGCAAACCCTGAACCCGTTCTTCCATATTGTATGCTCCAAAAATATGGAAATTGTTATTTTACGCTAATACATTCGCTCAGAGAAACAGATGTAGTTTAAAGGTCCAATGCAGCAGTTTTTATCTTAATATCAATTTATTTCTGGTTAACAATTAAGTACCTTACTGTGGTTGTTTTCAATAAAAAAAAATGTCAAAAATAAACAAAAATAACTTCTTAGCTAAAAGCAATTTCTCAAGCAAGAATTCTGCCAGGTCTGTCTGGGAGTGGTCTGAGTGGGAGGGGAAAACTGAAGACTAGCTGTTATTGGCAAAGAGGTTTGGAACACTCTTTCGCATTGGTCTATTAGCTCATTCGATGTCACCAGGCAGGCCAAAACTCCACCCCACCAAAACAGGCTGAAATTGTTTATTTTTTAACTAGGCAAGTCAGTTAAGAACAAATTCGTATTTACAATGACGGCCTACACCGGCCAAACTCAGACTACACTGGGCCAATTGTACACAGCCCTATGGGACTGGATTCAAACCAGGTTGTCTGTAGTGATGCTTCTAGCACTGAGATGCAGTGTCTTAGACCACTGCACCACTTGGGAGCCCCCAATGTGACATTTCATTGGGTCTTTTCAAACAGCTCTTACACTAAAATTGCATTATCATTATTGTCACAATTTAACAGTACTATTCCAACCTGATAGTGTGGAAATATATATACAACAAACATTTTTGACTGCACTTGGCCTTTAACAAGTTATAAAATACATCTGAAAAAGGTAGGGGTCAAAATTATTGACACCCCTGTTTCAATACCTTTCAATACCTCACCTTGCGATGATAAAGGCACTGATCCTTTTTCTAACATGTTTTATGAATTGGAGGACACTTTGGGAAGAATCTTACAATTCCTCCATACAGATTCCTTCCAGATCCTTGATATCCTTCGTCTGCTCTTATGGACTGCCCTCTTCAATTCAAAACACATGTTTTCAATGGGTTTCAGGTCTGGAGACTGAGATGGCCATTGCAAAATGTTGATGTTATTGCCAATTAACAATTTCTTTGTGGATTTTGATGTGTGCTTGGGGTTATTTTCTTGCTGGAAGATACACTTGCGGCCAAGTTTTTGGCTAAAATGTCCTGGTACTGGGTTAAGTTCATGTTGCCGTTGATCTTAACAAGGACCCCAGGATCAGTGGAAGCAAGATAGAACCATAATGTCAAAGATTCACCACCATAATTTACAGTATAGGTATGGGGTTATTTTCTGCTCATGCATTCGCATTTCCACAGCCAGTCCGCTTAGGCGTCAGCCTATGGCCGGATTCTGACCAAGACGCACCTCCAACAACAACACATAAAACCTCACATAATTCTGCCCAAAAACAATGACAAATTCTCTCAAACAGTGGCATATTGGCTTTTTAGGTGAGTGCTGATGCTGCCCTGTGATAAACAATAACCACTTTGTCAAAGGCATGGGAGCTAAATATTTTGCTTATCCATTCCCAGGGTGCTGTTGGAGAGACGCATTGCTATGGCACATAAATAATAAATCATGTAGCAGATACAGGATATGGTAGAAAGACTATGTGGCCTTTTCTATAGCCTACAGGCTGGAGATAAAACGTATGTCAATGTAATGAGACGGACACTTTACTTTTTACATCATTCAGGTTTCTCAGATCAAATAGCCTAACCTAAATGGTGCCCAATCAAATAAACAATGTGCTGTAATATTAACAAACAACCAGTGGAAGCTGCTGAGGGGAGCACGGCTCATAATAATGGCTGGAACAGAGCAAATGGAATGCCATCAAACACATGGAAACCACTCAATTTTTATTTGGTAGCATTGCCTTTAAATTGTTTAACTTGGGTCAAACGTTTGGGTAGCCTTCCACAAGCTTCCCACAAGCTTCCCTGACAGAACTGGTGTAACAGAGTCAGGTTTCTAGGCCTCTTTGCTCGCACACGCTTTTTCAGTTCTACCCACACATTTTCTATAGGATTGAGGTCAGGGCTTTGTGATGGCCACTCCAATACCTTGACTTTGTTGTCCTTAAGCCATTTTGCCACAACTTTCGAAGTATGCTTGGGGTCATTGTCCATTTGGTAGACCCATTTGCGACCAAGCTTTAACTTCCTGACTGATGTCTTGAGATGTTGATTCAATATAGCCACATAATTTTCCTTCCTCATTTTGTGAAGTGCACCAGTCCCTCCTGCGCAGCAAAGCACCCCCACAACATGATGCTGCCACCCCCTGCTTCACAGTTGGGATGGTGTTCTTCGGCTTGCAAGCCTCCCCTTTTTCCTCCAAACATAACAATGGTCATTATGGCCAAACAGTTCTATTTTTGTTTCATCAGACCAGAGGACATTTCTCCAAAAAGTACAATCTTTGTCCCCATGTGCAGTTGCAAACCATAGTCTGGCTTTTTATGGCAGTTTTGGAGCAGTGGCTTCTTCCTTGATGAGCGGCCTTTCAGGTTATGTCGCTATAGGACTCGTTTTACTGTGGATATAGATACTTTTGTACCTGTTTCCTCCAGCATCTTCACAAGGTCCTTTGCTGTTGTTCTGGGATTGATTTACACTTTTCACACCAAAGTACGTTCATCTCTAGGAGACAGAATGTGTCTCCTTCCTTAGCGGTATGACGGCTGCATGGTCCCATGGTGTTTATACTTGCGTACTATTGTCAACTAATCATCAAGACCTCAATTAGCTGAATGAGGTGTGTTTGTCCACCTTTTATTCAGAACCTAAATTGAACCTAACTTCAACATCTGTATTTTTGTACATATTTTACACATCTTTTCAACTTAACTTTGCTTACTGGGACTATTCAAGTCCAAGTGCCAATGCTGTTTAGCAAACTCCAGGCATTTACATTTGTTGGCCACGCACACCAGTGAAGGGTTTGGCGTCACTATAAGAACAGGTGATAAGAATGTAGTTCACAGGAAAATTGTGTTTGTGAGTTGTACTGGGTTACAGATTAAATTACAACTATAAATTAAATGCTTACTAAGACCATAACAAATGCTAAAACGTATGTTCCAGGTTGACCTTATAGCTCAGTTGTCATATTTTTATAATAAGATCTAATATAAAAGGTAAGCGTCAATGTATGGGCACTACCTGATAAACGTATTGATGGTGAAATCTCTTTTCAAACCTTTTCTTTGCAGTATTTTATATATACTTGTCAGGTTTCTGTCAGAGGGCATAAATCATCAGTCTTAGTATGCTGGCTCTTTCCTTGTCCCCTGTTACTTGTTGCCAGTCTTTAGCAAGCCAAATGTGCTTTGACCTGCCCATTGCCCCCCACACCTGTCGTGTTGAATCTCTCTGCCTAGTCAAGGTTTTAGCGAGAGCTGGGACACACTGAAGACACTGAGGCCTGTATGTGAGCAAATCCTGCGAGCTCCTGCTCAGTAAGTGATCCTCCCATTGCTGTCCCATTTATCTGTACAAACTGTAAATTATATACTAGGTTATTTCCCTCTTGATATTTTGTTGAATACATTTTTTACAGACGTTTAAGTGCAGGATTTTGAAATATCGACATTTTCCATAAATCAACAGCCAGTAATGGTTATTTGAGGAAATGTACAGTACTTTATGAACATTTTATTTTCTTGACATGCGTTTAACCATATTAAAATGCTGGAGTTGTGTAATTCCTACCCTAATATGTATGTAGTGCAAGTCCAATAACAGTGAGTAAATAACAGTACCTATTAAGTTATATACAACTGTCTGCAAATGACCCCAAGGTTAAATGTGATTAAAACATTTAGAATCCGTCTTTCATGTAGCAAAAAACCTGTGGTTTGGAGCTGTGAAATGTCAAAACGAACAATTGCCCATCTAGGTACAATACAATTATCTAAACAATGGTGTGTAACTTCATTGTACGGACAATAGGTTTGCTTTCATCACTGTAACCTTGGTTCCCAGACAGAAAACAAAAAAAAGGGTCGTCCTTAGACACTCTTTTCAGAGAAAGGGAACGAGGTTGACATACCGGTATCATCCCATCCTACTTCAATAACCCTTTCCTGTTTGTGTAGAGGAGGGGGTGGAGGTAGAGGAGGGCAACTTTAACCCTGGTAATCCCCCAGGAACCCCGGTGATGCATACAGCGGGTGTCCCGCGTCTTGCCCATTTATCACCACTGCCACATCCTCACCTTTGATTATGGCAGGTATTTATTGGTTTGTTTAGGTGCCGGGGGCGCAAAGGAAGGGGCACCATCCAGAAGCCATTTCGTAGATACTACGAGGGACCTTAGGGTGTTAAAGGTGGAAGCACATCACACCATTTCAGTTTATAGGTGTTGTTTTAATGTGTCAAGCTTCAAAACTGTCAGAGGCTTTAAAGGTTAAGGACTAAAAGAAATGGTGCTAGAAGAGTCTGAGTGGCTGATTATTGATACATTTTCTCCTCAACATGAACAACAGCAGTTCAGCTGTATTGTGAATTGCCTGGATCTTTGGTGTTCAGTGCATCTACAGCTGCTATTGTGTCAATACTGTTTACAGACTCCCAGTCTCTCTGTCTACTGGCTCAAATGTACATAAAAATGTGTCTGTCCCCCACACGAGAGCGATTAAACGTCTGTGTTGATCAGAATTAATTGAAATCCATATTGTTGTGCAGCACAGAGTTACCAACAGAATATAAAGAAGCTTTTAGCTATTTAGGGATGTCCTCATGCTGCTGGGTTAGGAAACGTAAACAAATGCAAATGCAATAGTACTGAGATTTTTTCTGCTTTTTGTTTGCTTTTGGTATTGTCAGCAATCAGCACTTTACTAATTGATTGGCCTATAGCCATGTGATAGGCTTATAGTTGCATTGTTGTACCTACACCATGCTCTGATACCATACCGCTCAGTACATGAAGCTTATGCATACATACAATACTGTACATTGGCTGTTGAAAATCTGCTCAGAATACAGATCTAATATGGACTATAATGTTCTGATACTGGATATTGGATTTCAAAGGAGACTCCTCTGTTGACAGTACTTTAGACCTCCTGTTATTTCAGTTAACCAATTTAACTGGTGATAAAATAACAAAAGCTATGTCCATACCTGCACCCCCATAGTGTGGTGGTCATTGAGATGGAGGTGACCATTTATTCTGGCTTTATCGGGGTGGAAAACACAGCTAACGGGATTTTACTCTTACCCACATCTGTATTTGGCAACCAGTGATCTGTAAAGGCGCTCCGCTGGGGTACGCTAGCGAGTCTCTTTTACGCCGTGATCTATTGCCCGCTTTTACTCCGATGATCTATCATACGGAACTGGCAGTAACGGATGAGAATGATCCGCTGGAAAAACTCTCTCATTTGTCTCTGTCGCAGTCAGTGAACTAGAGGAGACGCTAATACATGGAGACGGCCCAGGGAGGGGATATAATTATGTCTCGGTGCTCCTCTGATCGCTCGCTGTGTATGGAAGGCATATTAGACCATAATAAAGCCAGGCCTCGCTTCCTTACTTTCTTTCCTCATATCTCTCTCTCTCTCCTTTCCTCTCCCTGTCTCTTTCAGCAGGTCCCAGTTGGCTTACTCACTTTGCCTGTGCCAATTTCTTCCTCAAGACATTATATTTCATGTACAGCTTTGAGACTACGTAAAGGGCTTGAATGTGAAGTTATATTAATGTGCTCTACTTTACTGTTTATTTTAGAAGATAATGGTAATACTTTACTTGAAGCACATTCTTATGAAGTATTATATTGTCATAAAAATATTCATAACACATATAGGTATAGTCAAAGGGTTATATGAACCTGTATACTAAAGGATTAAAGCACAAGAGGACCATTAGCTGTGATATATTTAATCAATAAGGCACATATGGCCAATATACCACGGCTAAGGGCTGTTTTTATGCACGACACAATGCAGAGTTCCTGTATACAACCCTTAGCCGTGGTATACTGGCCATACACCACAAACCCCCAAGGTGCCTTATTGCTATTATAAACTAGTTACTAATGTAATTAGAGCAGTAAAAATAAATGTTTAGTCATACCAGTGGTATACTGTCTGATTTACCACGGCTGTCCGCCAATCAGCATTCAGTGCTCGAACCACCCAGTTTATAAATATATATATACACTGGGGGCCAAAAGTTTGGAATATTACCATGTCATTCAAGGGTTTTTCTTTATTTGCACTATTTTTTACATTGTAGATTAAAAGTGAAGAAATCAAAATTATGACATCACACATATGGAATCATGTAGTAACCAAAAAAGACAAACAAATCAAAATATTATTTATATTTGAGATTCTTCAAAGTAGCCACCCTTTGCCTTGATGACAGCTTTGCACACTCTTGGCACATGTGTCGCAGTGCATGAGGCAAATGGTCACAGTAGATACTGACAGGTTTTCTGATCCATGCCCATAATTATTTTTAAGGTGTCTGTGACCAACAGATGCATATCTGTATTCCCAGTCATGTGAAATCCATAGATTAGGGGCTAATTAATTCATTTCAAATTGACTGATTTCCTCATATGAACTGTAAAATCTTTGAAATTATTGCATGTTGCATTTATATTTTTGTTTAGTATATATATATACCTATAGGGTAACACTTTACTTGACACCCAGCGTCATAACACGTTATGACACGGTCATAATATGTCAGAACAGCTGAAATAACTTGTCATAACCTGTCATAATATGGTCATAACACTGTCATGACCCATATATTTACACCTGTTGTGACATATATTGTATTTTTTTATGTCTGGTTATGACACCTATATACTGTAAGTGTATCAAATGTGTTTTTTCCCTGCCAAGAAGTTTCCTTTTGTTTGAAAGTTTGTTTCTTAAGTCCTTTGTTGTTGTAATTAATTATTTCCAGTCATGTGTTTCATCATATTTTAAATAATTTGTAGAAAATACACTTTATGACACTTTCAAGAAGCATTATGACCATCCTGTGTCACTTTACTTGGTCTAAGAAAATACGCTTTATGTCATTGACATCAAGAGGCATTAGGATCATCATAATCATATAAGGAAGATAGGCCTACTTAACTGTTAATTTTTACATGTTGTTATATTATTTATAAATAATGGTAGAATACTGTGAAATTACAGGGATAAACTTATATTTAACTTTCGTTGTGTAGAATAATAGGAAATACATTAAACTTCCTGTATTTTTACAGACATGCATCCTTTTTCACAACAATAAGTAACATACATTATAAAGAAACAACTATATTTACCATTGTTTTATGGATATTTACTTTAGTTTTACATTCTAAATGCAGATAATTATAGTAAAAAACCTATTTACGTTAAGTATTTTTTTTCTCAGAGTGCAGTATAAAGTCAGAAAATCTGCTGTCTCAGCCACTGCCTGTCACCAAGGGAGTACCCCAAGGCTGAATCCTAGGCCCCACGCTCTTTTCAATTTACATCACTCCCTCCTATCTGAGATATCTACTGCAGCCCTCCACATACAATGCCCGTTCTGCCAGTCACATTCTGTTAAAGGACCCCAAAGCACACACACCCCTGGGTCAGTTCGCTGCACCTAGCGACTGGAACGAGCTGCAACAAACACTCAAACTGGACAGTTTTATCTCAAATCTCTTCATTCAAAGATTCAATCATGGACACTCTTACTGACAGTTGTGGCTGCTTTATGTGATGTATTGTCATCTCTACCTTCTTGCCCTTTGTGCTGTTGTCTGTGCCCAATAATGTTTGTACCATGTTTTGTGCTGCTACCATGTTGTCGTCATGTTATGTTGCTACCATGCTGTGTTGTCATGTGTTGCTGCCTTGCTATGTTGTTGTCTTAGGTATCTCTTTTGGTAGTGTTGTTTTGTCTCTCTTGTCGTGATGTGTTTGGTCCTATATTTACATTTTATTTATTTTTATTTTCAATCCCAGTCCCCGTCCCCGCAGGAGGTCTTTTGCCTTTTGGTAGGCCATGGTAAATAAGAATTTGTTCTTAACTGACTTGCCTACAGTAAATAGTAAACCAATAGGCACTGGTAAGGAACAAAAAGGAGACTTAACAGAAGCTATACTGATGAATAGGAGGAGAGGAGTCTTTCAGGTTGTTGTGAGGTCCGAAGCTTCATTAGGCACGTGGTGTTGTAACTTTGACAACAAGCTTCTGGTTTACTGCATTGAATTGGTAGCTCTTTGAAAACTGATCTGGGCATCAGAGCTTGTTTTTTTTATTCTTCCCATCACTACTTATTACAATTTAAATGGCATTTAAATACTATTTTAATACTATGTAGTGTTCTAATGTACAATATAAGTGGTTCCAAAATAATACATTAGCTTGGGTAAGAATGTGTCAGACCTGTGTGGGTGTGTGTGAGGAAGATAGAATGGGCGTTTGAAGGAGAGGGATGGAGCAGGTACACAAGAGGGAGATGAAATGGGTGAGGTTGCAGGAGGTAATGAGAGAGATGGGTAAAGAGAAGGAAGAGTTTGAATGGAAGATAAACAGTGGTAAAACATTTCACCCCTTGTCTGTTATTACCATAGGGAGTTCTCCTCTGACTGCCCTGGTAATGATGTTTGTGGCATATTATTGCTTTAACATAAATTACCCTTCTGACCTGGCAGCAACATTGGAGTTCCTGCAGTGGTATGAATTCATCTGTTATTACCCACTACAATTTCATTTGATGTGACTGACTGTATAGTTCTTCCAGGATTTCTTTGTAGCACTTGGGAAAGTGGCGTGTAACGTTATATTGCGCACCTTTTGCTATAGACATTACTTTCTTTGCACATGTTATAACTAACTAGTGTGGTGTTGTCATCTAGGATGCCTTACTGTTAACTACAACTTTCAATTTCAAAACAGAACCACACCAGTCCCTTTACATTGCAAACATCCTACATGTAGCCCCTTTAAATTAGATTCATTGATTTTTGCAGGTACATTTTTGTTAGTCAACAAATCAAATGACTGTATCTGAAGGGGTAGAGGACCACTGCTAATGATTAAGAATGGCAGACACACTAGTATGGAATGACATTATTTATGTTATTTCATCCAACACAGTTGCCTATTCAAGATCAACCCAGATAAGGGGTCCAAAGTGGAGAAGAACTCAAGAAAACAGCATGCAATCAATCCAAAAGTTAGTAGCCTTGCGCACGCACACATACAGGCACTTAAATCCACCGACTGCAGCACGCAGTCAAGAAACAAGAAGTTGACAAACACTTGACCAAAATGTTATAACTGAATGTTTTTACATTAGCATGTTGTAAGTTGCTTTTAAGTTAAATTTTGACACAGTATATGTAAAGTTTGACGTCAGTAAATGTTTTTGCACTAGGATCGACATACCTTGTCGTACACACTTCTCCCATCCACCATATACTTCATCTCCCATCCCTCCCTTCCTACCCATTTACCCCATGCCACTGCACGCACAGGTTAAGGTTTGAACGTGTATTGAATAACTTAATACACATAATACATCTTGTAAAAATATATATAAGGAAATCACTGTGTAATGTCTGTTATTTTGGTTTTTTTTACATTGAGAGTAGGTTTTTATAATATTATGATAATTATCTGTTTTCTAGCTTTATTTTGTCATCAATTAAGGAGTTGTCTGTTTTTTAGCTGTCCAATTCTCTATTTTCCCAACTGATACCAGTTATATTGAGAGTTTTTGTAATCTTATGACAATTATCTGTGTTCTAGCAATTTTTTTGGCATCAATTCAGGAGTCATTTCTGGGTTTAAGCTGTCTAATTCTCTATTTTCACCACCAATTGCAGTAATATACTTTATTTGATGGAAAGTAAATCACTGTTTTTATACAGATTATTTATGTACATTTTTAGTCTGTAGTTTTACAGTCTATTTCTGGCAGACTTTTACCGTAAAGTTTTTTTTTTTCTTACAGTGTATCACAAGTCGAAAAGAGGGTATCTTGACCTGCTCCTGAACTCTGCTCCTGCATTCATCCGAGTCATCAGCAACAGAGTATTAGGGTAGGTGCATGTCTGACATCTGACATCAATGTGTGCGCAATTACAATAATATGGTACATTTCAGAAAATGTTATATAACATAAACATACTGTTGACAAGTAATGGAATGTTTTGCCTTGTTTTGTGGGTTTTGACACTTATGTAGGTATCATGACCAGCCATTAAATAACGCAATATATGTCACAACAGGTCTTAATGTATGTGTTATGACCATATTATGACAGGTTAAGACAAGTTATGTCAGCTGTTATGACGCTTGGTGTCAAGTAATGTGTTACCTTAAAGGGTCAGAATGATCTATGAGGTGCTGTGATTGATTATAAGGCCATATAACATTTCACATAAAGGAGCTTCAAAAAAAGTGTTACCAAGATAATGTAAACATTGGTAATGTTTCCAGGTATAATATAATAAGTGGATGGAAGGGCATATTTAAAAGAGGAGAGTGTCCATCATAGCATTGATGGTAAATATAGCATAGCTCAAGCCACAGACTAGATCAATCACAGAGGACCACAATCAGTGTGTCACCACGTCTCTGTCCCATCTTATATGCATGGGGAACTTGATAATTAATGTGGGCCAGCCCGATTCTTAATACTATTCTATGTGTAGCAGCCTACACAGGCTCGTCAGGGGAAAACTGAAAAGCCATGAGTTCTGCCAGCCGGAATCACTCACTGTACGACCATCCGGTTTGAATTGCATTGCTCTCTAGATTCCAGTTTGGAGCGGGTGATAAATGCCGAGCCCCTGAAGCTATTGGACGTTGGGCATAGGGCCGAGCAAGGCTGTTGGCTTCCAGCTGTGTGGGGGAAGAGCTGTAGGCCAGACAGTGGGCCTGAAGAACAGGCTGAGAAGTGAGGACATGCAGGGCCAGATCCCATAGCCAGGAGCCAATGGACTTACGCAGGGAGAATATCAATGCAAATGCACACTACACACTCTGCCTCCGAAGAACATTGGTGCTCCTAGTGCATGAATAACCAGTGGGGTTATAATGATTTGCTTACCTCTCTTTCATCAGTTCAATGTTTGTTTTGCTCTCCATGCTAACGGCATAATTGGAATTGATATATGACTAACAAGCTTTTAATACTGTCAGAAAAGGAATACAGCCACAATAGTATGCGTCTTCCAAGATACTATTACCAGTGTTTTTTAAGCAGAGCTCCCTCAATGACGGACGCACAGGATACCAGAAGGAAGTGTGTATGTGTGTGTGTCCAGACAGTGGATTTCCTGTAGACCAAAAAAGAAAAGCGTCACTGCAGCTCATCTGTCATAAAGGTGACAAGAACAAATGTCAGACTTCTGCATTGTTCGTGCATTTGGTCATTGGTGGTGAATCGGAGGATATAGGCTGTACACCCATCTAAATCCCTGCGGACTCTTTGCACACTCATGGCATTCTCTCAACAAGCTTCATGAGGACCGCCACAGTAATGGAAGACCCAGAAATACCTCTGCTGTAGAGGATAAGTTCATTAGAGTTACCAGCCTCAGATTGCAGCCCAAATAAATGCTTCACAGAGTTCAAGTAACAGACACATCTCAATATCAACTGTTCAGAGGAGACTGTGTGAATCAGGCCTTCATGGTCGAATTGCTGCAAAGAAACCACTACTAAAGGACACCAATAAGAAGAAGAGAATAGCTTGGGCCAAGAAACACAAGCAATGGACATTAGACAGGTGGAAATTTGTCATTTGGTCTGGAGTCCAAATTTGAGATGGTTTGGGATGAGTCGGACCGCAGTGAAGGAAAAGCAGCCAACAAGTGCTCAGCATATGTGGGAACTCCTTCAAGACTGATGGAAAAGCATCCAGGTGAGGCTGGTTGAGAGAATGCCAAGAGTGTGCAAAGCTGTCATCAAGGCAAAGGGTGGCTATTTGAAGTATCTCAAATATAAAATCTATTTTGATTTTACACTTTCTTGGTTACTACATGATTCCATATGTGTTATGTCATAGTTTTGATGTCTTCACTATTATTATACAATGTAAAAAATAGTGCAAATAAAGAAAAACCAACCAAACTTTTGGCCCCCAGTGTATATTTCTAATAAAATGTATAATTTCAATAGATATCCTTACATGGTATGTAATATTCATCCTGGAATGTCTGATAAAAATGGTCTAAATCCAACTCATGAAATGTCCAGCGCCCAAATTATTTTACCTGTTCAGGTCCCGAAAATCATTGTCTTTCATCACATGGTGACATACACAACATGACAAAAAATATATGCTCCTCGAACATCTCATTTCATTTACCTGTACAGTTAATGTCACCATGCAAATATTCACTTACCTGTAAATGTAACTGTATATTTACCTGTACAGCTAATTTAACCATGCTAAATATTCAATTATTACCCTCACTTATATCATACGCACTTTTAGCTATTTAAGTATTTCTCTGCCATTGACCTGTATAGTATAGTTAACCATGAACCATCCACCAATGTATAGTGTACATATTCAACCATCCACCCATACTATGCAATGTCTTTTTATAGCTTTTTTGCACTCCAGACTTCTTGTATTTTAATACTTTTTCATACTGCCGCTCTATGTATCATGTATCGTGTATCTGTCTTTTGTGTATTTTCGTTCTAGAATTTTGCACCTGCCCTGTGTTTGTTTCGTAGCTGCTTGACAAAGAAATTTCCCCTCTGGGATCAATAAATTACCTATCTATCTAAATTACTTAAATGTAATTTGCTCCAGGGGCTGACCCTGTAGGTAGGCAGTCATTGTACATAAGAATTTGTTCTTAACTGACATGCCTAGTAAAATCAAGGTGCTAGTTAGCTAACTAAGTCATCCAACTAGCTAGTTATATTAACCAGTAATACAAAATACACCTTCATTGTTTAAAACGCTAGCTGTCTCCTTGAGGCTTGATAGTGGGTAAAAATGTTTTCTCCTGAAGGGAAGGCAATGTCATTATTTGTTAGATAGCTAGGCTACCAGATAGCTTTTAGCCCCCTATCAAGCCTAGCTAGCTAGGTAGCTAGCCCTACTGGCTGCTGGCCAAATTAGCTAACATTCTTGATTCTAGTTACTAAGATAAATAAAACATCTCAAATTAGGTACAAATGTTATCGTTAACTTCTTTGATGTATTTTCTCAACAGCTTTTCACTTCTTTGTTTCTGTAGTAGTGAGGTCGACCACACACCATTTACAAACTTTTGTGACGCCCAAATTCAGAATTTGTCAACTCGAAATTGCATTGGAAATGGGCTGTGTTCTCTAGAATATCAAAAATGTGTAATGTAAGACATCGCCTGATATGGACCCTTTACGCCCAGTGTAAAACCTAGAACTTAATCATTGTATTGAATGAAATTAGCTCCCACATGGCATTCCAACTGGTGTAGCTAATACAAATTTACATTGTAAGAAATGAGAAGTGGGCGACCACCTTTTTGGTCCAGTCGTACTTCATTCCATTCTTGAAGTGGCAGCATAGCTCAGCTAATGCTGATCTCAAACCTGACTCCGAGCCTCCTGGCTTGACCTGTGTGTGTCCTCAGAGATCAACAGTCAATTAAGCGCCCCCTCATGTTTTCTTTCTTTTTTCTCAAGAATAAAGTGAAGCTCAGGTTAGACCCCTATGCCACTGGCTGGCTAATTGGAACCAGGGTCTGTAAAAATGGGAACTTAAGTAAAACATGCCGTAAAATTCTGAAGGCTAACCATAAACTAACCGATTTCTTTCATTCTTTTAAAGGGAACTCTAACTGAAACCTCTGTGTAAACTTTTACGAGGACCCCTGGGGTCACCCGTAAACCCGTTAATAGAGATGAGATATGAGTGGGGTACTTGGGCCTCCCATTTCGTTTGCATTTTTTTTTATTTTGCATTCTTAGGAGGGGTCAAGTGCTGTTCTGAGGCAAATACAGCCTCATCTCAAATGTCATTTATATGAAAGAGCAAAACTAAAATGGTACCACTTAGACAGGACTTACCAGATAAGTGTCAACACATTAAAGTAGTCCCTCAATTTCGGTCTGGTTTCTCTAATACCAAGTTCGGCATGACAGCTATAGGAGCCACAAACAACCATGACGTTCCTTTAAAAGGTGAGAATCACATTGTTTTAGTGGCCCTCATGTGGTGAGGCTGTCTATGTTCTCCTGGAGATAACTTGTTGGCTGCTCAGATCTATCACTGGTTATAAAGGTTATATTTATTTGAATATTAATTTTGTATTTTTGTTTTGTGTGAATTGAGGTTTGTTTAGTATGATAACCACGAATCTTCAATTTCTTAAAGATTTGACGTGATACATGATAATGCTGAGATGCTTCATCAAGAGTTAAGGTCCTACAGGATCAATTTCAAATTGATGTATTTAAGGCCAAGGTCACTACCCTAATGACATAATCATGTCATCCCAGAGTGCAATGCCTTACACGTACACAAACAGTTTGACTGAAGTAGGGCATGACGCCATACCTCAAAATACAGAAATGGATCCCACCCTAAGTAAAACAAAGATCACCTCTCTGCAGTCTCACACACTGGGGATACACCCATACATTAACTCAGTTTAGGAATATGTGTTCACAGTTACATAGCTACTTTACTTCATTCACACAGTGAACAAATACATGTTTCATATCAGGGAGGACTTTAGTATTTCTGGACATTTTGTACACTTTGACAAAGTGCATCTCACATTTTTTACTCCCTCATTCATTTTTACCTGCCTTACAGCTAAATGAGTCTTCAGCTTTTGAAGGAAATACTCGGCTCAGCTCAGCAGCGCCATAACGAGAGAGAGAATTAAGTGGCCTCTGAGTCATAGCACATCTATTAGCACAGGAATGATGATAGTGCTGAAAATCCTGACAAAACTATTTGTTAATTTTACAAATGATAATTATTTTTTGGTCAGTTGGCCCCGGGCAGTGAAATTATTAAGCCTGGTAAAACATAATGTTATAAGAGTTTATGTGTCTGCAATGCCGTGGTCGGCCAGGGCAGCCGTCCACATTTTTTAGTGCGACGTTAACAATCTCGGGTTACCTTAAAGCCTGAACCCCGGCGAGTCCTAGAACACCCTTCGATTAATCTTCCCCTTGTAGCGCCTTATAATTTGCCATTACCAAAGCCATTAAACCTGGGGCCTGATTCTGGGCCCCGGGGACTCCTTGGGAGGAGGGTGCAAGGCTCAGATAGGCCTCCAGTTGGCCCCTTGCACTTCGGACGAGCCCCCAGAAAACGGACAGGTACTTAAAACAGGGTGAAAAGATCACTTTAAAGAAAACAAGGATGATTAATGGGGAAAAATGAGGGCCCTTTGGGTTCCTTTCATCTGGGCCTGATTCAGGTCTTCGGTGGGCCATTAACCCATAGGACAACTGTCCACTGCATACGGGAGAAATGAAATCCCAGTGCTGGGTTCAGACAAATGTTTATGCCTCGAAATTAATGTACAACGGGAGTTACTTCAACAGAACAATGTCTAGCCGTGATCAATTGAAGCCAAAGTTCCACTGATATCATTAGTAATGCTGTACGTAGTACAAGTTAACCAAGATAAGATTTGAATTACATCTTGGTTGTAATCATGCAGTGGATGGCTACCACTATTTTTCTTAAAATAGTTAATGCATGTAAATGACCACAAAATTGTCAAATATATGGTATCAGATGACTGAATAAACTTGATTGATCTACAAGGATGGGAATTGTGTTATTGAAATAGACAACATTCAAAGAATATTCCTAGAGATTAAATTGATTCAAATCTTGGTTCATTTATCAACTGAGCGAGATTCCCCAACCATACAATTTAGATTTGGAACATCAGACTTCATTGTGTACTGTACGTAGAGTGATGCATCATGGAGAATTCCTGTTGCTGAATGATGTCATTATCATACCTAGGGACCATGACACTGATCCATGCACATCTCCTTTTTAGGTTACATTACATTCATGGGTGAATGCTATGCGAGAACAATTTTAGCAGATTATACCACAGGTTTGTTGAATACTTTCATATTCTGACTGGTTAATAACTTGCTAGAAATTACTTCAAATTAACACTCATGTTACAAATGTATTAGACAATTTATTTTAGGTGGATTTAGGTACATATTTTCATTGAGCTTCTGCGGAACATTGTGGTTCTAGTTAGTGATGGAATTTTCACATCCAACGTTTGCATTAAAACTGTTGTGACAAAGAGCCCAGGTATGGGTGTAAATAACCAGCTTTTGGATGGGAAGGCCAGAGCACTGGTATGGTTCGTGGCAAGTACAAAGCCCACACCTGGCCAGAAGCGAAATCAAATCTATCCTGAACTCTGCCGCTCTCATTTTGCTCTGGCAGTTTTCCGCAAGCAGGGTTCTGGGTCAAAAGGCAGGAGAGTGATTTCAGCCCAGGTCACACTCGGAGACAGTTTCACACAATAATGTATTTTAAAGCTGTGGCTTTGCCATGATTAAGCACTATACCAAACATGTTTGTATTGTATCTGTGTATTAGAGAATTTCCCTCAATGGGTTTTTATTTATTTATATAATATCACTAATAATTGTATTTATCTTTTTTTTTTTGACAGTTGTATGGAAACATGGCTATCAATGTCAATCTGCCTACAAGAAAAATGTATCCCAAGACCTACTGAGATATATTCAATGGTGACATTAGAAGTATTTAATAAGGAGTAAATCACATATTAATCATTAAACACATCCTGTAAAGGGTACATCCTGTAAAGGGTACATCCTGTAAAGGGTACATCCTGTAATATGTAAGTCAGTGACTGGTAGAGGATCAATAAACCAATTCCTCTTGGTTATGTTTAGTAATCCCAAAAAATAACATTGCTCTTGATTAAATCAAGGCAAATCATCTTCCCTGAGATTTATCTCCCTAAAATGAGTTCCTTTCACCAGGCTGGCCACGGGAGAGAAGGCGGCTCCTGCTGGGATGGAGGAATAAACATTAATTAACCTTTTGAACTGGAAGGAGAGTCAATTGAGTCACCAGAATGTGCTTTTTCACTGTCAACCATGCCCATCGCCAAGTAAAAGCAAATTAACAATTTACACAGTGGATCCAAACTTTATTAACCTGCTCCATGCTTTGATGCAGTCATTTGATCATCCAATAAAGTGTGGCCAACCTAACCTCAAATCTGAATGGTAATGTGGAGAAAGACAAAAGAGGAAGAGGGAAAGAGTTCACATTAATAAATAAATTGTGCTCACTTATACGGGGTGTGGCGAGCTCAAAGAAATGGACAAGCACATCAGGTCATTGGCCCGTAAAGCTTTTTGGGCTTCCCTTTTTAGCCCAAATGGCCAGTGGATCAGGGCGGTGATTTTTAGTTTCAAGATTTTATGTCACATGCACAAGTACAGTGAAATGCCTTTCTTGCAAACTCAAAACCCAACAATCCAATCAAAAGAATGTAATACTAGCAAAAACGTATTATAATAAATATGAAGAACACAATAAGTAAGTAAGTAAGCATATTATATACAGTATAGGGTCAGTTCCAATACCATATTTACAATGTGCAGGGATACTGGAGTGATGAAGGTAGAGTTGTATAAGGGTAAAGTGACTAGGCATCAGGATATATGATGAACAGAGTAGCAGTTGCTTGTATGTGAGTCAGTATAAATGTATGTGGATGTTATGTTTGAGTGAGAAGATGATGGAGTGAGTGTGTGTGTGTGTGTGAGTGAGTGTCTAGGGCCTTGTGAGTGTGCATAGAGACACAAATAAAAAGGTAAATGGGGATACAAGGTTAATTCTGTGTTGTTAGCTATTTATCAGTCTTATTGCTTGGGGATAGAAGCTGTTCAAGAGCCTGTTGATGCCAGACTTGATGCACCGGTACCGCTTGCCATGCAGAAGCAGAGAGAATTGTCTATGGCTTGGGTGATTGCAGTATTTAAAGATTTTCTGGGACTTCCCACCTGATATAGATGCCCTGGGTGGCAGGGAGCTGTACTGGGCTGTCCGCACCACCCTCTGTAGGTTCATGGGATCGAGGTACGGTGCTATTACCATACCAAACAGTGATGCAGCCAGTCGAAATGCTCTCAACCGTACAGCTTTAGAACTTTTTGAGGATTAGATGGCCCATGTCAAACTGTTTCAACCTCCTGAGGTGTTGCGCTGTTGTGCCTTCTTCACGACTGTGCCTGCCAGTTGTTCTGCGAATGCTCTGAGAACACCCCCCTGGAATAGAGTCAGGCCCCGCAGCCTTGCAAGTGTTGACCTGATTAAAGACCTTTTTCACTTCGACCTTGGGGAGCGAGATCACCTAATCCTCTGGGTCGGTGACGGCCCTCACACCCGGCACAATGTTGTTGTTGTCAAAACGTGCACAAAATGCATTGACAGACATTTGCCTGGTAGAGAGGCATCGTTGGGCAGATCACGGTTGGGTCTTCCTTTGTAATCCATAATGGACTGTAGCCCCTGCCACATACAGCGGGCATCAGAGCCTGTGTAGTATGATTCCATCTTATTACTATATTGTCCTTTTGCTCGTTTAATGGACTTTGGGGAGGTCATAGATGGACTTATTCACTTATTCCTGTCCTCAGCCATAGCCTTAGGGTTGTCTATGATAGCTCTGTGTGTGGTAGCCCTTTCCTTTATTTTAGCGACAACCTTTGTGTTAATTCAGGGCTTTTGATTGGGGAATCAGCGAACCTTCACCGTGGGGACAACGTCACCGATACATTTTATAATGAAGCCGGTGAAGAGGGCGGTTAGCTTGTCAATGTTATCGGCTGAGTCTTGAAACATATTCCAATCAGCGCTAGCAAAGCAGTCCTGTAGCATAATCTCTGATTCTGGTGACCATTTCTCAACGGAGTGAGTCACGGGTACTTCCTGTTTGAGTTTCTGCCTGTAAACAGGAAGCATGAGCACAGAGTCATGATCTGATTTGCCGAATGGCGGACGATGGAGGGCCTTGTATGCTTGCTTTTGGGTAGAATAACAGTGGTCTAGGACTTTTATCGCCCCTAGTGTCATTGGAGATGTGCTGATGGAAGTTGGGCATCACTTGTCTTAGTGATGCAGAATTTAAAATCGCCGGCAACCAGAAAAGCAGCCTTTTCTGGTTTTCTTGCTTGTTTATAGCCTTGTACAGTTCGTTAAGTGCCTGTTCATTTTTTTTATCCTGGTGGGGAATGTATACAAAAGTCACGACAACAGCTGAAAACTCCCTTGGGAGGTAGAAGGGTCGGCATTTGACCATCAGGTATTCCAGGGCGGGTGAACAGTGGGTCGACATTTCCACCGCGCTGGAGTTAGCACACCAGTTGGAGTTGATGTAGAGGCAAACCCCTCCCCCCGTTGATTTCCCAGACTCCACTGTCCTGTCCACCCGGTGAATGGAGAATCCATCGAGTTGGATAACTATGGGGGGTATCTTGTCCGAGAGCCGTGTTTCAGAAAAGTGAAGAATATTGCAGTTTCCAGAGTCCCGTTGGTAGCAAATCGGCGATCGGAGGTCATCCATCTTATTAATCGGGTGACTACATTGGGAAGTAGAATGAAGGGAAGAGGTGGCCGGTTTTCCCTTCGTCTTAATCTCGCCAGGATCTCCCCTCTCTTGCCTCTGTAAAGCCAGCGTTTCCTTTAGATGTTTTATTTTTTTTACCCCTTTTTCATGATATCCAATTGGTAATTACAGTCTTGTCCCATCGCTGCAACTCCCGTACGGACGGGAGTGGCGAAGGTCGAGAGCCGCGCGTCCTCCGAAACACGACCCTGCCAAGCCACACTACTTCTTGACACACTGCCTGCATAACCCTGGAAGCCAGCCGGACCAATGTGTCGGAGGAAACACTGCACAGTTGAAGTCAGCGTGCATGAGCCCGGCCCGCCACTAGGAGTCACTAGAACGCAATAGGACAAGGGCATCCCGGATGGCCAAACCCTCCCCAAACCCGGAAGACGCTTGGCCAGTTGTTCGGCACCTCATGGGTCTGCCAGTCATGGCCGGCTGCGACACAGCCTGGCCGGCTGCGACACAGCCTGGTATCGAACCCGGGTCTGTAGTGACGCCTCAAGCCTTAGACTGCTGCTGATCCGATGTTCAAAAGTTATTGTCGTTTGTAAGAAATAATAGTCCAGCATGATGTGATTTCTTATAGGTCACAGATGGATTGTGTCGAATACAGATCTAGTTGAAGACTAGATACAGCCCTTATAAATACTATATATCTTATTATATTTCTATTTTCCATATCTTTAGATGTCTGAGCTCTAATGACAAATGGAAAGAAAGGTGTAAAAGATAAAAGTTTTAGCTAGTTGGTTCTGAAGTCAAAACCAACAACCACAACCCTTGGACATTGATTTTGTTGTCGATGCTTGCCCGGTGCCGCACAGTAGCAACAAACACAAGGACTACCGGCTCAACGATCTCTCCCGGTGTCACTATTAAGAGCTACAGTTGTGTGAGGCTCAACATGGTGTGAACACAAAACAAATGTCATCGCCAGTGCCAGAGCACGTCCATGGCCTCTACTATAGAGAACAGCATGCGTAATTAAAGCATGGTTTGGTCTGTTAGTACTGGGCTGACCTTTTATGCGTTTACAGTTCTGCTGACATTTCTCCTGATGGATAGCAAAAAACAAGACCAAGCTGCTAAAAGAGAAATCAGGACTTCGGCTTTGTTTCCCCAGTTAGAGAAATGGCTTTTATTGATCCAAACGGTTTGGGTTTTACAGAGGGTCGATGTTCCATGTTTGTTAACACTAACTTGTGACTGTTTCCATTTCAAAACATGATCCAGCTTTTATTAGTTTTCATGACTGGTGGCATTGCTGTGGGGAATGGACGAAATGGAAGATCATGATTGGACATTAGGAACTATTGTGTTTGGATTTGCGCTCCTTTACATCGAATTAAGCGCATATACATATACTCGTTCAAACTTTTTCAAATAAAAAGATTTTTATGAAAATGATTAATAAATTACATGAATAGAAGTTATTCATCTCTCATTTTACAGATTGTATCTATATCTATATGTCTGTATCTATATATATCGAACAATGCTTTGCATTGCGATTACTATGGCTCCAATTCCACCATATTATTGTAAGGCCTTTTCTCTTCTCTCAGATCAGTTCAGGGGGAAGCCTGTGATCAAAAGATGGGGCGGGACAGCTGCTTAATAATTCAGAAGAGCGAGATTAAAAAGTGAATTTGGTCGGCACTTTATTAAAAGCCAGGGTAATTGCTTCAGAACTCAATGTCACCGCCTCAATAAGAGAGGCCTAATTCGGTTACAGGCACTTTGCATGTAATTGCTGAAAATGAACAATGCCGTCTCGTAGAGAATCCTAGCCACATAGAATCCCCATCCCACACCTGATTCAATAAGGGGCCTTGGAAAATGATGACTGCGATTTGGCATAGTCTTTGACACAGTGTTGTCTTGTGAAAAGAGCTCAATGTATTACTGAAATGTTAGTCTGTCTACTTCTTAGTGTGCAAGTTGTTTAAGGTTATCATACATTATTCTGGAATCTGAATCATTATATAAACATTTTTACACCATACTTACAAATTTGATGCTGGTTCGCTATTTCAATTTGTGTAATTACAAATCTAAATATTTACATGCATTATATTAAACTGTAGTTACACTTTTGTATAGGTTTTAGTGCCACTTACTGTAAAGTGGTACTGGGATGGTGATAATTTCCCTATACATTGAAGCTCTTGAAATGTAAGATTGAATGCTCATCAGATATGGTGTAGCATACATACTCATGTGAAACCAATTATCGTGAAACATTTCTCATTCTAGTTTTTTTTACACATTTTTCAGGAGGTCCCTGGTGATGTCACTAATGCAGCGTTCCAATCTTTTTCTCATTTAAACGTGAGCTGGACTATGAATCAATGAACCCAGCTGCACATTTGTGCGACCCATCATGTCATCAGTCGCATGTGTATTACGCACTGGGCTTTTTCCCTCCACAGGCACTACATCACAAAACTGAGGGAGTTGCTACCAGATGGTTAAACAAACACATCGCCCAACTGCCCATAACTCAAATCCACTTAGCACCCCTTGTCAACATATCTTTCACTCGTCCACTACTTCTCCTATCTTCTGTGCATTGAGGGAGGGAACGAAAGAAAAAAGAAGAAGAAGAAGAAGAATAAGAATCTTGAATACATTTTTGCCTGGTGTGTTTAATTTTAATCAGCAAGCCCATCCATCCCTAGTTCTCTCTCTCTCTCCTCCCCTCCCCCCAGGTGTGTTGAATAATGAGGCCTAGCAGCGAGAACCCAGAGAGACAACGCGTATGTGAGTCACAGAGACAAAGCCCAAATGGGCTATCCGACCAGGGCCTTTTTGTTGGCGTGCTCAGGGAGTTGCCCAGGACTCAGGGCAGGGGTTAAGAGTTGGGAGGTCGCGGGGTCATCCCATTTTGCTTTCTCTCAGACTCATCCCCATGCTTAAAGCCTCAACGGTGTACTTGACAGGGTAATTTATTAACCTGCGTTTTGTCCAGCTTGTGTGAAGGGAATTGCTCTTCTCACTTTACAGGACTCACAGGCATTTGGGTTAAGATGCTTACTTCAGCTTTCTCATTCCTTAACTATCTGTGTGAGGGAGCTAGCTTATTTAAGACCATTCCAATGAGCTGAGTGAGAGATTGCGGAGGGAATGTATGATATGGAATCTTTGCCATTCCTCTGCGTCTGTTAGCAGCAGTGTAGTATGGGTGAAAGGTTGAGAGATAACTATTATCTCAGGCCCATAATAGTCAAAGGCATGGATACTTAAAGTGAATGCCAGCTACTGTTTGTTCAAAAGTGGACCACTGGTGACAGTCCAAATTGCAGATGATTTTCAGACAGCAGAACATCAAACCCAGTTTAACCATCCCTTCTGTACGTAAAAATGCTAGCATATTCCCCTTCGTGTTTGAGTTGACCTTATAAGCTTATAGAGTGGGTAACAATATTGGAGGCACCGCTGGGATTCATTTTCAAGTGAGCACCGACACATTATGCAAGAAAGGCAGACGAGTTTGAGACGTTGGAAGAAAGGCTTAGCTATCTTGCCATTGACTGCATTTTCATTGTTGCAACGTGAGTATGACAGTTAGTCGACGAAAGAGGGAAGCATTGTTGGATGAAATCGAAGAGTTCAACGGACTGAAGTCGTCACTTGTACCATGTAATGACAATGGAATGTTTCCTGTTATTGTAAAGATAAACATTTGGCACTACCCGCTGCCTTATGCTACAAATTCTGATCTCATAAAGTTGTCCTCAAATGCAGGGGGATGGAGATGGGCCAGAAGAAGTGGATCGAAAAGCCAAAGCAAAAGGACACAGGCCGAACCTGTCGGCCTCCGAGATGATAAAGCAGAGGTTCTCACGGAGTAGCATGTAACTTAAAGAGCGTGTATTTATCTCAAAGCCTGCTTAGATAGCGCTGCCAATGTGCAATGAGGTAATTCCCTTGGCGCAAGGTTGATTGATACATCCTGGCCGCAGCTCTTAATGGAGGCCCACTGGACTGCTGGGGATGCGCAGGGTGAAAAAGAAAAGTTTCCACAGATAGAGGCATCCAAATGTGAGTGGGACCCAGCGTGGGGTTCATACCGCGGGCCCATACACCGCATACCTGCGGGCCAAGGCATGCTGCACGCTCTTAAGCCTCAGACTCCCTACAGTCAGTTTTGATGTTTCCAAAACCAGCTTGTGAAGGGTTGATGTTGATGTGTGTGTGTGTGTGTGTGTGTGTGTGTGTGTGTGTGTGTGTGTGTGTGTGTGTGTGTGTGTGTGTGTGTGTGTGTGCAGTCAGGGTATGATTATGGATGTCCACTTCATCTTCTGCGATGGTTCTGTTACATATCAAGGGCAAGGGGAAGGGAAGGCCGAGCGATGTGATTGGAAGAGTAAGTGTCTCACAGACGGAGTCAGGGAAGCATGCTGAGATGAGCTCAATGGGGGCCCCATCCTCTGTGATGGTTGGTTCTACTTTCCTTTCATCTTTATCTATGATTAGACATGATCAGCCTCCATTGTAAGCTAATACTTTGTAAGAAATATCTAAATTGGCACAAATTCAATATTGTTTCTCTGTACATTAAAACTGGTTAATGCGTCTCAAATTATTCACATAGATATTGACAGGAACAAGATAATTAGTCGTTTTTTGTCCAACAACATTACTTGAATGCAAATGCTTACTTACAGGGTAACTATAAAGATTTTTAAAGCCTTGCATAACTATCCCATGTGTTGGCCGGACATTGATTATTAAACCATTAAGCTTACCGTATTCTTCCCAGTCTAAACAGTTTGTGCACATATGATAACATTTTGTGACGTTTTGTTAGCTTCGGTCTTTCAGCTGGGTTTTTTTCGTCAGTTCGTGCACACGAAAATATGTCGAGGCAAGTCGAAGTTCGGTCGGTGATTCGTCAACTCCTAGTAGGAGTGGGAACTATGGACGGGATGCTTTAATTAAGTGTTTGTTGTCATTCAACAAGTTTTCAGGCACATTTTTCACTTGAGAAATACTGCACCAAACATCTTAGTTAGATGTAAAATTGTGCAAAATGTCAAAATTAATTACAGATTTATTCATTTATTCATTCTGACTATTTTGAGGAAGTGTATACTGGCTATGTTGTTTCTACGGCATCTCAAGAGGGACAAACAGTACGTTTTTCAAGCGAAGGTATTTTAAGGGAGTATGCGAGCACAGACTTCGCCTAGCCAAGTTGTGCTTGGAGCAAACCTAACTTATGTACAGTATACAGACGCCTTTACTGTTGTGTCCAGTGATGTGCAGTCAGGGAAGGAAGGGTAGGCAGGGCTTACCCTGTAATCTAATAAGCAAAACTTATGAAATGCCAAATAATGATTCTCAATGATTCTGGTGGTTTTTGTGCTCAAAATCTCAGAATTAGCTAAAACTGCATCAAAACCTCAGGAAAGGTGCCAGGGTATTCATGCCTTCCTTTCCAACAATTAAAATCATTGACGCCACCACCGTTCCTGAGTCCAGTCACTGTGGACACGTGCTTTGTCTAGCTTGAAGTAGCTTAATTTGTTACATTGAGACGATTTCATATTTTGCACGTGTATTGCCTAAACATGTTGTGTGGATATTGCCTGGGGTAGGTTGTACACATTTGGGCGTGTCTACATACTTTGACACTTGCATGCCTTGAACTGAATAAATCTAGCTAGCTAAAACAACCTGACAAATGGACACAATTGCATCCCAAAAAACCTCTAAAACCTCAAACCCCAAACTAATAGGTGGTGGAGAGTACAAAATAAAAGTGCAGGATCGTGATGGATTTGGAAAAGCTTTGCCTATCATAGGGAGGGTGAAGATGCCTCCCTCCCAGAGTTTCGCAGTAGGGATATATATACTCATGTCACAGTCTGACACGGCATCAATAAGCTGTCATGTTAAAGCTGAAATAATTTCCAAGTTCCAATATACAAGCTGAAGTATTGAGTAGGCCCTGGGCTTTTGGGATCAATGAGTCATCCTGAGAGACACCTCCATTAATGAACCCTGATTTCCTAAATGTAGACAAATCTTTTTTTTTTTTATCAGTATACTGCAGTTCTGACTTTGTTGTATCCCTTAAAAGCAAATTGCCTTCAAGTTATGCAATTGTTATGGCGCTGTGCTGATGCAATAGTTTGGCAAATACTAATACATTTCAAGCCTGCCTGAATGAAATATTTGGCACAGTTAGGAAGAATGGAGAATAGTGATTAATTCAGAGAACAAAAATACAAATCACACCCTGCCTTCATTGGTGTGTCATCAACAGGATATTGGCTGTTTTAGATGATCTCATATCTGTCCAAGGAAAGCTTCACTTACAAGTGCTTTCCCAAGTAAGGGGTGACATTTTTGTGTGCATGCGTGCAAGTGTATATATTGAGAACAAGGGAGCAAGTGGACAGGGAGAAGGGCTTTCACTGCAGCCCCGGCTAGTGAGAAATTGAGGTGCATTGATCTGTCCTATGCCGTTTCTCACTGAGCTCGTGAAATCATTAACCCTGCTGACACGGACACAGGAAGCAACAACAGAGTATCTTTCAGAGGTTAATTAAAAATAAAACCACGAGGGGCTAGGGCGGGGGCGTCGCACACCAGGCACAAGCACACAGACTTCCAAATGAGCACTAGTGTTGGCCCATGCAGAGAGCCTGTGTTTAGCATAGCACTACTTTTACCAAGAGGAGGATGCATCCTAGGAGAGATGGAGGTGTCTACCAGACACCTTCAGCCTCTGGTCAATTAAGGATGTTCACTAAACCGTATTACCAAAATGTTAATCCTGTTTATGTCTTCTTCTGCAGATGTGGAAGAAAAGTTCATTGTTATTTATACAAAAAGTGATTTTCTGCTACTTTTAGGCTTAAAAATGTATTATTAACTATAGACGATGAAGATATTGGATTTACAGCACATCTCTCTCTCTCTGTCATTTTATACCTAACCAATGCTTTGGATGATGTCTATATTACAGTATGACATTAACTCAGGAGAAATGATGATGACTGAGAGATTTAGAAAATATACTTTTTTTTATGCAGTCAAAACGTCAATATCAGTCTTTGCGATTTAGATTTATGAGCTATAACCTGAATGATACCTAAAAGTATTCTAGCAATAAGAACAATGTAATTTGTTCTGTGATTTAAAGGGATGAATCAAAGCGAATGGAACTTTCTGGAACCTTATCATTGGAGCTCTTTGCCATACCTCTTTGACTCATAAATGTTTTATACATCCGTTATTGAAAATGCTGATTATGTCCTCTGAAAAACATTTTAAACCCCAAAGTTTCTTAATAAGCAGTAATGTGTATGACCGAGACATAATTTACGAAGGCACTGATTTGATTGCTTCAATGCACTTGTGTAAGTCGTTTTATTCGTTTGCTACTGTTTGTACAGCGTAAACAGGTTACGTGTTTGCAGTACTCTCCTTTATTGTCCTCTATTGAGTAGCTTTATTACTTTCTCTGGTCCTGGGTTACAGGGGAAATTATGCTCCCCTGTCAGCTTTCTGCAGTGCTGCACAGCCCTCAACTAGCAGGCCTCGCTGTAATTACTGCTAGTCGGGATGCTCACCCTCACACACAAACACACATAAACACACATATCGCATGCAAACCCACACACACACATACACCTAGAGTGGGGTCCAAAATGATTGAAACCCTTGATAAAGATGAGCAAAAATGGCTGTATAAAATAAATAAAATACTGAGCTATAGTGCCTTTCGGAAAGTATTCAGACCCCTCAACATTTTCCACATTTTCTTAGGTCACAGCCTTATTCTAAAATGTATAAATTCGTTTTTTCCCCTCATCAATCTACACACAATACCCCATAATGTCAAAGCAAAATCTTTTTTTTTTTTTTGCTAATTTATTACAAATAAAAAACGGAAATATTACATTTACAGAAGTATTCAGACTCTTTACTCAATACTTTGTTGAAGCACCTTTGGCAGCGATTACAGCCTAGAGACTTCTTGGGTATGACTCTAAAAGCTTGGCACACCTGTATTTGGAGAGTTTCTCCCATTCTTCTCTGCAGATCCTCTCAAGCTCTGTCAGGTTGGATGAGGAGCGTTGCTGCACAGCTGTTTTCAGGTCTCTCCAGAGACGTTCGATCAGGTTTAAGTCCGGGCTCTGGCTGGGCCACTCAAGGACATTCAGAGACTTGTCCCGAAGCCACTCCTGCGTTGTCTTGGTTGTGTGCTTAGGGTTGTTGTCCTGTTGGAAGGTGAACCTTCGCCCCCAGTCTGAGGTTCTGAGAGCTCTGGACCAGGTTTTCATCAAGGATCTCTCTGTACTTTGCTCCATTAATCTTTCCCTTGGTCCTGACTAATCTCTCAGTCCCTACCACTGAAAAACATGATTCTGCCACCACCATCCTTCACCTTAGGGATCGTGCCAGGTTTCCTCCAGATGTGACGCTTGGCATTCAGGCCAAAGAGTTCAATCTTGGTTCAATCAGACCAGAGAATCTTGTTTTTCATGGTCTGAGAGTCCTTTAGGTTTCTTTTGGCAAACTCCAAGCGGGCTGTCATGTGCCTTTTACTGAGGAGTGGCTTCCGTCTGGCCACTCTACTATAAAGGTATGATGGGTGGAGTACTGCAGAGATGGTTGTCCTTCTGGAATGTTCTCCTATCTCCACAGAGGAACTCTAGAGCTCTGTCAGCGGGACCATCGGGTTCTTGGTCACCTCCCTGACCAAGGCCCTTCTCTCCCGATTGCTCAGTTTGGCCGGGCGGCCAGCTCTAGGAAGAGTCTTGGGGTTTCCAAACTTCTTCCATTTAAGAATGATGGAGGCCAGTGTTCTTGGGGACCTTCAATGCTGCAGAAATTCTTTGGTACCCTTCCCCAGATTTTTGCCTCGACACAATCCTGTCTCGGCGCTCTATGGAAAATTCCTTCGACCTCATTGCTTTGTTTTTGCTCTGACATGCACTGTCAACAGTAGGACCTTATATAGACAGGTGTGTGGCTTTCCAAATCATGTCCAATCTATTGAATTTACCACAGGTGGACTCCAATCAAGTTCTAGAAACATCTCAACGATGATCAATGGAAACAGGATGCACTGAGCTCAAATTCGAGTCTCATAGCAAAGTGTCTGAATACTAATGTAAATAAGGTATTTCTGTTTTTTATTTTTAATACATTTGCTAAAATGTATAAAAATCTGTTTTCACTTTGTCATTATGGGGTATTGTGGTTTAGAATAAGGCTGTAACATAACAAAATGTTTAAGAATTCAAGTGGTCTGAATACTTTCCGAAGGCACTGTATGTGTGACTGACCGCCTCGATTCGGTCTTATGTAGTAGAATTTGAATTGGATACATTTATATTGGATAAAAGTAGAGACTCAGAGCTATATAATTGTATACCATACACTGCAGTTATCAATGTTGTATCATTATTAGATGCCGCTAACAAGACATACTTGCCTAAATTGATGGGTCATGTGAAGGAAATGCTGTAACCACCCCCAAGCTACATCTAGCTAAGTGGATGAGTCACTATTGTCTAGACATGTACACATGTTCATGAAATACAATAGATGGCCGTAATCACGCCCAGACACTCCTGCCTAATTTGAAGGGTCATGTAATAATCCTGCCGAAGTGAAGTCTTTTCTTTAGACAGTGTAGCTAGCTAGGTAGTGAACCGGTATAATCCCAACTCATACTACTACCAATACAAACTTTGTCATAGCTGTAGTATGAATCGGCAGGTAGATAATGCTAACAAACTAGGTTCAATGCTAGCTAGCTAACATTAGGCTATAACTAGCAATGCAAATGGTTTCTGATTTGAATAATATTACTAAACAGATCATACACGCAACTTTAGCTAGCGAGCTAGCAAGCTAACGTTTGCTAGCTAACTAACAGCACACTTTAACTTGCAATAAAAATGACTTTCTGACAAAATGTGAAACTTATATCTGAAAATGTAGCTAGACTCTTACCAGTATACATAGATGAATGCTTAACTGCAGACTGGAACCATTTAACTCTGTTTTGTTTGTAGCTACATCTTGTTTGGCAAGTGTTGTGTCAAGTCACTCAGGTTCACACTGACTGTGGTGTGTGTAGAAAGGAGCCCATCACTTATTCCAACTGATCTGTCGATAGCGCCTGCTAAATTCAGGGCATCGATGTTTTTGAGAAAAGTAACAAAACTTTTGTAGTTCTCGATGGCTAACGTTATATCTTTCAAAAATTGTGCGGTAGAAAAGACTGTCAACACATACAGAACAGCTCACGTTATAGACAGAAGCACGCTACATGGCAGACCAATCCAAACTCATCTCCCGGCATGTCCATCCCATCCATTATCTCAGCCAATCATGGCTAGCGGGAAGGTTCCTGTCTGTTTCCGTGGTTAAACCAACTATGCTCGTAATTTAACAATTGTATTCATATTTATGGATGGAATACAAGTTTGGTATTAAGCAGTGGTGGAAAAAGTACTCAGTTTTCATACTTGAGTAAAAGTAAAGATACTTTAATAGAAAATGACTCAAGTGAAAGTGAAAGTCACCCAGTAAAAGTCTAAAAGTATCTGGTTTTAAATGTACTTAAATACAGTGGTGGAAAAAGTACTAAGTTGTCATACTTGAGTAAAAGGAAAAAGTTAAAGTAAATATTATACATAAAATTCCTTATATTAAGCAAACCAGACGGCACGATTTTCTAGTTTTTTTTTATTTACGGCCAGCCAGGGCACACTCAAACACTCAGACATAATTTACAAACACAGTATTTGTGTTTCATGAGTCCGCCAGATCAAAGACAGTAGGGATGACAATGCGTTATATTGATAGGTGTGTGAATTGGACCATAGTGCTGTCCTGCCTGAGCATTTGAAATATAACATGTACTTTTTGGTGTCAGGAAAAATGTATGGAGTAAAATGTACATTATTTTCTGTAGGAATGTACTGGAGTAAAAAGTAAAAGTTGTCAAAAAAATAAATAGTATAGTAAAGTACAGATACCCCAAAAAACTACTTAAGTAGTACTTTAAAGTAATTTTCCTTAAGTACTTTATACCACTGGTATTAAGGCAAATGAAAGTTCACATGTTCCAGAAGTCATTTCTGCCCCCCAAAAATATGATAAAAAAATGTTTACGTTCAAATGCTGCTCCTGTGAAGTAGTGACGTGCGACATAAGCCTGGTTTCCTGAAATGAGTCACATTGTATGTTAAGAAAATATATTGGGGGTAAACATATAATTGTATACTAATACAATTGCTCAGAGAAAGAGATTTTAGATGGATAGATGGATAGATGGATAGATAGATAGATAGATACTTTATTGATCCCCCGGGGGGGGGGGGATTTCTTTGTCAAGCAGCTACAACAAAACACAGGGCAGGTGCAAAATGCCACAACGAAAGTACACAAAAGACAGATACATGGTACATGATAAATAGAGCGGCAGTATGAAAAAGTATAGAAATACAAGATATCTGGAGTGCAAAAAAATATATATATATATTTTTTTTTTTTGTTTAGCAAGTAATATATTTTTTCTCTCAAAAAGGTAGGGGTCAAAATTATTGACACCTCTGTTTTCAATACCTTTCAATACCTCACCTTGTGAGGATAACGACACAGACGTTTCTAAAATGTTTTATGACAAAAGTTAACACATTGGGAGGGATCTTAAATCCTTCCTCCATACAGAATCTTTTTAGATCCTTGATATCCTTTGTATGGGCTTATGGTTAGCTCTATTTTCTTGTCAACTGACTTCCAGTGGTTCCAATCCATATGTCAATGCCGTTTATGAAACTCCAGGTGGTGCAATGGTCAGATTACATGAAAATAGAGTTCTTTGGCCACGCACACCAGTGGTGGGTTTGGCGTCGAAAAACAGAAGCATATGCAGAAAAGTATTCAGTATAGCAATAAGAGTAATGTCATTTGTTCTGTTATTTGACAGACAGACAGACAGACAGACAGACAGACAGACAGACAGACAGACAGACAGACAGACAGACAGACAGACAGACAGACAGACAGACAGACAGACAGACAGACAGACAGACAGATAGATAGATAGATAGATAGATAGATACTTTAATCCCATTGAAAACCTGTGGTTTGAATTGAATAGGGCAGTTCATAAGTGCCGACAAAGGATATCAAGTAACTGGAAAGATTCTGTATAGAGGAATGGTCTAAGATCCCTCCCAATGTGTTCTCCAATATCATAAAATATTTACAGTACTGAAAACGGGTGCCAATGGAATTATCCTACTAATTAGTTGTTCTAAGAAATGTAACTCCTGTAATATCCAAAGAATATATCAATCTCATACTGTATTAGTCGGTTAGATACCAGGTCAAATATAAGAGGCAAATGACTACTTTACTATAAGGGTTCACTTGATAATCCCCCTAGGCTGAGTGCCTTGAGGAAATTGCCTTATGTAAAAAGGTAAAACAAATCATTTGAATACATACTCGGGTGCCCCTAATGCTCATCTCAGAGTTGTCACTTAGGGCAGGGATAGATGGGGCGCATTGTGGCTCTGACAGCGCTGCCTTTGTACGTGATGAATGGGACCGTCAGACTTGTTGACAGCTCTGTGTTCAATACATGTGGATACAATACTGGCTGCATCCCTTGACAAGCTGATGGGCTTTTGTCCTGATAATCTACATTGCGTGTATTCTCTCATCCTTATGGTGAGTGTGGTCACTGACGGGTATTATCACAGCCCTTGAGCACAGTGTCAAGATTTGGAAGTAAAAACGGGCTGTGCTGTGACAGTTTGTGATTTTCGTCCAGAACTCTAAATACTGTTTGACCTAGAAAAATAGGCATGGTGCTTCAGGACAATACTGCCACAATGTTTCCCCCGACATTTGCAAGACAAACCTAATGTATATCAATTGCTTGCAATTAAAAGTTGTCCTGCCTGCAGACTTGGATGCTGCTTTGGTTTCATTGGCATACTGCATAATAAGTAAAAATCGAGTGGAAACAAGTAGGCTTGGCCCAATCACTGATAAGGACCCTTTTAAGCTGTCATATTTGTAAAAAATGTGTTTCCTTATTTCAACTCAGGAGAATGAAACACAACTCATGGTGACTAGTGATTGGTTGGCTGCATGCTCACTACTAACCAAATACTAGTTATGAGTGAGGATGAAAGATCAATTAGTATGACACAAGTTGAAAGAAACAAGGAGAATAGTATACATGTTTGGCATAGTAAGGATTCTAAATAATAAATAAATAAAAATCCAGAGTTGCAAACTAAATAAGCATACATCTTTACAACATTCAGGTAAAGTAATGTCTGTCTTGTGGTAAAAGTGTAACCACTTCACTTGTAGGTAGTCTATCTAGTGTACATTGGGGAGGGATCCATGACTAGTGATATTAATAAAAACGAATATATTGTATAAATACTACAATAACCATAGAAACACAATAATCATGCTCCAAAGAATCCCACACAATTTCCAAATACCACAATTCACTCCAGCGGTTCATAATTTGCCATAACTTTTACTGTAATCCCAAATATTTGAATAAGTATCGTCCTCATTGTTGATTTCTTAACTGCATGGGAATTTACAATCCTCGTGTGGACTGTGGTCCTTTTATATTTAACTTTTCTCTCCTCCGAAATAACTTACGGTGTCCAGGAAATTTTAACAAAACAGCGTAAGGAGAAAATACCACTAGGTTAGGGAGGGTTGTCAGCAAAACTAATTAGAAACCAAGACTTTCCACTAGAACATATTTCTCAGTTTGTTACCTGGAACAGGGCATATCTTGGACTGAAGGCTATTTTGGGCCCATGGAAAGGTCTCTCGCCTGTGGGAAGACATGCACAGCATTCTCCAAGGAATCATTTCTTATGATTTGGACTGAGTGTGAGCCGATTTCTAATATTTATGATCCCCAGCGACAGAGTAAGTTATGGGGAGCTTGGGCCAAGACCTTCCTCAGTATTTTCACTCCCTTATTATTTATGTTGTCCAACATATTTTTTCCCATGTCTTTCTTTCCTGGTCTTCCTGTCCATTTTTAGATGGAGCCTGAGTAGAATAAAAGTCAAAAGGGGAGTTTGTGCATGTTCAAAAATGAGAAGCAAACATTGATGTGAAAGCCAGTTAGTATTATCTGTGATATACAGTATAAGTAGGCTGGAATTAAATCAAAACTGCCTTAGAAGTGTTTATGCAGTGGCATTTTTAACATAACTTCATACACATGGCTCTTATTTTGAAAAGTGGAAGCATCAATCTGCCATTTTTACAGAATCCAAAACTATTCTACCTTGTGCTTCTGTATTGGGGTTAAACCATGAGTTGTTATTACTAGGTAATTTCCAATAATGAATAGATGTACTTTTTTTGTTTGCACACATGAAGATACCACCCCGTTGACTTCACAGTGGCTCATAGCACATTTTCTCTTAGCTTTACATGGTGCTTAAAGGCTCTAGCAGCCTGTTTTTCACTCATGTTGATGCATCACTCTAGGTGGTCTATTAGCCCTCTGGTGTCCCGGGTGTTGCATTAGGCCTGGCCAGGTAACCCTTTGTTTTGGATGAAGACACTTAGTAGTGCTCACTCACAGGGTGAAAGTTGTTTCACTGGGGAGAGCATCTCTCTCCACAGAAGATGACTTACTTCCCGGCTATGAATGTTTTTTTTTTTTTGTCTTTCTTTCGGTGAGCTAGCCTAAACCCAAAACCAGGAGGTATTACAGTTTTGGCTTACTGAAATTGCAGAACTAATGTCTTACATTGACCTTTGACCTCTTTTAGCATTGCTATTTTTCATTTTTATTGACCGATATGTTTTATCAAGATTAGTTTATTTACATCATTTCAAAGTCACAGTGTGGCTATAACAGGTTATAAATGGCACTGTTTATGCTTATGTGATAATAATGCTGGTGGAAGTTGTATACTGTGCTTAATATTTGGACCAATGTAGTGTGCGTGCACGTTCACACACAAGTCTATGAGATACGTCTTGGGAAAGTTCAAGTCTCAACACTGGATATGTACTTATCCTAAATATTGTTTGACCTTCCCAGCGCCTGACCATTACTCTCCTCCGAGTCCTTCTCACAGATGGATTTTTCGTTGCATTAATCCCCCGGATCAGGTGGGTTTTGTCAAAGTGTTAAACTTAAATACTTTGGGTCATTTATCTTAACGGCCCAACCCGGGGTCTGTCAGCGGCCAGACGAGCTATTTCCTCATTTGGTTTGGGAGCAAAGTGGCGCAGGAGAAAGCCGGGAGACGGCAGGGGCTGCTCGCGGCTTAATGAAATCCTGATGTGAGGAGGGGGAGAGCTGCTTCATGTCGTAGCGACACACCATCTCAAGAAACTATACCTCTCCGGAGAGGTGGCTTCAGTTATTCATTTTTTCTCTCTCCCTTTTCGAGAACTACGACCCTGCTCATAAAACGTTGCACCGATGCGCCCTCATTACCTCAACGTGCATTGGGACCCGCTAGGTGCCCAAGTGGCCGTGGATAGAATTGCAAGTGATTAATTTGTTGACGACACCCATGGTAGCCTACTTATGGAAGGATTCGTCTTCATTCACAAAGATATGCACAAAGCCACTGATTGTGAGTCCTAGTTCAGTCCAAATTAATTATCATCCAACAATAAGAACAGATGTCACTGAAATGTACACATTGTTGTTTGGTGTCTAGGTAGTGTGTGTTAGCATAGTCATGGAACTATGGAAGCGTTCCATGTGGGCTTTCATTCATGCAATGAGTGACTTTGTGGCTGTTTAGTTGTATTCATAGTTCAACATTTCCCTGTCCTTCAATTTTTACATGAAATTACTTCTAACCGCTATGAATGAATAGAGTATATTTAGTATGTGATGATATTCTTGAGGCTGTGTATGTTCAATATTACTTTGTCAAGACTATTCCTTTAACAATTGTGGGTTTTGGGCTCATAACAAAAACTTTAACCCTAAACATAAACCTTCAAAATGTAGGGTTTCGCCAAAACAGTAAAACTTTAATATGTGACTTTTTTACTAAATGTCATATGACCTTTTATCCATGAGATCAGGTAGTCTTTATTTAAGGATGTTGGGGTCAATTGACCAATCTGAACTCTTTGAGTTATGAGTCTGCTCCTGTCCTGAGGTGTATTCATAAAGCTTTGTAGTGTGAACTAGGCACATAACACACTACACAGTGGCACATCTACTGCATCTTTTAATACGTGTCCATTTTACATTTAAGTCTCTTATCCAGAGCAACTGACAATCAACGCAGTCAACATTGTAATAACGTCCAATATGTTAATGCCATTGATACACAGCTTTATCGCTAGTGAATATAATAATTAATGATGAACTCCAAAGATCACTCTGTCAAGAGTTTTTTCATTGAACCTAGTTCAGTATATCAATGTTTTTATTTATTGGCCCATTTCAAGTGCTGTGCATCAATTTGAATGTATCAACATAGACAGCAACATGCGGAATAGTTGTGTACATTATCCATACCCTATATGCATTGTTGATATTCCATTCCAAGAGCAATACTGCACGTGAGAAAACAAAACCCTGGAAATGGAATCAGACTGTGGTTGTTCGCCCCACATTGTACCAATAATAAGGGGCTTTGGCTCAACCGCCCCATATTTTCTCATCAGTAGGCATCCATTTGGGGGGACAGTGTGGTTCCTCCCTTTGATCTGTCCAATTTCTCTTTGTCAGTATGGGTCTACTGGTGCCATGTTCAAAGGCAAACATCCATCGTGTATGTGTAATTGAAATACAAAATAATCTGCAATTGTGGGGACCATAGGTTACAGTGAATACTGAATAGGGTCAATGTCCATAATCCACTTTAGATTTCAGTGATTCCACATGTAGTTAATCGATAAAAAAAACATTCTACTACAATTGGACATCAAACTCACAAGTGTCCGAATATCAGGAATGAAAAAACATAGTATAAATTAGGAATTTATTGAAAGTGTCGTTATAATATAATAATAGGTATAGGCTATTTACAAAATAATGGTTTATACATTTAAAAGTGTTAGGAGTTAGTAGGGCCTCACTCTTTTCTATTAGTTTTGTTTGACCTTACAGTTCGTTTAAAGGTGCTTAAATAGTTTCTGATCATTACAGGCTAATGAAGCCTATTATTGCCTATGATGCAGAAACATGTACTAATGCGCTGTAATCCTCGTTTAGCCCTTCTGGCCGGGTGCTTGGCCGCCTCCAGCCTTCTTTATGATCTTAAAATGGACCCCAATGGAGCATTAGTGTCGAGCACCGCCGCTCCCGGGGGGTTTCAAGCTCTGACCCGCAAGAGAAAATGAACTGTGCAGAGGTGATAGGGTGCGAAGCCGTTTGGCCCTTCGCGTTTGGGGCTCCGCGGTACCCTGTTGGGAATCTAAACATTTTGTCAGCCCATTGGCGGACGGGATAAAAAATAACAACAGGTACTAAACACGGTGAAATATTACACTGTCTAATGCAATGCGGGATATAAAAGCCTTAGGACCTTGAGGCCGAAGGCTAGCCTGCGATTGCTGTTGTGCTAGTGATGCTTGAGAGAGGGGCTTGAACCCGGCGTGCATGGTCTTCTCTCATCCCTACATGTGTTAAACCCGCTCACTCACGCCTATAGAGAGAATGGACGAAGAATGCCTTGTCTCCAAGATTGCGAATGCACATAGCCTGTCATAAACGCGCGCACACACACACACACATCACTTTCTCACTCCCCGTTATCACACACACCGCAGGGGATTATTTATGCGCTCACTCACTTTCACTCCCTATCCAGAGGTGACGAAGTATGATTATGATGTGTTGTGTACTAGGCTACCCTTGATTATTGTTAGAACGCACGAGCAACTCAAATCTTAGGCTACATTTACCCAGACGATTGACTGGATTGTTTTCTTGAAAAGGCAGTGGTGCTTGAAATGATCGCTTCGTTCAGTAGAGCTTGTGTAACGTGTTTCTGCCAGTGGAGAGAAAAGAGGGGAAGCCATTAATGATGTTAGATTACAATTGCAAAAGGATAATAATTTATGCTACCATTTTAAGGTAAATCGGCTACAATTATGCAATTCGCTCTCTTCTCACGTTTGTCAAGGAATGTTGTAATCGTGATTCCAGTAGTGACCGAATTATTATTAGGCCTACTATTATTTTTCATGTTGATAATAATAAAGAATAATAATGTTCTATTTACATTTGACAGTATTGGTAATTAATTGGTATGCCTATAAAATAATGATTAAATGAGGAGATGAAAGCCCACAGTATCCTGACAATTATTTCGTATTTATTATTGCTTCATTAGTTTTCGGTTGAAAACTCAGCAAGCCCTCTCTATTTCCCTATAAGCATTGATCACTCATACGTGTAACCATCTATATAGCTCCCACGTTAATGTGCGGTCATGTATCATGATATATTTAAGTTGTTAGTACAGCTGTTTTGTTTTGCAACAGGAGTCACTAAAGAACATGGAAAGAGAGTGACGAATAAACATAATACGCCTAGCTACCTGAATGATATCCAATTGTGTCACTCAGTTGTATTGAATTGGGCGACCCAAGTTACACAATTTTGTAAAAGCCAAATTATATTGGTGATGAGATATTATAAATCTCAAATAATTATTTTTTTCAAGTATGGACAGAGAACAACAGAGAGAACGTTTAAATGACAAAATCAATGCACCTGCATACTTTATGATTAGGCCCATCTTACGATTTGATGGAACAAGGCCATGTTTCTCCAGTTTAAAGCTTATTGAATGTACCAGGTCAGGGTACTTTATTATTTCTCGAACATCTGCAAAGCATCAACAAAAAACCCTGCAGTGCAGCCTAAATAATCAGAAAATCAACATTCAAAACCAACTGTTTATGTCTGCAGTTATTCCAAAGGCCAGTTGGCCATGATATTTTGATAGTCTGAATATGGCTTTCCAATAGCCAGCCCTAACAAATCTTCACTGTAGGCCCTACAAGGAAAATTGAGAGGCCTTGAGCAGCAATATATGACGTATAGGGGACCAGCTCCGGCGAAGGGGAGTGACGAGATAGAGCTATGGCGAATATAAAACGCAACTCCCCTAAGAGTTGATGATTGATGATGTCAGGTGTTCTGTTTCTAATTAACGGTTAAATTAAGTCAAAGAAAACCTTTCAAATTAGCACTGCTCCGCTTGAGACCGTAAAGATCATTGGAAACATGTTTGGAAAAGAGATATCGGTGGACTTATCTTTAGAACTATTAATGTTTGCTGCATTTGAGGGAAATATAACACCCCATTCATTCCATCACTTCATGGCACGTTTGCCCTCCGCTGTGTTCTTGCTGGGCGTAGATTGCAACTGTATCTCTTTCTGAAAGAAGCCTATGTTATTAACACAGCACCGTTACACTATGCCCGTTTCCTGCATAGGTATACACTCTTAATTGCACCAAGTGTGTTGGTACAAAATTAAATATTTTAATCGAGACAATATAGCCTAATAGTTGACACATCGATAAGCATGGTTGGGTTGGTTCATTTCCATTTCCAAGTTCTCCTGTAAATGTAAGCATATTTAATGTTATACTGCAGTTGTAAAAGATTAGCAAACATTATTTTCCACTTAAAATATTATAGCATGTGAAGACGAACTCATTGCCTGGGAGACATTCCTTCCAACCAAATAGAAAAATAAAAAATGTTAAAATTGTTGATCAGCAACAAGACATTGGTTTATAGTTATCAGGCTTTAGTTTTTTTTTTTTGTTATTGAAGAAATTCGATGGATGGCCTAAGCCTAGGTCTATGTAGGCCTAACTGATAATTATTTGAGCTATATCATACAAATCATGAGATGAAGCAACACAGTGTTGCTGTGATAGGCCTACGGATTATGCTTTTCTGAAAGAGGAAAATTTAAATTTTACGGCCTAATCGACTCATATCTGGGGAAGTCTGTACCTCGTGGTATGTGTAGCTAAAACCACTCTGCAATTTTATAATGTTGGTTGGATTCAATTGAGCCCTTTAAATAAATGATCCCTCGTTTAATAGGAAAACATCCCTATCAATATTGCTGAATGACACACCAGACGTCGGGTCTCCATCTAAGCTAATAGAATCTCGTGCTGTTTTGTAACTCTAATGCTATTTGGCCTGTTTTCGTCCCTACACGAATATCACCATATGGTGTTCTTGGCACGACCAATACGGTGTTTCTGCAAAGGCTCGATTCACTGTTAATGGTTCATGTAAGAAATGCATTTCTCATTGCAATCGTTTATTTATAATAATAATAATAATAATAATAATAATAATAACAGCGACATCGGACATTATCAATATACTTCGGGTTTGAAATAGATAATAATTGATTTTGTTGACACGCGCCGTGAGGGATGTGGGAATAAGTTCAGAATTGCCACCTCTGATTTGTACGTCTGTCTATCACGCTGCAGAGAGCACAGTGTTAATGTGCTGAATAAAATACTTTTGAAATAATCCTCCAACAGTTTTTAAACATGCCACTAGAATTAATTTTTATTGGAAAAAATAATTGTGAAAAGCATCGTCTATTCATGTGGGGATATTGTCCTATTTCATGCAGAATGTGTCCCTTTTTGTAATTAATAGGCTACAAGTCTACATTTTAGGATAGCCTATGTGTGCGCCATAAACAATAAAAATATTATACAAATTGTAAACAATTTTCTCAATATATTATATTTTAATAAACGAAAATACAAATAACATTTCGTTATAAAGTACCTATCTATCTATCTATCTATCATAGGCCTATGCACGCAGATACAATTCCTGTCGAAAACACATTACTTATTTGTAATTGCAACAGGCTATTAATAAAACCATTAGCATGCAACATCTTCATACTTGAATAGTATAGGTTACATAAAACAATATTCGAAGATTGTCGTTAAACCTATTAAAAACTATTTATAACGAACTATTAGTGCATGCCTATTCTAGGACTACTATACTTGTTAGTGTCAAATTCGGAAGTCATTCTGCTCAATGGACAAACACACAACCTACCTGCTCCTCGTTGCTGTCGAACTTACCCCTTTTTCATTCGCTGATCTACCCTCTTACATGGTATAGCCCTTGCATCATCAGCATTTCATTCACATCATTAACGATGTGGAGAGAATAGGATCGTGACAACTCTTCTGTTCGTCTCTTTACCTGCGAGCTCAACAGATCACATAGTATTGTCACGGCGTCATATATATCAGCATGCTAATTCCATGACATTGTATGGAACATTGTAGCGTGATTCAACACTGTCCTAAAATTCACTATTTCTCTCCTAATCATTCCCAGGTTGTCTCATTGGCTTCATATACGGCTAGAATAGATAATAGTATAGCTAATGTTTTTTTAGTTTTTTTTTTTATCACCGATAACTGATGGGCAAGGTTTCAAAGTTTTTCTTGAAGCTGTTCCTCTCCCAAAAGATCCAAAACGCATAAAGCCTATAAGCTCACCACAGGAAGGATAACACGTCTATGCTTTGTGCTTGAAACTTGATGGGAATGCTTACATGGAATGTTAATGATAATGTAGGCTTGTCTTTTGTACAGTTCTAGAAAACAGTTGTTAATAATGTATATATAATATCATAATAGACAATGCATTCAATAAAACATAATAATAATATAATAATAATACTAATAATAATAAAAAAATGAGTAGCCTAATAATAATGAACATTTGTCACATCCCAAAATGGCATATTACGGTATTTGGGTTAGGCCTACCTATATTGTTGAATTTTCTGCAGGGGGGGGGGGGGGGGGGGTTCTAAATTAGTCTAATTGTGCAGTGAGCAGAGTTTGATGTACCCTGATCAAGCTTTTCGCGCTACTAGCGCTTACATTTTAGACCTAACCTTTTTGTCTCTGAATCAGAAGTGCTTTCAAATCTCGTATATTTTTTTATGATTAAGCTACAAATGGTGGCAATACTGAAACTTGTTTAAGGCTCAATTAGACGTATGGTGTACTATAATAAGTTATTATTATTATTATTATTATTATTATTTTACATGGCCATTATACACAATAATTCTTATGGTATTGTTTAATGAGCACCAACTCCCTTTCCAGAGAAATACATGGGGAACATGTTGCCTGTGGGAAGGGGGCGGCAGAGCATTAACATTTCAAGCCAACACCCTCTCCTCAAACATCCCCAATACTGAGGCGAAACTCCTCCTATTTTCGCGTCCAATTAATTATTATGGTCTGGCCCTTTAAGACGCAGCAGCGGGTCAGCAAGTAGTGTAGTGTTTCTCTAATTGAACTTCGCCCAATCAACAATAACTCGTTAGCAGTTGCTTGCTTTTTCTTGTTCCTTGAGACATCTTATTCCTTGCAGCAATCGCCCCCAGCCACTACCCGTTATACTTTCTAAAGATCTTCATGGAACTTTGCAGAGGAACTGTCTCTCTCTGGAAGGGAATACCATTCGGTTGCTTGTGAAACTGCAGCCTACGCCCGAAGCATGGTTATTTTGGAGAAAACATTTCAGACAAGTGAAGTTGCAAGATTCGACTGAAAGTGATAAAAAAGTGGGTTGTGAAGAAGACGCGAATCGAAGGAAACACTCGTGGACGTTTAAACGAGCATTTGAATGAAATAATCAGCCTTTGTCAGCAGTAATTCCATTGGACTGCGATGACCTCCAGTAAAGATATGAAGGCAGGCTCCGTGTTGCAGTCCAGCGGCGAGGAGAGGAGACAGGGTCCTTTGGACCAGCTTCCACCCCCGGCCAACTCCAACAAGCCACTGACGCCGTTCAGTATTGAGGATATTCTAAACAAACCCTCCGTGAAGAAGTCAGTTACTAATCTCTGTCCACCGAGAGTTATTGAAAAAGTGTCCGGCTCAAATGCAGCAAGGAACGGTATTACCACTCCCTCTTCGCCGTTATGCGCGTTGGAGGAACTAGCCAGCAAAACATTTAAAGGTCTGGAAGTCAGCGTTATACAAGCAGCTGAAGGTAAGGATTTCAATATTGACATACCGTTTTAATATTTACATGTACAGATTCAGTGAGTGATTATTACCAAGTATGCATAATCCCCCAAATAACTTGTTGGTAGCCTATTGGTTGTGTGAACTGTTGTCAAACTTTGTTTTTAAAGGCATTGCAATAGCCTATTGCCAAGTCTAAATTCCCCAAACAATCACGTCTGTGCGATGTAATCTATCCTTGGCTATTATTTCAACGTTTGAGTTGATTTGTTAGATACTGAACACCAGTGTAAGGAAACCTGCAATTTATTGGGGTGGCAAAGGAGGCCTCTAATCCGACATTTTCTATTGTGCTTCCTTGTGTATCATTAAGTTTCACCATTTTACAGTCCCGTGTAGCTCAGATGGTAGAGCATGGCGCTTGCAACGCTAGGGTTGTGGGTTCGATTCCCACGTGGGACCAGACAAAGTATGAACATGTATGCACTAACTAATTCGCTCTGGATAAGAGCGTCTGCTAAATTACTAAAATGTAAATGTTTGATTTAGTATAATTCAATTTATTTAGATCCTGATATTGACAGCTATATTCATTCTAATGATGCATGGGCAATGTAAAACATAAATATGTTATTCATTTCATATGGCTCTATGGAATGCTGCCCACAAGTTATTACCAACCCATCACCACAATTGGCCATAAACAAAAATTGTTCGCATCTGTAGCCCTATTAAAAAAAAAAAAAAAGCCTCAATAACAAAGCTGCTAATCATTGGACACTTGTAGACATGTTGTTCTGATATTGTTTTGGAGAGTGACTGTATTTTCGTTTCCCCAAAGGTCGTGAGCATGTGAACGCCTTTGGACAGAGGCAGACCTCAAAAAAGAGGAGAAAGTCCCGGACAGCTTTCACCAACCATCAGATATATGAACTCGAGAAGCGCTTTTTGTACCAGAAATACCTGTCTCCGGCCGACCGAGACCAGATAGCTCAGCAACTGGGGCTAACCAACGCTCAGGTCATCACCTGGTTTCAGAACAGACGGGCCAAGCTCAAGAGAGACTTGGAAGAGATGAAAGCGGACGTGGAGTCGCTCAAGAAAATACCACCACAAACACTGCAAAAGCTAGTCACCATGGAAGAAGACATTGACGACCCGCAAGGAAGCTCTGGGGCGATTTCCCCTAGCATCTCCCCGTCGTCACAAGGACACAGAGCATTTCCACAGTCCCCCTCTTCATCAAGAGATCAAACCACGGACGAATTCTCAGAGGAGGACGAAGAGATTGAGGTGGACGATTGACAGTAGGCCCATGCTTTAAGGGCATTTTTAAAAACTTTTGCACGGATATTGAAGACGGGACAAGTGACATTTTAAAAGGAAAGTTTACTTTCTCCTCTTCATTTTAATTTATTAATGACTGTAAAGCCTTCCCTGTTTCAATTTCACCATTATTTGAGGAATAGCCTACATATTTCTTTCAATATATGAAAAATACAGCACCATGACTGCAAAATGTGTATGTACGTTTAACGCTTTGGGGGGGTGGGTTGTGCAATTATTTAACTATTCATCCACATTCAGCTGCTAAAGGCCATATCTACCAAAAACTCGAATGTGCCCAAGGTTAGGCCCACGTCTCCAACATATTGTCCATAATTGAAAAATACAACATGGGCTAGATTAAAATTGGGGTCTAGGCTATGCATCCCGATCTTGATGTAGGCTATATTTAATTTAAAAATGTTTAAAAAAAATAAACGCTAACTAATGTAAAAAGCCATGATCAATATCGCCAAAACTTGTACATGCATAAGCTAGGCTATGTATATAAATTAAATAACGAAACATCATGCCTAATTTTATTGTACCATTCTATTTAACATTATGTAAATAAAGGGTATGCTATTTCATGTTTTCTGCAATTACGTCCATCTGTGTCACGATGTGCATTGGTTTAACCTACAATTAGTGAATGCAATGACAGGGCAACAGTATCATGAACGTAATATTGTTTTCCCTTCTGCTAACATCAAAGTATTGGTTGGGCCTAGTACACGTGATTTGGACTTCTGAATACCCTTCTGTTGACAGAAGGCCTACTGCTCGTTGTGCGTAAAGTGGCTCAATTAGCGGCAGTTAAACAAGTTCTTTTTACTTTCTTCCTAACAGTTGTCACAAGATGGTAAGGACCCGGGGCTGCGTAAAAAAAGGTTGCGAGCACTCCACTGCCATATGGTTTATGAATCGTCTAACACAAACTAGTCAACATGATTGATTAGGTTAACCCGTTTCACCGTACATACAGTTTTCACTGAGCCGGCAGCAATAATGGCACGCATCTGCGCCTCTGAATAGCAATTTAGAAAAACGTCCATGAATAGTAATTGATTAGCATGGGGGTCCTAATGAATACATCTCAATAGGAGGCAGTAGAAATAGGAGGGTTGTTGTCTTTCTCCCTTGCATCCTTGTTGTTCCAACTGCAGTCTGCTTGAATATATTTTGGCCCATATGTAACACTTGTAACCAGATGAAGGGGGCTTCTTCTGACAGGGAGGAGACGGAACGCCAGTGCACACAATTGGTGTAATCGCTTGGAATCATTGGGGTTGAAAAGTCAACTAGATTTTTATAGGTGCATTGAAGAGTGGCTCAGCCAGAATTTACCAGATAGGCCAATATGTTTTTTCTCGGCTTGGGTAAAGAAAAGTGTGACCCATAACGCGATATAAGGCATCTGATCCACTGCTTGCCTAAAACGTTTTTTGCTCTTATTTTGAAGGGGAAACTATTTAGCGGTCTACATAAACACAAATTGTTGGATAGGCTTTAATAATACAAATGTATAAGTGATACATACGTTTGTGTGGCCAATAAAACCAGGTATTCGTTTAGAATATGATGAATGTTATAGAGCATGTTATCACAACATTACCTTAGTCTAACCACGTTAAATCAACGACTTTCATTTTACGTTTTTCATAAATAGTGTACACAACCTCCAAGAAGATTGCTGAAATGCCTGTACCACGAGCGGGCCGCTGGGAATTCTGCAACTTAATATTCGCTCATACGAAATGGTAAAGGTTATACAGAGTTTGGAGGAATAGTCTTCTGTTACAAATGCTCAGATGAGTGTGATATTTCACTAATCATTTTATTTAATCGAACCCGTGTGTGTGTGTGTGTGTGTATCAAGCTCTTCAATAATACTAATTAAATAACCATAGCAATACACGTATTATTACTACTACTATTATAAATTAACAGGCTATTTTTGTGCTCAACTGGCCAGGTCTACCTCAAATGTAGATTATAAGCAAGGGCACGTTACATTGTGCCTCTATAATACATATTACAGTAGACGTACACATTGTTAAAGTACTTAAGCTTACAACTGTTTTACCTGGTTGTGGTACTAACAATTTCAACGATTTGTAAATAAACTAATGGACAGTGACAAATTAGTGATCTAAAATAGTAATTATAGGGAGGTGGTTATATAATGCAAGGTACTTACCATCCCAAGGCCCATAATGTCATTGGTCCCTGCACCACTGCGCTTGGTTAGAATGCATTCACAAATACACAATTTATGTAGTAGGCTATGTACTTCTGTTGGTATTGGTTGAGGTGGCGCTTTATGGTATTTACTTGGAGATTTTGGTACCAATGTGTATTTTTACTTACAGTACTTCAGAGAATTGGTGGTAACTGCGCGGTACCAAATGGTGCATGTTTAGTGAATCCAAAAAAGGAACAGATTATTATTGTATCATTACCATTTCACCATAATTTAAGTAAATAACTGGTCATTGCTTTAACATAGTGTTAATGGATATGCATTGCTTGACATTTAGTCTTAGTTATTACATGAAAAGATGCCCTTTGAAATGGTGCCAGATACCCATCAGTTGGTTTAAAACCCACATATACTGTGCTACAGAAGACTACATGGAATATATGGTAACACAGGGTATGACTGAGAATAACATTGAGACTCGCAATGGCACAAATCTCCATGTAGGATTGTTGAGTCATATTAGAAAGACAAACAGATGGCAACAGGAAAATTATTCTAGATTGTTCTGTAGTCAAGCAGTGCCATAGCTCCACTGTCATTCACAAGGATTGTCTTTCAACCTAAAAGTAATGAATGAATAAAGTCTGCCACCTAGTGTTGTGTAGTGGGATGTTACCAGCTTGTGGCTCTAAAAACAATAAAGGAGTTACCTCTGGTTCGCTCAGCCATTCCCATGAGGGAAATGAATGGGGAAAGAACGGGGTTTTGGGATGAATGCCAAAAAATAAGGTTAACACAGGCTTAGGAGATCTTATGTTTTGTTCTATGAGATAGTCAGTTAACATGACCTTTACGAATTATGAAGCCTTTGTGCTTTATCATAATGTGCTCGTTTTGATTACATACATGCTTTAACTTCAAAGTGACTTTAGCTGATGAACATTTCCCCATAGGCTTTGACCAACGAGCCATGGAGGAGTTAATGCCTACAAAAAGACACCATTACTATTGCTCTCTACGAAGGAAGCATATCAGGCCCAATAGTCTCTCTGACCATCGTTAAAACAAAAAGCTATTTAATAGGAGATTCAGTTATGGCTTTGAGTACAGTGCATTACAGATTTAACTCAGATGGGCTGAGTTAGCACTGATTACCAATGCTGGCATGGCTATTAGACATTTTGGCAATTTTTTAGCTGTTCCTATCCAGCGTCTTATAGTACCAGTCAAAAGTTGACACAGCTACTCATTCGAGGGTATTTATTTGGACTATTCTACATTGTAGAATAATATTGAAGACATCAAAAATATGCAATAACACACATGCAATCATGTATTGACCAAAAACTTAACATATAATTTATATTTGAAATTCTTAAAAATAGCCTGCCTTTGCACACTCTTGGCATTCTCTCAACCAGCTTCAAGAGGTAGTCACCTGGACTGCATTTCAATTAACAGGTATGCGTTAGGTTAATTTGTGAAATGTTTTTCCTTAATGCGTTAGAACCAATCAGTTGTAGGGGTGGTATACAGAAGATGGTCTTTTAGCAAATAGGGCTAAGTCCATATTTTGTCAAGAACAGCTCAAATGAGCAAAGAGAAACGACAGTCCATCATTACTTGAAGGTGTCAATCTGGAAAACTTCAAGAACTTTGAAAGTTTCTTCAAGTGCAGTCTCAAAAACCATCAAGCGCTATGATGAAACTGGCCCTCATGAGGACTGCCACAGGAATGGAAGACCCAGAGTTACCTCTGCTGCAGAGGATAAGTTTATTAGTAGCCAGCCTCAAATGGCAGCCCAAATAAATGCTTCACAGAATTCAATTAAGACATCAATGTTCAGAGGACATATGAAATCAGGCCTTCATGGTCAAATTGCTGCAAAGAAACCACTACTAAAGGACACCAATAAGAAGAGACTTGCTTGGGCCAAGAAACACGAGCAATGAATATTAGACCGGTGGAAATCTGGCCGATGAGTCAATGTGAGATTTTTGGTTACAACTGCAGTGTCTTTGTGAGATGCCGAGTAGGTGAAAGGATAATCTCTGTATGTGTGGTTCCCACCGTGAAGCATGGAGGTGCGATGGTGCTTTGCGGGTGACATTGATTTATTTAGAATTCTGCAGTGATACGCCATCCCATCTGGTTTGCACTTAGTGGGACTATAATTTGTTTTTCAACAGGACAATGCCCAAACACACCTCCAGGCTGGGTAAAGGGCTATTTGACCAAGAAGGAGAGTGATGGAGTGCTGCATCAGATGACCTGGCCTTCACAATCACCCGACCTCAACTCAATTGAGATGGTTTGGGATGAGCCAACAAGTGCTCAACATTTGTGGGAACTCCTCCAAGACTGTTGGAAAAGCATTCCAGGTGAAGCTGGTTGAGAGAATGCAAAGTGTGTGCAAAGTTAAAGGCAAAGGGTGGCTACTTTGAAGAAACTAAAATATATTTTGATTTGTTTAACACTTTTTTGGTTACTGCATGATTCCCTATGTGTTATTTCCTAGTTTTGATGTCTTCACAATTATTCTACAATGTAGAGAATAGTACAAAAAGAAAAACCCTTGAATGAGTAGGTTTCCAAACCTTTGACTGGTACTGTATAATCAGCAAAAACTAAGGGGGCAAGAGGAATGTACAGGTAGTCCATCAAAGTACCCCACTGTCTAAGTGCTTCTAACAACAAGATTATTTACACAAATTTAGAGTTCTTCAGTGTTAGTTTTGCAATAATCCTATTTGATAATTCCAGGCTTGGCTCACTGAACTCATTTATACTTATACATTACCATTTTAATACATAGTTAATTTTCTGGTCTATAAAGCACTATAAAACATGGTGTACATACTTCTGCTCCTCTAATCAAATTCATTACTAAAGCTTAAATGCTAAAGCATCAATGCTATTATGGTAGGTTTTATGACTACCAATATTAATAGCTTTTCAAATTGAGTTGAGACATTACTGCATGGACCATTTGATGTTGGCTTGATGGCTTCCTGTAATTGAATACAGCTTCTGTTTTAAGTGCAGCGCAAATTTCCAGAAATGATTATAAAGAACACTGCACATTTGTCCACTATTTTCTAATATTTATTTTCAAAAATACAAAGAGGAAAATACGCAAATGTACACAAACACTATTAAAATATAATATATATTATACAAAATATATACAGCTGCTGAGGTCTTTAGAAAGGGGAAAAATCCTATCTTGTCCTTTTCTCCTTGATGGTGTAGTGAAGGACCAATGGTTGAGCCTGGAATAAAAATACCCAATTAATTATAACTAAATTGATCCCACAAACATTAAATCAAACTAACACGATTGTGAAGAAACTCAAATCAATTATAACCTGATGACTAGATTTGCGCTATGTCAAAAAAAAAAGTTATCGCGTTGCGATTGAGCATACTGTATTTGGATTTACTAAGGAAAGTGTACAATGAGAAATTAAGTCAGTGTTATTGCGTGAGATTATTTGTCTTATCCCGCAAACACTAACTACTTGATTGAATAGGGCCTACAGTTTTCTAAGTAACAAAATTACTTTCTTCTCGTGCTAGAGAACTTTTGAGAGTAAAATTGCCATAGATGTTGCATAATTTGAAGGTACTATAGAATATTATTTATTTCCTTAAATCTGACAACACTGTTTCTACCACAGTAGGTTTTTCTAAATTACGGTCCAAAAGGAAAAAGCTGGTTCAAGTGTAAAGGAATTCAGTAAGAAATTGTTGGCTTAACTTGAGAGCACTGTACCTTGCCAAACCAGTGAGAGAGCCACAGCCGTTTCATGGTCATGTGATCTGGAAGGGACTCATTATTGAACAACATCTGGACCTGTGGAGCAATGGAGACCACACACAGAGGACAAAACATAACAACTGGTCAATGGCACTCAATTCTCTGAAACATTCACAAGCTGACTGAAAATGTGCAAAACGTGTGTGTGTATAATAGTCAATAGCACTCATAGCAATCTGGTTGTTGTGCAACTTTTTTCAGTTCTCTAAAAGAACTAGAGATACAGTTCCTGCGTTTGAGTGTTTACAAAAAGTGCACACTAAACATGGGGCTGAAATGGCCCTCTTAAATGTAGTCTTGCTAGAGGGTAGACTGACCTGCTGCTTCTCCACATTCAGTCGATGACACAGCACTTTACGCAGGTGTCTCACCTCGGCTCGGACCGAGCAGCGCACAAACTTCTGCTGCAGAGACGAGGCAGAGCAACATTACTACAACACGTATGATTCCAAATGATTAAGTAAATAAACAGATAGCTAAACATTTGTGGGCAATTCCAGTAAGGACTGACAGACATACTCAAAATAAACATATTTGCAAAAGCAATTGACACTTAACAGAAGCATTGTTTATGGAGACATCTTTGTTATTCGTCTCAATTCAAACAGAACAGACTACTGCAAGTTAAACCAACAGAGACCTCTGGTGGCAGGGTACAGGTCCATTACCCACCTGACTTACCTGAAGAGTCAGCTTGGTCTTATCTTTTTTCCCAGACAGAGATAAACTGCAGGGATGAGAGAACATGATTTAGCATGACAGAGGGATTTTAAGGGGCACTTTGTAATAGAAACCCATGTGTAGGTTAAGGAGTTAAGGAATGCCCACTGCCAATATGGAAGTGACAATGATTATGGAGCTACGCAAGGAAGAGGAATAATAGCCTACTCCGTCTGCCTCTCTTGCTTGTCAACATAGAAGATGTTTGGATGGGGTTTTTTTTTCGCCCGCGCTAGAGATGGTTATATTGGTCCACTAATACAAGATCAGTAAAAGGCCCAGTGCACTACTTGTGGAGAAAAAAAAATGTTTTATTCATTCTGATTTTTCAGGGGGTTCTGCAGCATCCTCTGCACCCATACAGCTAAGCTTGTCAATATGCTCTGTTTAAGTGTCACTTTATTTTTCCGCTAGTTTGTGCCTCCATCCTTGGTACAATAGCCAACCAGCTAGCTTGATTTGCACTATTTTAGCATTTACGTTGACCAGACAGAGGAAGCAAGATCACTATCTAAATAGTCCTCCTTGGTGGATTATGCAAATTCTTTTAGGGAGATAAATATAGCAAAACATCATAAAATACATGAACACTTTTCCCCCTGTCATGGACTCACTGGCGGTAGTATGCAGGCCAGTACCAGTTGATACAATGTTGCAAGTTTGTGTGTGAGAGAGAGAGACATGCAGAGGAGACAGGCAGAGTAAAGAGATGCAATTGAAAGACAACCTGAACTAATTTCCATGCAGAGCCAATGTGATTTTTAGAGGATATTTGTTTTTCCATTAGGATGCATTCTAGGTTGACAATGTTTTTAAATTGTTGGTTACTATGAATTTTTTTAAATTGACAAGATGTCAATTACCAGCTAAAGGAAACACTGATTGGGGATTTAGAAACAAGACTGAACTTTGACACCTAAGTCTATCAGTGATAATCCACCACTTGAAATATAAATTTGTTTACAGTCCAGTGTTCTGAGAATAGACAGTATTTACTGTAGTTTGGCCAAAGCATGACACGAAAGCTTACCTTTGCCTCTCTAGACAAAGCGAGACCTGCTCATCGTATCTGTAAAAGTGGGCCTTGGAATGGTCAAAGGTGGTGAAAGGTAATCCTGCAGCATCTGGTATGGAGTCTAGGGGTGACACACAGAGATACCATTAAAAAATAATAAGATATCATGGGGGGGGGGCTGTATATTCACAAAATGTGAAATTAGGTTATTTCCTGTAAAGGCTTACCTTCCCCAGAGGGCTGGACAACTCTCTCAAGCCCACGAGACTGATAGAATTCTTTTATTCTCTTGTCCTCACCTGTTTACAAAGAACAGAAAATAAAGGACCCTAGAACAAGGACTATCCTATATAAACAATCAACCCACGCTAAATGGCAAAAAATGTAATGCTGCTTCCTCCTTCCTAACACTGTTCCAATTAGGAGCTGAGAGCTTTTTTTTTTTCTTTTTACACAAGATAAAGTGACTGTTCTTAATTTTTTATTTTATTTATTTAACTAGGCAAGTCAGGATATTTGAATTTTGTAACAACTAAACCATTACTAAAGTACTATGTAACAAAAATTAGAACAAGGTTTAGCCTACTTACATTCTTGAAGTCCTGGCACCAGTTTGTAGACAATGTCTTGCATCACTCTGTCCAATTTCAGGTTCAATAAAGGCTGTGTTTCATGGATCTTTATGTTGCACATTGGACAATACTTGCTGGTTTGGAGGTATTTCACAATACAACTTTTACAGACTGAAATAGAAGCAGAAGAGTCTTTCGCCATGAATGTCACTGAAAATGAATGATGTTATTTTATAATACCATTAAAAATGTACTATATAACTATATGCATTCACAGGCAATAAGTAAGCTAGAACAAATTATTTATATACACACACTAGATGACTGACAGTGGGCACTTATGAAGCCACCGCACCTCCATCTGGCACTCCCCCGCCATTTAAAAAAAAAAAAATTGGGAGCTTTAAAAATGAACTTAATGTCTACATTTATTATTTACAAACACCTTAATCCATACTTGCGTGAGCGATCCTTAAAGTATACTTTTTGTAAAGTTCTAATGTTACGGTCTCCACTACAACAACAAATACTTAAAGGGTTAGGTCTGGATTTATCTACTTCCCCAGAGTCAGATGAACTTGTGGATACCATTTGTATGACTCTGTGTCCAGTATGAAGGAAGTTATAAGTAGTTGCACTAACAGCTGGAAGTCTATGGATATCTTTAGCGCAATAGCTGAGGCTAGTTAGCATTGGATTGCGTAAAAACGCCCTTCATACTGGACACAGACATCAAAATGGTATCCACGAGTTCATTGGATCCTGGGGAAGTAAATAAAATCCCTTAGTATCCCTTTAAATAAATGTAATTTTGTCCTTGAAACATTTAATTTAAATACTGTACAATTACATTCATTCCTTCCTTTGGAGGACTACTTCTTCTGGGGAGTGCCAATATGGCATGAGCAATCCTGGGTTTATAGACATGTCTATAACAGTTTGCCCATTTTCCAGAGGGAAATAAGCCAAAATATTGAAAACACAGGCTGGGCCCACTTACATGTATGCAGACACTCGGTAATAGTTGTGGCATCGATGAAGTACCCAGCACAGAGATAGCACACGATGTGCTCATTCAGGTCTTTGATTTTCAACTTGACTTCCTCCTTCAACAATAATAAGTTTCTATTGAAATGTTTTTTTCCTAAGCAGCAACAATGTAAAAACATGAATGTAAAAAAACATGCTAGAATGATTACATTCTAGAGTAGACAGATTGGAGTTCATTCGAATAACAATATGTTGATTGCCATTTTCCACTAGGTTGACGTTTCTCACTATTATTTCGGGGATTTGTTTGTTTGGTTTTACATTGTTAGGTCTTACTTCACTCCATTTCGCTGCACCTGTAAAATGTGTATGCGACCAATTCAATTCGTTTTTTTTTTTTTAGCAGGTTGGCGTGTCAGGTGGGTGCAGCATTGTAGCTATTATGCTAACGTTAGCGAACACAGTGTCACAAATATCAGTGTAGAATCTATACATACATATATACGTTTTTTTTAAAGTTATCCTAGTAACCCAGTACGTTACACATGGAATTACAAATAAAAGGACACTTATAATACAAATATTAGTCACTTTAAAAGCACGACTCGATAGGTCCGTCACCAGAAGCTAGGTAGCCTAGCAAACACAATTAGCTAACTACCTATAAACAAATGTTAATTAACGCAAAACGCTAATTCGTCTTTTAAACAATAATGTAAACCGTTTCAGGTGTAAAACCCTGAGGTTAACGGTATACATTTGCATGAAGGACCTTGCAGTAGCTGACCAGAAAAACACGGGTAGACTCTTCCACACACGCCTGCGCACACGTAGGCAGCTCTCTCTCCATCACTTTGAGGACAGGAGGAAGCGCTCGCGTTGCTGCTTTTCCTCGTCGTAGTTATGTAGCTAGATACAGCTCTAATTAACTCAAATAATTCTTAATAGTCTTGTCGCGTATATAGGGTCCGAAATGTATTGGTACCTACCTCATTTCGTAAAGGGTCGAGCTTATATACGGACTGGAGTTGATTTCTTAGCCGCATAGCTATCGCCATTGGCCCTTGCTCCGCCATCTTTGAAAATGCTTCTTATTTCCGGGTGGAAGAGCATCAAAGATGGTGGGTTAATAAAGATGTCCCACTCATGCCCCTTTAACACTGGGAGGCTTCGATTATGCTGAGCCGCGGGGCACCGGTCTATGGACGTGAAAGGGCAAAAGCGGTGAGGGAGGAGCGCTCTTCTAAAATCGAACAGTAATCTGCGCCGTTCTGACATAATTGTCAACAAGGCAGCATGATGCATCGTCCAGAAACATGTCTTTTCAATAAAATATAACATATGGTAGAATTTTCAACCTATTTTTCATATGGAAGGCAAATAATGTGTTTTTTTGCTTGTGAAAACACAAAATCCTACTCCAAGTGCTCAATTACATCCAGGGGCAGACTTGGACCAAAATTATATCCTGGCATTAACAGAGACGGTACACTATTAGCGTTTCTCAACTTTTACTGTACCAGTGATTGGCGAAACATGATCCTCCTTTAATAACCAGCTGTTTTTAACCAGCTCATGTTTATGACAAATACAAAATGTAAAAACTCCACTGGAGATCAAATTCACCACTATAAAGGCGCCCCTGTTGCCTCCCTGTTGTTCTGTCTGCTTCTCCTTTGTTGTCACTGTCTGCGAGTGAAACCTTATGCTTCGCCTCTTCCTCTCTGCCCACAGTCAGACAAACTCATGGAAACCATTTTTATGTCTCTGCGTGCAGTTTGGAGATTGTTGAAGTTAGCATACTGTTAGCATAGCGCAATTACAGTAGCCAGCTCCTCTTAAAAGCAGGGGAATAGACTTAACTCAAGGGTGTCATTCCATGGAGGTCCTAGTGTCCTAGTTCCATGGAGGTTAGTTTCTTCTCCTTTCAATTAAGACCTAGACAACCAGGTGAGGGGAGTTCCTTACTAATCAGTGACCTTAATTCATCAACCAATAGGGATGGTTGATGACTTGTGCGCCACATGAGGTTGGTGGCACCTTAATTGGGGAGGATGGGCTTGTGATAATGGCTGGAGCGGAATATATGGAATGGTATCAAATACATTCCATACACTCCGTTCCAGCCATTATTATGAGCTGTTCTACTGGCGTCCGCAACTGTGGGGCAAAACAGACAGGGTTGGCTTAGATTGATTGTTGACAACATGTAAATTTTATGAAATTTCCCCCCCGGGGGATCAATAAAGTACCTATCTATCTCTATCTATCTATCTAAACTATATTTAGTCTCCAATGTTTATTGAAAAGCATAAATACATTTGCACAATGAGTGCTTGTTGTCTCTCAAATACATTGTTACAGTTGCTGGTTAGCTAGCTAGCTAATTTTAGCCACATTAGCATATCTGTACCTATCTATCTATCTGGCCATCGAGAACATAGAGATGGAAAGGGGCCATTGTGTCCGTGCCATTATGGAGTCTGTTATAGCATGGGCAGCGCCATTGAGGCTATCTCCATTTTGAAGTAGTCCATTTTCTTCTTCACGATTGGCTGATCCCTCCTGATAACCCAGTTGGACATGACTCCAACAGGGTCACCAGGAACCAGGAGGGTTCAACCAATGAAGTTGGAATACGGCCTTATGGCCACTAGAGGCCTCTATCATTGTCTGTGATCCTGAATCACAAAAGCACACCGACTTCTGTCCCCATTGAAGCTGGCGCACCATTTTCGTGACGTTGTCAGCTAACCCGTCTATAAGAGAGGAGCGGAATCCTGCAGAGACTAGGACCGCCGTGGAATGAGTTTGTCACGGTGTTTTAACTACTCCCAAACTTGGTCATTTATAGTCTTACAAAGCTATACATAGTAGTCAATATTTTATAAATCTGTTCATTTTCCTGATAATCATAAAAAATGAAATTCTATCCACTTCCTCATTCTCTGTCCCATTGTCGTATAGAGATTTAAGGAGATCGCTACATTGTGTCTGTCTCAATGGCGCTGCAGTGCGCACACAGACGCCATAATGAGACAGATACAACATTGCGATCTCTATACATGTCTGCGAAAACTGGACAGAGGTTGTTTTTTTTGGTACAAAAGTCACCCCTGTAAACGTTATTTGCCTAATGATGTGAATTGAAGGGACCGTCTCATTTCAAACAAGCGCATTTCCATCCACGTTCACTCTCCTCGCCGACTCTCCTCAATTAACTTTGACCTTTTTCAAAAGGAGGCGAGAGAGGATGGAGGAAATAGGACGCAGGAGGTGAGCAAATCTAATTGATAAAAGGCCAGAGAATGAGGAAGCGGATATAATCTTGCAGCAATTGAGTTTAACTAACGGTATGCCGACTTCAATCATTTCCAAACTGCAGAGTTCGTCTGACTCTTGGTAAGTAGAGAAACAACCAACATCACTCTGTATCCCTTTAAGGAATGGCTCTCCCATAGGCACAAATGCATTAGCTGGGTCTGGTCTGCTTAGTTAATTGACTGTATATGAACCAGAATAAAGGAGTCAGTGAGATGTCTTGCTTCCTCTTCCATCTCTGAGAGCATGCACCACGCACATTCTCTGTGGCTGAATCTCAATCATCATCTTTCTCTTGTCCTGCTCTCCTGTCCTTCAATCGCTTCCTACTCTTTTTTTCTTACTTGCTTCCTACTAAAAACTAATAATAAAACATGCATGACATACTTGCCTTATGCCTTTGTTAAAGGCGCCCTTCAGAGGAAGTTGCCACTACTATTTCGACATAATTCTTATATACACCTTCCTAATACTGAGTTTGAAGTGGAGGGAGTACAGGGCTTAGTATGTCTCTCGGGTAGGCTACCGATAGATTTTGGCTTGGAAAAGTTGAATATTTTCAGAAAGTGTCTGGGAATTGGTTAAGGGAGGAGGATTGGAGGGAAAGAGAGGGGAGGTTGAAAAGACTGAGGAAGGCAGACGATGGGTTTGAATCTGCTGAAGCAAGCAATAACAAGAGAGAGGGTATGTCGAGGAAGATTGGTGTCAAGTTCTAACAGAGTGAGTCGGATGCCAGTTCGAGTTCTGGAGGTGAAATGAAAAGGGGTAGTGTTGTGAGGAGCTCGGCGCCCAAGCCTTGCATTGATGGGCATGGTTATGATAAAGATACGTTTGGTCCAGTGGGATTGAGATATTTGAATAGGGTTGAACCAGGCCTTTTGGCTGAGCCATGGGTGGTTTCAGGTTGGATGGTGCTGTTGAGTTGTTAAAGGTAACCCGAAGTGGACTTGAGGTGTGTTTTGTGTTTCTTCACATCAGAGGGAGAAGGCGCTGGGGAAAGACCTGTATCTTGCTTTGCGCGTTGTTACAGGGCGCCATTGAAGGAAGTGATGTCTATGGTAGTGTTAAGTGTGGACGTCGAGTAATTTATGTTGAAGATTCCTGGTGTGTTTGTGACGCTTGCCGTTTGGTGCGATGCAGATCCGGTTGGGAGCGTGGTGAAAGAGAGGTGACTGTTCTTTTGAGCTTTACCTGGCAAAGTAATGTTAGGGTTATGAGTTATGCCATGCCGGTGGGTGGTAACAATTCCATGTCAGTGGGTGGTAACATAAAAAAAAAAAGTGTAGTTCTGACTGCTTTTCAAGAGGTGATGATATTGAAAATGGCACGCAGTTGTCAATGGTTTTAGTGGAGACAAATCGAACGCTCTGCACCATATTGTGACGTTTTATTGATAGGCAGAAATCCAAACCAGTCTAATTGGAATGAATGGCCGTAGAGGAATAATCCAGATTTTACTTATGCAGGAAAATTAAAGTAAGGCATGTGATAATATATATATATATATATATATATATATATATATATATATATATATATATATATATATATATATATATATATATATATATATATATAGTTAAAGGTTAAATATAATAAAATATCAGAAATTGTAATATAATTTTGAATGGAATGGAATATTGGCAGTTAATTTGAGAAATAAATGGAATCATTCCTCTAAAACTGGGTAGCTAGTGCAGATAAATTCATTACTTTACACTATCTCCCTGACCAAAAATGTCTGACCTTTATCCCACCATAAGAAGGTTCATGTCCATTCTAGTTTCTTATGGATCTGCAACTGAAGCAGGCCCACTAGTGGTGACGGTACTGGCACCTTCTGTGACATGGAGGTGGGCCTACTCACACAAAAACTGTGTGAGAATCTCAATTGGTTTGCTCGATTCCTCACATCATCTCCACCATCCTGGAAACAAATGCGCATGTATGCAATGACTCTCCTTCTCCACTAGCACGTCATCAGACAAATTACGTTTACAGAGGTGGAATACCAAAAGCCCAATTAAGAATCTCCCTGTGAATTGAGTACCACAGTACGAGTCATAAAAAACAGAAATGGTTCCAATCGTTTTTCCACCGTTCATTTTTAAAACTACTTCATATAAGGGCTGGGTTTTGTGTAGGCTCACCCTGGGGTGACATTTTAATAACTGCGCAAATCTCTCCCGGACAAGGTAACTTTTATCAATAATTAGCAAATTGTGAATTTTAGAGAGTAAACTGAGGCGAATATATTGATACAACTCACCTTGTCCGAGAGAGAATTACACGTCTATCAAAACTTCACACCAATGTAAGCCTACACCAAACAAACAATTAATTTGATTTTTTTTGTAAAATTCACAATGTGAAAAAAATTGTCGGGAAAACCAATGGAACAGTTTGTGTTTTTTTTTAAATAGGTATTATGACACGTCCGCCTTGAATGGTAGGCTCTGTGCTATCTGTCTCTTGTCAGTAGATGGCACTGGAAGCATACAATTCAATAGTGTTAGACGACAGAAACATTTTAAATAGAAATCCATATAAATAGTTGTTCACATCACCACTACGGTTATATAGCATAGGCTACTCAGCCACAAGTGTAGGCTACACTGTGTTCCAATATTTAGAAGAGATTGTGTTTCTTCTGAATAAGTGAATGTTTAGAGGTCACAACCTCATAGTGTCTTTCATGTCGCGTGTGCCATATTAACCAGTGTGTTTACCAGTGTGTCGTGAATTATGATGTATGATCACGTTGAGCATATGTTTGCTGTGAGACGTTTCAGAGAAGTAGCATCTATAATGTATTTCTTTATTATTATTTATTTAACCTTTGAGTCACTCCTTTGTCAATAGAAAGTGCTCTGGGCTCTCTTCAAAGTTTATTTAGAATTCGTAGGGACCCCCCCACAGTGGACCACCCAAATGTTGACTTTAACAAAAGCACATCCTTGTCTCACCCTTTTGTAATTTCTCAATGTCGCAAACTATCACTCATTCACCAATGGAAATATACGTTCAGTGTCTTTTGCACCCCATTGGCATTATGATTGGAGTAAGCCTGTCTACTCAAATGTAATGTATTTTTGGTGCAAGATCAAAAACTGTAGGCCTAATTCAATCTATTTTGGGAATAAATACATGATTTACAAAAATATTTTACATTTACAGCTGAATTTTACTGAACTGCAGAGACACACTCAAATGTCATCACATAAAAGAGGAGATACGGTTTAAACTGTGTTCCGTACCCTGAAAAGGGGAGGGATTTTAAACTGTGTTCTGTACCCTGAAAAGGGGAGGGATTTTAAACTGCGTTCTGTACCCTGAAAAGGGGAGGGGTTTTGCAGGCAGACTATTATCCACCAGATCCAGATTTGATCCCGTCAGTTGAAATTGGGAGATGGCAAGAAGAGGACAAGCGATACTTCTTTCTTGGCAGCCCTATGTGGTTTAAGAGCCATTGTGATCAGCCTCGCTTCACTGAGCCTTTATAGTCAGCCTTGTGTCCCTACTGTCTGCCGCTTCCTCTTGCTGTGTAATGTCTTATCTAAGAGGCCTGCTGGGTCAGTGCTTATCTGATTGGCAGAGCTTTGACTCCATGCAATATCCAAATAACCTGAGGGCCCGGAGACACAGTTGAACGCAGTATGGCAAAATAAGTCAGCCAGGAGAGAGAGTGAGAGACGTCAAAGAGAGAGAGAAGAGCCTTTCATTTATTACCTCACATGTGGACAATGGGACCCTTTTTTTTCTTGGACAGTCTGTAAATCCGCTTCTCTTCTCTGCACTTTTAATTTGAAATTATGAGTTTCTGATTCCAACACCTGCCAGGCATGAAGGAGAGGTCCAAAGATGAAACCCCATGTACTGTATATCAGTGGATCATGTGTAACATGTCACCCGGCAATTTGCATAGCAAGAATGAATAGACAAATAGCTCTATAGACAAATGCCAATCTCATGGTTAGGAAAGCCAGTCTACAGTTGGCAGGAAATACACTGAACTACCACCCATTATTTCTGATTTGACTTAGGAAACTGCTAGTTCAGGTGTGCATTGCATAGAGCATTGGATCAGAAAAAGAAAACAACATGTTGAAATAGCACTAGAACATGGCCTGCTGCATGTGGTCTCATCTCCCGATTTGATATTGGATTTCAATTAGTTTCAGAGGAACGTCAACGTCTTCATCAAAACAGGAAAGAAGCCTCCGACATAGCACACTGAATCAATTGACTGACATTCACAGAACTGATAAAGACCCAGTCCTGAACGGCCTGTGCCAAACCCAACCAAACAAACATTCTGCAAGGGAATCTACGCTCCGCCATGCCAAACCGAGCCCCCATCCCGTCCCAGCCAGGGCACACAGGTTTTTTAGACCCCGGTCCTCTTGGAGCAATCAGAGCATGCAGGGATGGGCAGTGGCTTTTGTCTCCCACTGCTCCCTGCAGTTGGCCGCCAAGTGGCAAGCTAATGGCGAAAGCCCCCGGGGCAGTGCTCCAAAGGCTGTTTTTGAAGTGCAGGGCAGAATGGATGATGTAGTGCAAGGCCATTTATGCCTCACTGGCAGGAAACCCCCCAGCACATTGTCAACTACATTCTCTTAAAAAACACATAGGCCTACTTGTACCATGCTCTCTTGGTGGGTACAGCCTATCAGCTCATTGATCAACCAAGCTGGACTGAGTGGTCATATCTGATTTATAATCCTTGACAAGCAGCCCTGTCTCTGCAAAGTTTAAGGTAAGTGGATGAGTGTGTGTGTGTGTGTGTGTAGTGCGTGAATGAGTGTAAGTAACTTTCTGCCACTGAGTCCTTAGTAACCAGTGAACTTGCTAATGAGAAATTCAAAACCTCCAACAATCCTATTGGCTGTGTGTTTGTTGGCTTTCTCTCTAGTGGATGACCTAGTGCAGTAACACTTTGCCATCCTTTCTGATTTCTCTGGCTGGTGTGTAAATTGTCAATCCCCTGAACTCCCACTGTCTCTTTTTCCCCTTTTCATCATCTTTACCTTGTGCTGGGCCTCTCTTACCTCCCTTACATGGAGGGAGTAGGTTGTCTCTCACACTATCAGGTCTTGATAAGGTGATTTGTTACATGTGCCCAGAGTTCACCAACAATTCCTCATTGAACAGAAGAATTACTAAGCAGGGCAAACTTTTTTTCAAAATGTCATGAATCAAAATCAATAAATCATAGCACATTTTTTGGGCTCATTTACATCACATTTTTACCTGATTAAGTAGAATCCATTTACATTGTTAAAAATAGCATTTATATTCCTAAAACATAAGTTGAAAATGATGCTGTTGCTGCTTCCTGTTGTCATGGATTTTAGTAAAGAAAATTTGCCCGGTGTCAAAACACAGTTTTTAAATGCCCAAATTCATAATCAAGATGTTGAAATAAGTTGATATTTTGAAGAGTGACCATCGGGTTCTTGGTCACCTCCCTGACCAAGGCCCTTCTCCCCCGATTGCTCAGTATTGCCGGGCAGCCAACTCTAGGAAGAGTCTTGGTGGTTCCAAACTTCTTCCATTTAAGAATGATGGAGGCCACTGTGTTCTTGGAGACCTTCAATGCTGCAGAACTGTTTTGGTACCCTTCCCCAGATCTGTGCCTTGACACAATTCTGTTTCTGAGCTCTATGGACAATTCCTTCAACCTCATGGCTTGATTTTTGCTCTGACATGCACTGTCAACTGTAGGACCTTATATAGACAGATGTGTGTGCCTTTCCAAATCATGTCCAATCAATTGAATTTACCACAGGTGGACTTTAATCAAGTTGTAGAACCGTCTCAAGGATGATCAATGGAAACATGATGCACCTGAGCTCAATTTCGAGTCTCATATCAAAGGGTCTGAATTGTTACGCAAATAAGCTATTTCTGTCTGGATTTGAACCAGGTTGTCTGTAGTGACGCCTCTAGCACTGAGATGCAGTGCATTAGACCACTGCGCCACACTTTCGACATCCCTAGAATTATAGCCCTGCGGTGCGAATGTTTCAATCCTATTCCTTCAAGAGATTGGTTATCTGGGAGCGTTGTGCTTGTAGACCATCTAAGGTATTGCAGCATCTAAACAGGTGTCACATCATGGTGAAAGTTTGGTATCTACATTAAATATCACTTCAATGCCATTGTGTCCAGCATGCACTAGACAAGGCCACTACTACATGCCTCCACAGAAAACTCTCAACATCTCCTCGACTACTCATTCCCCTCTCTTTGAGACGTAAAACCCCAAAAGAAACAGGCAGCACACTTCTCATCTACTGTATCTGCACTCCACATGGAGAGATGCCCTTCTCATTTTATCCCACACCCATCTTATCTTCACGGACATTTAAGAGGATGAGGGCCGAGGGAAAACATGCTCTGCACAGAACCCGAGGGAGAGGCAGCCAAATCCCAGGCAGCATGCAGGTTGAGCAAACTGAGCGTCGCCGGCACTGGGCTGTCCTCGCAGAACACCGTGGCTCACCTAGCCCAATAACGTCCCGCCAACATATCCAGGTAATCGACACATCAAAGCCGAGATGCCCCAAAAGGTTTTGAGCTTGGCTAGGAGATGAAGGCAGCTCTTTGATGCTGCACGAGCCAGTAGCCGTAGCCTAGCACAATATTTTCCTTTTGGCCTCCCGTAAAGAACTTTGATGGGGTTAAAAAAGGGCCCTTATTGCCTGCACTGTGTCAATAATGGAATTGTTTTGGAGACATGTATTCTCTCTGTCTCATCTTCTCCCTTGTCCCTGCATGCAGGCGGTCTTTCATCTTGGTTCAGTATCTCCTTCCGTAGCATGCAACTGGCAACTGAGAGCCACTGCCGGCCCTGCCTCTTGGAACTCCTTGAGGAGAAAATACTATTTCCCATTGTACAACTCCGTTGGAAAACACCCAGAGCATACTTCAGCTCCTGAATTTCTGGCATTCTCATTGTTTATTCACATTCAGACTCTAGGATTGATATTGACAGTGCAATTAAGCAACCTTAGTGTCACAGGAGTTAATATGTATTTATTTCTTTCACCCAAGGGCATTAATCTCAACAGAAACATGACATGACAGCATAGTAAAATTACAATTCTGCCCTCAAATGTATGGACAGGTTGTGTAAGGCAGACGTGACCACTGCTCAATAGGTCTGGGAATTCCCAGGGACCTCGCGATACGATATTATCACAATACTTAGTTGCCGATTTGATATGTATTGCGATTCTCACGATTCTTCTATATGTATTGTGATTCGATATTGCAATTTGATGTTCCAAACATATTGCTCACTATACACTGAGTGAACAATACATTAAGAGCACCTGCTCTTTCCCTGACAGACTGACCAGGTGAAAGATATGATCCCTTATTGATGTCACTTGTTAAATCCACTTCAATCAGTGTAGATGAAGGAGAGGAGACAGGTTAAAGAAGGACATTTAAGCCTTGAGACAATTGAGACATGGATTGTGTATGTGTGCCGTTCAGAGGGTGAATGGGAAAGACAAAAGATTTAAGTGCATTTGAACGGGGTATGGTTGTAGGTGCCAGGCGCACCAGTACAGTATGTGTCAACAGTTTCCTGTATGTATCAATGATGGTCCACCACCCAAAGGACATCCAGCTAACTTGACACAACTGTGGAAGGTGTTCTTAATGTTTTGTGCAGCCAGTATATGTCTGCTGCAAAGAGTCATCTGTTTTGGTCAGTCAGGGAAACAAAAGTGCAGAAAACATGTCTGAGAACAAGCTATAGGATGAAAAATAGTTTTGACGCAGATACAGCCGACTAGTACTTTTTTTTTACAAATCAATAATTGAATTCATCACTACTGCTCATGGGCACCACACCACAGATAAGGTCGCTTCGCCAGTCGCCAGTGCAAAATTAAGAAATCGTTAGTCGTTTATCACTTTTCTGGCAAAAAAACTGCCTTTTTAAATAATTACAGGGAATCAAAGGCTAAGTGGTGGGAGATCAAAGGCATGCATTCTTGGGTAATCCCGAGGTGTTGCAAGTCTTGGGTAATCTGGCCGCCTTGTCCCCACTGTTTGACATATATTTACTGTATGAAAGGGAATGGTGCCATCAATTATGGACCCACATTACTATTGTTTACTTGTGCCCAAGCCTGAGTGCGGGGCCTGCTTTGGTGAAATATAGATCCCCTTGTTTGCTCTTCACAGACAGAGGTGTGTGCTTCTGCATGCTCTGCTCGCCTTTGGGTTTAGGGTGGGGATTTACAGGGGGATGGGGGGGCTTTCTGTGGTATGGGAAGCAGGGAGATTAGGGCTAGAGATTCAGCTAGCGAATCAGACTGTTTGTTCTGTGTCAAAATGTGGAAACGGATGGCTTTGCCATCCTAAAACCCACAGACCTTGTAGTTTGGGTGTCTGGTGATCTTTGACAACTAAATGCACATTTTATATACACCCCGGGTCAAAAGTTTGGAATATTACTCATTCAAGGGTATTTCTTTATTTCACTATTTTATACATTGTAGAATAAAAGTGAAGACATCAAAACTATGACATAACACATATGGAATCATGTAGTAACCAAAAAACAAGTCAAAATATATTTGAGATTCTTCAAATAGCCACCCTTTGCCTTGATGACAGCTTTGCACACTCTTGGCATTCTCTCAACCAGCTTCACCTGGAATGCTTTTCCATCAGTCTTGAAGGAGTTCCCACATATGCTGAGCACTTGTTGGCTGCTTTTCCATCACTGCAATCCCAAACCATCTAAATTTGGTTGAGGTTGGAACCAAAAATCTCCAATTTGGACTCCAGACCAAAGGACAAATTTCCACTGGTCTAATGTCCATTGCTCGTGTTTCTTGGCCCAAGCAAGTCTCTTCTTCTTATTGGTGTCCTTTAGTAGTGGTTTCTTTGCAGCAATTCGACCATGAAGGCCTGATTCAACATGCCTGTCTCCTCTGAACAGTTGATGTTGAGATGTGTCTGTACTTATTTGGGCTGCAATCAGAGGCTGGTAACTCTAATGAACTTATCCTCTGCAGCAGAGATATTTCTGGGTCTTCCATTCCTGTGGAGGTCCTCATGAAGCTGGTTGAGAGAACGCCATGAGTGTGCAAAGCTGTCATCAAGGCAAAGGGTGGCTATTTCAATAATCTGTTAAACACTTTTTTGCTTACTACATGATTCCATATGTGTTATGTCATAGTTTTGATGTCTTCACTTTTATTCTACAATGTAAAAAATAGTGCAAATAAATAAAAAACCTTGAATGAGCAATATTCCAAACTTTTGGCCTCCAGTGTAACAATTGACTGTGTATATTTTTAAGACCATATTCGCAGTTAGTATTCCCACCCAGTGTCAGGCCCTGACCATATAGAGGCCTCTAGCCTTCTTTATGTTTGTCTGGAGGTGATTGTCAGGGCCTGACAGAGTAAGAGATGTCTAGGAGAGTCTGTTTGGTTTTGTTGGTCCCCAATTAGAGGCAGCTGCCCTGCATTGTCTCTAATTGTGGGCCCTACTTAAGTTGTTGAGTTTCCCACCTGTTTGTGGGTTATTGCTTGTGCATGTCGCGCAACAGTTCATGGTTGCAGCAGTTTGTTGATTTTGTTATTACGACAATAAAGTATGTCGATGTACTACAGAGCTGCGCCTTGATTCCTGCCTACCACCAATCGTGACAGCCAGTCATAAGTCTACCATTCATCTATCTATATGATTTCAATACAGACAAAAAGATGAAAGTTTCAGATAAAACAGAGAAATGTTTCCACACATTCAACAAAATATTCCCTATTGTTCAAAGCCTATTAGATCCAAAGAAGAAAGCAGGAATTTGTACTTGCGGGCTGGATCTTTGTTCTGTGCGTACATGTGCAGCGTGGCTTGGCACCGAGCTAGAATGGTGGAACACTGGAAAGGACAACCTGTGCACAACAGTGGCCACATTTTACGAGGTAATGGAGAACTTGAGTCAAGAGCTTTTAATTTCCTGATAGGTGGGTGGATCAAAGTTATGATCTGATTAAAGGGACCAGGACTAAAGAAGGCTGTTCCATGGTAAATAGTTGGACAGGGGATTCTTTCAGAAGCTTGCCCTGTTTTCTGTTTGGTTGTTTATTTGGACAGGAGCTGTAGTACCCTATATTATGATGGGGCAAGAAATATGATTAAAATGCTTCATAGTGCAGACGCTAGAGCCTTGTGCTTCATGGCATTTTCAGACTTTCTCTCAAGTCAGCCATTAAGTATGAAAGTGTTTTTTGAAACTACAGTATGTTATTTACTACTAATGCTATGAAGAGGCAAGGCTAATATGATTATGTCAAGGTTGCATCATAGGCCCGCTGTGACCACCGGGTGTTATTGATGGTCAGAGTATCATATATGTTGGTGGTTAGTGAAAACATATATATTTTTTATTTAACCTTTATTTAACTAGGCAAGTCAATGACGGCCTAACCCGGCCTCCCCTAACCCGGACAATGCTGGGCCAATTGTCCGCCGCCCTATGGGACTCCCGATCACGGTCGGTTGTGATACAGCCCGGTATCGAACCAGGGTCTGTAGTCCCATCCCATCCCTTTTGCCCATATGAACAAATGTATTTTTGTGTATAAGTGAACCATTATATAAGAGTCTTCAGACAGGTTTAACAGTGTTTCCTCCGTTATTCCCCAGGCAATTGTGTACACACGTTGTTCACCAGTAGGCGCTCGTGGACATAATGAGTCGCCGACAAAGGAGTTTGCTTCTTCTGCAGCCTTTGCTATAAAATATAACACGTTGCGGCGGTGCTTCACCCTTACCCATACCTCCCAGCTCTTATCCTTATATTTTTTCTAATGATCACCTCCCTTCAGCCTGTCCAAGTTCCCCCCCCCCAACACACACACTCTTCCCACATTTGTGCAGCTCCTGGCCCGAGAAGAAGCATCGGAGCAGCCTAGGGGCTCTCTGCTCTCCCTGCCCTAACCACAGAGATGATGAGGTCATCCTAATTTCCCCTCAAATTGCACCTCTGATCAGCGCAGTATTTCCTGCCACAATTAGACTGACCCCAAGTCCTCATTAGAAAAGACTGAGGATAATACCAAACAAAGACCATTTAGTTAAAAAATAAGAGAGTTTAGTCCAGAGAGGCTTTCTCAGAAGTTATCTCCCATCAAGTCTTGGGCCTCTCCTTTTGACGTCACCTTCTCCGGGCTGATTGCAGGAGGACTGAGGTACGGCTCCATGTGGTGGAGATTTGAAGATGTGTGTGGCTGATCTGGAGGGTGTATAACCTTCCATTGCTGGGTCACTGCTTGTACTCTTTGCCTTTTGTCTGAGATTCCTGGGAAACCCTCTCTCTAAAATTGCAGTACAAAAAGTCTTACTGTAAAGTTACAGACATGTTGAAATCCTAAATTTGGAAGGCACCTAGGCTAGAATGGCATCAAAGATGACACCAGAGATTGACTTGTGCTGACAAAATTTGTCCAATCAATGAAAAGAGACTGAACAATGTGATTGCCCGTAAGCAGTCTTCTTATGCTATATCATAATCATGTTCTTCAATTAACTGCATGATCACTAATAAAAACTGTACAATTATCCCTATTTTTGAATGGGGATCAGCTGCTGAAGACTTGTTCTTTGCATTGAACCTTCCACAGGCTGTGGACCAGATTGACGAAGACTGGGCTTTGATCGAACACAGACTGGCGAAAAGTTCACATAGTTTCTGGACCAGTAAAAGTACATTCTAATACTTTTTATCAGTTAATGGCTGTAATGACAGGATGTCTCTCCAACAGTTGAATATTTCTGCAGTTTATTGAGGCTAACCCTCAGCATCTGCACCTTATTTGTCAAGTGGCAACAAATTGTCACTAAGACATTGAGCTTTGTGATTTCTGCCTGTATACAAAAAGTGCTATATGAATAAAATGCATTATTAAGGGTTACAAATGTTAAATGACCACCTCATAGTGTACATGGAAGTAAACTTGAAACAATTCCTTTTTTCCTTTTTTTGTTCCTTTATTCCCGTCGCAAAAAAATGTGTTGTAAATAGTCCAAATATCTCAGCGTGATAAGCTGCGGTCAGTTGTCTGAAGGGTCCCTTTGCGAATGCATTGATTTTCACATTTAGCGGATGAGCAGCTCAATCAGTCATAGCTATGTGTGAAGAGCACAGCGCCAGTGGAGATAGGGGTCTCTATATCAAAAGACTTTGGAGAGAGAGATTTGTGGTGATGTGAGGAACTGGTGGTGTTTAACCAATTAGAGACAAAGATATAGGAGAGGGCTTTGAGGAGATAACAGTGTCTGAGGCAGTGCATGTTGAAACAGCCCAGTGTGCTCCATATCTCTACTGTTGCTGGGGGGCACTATGACTTATGACCCCTAGATTTAGATAAGACCTTCACATATCGCCCAGCCTATGAGGAAACCTAGTAATGTCAAATAAGTGTATCTGTAATGTTTACTCATAGCATGCATTTTCTCTGCACAGCGGTAATGTTATTTTTGCACAATGCTGTGCAGTGTTCGATTGAATTCCATCCCCCTGACGATGCAGCTGAAAGACACTTGTGGCAATGTTTACTGGATGGAAAAGCAGCTGTGCCACTCCCCATACAGATGGGAACAACAGACTGACATTTTTTGAAAATATGTTCTAATTACAAGAGCTGAACACGAACACACACACACACACACACACACACACACTCAGAGGACACCATGCACCTGCTTCTTTTCTTTGACCAGGGTGCAAGACAGACACAGTGGAAGTATCTGCTACAGCGGCCTGTTGATTATAATTATAACCATCACATTGGACTTGAGCTGAGACACTCCTCAGTGTGGGACCCTGGGTAGGATACTAAGCTCATTCATCACCCCCACACAGAGCCCTCACACTGTAAGTCAAACTCTGTCATATTTCATTTGCGCAGTGCTCTAGGCCAAACAGCTCCCACTTGAGTCAGTTTGATATATGAGTGTCCGTGTGTTCCAGTCACATGTACGCTTCTACCCAGAGCTAATTGGAGATATAATGGTTGGAGTTTTAAATCAGTGGGTATTTCGCTAGTGCTGCACCTGATAAGGAGACCGGGAAGAAGAAAGACCTTTTTAAGATAAGTGTAATGTCGGGGGTTTTAATGTTGGCTGGTGGTGGGGATGATAACAGTAACATTTGAGTTATGAATAGTCTCATGTTCTCTGAAAATCTGCTACAAACCTTCTATGTTTTTTTATTTGATGCTTTATGAACAAGTTGAGGCACGTCCACAACTTGGTTCTAGATAATCCCATAGACTTTCAATTGGACGCAGTGGAAGATAACAAATCTTACCCCTGTCATTCTCTTAGGAGGAGAAAACCTTGTACTGTAGATGTCATAATGGACGCAACACATGGAATGGCTCTGGGCTTTCTCAACAGCAATTTTTAAGTGATATGTAATGGGTTCACTCTTCACCAGCAGGTGGCAATACAAAGAAATAGCTTGCAGTAGACAGTATATCTATCAGAATGTATCTTAGATCAGTTTTTCATGAACCCGTCTCCAATACTAAAGTTTAGGATTTGGGTGCTGATATGATCGTAGATCTGTGAACTGAAACACACTAGAAATGTGTTAGTACTGTTATTTTCAGTTAGGTAATTACTTGTATCTTTACAAGCTTAGTATGTCATGAGGACAAAACCCGTATAACAAAGATACACATGACATGGTACAGCAACACAAAACAACAACAACATGCATGGCTAGATATTATAGAGTGCAGTAGCGATGAAAATAATGATAATTCAATTAGCACTCATTTGGAAAGCTGCTGTCTCTACGCTGACTGCAGATACATGAACAGCCAGATCCTACATTTGTTTTCAAAGCGACTTTGTGATTCTTGTTTGTAATGAAAAGCACTTTATAAAATGACATGTATTGTTATAAGACTGAAACTGTGCGTGGGCATTGCGTAACAGCAGTCTTTGTATCTATGTTTCACCTAGCCCAAACAGAATGTCCGTGTTAGAATTTGTGAGCAACTTTGCATTCCGTACCTTGTGGATTGATTACAACTGATAAAACACATGCAATATGGTTGACATTCCGAGAGGAGTATTTATGAATTTCTGTGCCGATAGAAATTGTAGTAGCCTATTCGCAGAAAGGCTGACTGGTGAATAGACCACCTCAAACAACTTGTGGATGTGAAATATATTCATGTCTTTAGTAATGTCTCAGTATGTTTGTTGCTAAGCAGTTTTGAACTTGGCGTTCGCTATTTGTTATATTTGCAAATCTCTTTTGCCTGCTCTTTCACACACACACACACACGCTAAAGTGTGTGAAGGAAAGCAAACAGTGTGACATTCCCACCACCACTCCTCATTTCACTCCCACTCAGAGACCCTGCACATGTATATTCACAACCTATCAGCTCGTCCGTCTCTGCAATGCATTAGGGGTAAGGGCAACCAAGGGAGCAGTTGGCTGGCCAACTCTTTGTCATTAGGATGACTCCTTTGCCTAAATTTCCCCCAAAAGGAAGTCTGAGCCTCATTGTCGGGGGCTGGCGGTGGGGAGAACAAGAACTCAAGCGTTTCGAAGGTCCCACAGAAACAAAGCAGAGAGAAAGGAAACGTCCACTTCGTTAGAGGGTCCTTCTCAGTCTTAATAGGCTTTGACACAGGTATGGGGTCTTGCAGAGCTTTTGGTGGACTCCCCTTTTGGAGTCTGTGTGTGGGGTTGGCGCAGCCTCTGCTCCCTCTCGGGCAACGGAGTAGGCCCTTTGGTTCTGAGCTCCTACTAAATGGTGAAGAGGCAGTCAGAGCCAAGGCTGAGCTTGGGAGTTGGAGAGATCTGTCAGGCCTGAAAGATCATAGGAGCATTCAGCTGGCTAAAGAGTGAGAAGGCCTCGCCACAGAGTAGACAGCCATGTGAAGAAGTCATTACGTGGGATTTCACTATTGGAACTGACACTTCCTGGAAAAAAAGTCAGTGTCGCAAAGAGGGGAGCTGGGATCGCTTGGATGACACACTCGAATGGTTGAGGGAGAGGATCGAAATTAGTTAAATTATTCTATTTATGTAATTGTAGCAGGTGGGAACAGTGAAAGGTCTGGCTCTGTAATATTTTCATTGAAAAACATTGAACTGACATCCATGCAAAGGCTATGACGCACTTTTGTTATATTGGGGATGATTCAATCAAACCTGCCACAGCAATGTTTATGTTGCTTGTATGTTCAATCCAGAATATTCATTCCTATTATTGACCTATTCATATGACATGCGATGATTAATGGGAAGCTGTATCTGGTACCATAGGTCTGGTATTCCTACCCCTTGACTTATTCCTCATTGTTGTTACAGCCTGAATTCAAAATGGATTTAATAGATTTTTTTTTTTTTACCCGTCTACACACAATACCCCATAATGACAAATTGAAATGTTTTTAGACATTTTTGGGTATGTCTGCATCAGCTTTGCACATCTTGATTTGGGGATTTTCTCAGATTCTTCTTGCAGATTTTCTCAAGCGCTGTTAAATTCGATGGGGAGCGGCAGTGAACAGCAATCTTCAAGTCTTTCCACAGATTATCAGTGGGATTCATGTCTGTACTTTGGCTGGGCCACTCAAGGACTTTCACATTCTTGTTCTGAAGCCATTCCAGTATTGCTTTGGCTGTATGCTTGGGATCATTGTCCTGTTGGAACATAAATCTTTGCCCCAGTCTAAGGTCGTTTGCTCTCTGAAGCAGGTTCTCATCAAGGATTTGGCTCCATTGTTCCCTCTATCCTTACCAGTCTCCCAGTCCCTGCCGCTGAAAAGCATCCCCATAGCATGATGCTGCCAACACCATGCTTCACAGTAGAAATGGTGTTAGATGGGTGAGCTGTGTCTGGTTTTCTCCAGACATGGCGCTTTGCATTCAGGCCAAAGAGAGTCTTTCACGTGCCTTTTTTCTAACTCCAGGTGTGCTGTCATGTGCCTTTTTCTCAGGAGTGGCTTCTGTTTGGCCACTCTCCCATAAAACCCAGATTGGTGAAGTACTGTAGAGACTGACAGGTTCTCCCATCCCAGCCAAATAACTCTGTAGTGATGGGAAAAAGTACCCAATTGTCATACTTGAGTAAAAGTTAAGATGCAGTACCTTAATAGAAAGAGTAAAATTGAAAGTCACCCAGTAAAATACTACTTGAGTAAAAGTATTTGGTTTTAAATATACAGAAGTATCAAAAGTAAATGTAATCGCAAAAAATACTAATTTCAAATTGCTTTTATTATTATTTACGTATAGCCAGGGGTACACTCCAACACCAGACATAATTAACAAAACAAAACAAAGCATTTGTGTTTAGTGAGTATGCCTAATCAGAGGCAGTAGGGATGACCAGGTATGTTCTCATGATATGTGCGGGAATTGGACCATTTTCCTGTCCTGCTAAGCATTCACCAAGTACTTTTGGTTGTCAGGGAAAATGTATGGCGTAAAAAGTACATTATTTTCATTAGGTCGGACGGCCAGCTCTAGGCAGAGTCTGGTAGTTCCATATTTTTTTCAATTTCCCAATGATGAAAACCACTGTGCTCTTAGAATCTGTCAACACTCTAGAAATTATTTTAGATCTACGGACAGTTCCTTGGACTTCATGTGATAGTTTCTGCTCTGAAATGCACTGTCAACTGTGGGACTTTATATACAGTAGACAGGTGTGTTTCTTTCTAAATCATGTCCAAACAATTGAATTGGCCAGAGTTGGACTCCAATCAAGTTGTAGTGACATCCCAAGGATGATAAAAGGAAATTGGATGCACCTGAGCTCAATTTGGAGTGTCATAGACAAGGGAGGGGAATACTTATGTAAATGCAATTTTTGCATTTTGTGTGTAGATGGGTGAGACTTTTTTTTTTTTTTTATTAAATTTTGAATTCTGACTGTAACACAACAAAATGTTGACTAAGTCAAGGGGTATGAATACTTTCTGAAGGCACTGTAGCTTGAAATGAAATGGAACCATTAGGAAATCCTTCATGAAAACATTAGATCCTGTTTGCGTGTATGTAATGGGAAAACGCTTTAGACATATGTCTTGAAGTGTTATCTATGTCGATAACATTGTTTATGTTACCTATAGAGAAAAGATAAGTGGTTTTAGCTGATAATTAGCTAAAACTCATTTTTTAAGAACTGCCGTCAAAACATCTGCATTAACTCAAGTCTTCTCCAGGTTACCTAGCCAGCATGCTTTAGCTATCATATCAAAAAGTGGGTGAGAATTAAATAAATATTTCACCTTTGCAAAAGAGAACATGTACATATTTGTCTGATGACCTAGCTTTGGCAGCAATCCTTAAAAAAGGTTAAAAAAAAAAGTATGTGGAGATGACAGTGGGTCTAATGTTTCAGAACAGTCTTTTATGTTTAAGCTCAAGGTTTATGTAGCCGTGATGCCCTAAGGCAGGGCTTATACAGCCCTCACCTGTAGAAAGTGAGTAGTAACTGAACAACAAAACATACTTTTAGAGAAGGTGTAGCTACAATGTTCACAGAGGGGGAAAGAGAAGGCCAGATGTCAACTTGGTACACACTCTTACAGCTGAGCATTATGAACTGTCTGATCATGCACATTCAACCTGCATTCATCATGAGACGGGGGCATACTGCATTTTCTGAGAGAACATGCTAACACAGAGAAACATCTGACATGAGACTGGCTTGTTTGCATGTTGATAGCTTACATTTCTTCACAGCTTTTTTTTTACAATGTTGATTAAGTCAGGTTTGAGAACTGTATTTTGTTTTTAATTGATTGGATCAATGCTGAATCTGTGAGAATCAATGTAACCCAATTCATTTGAAAATATCACTACATATTGGGCTAATTGAACACTTAAAATGTAAACACAGTTCACATTTAACACTTGATGTGACTTAATGATGATTTGAGAGGCAAGTTTGACAGCTAGTCTAGAGCTGTCAATCTTGAGAATACTGTTTTCAGAAGCCAGTTAACTCTGTCATCTCAAAAGCTAAGCATGTGGTTATTGTTATGAAAGAAATATACTTTTCTGACTATTTGGCTTGTGGCATTCTAGAATGTTCATGCACATGTATGTACTATGTTCTTGTCATGTTAACACGTTGAGTGTTACACATTAAGTTGCTGTTATTACTGCGGTAACAGTTGTTGTTACATGGCACTTCAGTAATTGCTTAGTAATGGATAATTAAATAATTGTCAGTGGCTGTACTCTTTCATGTGGTGATGATGAGTCTCTGCATGTTTCACTATAGACATGATTCACATCCTAGTCTGATTCAAATATTTCAATGTGGTTTTATTTTCCATAGTTCCAAATACTCCTATTGCATGTGAACCTACACTACATCTTGCATTCTTGTACACATTCCACATTTGGTGACTAAAGAATTGCAATGCATATTTGTACTGGTTCAAACAGCTGTTTTAGCTTGGAGTTATCCTCCTCCTCACATGGTACAAACAGAGGATCATCACTGCAAATCCAGCTGCTTCAATTATAGCATTTATGAATGTTAATTTGTTCAGCTTCCTGCAAAGTATTGTACAGCTGGCAGTGAAATTAAAATTGGTAGTTAGGGAACCACTTCGGGGGATTTGTGACTGATTGGCAAATGGTGTTAGTAGCGGAATCACACGTTTAAAAGATGGCGACTAATAGCTGACTGGTGTATGGTTTGCTCATTGCGTTGGTTGCTATATTGAAAATACATCTTCCCAGTCAACTTGGCCCTGAACTTGCCTGGGTTGTTGCCTAAAGTTGCACCACATTTGGTTGTTAAACAAGATCCTGATCTTTCATTGAATACTCATCATCTCATACCAGATTTCAAGGTGGAATAAAAAGGTTTACTCTGTCGGGAGGCCTCGCTGCAAACACTCCATACAGTTACACTGTAACCTTTTTGTGGTGCAATGCCTCCCAATCCCACTGCTTTCACAACCACTTAATCTTGACAAAATATGTCTGTTCCCATCTGCCTATTCTATCCCCCAAAAGGTTGGCAAAGACTCAAAAGTGCACAATAGCCTGGGCATATCCCCACTGCTCTCTGACAGTTCTGAATAGTCTGCTAAATACACAGTATGGACGGCCAAATCTGCCTCTACATACTCCCCTGCCTCCGCTTTCTTCTTACTGTACATTGATCTTGACCTGCGAGTCATCTCCCTCCCGCATGACAACTTGATTTCAGCTTTTGGGTTTCCTTAAACCGTTTGTCTGCGTGGCTGACATATCAATTGACCGATTTGCCTCGCGCATGCTTGTGCTTGTTACGTGACTGACACCCGCGTAGGCTGAGCTGCCAACTCAGACAGTTGTGCCGTCATCTGAGACACTGGAATAAAAAAATGTTACAAATAGTTTGCAAGGAGATACAGTGGGGAGAACAAGTATTTGATACACTGCCGATTTTGCAGGTTTTCCCACTTACAAAGCATGTAGAAGTCTGTAATTTTTATCATAGGTACTCTTCAACTGTGAGTGACGGAATCTAAAACAAAAATCCAGAAAATCACATTTTATGATTTTTAAGTAATTAATTTGCATTTTATTGCATGACATAAGTATTTGATACATCAGAAAAGCAGAGCTTAATATTTGGAACAGAAACCTTTGTTTGCAATTACAGAGATCATACGTTTCCTGTAGTTCTTGATCAGGTTTTCACACACTGCAGCAGGGATTTTGGCCCACTCCTCCATACAGATCCTTCAGGTTTCGGGGCTGTCGCTGGGCAATACAGACTTTCAGCTCCCTCCAAAGATTTTCTATTGGGTTCAGGTCTGGAGACTGGCTAGGCCACTCCAGGACCTTGAGATGCTTCTTACGGAGCCACTCCTTAGTTGCCCTGGCTGTGTGTTTTGGGTCGTTGTCATGCTGGAAGACCCAGCTACGACCCATCTTCAATGCTCTTACTGAGGGAAGGAGGTTGTTGGCCAAGATCTCACGATTCATGGCCCCATCCATCCTCCCCTCAATACGGTGCAGTCGTCCTGTCCCCTTTGCAGAAAAGCATCCCCAAAGAATGATGTTTCCACCTCCATGCTTCACGGTTGGGATGGTGTTCTTGGGGTTGTACTCATCCTTCTTCTTCCTCCAAACACGGCGAGTGGTTTAGACCAAAAAGCTCTATTTTTGTCTCATCAGACCACATGACCTTCTCCCATTCCTCCTCTGGATCATCCAGATGGTCATTGGCAAACTTCAGATTGTCCTGGACATGCGCTGGCTTGAGCAGGGGGACCTTGCGTGCGCTACAGGATTTTAATCCATGACGGCGTAGTGTGTTACTAATGGTTTTCTTTGAGACTGTGGTCCCAGCTCTCTTCAGGTCATTGACCAGGTCCTGCCGTGTAGTTCTGGGCTGATCCCTCACCTTCCTCATGATCATTGATGCCCCACGAGGTGAGATCTTGCATGGTGCCCCAGACCGAGGGAGATTGACCGTCATCTTGAACTTCTTCCATTTTCTAATAATTGCGCCAGCAGTTGTTGCCTTCTCAGCAAGCTGCTTGCCTATTGTCCTGTAGCCCATCCCAGCCTTGTGCAGGTCTACAATTTTATCCCTGATGTCCTTACACAGCTCTCTGGTCTTGGCCATTGTGGAGAGGTTGGAGTCTGTTTGATTGAGTGTGTGGACAAGTGTCTTTTATACAGGTAACGAGTTCAAACAGGTGCAGTTAATACAGGTAATGAGTGGAGAACAGGAGGGCTTCTTAAAGAAAAACTAACAGGTCTGTGAGAGCCGGAATTCTTACTGGTTGGTAGGTGATCAAATACTTATGTCATGCAATAAAATGCAAATTAATTATTTAAAAATCATACAATGTGATTTTCTGGATTTCTGTTTTAGATTCCGTCTCTCACAGTTGAAGAGTACCTATGATAGAAATTACAGACTTCTACATGCTTTATAAGTAGGAAAACCTGCAAAATCGGCAGTGTATCAAATACTTGTTCTCCCCACTGTATGTGCTGGCTCGCTCTCCCCTGGTTTCTGTAGCAGAAGTGAGCGTTTGGTGCCAGAATCGCTTATTGTACCATAGGAGCTGCAGCAGCTGTATCCAGTCAATGTGTGAACAATAGGAGAAGAAAAGCCCCCACGCTACCAGAAAATGCATTTAAAACACACACTTACATCTAACACATACTTCCAGTCTAGCCCATTCAGTCAAGCTCACTCAGGGCTCTATTTTCGTCTGGCGTTAAGCCAGCTCAATTGTCAAAACGCACACAATTGTTAAAGCCGGCTCTCTGTTATTTTCCAATACTTGTCAGGATTGTTAATTTACCTGTCTTATATGAGCTCGCTTGTGCCGAGGTGGGAGGGGTGGCAATATCTGAAGTGTCCTTTAAAAACGTGCACCATAGTGCCAATTTCAGGCAGCGCTGGTGGGGATATTTTAAGACCAACCAAAAGCTAGCCTTCGTGGTAACGAGGTTGGTTATGGAATTGATTTGGACAGCTGAAGCGCAGACTATCCAGGTGTGATGCGCAGTGTCCGTATGCACACGGAACAAGAGATGTGTTTATTGTACCCGTGTAACATGCGGGATACGAACACCGGTCTCCCATGGAAGTAACCAGAGTCTTTGACCGTTAGACCAAGAAGAAATGTAATTTAGGTCCGAAGGCACATACGGCCTACCTCATGACCTTGCCAAAGAGCATCCATGCCCGACTCAAGTCCTCTACACCCATAAACCTCGTATTTAGAAACAATTTCATTTGATTCAAAACTAAGCATAGCCTCCCTCCTCTCAATGAAGGCAGTTGTTTTGTCCTGCCCAATGCATTCCCCAAGTAGTCAAGAACATAGATAAATTGTTTGACTTGAAGTAGATCTTAATCACCAATGTTTTATTCAAATATAAAGTTTGGGAGCAGCAAAACAGTGAGCGGACATCCCCTTTTATCAATGTATTGTACATTATTTTAGCCAGCTCTTGGTATTATTTGGACGTGTAAAACCCATTCCATGTCTCATGTCCATATGCTCATCATGGAATGAGATATGAGATGATGCCGGAGACCCTCGTATTTAGAAACATTTCAGTAATTTTTCATAGAAAACAAGTAATGTTTTAGTAAAAGACTGCTGTCTTTTTTCTATCCTGGTAAGTAGCCTATCCATAAATGTTTCTAAATGGTCTACTCCTGAGGCTTTTGCTGTCATTCTTTTGCATTATTCACAGTTCACACACAGGCCGACCTGCAGTGCATACTACATTTGGCTTGTAGCCCATCCATCCCCATTTCCAAAGAGTGCCTGTTGTCCGGTTATAGAGCGGCAGGTAACCTAATGGTTAAGAGCTTTGGGATAGTAACCAAAAGGTCGCTGGTTCAAATCCCTGAGCTGGCAAGGTGGATAAATCTGCCGTTCTGCACTTCAGCAAGGCAGTTAATCCCCAACAACTGCTCCCCGGGCATCGATTATGTTAAGGCAGCCCCTGCATGGGTTAAATGCAGAAGACACATTTCAGTTGAATGCATTCAGTTGTGCAACTGAGTAGGTATCCCCTTTCCCAAAGATGCGCTCCCCCAAACATATTAAAATGATTCAGTCCTATAACACCATAAGAACGGTAGGCCTAGGCTATATCTTGCTTGTTGAGAGCGTGCCGTGATTATTTCCTGTAACAAATTTGCCCATCAGCCTATCAAAGATCTTAAACTTGTTCTCAACAAACCAATTGCATTTCTTAAAATAGGTCAACTTCACCACCAGAGGGACACATTTAAACCTCCAAGTTCAAGGTTTACTTCTGTTCCCCTTCACTTGGTCTGTCAAGTGTAGAGTATCAATATTGCATGATCTTCGCATCCTTGACTAGGATACTTACTAAGGTTACGTTTTCGCATATGACAAAATCCCACGTTTTTGTTATCCGACCGTTTCACATACATCAGCATGCGTTTACGGAGAAAAGATAGGGGAGGTCTATACAACATTTTAAATTTATCGTGTATTGTAAAATAAATAGTCAAATAACCTTATGGACTAGTGAAATAGCTGTCATGTACCGTAACCATTACATTTACATAATTTAGCCAACACTCATATCCAGAGCAACTCACATAATTTAGCCAACACAATTAGAGTTAAGTGCCTTGCTCAAGGGCACATTGACAGTTTTTTTTTTTTACCTAGTCAGCTTGGAGATCCGAACCAGTAGACTTTCAGTTACTGGCCCAATGCTCTTAACTGCTAGGTTGTTCCTGGTGGCACACAATGCAAAAGCTGTTGACTTGTAAAATGACAGCGCTCATTACCGCACACTTCAATCATTTTTGTTAAGGAAAACGCTGTTCCCTTCTGGTCCAGTGGATTATTATAATGATGCATATAAAATGTTTTACATGTACTGTAAGTGTAGCCCTACACGTCTAAATAATATAGCCTATACTATTAGTAGTGACAATTATTTATACTGAACAGAAATCTAAACACAACATGTAAAGTGTTGGTCCCATGTTTCATGAGCTGAAATAAAATATCCCAGAAATTTGGCATGCGCACAATTTTTTTTTACATCTCTGTTAGTGAGCATTTCTCCTTTGCTAAGATATGCCACACCTGTCAGGTGGATGGATTATCAATAAGCTGATTAAACAGCATGATCATTACAGCGCACCTTGTGTTGGGAAAAATAAAAGGCCACTCTAAAATGTGCAGTTTTGTCACACAACACAATGGCATAGATGTCTCAAGTTGTTGCTTTGATTACCATAACATGCTGTTGGACCTACGTATGTTAAGGATGCTTCCATGAACAAGTGTTGGAACACATCCAACTATGTCAACTATTTTTATTGGCTGATACAGAATTTGTTACACGAAATAATCAGGGCACCTGCTGAGGTTAGCATAGGGCTAAATGTGCAAGCATATGTAATGGTAACAGCTAACATAACCTACAGAACTTGAGACAACAGCATGCAGTATTAAGCCACGAAACGCAATGATTGGCCAGTCAGTGGCCAAGCCCTCAACACACCTAAAATTAAAGTGGAACTGACAGCATTTTCACAATATAAAATCATATTAACATCTGTTCAGATACACCCCCAGGAAGAATTACATTTTGACAAGCTGTCATGGTTTATAGATTGGACCCCAGGCGCTGAGCAGTAGTATACCGACATTCCTTTTATTTGTAACCAAAAAGGAGAGAACGAAACCACAAACTGATGTGCCTAAAGCAACAAACAAAGAACCACGCACAGGTTGGCAAAATCATGAACTTAAATAGGATCCCCAATTAGAGACAACGTAGGGCAGCTGCCTCTAATTGGGGACCAACAAAAACCAAACACAAAGTTGTCCAGACAACCCTACCGTCAGGCCCCAACAGTTAACCCAAACCAAACAGTACCCCCGCTCCCCCAAGGCTCCCGACCGAAGAACCAGGACCACCCAAGGGGGGAGGGAAAGGCGGGGCGCGAGCGTAGGTGGCGGCTCCGTCCCCAGAGCAGGACTGGGCACAGGAGCAGGAGGCTCCACCCCCGGAGCAGGACTGGGCACCGGGTCAGGTGGAGACTCCGCCCCCGGAGCAGGACAGTGAACCGGGTCAGGCGGAGGCTTCGCCCTAGTAGCAGGACTGGGCACCGGAGCAGGAGGCTCCGCCCCCGGAGCAGGACTGGGCACCGGGTCAGGTGGAGACTCCGCCCCCGGAGCAGGACAGGGCACCGGGTCAGGAGGCTCCACCCGCAGAGCAGGACTGGGAACCGGCACTGGAGGTACCAGGCTGGGGGACCGGCATTGGCGGTACCGGGCTGGTGAGCGGCACTCAAGGTATCCCGCCCACATGGCTGTAGTGGCTCTTCGACGAAACCCCACGAGGGCTCTTCGTCCCGCCCCTCCGACAGACTCCATAGCTCCTCCCCAAAAACTGCATGCGGGGTCCTCTGGGCTGGTCGCTGGGCCTGCCCACCAGCACGCCGACGTGTAGCTCGCCGGCGCGGTCCTGTGGTGGTGGTTCTTTCTGTCATGGTTTATAGATTGGACCCCAGGCGCTGAGCAGTAGTATACCGACATTCCTTTTATTTGTAACGAAACCACAAACTGATGTGCCTAAAGCAACAAACAAAGAACCACGCACAGGTGGGCAAAATCATTAACTTAAATAGGATCCCCAATTAGAGACAACGTAGGCAGCTGCCTCTAATTGGGGACAAACAAAAACCAAACATAAAGTTGTCAAGGCATCCCTACCGTCAGGACCTGACACAAGCAAGCACTTAGATATGGTAATTTTCATAAATTCTTCAAAGTTTTGGGAGTTACGTATGCTAAGGTAATGTGAAACTTCTATAGCAATATAGAGTGGGAAAGCAGCCATGCGTTTGGACAATTAATAGACACTGCAGTAAATAAAACCTAATAAAAACATCTGTTTCGTCCAGGACAGGAGTCTGTGCAGACCGGTGCACCATGGCCAATCAGAGCTACCGTAAGCCTTTATGCAAACAAGCCATTTGCCACACATACCTGCCATCATTCACTTTGAACTGGACTGTGTGTTTACAGGCAGTTGCAACAACTTGACTTTAGATCATTAGAACGCATTCGCCAAAAAACACAAAATACACCTGAATGGATTTCTGCAAATATGTGAATAACACAGGAGTCGTCTTACATTTGGGAACTTTAGTCCTAGTGATCAAACAACCCTGCAAAGGTAGGCTCTCTCTCCATCAGTTATGCACATCAACAACAACTAATGCTAGCCAGAGCAAGAAGAGCTCAAATCTAATGAAGGAACGTTAGATAAACCCTCTCAAACATTTTCAGCTAGTTGGCCGTTTAAAATTGCACTGATAAACGATGGGGAATTGTAGCCTACTCGTTCTTCTGCAGCTTGGCTGCCAATATATGCTTGTTCCAACCATCGTTTGGTTAATTGGTTAAAGTTGGCTAGCTTGCTAGTGATCTACTTCGAGACACAAATGAGAGACCGTTTTACTCGCCCTAGCAGAGCTGGTTAACTAGGTTGTTTACATGTTATCTAGAGCCTTCTTGACTAACATACTGTTTCCCCCAACGTTTACTGACACCGGTCATATTCAGCGGGTGTTGCGCATTCGTATGCACTATGGCACACTCAGACGAGAGTGCTCTGAAATCAGAGTAGATGGCCACAGTGAATTTTGCGAACGCAAGAGATATGCTAACTGGATAACATCCATTCAAGTTCTTGCTAGCTAACCAAATGACACCTGCATCTCTAGCTGTTTTTGTCCATAATATTGAGTCATTGAAACTGAAACAGTGCATCCCGAATAGAGCTAGCAAACAATGTACCAGGCCAGCTGTGATTTACAACCTGATAGCAATATTTGTTGGACTACCAAGAAATCTATTGGTGAATTATGCTGATTATGCATTGAACTGCATCCATCTATTCTGCCAACAATGCCTTAGTGTACTTCATGGAATGTTGAGTCAAATAGAACCTATTTTTAAAACCTCTTATGAAGTTGGCTTTGTTGCATAAACTGGGAATTTGATGTTTTCGAATGATACTATGATTCTGTTTGTTTCATATCTGCAAAGGAGTTAAAACCCAGTTACACTATAATTTGTTGATCAAAACCCAGCCCTTTCACAGCACCACCAGCTATTGCACTCATAATAATTCCACCTGTGAAAATGGCAAAAATATTTCGGACACATCCCAGAACCTATAGTGTTACCGCCAGATTTATCATTGCGTTAGGTTTGTTAAAATAGAACCCTCATTCACTAGCAAGTAGCAACTATACAAATTCATTACGTTTCTGAAGGAGGGCGGCACTGGGAGCATCTAAGCGCTTGGGTGGCCTGAACAACACCCCTCTCAACACACACATACACAGCTAGGGTAAACACCAGCACATGAAAACTGAGACCTTGTTAAGGAGTTGCATAGGGAGGGGCCCCTGAAATGACTGAACTATGAGTTAGTGCTGTGACTGAGGTAGCCTGTTGTCCTTTCCCACATTGGGGGGGAAAAAATGGCCTCACCGGCGTATCAGTGGCTCTGAGAACGTCGCTGTGTGGGAGAGGACATCTCAGAAGGTCCCCTTGGCCAGAGTTGATAAACCGCCCGGAAAATCGATATCAGTGCCACACCAGGTCAATAAGGAATGACTCAGAGGTCCTCTGGATGCAAATGTGGCAGTCGACCTGCAAGGCTCTTGGGCTTCATGACATCACTGCCAGTATCACGTCACGCCCAACCTCGACCCATTGTGCTAATCAGCAACAGATCGGCACTCGGCCACACAATGACCATCGCTGTCATTTGGGAAAGCATCCAGAGTGGACCAGCCCTTCACTGGTTAGCCTATTCCCAGCAGGTGCTTTGGGCAGGGACAGCGCAAAAAAATGTATTAACCCACTGGGCACAGACGTCAGTTCAACGACTCGTTTTGATATGCATTTGATTGAGTTGTCAACTAACAGGAATTCAAAGTGAAATCAACAGAAAATGTCACCATGTCATTGAATTTACTAATCAGTTTTCCACGTTGATTAAACGCCATCACACTGAATGACGTTTTTTGAGCCCAGTGTGAAGTGTAGGGCGCCAGGTAGCCTACCGGTTAGAGTGTTGGGCCAGTAACCAAAAGGTTGCTGGTTCGAATTCCAGAGTCGAAAAGGTGAAAAACCTGTTGATGTGCCCTTGAGCAAGATACTTAACCCTAATTTGCTCCAGGGGTGCCGTAGTACTATGGCTGACCCAGTAGGTAGGCTGTCATTTGTAAATAAGAATTTGTTCATAACAGCCTAGTCAAATAAAGGTTAATAAAATAAAAAGTTTAGCTAAAGCACTGTACTGTAACATTATGGAGAAAGAATGTCTTTATTATGTTCCCATATCGTCCATAGCTGGTTTTTGTATGAACCGTGGGTTTTCTGAAGTGATTCCTATAAATTCAATTCAGACTTATGGCTTTCGTTGTAGATCATCATATTACAATAAATGCAGATGTATATCACAGCAAATGTTCCTTAATTAGACCTTTTAGGCCTACAACGTGTCAATACAGGTGCATGTCATTCAAAGATCTTATAGACACAACATAAGGAGACAGTCTTCAAACGGAAGAATTGTAAGATGATCAAACAATTTCAATTCCTAATACTTCCTGCGTTTCTTTTTTCTGTCTGGAGCCAATTGAAAGGATTTGTCATAGAGCACCCCCCCCCCCCCCCCCCCCCCCCCCGCCCCCTCTACAGGTGACTACAGTGCAACACAACACTTAAACTTCCTCTCTCATGTGAGCCAGTAGTCCATGAAGCATCATCAACTTTATGAGATGGACAGGCGGAGACGCTGGAGAGGACAGGCCTAAAAGCTTGTTTATGAAATAGAGTGTTTGCTTTGGAGCCTTTAAATGGACCCAGGAGGGGGGGGGGGGGGGGGGGGGGTGGGGGAAGAGAGAGAGAGAGAGAGAGAGAGAGAGAGAGAGCAATTGATTCGTGGAACACCTTTCTCTAAACAGTGAGCAATAATTCCTCCCTGAGCTTTTAAACAGGAATTAATATAAATTCCTGTCTCTGACGCTCCATCTCACCGGCGTACTGGAATTTTGTAGGGGTGTGTGAATCTCGCAGTAATGGCATTCCTGCCTTGCTACATTACTGCTATTTCCCAAGAATCAATCACTGCCCAGTAACAGTGTGTTATAAAGAGAAAGAGGGCCAGGGAGTGGGTGGGGAGATGGAGGTGGAAGGAGTGGATAAAAAGGCCTTAACAACAAATACCCAATGTTATTAGGTGCCTGGACCTTGATAGCGCAAGGGCTGCTGGTTAGCAATGGATTTCTGTCCGTTAAGGCCCGAAACTGTCAAGATTAGCTGTCCTGAGGCACCTCGGACATCCACAGATTTCCATGAGGTCAAGGAAGCAATGGACCGAACTTCCCACTGCAGTTGATACCGCTATTTTGAAAATATGCTGCTTACACATAGGGCTGGGTGAGCCACATGGTGTTCCACTGAAAGCACTGCAGCCTTTGATCCACCAACCAAGAGGTCACAAACCTATCAGAGCAAATACCCCTCAGATGTTCCAGTGAGAGGTGGGCGTTTCCCCATGAGGACATTCCCTCTCCTTGTTAAACAAAGTTGCACATTCGCTCAGATGTTTAGATTCGCTTTAGTCCTCTTGCCCAGAGGCTGCGGTCTCGCCCCTCGGCTAGGAGTGACATCACACCAACAGCGAATGACACCCTCGTGGAATGTCAACGAATCCGGGTGAGCACTCAGACACGGGGGCATGAGGAGCCTTTGTGGACCCCGTTGCGTGAGAAAAGAGATCTGAGGCTAGTAAGTGGTGGTGGGCAGAGCTGCTTCTTGTCTGACAGTGACATTGCACACACCTTTTTACATAATTGACAGCCGCCACATGTGTTCTGCTCACACTCTATCGGGCATGTTAATTTATTCTGAAGGGAGGCACTATGTCATGAAACAAAACAAATGGGCGTTCACCGTGGTGTTCTAAACATTTGCTTTTAATCAGCCTGCCGGGAGGATCTGAGATACGGCAACAATTGAATAACAACGGTAAGTGATGGGGTCTCTAAATGAACAAAAGCTGGAATCAGAAGTTTGACCCGTCCACTAATCCATGACAAACCAGATTAGTGTGTCTCCACCCATCATAGGATAATCACTCAGGGAATCACTCATATGCCTCAGCTATCTAGCTATGTCTTTACTAACTAGACAATCAACTTATTGAAATCAAATGTCCCACAAATTCTTTAAAAACGGAAAGATCGAGAAATACTGTGTGTCCCCTAGTAAGAAGATGACCATTGGATGGTTCACCTGAAGGATGGAACTTCTGATAAGTGCACCATGGACTCTATAGGTTAGTGGTTATTCCTTAAAGGAATAATCCACTCAAATGTTTTTTTTATTTTATTTTTTTATGAGTCGACTGTTAAGTCTCAATGTTTTGAATGTCACAGCAATCAAGTTTTCAAGATACATATCTTTCAAAAAAGCAAATTGGCACTTGCCACATCATGATGAAGTTTAAATAGCTGTTGCTTTCCTTTAGTAACATGATGTAAGTTGGACGTAACAATTCAGTCAGAGATATGTGTATAATGCTGTAATCAAAGTGTAATGAGTTTATTATTGAGTGGAACCTTCACCAAAATCTCTAGCTTATAATGTTGTCTATAGTATACCAGAGACACATTTCCCCTTTACTTAAAATAATGTGCAATACAAACTCAGGGCAAGACACATGGGGGGGTGCAAGCGAGTCCACAGCCTGTGATTTTTCACAAAAGCAAAGCACCCTCGTTTCTGAAAAGGTTCCATACATGAGGTAGCGAGGAGAATGCTACACAAGCTAAAAAGGAGAACTGGAAAGAGGAAAGAATACGCGTTCTTTCTCCCTCCCAGTGCTCAGTGATCCAGTACAGTGCACACAAAAGCTACTGTGTACCAGTGCAATGTGTTGAAGAATCCAACTAGGCCTACTGTAGTTGGGCTGAATGAAGGGCAAAGCTTAGAAGGCATTTTATTTGAGCAGCCCAGGCCTGTAAACAATATGTTTGTCCAAAAAACAAATGTTATAAACGTTATAAAACTCATGGTGAAAGTGTAGGCCTATCCTCCCAAAATATCAAAGCCTTTGGTCTTGAAGCCTGTTTGGATCAAAGGAAGATTTTCAAATGTATGCTAATAGTAACTAGCGGTAGCATCGATACAGTTAGCTTTTTGCCCTTTTTTATTTTTGCTGTCTGTCTCTGAGAAAGAATGAGGATCATAAGACATAAGTGAGCCTTTTCAGAAGGCTCAGATCTTTTTAGTGAGCCTTTTCAGCGAGTTAGAGATTGTCATTCAAAACACTTCACCATACTATGCTTTAACTTCACTGTGAAGAATCAGACAGTTGTGGATTCCACGCAGGACAAGCAATTACACTTTTTTTCAAACTCCAATATGTGTTTCATTTTAAATGAGAAGTTAGTGGATTTACTCCAGATTTCTGCCTTAAAGGACAATTCCACCACTTTATAACAAGTTGTTATACTTTTAGTATATATGCAATACAGTAAGATTTTATACACATTTTGATGTTTTCACGTTTTTGTTAGTCATACTGCAAGATTCCTCATATTTTTCATTTTTTAAGCTTTTGCATTGCCCTAGTCTCCAGTATACTACAATTCCCAGGGTGCATTTAAGCTCCCATAATGCAATGCTTCACCTAGTTAGCAGTTTCCACTAAATGGCACCAATAATGCCTTATTACATGCCATGCCCACTACATGGCTCGCCCACTACTTGTCACTACATGCCGCGCCCACTGCCATTGAGGCTGCTAGCACTGTCGCTTGCCCACACTCCAGTACAGTAGGTGGCAGTAATTCACCAATTTCATTGAATACCAACCTACCGGTACACCGTGTCCTTCACCACCGCCTTCTGAGCACTGCTTTCCCTCAGTTCTGTTAATGTTACGGCGAGGAAAATTGCTAGCTAACTAGTGTAGCCAACCCAACTCTCGGCGTGGCACTACTTTGTGGGCACGGTGTGTAGTTGAACGTCACTACACCCAACTCAAATCTGCGGTCCGCAGATAGACCCTACTCGATAGCACTGCCACAAAGTCAAAATTGGCTAGATTGTAAAAAATAGATTGTAAATAAAAAGGTTTAAATGTAATTTTAAGAAGATAAGCCAAGACAAAGCTTATGTTGTAAGTTATGATTACATTTTATATTACTCTTGGGTTGTAATCATATTATAACGCTTGCATGAATATCATTCTGGAATATATGTTCATGTCATTGTCACCAGTCAACTGAATTACACAAAAACATTTTTTAGATGCTAATCTAAAGTTACTGTGTCTGATACATGCTAGCTAGTCCGACTGCTACAACCAAAATCATAGTGTTTGCAACAATAACAGCTGAGTTTAATATTTGCGACTGTCTTAAACAATAGTCCAAACAACATGTAGGCATGTTAGAACACTTATTATAACATTTACAGGCAATCACTACAGAATCCTACTCTCATGATTGAAGCCTGCTGTATCTTTGGTGTTATTAGCAATGCTAGCTAGCAACTGTTAGTAGCTAACTGGTTATTTACAGTGCCTTCAGAAAGTATCCATACCCTTGACATAGTCCACTTTTGGTTGTGTTACAGCCTGAATTCAAAATATATTAAATATTTAGAAAATGTACTAATCTACTCATTTATTGAAAATTAAATACAGAAATATCTCAATTACATAAGTATTCACACCCCTTTGCTATGCCACTCCAAACTAAGCTCCAGCGCATCCAATTGCCTTCTATCATCCTTGAGATGTCACTACAACCTGATTGGAGTCCACCTGTTGCCAATTCAATTGTTTGGACATAATTTTGAAAGAAACGTACCTGTTTTATATAAGCTCCCACAGTTGACCATGCATTTCAGAGCAGAAACTATACCATGAAGTCCAACAAGCTGTCCGTAGATATCCAACATAGAATTGTGATGAGGCATATATCTGGGGAAGGGTATAAAACTATTTCTAGAGTGTTGACAGTTTCTAAGAGCACAGTGGTCTCCATCATTGGGAAATTTGAAAAAAAAAAAAAATGGAACTACCCTGACTTTCCCTAGAGCTGGCCGTCCAACCAAACTGAGCAACCATGCAAGAAGGACCTTGGTCAGGGAGGTGACCAAGAACCCAATGACCACTCTGACAGAACTGCAGAGTTCCTTGGCTGAGATGGGAGAAACTGCCAGAAGGACATCAGTCTCTACAGCACGTCAATAGACATTAAAACTGTGTAGAATATCGCTAAATACTTCATAATAACAACCTAAATACTAAAAGTGACTGAGTTGCCCTTTTATTAAGACATCTTTGTCCATTAGGCTCTCTAATCCATTTAAATGTAATAAAAACTCCACTTTGTCCATGACAGCCAATAGAGGCTCATCATAACACACCCCTTATTACATGTGTCTCTTGAGGTCAATCTTCTCCAGGTGAACCAGGGGCTTGAGCTGCTCAACCTTTTACTGCTTTATGTTGCTTTTAGAGGATCATCATTCTTGCAATCTGGTATTTTTATCACCTAATGTTTATCCTAGAAAGACATCCCCTCTCAATGGCTTGCTGTTCCCTATAGGAGTAGAAGAAAGGATTTGTCTTCATCTTTCAAAGGCAGAAATCTCGGTAGCGATTAACTTTGGACGGTGATGATAGGCGGACAGGAAAGTACAATTACTTTCCTGTCCGCCTATCACTTAGCAACTGTGTGGTAAGTCACCCCTTTTAGCTCACAAGCACTACAATTGGCCACATTATTAAATCAGTGTTATTGCATGTGCCATTGTCATTGCATGCATTATTACGACACTGAGTGTCACCTCAACAAAAATGAATTTCATGCAACAGTTTCAACATGGACAGACAGCTGTCATGTTCTTGTCATTCTATTCTCTGCATGGTCAGCCAAGGCAGAGTCAACCCCTTGGCCAGTTCTTTGATGTTCTGTTGACTGTGTGCACTGAACTCCATGACTCTGTTCATCCTCGTTCACCTCTTGTCACAGCCTCTCCCCTGTCATCATGGGTGATGTTTAGATATGCCTCGCCTCGAGGCCAAATTTCAAATTGGTTGATTATACCCGTCTCACTTTTATGATAACTTCCTGGCTCCTGGTGGAAGTTGGATATATGAAACAAAATACATCTTATTTCAATTTACAGCCTAATAGGTTTTCAACGTGACCCCTCAGGGACAGACAACTCCTTATTTTGAAATGTATTCATCACATGCATTTTCAGTACCGATCTACGATGCTATGGCTTTGTGACCAAATGACTGTGTTCAGAGATGGGGTTTCTTCATTTCTTTTTTTAATCCCTTGATATATTGCCATATCTTTATTTATTATACTGGACCTCCATCATGCCCCAGAAAGTTACGGATCAACTCGACAATGTGCCATTAATTTCATCTTCTAGGGTTTCCTTATCAAAATATTTTGTTCCAACTTTCATCAAAATATTTCAGTAACCTTGGAATCTGTCAAAACATTTGGGTGCTCTGCGTTTACCTGACGGCAGCTGATTCCATTGAAATAGTTGTCTAAAATATTCCAACGTCACAGATTAGTGGGTGTTTTGTTAAACAAAGGCGGATTTGATTCTGAGCAGAGCCTAGCATTCCACCTCGCAACGTTACATAAAGCATGAGGCTAGGACTTGGCATGGCCGCCTGCACAGGGCTTGATGAGAACATGACTGAGCAATGCAAAACCTCTGACCCCACTCACTTGCTCGCTCTCTCTCTCTCTCTCTCTCTCGCTTGCTAATATGCAGTCATTCAAGAAGGCCCATTGAAGCCCTGCTTCGCTCGCCGTCGTATAAACAAATCATATCAAAATGTCACTGTCGTCACGACCGCTGGTGTCACTACTCATAATCCTCTGCTTAATGGAGGGAACGCAGAAAATAAGTTTCACACACACATACAGTACCAGTCAAAAGTTTGGACACACCTACTAATTCCAGGGTTTTTCTTTATTTTTACTATTTTCTATGTTGTATAACACATATGGAATCATGTAGTTACCAAAAAAAAGTGTTAAACAAATCAAAAATATATTTTATATTTGAGGTTCTTCAAAGTAGCCACCCTTGATTACAGCTTTGCACACTCTTGGCATTCTCTCAACCAGCTTCACAAGGTAGTCACCTGGAATGCATTTCAATTAACAGGTGTGGCTTGTTAAAAGTTGATTAGTGGAATTTCTTCCCTTCTTAATGCGTTTGAGCCAATCAGTTGTGTTGTGACAAGGTGGGGGCAGTATAGAGAAGATAGCCCTATTTGGTAAAATACCAAGTCCATATTATGGCAAGAACAGCTCAAATAAGCTAAGAGAAACGACAGTCCATCATTACTTTAAGACATGAAGGTTAGTCAATCCAGAAAATGTCAAGAACTTTGAACGTTTCTTCAAGTGCAGTCGCAAAAGCCATCAAGCGCTATGATGAAACTGGCTCTCATGAGGACCGCCACAGGAAAGGAAGACCCAGAGTTACCTCTGCTGCAGAGGATAAGTTCATTAGAGTTACCAGCCTCAGAAATTGCAGCCCAAATAAATGCTTCACACAGTTCAAGTAACAGACACATCTCAACATCAACTGTTCAGAGGAGACTGCGTGAATCAGGCCTTCATGGTCGAATTGCTGCAAAGAATCCATTACTAAAGGACACCGATGAGAAGAAGAGACTTGCTTGGGCCAAGTGTGACTATAATTTGTTTTTCAACAGGACAATGACCCAACACACCTCCAGGCGGTGTAAGGGCTATTTGACCAAGAAGGAGAGTTATGGAGTGCTGCATCAGATGACCTGGCTTCCATAATCACCCAACCTCAACCCAATTGAGATGGTTTGGGATGGGTTGGACCGCAGAGTGAAGGAAAAGCAGCCAACAAGTGCTTAGCATATATGGGAAGTCCTTCTGTTGGAAAAGCATTCCAGGTGACGCTGGTTGAGAGAATGCCAAGTGTTCAAAGCTGTCAACAAGGCAAAGGGTAGCTACTTTGAAGAACCTAAAATATATTTTGATTTATTTAACACTTTTTTTTGGTTACTACATGATTCCATGTGTTATTTCATAGTTTTGATGTCTTCATTATTCTACAATATGGAAAATAGTACAAATATAGAAAAACCCTTGAATGAATAGGTGTCCAAACTTTTGACTGGTACTGTATACCCAAACTCACGCTACAGAAAATAACACGCACACATGCACAGAACACATGCACAGTCACACAGACAGTTCCAATAAACTTGTTGTAGCACATCTGTTCCTCCTTATGAGCTGAGTGGAATTTTGCTAATTCAACCTAATTTAAGTCTCATTGTATTATTATTATAATAGTAATAATAAATTCAACTTTTGTAGTGCAATTCATTACATAAATAATCCAACACAACACAAAAAAGACAAGCAATTTAGAAAACAACATTCATGAGATGGTAGGTCATGAGGAGGTCGGAAGGTTTACGGCTTGAAGGTGGTCAAATAAAATACACACACAAAAAAGTGTTCTGTCTGGCAGATGAGATATCTCTTCTCCCCACCATGCTTGAGCTTCAGCCAGTGTGTCCTCAGAGTGGTCTCTTTCAGGTAGGCCTGAACTCAGCAGATCCTTCCTCTGTCAGAGATGGATCATTGTCTCTACCTTGGTTCTGGGCTGTGTGGATTCTTTGGGAATTGAATAAACACAGGTGAGTTGGCACTTTGACAGCGACGTGAAATAGTCCTATATTGTATAAACATTACATCACCACTCCTATAAGCTGTAACTGGCAATAGTCCACAAGGTATTCATTTTCCTTATGTGATGGAGAACAAGAGGAATCTGCTCTGCTCTCATAGCCTCATTCTGTTGCTCTCCCCTAACTAAATCCAGAGGTAGCATACATGTAGAACACTTGTATTACATGAATTTGATCAAGATTACAGCATTGGTATTATATCCTGGATCTGCATCACATCTCAATTCTACACTACCGTTCAAAAGTTTGGGGTCACTTAGAAATGTCCTTGTTTTTGAAAGAAAAGTACATTTTTTTTTGTCCATTTTAAATAGCATCAAATTGATCAGAAATACAGTGTAGACATTGTTAATGTTGTAAATTACTATTGTAGCTGGAAACTGCAGATTTTTTATGGAATATCTACATAGGCGTACAGAGGCCCATTATCAGCAACCATCACTCCTGTGTTCCAATGGCATTTTGTGTTAGCTAATCCAAGTTTATAATTTTAAAAGGCTAATTGATCATTAGAAAACCCTTTTTCAATTATGTTGGAAACGGTTAAAGAAGCAATAAAACTGGCCTTCTTTAGACTAGTTGAGTATCTGGAACATCAGCATTTGTGGGTTCGATTACAGGCTCCAAATGGCCAGAAACAAAGAACTTTCTTCTGAAACTCATCAGGCTATTCTTGTTCTGAGAAATTAAGGCTATTCCATGCGATAAATTGCTAAGAAACTGAAGATCTCGTACAACGCTGTGTACTACTCCCTTCACAGAACAGCGCAAACTGGCTCTAACCAGAATAGAAAGAGGAGTGGGAGGCCCCGGTGCACAACTGAGCAAGAGGACAAGTACATTTAGAGTGTCTAGTTAGAGAAACAGACGCCTCACAAGTCCTCAACTTGCAGCTTCATTAAATAGTACCCGCAAAACACCAGTCTCAACGTCAACAGTGAAGAAGCGACTCCGGGATGCTGGCCTTCTAGGCAGAGTTGCAAAGAAAAATACATACTGTATCTCTGACTGGCCAATAAAAAGAAAATATTAAGATGGGCAAAAGAACACAGACACTGGACAGAGGAAGATATGGCTTTTTCTTTGCATTTATCTAGGTATTTCCATTGTTGATCCAAAAGAAGTACCACCAAGAAAATCTTAGACAAAAACATGTGCAGGTAATGTAATTCATGCTTAAATCTAAATGTACAGTGGCAAGAAAAAGTATGTGAACCCTGGATTTCTGCATAAACTGGTCATAAAAGTTGATCTAATCTTCATCTAAGTCACAACAATAGACAAACCGTGTGCTTAAACTAATAACGCACAAACACGTTCATGTCTTTACGACTCCTGAGTGGTGCAGCGGTCTAAGGCACTGCATCTCAGTGTTAGAGACATCACTACAGACCCTGGTTCGATCCTGGGCTGTATCACAACCGGCTGTGAATGGGAATCCATAAAAGTAAAATAAAACATAAATATATTGAACACACTGTGTAAACATTCACAGTGCAGGGTGGAAAAAGAATGTGAACCCTTGGATTTAATAACTGTTTGACCCTCCTTTGGCAGCAATAATGTGTTTTCTATAGTTGCGGTTCAGACCTGCTCAACGGTCAGGAGGAATTTTGGACCATTCCTCTTTACAAAACTGTTTCAGTTCAGCAATATTCTTGGGATGTCTGATGTGAACTGCTCTCTTGAGGTCATGCTATAGCATCTTAATCAGATTGAGGTCAGGACTCTGACTGGGCCCACTCCAGAAGGCATATTTTCTTCTGTTGAAGCCATTCTGTTGTTGATTTACTTCTGTGTTTTGGGTCATTGTCCTGTTGCATCACCCAACTTCTGTTGAGCTTCAATTGGTGGACAGATAGCCTTATATTCTCCTGCAAAATGTCTTGATAAACTTGGGAATTCATTTTTCCGTCGATGATAGCAAGCTGTCCAGGCCCTGAGGCCGCAAAGCAGCTCCAAACCATACTTTACAGTTGGGATGAGGTTGAGAGGTTGTTGTGCTGTGCAATTTTTTTTCTCTACACACACTTTCAAACAATTCAACTTTACTCATCTGTCCACAGAATATTTTGCCAGTAGTGCTGTGGAACATCCAGGTGCTCTTTAGCGAACTTCAGACATAGAGCAATGGTTTTTTTGGACAGCAGTGGCTTCTTCCGTGGTTCTTCCTTGGTGTCCTCTCATTCTTGTTTAGTATTTTACGTATTGTAAACTCGTCAACAGAGATGTTAGCATGTTCCAGAGATTTCTGTAAGTCTTTAGCTGACACTCTGATTCTTCTTAACCTCATTAAGCATTCTGCGCTGTGCTCTTGCAGTCATCTTTGCAGGACGGCCACTCCTAGGGAGAGTAGCAACAGTGCTGAACGTTCTCCATTTATAGACAGTTTGTCTTACCGCGGACTGATGAACATCAAGGCTTTTAGAGATACTTTTGTAACCCTTTCCAGTTTTATGCAAGTGAACAATTCTTGATCTTAGGTCTTCTGAGATGTCTTTTATTCAAGGCATGGTTCATATCAGGCAAAACTTCTTGTGAATAGCAAACAAAAATTGTGAGTTTTTTTACAGAGTAGGGCAGCTCTAACCATCTCGTTTCATTGATTGGACTCCAGGTTAGCTGACTCCTGACTCCAATTAGCTTTTGGAAAAGTCATTAGCCTAGGGGTTTTCCAACCTACACTGTGAATGTTTAAATGATGTAATCAATATAGACAATAAAAATGCAATAATTTGTGTGTTATTAGTTTAAGCACACTGTGTTTATCTATTGTTGTGACTTACATGAAGATCAGATCAAATTGTATGCAGAAATCCAGGAAATTCCAAAGGGTTCATATACTTTTTCTTGCCACTCTTTCGTATTAATGTCACATAGATTGGCGCCGCCCTGTGTGGTCGCCTGTTAAGCAGCTCCCATTGTTTGTGTGTTAATTGTTGTTCTAGTATGTTTTTCCAGAGTTTTTTTTGTTGTTGCAACAGTTGAACTATAAAAGTTCAGGATTATGGAGCGCTACTGTTTTACGAAGGTTTTAGCGGTTCTCACTGAGGAACTTTTTCTTTTTCTCAGCTCCTAACGTACACGCAAGTCCTCAATTATTTACAACGAGCCCAGCTCCTGCATTTAGCACACTCAGCGCTATTGCACTCCAGGGAAAAGCTTGATATTCCGGACGAGTTGAAAAGGAAACGGTGTGGATGTAAGGCAGGTCGGAGGTGTAAGGCAAAGCTGAGTAAGTACAAGCCGGCTATACCGTCTATCATGATGGGCAACGTGAGATCGCTACATAACAAGTTGGATGAGCTTGAGGGTCTGGTCAATGGGCAAAGAGACTACCGGGAAGCTAGCCTATTGTGCTTTACAGAGACATGGCTGAATGATAACATCCTCATAGAGAACGTAATTATCGGCGGTTTCCAGACAATCAGAGCGGACAGGGATAGCATTTCTTTCGGTAAAATGGCAAGGGAGGGGGGCCGGCTTTATTAGTTAACAACAGATGGTGTAATCCGAGTCATATTACTGTTAAGGAACAGTTTTGTAGCCCGGACATTGAGCTGTTAGCCGTTAGCCTGAGACCCTACTATTTGCTGAGGGAATTCACGGCGGCCATTGCTGTTATTGTTTACATCCCGCCCTACGCTGACGCAAACACAGCGTGTGACGTCATCCACTCCGTTATCGCAAGGTTACAGACGGCGCATCCCAGTGCATTCTTTGCCATTTCGGGGATTTTAACCATGCATCTCTCTCTTCAACGCTGCCCACGTTCAAACAGTTTGAAGTGCCCAACCAGGAATAATACAACTCTGGACTTGTTATATGCTAATGTGAAGGATGCATACAACTCCACTGCACTCCCTCCCCTCCGTAGATCGGATCACAACCTTGTCCTCCTCACCCCACTCTACAGGCCTATGGTCCAACAGCAGCCTGCGAGCACTAGGACCATTAGGAGATGGTCCCCGGAGGCGAATGAGGCCCTACAGGACTGCTTTGAAACAGACTGGGATGTGCTCTGTGAGGCTCATGGGGAGGACATTGATGGACTTAGACTGCATAACGGACTATATCAATTTTTGTATAGACAACACTGTACCCACCAGGGAGGTACGCTGTTTTCCAAGTAATAAACCCTGGGTCACCAGCGACCTGAAGGCCCTGCCAAATGAGAAGAAGAGGGCCTTCAAGGAGGGGGACGGGGACAAATTGAAATGCGTCCAGAGGGAGCTGAAGTTGTGGATTGCTGAGGGGAAGAGAGGGTATAAGGAGAAGATGGAGGACAAGCTGAGGCAGAGCCAGGTGAGAGAGGTTTGGAAGGGTATGAGAAATATCACTGGCTTCAAAAAGTCAAACAGTGGGCAGACAGAAGGGACCCAGGACAGAGCCAATGAGCTGAACCAATTTGTCTCCCCAGGCCACACACCCTCACGGCTGTCCCACTCCCACACCTCTGTTGAGACAATCAGCGACCCCCTCCCCACCTCCACCCCCGCTCCCTCTGGACTGATCTGCAACACCTCCCTTCCCCCCACTTCTGGACTGATCCTCAACACCCCCCTTCCCTCCACCTCCCCAACTGGGCTGGCTTTCACCACCAACCAAGTGAAGAGAGAGCTGGAGAGACTACATCAGTGGAAAGTGGCGGGCCCTGATGGCATCAGCCCAAGGGTGCTTAGGGTCTGTGCTGACCAACTGTGTGGAATACTCCAGCGACGCTTCAGCCTGAGCCTGGAAAGGGTCCCTGTGCTGTGGAAAACATCCTGCCTGGTCCCAGTGCCCAAGAAGGCGCACCCCACTGTCCTGAATGACTTCAGACCTGTAGCGCTAACATCCCACATCATGAAGACCTTGGAAAGGTTAGTCCTCGCTCACCTCAGACCCCTGGTGTGTACATCACTGGACCCCCTGCAGTTCAAATACCAGCGCAACATCGGGGTGGATGATGCAATCATCTACCTTCTGCAGAGGGACTATGTTTTGTTTTTTTACTTCTCCAGTGCCTTCAACACCATTCAGCCCCTGCTACTGGGTTAGAAGACAAAGAGGATGAAAGTGGAAGCACCCTTAGTCTCCTGGGTTACAGACTACCTGACTGGTAGGCCACAATTTGTGTGGCTAGAGAGCTGTGTGTCAGAACGGGCAGTGATCAACACAGGGACCCCCCAGGGAACGGTCCTGTCCCCCTTCCTGTTCACCCTCTACACCTCGGACTTCAGATATAACTCTGAAACATGCCACCTACAGAAGTTCTCGGATGACTCTGCAATTGTAGGGTGGGCAGGAAGAGTAGTACAGGAGCACAATCAATGACTTTGTGGTGTCATGTGAGCAGAACTACCTTCAGCTCAACATCAGCAAAACAAAGGAGATGGTGGTGGACTTCAGGAGAACCAAGGCCCAACCGACTGCAGTCCCTATACACGGGATGGATGTGGAAATGGTTGGGTCATACAAGTTCCTGGGAGTCCATATGGACAACCGGCTGGAATAGGGTGGTACAAAAAGGGGCTCTGTACAAAAAGGGCCAGAGCCGACTACTTTCTGAGGAGGCTCAGGTCCTCAACGTGTGCAGTAAACTACTGCATACTTTCTACCAGTCTTTTTTTGCAGTGGTGTGCTGGGGCGCCAACATAAAAGCCGGTGATGCTTCTCGGGTAAATAAACTGATCAGGAAGGCTAGCTCTGTTCTGGGAATTAGCACTCTAGCGGAGGTGGCGGAGAGACGGATCCTGGCCAAACTGCTGGCCATCATTACAACGTCAGCACTTTCAGTCACAGACTGATCCCACCATGGAGTGCCAGAGCGCGCTACAGGAGGTCCTTCCTGTCGGCAGGTAGCCTAGTGGTTAGAGTGTTGGGCCCGTAACTGAAAGGTTGCTGGATCGATTCCCTGAGCTGACAAGGTAAAAATCTGTCATTCTGCTCCTGAACAAGGCAGTTAACCCACTGTTCCTAGGCCGTCATTGTAAGTAATAATTTGTTATTAACTGACTTGCCTAGTAAAATAAAGGTTAAAATAAATAAAGATCTGGAACTGTTGGTTTTAGGACCTAGTTTAACAATTATGCATCCATCCATGAGTAACTCTGGTCTGTAATCACTCATTAACTCAGGACTTATTCATTCAGGACTGTATATAAATATTAATGTACAGTTGTTATATCATATCACGTGCAATATTGTAAGTAATTCTTGATCTGAACTAACGTAGTCATTCACTCAGGAATGCATATTAGTATCCTGTCAGTTGTATCTTTTTTCTATGTTTTTAGTATATACTATGCACTAAGGACTGTATTTTAAGGGAATTATTTTTATTACCCTAAATTATATCATACGCATTTAAGTAGCTCTTCCTGTCATTTACCTGTACAGTAAATGTAACCATGCAAATATTTACTTACCTGTACATTTAACTGTACTTTTACCTGTACAGTTATTTTAGCCATTCAAAATATTCACTTACCTGTTCATTTAACTAGACTGTATATTAAGTAAACTATTATTACCCTCACTTATATCATACGCACATTTAGCTATGTAAGTATTTCTCTGCCATCGACCTGTATAGCATAGTTAACCATGCAAATATTCCTTATTTATCTATATCAACTTGCAATACTTATCTTTTTTTTTTTTTCACCTAACACTCTGTAACAATGTATAGTGAACATATTCAGCCATTCACCCATACTATGCAATGTCTTTTTATAGCTTTTTGCACTCCAGACTACTTGTATTTTTTATACTTTTTCATACTGCTGCACTATGTATCATGTATCTGTATTTTGTATATTTTTGTTCTGGCATTTTGCACCTGCCCTGTGTTTTTTCGTAGCTGCTTGGCAAAGAAATTTCCCCTCAGGGATCAATAAAGTATCTATCTAATGTTCCATTTCTACTACCATTTGAACACACATTTTGACCCAGTTATATCCAGGAAAAACACACTACAAAAGGCCACTTTTACTTTTCTACTTGAAGGTGCTATCATCTGCCCACTGTTCAAAAATAATATCTTAATTCTCCCCTTGGAGCCTTGAAGTGCTCAGAAGCTGTGTCTGACAGTGCATGCTGTGTAAATAAAACATTCAAATGGGCCATCATCATCCTTCACAATCTGTTCTTTCCACTAGAATACATGACAAAGCAACATCGACAAATTGCCTTTGAATTGCTCCATGGTGAAATCCCAGCTTCAGGGTTGAGATTTCTTCTCTCTCCAGGGAATGAATCATTAAAATGTGACAGTTTGACGTTGGGTTTGGAGCTGATTAATGACTGTAGCTATAGTTGCTGTGGAAAGTCCCGAACAGGCAGTGAACGGCTTGAAGACAGCCGCTAAGCGCTGTATCAGTGCAATCCCACTCTGTGTATCCTTGTGTTAGAGCTCAGTCATGGGGGATGATAGGGAATTGCCCACCAGAGGTGTTATGTCCTGGAATCAATAACACATTTGGAATCAGGCATACTGTTCCTTCTGGTATGATATAAATCATATATTCTGGTTTGATGACAGAACTAGAACTAGGAGTTCCAAGCAAAGACATGATACTAACTACATGTTAGGTGATGGTCCCTTAAAGTGATAGTTCACTCAAAGTTTGTTAGACTGCTGCGCCACTCGGGATGTCTAAGGCACTGCATCTCAGTGCTAGAGGTGTCACCACAGACCCAGTCCCATAGGGCGGCGCACAATTGGCCCAGTGTCGTCTGGGTTTGGCCGGGGTAGGCTATCATTGTAAATAAGAATTTGTTCTTAACTGACTTGCGTAGTTGAATAAAAACAATAAAATACCTTTTCTGACCTCCAAAGTGGTCTAATGTCGAGATGAGTCCCTGTCCCATGCCAGCTGTACAGTAGAACTATAGGCTTCAATCCCAAATTAATGGAAAAGATGGCCACCGTCTAACTTCAGCATTTTCCTGTTAATTTGGGAACATGGACACCCTGGATGTGACCTATGCATAAAGGGGTTGCAATGGCAGCTTGCTACCTTCAAGGTCCCTCTTGGGTTGCCCTCTCTGACTAAGCACCGGTGCCTCTGTCTGCACTACTTTGTTGACTTTGTTGATCAAAAGCTTCACTTCTGAGTTAATTTATACCTCAGACTAGCTATGTTGAGTTGGCACACTCTGTTCATACATCACTGTTGGGAAGAAAGATTGCTTTAATATAGCTAATAATAATCACATACCTTAAGTCACGTAAACTCACGAACTCTGAACTTTGACTGGCCGGCCAAAACGAGATGTGTGAGCATTACAAAATAAAATGAAATAATTTCATCCACACTGCTCACGTGCGATTGGATTAAATCCTGACCTCAGTGTCACAAAATTCAAAGAATTTACATTTTAGTAGAAGCGCTTATCCAGCGCGATTTACAGTAGTAAGTGCATATGTTTTTCATGCTTTTTTTGCACTGTTCCACATGGGAATTGAACACACAACCCTGGCGTTTGCAAGCGACATACTCCACCAACGGAGCTGCTGGGACCCAATTATAACACAATTAAAATGTTGTGGTTCCTATCAGCTTGTTTGCAGTACATTCTGGAACATGTAGGAAATAGCGGACTTGTTGTGGGTCAAAATGAATCAATTTATCAAATTAAATGCTTAAACTGGAGCAATATGGATAATGGATGTCAAAATACTGTATCAACAATTTGCTGTGGTGAATTAGATACCATAATTATACATAGTTTGCATGTTGCAATTAGCACATCTAACCAGATTTGCTAATTGGACTTTCTTTGTTAAAATTTCAAGGTTTTGGGGAAACCCATTTGTAAATATCAAAATGAAAAGAAAATAACAAGAATTTTGGCATGCGTGTGTAACTTTCTTGATAATGAGATAAAGATCGTAATACCATTGTTTATTGAAACTCCTGAATCATCTAAGAAATTGTCTGTACCTCTAACACCAAGCTCTGTCATGCAAATAATTATTTGGTATTATAATATTAGCTTACAGAATACAGTGCCTTCAGAAAGTATTCACACCTCTTGACTTTTTCAATTTAGTTGTTACAGCCTGAATTTGAAAGGGATTGAATTGCGATTATTTTTTTTTGTGTGTCACTGGTCAACACACAAATGAATTAAAAATGAAAATCTGAAATGTCTTGAGTCAGTAAGTATTGGCAAGCCTAAATAAGTTCAGGAGTAACAATTTGCTTAAGCAGTCACAAGTTGCAATATCAAATAAAATAAAACTTTATTGGTCACATACAAGTGGTTAGCAGATTGGGTGTAGCAAAATACTTGTGCTTCTAGCTCAAACATTGCAGTAATATTGATATAATAATAAGTATTATCTAATAGTTTCACAGCATATACCCAAATACACAAATCTAAGTAAGGAATGGATTGAGAATATATACATATGTCAGGGCGGCATTGGATGCTTTATAGTATACAGTATACAATAGTATAGGGTACAGTTTAAACATATGAGATGAGTAGTGCAAGATACGGAAACATGAGTGACTAGTGTTTCATCCTTAAGTGGTTTTCAAAATTCTTGCTCGAGAAATCTCTCGTTAAGCTATTTATTTTTTGCCATTTTGATTGAAAACAACCTATTTCCTCCAACGTAAGCCAGTCATAAACAAAAACATAACATCCTACCTACAGAAGGATCCACCATTTTTTCCCTATGCAATCCATTCAATCTACTTTATTTCATCACAACTCTATAGTGTAGAGTGCAATTTATACGTAGAGATGAGTGATGCAGATACATTATTAAAGTGGCTAGTCTTCTATTCCTGGCCTATAGGCAGTCACCTCTGTTGTGTTAGTGATGGCTGTTTAACAGTCTGATGGCCTTGAGATAGAAGCTGTTTTTCAATCTCTCGGTCCCAACTTTGATGCACCTCGCCTTCTGGATGATATCGGCGGGAACAGGCAGTGGCTCGGGTGGTTATTTTCCTGGCACCACACTCCCAGAGCCCTCACCTCCTCCCTGTAGGCTGTCTCATCATTGTTGGTAATCAAGCCCACTACTGTTGTGTCAAACATGATGATTGAGTTGGAGGTGTGCTTGGCCACGCAGTCATGGGTGAACAGGGAGTACAGGAGGGGGCTGAGCATGCATCCTTGTAGGGCCCCAGTGTTGAGGATCAGCGAGGAGGAGGTGTTGTTTCCTACCTTCACCACCTGGGGACGACCTGTCAGGAAGTCCAGGATCCAGTTGCTCAGGGCGGGGTTCAGACCCAGGGCCTCGAGCTTGATGATGAGCTTGGAGGGCACTATGGTGTTGAATGCTGAGCTGTAGTCAATAAACAGCATTCTTACATAGGTATGCATCCTATCCAGATGGGATAGGTCAGTGTATAATATGGTAGCGATTGCATCATCTGTGGATCTTTTGGGATGGTAAGCATGGTTTCTGGTTGGGTTATGTTTTAATAGTCACAGTGGGTACAACATCTCCTATGCACTTCTTTATAAACTCATTCACCGTGTCTGCATATATGTTGATATTATTATCTGAAGCTAATCTGAACATGTCCCAGTCCACCTGATCAAAGCAATCTTGAAGCGTGGATTCCTATTGGTCAGACCAGCATTGAATAGACCTAACCACGGGTACTTCCTGTTTGAGTTTCTGCCTATAGGAGGGGAGGAGCAAGATGGAATCGTGGTCCAATTTGCTGAATGGGGGTCTGGGGAGGGCCTTATATGCATTTTGGAAGGAAGTGTAACAAAGTAAGACAGTCGATGTGTTGATATAATTTCGGGAGATTTTTTTTCACATTTGCATTGTTAAAATCCTCAGGTACAATAAATGCAGCCTCAGGATATGTGGTTTCCAGTTTACATAAAGTCCAATGAAGTTCTTTGAGGGCCGACGTGGTATCGGCTTGAGGGGGAATATATACAGCAATAATGGGCGAAGATTCCCTCGGGAGGTAGAACGGTTGGCATTTGATTGTTAGATATTCTAAAGATGGGTGAACAGAAGGACTTAAGTTCCTGTATGTTATCACAGTTACACTATAAGTCATTAATCATGAAACATATACCTCCACCTTTCTATGCTCACTCGTGCGCAACAACATCCAAACTGGAAAATAACTCAAATCAACTTGTAAGGCTAGAGAATCTTATAGACAAATACTGCCAAAGCAGTCCACACCAAAACATGTCGGAGAGTAAACACGGAAAGAATGGAGAACCAAACTCTAAAAGAAAATGAAGAGACTCTTCGACTGACATGGATTACCTATTTTCACCACCTTGTACGTTAAGCGTGGAAACCAAACTGCTAAAATCTATAAATGAGAAATTAGGCGTGCTTGAGTTAGTCCATAAAGATATACAAGAGATGAAGGCGAGCCTTGAAATGAGTGATGAGAAAGCCACGGTGTGAGTAATGATCCTCAATCAGAGACAGCTGCACAAGGTTGTCTCTGATTGGGGATTGTATTTAGGCTCCTCACACATCCACCTGTGTGTGGATCATTGTTCCTGCTTGTCTGCGTCGTTGTGGTAGACCAGAGAATCTTGTTTCTCATGGTCTGCGAGTGGCTCTGGAGCTCTGTCAGATTGGCCATTGGGTTTTTTGTCACCTCCCTGACCAAGGTCCTTCTCCCCCAATTGCTCTTGGAAGAGTCTTGGTGGTTCCAAACTTCTTCCATTTATAGAACAATGGAGGCCACTGTGTTCTTGGGGACCTTCAATGTTGTAGACATGTTTTGGTACCCTTCCCCAGATCTGTGCCTCGACAATCCTGTCTCAGAGCTCTACTGGCAATTCCTTCAACCTCATGGCTTGGTTTTTGCTCTGACATGCACTGTCAATGGTGGGACCTTTATATAGATACAGTGGGGAAAACAAGTATTTGTTACACTGCCGATTTTGCAGGTTTTCCTACTTACAAAGCATGTAGAGGTCTGTAATTTTTATCATAGGTACACTTCAACTGTGAGAGAAAATCACATTGTATGATTTTTAAATAATTAATTTGCATTTTATTGCATGACATAAGTATTTGATCACCTACCAACCAGTAAGAATTCTGGCTCACAGACCTGTTAGTTTTTCTTTAAGAAGCCCTCCTGTTCTCCACTCATTACCTGTATTAACTGCACCTATTTGAACTCGTTACCTGTATAAAAGACACCTGTCCACACACTCAAACAGACTCCAACCTCTCCACAATGTCCAAGACCAGAGAGCTGTGTAAGGACATCAGGGATAAAATTGTAGACCTGCACAAGGCTGGGATGGGCTACAGGACAATAGGCAAGCAGCTTGGTGAGAAGGCAACAACTGTTGGCACAATTATTAGAAAATGGAAGAAGTTCAAGATGACGGTCAATCTCCCTCGGTCTAGGGCACCATGCAAGATCTCACCTCGTGGGGCATCAATGATCATGAGGAAGGTGAGGGATCAGCCCAGAACTACACGGCAGGACCTGGTCAATGACCTGAAGAGAGCTGGGACCACAGTCTCAAAGAAAACCATTAGTAACACACTACGCCGTCATGGATTAAAATCCTGCAGCGCACGCAAGGTCCCCCTGCTCAAGACAGCGCATGTCCAGGCCCGTCTGAAGATTGCCAATGACGATCTGGATGATCCAGAGGAGGAATGGGAGAAGGTCATGTGGTCTGATGAGACAAAAATAGAGCTTTTTGGTCTAAACTCCACTCGCCGTGTTTGGAGGAAGAAGAAGGATGAGTACAACCCCAAGAACACCATCCCAACCGTGAAGCATGGAGGTGGAAACATTCTTTGCGGATGCTTTTCTGCAAAGGGGACAGGACGACTGCACCGTATTGAGGGGAGGATGGATGGGGCCATGTATTGCGAGATCTTGGCCAACAACCTCCTTCCCTCAGTAAGAGCATTGAAGATGGATCGTGGCTGGGTCTTCCAGCATGACAACGACCCGAAACACACAGCCAGGGCAACTAAGGAGTGGCTCCGTAAGAAGCATCTCAAGGTCCTGGAGTGGCCTAGCCAGTCTCCAGACCTGAACCCAATAGAAAATCTTTGGAGGGAGCTGAAAATCCGTATTGCCCAGCGACAGCCCCGAAACCTGAAGGATCTGTATGGAGGAGTGGGCCAAAATCCCTGCTGCAGTGTGTGCAAATCTGGTATAGAACTACAGGAAACGTATGATCTCTGTAATTGCAGCAAATATTAATTGTACCAAATATTAAGTTCTGCTTTTCTGATGTATCAAATACTTATGTCATGCAATAAAATGCAAATTAATTACTTAAAAATCATACAATGTGATTTTCTGGATTTTTGTTTTAGATTCTGTCTCTCACAGTTGAAGTGTGCCTATGATAAAAATTACAGACCTCTACATGCTTTGTAAGTAGGAAAACCTGCAAAATTGGCAGTGTATCAAATACTTGTTCTCCCCACTGTAGGTGTGTGCCTTTCCAAATCATGTCCAATCAATTGCCACAGGTGAACTCCAATCAAGTTGTAAAAACATCTTAAGGATGATTAATGGAAACAGGATGCACCTGAGCTCAATTTCGAGTCTCATAGCAAAGGTTCTGAATTCTTACGTAAATAAGGTAATGTTTAAAAAAAAAAAAAAGTTTTTGCTTTGTCATTATGGGGTATTGTGTGTAGATTGAGGAAAAAATGTAATTTAATACATTTTAGAATAAGGCTGTAACGTAACAAAATATGGAAAAAGTCAAGGGGTCTAAATACTTTCCAAACGCACTGTATCTGTTTGGGCTTCTTTCGGTCAATTTCCAGTCTACAAATTATTTGTAATTATCTCCTGTCCCCCTGACCATCCGTCTAGTTGATGATCCCTTGTGTACAGTAAGTGTATATTTTGCATTTGTGAAATTATTTTGATGTGATATGAAAGTAGAGGTCTTTATGCTTCAAGAACTGTACCGCAATTGAGAATCAATTGACATTTAGAAAGGGAAAAGGGATACTAGTCAGTTGTATAATTTCTACTTAAAATATCAAAGGCACGACCCAACTACCAAACTTGACCCCCGACCCAGAGATCTGAAGAGGCTTGTTTTTTTTTGCTTACTACTGATATTTGATGCATAGTTCATCTACCGTATAATCAAAACAGTGAACAATGCATGAAGTAAAATTTCCCCTTAAATTGTGAAAGTGGAAGCCATGAAAAGTAGGGCGTGACCGATCTTATACTCCACCTTCACTGCCTGGTAAGATTAAAAGATGGGTCTCATCATGCCTGGTATTGTTGTCGAAGTTGACCTGATGGGTAAGATAAAGTGCCTAAGTGCCTATACAGATCTCTGTCTACACAGGAAACAGATAAGTGTGGCTCTGCCCAGCTCCAGCCGGAGCCTCTAATTTGGTGGCTGGATCAGAGAGGACACCCTGGTGGGTTGCGTGGGAAGTCTGGAGATGGATGAAGACTGAGCCCATCCAAATTAAGCCTTAATGCCTTCCTGTACACTTCGGAAACAGGATACTATTCTCTTTTCTATTGTCTTTTCCATGTGTGAGATCCTACATGGGGCTAACTCACATCCCTTACTAATGTGTATTACCTTCCGGGGTGACGCCATGGTGGCCATTTTGTGCTTTAAAGCTCCCTGTTCGCCACCCATCAGGTATTATGATAGAAGTCTTGTGAAACAACGTTGTTCCTGTACTGTGAGAAAGCCTGTGAATTTCTTGTTGATCCACTTCTTTGGCAACTCTTAGTTCTGCCACCCATGGTCTCTTGGCCTTCCCGCTCAGCCCAGTCAAAGCTCTTCTCTGTCCCGGCACCACATTGGCGGAATGAGCTCCCCACTGCCCATCTTACCGAAAAATGCCTGAAACCCTAAATCCATTATTTTGTCAGTTACTTGTATGTGGGTTGTCTCACCTAGCTAGCTAAGACGAATGCACAAACTGTAAGTCTCTCTGGAAACTATAAGTGTAATAAGGAAATGTAGTGAACTTGTAGCAGGAATGTTAGTACAGGCACTTACATAGCACTTACCATTGTTCACTCTGTTTTCCAAGAAGATCCCAACAAGCGACTGAAATTACTCATAGCTGCGCATATTTACTAGTCCGCTACTATGGTAATTACCGCAAATGTTCTAATTGCACTTGCTGTAGTATACGACCTACGTAATGTAAGTGCGACTCACTTCTTTATTGAGTAAATAAATCCAAACATGTGTTCTTAAAAACACAATAGATGTGACGCTCCCTTCATTTCATCCTTCTACATCCGTATTGCTACTCATCTCAGGAATGCATGTCTCAGGTAGTCAGAGCTGTAAATGATGGAGCAGTGTGGATGCAGCAGCGTACTCCACATTCGATACGCTTTAGTCATTCATTAAATAGTGGGAATTCCCCCCTGACTCTGATAGTTGACACTGATGCCAACCAGAATTATTGCCAATGTGTTATACACTACTGTACAGGGGCGCCGTATGGGGGGGGAAAGTTAGGATGATTCTAAGGGCCTGTGACTGACAGGGGCCCTAAAAATATTATTCCAGCATTAGGTAAAAACATTTTGGAGCCCAATGTTATAGATTTTCATGGGGCCCAAAATCCCTGGAGGCTCCCCTGCTACTGTATGTATCATTGTTTAAAAGATAAATCAGAAGGCTTTACTAAATCTTGCCGTAGCCCTTTCCTGCAGTCAATGACAAAAAGTAAAAAAGATTTACTCTGAAAATCCGGTGTTTCTATGTCAAACAGTTTTGTTATATTTCAGTCTTCTGTGATGTACTGTATATAAAAAGTGTAATATTGGTATGCAAACTCAAAATTGAATACATTTCAACTCTATATCTGTCACGGTTGTGTGTGTACAGAGACCAAGGCGAAGCGCAGTCGTAGTTCAACATGATATTTATTATACTCATAATATACTTATCAACGAACTACCGAAAATAACAACGTTAAACAAATTGAAATACACTTACTTCTTCCGTAACACTGAAGATATCAGACATCTGAAACAATGACCCACACAAACGTGTGGGGTTGAGCAACTTAAATAGAATCCCCAATCAGAGACAACGTCTCGCAGCTGTCTCCAATTGGGGATTCAACACAAAACGAAAAACACATAGATCTAGAATTCTAGATCTGTCAGGCTCTGACCATGGCCAAAAGGTACTCCCTATGGCCAGAGCCTGACAATATCTGACATGGTACCGGTGTCTTTTTTGCAAGCCCATTTTTCTTTCAAAGTAGATTTGTTTAAGACTACCAATAATCACTCCGTGTGACCCTGATTTAGCCCACTGCAGTAAAAGGTTTTAAAGTAAGTAGGGGGAGAAGATTTATTGATGCCCAACTGTGGTCACAACAATACAATTTGCAAAAAAGTCAGATCAACAATATTTGTTGACGTCCATTTCCTAACTCTGTTTGCAAGTGATCAGCCATCAACATTTCTCAAAACATTTTGCCAACTTGCTTGACCAATTTTCTGTCTTTCTTTTCTCAAGGTGCCACGGCGTCGACAAAAGGCAATTGTATAATCTGTCAGGTTCTCAGGTGACGTCCTCGGTCATGGCTGCGTGCCCACAGTCGGCTGTGTTGTTGTGATTGGGCCATGTTGATCCGTTTCATTAAGAGGTAACCCAAGACCTCGTATCTCAGTTTCACCGCCTTGAGGGAGTCCCCTGGGTGTCCACTCAGGAGTGGGATTGAAAAGAGAAGGCTGGTTCAGTTTACTGTAAACACACAATGGCACGGGGTACTGAGGAGGTCGCATGCGTGTGTGGGCCCTCCTTATGTTCCCTACAGGACATGTTGGGTTAAAAGAGATAGTTCTTCACAATGGAACATCTCAGCCGTGTTCAACAGCCAACATATAGCTGTCATGTTTTTACTTACCTGTATTTGTCTCTCTTTCTATCTCATACAGTACAGTACAATAAACGCATGTTCCACATTGATTGAAGAAACAAGCTCACATGGAAAAGGTCTCGACTAACATTTATCTTATGGAAAACAGACAGCTGATCAGCTAATGCCGCAAAGTATTTGTAGTGTCAATTTCATGAACTATCCAAACAAGTAACTCATCTCCAAAAGGTTTTTTCAGCATGACGCTTCAAGAAATCTTTAAGGTAGACTGTGCAGCCGTCCATGGGTCATTAGTCGGCGTTCACCTGAGAAAATATTTATTTGGTATGTGTCGTTTCTCACCTTGACCCCGGACACTGTCCAAACACTTGCAGTGGTGTGTGTGCGTGTGTGTGTGTGTGTGAGTGCGCGGGTGCGCATGAGTGCACACGTGTGTGTGTGTTTGCGTGGGGTCAACTATGTGTTGAGAGAAGGGTTCCTATGTGTGTGAGTGCTTTGGTTTGCACATGAGTAAGTAAGCAAGTATGCTTTCAAAGTCCAGTAGTCTGTGATCCACGGAGACCACCACACAGCTACTAATCCCGTTCACAGCCAAGGCAAACACATTAGGCACACAACATCAACACTCCGGTGAAGAGCCCCATTGACAAATCCTTCAGTCTTTCACAATGGACCCAGGAGGATAAGCCAGTGTTATGTCTTTAACAGGTTGGAAAATCTGTTTGATAGAGGATCCTCATTGCGTTCTAAATAAATGTTCACGCTGTTTTTTAGGTAAATTGTATTTGTGTCTTTTGTTGTTAGAGTGGGTTGGGTCCCTAAGGGATCATGCTTAGGAAACTATACACTACTCGGGTGAATCAAGCACTTAACGATGTTGATGACATCATGGATACAGGTAAATGATAGGAGATAAACCATTCTGTTCTTTTTTTTCTGCCGTTAGCTAATTTTCACAAAAAGTATATTATCTGAATAACAAGAGTAAACCATACGTAGAAAGCAGGCACAGTTGAAGAGTTTCATTTCAAACCGCTATTCATTCATTTTCTGAATGATTGGTAATTAGCTTTTATTGTTTAAAGAAATTATGAAAAAGATTGGTGTTTTTTCACCATCTAATCATGGTATGGGGTTGTTCAATTACAGGAATGTATTTGTTTAAACCATCACATGATGGTTTTATTTCAGAGAAAAAATAATCATGTTTTTTTTTTTAATGCTATATATCCGCCTCACTCTCAGAGAAATAAGTAATATTGCTAGGTTTTACACAGTCAAATTAACAAATAACTACAATTTTTATAAATAACTGTACAATTTATACATTTGTGACATCAATATTTTAAAAATGTAAATAATTCAACACAGTAATATGAGATCTGTATGTAAAACATTTACATTTTACATTTTAGTCATTTAGCAGATGTTCTTATCCGACTTAAAGTAAGTGCGTTCATTTTAATATATCTAGGTGAGACAACAAAATATCACAGTCAAATATACAGAATACGAACATCACATTCCAATGAATATATAGCGTTTAGAAAAAACAAACACATTTTCAGACGCATCTAAAATCTATAAATTAAAAACCTGAGAAGAGTCATATTTTACATACACACGAAGGTATCCATAAGCCATCATTTCTGATGAAAAAACACAAATGTGAAGAAGAAAAAAATATATAATGTGTGTTTGTGTTTCGTCTAGAGGCAATAAGGTCTATGAGTTTTCAATTTAAACACAATACAATATCTAAACAAACACTCCGTGTATGGACGGACGCAACAAGATAACAAACCTCAGCGCTCCCTACAACGACTTACTGTTGGCCTATACAACTTGAAAGGCTATCCCATGCACAATGGGACTGGACAAGAGGCCTCGGGCCCCACGGCCGCTTGCTCCTAGCAAAAGCCTACGGGCTCCCTGCTGTTCTATGCAACATGCTGAACAGTAGGGGGTTGCTCTCTGTTTGTTTAAAACTCACAGGAGTCCCATTAAAGCCCTGATTCCCCTCATTTAGGACTTCCACGGGGACACAAAGGACAGCCCTGGGAAGCGGCACGTTGCAAGGGACACCAATTATCAGGGAGAAGACACAGGCCAGCTTGTTCGTGCTCAGGGACATGTCAAGTCGTTGGACGACCCCCTTCGTCAAACCCATTGACCAGAATGCACGGAGAGGCATCTTAATTGGTGTTGGGCAAACAGATTTTGTCACAAAGTAGCAAAGGAAGCTAAGTAGCTGAATGTTCACATTGTCCAACCCCTGACCTGGGCTCCGGGGCCATTCCCAGACATCATTATGCTCCGTTACTTTGATTAATCGTCTCTGACTCCTCTTTACGGTAGCGGGAAATCCAGGACAGCAATTAAAAGCAATATTCTGGCAATAACCACCAGAGTAAATAAAAAGTGAGCTCTTTTCTCTGTGTGCAATGATATGATAGTGGCAGACAAAATCATCAAGTTCGTTTTTGTTTGGCTTTTTGTTTCAATGTTTGTGCCTCTTTTTTGTCGTCCCCCCCCCCCCCCACTCCCCATCTGTCCCCCTCCCCGGTCACCCCACTACCCACGGCCTCCCCCTCATGGGTCTTTCATTCCATTTAAAAAGGGGATTTTGTTAGGGAATCACTTGACATCATTAGTTTTGGAGAGCGGCCACAATGACAGAGTGCTTGTCTTGTATTACGAAAACATATGTCAGATCAGCAGTCGAGGACCAGAGTTTCGACCTCAGGTGAAAGGTCTGGGAATATTTTTTTCTCGCCAGTTGCCTCTGTTCCTTCTGTTCCGTCTATCTCTGTCTTGTTTGGGAGGTGTCCATCTTCTCCAGGCAGAACCCAGTCCCATGGTCCATTATTACAGGGACTGACCAGTCACAATAGGCCAGTGTTGTCCCACAGGGCCTGAAGTGCAGAGTGTGAAGTTCAGTGACCGATGATGGACTTTTATGCCAGGTGACAGTGCAGAAATTAGCAAGAGGATATTGACTTGATCTCACCCGCTTCACACACTTTATCAGTGTGATAATGCCAGTGTTCCAGGTGGGCACTGGAACTCCCAGTGTGGAGGGTCCCAGGTCCGCATCCTATATTGGATAGACAGGGATGGATCCTACTTTGTTACATAAAAATAAAAAAATAAAAAACATTTGCCACTATCGTTGTCTTTAGAAAGACAAAGCCTATACTCTGTCAGATATTTCTGAGTATCAAATTTAATTGATCTCGCTATAACTGCTCAGTAAAAACAGCTACACATTTTTATGCCACAACCTGAAAACAAGTGTTGTTTACCTGATGTACTGTATAACATTATGCAGATCAGGCGAGGCATTAATAACACAGGGTGGTCTCTAAGTGGATTATCAAACAAATATGTGGCCACCTCCCAAAATTTGAGGGGCCAAAAATATACTGTAAGTAATGCTTTTAATCAACTAATTTACTGACATCGGTTCAATTATTTGAATTCCGTTTTGTTCTGTTAATTTCTGTGAGCTCAATTTGCACATTGCAAAGTTTCTCTAGAGATAAATCAGATCAAGCCCGAACTGTGCGATGTAGTAGGGTGTTGTAGTTTCCAACAGGTCAATATTCTACGTAATTTAGCGCAGAAAATGTGGTAATTAACTACAATGACCATAATCCATTGCTCGCCTACTTGTCTGGTCTGTTTCTGATATGTAAAAGAGAAAAGAATGCGCAATCAAGAGCGATAGAGAGCAGTTGCCTCGCAAGGTATCCCTACCTGAAATTACATGATCTAAGTGATTGATAGTTGGTATTCAGCTGTCATAAATGTATGCCTTATTTACTTTGAAGAACTACTAAAATACTGCTTTTGTCAGACAGCGTAGGCAGCAGCTCTATAGAAATGGGAAATTAAATACTAAAGTCATCAACTAAAACAAATGTAATATACATAACTGAATAATTTTATTAAACTAAAGTAATACTCGCTCAGCACTACAACTGAATTACATTTTGAGAGGGTTTACTCAGTTATCACAGATGAGTAAACTCAAACATAAATTTAAAATGAAAATGGATAAGGAGAGGGAAAAAAAGAGAGAATGTGAGAAAAGAGGAAAGAAAGTCTGATCTTTAGGTCATAATGATCTAATGACTAGCTGCTTTAAAAATTATTGTTGTTTGTGTACAGTATGTTTGTTAGTTTTTCTGGCTATGTTTGGAGTTATGCCTTCATCCTAATGAATAATATCTTTATTTTTAGCACTAAACAAAACATTTCGGAAAAATAAAATCTGACGCTATACGTAGTGAGCTAAAATAAGCTATCAAAAAATAAGAAAGAAATGTGACAATCAAGAGCCCCAGTAGCGGTACATGATCAGACATTTTGCTTCAAGTCGTAAATATATCCAGTTAGACTTGCTCTTGTAAACCTCGCACAAAATCTCGGTTCACTTGCTCTAGTAGTGTATAGATTATCCAATGGCCAAAAAGCATCGCCCCTTTGAAGAGGCTCAGATTTGGCCTTGAAAGAGTCAAGGGGCTTTTGCCCATTGGTGGGAAAATGCTGATTGATTGTGTCGTAGCCCTGTGAGAAAGTACGCCCAGCGCAAAGCACTAATTATGGGCCCTCCACTGCCCAAGGAAAAAAGGGCAAAACTTCCAACAAAGACTCATCTCATATCTCAAGACAATGAGGGCCGAAGAGAATAGGAGAAAGGGGAAGTTAATGAGGTGTGTCACCTGGCAGCTGCTGTTGGTGGGAGGGGAGGAGGGGGGAGTATTGGGGGTACAGGGGGGTATTCAAGACTATGGACTTCTGGAGGTCCCTTTTTTCCTCAGGGGGGGTACCCAGCAGGTTGTGTCTGCCAAGGATGTGAAGAGATACGCATGAAGGGCCAAAGCTTGGAGTGCCTAAAAGAGATCATTGCGGAATAAAACCTTTTTTTTATTTTTTCTGTTTTTTTTTAAAACAACAAAACTAGGATCAGTTGCCTTCAGAAAGTATTCACACCTCTTGACCTTTTTCACATTTTGTTGTGTTAAAAAGTGGGGTTAAAGTGTATTTATTTGTAGTTTTTGGTCAATGATCTACACAAATTACTTTAATGTTAAAGTGGAAAAGGTATTCACCCTACTAAGACAATACATGTTAGAGACCCGTTTCGTAGCGATGAGCTTTTTGAGTACGTCTCTAAGAGCTTTGAAAATTGGATTGTACAATATTTGCCCCATTCTTTTTCATTCTTCAAGCACTGTCATGATGGTTGTTGATCTTTGCTAGAATCAACTCCAGTGTAGACCTGAACCAGGTTTTCCTCTAAGATTTTGCCTGTGCTTAGCTCTATTCCATGTCTTTTATCCTAAAAAACTCCCTTGTCTTTGCTGATGACAAGCATACCCATAACATGATGCAGCCACCGCAATGCTGTTATATTGGATTTCCCCCAAACATAACACTTAGTATTCAGGACATAAAGTACATTTCCTGGCCACATTTTTTTACTTTAGTGCCTTGTTGCAAACAGGATGCATGTTTTGGAATAGTTTTATTTTGTACAGGCTTTCTTCTTTTCACTCTGTCATTTAAGCTAGTATTGTGGAGTAACTACAATGTTGTTGATCCATCCTCAGTTCTCATATCACAACCATTAAACTCAGTAACTATTTTAAAATCACCATTGACCTCATGGTGAAATCTTTCCTCTCCGGAAACTGAGTTAGGAAGCCTGTATCTTTATAGTGACTGGGAGTTTTGATGCACCATCCAATGCCCAATCACCATTGGTGCCATTCTTTGCGAGGCATTGAAAAATGTTCCTGGTCTTTCTGGTTGAATCTGTTCTTGATAATTGTATGTGTGGGGTTCAGACATGAGGTCATTAAAAAATCAAGTTAACCACTATTATTGATCAAAGAATGAGTCCAAGCAACTTATGTGATTTAATAAACACATTTTTACTCCTGAACTGATGTAGGCTTGCCATAACAAAGAGGTTGAATACTTATTGACTTAAGACAAATCAGATTTTCATTTTTTATACATTTTGAAAATGTTCTACAACTAACATTTCACTTTGACATTATGGATGTCATTCTGTCACGAGTGGGTGTAGAGAGAGACCAAGGCGAAGCGCAGCGATAGTTCGACAGGTTTATTTTCACTCTAAACTTAAATGTCACGAACTATACAAAACATAACAACGAAGCAATCATAACAAAAGGAAACACACTTACTTTACTGTGACTTGAAAATAATGACCCACACACAGGTGGATGTGTAGGGTGCCTAAATACAATCCCCAATCAGAGACAACCCTGTACAGCTGTGTCTGATTGAGGATTATTACCTCCCCTAGTTAGGGTGTGAGGGCTCGACTGTGGTTCTACCACTCCCCTTATTGGGAGTAAGGTCTAACCACAGCCAAACCCTCACAATGGAGTAGTGTGTGTAGAACAGTGACACAACATCTCAATTTAATCCATTTAAAATTCAGGCGGTAACTCAACAAAATGGAAAAAGTAAAGAGGGTGAAGGCACTGTATATGTAAGTATTTTCTTTCAATTATGTAATCCATTAAATTAACACTTAAATATACTATACTCAGCAAAAAAAGAAACGTCCTCTCACTGTCAACTGCGTTTATTTTTCAGCAAACTTAACATGTGTAAATATTTGTATGAACATAACAAGATTCAACAACTGAGACATAAACTGAACAAGTTCCACAGACATGTGACTAACAGAAATTGAATAATGTGTCCCTGAACAAAGGGGGGGTCAAAATCAAAAGTAACAGTCAGTATCTGGTGTGGCCACCAGCTGCATTAAGTACTGCAGTGCATCTCCTCCTCATGGACTGCACCAGATTTGCCAGTTCTTGCTGTGAGCACTGATGGAGGGATTGTGTGTTCCTGGTGTTACTCAGACAGTTGTTGTTGCCATCCTGTACCTGTCCCGCAGGTGTGATGTTCGGATGTACCGATCCTGTGCAGGTGTTGTTACACGTGGTCTGCCACTGCGAGGACGATCAGCTGTCCGTCCTGTCTCCCTGTAGCGCTGTCTTCGGCGTCTCACAGTACGGACATTGCAATTTATTGCCCTGGCCACATCTGCAGTCCTCATGCCTCCTTGCAGCATGCCTAAGGCACGTTCACGCAGATGAGCAGGGACCCTGGGCATCTTTCTTTTGGTGTTTTTCAGAGTCAGTAGAAAGGCCTCTTTAGTTTTCATAACTGTGACCTTAATTGCCTACCGTCTGTAAGCTGTTAGTGTCTTAATGACCGTTCCAGATGTGCATGTTCATTAATTGTTTCTGGTTCATTGAACAAGCATGGGGAACAGTGTTTAACCCCTTTACAATGAAGATCTGTGAAGTTATTTGGATTTTTACAAATTATCTTTGAAAGACAGGTTCCTGAAAAAGGGACATTTCTTTTTTTTGCTGAGTATATATATAATCAAAATATTATCAATAGAATAATATTTCTCAAGCAACTACCCATCCAGAAAATCCAAAAACATTAGTCTTTAACTTACCCATTTTTCCATTATAGTAATTTAGCAGATGCTCTTATCCAGATCAATTTACACAAACAATTAGGGTTAAGTGCCTTGCTCAAAGGCAAATTGACAGATTTTGCCTAGTCATTTCGGTTACTGGCCCAATGCTCTTAACCGCTAGGCTACCTGCTGCCGAGGTGCAAAAAGACTACATGAAAATCTATTATTCAAAGAAAACAGACGGTTTTCAACAAAAAGTAGTATATAAGCAGATTTTTAATCCTGTAAAAACACTGCTCAGCTGTATATTCAAAGACAAACATTAAAAACATTGAGAATCACAAAATGTTCCCCCAGTGGATTTTTCAGTCATAAAAGAAGACCAGTCAAGTGCGGTTTAACATTTAGCTAGAATAAGAAAGACTGCGGTGTCTTGATGGTAAATGACGTGACATAGATCTACAGTAAATGGCATATGTAAAATGACTATATTAGAGCTTGGGTACCATTTTGGTTTTGCCTTTGTTTTTCTCTAACCTGAGGGCAAGATAAATAGTCTTTGAGAGACAAAGGTTGTTCTATGTCTCAAATAGTGGGCCACCAAATTTCTGTTGACAGGGCTTCTTATTAAGTTTGTGGTTTGCTGATGCTTGAATTCTTAGGAACACTTTGGTTGTTCCATTGACATTTGTTTGACTTATGTGCCACCACAAATGGAGCACATTTTCTCAAGACAGTGACAGAGGCCGTTGTAATGCCATTTTTAATATGTTGTTAAATGTTGATGGATGGATGATGTTATGAGCTGCATTGAGTTAATAAAGAATAATTTTGACATTTTTTCACTATGAAAAGAAAATATCTGATAATAGAATAAGCTATTTTGCCGCTACTGCATTTAGAGTTTCAGCTCCCTGGAGAAGAGATTTGGAAAGAGGATTTCATGTTTCATTTGAAAGTTATTGGTTCAGTTACAAGTCTATCCAGTGATTAAAGGTTAACTCAAAGAAAGCCTTGGCAGGAGGTTTATACAAAATGTCTTGCCTTCATTCCGAAAGGTTCAATACATTTGTTACCATTGGTGCTCGTTTAGACGTCTATTTCTTTGGAATAAGTCTCTTCTTTCTCTATCATAACAGATTTTTGAGGGACATTTATTAATATGCATAGCATTCTTTCATCATTACTATTCTCTAAGTAATTTGCACAGGCACAATATCTGTATTGGGATATACTACATTTTCAAATTTCCCAGCCTGGTCTGTATGAACCTGGTCTGTATGAACCTATGGGGATTCCATAATTAAATTGTACAAGTATCGTACGTTAATCTAATTGGCCATAAGACACTGCAATGCATGACTGAGCATCCCTAAAAACCAAACTTAAATGAATGGAGTTCTGGTTTGAGTAATGAGATATTCTGCCGGGACATGGTGTTAATAAAGAAACTTCATGCCACATGTAAAATAGTACTTTTAAAAGCAGACAGTATGAGACATGTATGAGACCTCTAAATCCAATGACGGAATAGCGTCTTCATCTGGTGTAGCTAGGTGGCTAGGCAGACTGCTATGTGTCTGATAACATCAGTAGGAAGTTAAACAAAATACGTTTTTTCCTCAAAACTGCCATCTTTCAGTCTGACGGTTACTGTAAACACCATTCCAGCGCACAACATTATAAGACATGCTATTCCACATTCCTTCACCCTGTTTTTTAGGGGGAGAAATGTCTCAAACGCTTTTGCCAAAAGAAAGCTCACAACATTTATATAAAAGTGGCATCATTTGTAATAGAGTAACACAAGGTTCAGTTATAGTATCTATTATAAAATACTTGTGTGAAACTACAGAATAGCAGAAACTTCACAGCAGAGAACTCTGCTATTCTCTCAACATTCCTTGTCTTTCAACCTCATGGCAAAATATCCTCTTTCTTGATATACTGTTGTTGTGCGGAAAACAATCGCTGCACAAAATATCTCTTCCTATTTCCACATTTTGAATAATGACAAACTTCTTAGGAGACCTAAAATGAACTCCTTTCAGCCTGGTTTCAGCCTTGATTTTGATGTCCGCATAACATCCCATGGCAGTTTAGGACATCCCAGTTATGATAGCAATTTGCGTAATGTGAAAGGTTATGCAAGCCCACATCTAAACCCAGACGTTAGATGAATAAGAAAAATGTATTAGTATCAAATGGACCAACTTCAAATAACTTTTGTCCCTTGTACACAAAATGCGATTTAGCAGTTCTACACAGTGTACATACATGCAGTGTTCCTAAAACACCAACTCTATCCAAATATTAAAGAGGTGATGAGAGGTACTCACTGGGCAAAAATTGGTTGACTCAATGTTGTTTCCACCTAATTTCACCCCACAATGTCAATGTGTTGACGTTGAATCAACGTGGAAAACTGATTGGATTTGCAAAAAGTAATCAACATAAGGGAATTTCAACTTTTTTTTAACCAACATTTAACCTAAATCAAATGACATGGTGAAATTTGTGGTTGATTTCACGTTGAATTCATGTTAGTTGACAACTCAACCAAATGTAAATCAAAACTATACATTGAACTGACAACTGTGCCACTGACCAGTGAGTAACTACTAACATCTAAGTTATGTTGGATGTTGTCTTGGCACAGACACAGCTAATGTACTATCAAAGTTCATGGTTAAGTTATAGTAAACTTGTCAGCCTTTACAACACATTTCCAATCCTTAGAATAGCTCTTACAATGATTCCGCAATGCAACATTTCTCAACCTAGAAATCTACTGCTGTTAAAAGCAGCCTACACACTTTTAGGTCTGTATAGTATATGAAAATACATACCTTGGCAGTATGCAGAGAAGGGAATGTACTCAATTTCTGACCAAGTGATACCTGCAATAGTCTGAAGGTCTAGGGGGAAATGTTATAGTAGTTACAAGTGAAGTTATATAATCCCAGTGTCTAGGAGAGACAAGTTATGCATTTGCGCCTCAACTACAATACAAGGACAAGTAAAATCATATTTTTTTTTAAATATAGTCCTCATTTTATTAACAGAGGCCAAATAAATTCATCACATTGTATTTACAAAGAAAGGCAATAAATATCTTATAATAGTCATAAAATTGTTTTTGCATACATTTAAAAAAACAACAAAAAAAACATAAATGTGTCATGTTGTTAGTAGCATCTCATACAAAACCTGTCAGGTGGTAGACACACATATATATAGTCTACTACAGCTCTACCCAGGAATAGCGGCTGAACTTTGTCATCAATGGTAATGATCTACTGTGTTCTGTAGGGATCACAACTCCCCTGGTTGCCAGGTCTAGTAATGGCCGCAGTCTGTTTCCCGAATCCCAAATAAGCACATTTCAGGTAACACGTTTTTCAGGGTTTGAGAGTTAGGTCTTACAATACAGAGATAGTGGGTGGGTAGGATGAATTTATACCTGTCTTAGTACACCTTTGAACAATTCAGTGCTCTCGACATTATAACTGGCTTGATTGAACACAATGTTAAAGATTAACAGTTTTTGGGATGTCTCTTTGAACATGGGTGCTTGGGTGCACCATGAACAACCAGTAATACAATCCACCTATTGGTTGCAGGCCTATGAAAAACATGGCAAAATTGGTGAATGCAGATGGTAATAATAACAGATAGCTTGCTCTGTGTCAAAAATGATTCTGAAGTAGATCAGATAACATATAAGGCGATGTTTGAGAAGCTGTCCGGTAAGGCAAAAGGTGTGATGTTACATTTCCCATTGTAATAGTGTCAATGTTTCTGTCTCAGTTAACTTCTGAGCCACATCAACTCAGGTTAAACAAAACTACAACCCCGTCTGTCTGATGCCTGGCTAGTCACAAAGCATGTTGTGTTCAGCTGAATCATAGGTAGCACAAAAATGTCAAGGAAGTCACACTGTACACAGCGTGTTCAGCGCATTACATCCAGAATAGGCCACAATTCAGGCAGAAGGTATCAACACAGAGTTGGGCGAGAGAGAGTGAGCACTGTCAAATATTGCACTCAAAGCTACGCAGTTATCTAGGTAGACTGTGTCACCTGCCATTATCCCCTCTTTCGGTTTCGTCTCCATGGCGTCTGATTCCAGTGGAAATACGGGATCCATGTTGTCGGAGGTAACACAAACAAAACTGACAGGTATTCCAATAATATCTAGAGGCTTTCTTTTTATAACATTTATAAACTCATGCTTCCACCCCCAGATCCCTTCAGTTTGCAATTCAAAGGAGCAGATGATATAAGCGATAAGGTCCTTTGTCGTCCTTAGTTTATCCAGTATAAATAAAATAAGACACATTATAATAATTATAATTACCCAGAAACATCCAACATTTGGGAGATGTTCAATGTTCCTGAAATATAAAAATAAAACATCTTTGAATGTTTGTTCATTTTTGTTGCCGTTTTTTTTTACAGCAGTCTTTAAGGTGTTTGAAGGCAAGAAGCTTGAGGATTTCCTTGGAAAAGTGTGTGTGTGCGCTGTCCATCGGACCATCAGTTAGTTTTGGGGTTCTGTTTTAAGCGACGTGCCCTTCGTGTCCGCTTAGTTACTGTAGTGAAACGGAACTCTTCCAGTGGGTCCACCTTGCCCTTTGGGTGGCGTTTCATGAAATGCACTTCCTGTTGCGTTTGTGTGGTCCGCGATCCTTTTTTGGGCCTCCCCTTCCTGTTGAAGCCTAGGTACCACCCTTTGTACTTGGCCGACACGAGAGCTGTGTAGTTGTTCTCCAAGAATTCTTCCACGAAGACGCACTCCTGGTTCCTACCATTGCGCTGCAAGGAAAACAACATGGTGTTAAGACACTTAGCACTGTGAAAACATTACTTCCACCTTCCATGGCAAACCATCAATGGCAAACCATCAAGGAAATCTACGTTACCTACTGCCAAAGAAACATTTCTGTATGTCATATAAGCCAGAAAGAGATGGAACTAATACAGTTGCATAAATGTGTTATTTATTTCTTTTTAAATTGTGTTTAGGGTATGGCATTTGTAAGGACACAGAAACTTGAATAGACATTTCACACCTTGCATTTGTCAGTTTTAAACTATGTGTGTATTAAAAAATAATTATAAATGTTTGTGATATACAGTCCCATACTTATGTAGTTGGACATTTAAGCTATAGTTGGACGGTGAAAGAACAAACATCAGAGCTCCCCCAAAATCTTTTAGGGGTATACTCTTTCTCACACATCATTATTCAGGATTAATTTATGATGATCCACAATCATGGTAGCATCCACATAAATGTAGTGTTCGGAAACATTTATTCTAATTTACAATAAAAGTGACTCCAAAATGAAACAATACATTATTCACTACTCGGTTCCTATTGGGCAAAACATAATACGAAACACATCCAAAAACTGCAAATATATCCAACAAGTTTGTAGAGTCACAAGCTTGATGTAGTCATTGCGTGCTAGGAATATGGGATCAAATAATACATTTTTGACTACTTGTATACACTATACGTTAATTTGTCCAAATACTTTTAAAAAAATAAGTCAATAAGACACTCAAATAAAAGGTGACATTCTGTTCTGTCACCTTATATGAAACATTTGATCTCAAATCCGAAATGGTGAAGTATTGAGCCAAATTAAAAATGTTTAGCTTCACTGTCTAAATAAATACGGAGGGGAGTATACATGCTACTATTTTACATGGGGCCACGTGGTGAACAATAGGTATAATTGCAATGGCAATGCACCTATGAGGGAATTATCCTGTCAAAGCATTGTGACGATTGCAGTCTATAAGACTGGTGGAGTGTCAAAAGGAAAGCACAGGTTACGTAACAGGATGCCAGAGAGTTATAAAAAAAAAATGGTCAGGGGTAAACTGAGTAAGCACTCTCTTGGCAAGTGAACATATGAAGAGTTTAATTCCAAAACTCTATATATCCATTTTCAGAAATGTTGGTAATGTTGCTTTTATTATTGAAAGAAATTATGAAAGAGATTTTTTTTTTTACTATATAATCATGGCACGGGGTTGTTCAATGACATACATGTATTTGTTTAAAATCTATCACTTGGTTTCATTACAGAGTGACAAATAATCATGTTTTTTCTTTACTAAATGCTATATATCAGCCAGGCTCTGAGAAATAAGTAGTGCTGCTAGGTTTTACCATTAGATGTAACTAATAACTATACATTTCTGACATCAACATTGAAAAAATAAATGAATAAATACAGTAATATGAGATCTGTACGTAAAACATTTATATTTGACATTAGTCATTTAGCAGATGCTCTTATCCAGAGCAACTTACAGTAAGTGCATTCACCTTAAGGTAGCTATGTGAGATAACCACATATCACAGTCAAATATACAGAATACAAACCTTCCATTCCAGCTAAACAATGGATATATAGGGGTCTATTAATAAAACATCTGAGAACAGTAATATTTTACACACAGATGAAACAATAATTTCTGATGAAAAAACACAAATGTGAAAAATTAGCGGATTTAGTGTTTTGAAAATAAACTTTTTTTTGTATATACAGTGGGGAGAAAAGTATTTGATACACTGCCGATTTTGCAGGTTTTCCTACTTACTAAAATACAAAAATCCAGAAAATCACATTGTATGATTTTTAAATAATTAATTAGCATTTTATTGCATGACATAAGTATTTGATCACCTACTAACCAGTAAGAATTCCGGCTCTCACAGACCTGTTAGTTTTTCTTTAAGAAGCCCTCCTGTTCTCCACTCATTACCTGTATTAACTGCACCTGTTTGAACTCGTTACCTGTATAAAAGACACCTGTCCACACACTCAATCAAACAGACACCAACCTCTCCACAATGGCCAAGACCAGAGAGCTGTGTAAGGACATCAGGGATAAAATTGTAGACCTGCACAAGGCTGGGATGGGCTACAGGACAATAAGCAAGCAGCTTGGTGAGAAGGCAACAACTGTTGGCGCAATTATTAGAAAATGGAAGAAGTTCAAGATGACGGTCAATCTCCCTCTGTCTGGGGCACCATGCAAGATCTCCCCTCGTGGGGCATCAATGATCATGAGGAAGGTGAGGGATCAGCCCAGAACTACACGGCAGGACCTGGTCAATGACCTGAAGAGAGCTGGGACCACAGTCTCAAAGAAAACCATTAGTAACACACTACGCCGTCATGGATTAAAATCCTGCAGCGCACGCAAGGTCCCCCTGCTCAAGCCAGCGCATGTCCAGGCCCGTCTGAAGTTTGCCAATGACCATCTGGATGATCCAGAGGAGGAATGGGAGAAGGTCATGTGGTCTGATGAGACAAAAATAGAGCTTTTTGGTCTAAACTCCACTCGCCGTGTTTGGAGGAAGAAGAAGGATGAGTACAACCCCAAGAACACCATCCCAACCGTGAAGCATGGAGGTGGAAACATCATTCTCTGGGGATGCTTTTCTGCAAAGGGGACAGGACGACTGCACCGTATTGAGGGGAGGATGGATGGGGCCATGTATCGCGAGATCTTGGCCAACAACCTCCTTCCCTCAGTAAGAGCATTGAAGATGGGTCGTGGCTGGGTCTTCCAGCATGACAACGACCAGAAACACACAGCCAGGGCAACTAAGGAGTGGCTCCGTAAGAAGCATCTCAAGGTCCTGGAGTGGCCTAGCCAGTCTCCAGACCTGAACCCAATAGAAAATCTTTGGAGGGAGCTGAAAGTCTGTATTGCCCAGCGACAGCCCCAAAACCTGAAGGATCTGGAGAAGGTCTGTATGGAAGAGTGGGCCAAAATCCCTGCTGCAGTGTGTGCAAACCTGGTCAAGAACTACAGGAAACGTATGATCTCTTTAATTGCAAACAAAGGTTTCTGTACCAAATATTAAGTTCTGCTTTTCTGATGTATCAAATACTTATGTCATGCAATAAAATGCAAATTAATTACTTAAAATTCATACAATGTGATTTTCTGGATTTTTGTTTTAGATTCCGTCACTCACAGTTGAAGAGTACCTATGATAAAAATTACAGACTTCTACATGCTTTGTAAGTGGGAAAACCTGCAAAATCGGCAGTGTATCAAATACTTGTTCTCCCCACTGTATTTATGTAAAAATTTTGCTCAGCGATGAATGTCTTAGTCTAGCTAAAATATCCTTAAAGGAGAAATCCACAGTTGAAACTATAACAAAGGGCCTACCCGCCACGGTTTAGGTAAAAAGCTGAGGAATGGGGATGGAGAAATGTAACCACTCTTAAATTCATATACAGAGCTATGAACGCAAGGACTGACCAGCCATGATATCAACATTATAATTGTAACCATGTTTTGAGGCTATACAGTGTCTGTTTACATATACTTTGTTTACAAGTAAATGCCCCATTCACTAGCAAGAGAGTAACAACCAAGGATATGCTTACCTTTCCAACTATTTTGCCATTCTTGTTCATACAGATGTAATACTCACTCTCCTTCCCTTTTATTCGAATATGGCTCCCAAAAGTTTCCGTCTCGACAACAAGAAGAGCTAGAAGGTGAAGGAGAAACACATTTACTTGATGAATACTTTCAACCACTGACAGTACATTCATTAAGTTGATACAGTCCATGTTTTGTTCATGAAATATACTCTATAATTGACTGTACGATCTCCACATGATAACAAATATACAACTTTAGCCTCATAAACATTTGAGGATATCCATTCTAAACAAACATGCCGGCGGCTTCTTTTGCTCTGTCACAACCTTAACCCCTGTGGGTTCACCTTTGTTTCTGATCGCTCCTCGCGGGCAAGAGATTTTGGAGCGGTTACGCTCCCTCAGGATTAGGTTTCAGGTTCTCTTTAGTCTGTGCTCACTCAATCAAAAAGTTAAAGATGATCCATTTGTTTAACACACTGGCCTATTCAGTGGCACTCAAGAGAACAGAGGTGTGGGGGGGGGGCTTAAAACTCAGAGAGAGAGAGCGAGAGAATCCCTCTATTTAAACCAGGGAGCAAAGAGGATAAAATGACTGTGGTGAGATTTCTCTGAATGAACAGGAGGCCTGGTTTGAGAAACACAAAGGAACTCCTGAGAGGAGTTGGAGGAGCTGGGACAGAGATAGCCACAAGTCCCTACATAGCTGCCCCTCTTCCATCCCTTTCATACAACAATGGAAAAAAGCAAGCTGTACTGTGATATCCCGGGTTGAAGAGGGTTTTAGTCTTGTGTCGCTCACTGAGGCCAAGCTTTAGAAACCCCACGGCATTCTCAGCGCTGAATCGCAAACGACTCTACCGAGGGCGGACTTGTACAAGTACCACTGGAGACTACAATTGCAACTGGAAAATACAGGTGCAACAACTGCCATTAAAAAATAACTGCTTTTGTCTGTTTCATATGGATTTTTACAAATGTGACTATGCATTTAGATATATAAGATGCTATAGGACAAATGGTGACATCAATTATGTGGGATTGCACGTGACACATTCTATAGCCCACATTTCTTGAAGGCAAGCAATACGGCCTGGGGGAGAATTATAACTTGTGTATATGTGGGGTAGCTGACCTTATAGTAGCTCAGGCTCCATTTCTCAGCCGTTCTTTCTGACCCTCCATTGTGAGGTTGCTGTTATGACTGAGTGAGGATTAGTGCAGAGAGGAGAAAAGAGTGTCTTCCCAAGCCTCCTGTTAAATCAGTGTCAGGGAGTTCACAGGTGCCAGGTACTGGGGCTGAGGGGAGGGGGCAGGGTTGGCAATTCCTCATGGGAAACGAATCTGCTTCCACTCAAGCTCTAACAAGCAACGAGAGGAAACCTCGCCTCAGTGCATCTGTGACTGAACACAGTCGACCGACGGTGCTTGTTGGCGACTCGTACATGTGAGCGCGTCTAGACCACAGTCCAACTTTTAATAGTAAATTTGCCACATCCACAGTGACAAGTAGTGAATATAGCAACGGATAAACCCTCCGTAGAGTTGAAAAGAACAACCTCTGCCCCCCGCATAATTACTTACCATGACAACAATCAGATAGCTGTATTTCCACCTCAATATGATCACTGACCAGAACAGTGTAAGGAACATAGCTGAGATTTAATGAATAAAGACAATATATACAGTACCTCTAGATGTGCTTCATCTTTTGCCGGACACTCTCATAGCCTCAAATTCCCACACTATTCATCATCTTAATGGCTTAACCAAAGTTCCCACAATAAAGACCATGGATTGGCTCCCAAGTGGCGCAGTGAACCAGCGTCACTACAGACCCTGGTTCAGTGGTCTAAGACACTGCATCTCAGTGCTAGAGGCGTCACTACAGACCCTGGTTCAGTGGTCTAAGACACTGCATCTCAGTGCTAGAGGCATCACTACAGACCCTGGTTCAGTGGTCTAAGACACTGCATCTCAGTGCTAGAGGCATCACTACAGACCCTGGTTCAGTGGTCTAAGACACTGCATCTCAGTGCTAGAGGCGTCACTACAGACCCTGGTTCAGTGGTCTAAGACACTGCATCTCAGTGCTAGAGGCGTCACTACAGACCCTGGTTCAGTGGTCTAAGACACTGCATCTCAGTGCTAGAGATGGTTCGAATCCAGACTGTATAACAACTGGCTGTGATTAGGAGCCCCATAGGGCGGCGCAAAATTGGCCCTGCGTCGTCCGATTTTGGCCGTTGTAGGCCGTCATTGTAAATACTAATTTGTTCTTAACTGACTTGCCTAGTAAAATAAAAGTTCAATTTAAACAATTTTAAAAATGAGGGGAACGGGCTGAAGTGTCTGTAAGTGAAGTGCACAGGAATTCTCCCGTACCGTACTTGCCCCCATCGTCTCCATTGGCGTTGACCTTCTTTCCCAGGATCTGGACGTGCTTGCCCGTGGTGTGGCTGTACAGCTGGTAGATACGGATCTGCTTCCGGCTCAGGTCGTCCGGGTTCCGTGTGTGGTTCTCGATATAGATCCTGAAATCGGCTGAGCTCTGTTGAGATTCCTGGAGGAGAAAGACATGACACAGGTGGTCATAGACATGACACAGGTGTTCATAGACCAGCTTTTACTAGAGCCTCTGTCATGAAGCTCTGCTTAAGGGCCAGAAACTGAAGTAACACCTTGGATGTTGTAAGCTGACATTTTAAGTTCTGTTTGCACATTAAAACTGACACGTTTCTTCCACACGACATGTTTACAAGGTAATGAAACTGTGAGGCATTGTACAAATTCAAAGGGCACATACTGTAGAAGTTCACCGAGAACAAAAGCACAACATGGTACATGCTTCATTATTATTGCATGTCTTTGTAATGAGGCTGCTATATACTATGCGCCCGGGGATATATTGAGAACAGTATTCCATTTCTACAAGCAAGCCACTAGCAATTATACACCTGAAGCATCCAGACCTGTTACACTATCATCAAACAAATATCTGCCTGAGGGCCCAGTAAGGCCCATAAATCACAGTGGAGATGTGGATGCGATGGCGAGAGGCTGCTTGTACCAAAAAAAGACACACTTGGAGGGAACATCTTGCAACATAAATTCCCCCCATTCAAATATTTCACACTGTTAGCCTGAATGCAAAGGTCTGTTCCGCACCTAAAAAAACGTAAGAAATAGCTGACTTCGACAACACGTCAAAATGAACGCAGCCTGTGTGCCCTGTCACCTAACCCCATATGTGGATGGGAAGGATAACGTATACTTTTGAAACCCCAGGAATCTCGATTTGAGCCAAGATCCCGTTCCCCAGCTGTATCGTGTGGTAATTACATAGTAACAGCCTTTTATGTGGCTTCTCTCAGGTGGCTAATTATATACACATTACATACTCCAACTCCTTGTTGTTTTAACCTCAGCAAATTAACGACATTTAGTGAATGAGAGGGGAAATATGCTCATGGTAGAACAAATCTTTAACACGGGGGAAAACAAACCACTGATCTGAATACAAATCCCAGTAGTTTGAAGCTACATCACGGCTGACAAGCTGTCAGACAGAATTAAAGGCAATAAGAAGCACAGTCACTTTTTTCTAAAATCAATGCAAGTATATGCATAAAAAATATGAAACAATTGTATATTATATTTTATGTAAGGGATAATCAATGGCGCTATGATTTTTATGATAATTAATGAATGACGTGTAAGTTCAACGACACGCTAGAGGAGTGGAACTGACCTTCCACTGAGTTGCATTACTTTCCAGAGAACACATAGAGCCCCGAGTTGACTATCCCTTATACCATGTCTATAATTTAACACATTTGCAGATAGAAATGTGTTCCTTTGCCGGTAGAAATGTGCTCAACATCCACTGAAGTAGCTAGCAAGTTTACTAGATAACAACAGTAGTTGACGTGGTAACCAAACAAACAGACTTGCTGGTTTAGCTAACCAAACAATCAGTCGTAGCTTGCTATTATGAAAATGTTCAATTCGACTTTTGCTTTCAAAAGCAGCTCAAACATAGAACATGTAAGTATGAACTGGCCATTGAATTCTACCGTGCAAATATACTGTGCATTATAGGGAAATAATGCACACTCTAGAATGCCCTTCAAGCCAATCAGAAACAAGTATTCAACAATGCCATGATATAACACTAAAAAAAGTATTTGCCTAAAACAAAGATGCATCTTAATCAATAAGCAAATCTTATTGAAATATCTTAAGCAAACTTCCTTTGAATTTAGTCAATGCTTAGGCAGAGGAACATTAAGAAAGTTATTATGACACACCTCGTACTTTCATACCTAAGAAATAGAGCGTCCAAAATAGCTATTAAAGCTTCCACAACTCTAAAAGAGCATTCAAAACTATCATAGAGCATCCAAATCCAATAGAGCAACTTATTAGAGCTTCTAAAACTCTCCACAACCCTAGAATGACATTGTCTGTCCATTATACTACCCCCCGAAGTTCACCACCAAGCCAGCATTCACTAAAAATACTTTTAGGATAACTACTGCTTTGGGATTTGTACCAAATCTCTAAACAAACATAAAGCTGTGTTTTGTAGACAGTTGCAATTTCACATGGAGGAAACAAACGCAAGCCTCTGCAGAGGGCTGAAGGAAATGCATCCAACAAAAACAATGTATCGAGCTATCTCCCTCTTCAAAGACAGGGAACGAAAATAGGTATGGTTGAAACTTCGAAACGTCTGGCACCATCTTTGCTGGGAAGCGTAGGCCCCTTGCATCTCAGATACACCTTACCATCTGCGTAACACACAAACAGGTCTACAAAACACTACACGCCATCAAGGTTGTGCTACGCAATTGTATTGGTCTACGTATTTTGTGTATTTTCTTCATGAAAGCCTCTCTGAGACTTCCTTCTGACCTACCTCTTCATTGCAGAAGCAATTTGTCATACAAAGCAAGAAGCATATTGATATAATCGCACAACAGATATGAGAAGCAATTAAAACTATAGCATTGTAATTACTGTCTAGGTTGGGGGAGATATCAGACAGTTGACACGGCAGCGTTGTTTTTGCCAATTTCTTTGGAACAAGAGCACATACCCTTACATAACCCAGTTGTCTCTTTTTTTTTTTTTTAACCACCAGCTTTTTTGCTTGCTGAGGGCTGTCTTTGTAAAATGTCCCCATTATTATGAAATAGTAATGCCAGGTTTTATAATCATGATCCCTTGACCCATTTGTTTAGATCATCTCTGACAGAGATGTGATGTCCAAGAGGTAGAATGAGGGATTGTACTGTCATCATCTATTGCAGCATCATTGGATGGATTGGGTATCTCCATTAATAATTTGTTTGGCATGAGTGGTTTGTTGACAATCTTAATCCTTGTCTTCAATGCAAAGGATTACTTGTTGAAGCAACTCTGGAAATGTTAAGATTTTAAACTAGGTGATATCTTATCACCTCAATCAGGGTGAAGGGATTGGGCAGATTGTATGTAATTACTTATCTGTGTATAAATAGCCAGCTATCTTTTTGACTTTTGATAAACATTACATTGGAGACAGGGGAAATAATGGAGTAGTTCTCTGTAATCCCTGAGAGGTTTGATTGGCATCAACCCTGGTATATGATACCAACTAGACTACAAAACTAACCCCAACAACAGAGGCATGGAAGCATTTCAGGATGTGGGCTAACCGCTGCCTCTCACTGTATCCAACAATATAGCATGCATGTTTCCAAACTACCCTTTTATCTGATATTCATTTACACGAAATACATAATGACAAAAAACGGAACTAAAAAGAACCAATACATTCATGCCCAAAACGCAAATACATTCCATTTTTATATTAGGCAACTGTTAAGCAATTGAATCGAACACCATGCAGCATGTTACAGTACACAATAATGAAGAATGTGGCTATTTGCTGACGTTTGCTATAGACAACCAAGTTAACAAATAAATCGCATGCGTAAAAGATGCGCGATTAGTGCGGTTTATACTATTATTACGAAATAGACCCACGAGGCTGAAATTGATCAAAATGATCCTTATTTAAATGTCCTTCAAATGTATTTGTATCTCAGTTTTGGTCGCCTGGCTCAATTGTGCGCTAATCTGGCGCACCCGAGGACGCCTCGTTCATTTGTGAGATGCAATAGGATAGTTTACATTCCAAATCTATTTCCTTACCATAAAATGTACTATATTTTAACGTTACTTTGCTTGCATTTTTATTTAATGAACAATAAACATCGATATTTAATTAGGGAATTGTGCTAATCTTATCTAATTAAATACATATTTAAAACTGAAATCTGTGAAAAAGAACCAGCGCGTCTAACCACGGTATGTTCAAGATTGCCAAGTGCCCAGAAGCTAAAATAGTGTATAGTTACAGTATCTAATTGTATGAGTATTTGTTGATAATAAATCCAGAATGGGTGCTGCAAAACCACACACACAGTGTTCAAAATCAGAACAATCAAATCAACCTACCTGGAGCTGGAAATAGACCAGAAAATGTAAACACCTGAAGAGAGAAAGGGGAGGAGGGGGTTAATCACAAGCAATTACATAAAATATAAACGGCTATAGCAATATCTTAATGTCAATGGTAGCAACTGTGTAGCTTTTAGCGACTTCTATTGGTAAGAATGTACGTGTTTGAGAAACGAAAGGAATAGAAATATGGAATCCTTACAGGTATATGAATCTCGAAGGCACAACAGACATCTTGGCTTGCTGAAATACACCTGTTTCCACAGTTTTAAAGCCCCGAGAGAAGTTGAGGATAGACCCGCCAGCGTCCTTACGCAAACAATCCCGGAGGTGTCTCTGAATCCCTGTGTAATGATAAATAACTAGAGTGCAAAAATGTCACTGAATGCAACATTAGGTGCTTCCTTGTTGTAAGAAAATGATCCAGAGGGAAAAGGTAGCGTATTGTTTCTTGTCCTTCTCCTAGCTCCGCTCTCACGGTCCGTTTAGACAGCGGTATCTTGCCAGGGGCGGAAATATTCAATTTGAAACCATTGCTTGGTAGATTTTCCCTTGTTTAAAAATCCATTGCGCGCACCCTCTTTCCCCCAAAAGGTGCTGCTCCAGAGATCAGAGGTACTTCAGTTCCGTCCGTACCTGCGGGGGATATCTACACATTGCATGGATCATTTTAAATCGTCCGACTCCACAGTGGGAAATGGCAAAAGGGGACAAGTGTGTAAAATCGAATAGGAACTTTTAAAAAGCTTATGCGGAATACCTCGTGTTCTGATAAAACGTCAGTGTCATCCAGAGGGAAGCTATAAATATGAAACCTGAATCTAACGCAGCGGCAGATCTTCGTAGCAGGGGCGATGGTGTAATGCCTGTCAGTGGAGTATCTGCGGCTAAGGATTTGGACACAGTGAGGTTTTTCTGTTGGTGGTGGGTGGAAACTTGTCAGCGGTTTGCACCTGATAGGGTAATCTTTGAGAGGCCATCACTTTGGAGAATGTTTTCCTCTAGTCAGAAATTATAGTGCTTGGGAGGGAAGGAGGAACACACGAATTGATGGACTTGTTTTTACCTTTTTAAGAGACTTTCGTACATAGGCTACATTTTATTTGGAACAATTCGATATTACCTTAAATGCAAGTGTAGGCCTATTCCAAGTTCAAAATAGCTTACTTGGGCGAATACTGGATTCTCATTGGAAACTACTTTTTCTTAAATCGTATTTTGTAGCTGTTTTTTAAACATATTTTTTCTTAATTATTTGTATTATTAATATCGTAATTATTCATGCTATTCATATTTGTTTATTATTGCAGCTGTTTTTGTTGTATTACCTTTTTAATGAGAAATCATGTCATGGAGGCCATGTATTTTCAGAACACAATATTTAAAAAAGAAATGTGTGCCGAGTTGGTTAGGCAACAGTCAAGACTACTCTTTCTCGGCTTCCCTTGTTTTCGGGTTATGTTGGAGGCCATTTCGTTTGTGGATTGGGCTTTACTCTCCCAGACAGCATTGAAATGCAGGTTGCTGTGAAACTGGATTTTTCAATAATGTGCTATAACTTATCCCGCATTTAAATGAAAGAGAGGTGTGAATGTGTTTACGAGGCCCTCTGAACTCGCTGAAGAATGATCGATCATCCCTCCCGCCACTTAGGACCATAGTGTGATTCCCCTTGATTGTCCTATTACAATGGGAATTACAGCATTCCATCCTCCCTGCATTTAAAATGAAAATTCATAATTTTCCCATAGGGTTAGTGGTATCCATTTAAACTATAGTTGATTGCACTTTGAATAGCTGGCAAGAATGAGGCTGGCTGTGTGGATCAGTATAATGTCACAATATTATCCCCAAAATTGTGCAATTCTGTACCTATGTAAAACCAGAATTCAAAACTCCTAGGTCCTCCATTGACAAAATTAAATAAACAATTAATTGCACAAAATATAATAATTTATGATATGAACAGTTGAATAAACACAAAGTGTTGATGTCTGATGATTAGATTGACCTGGGGCTTCCATTTGGTGTACATCCAAAATACTTACAATCAACAAAGACAAAATGTGTGATGCATTGGCTGGCAGTCCAAAATTAAGCTTTTTGAAAAGTGATTAAAACCACAGGCATAATAAACTATAATTATGATACTGCACAAAGGAGCCGACATTGAGTAGTCACTAATCACCTCCAGAGCACAGGCTTGTGACAAATCAGAGTATAAACCAGGAGCTATAGCACAGAGTGAACAGAGCTGTGTCTTTGATGTGCTGCTCACCTGCGTGACACTTGTGGCAAGCTTCAAAAGAAGAAGCTCCTGCATACTGCTTACCTGCACATTTTCACTTTTTTTATTTGAAGTGAATGGTTTTTATACTGCCCTGGCCAGCTGTTGAAAAGCTTGTTGGCAAACTTGAAATAAATGATAGAGAATTATAAAAATAAAAAGTCCTTGTTCACTGTTTTGTGGCACCCCTACGGTATCTACCCCTCTGGTAGAACCACGTTACAGCAGGTATGACTTGGAGAAACTTTTCCATTCCATAGTTTATTCTAAGATGGAGGATACATTGACCGTGAACTCTTAATCAGTCCCATTAAGCCACACAAACTACGGCTTATGTCACATTTATTTTTTAGAAACATTTAGCATTTAGGCTAAGTGGCTATGAAGGTTGGTCAAAATTGTGATCAAAGTTGAAAAAGTTGAGCCTACTGGTTGACAATGACAAGAGTTGAGGTTTATGAATGGGGAGCTGTCTCAGTCCTTCTGGGGAGGGGGAGATGGGCAGGCAAGCCAGCAACTCAAGAGTTAGGATTAGGTTACCTACAAAGCTTACCCACAGTGACTGACTGAGTAAAGAAAAGAACAAGCAAGTAAGCTAATGGTCTTGGGATAAACCCCAAAGCTGCAAAAGAGAGTTTGCTACAAAATGCACTGCGGCTTTCCACCATCATTGCTACCGGTAGATGTCTGAGACTGTGTCGTGACGGTCATCAGGAATGTGGAGAATATCTCATTGACGCTAGAGGAAAAAAAAGCAGAGTGAAAAAAAAGCTATCCGAGGGCGGTCAGCCAGGGGTTCAAAGGGCCTAGCAGGCCTTTAAGCTTGACAAAAGAACTTGGAAGTTCTGTAAGTGAATTCCAATGTACTATATTAGTGTCAGGACCCCCCCCCACCCCCTTTCCTCCCCTCACTTCCCACTTTCATCTCCGACACGAACATATCGGCTGGGGGGGTCGGGTGAGTTTTTTTTTGGGGCATCTGCATCCTATTGAATTCTCAAGGTGAGGGGACGGCCGAGAAGGACCTAGTGGCTCGTATAAGCCGTCCAGACCCTTTTCACTCCAAGTCACAGCCCAACGAGCGTGTGAAGAGGCGGGGATAGCTTCTTCCTCTCATCTCCCAAGAATCAACCAAACCACATTAGTATATTGGCGGCCCCTTTCACACTGTTGGCTTAGCTCTTTGGCCCTGGGCCCCCGGACTCCCGTGGCGTAACGTGGGCTAGTCAGGAGCAGGTCACCGCTAGGGGTCGCGACACCTCTGTGTGCAATAGGGTGACGGAGAGAGTGCCCAGAAGAGTGTCGCTGAGAGAGCCTTGAAGCCGGGAAGCATTTTGTAATTCGTCCCCATCACGTTGTTTGCTTGGAGTCATTTAGGGCATCTTTTCCTTGAAGTTGGGGGTGACAGTATGTGTGTGTGAGAGAGAGAGAGAAAGACGCCGTGTGAGTGTGGGGTCATAATTAAACTGGTGCTCCTCGACAAATCATCTCGGAGCACCGCGATACATGCAGGACCTATTGACAAACCCATTAGCTTCAGTACCCAGCATGACACTAATGATGATATTTCCCCCTCAGTTCAACAGAGGTCATAAGTACACACATAAAAACAAACACACAGTATGGCTCCCTCGCCACTAGTTGCTAACATATGATATCATTTTCATGATGTATTTGCACGCCTCACTAAACTCTTCTTACAATTACTCTCAGGCCCCAGGTTAATGGATGGTGAAAAACACAACTGCCAAAAAGTGTCATGATGTGTAGTAAAAACAATAGTTTCATAACAATGGTCCATGAGCCACATACTTCTAGTTTTCTGGTCCATTTTGTATCTTTGGCAGAATATGACGAGTCACTTGGATAGCAGAGGCTAATGTTGGGGGCTCATTTATGCTTTCAAACAGACGCTGAATTATATGAGTTATGCGTTAACGACATAATAACTGCTAAGAATTGGGTGGACTGGTGAAAGACGTTTCAGGGAGCATAATGATGTAAGTGATTTGTTGTCAGCTCTTGAAGTTTTTCCGCATCAAAATGACCCCCTAATTGTTTGTTGGATTGCTGTAATTACCAATTTGCGGAGCTAGTTTTTGGTAATGTGGCATAAAATTGCTGCAAGACTTGGAGAACCTGGTCAGAATGGTTGACTCAATCCATACTCCCAGCTTTCACTTTGGAGAACTGGAAAGTGTAAAAAAAAAGTTTTACAGCTGTACATACACAACCGTATATTTGAAAGAAGTGTCTGTGTCTAAATGCGTAACCATTTGCGTAACAAATTAAACACACCTCCAAAAAGAGGCTTCTATGAGATTGTACCCGTGTCGACACCATGCCACAGCCCTTCAACCTCATGACCTAGTCAACCCACCTAAGGCAGTAAACACTTTGATTTGAAGTCATTACCTTCAAGTCAGCGGGCGAGAAGTATTTAGTGAGTGTTTAAAGGGCAAAACCTGTCAACAGTATGGATCAACCCATCTAATTGCTATTAAACTGTGGGGTGGGCAAGTATACTTCCTCGGTATTGGTGGGCCCTGAGAATGTAGTCCCATTTCACTCCTAGAGGTCAGCTGTGTCGCTAGGGTTCGATACAATGCCCCTGCTGTTGGGCCCGCCTGAAAGCTATGTAGCTTGGTAGCGATAGCAGCAGCCGCGGTAGGTAGGAGGAGTCCCCTCAGCGCAGGAGGGTGCCCCTGCAGCTAGCCTCAACCTGCAACTCCACTCAGCCTAATGGTTGAGCTCAATCCATTCCCCTGTCTAGCACCTCTTTAGAGCCTCATCACCTCTTTGTTCTGACAATACACAAACGGCCATTCAAACGGGGGGACTCTGTAATCAGTGAAATACTAGCCTCTGGGCTTTGTAGAGAAAAGAGAGAAGAAGAAGAGAGAGAGAAGGAGAGGAGGGGGGGGGGGGGGGTCAAGCCATGACCAATCAGCTCTAACTACCTGTCTGAGCTTTTAGCTGCAGATGTTATTTGCAGAAGGAAAAAAGGTGCCCATTCCAGATGTAGATTTGAAGATGATACCTCCACCCACCGTAAAACACTGTATTAGTCGACACCCTTGGAGTTTCTGTTGTTGTTGCTTGAATGTCTTCATTTTTGAGGAGGGGAAACACTATGTTCTAGACTTCATTTTTGCTGTGAAATCTGCATCAATGGATTTCCTTTATGACACTAAACACTAGTTATTGACATCATGATATTAACTGCGATGATGGATAAAGTGATGCGTGTCAAGATTCATGCGCAACAGTGTTGCAACACAAAATATAAATCCACTTCGCTCAAATAGGCCGAGTCAAATAACACCTGCCGTGTTTTGCATTGTCAGTTATAAATCAATCCTCCTCCGTCGCACACCCCTTGAATAAAATTGTAAATATGTTTTGCAAGAAGACCTGTATATTCTCTTACCTTAGCAAAAATGTGCAAGGGCGGACATTAAAGTGAGGCCAAATAGCAACTGATCCCTCTGCTAGATGAGCTGACTGGGAATAATTATTTTATGAGTGTTTCAGATTACATAGAAAAGACAGTATTTTCTTTTGTCAAACAATCTGTTAATGTTCTGTCCCGAAAATCCCATCTGAAGCCAGGTGTGTGTCTTTTCGGCAGAAGAAATAGATATTAAATCAGTATTTTAAATGAAGGTGCATGTTGACAATTAAGCTTTTGAACGAGAGTGTGAACTGTGTGTCTGTAACAATATACAATATGTTGTTTAACATGCAAAACAATACATAATAATATGACTATGTAGCAATTTCATTAAAAGTGTATCCCAAAATAGAATAATGTTAAAAACACTGCACTGTACATAAATGATCACCCCAACACATTCAGGTGATTCTGCTAACTTGAAATATGATATGGTGTAAAGTAACACAGTAAAATACTTAGTAGTAATAGTTAAGTATTTTTTACTACCCACAAAAAACGACTTAAGAGTTATTACTTAAGCACATTTTTTGGGTGTGTGAAAATATGTACTTTTTACTCCATACATTTTCCCTGACACCCAAAAGTACTTGTTACATTTTGACAGGAAAATGGTCCAATACACCCACTTACTGTATCGAGAGAACATCCCTGCTCATCTCTACTGCCTCTGACTGATCTGGCAGTCACCAAACACAAATGCTTTGTGTGTAAATTATGTCGGGGTGTTCCCCTGGCTATCCATCAAAAACAAACCAAATTGTGCCGTCTGGTTTGCTTAATATAAGGAATCTGAAACGATTTCCGGGATATCCTTTTAGACTTTTATTCAAGTAGTATTTTCCTGGGTGACTTTCACTTTAGTCATTTATTGTTAAGGTATCTTTACTTTTACTCAAGTATGACAATTGGGTACTTTTTCCACCACTGTCAACTACATAGGTTGTGCTTTGACAGACAGATGTACCTTAGACAATGTATGCGGAACCAATCACATTGACACAGAGTAAGGCAGCAAATCATAGCGCTTGTCACACACCATTTAGCTGTAAATGGGTTCAACTAATCTTGATAAGAGCTTCCAGAGCAGATATGCTTTAGCTGGAAAAAGCTACCATCATTCTTTGAATACTGAAGGTTCCCCCATTACGGTTAAGTGAGAGAACATCTGAAGTACTAAATGCCCTCACACCTCGGGGGCTACACTCATCACAGATATAATCATATTTTTGGAAGTGTTTGGGGACTGACAAATTGCTTTATTCAACTCCACTGTTGTGAGTGAGGCATGTTAGCCAAATGTCTTCTTAAATAACCTACAGCCCAAGGCTTGTGCTGGGGTTGGACTGAAATGGAGGGAAGCAACAGGGGACCTATATGAGGAAAATGAGGGCTCTCGTTTGGGAGCATTTTCGAGATAGCATATCTCACCTTTGCCTGTGTGCACTCCAATTGGAGTTATTAGCATTAGAAAACAGTGACACTAAATAATCACATGACGAGTGAGGTTATGATAACATTTCCTCAAAATGGGCTGTTGTAGGGCACTTCTGGACACTCACAATATGATATTACTTATTAATATCATATTTTTTTTTGTCCAACTCCAACAATTTGCATGAATTCACAGGCACAAAATTACCAACAGAAGGGTCACTCATTCAAGGGCCAAAGTCACTACTAATGGTGAATCACATCACTAATTGATAAAGGCCCAATTCAGCCGTTTTTATATCAATATCAAATAATTTCTGGGTAACAATTAAGTACCTTACTGTAATAGATTTCCATTTAAATTGGCAAAAAAAGCTTTTTTGACAAACTATTTCTCAAGCAAGAATTTCGCTAGGACAGTCTGGGGAAGGGGAAACGGAAAACTAGCTGTCATTGGCAGAGGTTTGGAACTCTCTTTGTTATTGGTCTATTAAAGACCTAGTGCAGTCAAACACGTGATTCTGTGTTTTATATATATTTCCACACTATGACGTTTTAGTGTAAGAGCTATATGAAAAAACGGTCAAAAATTTCAGCCTGTTTTGGTTGGATATAATTAGTTAATAGATCAATAAGAAAAGCGTTCCAAACCTCTCTGCCAATAACAGTTGGTTTTCAGTTTTCCCCTCCCCACTCAGAACACTCCCAGACAGTCCAAGCTAAATCCTTGCTCGCTAAGAAGCTATTTTTTTTACCATTATAATTGAAAACAATCACAGTAAGGTACTTAATTGTTACTAAGAAAATGATTTGATATTGAGATAAAAACGGCTGCATTTAACCTTTTTACCACATGGTGATTTCACCATGGAAAGCCGGAACTCCCGCCCATGCAAACCTGCTGATTAGAAAGTCCTGTGTATCTTGCATTTTCAATTATTAGGGAATAACACAGATCAAATTTTTTCACACTTTTACAGTGTTAGTTTCATCAGTGGTCGTACAATATGATATAAAACACAGGAAAAACTAAATATTGACTGAAAGACAGAGGGTGCATGCTAAAAGTTAAACATGTGTCCATCACACACATGCACATCTATCCAGGCTCCAAAGAGGTGAAACACATAAACTAGCAACACAAACATTACTGAACAAGTCCTCAACAAATCCACATTAACTCACTATCTTGCTCTAAAGTGAGACATCTCCCAACTACTGTTACTGCCTCTGCTCTGTGGTTAGACAAAAGCCTGGGTTTGTGGGCAGAGGAATGCAGCTCACATCTTTGCCATAGCCAGCCGTGGAGGTAATGCTCTCGCGTGTTGACGCTTGTCGAGCAAAGCGCACCTCCCCTTGTATTAATAACTGCAGCCTATTGCTGTACCCAACACTGTATTTTACTGGTCTGGGACGCTTATGGGAATAGATGATGACCCCCACCCCCTCCTCCAGCCGATCTCTTTCTAACGTCTGTTTAGGGAAGTTGTTCCCCCATCCTTGGATAACCCCTACTCCCAAAAAACTCCTTGCAATGTAATTAGCCTAGAACTAGCCGTCTAAAAGAAGAGCTGAACATTCATTTCGCCTGCTTTCTGTCTATAAAGAAGAGCTGAACATTCATTTTGCCTGCTTTCTGTCTATAAAGAAGAGCTGAACATTCATTCCGCCTGCTTTCTGTCTATAAAGAAGAGCTGAACATTCATTTCGCCTGCTTTCTGTCTATAAAGAAGAGCTGAACATTCATTTCGCCTGCTTTCTGTCTATAAAGAAGAGCTGAACATTCATTTCGCCTGCTTTCTGTCTATAAAGAGCTGAACATTCATTTCGCCTGCTTTCTGTCTATAAAGATGTATATGCAGTATATGTGGAACTAACAAGTATATCCAAGGAATTGCTATCAAGAGACAGTAGACTGTCAAAGTGGTTACTGAGAAAATAAATCCCTTACAATGACGGCTTCCTTTCTGTCTAACATAAACATAACAGCATGATCACTTTTTCCCCCCGAGGCCAACTCATTGTTCCAGGTCCATTTTGAAAGCTTAAAATGTTCCCTCTTTTTTTCATTTTGTTCATTTAATTGGCTGTATCTAGGTGATGTGTCAACCTGTCAACCTTGCTAGCATATAGATCAGTTTTCTCAAAAGAAAGGTCACAACATTTGAAAGGGGTTGGGAGGGAGGTAGACCGCACACTCAGCCCACTGATATGCCCCTAACGTGAGGTAACAGATCTAGGGTCAACACCTTGCACACAGTCGTGAAAACGTCCACACCTTGGCTGTATGACAGCAGAGCTACAAGACTCTGTGCATCCCTAACGCTACACTAATGTTGTTGCAGCACTGGATATGTTTGAAGTAACATTGTCAGAGCGTTGTGATTATAGTCAGGGGTCCTTTTGATAATTTAACGTCTAATTCGATATCAGCTGTGAGAGGAGAAGACTACTGCTAGTATGTCTCTGAGAGCGAGTCGGCCTGAGTACAATATGCAGCCATTACGAATTGGTAAGGTCTGAAATGTAAGCTATGTCGGTATGGGTATAGTTTTACGGAAATAACAATACTTCTAAAAGAATAGCTTTCGGGGGGATTTAACACGGTCAACACACTAGTCGACTTCAGCTATTCATAAGGCCCTCATCTGTCGTATGTGTCTCTATAGTATGCCAGAGGTGGCTGCAGTACGTGTCTCTGTAGTCTGCCAGAGGTGGCTGCAGTACGTGTCTCTGTAGTCTGCCAGAGGTGGCTGCAGTACGTGTCTCTGTAGTCTGCCAGAGGTGGCTGTAGTTCGTGTCTCTGTAGTCTGCCAGAGGTGGCTGCAGTACGTGTCTCTGTAGTTTGCCAGCGGTGAGATCAATTTGATTCCATTTCTATTACAGTTTAACTAGGTGTAAGCATTTGTACTAACACACAATTCAACTAATCTAATCGTCAAAAAAGCCCTAAATTGCTTGAAGGAGCATTAGTACAAGGCTGGAACTGGGTTGTAGTATCAAGATGTAAAATCATTGGTGAAACAATGAGATCTGAGATCAGTCTAAGGACAGGTGGCTGAGGACCACTCAGTACTGTACTGTTCTGCAGAATCTACACATCTTCTGGATCCTTACTCTACCACAACCAGTCCATTGAGTAGTGTGAAGGACAACACACTGACCAACAGCACAAAGATCATATCTCAGATGTGAACAGTGATCTTCACTGCTGTTCAGATGCCCATGATAACCTTTCATAGGTTGTCACAAATGTGTCCAGTAATGTCACGTTCCATAACGTGCAGGGAGAGTGAGTGTAAAGGGCGACATTTCCCTACGTCTTGTCTAGTCTCACTGGCATGGACAGACCTCAGACCTGACGCACGTGCACACCCTTTCTCTAACCCTTCCCCTACCTCTTTCCCTCCCTTCGTCTATCTCCCGTACCTCCAGGCTGCATTGAAGTCAAACCCTGGCCTGGAATTCAAGTCGAGCACAGCAGGGGGATTTCCACGTGCCTGCCAGTCGTCTTCAAGGACCATAAAGTGATGTGTCATCGTGCTGCTTACATCTTCTAGCGTGTCTCACTTCCTACGAGCTACAGGGTAAACTCACTGACTTGGGGGAACGATTCTCATAGCTCACGGATGGAAGATCTGAGCTTTAGTACAGGTGAAGGGCAATCAATTCATACAGAGGTGAAGCATGCTTTTAAGAAAGCCATGGACATTACTGCCACCAAGTGGTAACTGGTCCTAAGTGATTAATTGGAATCATAATTCATAACTAATATGCGTCATATTTATGGATAGATAAGAATGCGTAAGACCATGTCTCAGGTCAGGTGAGCTCACTTTCTGAGTTTGTTCTCTAGTCTAGATAAGTGGTCCATAAATGGCATATTGTTGTCTTAACAATGCCACTTTTAAATCACCTTCTGATGAGACATGGCAAATGCCATGGCAATGTAACCTCGTCCCTGCAGAGCCAGTCTTCTCCTTTTGAAAGGACTGGGCTTCCCGCTGTTGCCAGAGTTGGTGTGATCCCAGCATTATACATAACCCATGCTAATATATGATGCAATTAAGGTGGCTAAAAGAGTAATATATTGTATGTAATGTGAAGTAGTCAAACATGAAGTGTGTGGTAATAGCTTGACTTGAATGATGCAATGTAGTTTGCATTCAGTTATGCAACTTACAGCAATTAGAGAGCAATCCACCCTTCAATTAGGATCCATCATAATGTTGTTTAAAATAAGTAATTCAACATCTAGACTACAGTATTTATTTAGTGAAAGGAACCAGTGAGCCAGGTGTTGACGGCTTTCTGATTACTCTAGTTTTACAAAATGCCTCAGGGTTAGGTTGAATTTATTCTGATAAAGAGGGAAAAACAGACATAAAAATGGACGGATATGTTGATCTCAACAAGCCATAAATAAACAACCACTATGAACCATCATGCGTCATACGTATCAAGAATCTTTGAAATATCAGATGAAACTACAAGTCTTTTGAACTTGCCCAATGCCTACCTTCCTTCCTCCCGCCATGTAACTGTCCAATGGCTGTACAAAACATTAAGAACACCGGCTCTTTCCATGACATAGACTGACCATGTGAATCCAGGTGAAAGCTATGACCCCTTATTGATGTCACTTGTTTAATCCACTTCAGTCAGTGTAGATGAAGGGGAGGAGACAGGTTAAAGAAGGATTTTTAAGCCTTGAGACAATTGAGACATGGATTGTATATATGTGTGCCATTCAGAGGGTGAATGTAGTATGTGCCAGGCACACCGGTTTGTGTCAAGAACTGCAATGCTGCTGGATATTCCACGCTCAATATTGTCCCTTGTGTATCTAAAAAGGTCCCCCACCCAAAGACATGCAGCTCACTTGACACAAATGTGGGAAGCATTGGAGTCAACATGGGCCAGCATCCCTGTGGAACGCTTTCGACACCTTGTAGAGTCTATGCCCCGACGAATTGAGGCTGTTCTATTAGGAGTTGTTCTTAATGTTTTGTACACTCTATGTGTGTGTGTGTATATATGAATACACACAGTTGAAGTCGGATTACACTTAGGTTGAAGTCATTAAAACTCATTTTTCAACCACTCCACAGATTTCATGTTAATAAACTATAGTTTTGGCAAGTCGGTTAGGACATCTACTTTGTGCATGACACAAGTAATTCGTAATTCTTCCAACAATTGTTTACAAACAGATTATTTCAATTATAATTCACTATATCACCAATCCAGTGGGTCAGAAGTTTACATACACTAAATTGACTGTGCCTTTAAACAGCTTGGAAAATTCCAGAAAATGATGTCATGCCTTTAGAAGTTTTTGATCTAGTCTAATTGACATCATTTGAGTCAATTGGAGGTGTACCTGTGGATGTATTTCAAGGCCTACCTTCAAACTCAGTGCCTCTTTGCTCGACATCATGGGAAAATCAAAAGAAATCAGCCAAGACCTCCGAAATAAAATTGTATACCTCCACAAGTCTGGTTCATCCTTTGGAGAAATGTCCAAACGCCTGAAGGTACCACGTTCATCTGTACAAACAATAGTACGCAAGTATAAACACCATGGGACCACGCAGCCGTCATACCGCTCAGTAAGGAGATGCGTTCTGTCTCCTAGAGATTAACGTACTTTGGGGCGAAAAGTGAAAATCAATCCCAGAACAACAGCAAAGGACCTTGTGAAGATGCTGGAGGAAACAGGTACAAACGTATCTATATCCACAGTAAAACAAGTCCTATATCGACATAACCTGAAAGGCCCCTCAGCAAGGAAGAAGCCACTGCTCCAAAACCGCCATCAAAAAGCCAGACTACGGTTTGCAACTGCACATGGGGACAAAGATCGTACTTTTTGGAGAAATGTCCTCTGGTCTGATGAAACAAAAATAGAACTGTTTGGCCATAATGACCATTGTTATGTTTGGAGGTAAAAGGGGGAGGCTTGCAAGCCGAAAAACACCATCCCAACCGTGAAGCATGGGGGTGGCAGCATCATGTTGTGGGGGTGCTTTGCTGCAGAAGGGACTGGTGCACTTCACAAAATAGATGGCATCATGAGGAAGGAAAATTATGTGGATATATTGAAGCAACATCTCAAGACATCAGTCAGGAAGTGAAAGCTTGGTCGTAAATGGGTCTTCCAAATGTACAATGACCCCAAGCATACATCCAAAGTTGTGGCAAAATGGCTTAAGGACAACAAATTCAAGGTATTGGAGTGGCCATCACAAAGCCCTGACCTCAATCCAATAAAAAATGTGTGGGCAGAACTGAAAAAGCACGTGGGAGCAAGGAGGCCTACAAACCTGACTCTTACACCAGTTCTGTAAGGAGGAATGGGCCAAAATTCACCCAACTTATTGTGGGAAGCTTGTGGAAGGCTACCCGAAATGTTTGACCCAAGTTAAACAATTTAAAGGCAATGCTACCAAATACTAATTGAGTGTATGTAAATGTCTGACCCACTGTGAATATGATGAAAGAAATAAAAGCTGAAAGAAATAATTTGCTCAACTATTATTCTGACATTTCATTCTTAAAATAAAGTAGTGATCCTAACTGACCTAAGACAGGGAATTTTTACTAGGATTAAATGTCAGAAATTGTGGAAAAACTGAGTTTAAATGTATTTGGCTAAGGTGTATGTGAACTTCAGACTTCAACAGATATATATATATATATATACACACACATACACACACTCACCGGCCACTTCATTAAGTACACCTTTTCAACTGCTCGTTAACGCACATATCTAATCAGCCAATCACGTGGCAGCAACTCAATGCATTTAGTCATGTAGACATGGTCAAGACGATCTGCTGAAGTTCAAACCAAGCATCAGAATGGGGAAGAAAGGTGATTTAAGTGACTTTGAACGTGGCATGGTTGTTTGTGCCAGACGGAGGTTACAATTTGCACGGGCCCACCAAAATTGGACAACAGAAGATTGGAAAAACGTTGCCTGGTCTGATGAGTCCAGATTTCTGCTGCGACATTCAGATGGTAGGGTCAGAATTTGGCGTAAACAACATGAAAGTGTGGATCCATCCTGCCTTGTATCAACGGTACAGGCTGGTGGTGGTGGTATGGTGTGGGGGATATCTTCTTGGCACACTTTGGGCCCCTTAGTACCAATTGAGCATTGTTTAAATGCCACAGCCTACCTGAGTATTGTTGCTGACCATGTCCATCCCTTTATGACCACAGTGTACCCATCTTCTAATGGCTACTTCCAGCAGGATAACGCACCATGTCACAAAGCTCACATCATCTCAAACTGGTTTCTTGAACATGACAATGAGTTTACTGTACTCAAATGGCCTACACAGTCACCAGATCTCAATCCAATAGAACACCTTTGGGATGTGGTGGAACAGGAGATTCGCATAAAGTCAATATGGACCAAAATCTCTGAGGAATGTTTCTAGCACCTTGTTGAATCTATGCCACAAAGATTTAAGGCAGTTCTGAAGTGAATGAAGTGGCCGGTGAGTATATATAAGGTCCAATCCAATCATGGTCAATGGAGTGTGGTTCATTGATAGTTTTGCTCAATGAGTGATGCAATCTCTTCAATAAACATTTGCCATGTTTAAATCGTAAATGGGTACATTAAAATAAGCAGCGTATAACAAATCAAATAACCTTCCATAAAGGGCAAATAACAGTCTCTTATCATTCCACAGTCACAACACTTGAAGACAAACTAACACACTTCCCACTGGGCACAGACGTCAGTTTAACGTCTAGTTTTGATTTACATTTGCTTGAGTTGTCAACTAATGTGAATTCAACAACAACAAAAATCACCAATGCTCTTATGTTGATGACTTTTTGCAAATCCAAGAAGTTATCCGCGTTGATTCAACATCATCACATAGATTTTGGGGGGTTGAAATTATGTGAAAACCATGTTGATTCAACCAGTTTTTGCCCAGTGGGTTATCAAGACACCAAAATGAAAAGGGCTAAGAAACCATTTCTTGACAAGCAGTACACTTTCCAGTACAATAATAACAACGTTCAGCTAACTTATCTCTCTAAAGATCATAACATAATGTGTTACAGTATACAAAAGTGTAAAAAAAACAAAACAAATAAAAACAATGCATATTTAGAGTGCAATGTTAAAACGAACATTGAAAAATAAAATACACAAGCCAGAACCAGAAGAGTTTGTTTGAATAACCGAGCTACAGTATTTTGAAGCTGTCATAACGGCGCATTAAATTGTACGGACTATTTACAAATAACAATGTCTTCATTAAAAGGTACAGTTAACATGATAAAAACACATAATTTCCAACTTATCTAGGCCTATGGCTCTCTGATGGACACCAACAGTAGGCTAACACCGTTTCATTAGCATTGTTACACAGGCATTCACTGATGCTCTTAGTAATGGGTTAAAACATGTTCTTGGGGGAAAGCATTGAGGAGAAAACAAAATAAATTGAACATAACCGTAAGAAATGCAATGACTTATTTCTTCTCAGTTTTCAGTGTTTGTACAAAGTTCCAGAGGTCTTTAACCATCTGTATGAGAAAGAGAGAGATAGAGAGAAACTAATTATAATGCATGCAAATTACATGCTGCATAGCAGAGAGCTACTTTTACTAAAGAATGTCTTTTGTGCGCCTTGCCTTGCCTGGGGAACAATGAATTGAGACAGCGTGTAGGGGTACAAAGGGTTGGGTGGGGGGTAACAGGACATACCAGAAAGAATGACTAGATGCTCGAGTCCGACACATCCCAGAGCGACACATCCCAGAGTCTTTGGCTTCAGGAACCAAATCGCTTCCACAGATGTTTTCTACACATTGGGATCAAGCCTTCCCTGACCGCACCTTGCAGTCTAAAGACTTTTCACCTGCACAACAACTGCCGATGAGGACAGCATGTTCTTAATGGAGGCCTTAATATGTCAGGCTGTGGGATTCATCTCAAAGGATTCCTCATCAATAAAAAGACAACCTGGTCTGTGACCTGACCCATCCTAGCTCACACACACTCTTGCACACACACACACACACACACATTTAAATGCACACACTCTTGTACATACACCCGCAAACGCACGCATGCACACACACAATCTCAAGCACACACACAACCATTTAAGAGTTATTTTTCTTGTTTGACACAAACATTCCAATTCCAGTTGTAATAGTTTCCCAGAGACTAAAATGGAATAAAATGGTCATTAGTGAATGCAGTGTTATCACCATCTTGTTCCCATGTGGTCAAGATAAAAGGACTCTTTACTTAAATACTTCAAGTAAAATGCTGCTAGGGTGCTGCATCGACATGAGTAAAAACAATATTTAATGTACATAAAGTCCCTGCATTTCTGCATTACGTACAGTAGCCCTAGATTCATCTAGAGGAATATTCCTTCAGTTGGTCAGACCTTGAACATGACAGAGACGGGTACCATTCACAAACCTCAAGTCCCTTCATTAGGGCTTCAAAAGACACACATGTGAGAGAACTACGGCAGTAAATCAATGGGGAAGACTTTGCCATGGCAGGTTTACTCTCATTCCATCCCCAAAAGAGAGCACGGACCCAAGATGAACATATTTCACAGCGCACACACTCAGCAACATAACTTTCTGAAATAACTGGGACATTTTTTGTTTCAAAGTTATGTGTTGTACATTTCAATGTTTCAGATGTTTCACTCAGCAATTCATGTCCATAGTCTATAATAACTACATACATACTACAATGCTGACCCTACAGCAAATACTTTCACTATCAAGACAACAAGAATACTTACTTTTCTATCTGACATCCTGAAAGTACTTTTGGCATAATTTTCAAACTTCTGCTCCGTCTTCGGAAATGGTTTTCCCTGTTGGAAAAGAGCCAGTAAATATGTTTTTAATCGGTGTGAGATATTAAATCAAACTAATGTTTAATCAAACTAGAGCAAAAAACATCATCATTAAAGTGTAATAACATGTATATACAGTTCTGTATTATTCACACGAGGCAAATATGAGGTGGGCCTTGTACAGTTGAGGGTGCCTTCAGTATGTGGTCCACATGTGTGGTCAATCAAGTTGGAAGTGACACAAGAGGTTACTGTAAAAGAGGAAGAGAGAATCTAATCCCTCTGTATGATGTCATGGCTGTGTGAGCGCCAGTGGTCAGTCACCCCACCTCAGGCCTGATGGCAACTGGCGAGGTCAGAGGTTATTCACACACACAACTCTGGAGGATGTGTTTAATGTATTCTACTGAGGCTTCGCTGCAGCCCTTTTTTGAAGGAAATCAGTGGGAACTTTTGCTAAAGACTTGGAGCTCTAAACTCTAACTTAGAAGCATGAAAATGACTTAAATATATGACATTTTTGACGGTATTTTTATGAACATGGATTTAACAGGGCTACAAGTGTGTCCAGAGCTGGGCGGGCAAGGCCCCAGAAGTCATTAATTAGGAGTGTGTGAGTTTGATACACTTTGACACGCCATACGCCGTGGCTGCACGTTTCACAATAAATAAAACATATCATTTTTTTAACCAAATATTGCAATTGCGATTTGTCAAAACACTTGGGTAAACTGTTGAAAATAGAATGATTATTTTTATTCTATAGTTAGAATTTAATAGTGGGCACTTTAAATACAGTGTTTGACATGACAACGAATGAAAAAGCCAGGGAGGTGTTCATAGAATTAAGAATACTAATAGGATCTCTATGGAGGCGTTATTGTGACATGGTAGGAAACAAAGTGTTGGTCAATGCTTCCCAGAGGAGTGAGACCCTATAGTCTTTAGCTACTTGAAATGTTTTCTCTTATTTCATAGCTAACATATTCATGCTTCGCCTATTCCTCTCTGATTTAGAAGATACTGTTGCACAAACACCAAGCTAATTTATGCCTACTCCTGCACTGGTATCAGGCTGTATTATCCAGTTACATTTGCTTTGACTGAGTACATTTATTAGCCAGCTAACTAGCGATTAGCATTAGTGGCTAACACAATTTATTTTAGCCACAACTTGCTAAGAAAAGACAAACTAGCTGTTTGTAGACATAAAGATACACAAACTAATAGTGTAATTATAAAACGCTTGTGGATTTATATTGACCCAATGAGGACCACAGTATCGATGACACGTCTTGGACTTCTAACCCCTTTTAAACATAGTGTGTTTGAGCTAAAAACTTCCGGGTTGTACCATTGGATTCTTCTGCATCCATAGATACCAACAATTGGTCTGTGTGATTAACAGGGGGCTGATCTAGAGCAGTGTTTGTGAGACAAGGACAGATCCCGAAGGGGCCAAGGCCAGGTCTTTTATACAAAAACATCTGTAGAGTCTGAATGGTTTGAGCTACAAACTATTTAAAACTATTTATGAAATGCTGAGACCCCCACGAACACGAAACAACATTTTGCGCTGTTTCGCTCACAAGCCACACACGAGTCGTTAGAAGGTAAGGGTCTATAATACTGTAATAAACACAGTTGTCACTGACTAGTAGGACGTTCATTTCCCAGTGAGCAAAAAAAAAACATCAATTTCTGTACAGAATTCATATACATTCATTTTCATCAGATTTTTGCTTTGGCTGACCTTATTTTTTATTGACATTTTCCAATAAAACTCATGAATGCAACTGTTTATGTAAAATTGCTTTGTGTTCTACTTGTAGCCCTGAAAATGAAAGAAAATGAGAAAAAAACTTAATTGTGAGGCTAAATATAAATGAAAGTCCGAAAAATGACTAGAAGATTTTTGATGGGGTTAAGAAGCTACGGTTAAAGCAGCATCGATGTCATCAACATATTGTTGCATTGACCATGCAGACTGAAGAGTGAACGGTCGGCAAGTGACCTCGTGGTCGAGCAACAACAACTGCACTCCTTGAGTGAGAGAGAGGGAGAGAGACAATTCAAGCAGAGGAGTAAACTATACAAACAGAGTGATGTATCGCATTTAACAAACCAAACGTTGAAATACAGATATAGAAGGTAAAAACCCTAACCGGTCCGTGCATCAATACCAGTATATAGTAAAATACGGTATACCACCCAGCCCTAAAATGAACGTGTTACCTCTTTGGCTGCTGACGCTAGCTTGCTCTTGATTTCAGGCACGGTGAGAGCATTGGATGGTCCAGCTCCAGACTTTTCCTTCTGACTCTTGTCTTTTCCTCCCACTAGTGTCTGCAAGTCAAACAAGATCAACATCATTCACAGTGTCATTCAGTGGTGTGCTTGTTCCAGTAACTAACTAGCCTAACCCAGAAAGTCGAAACTTAGGCTTTGTCTAGATTGCCGTTTCTATGTAGGCTACATCGGCCTTCAGTGTTTTCCTCCTCCCACCATGACAACATAAGAAAACCACTGTCCATTGGCCAAAACACTTCCTGTACATCCCATCAATGTATCTGTGAGTGGCATCTAGGCCATTTGCCCATTCTCAACTGTCCCATAACCACATGATTGGTGGTAGCTAGTGAATTGGCCTCGTGAGCCCAAGACCAGGCCAGCCTGTGCTTAGAATGCTGGCTACAGCCCCTATTCTGACCTAGTGTGACAGAGAGGTTCCTCTATTAGTGATCGCGTGAGCAACCAGCTGGAAGGGGGTTAAAGCAAACGGACACCACATTCTACTCTAATTACAGCACCTTTTGACAAATATGGTGGGTAAAAATGATCCTCCAAGCAGAAGAGGGCAAACCTAGACTTTAGAGCTAAGGGGAGGGTTGTCTGTCAGGAGGAGCGGAAAAAGATTAGTTTTAACTCCCCCAGACTGACACTGTGAAAGGGGTCATTCTACCATGGGAAACGCCTCAGCCGCTTGCTCACATTTTGCTAAATGTTTTGCGCTATGGCTAAGAGTCGAAAGCTACCAACGAACACTTTGAGAAGTAATATTGAGTAATATTACGAACCCAGAGGCCCTATATAGCGGTGAGAGACTTTTCCCCCTCATTGCAGTTATGTAAGCTGACAACGTTTGAGTACCAACGTCATTTGTTTTCCTTTACAACACAAAGAGGCCTTTTGTTTGTTTGTTTGTTTGTTTGTGTGTGTGTGTGTGTGTGTGTGTGTGAGTGCAGGCATACAGTGTGTGCGAGCCTCAGAGAGCCCTCTGCGAACATGGCGTTAACAGGGCTACAATGTGTCCAGAGCTGGACGGGCAAGGCCCCAGAAGTCATCAATTAGGAGTGTGTGAGTGTGATACACTTTGACACGCCATACGCCGTGGCTGCACGTTACAAAAGCAGGGAGCCTGTTCCTACATGCAGGCCCGGCTGGAATCCACTCTGATTGCATGGTTTCATTGACGGACGGAGCTGTGTTTGAAACTAGGGGAGAGCGACCTTCTTGGAGAGACTTTCTGTCAGACGACTGAGCAAGTAACAATAAGAAAGATATTTCTGCTCCTAGGCAACACTTGACACTTGCCTTAAAAAACTGTACCCGCACCAGCACCATAGTACAGTGAAAATAATGACCCGCACGCGACCCAAAACCGGCAGTCAAAAATACATTTGTGAAAAGCAACATATTAACTCTCCAGTTGTGCATATTAATGTTTTGACTTTACAGTGTTAATGATGGTGAATGACATCAAAAGGTTTTGAGATAATTTTTTTTGCTGTTTTGAATGTTAAATATCAACATATAATAACTGATGTAAAGATAGCAGCATCTACGCTAAAGAGGTGATGGGAGCAAATGAGGATAGTATATTCAAAGTTGGCACAATCAAATGGCATGTCACTCAAGCGTGCGGACCCAGACAGTGAGAATAGAATACACTTGTCGCTAATTCAAACCATTGTATTTGAAACATATTGAAAGTAGATGCGTTCCATTGCATTTGGAACATATTAAATGTTGTGCAAACTGATCATTACCCGAAATAATAACAAACTAGATATCTTGATTGTGGAATGGACAAAGGACATCCGTCCAAAAGTAGAGAAGGGTTTAAGAAAAAGATTGAACGATTAAAAAAGATGGACATGGTTCTTCTTATTTTTCTTTTTCTTTGAAGAATGCAATAATCTTCTCTTTCTTCCGCAGAAATCGGGCATCCATCGCACGGATTAAAGGTATCAAATAAGAGGGCGGCTCTCCACTTCCAAAGGACAGCTGTGGAACTGAAACAGCTGATAAACAGACAGAGCAGAGCAAGCTGTTTAATCTACGCCAGACACTGATTACAGATGCCACAATGAAATCATTCAGAATGTATGTGTTGCCACCCTAGGGTCATGCACAACTCATAAAGCACATTTAGAACGTATTATTCCAAAACATAAAGTACCGTCAAAAATGTCAAAAAAATATTGTGATATCATATTTTGGTCATATCGCCCAGCCGTAAATCAAGTTAGAGATTACAGATGCCACAAACTTAATCACTTGCACACAATTTATGTAATCGCTCGTCTCCGATTCGCTCGTCTTCGCTACAAACACATGGTCATGATGACACTTCTGCCGGCTAAGTCTGACTGACTGAGGTAGTATTTGTTCCTTTGGTGTCTTGTAGGAGGGCTTTGGGGCCAGGTAAGGAGAAGCTGAGAAACTTCCACTAACAAGACTAGGACAAAACATTTCCTGTTTTTATTGATAAAACAATAGGTTTAACTTAATTAAAATAGAACAATGCAGAACCATTGAAAAATCTGGCAAATTTGTGATTAAAACAATCGTGAACAGGTAGGCAAGACACAGGTGCACATTAGGGATGTGTCAAATGGACAATGTTTAAACAGCTAATTGTTTTATTAGTTTTCAGTTAAAACAATTTTTAAAAAATCATAAAATTCCACGTGAATTCACAATGCTGCTGCCAGCAACGGTTTGTTAAACAATGCACCTGTACTACCATTACTGTACCTCGATTTCCCCTCGCAAAGTTAGCATTTCTTTCTCATTTAACTTCTCAAAGTATTGCCATTTAAAAAAAAAAAAGTTTTTATTTAACCTTTATTTAACTAGGCAAGTCAGTTAAGAACAAATTCTTATTTACAATGACGGCCTACTCCGGCCAAACTCGGACGACGCTAGGCCCATTGTGGGCCGGCCCTTATTGGACTCCCAATCACGGCCGGTTGTGATACAGCCTGGATACGAACCAAAGTGTCTGTAGTGACGCCTCTAGCACTGAGATGCAGATCCTTAGACCGCTGCGCCACTTGGGAGCCCATACAGAACTTCACTGCGGTCGCTTGCCTTCTCTGCAATTTTTTTCAACACAAAAATAATTGATTCCTCGACTCAGAGCTGGGCAGTACACCCACTGTATTTTACGAAAAACCTGTATTTCAATGTTTAGTTTGTTAACTGTGTGTGTAACGTCCATTTTTATAGTTTACTTGGTAACACTTTGACACACAGCGTCATAACACGCTATGACACGATCATAATCTTGTCATAACAGCAGACATAATAATTTGTCACAACCTGTTATAATAGGGTCATAACACTGTCACGACACATGTATTTAGACCTGTTGTGACATATATTGCGTTATTTTATGGCTGGTTATGATACCTACATAAGAGTGTAAAAACCCACAAAACCTACCATGGTAGTTATTTTATGGCTGGTTATGACACCTACATAAGAGTGTCAAAACCCACAAAACCTACCATGGTAGTTATTTTATGGCTGGTTATGACACCTACATAAGAGTGTCAAAACCTACCATACAAGGCAAAACATTCCATTACACAATAGCCTATATTTTTTATAGACCATATTAAATTATCATTGTAATTGCGCACACGTTAATGTCAGACATGCACCTACCCTAATTCTCTGTTGCTGATGACTGGGATGAATGCAGGAGCAGAGTTCAGGAGCAGGACAAGACACCCTCTTTATGACTGATGACTGATATAAGGACATGTACGTGATAGGCTTATCTGGCTTATATGATTATGATGTTCATAATGCTTATTGACAGTGTCATTAAGTGTATTTTTTCATAGTCCAACTAAAGGGAACCAGGATGGTCATAATGCTTCATGACAGTGTATTTTCTACAAGTTATTTAAAATATAATGAAAAAAAACATGACTATAAAAAATGTATTACAACAACTACATAGGAATAAAGAAACAATATTTCAAATGAAAGGAAACTTCTTGGCATAAATGTGGGTTTTGAAACTCTTATGTAGGTATCGTAACCAGCAATAAAAGAATGCAATATATATGTCACAACAGGTGTAAATATATGGGTCATGACAGTGTTATGACCATATTAAGACAGGTTATGACAAGTTCAGCTGTTATTACATATTATGACATGGTTATGACTGTGTCATAACGTGTTATGACATATGAGCGTGTTATGACGCTGGGTGTCAAGTAACGTGTTATGACACTGGGTGTCAAGTAAAATGTTACTGTTTACTTGAGTCATCTCTCTCCGCTCTCTCTCTCCATGTTGCTTCCCACACAGACCTAGCCCCGCCCCCGTCACTTAAGGAGCTCATTGCTTGTCGCTCCACCACGAGACACTTGCAGATCAGTCTGTATGGACAATGCAGCACATGCTGATGACAACAATGCTGTTTTCACTTTGCTTCTTAGTATAAATCCACTAGTGTTCTATAATGACACTATTAGTTTGTGTTTCTTACATCTGCAAACAGCTAGCTTGTATTTTCTTAGCAAGTTGAGCCTAAATCTTGTTAGCCTCTAATGTACTGAGTCAGAGCATGATGTTGAGCCTCACTAGCCAGCTACCTTTACACAACTTTCCCAAGGCCTTTATAGCCTATTGTCTAGTTAGGCTATAACACAGAGAATTTGAGGTTTTGTGCTAACTGCCCTGTGATTAAAATGTTGTGAAACAATAGTTTTTTTTAAACAATAGTTTTTCGGTTAGGGATTTTTCTTAATGTTAAGGTTCACACCCCTTGTACACATTGAACTAGGTGTCCGTCAGTCGCCAAAAGTGAAGATTTACATCTTCCAAGGAGGACCCCAGGCAGAGCATCTTACAGCTTTACGACCGTGGCGCCTGCTCGGAGGCATCATCAGAGTAGGCAGCCTGCTTCCACTTCCATCAATCAAAAAGCACTAACACACTATAGACTATAAAATTCATACCGACAAACTCGAATGGCAGTCATATCGGCCCATTTCCCTCCACCAAAAAACGTAGACGACGGGTCAAAGAGTTTAGAAATATGGTGAGAGAGGCACTGGCAAAGGATCTGACGAGCCACTCTAATGACCAGTCACCCTGCACTAAGAAAACGCCTGCTTCCTCCAACCTCAGGGGCATCTGGGAGCAACCTGCCTGCTGCCCCAGACATCAAACACCGGTAATGAGAGCAATTGGGAGAAGGTGTGTACAGGAAGCGAGGGGTGTGAGGAGGCTGTTGGAGAGGGAGGGAGGGGTGGCTGAGAGGGGGGGTTAGGATTAGGTAGGGTGGGACTGGGGGTTAAACTGGCAGGTTTCAGAGGTTAGCCTGCTGGTTAATCCCCACTAGCACTTTAACCACGGCTGTCGTGACGTGCTGAACAGCGGCCATTACAGAATTAAATAGATTAGCCAGCGCGCTCTACCACACACCACACACTGCCCCGAGTGCTACGCAACACCCCGGGTGATTAGCATAGCAAGTCTCACCTCATTGTGCATTAGCGTCTGACACCACACACAAAGGGTACAGTTTTCAGTACGAAACAAAAAAGGAGAATTTGTTTTAGGCATTTTAACTTACATATTGTTCGAGAGAAAATTTGATTTGGACTTTTTGAGACAGTGCTATGAAGTTTTGAAAAGCTAAATAGGAGGTTCTCATACATGATTCATTTATTTTTCATCAAATACAACCTGTTGTTGTTGGAGGCTAGCATATGTAACGTCAACACAAGAGAGAAATGACAGCGACAACAGGTCACTGGTACTGTTTAAAATCAAGCTAGAGTCGTTTGGGGGGCTACGGGGGTGGAGGCTGATTAGGGCATTCTTAAGGAGGGGTGGAAAAGGAGAAGGTTGCAAAGGTGGGAGGTGGGGGAGGGACATTCTGGCATCAAAGTGGTCTTCAACCCAAAACGGTAGGTCAGGCCGAGGGGTCGTGGTCTTAAACCCTGTCCTGGGAAACGTGTTCAGGGGTCAGATGTGTTTGTTTAACACAGAGAGAGTTCAATCCTCGGGTTTGTAAGGCTGTCGTCCAAGACATTCCACCTGAGAAATTAAGTACCAGTCTTGAGCTAATTGCTACTTGGATTCATCACATTCTTTGCTGTGCTTTGATTCCATGCAGCTTGCTGAGAGTCTGGCAAGTACCTCTGGGACAGTGGTCTTATAAACAGACAAGTCTTATAAATATTTGTCTTACCATGAACATTCAAATGTTACTATGTAACTACTATGAAAATATATAGGTATTAATATGCTTTATTTACATTAAAAACATGTAATCTAGTCTCTTGTGACAGACTGGTAACAGAAATGTCTCTAGTGCACGCAGGATTTTCTACTGTCCCGCATGAACAATTTCATGGAAGGAAACAGCTGATGTGTATGTTCGCTACACATCACAACTCATATATGGTGAAAGATTTTTGCCATTTTTCATGTTCAGCAGCATAACGACGACCTTAAGATTCTTCTCTCTAAACTGGCTGGCAGAGAACATGTGTTTTCCAGGAGTTTGTTTTGAAGCACAGACCACAAATGCCCCCTTAAACTAGCTGCTTTGGGATTGCCTAACCACAAACAACTCCTTGGAAACTCTTATTGCCTCCTCAGCTCTAGGCCTATTTTGAAATCACATGACCTTTTCCCATAGATTGAAACCTCTACGATTTATCTGCCAAATGAAAATACCACTTTTGGGAGCAGCCAACAGTGCCTCATTTGGATATGCATAATTACTCTTGCTTCATGTTGGCCTAAAGAGGCCTAAACAGGTGTAAGAGTTGACCTACCTTGGTTTGAGGTTTAGCCAATGTTCCCCCTTTTTTCCCTGGTATGCAATTCTGCGCCCATGTCACACTTTTAGGCTTCTGCCCCAAAGGCTCCGGGCTCTGAAATGAGTTGGGAGACATGCAGGAAGCACTATACACAATCAAAAAATCCAATTCCAGTAATCGTTTCATACAGGATGACATGTTGACACTGCAATAAACGTGCAATAAACGTGTTGCCGCTGTCAAAATTGACCATAGCACTTTTAATACTTTTCAGTTTGAACAGTCCCTCTCTCTCTCTCTCCAGTAAAGGAGGACATTTAGTCTGCTCTCCGTCCTCTGTGTTTCAACCCAGGAAGCATATTAATATCCATGCTGTCACTGCTCATCACTATAATACAGTATGAGCATGACAAAGAGATAGAGAGCAAAGAAAAGAAGAGGACGTAGAAGAAAGGTAAATAATTAATGGAGGAGGGGAGCTGTGCATGCAGCAGAATAAATCAACAGGTGAAAGAAATGCTCAGCTGTCGTCTGGCTCTGGGGCTAGAATCAGCGCTCATGTCGCAGGTATGTGCATCTGCCACGCTTTGATCTCTCTCGGTCTGGCACAGTTAAGACTTGGACGCTGCCTTTAAAATCGCAAACAGACACACACACACACGCACACGTACACGTACACACGAACGCACACAGTGTTCAAAGACAAAGGCCAGGTGCAATGAAGGACTGTTGCACAAGAGAAGGGGGTATCAGAGAGAAAGAGAGGATGAAGAGAGGAACGAAAGAGAAAGGTGGGAGGACTGAGGGACAGGACATGTAGGCCTAGGTGCCTTATTGAGGAAGGAGGGGTGAGGAAATAGGAATTCCCATGCCTAGACGTGTAGGCTGTGTTTCTTGAGTTGTCTTTACTGCAACAGCATGCGTCTCGCTCTGCACAGTGCTGGTGAAACACAGAGTGCTCAGGTAGATTACAGAGGAGAAATCCGATCATTATACCCGGCAGACCCTGTGCTTTAGTCTCGAAAAAACCAGATGGGTACGAGAGGGAACAAGATGAAAAAGTTTCCTCCGCTCCGTCTCGAGCAAAATGGCCGCAGGTCAACGGGTGCAGAAATGAAAGAGCTAAAAACATGTCTAGTTTACCAAACATGCAATAACTATAAAACATTAACAAAATTGTCTTTGACACTCATATGCACTACACAAATAAGACTTATATAAATATATATAAAATAAAATATGCCTACAATATGTCACAATCCTAGCTATCTAAGATGGTCCCGTGTGGCTCAGTTGGTAAACTGTGGTGCTTACAACGCCAGGATTGTGGGTTCGATTCCCACAGGGGACTGGTATGAAAAAGTACAATCGCGTATGCACTCATTACGTATGCAAAATGTCAACATAATAGTACTTGTTGGATCTAAGGCTGCATTTAGACAGGCAGCCCAATTCTGATATTTTTTTCACTAATTAGTCTTTTGACCAATCAGATCAGCTCTGAAAATGATCTGATATGAAAAGACCTGATGTGATTGGTTTAAGACCAGTTAGTGGGAAAAAATATCAGAATTGGGCTGCCTCCGCTACATGGACAAGTCCTTGTCTAACATGACACCTAGTGGACAAATAAGGTACATCATCGATACCCAGTGTCATTTATTTACTTTTGTTGTAGAGAGGATAAAAAGGGTTTACTTTCTTTACAGTTGGTTCGACTGGAACTTTCTGTACTTTCACATCACTCTCATCTTCATCACTATCGTCGTCGTCATCACTACATAGAATAGAACACAAAAATGTATGTCAGGTTATCCAACAACAATACATGATGCAAAACACACACCAACCAACCTAAAATACAAAAAAGAGGATTCATACTCATCGTCGTCTTCATCGCTGTCATCATCATCATCATCATCTGACTCCATTTTCAGTTTCTTCTGCAAAGGGACACAATATTTTCTAACTTTTGGTAATCAATAAGGCCTGCTGAGGAATATGGTATGTACAGTCAGGTCCAAAATTATTGGCACCCTTGATAAAGATTAGCAAAAAATAAAAGTACTATAAAATAAAGAATACAAATATATTGTACGCTCCAAAAAGATTGGGAAATTATATTATTTTATACAATTGCTCAGAGAAAGAGATGTTCAAAAAGTAATATTTTTTCTCTCAAAAAGATAAGTGTTCAAAATTATTGGCACCCCCGTTTTAGATACATTTCAATACCTCACTTTGCGAGGTTAACGGCACTGAGCCTTTTTCTTAAATGTTTTATGAGATTGGAGAACATATTTGGAGGGATCTTAGACCATTCCTACATACATAATCTTTCAGATCCTTCATCTGCGCTTATGGAATGCCCTCTTCAGTTCAAACCACAGGTTTTCAATGGGGTTCAAGTCCCATTATTGCTGGAAGATCCACTTGTGACCAAGTTTCAGCCTCCTTGCAGAGGCAACCAGGTTTCTGGCTAAAATGTCCTGGTACTGGGTAAAGTTCATGATGCTGTTGGACCAGTGGAAGCAAGGACCAGCGGAAGCAAAATAACATAACATTAAAGGTGCATCAAAGCTGGGACAGAGAAACAGCTTCTATATCAAGGCCATCAGACTGTTAAATAGCCATCACTAGCAGGCCTCCACCCAGTACCCTGCCCTGAACGTAGTCACTGTCACTAGCCGGCTACCACCCGGTTACTCATCCTTGCACATTAGAGGCTGCTTCCCTACGTACATAGGCATGGAACATTAGACACTAGTTATTTCATATTTCTATACTGTATTCTAGTCCATCCTATTCAACTATTGCTGTATATTTATTATTCTATCCACGTATTCTTCTGATATACTATATATCCTATCCACACTGCCCATGATGTCTATACATCCCATCACATATATACTGTATATATTTATACTCCGGACTCAGACATTGCTCATCCTAATATTTTTTGATTTCTTAATTCCATTATTTTAGGGTTTTGTGTATTGTTGTGTATTGTTATATATTACTGCACTGTTGGAGCTAGGAACACAAGCATTTCGCTACACCCGCAATAACATCTGCTAAACATGTGTATGCAACATTTTTATTTTATTTGATGAAAACATCTAGAGTTTTCTAAATGGCATTGACACTTGGATTGGAACCAGTGCTATGGTCAGATGACATTAAAATAGAGCTCTTTGGCCACGCACACCAGTGGTAGGTTTGGCATCGAAAGAACGATGCATATGCAGAAAAGAACCCCATACCTACTGTAATATATGGTGGTGGAGCATTGATGTTATGGGGCTATTTTGCTTTCACTGGTCCTGGGGCTCTTGTAAAGGTCAACGGCATCATGAACTTGATCAAGGATATGGAAAGATTCTGTGTGGAGGAATGCTCCAAGATTTTTCCCAATGTGTTCTCCAATCTCATACAACATTTTAGAAAAAGGCTCAGTGACGCTATCCTCGCAAGGTGAAGTATTGAAAGGTATTGAAAACAGGGGTGCCAATAATTCTGACCCCTATGATTATTTGTTGAACAAAATGTTTTTCTCTGAGCATTAGTATAAAATAGTATAATTTCAATTTTTTTAAGAATACAGTACTTGTATTCCTTATTTTATTGTTTTTTTTTGCTCAGCTTTATCAAGGGTGCCAATCATTCTGGACCTAACTGTATGCAGTTGAATCAAATCCAATAATTAAGTTATGTCCTCCTTGTATGAGCTAAGTAAACAGCAGGAGGAGCATACCGGAGCAGGACGCTTCTCTGAGGTCAAGCTTGATGGCCTCTTCACAGGTGACGAGTTATTTTCCTCCTGTTCGTCATCAGAGTCCTTCACATCTACAAGTTGAGATTAGATTGGAAATAATTAATTCAGTTCTGCTGTCTTGTACTGTCAAAATGTCACCTTATATCTAGCCCAAATAGAGTATAAAAACAACTAAATCAGTAGAATGCAAATTAAAAGTCACTCACTGACAAAATGCTGTCCACTGATGTACACTGGTCCACAGCCAGACTGGAGGCGGAAGGTTACTGGAGGGGTGATCTCAAACCCTCCTAAACTCATCTGCCAAAATTAGGAATAAAATAAGTCAATATTTCAAACAATTGTTTCACATTCGATTAAAAGGATGACACCATCAAAACAGTGGTTGGAAATAGTTAAAAAATTCAACCAAGAATACATAGATGTTCAACGTCATAAATGACATTTACAGAATCCCACGCACCTGCAAGCAAAGATGTCTTATCTAATGATCTATTAACGCATTATCTTATCAAAATCAAAAGATCTATTCACTTGTATCTGCTTGCTGAACATAAAAGAAGAGGATGCCAGACAGTTGTGAATGTGAATTCCTAACTGCCAGGCCATTGTTCTGGTTGCGGTGGCAACCAAACAAAACACAGATGTATGTGTTAAAATAACTACTGTAAAAGTGTTCAGGTAGTGATAACTTCCATAAATAATACAATTATCCACTCACAGCTAATGTTTTCAAGCCCTGAACCAGAACCAAAATACACACTAGCTTGTAACATTGGCCGAGCTATGCAGAAGGCAACAAGCCAAGCATGTTTAAACAATGGAGGTCATAAAAAAGAGACAATCAATCAATCAAATGTATTTTATGAACCCCTTTTACATCAGCAGTTGTCACAAACTTGCTTACACAGATACCCAGCCTAAATCCCCAAAGAGCAAGCAATGGTGACAGTGTTCTCTGGATCAGTGGCAGTCATATTTTCCATTTAATAGGTGGAAACTGGATTACTTAAGGAGCAACAAGCCTGACATCATGGAGACATAGCCGCTCAAGGTCTGCTTCAGAGTCATTAACAAGCGTAAGTAGCTGTCTCTAGAGCCACCAATGTAACGTGTGCAAAATCAAAGATGTGCAATACACTGGAAATGGGTTGTGTGGCTCATTGTATCCAGCCCAGTGGTGTGGCTTGGGTCATGGCCAGACATACCTGTAGCATCTGTGTAGTAGTAACACTGTAATTACTACAGCAACAACACGTTATTTTAGTAATTGCTTAGTAATTTCATGGTAATGGAGTTGAGTGTTTTTCACTGTTACAAAAGTGGAATAAGTGACCGGGTTAAAAGAAGCTTCAGGTGAGTAACAGCACAGAACTACGGAAATTCATTATTCTAAAACACTCACAGAGGGCAGCACGGACGGCTTCAGCACCACCAGTGGAATTTTGGTGGTCTTTCCGTCGTATGTGACGCCCTCGATCTCCACCGTGTGAAAGTTATCCTCGGCATCAGCACCCAGGCACACCTGCAACACCAACAAACACACAGCTGTTTCACAGATATGATACTGTATGTTTCGCCATGTTGGAACACGCCAACAACCTACAGAGTCTCCCGCATTTCTCTGTCAATCGTCATCTCTGCTTGGTGGCACAAAGGGAGAGTGACTGAAATATTATTACGGTGAGGATATCCACTTGGAGGACAGAGTCATTTGCAATGGTAGGAAAAGGAGCAGAATGTTAGCTAAGTACAAGAAAACACATTGTTGATTAAAATGTTATTCCTTTAAATACACATCAAATAAATGTGACTAGATATTTATACTCGTATCATTCTCTTTTTCTGTCATTTTTTCTGTAATTTTATTCCACCTTTATTTACCTAGGCATTTATAATGTTGACAAAGGTGAACTTGGTATTGTGGCGTGGCGGTACACAAACAAAAAGGAAACATCAGGGTAAATAGAGACTAGTTATGCAATGACATTAAATAAAGTTGTCATTGTATTTGTCTGCACAGGTCCAAACAGGGCCGGCCCTGGGCATAAGCGATATAAGGGGTCGCTTAGAGCCCCCAGCCGCTAGTCGCCAACCCCCCAATTTGCTTTAAAACCATAACATTTTCTCTATGCCTCATGGCAAAATGGAGAGAATTACAGGAAATGTACTACCATCAAGAGGGGGACCACCAAAGGTTTTACCCGCGAGGTGGGGGGCCCGAAAAGGCTAGGGCCGGCCCTGGGTGTAAAGATAAATATACTAAAGAAAGTGTACAAATAAAAGGAATTGATGAAGAATATACAGTTGAATTCGGAAGTTTGCATACACCTTAGCCAAATACATTTAAACTCAAATACATTTAAACTCAGTAGCTAAAAATTATGTGTCATAGGTCAGTTAGGATCACCACTATATTTAAAGAATGTGAAATCTTTCATCACATTGTCCATTTGGAAGACCCATTTGCGCCAATGCTTTAAATTCCTGACTGATGTCTTGAAATGTTGCTTCAATATATCCACATCATTTTCCTTCCTCATGATGCCATCTATTTTGTGAAGTGTACCAGTCCCTCCAGTGGCTTCTTCCTTGCTGAGGTGCCTTTCATGTTATGTCGATATAGGACTCGTTTTACTGTGGATATAGATACTTTTTTACCTATATTCTCCAGCATCTTCACAAGGTTCTTTGCTGTTGTTCTGGGATTGATTTTCACTTTTCGCACCAAAGTACATTCATCTCTAGGAGACAGAACGCATCTCCTTACTGAGCGGTATGACGGCTGCATGGTCCCATGGTGTTAATACTTGCGTACTATTGTTTGTACAGATGAACTTGGTACCTTCAGGCGTTTGGACATTTCTCCCAAGGATGAACCAGACTTGTGGAGGTCTACAATTTGTTTTCTGAGGTCTTGGCTGATTTATTTTGAGTTTCCCATGATGTCGAGCAAAGAGGCATTGAGATTTAAGATAGGCCTTGAAATACATCCACAGGTGCACCTCCAAATGATGTCAATTAACCTATCAGAAGCTTCTAAAGTCATGACATTATTTTCTGGAATTTTCCAAGCTGTTTAAAGGATCAGTCAACTTAGTGTATGTAAAAGTCTGACCCACTGGAATTGTGATAGTGAAATAATCTGTCTGTAAACAATTGTTGGAATAATGACTTGTGTCATGCACAAAGTAGACGTCCTAACCGACTTGCCAAAACTAGAGTTTGTAGAGTGGTTGAAAAATGAGTTTAAATGTCTTAAACCTAAGTGTATGTAAACTTCCAACTTCAACAGTATAAAAACATATAGCTATATCATTACAATTACAGAAACTCTCTTAATGTAGTTTAATGGAAATGCATCAGTTGTCAAGAAATGTTTATTGTTTTAAAACGAAATGATTAACCTTTGGCCAAGCGCAATGTTATGATATTCTCTAGTCCAGTGTTTCTCAAACTCGGTCCCCGGGACACCATGGGGTGCACTTTTTGTTTTTTGCCCTAGCACTACACAGTTGATTCAAATCATCAACTAATCATTAAGCTTTGATCATTTGAATCAGCTTGGAGTTTGGGAAACGCTGCTCTAGTCTTAACACAAGCTCAGAATTGGCATAGTGATGATCTTACTGCTTTGAGTGACAGCTGATGATCCGCATCATCGTCCTCCACCTCAACTTTGAACTCCTTTTTGTCCGATTTCAGTGTACAACCTAAAGTCGACAATACATAGGTTAGCAAACTCTAAACAAATAGCTGTTGGCGTTTTACAATTTAAAATGGAAATATAACATTATCATTGATAACAAATTAATCTAGTTAGCCCGCTAGTTTGCTAAAACGCAAACAAAAGGGGGTTTGCTGAATTGGCGCGAGAAGCGCATTACATAGCTTAATAACGTTAGCTCGCTAGATACATTTGGTGTGTTTGGAGCAGCTATTGCTAGCTATATAACAAAGAACACATGTCTGCTATTACTAATTGTGCACAAAAATGTTACTTGGCAGTACAGACGTGCTCACCAAATAAATACATTTGAGGTCTGGTTATATCTGGGACGCTATCGTTCGCCATTTTCCCCTGAATGTTATTGTTCTGTTCCGTAAATGGAAGTGACATTCCGTAAGCCAATGGGATAGTTGAAAAGAAGTTGTGGAAATCATATGACCAATCGAATCAAAGGCTGGGGTGGGACAAAAGGGGGGAACGTGCACTTTGGTTTACGTCCGCTAGATGGAGTCCTTGCGAATAACCTAGAAATAAATCTGTTTGTGTCTATTTTTGCAGAGATTGGAACATCTACTGTAGTATGAGACTGAATGGCGTGTAACACTTCACATTACATTCAATTGCGTTTATACCTGTGTAGTAACACTATCTACTACAGTAGCATTGCTACTTTTGTTATTGCACAGTAATGGAGTAGTGTTTGGAATAAGGAACTGTGCATATTTCTCATTGTCCATTTCAGTGGAACTAAATGTATGTCTGTCCACGCCAAGAAGTCCAGATATGGTCTATAAAAGAGAATACGTGGTTTGTAAAGAAATACATAGAGAAAACATCATACACTACAGGTTTCCTCCGTGTCCTTATTGTCAGTTATGCACATTAAATAACAACACATATTACTGTACAATTCCACAATGCAACAGTCTGCATAAAATACATTTTAATGAGCATCTACTATAGATATGTGGCCACTCCCCAACAAATGCCCCACCCACATTTCCCCTCAATATTACTTTTATATTCTTACTATAAATTACACAGATCTACTGTAGTATGAGACTTCTGTTTTGTAATGGTGTGTAACACTTTACATTACATTAAATTGTGTTTATACTTGTGTTGTAACACTATCTACTACAATAGCATTGCTACTTTTGTTATTGCACAGTAATGGAGTTGTGTTTGGAATAAGGAACTGAGCATATTTCTCCTTCTCTTTTTTTAAGTGATGGTGAAGGTGATGATTAGAGATGCAACCTTATGCTGGTTCAAGTATTTTGCTAAGACTCCATAAAAACAGAGCACTCATTAAAGGTGACTGACCCGTATCAAGGAATGGCAGCTTTTCATGCATGTGGTTTGAAGTCTTGTTTGTGCAGCAAAGTCTGTTCTGGTTTCTCTCAAGAGCCCTTTGTACAGGTGATACATGGCCCATGCACTCAATCAACACTTTTTCTTCCAGGCGCCCTCTGAATCATAAGAGTACTTGTGTCAGCATGATCAGGTAGCTCTGGACTGATGCCACAAAATGACTGTTGCTATCGCAAGGTGACACTTCCATTCCACATGTCAGATTCCATTTGACGTAGAATATCATGTGATACAGTAGGCTAGCTTGTCTTTTTGTGTTAAAAAAACCCACTGAAAGCCAATGCTACTTATTTCTCTGGTTTGATGACAACAACATGCTCACTGTACACATGCCCTTAGTAGATAACTACATATACCTTTAGGACAGCCCCAACTTGTAATACTACAATAAATCAATTATGTTTGATAAAGAAAAATATGTAGTATTCTTGTGTGGCTATTCTTAATAATTTAGTTCAGGACAAGATAAAATATTTCACAGATGATATATGTTTAAACAATAAAGATTGCTATCTCCTGTGAGACCTATGGATTGTGTATATCTTTGACGTGTGTGGACTTCTTCCCACCAAAGCAAATATTCAGTGCAATACATTCGTGCTTCATTCATAAGTATTTTGAAGTCATACAGTATAAATGCATTTGTCTTGTTTGTAAATGAGGCTTCATTCTCTCTACTTCACATAGATCACAGATGGTTGCCCACACCAGGAAGTAGTACTTTTCCATTGTGCAGTTTACCCATGTTGTACTGTTTACAAAAGGTCCATACAACGCCCCTTGAAACTCAGTGTTAGAATCCTCGCAAAATCACACATTCAACCACAAGTCCACAACCATTTTTTTGTGATATCAATGGCATCAGTCATTGATATCAAGAGAATCTGGAGAATCTTCATAGTTCAAAACAACTGTCTTCCACCCTTTTTGCATAGAGATGGCGTGTTTTTTTAGTTCCAAGGGCGTCTTGCCTGGTTGAGATCCTGTCAGTTGCAGGCAGTTGTCCAGGTGACGCCTACTCAACCCCCATTTCCTCTGCCCAGACCATGGGCCTCTTTCATCCTGCTGTCTCCAATGCCATGAAGACGTGACTTGGCGCATTTTACAAAAATTCCTCATCCTTACTGTTTTCAAAACCGTGCATTGTGTTTTGATACAGGTGCTGAAAGAAGCTGAGTGTTTTTTTTTTTTTACCGCTCCGCCAAAGACCCTTATCCGTATCCAATAAAATGTCACCACACAAGAACAAGTTTTGGAACAGGGCACCAAAATATTACTATACATCACATGTTATATGTGTCACTCTACCATTTTCTATTAGTAGAGATGTTCCTTTTCCAGTTTCTTGAAGTGTAAGCAAACAACTACATAGTCAGTTGTGATTTTGGATCCATTTACAGAAGAAAAAGGCCCATATAAAACACTTATTTTTGATACCATACCAAGATTCACCCACCCTCTTTAGCTGCCTTTGTGTAAATGAAACTGTTAATAGTTAATAGTTAAATACATAAACAAGTGGTTCACAATGAGAGAAGTATCGAAGACCTCTTTTCATTTTCTAGTTTGTTACAACACTCAATCTGTTGAGCGTGTGAGAAAACCCAACACCTTATGTTACAGTAAAAAAAATGTGCCCTCTGCCTCAACCCTCAATGGGATCCGGCATCATTAGTAGCATGTACAGTTGGGAGAACAAGTATTTGATACACTGCCGATTTTGCAGGTTTTCCTACTTACAAAGCATGTAGAGGTCTGTAATGTTTATCATAGGTACTCTTCAACAGAGTGACGGAATCTAAAAGAAAAATCCAGAAAATCACATTGTATGATTTTTAAGTAATTAATTTGCATTTTATTGCATGATATAAGTATTTGATACATCAGACAAGCAGAACTTAATATTTGGTACAGAAACCTTTGTTTGCAATTACAGAGATCATATGTTTCCTGTAGTTCTTGACCAGGTTTGCACACACTGCAGCAGGGATTTTGGCCCACTCCTCCATACAGACCTTCTCCAGATCCTTCAGGTTTCGGGGCTGTCGCTGGGCAATACAGACTTTCTTCTCCCTCCAAAGATTTTTTATTGGGTTCAGGTCTGGAGACTGGCTAGGCCAATCCAGGACCTTGAGATGCTTCTTACGGAGCCACTCCTTAGTTGCCCTGGCTGTGTGTTTCGGGTCGTTGTCATGCTGGAAGACCCAGCCACGACCCATCTTCAATGCTCTTACTGAGGGAAGGAGGTTGTTGGCCAAGATCTCGCGATACATGGCCCCATCCATCCTCCCCTCAATACGGTGCAGTCGTCCTGTCCCCTTTGCAGAAAAGCATCCCCAAAGAATGATGTTTCCACCTCCATGCTTCACGGTTGGGATGGTGTTCTTGGGGTTGTACTCATCCTTCTTCTTCCTCCAAACACGGCGAGTGGAGTTTAGACCAAAAAGCTATATTTTTGTCTCATCAGACCACATGACCTTCTCCCATTCCTCCTCTGGATCATCCAGATGGTCATTGGCAAACTTCAGACGGGCCTGGACATGTGCTGGCTTGAGCAGGGGGACCTTGCGTGCGCGATCCATGACGGCGTAGTGTGTTACTAATGGTTTTCTTTGAGACTGTGGTCCCAGCTCTCTTCAGGTCATTGACCAGGTCCTGCCGTGTAGTTCTGGGCTGATCCCTCACCTTCCTCATGATCATTGATGCCCCACGAGGTGAGATCTTGCATGGTGCCCCAGACCGAGGGAGATTGACCGTCATCTTGAACTTCTTACATTTTCTAATAACTGCGCCAACAGTTGTTGCCATTTTACCAAGCTGCTTGCCTATTGTCCTGTAGCCTATCCCAGCCTTGTGCAGGTCTACAATTTTATCCCTGATGTCCTTACACAGCTCTCTGGTCTTGGCCATTGTGGAGAGGTTGGAGTCTGTTTGATTGAGTATGTGGACAGGTGTCTTTTATACAGGTAACGAGTTCAAACAGGTGCAGTTAATACAGGTAATGAGTGGAGAACAGGAGGGCTTCTTAAAGAAAAACTAACAGGTCTGTGAGAGACGGAATTCTTACTGGTTGGTAGGTGATCAAATACTTATGTCATGCAATAAAATGCAAATTAATTATTTAAAAACCATACAATGTGATTTTCTGGATTTTTGTTTTAGATTCCGTCTCTCACAGTTGAAGTGTACCTATGATAAAAATTACAGACCTCTGCATGCTTTGTAAGTAGGAAAACCTGCAAAATCGGCAGTGTATCAAATACTTGTTCTCCCCACTGTATATGCCCCACCCTAGAGATCTATCTAGATTAGAAGTGTTTTGTGCCTTCAGATAGGACATTTTTGTTTTGACTGGACATGGATGATATTAGATGTTGACAACTGTTCAGTTTGTAGGTGGACATGGTTCACATACATCACTGACACTGTTCTATCCACAAGGTCTAGGGTTTTAGAACAAACCTTTCAGAAAACATCCCACCTGGGCCTCGTTTCCCAGAAAATGTGTTGCGTTAAGTTAATCGTTACACCGATAGCATCCAAGCAGTCTCACAAAAACCATTGTTGCACTAAACTGTATATATTGTAGTAACGCTCACTTTACTGATAACAGCACACTGTTTAAAACTGTATACAGCCTTTTCTGGTGTTATGTGAAACATGCCCTTCTGGTTTGGCTATGGAGAGGAAGTTGTCATAAAGGATGGAATATTGAAATAAAAGCGTAACACTGAAAGATGCAAATAAGTGTGGCATAGTCAACAACATTAAGTTGATAGAGTAGAGGACACTTACTTTAGGAGGTGTGACTTTGTAAGATTATGCCGTTATCCTTTTTGGTGAAAGAAACCACAAGACACAAGAACAAAAGAGAGGCTTCCAATTTTGATAATCTTTTCAAAAAGTCACAATATCATTTAATATAAAACACCTTCCACAATACTGCAGTCAGGGAAGGGATCCACCTGGAAGGCTGGTGACTTCAACGGCAATTCCAAGTGCACAAAGAAATATCGGATACATGCATTACTACAGCATACAAAGCCAAAGGCAAAGGAATCAGATCCAGTTAAAGGAATCAGATCCAGTTATATGAATCAGATCCAGTTATATGAATCAGATCAAGTTAAATGAATCAGATCCAGATATATGAATCAGATCCAGTTATATGAATCAGATCCAGTTTTGTTGTCGTATGGCTGAGAGTCAGTGCTTCCATGTTGGCAACTGATGGTAGGCATCTACCGATGTGTCCGTTAGATTTCTGGTAGGATTTAGCTCCATCCTCTGTTTAGACCGACAGCTGAAGGGAGAGTGAAAATCTAGTGTAAGGTAGGAAAATGACTTGACAGAATCAGGTCTGAAAAAACTTAGAAGACTCATTGATCATTGTCCATTTCAGTGGAACTAAATGTATGTCTGTCCACACCAAGAAGTCCACATATGATCTATAAAAGAGAATACGTGGTTTGTAAAGAAATACATAGAGAAAACATCATACACTATAGGTTTCATCCTTGTCCTTATTGTCAGTTATGCACATTAAATAACAACACATATTACTGTACAATTCCACAATGCAACAGTCTGCATAAAATACATTTTAATGAGCATCTACTATAGATGTGTGGCCACTCCCCAACAAATGCCCCACCCACATTTCCCAAATCCTCAATATTACTATTATATTCTTATTATTGAATTATACATATGCACACACAAACACACCATTCCCCCCAACACGCACGCACACACACATGAACACACCACCAACACACACACGGTCAGTCAGACCACAGATGCCAGGGAGGTGACGGAGGTCACCTTGTTGTCCTCCGCCCAGGGCTGTAGGTTCTGTAGGGCGTACAAGGAGGAGTTGTGCAGGCACAGGGGGTCCTGCTGCAGGGGCTGGCTCAGGGTCTTCTGAAAGGCCTCCTGTTGGAGCTGCAACATCAGACGGTTGGCCTGCTGTCTTTCTGCCTCGCGCTCCTCGGCTGTCTGTCTCCTGGTTCCACAGTGGGAAAAAGGGATTTTTTTCTTTTTATTTCTTGTCGAAATAGCATTAAGAAGGAAATCAATTCCACAAATGTACTTTTAACAAGGCACACCTGTTAATTGTAATGCATTCCATGTGACTACCTCACGAGGCTGGTTGAGAGAATGCCAAGAGCGTGCAAAGCTGTCTAATTTGAAAAATCTCAAATAAAAATATATTTTGATTTGTTTAAAAACTTTTTGGGTTACTACATGTTTCCATATGTACTATTTCAAAGTTTTGATGTCTTCACCATTATTCTACAATGTAGAAAATAGTAAAAATAAAGAAAAACCCTTGAATGAGTTGATGTGTCCAAACTTTTGACTGGTACTGTATATATATATATATATATATATATATATATATATATATATATATATATATATATATATATACATACATGCTGGGGGGAACTCAGTTGGTGTCTCAACTTACTGTTAAAAGTTAGAATAGTAGAATACACAAGGTGCAATATCAAAACTGTGTTGTTTATCAGCAGTTTTCCTCTTGTTACTGTATATACAGTGCATTTGGAAAGTATTCAGACCCTTTGACTTTTTCCACATTATTTTAAGTTACAAGTCTTTTTCTAAAATGTATAAAATTGTTTTTTTTCTTCATCAATCTACACACAATACCCCATAATGACAAAGCAAAAAACGGGTTTTAAACATTTTCGCAAATTTATATATAAAAAAAGAAAAAAAAGAACTGAAATATCACATTTACATAGGTATTCAGACCCTTTACTCAGTACTTTGTTGTAGTAAATTTGGCAGAGATTACAGCCTCGAGTCTTCTTGGGTATGACACTACAAGCTTGGCATACATGCAAATCCTCTCAAGCTCTGTCAGGTTGGATGGGGAAAGTTGCTGCTCAGCTATTTTCAGGTCTCTCCAGAGAGAGATGTTCGATTGAGTTCAAGTCCTGGTTCTGGCTGGGTCACTCAAGAACATTCAGAGACTTGTCCCGATGCCACTCCTGGTTTGTCTTGGCAGTGTGCTTAGGGTCGTTATCCTGTTAGAAGGTGAACCTTCGCCCCAGTCTGAGGTCCTTAACGCACTGGAGCAGGTTTTCATGAAGGATTTCTCTGTACTTTTCTCCGTTCATCTTTCCCTCGATCCTGACTAGTCTCCCAGTCCCTGCCGCTGATAAACATCCCCACAGCATGATGCTGCAACCACCATGCTTCACCGTAGGGATGGTGCCAGGTTTCCAGAGTTTTGGTGGTTCCAAACTTCTTCCATTTAAGAATGATCGAGGCCACTGTGTTCTTCGGGAACTTCAATGCTGCAGACATCTTTTGGTACCCTTCCCTAGATCTGTGCCTCGACACAAATCTGTCTCGGAGCTCTACAGACAATTCCTTTGACCCATTGGCTTGGTTTTTGCTTTGACATGCACTGTCAACTGTGGGACCTTATTTAGACAGGTGTGTGCCTTTCCAAATCTTGTCCAATAAATTGAATCTACCACAGGTGGACTCCAATTAAGTTGTAGAAACATCTCAAGGATGATCAATGGAAACAGGATGCACCAGAGCTCAATTTTGAGTCTCATAACAAAGGATCAGAATACTTACGTAAACAAGGTATTTTGTTTTTTTCTTTGAATTTTTCCACATGTTGTTGTGTTATAGTCTGAATTTAAAATGGATTACATTTAGATTTTTATTGTCACTGGCCTACACACAATACCCCATAACGTCAAAGTGAAATAATGTTTTTGAAATCTTTGCTAATTAATAAAAAATAAAAAGCTGAAATGTCTTGAGTCAATAAGTATTCAACCCCTTCGTCATGGCAAGCCTAAATAAGTTCAGGAGTAAACATTGCTGTCACATAATGAGTTGCGTGGACTACAGGATTTTGGAATTACTACCTCATCTCTGTACCCCACACATACAATTATCTGTAAGGTCCCTTAGCGATGAAATTCAAACACAGATTCAACCACAAAGACCAGGGAAGTTTTCCAATGCCTCACAAAGAAAGGCACATATCAGCCTGGTCTGATAGACTAAAAGTAACATATAGTAACAGTAATTCCAGCACACTCAAATTAGTATGATATGTTACGTTTGGTATGGTTACATAATACAGATAACGCGAACGTCTAGCAATCCAAAGGTTGTGAGTGCGAATCTCATCACGGACAACTTTTGCATTTTAACTAACTAATTAGCAACTTTTTCACTACTTACTACTTTTTACTTTACAACCAGGGGCGGAGCCAGAGGGGTGTCCGGGATGGCAATGGACACCCCTGACATCTGATTGGCCACCAGAGGTGCCACCCCAAATTTTAATTCGCTGCTGGCAGTTTGATGCTGATTGACATCTCATTTCACATCTTGTTGAAAGAAGCATTTATTTTGACGTTCAACAAGCATTTTTAAAATCGAGGACGAGGAAGAGAGAATATTAACGTTGGTTGCGAGATACAGAAGAATAAGAAGAACATACAGAAGAAGAAGAGAGAATATTTCAACAGCTCCACCAGCTCTTTTCGCGATTGGCGAAAGCATCATATTTGAGGTAAGTTTTAAGGTTTAGCATCGGGTTTAGGTTTCCTGAACAACTTTTACGGAAGTTGAGTTGCTGTGTAAGTTAACGTTAGACCTTTGGCTCCATTAACAGACAATTAATCAGATAAGATTAGCCTAACATTATGTTTACATCTGTGCTAGTAATACACTTATTTACAGTGCAGTGTCGTAAGTTACAGCATACGAAGCTCTTGCATCAGACCCCAGCTCTTGCATCACCACCGGACCCCAGAGCAGCTCCCTACCTGAGGCTAGTCAGTGTGGTCAGACTTCACAAGGACCCAGTCTACCACCACCAGGTCACCACCAGGTCAGTATCTAATCTTGTGGATCCCTTAATTATACATTTCCATAGAGATATGACACATTATTTAACGTGTATTTCAGACATTTCACGCTAAAAACAAAGATCCACAACGCAGTTGGGAAAATTGCAGATGAAGCCAAAGATTTAAACAAAGAAGAACAAATGTGTTTAGTTGTGAGGTACTATTTCCACAAAAGCTTTTTACACTTTCAGTCATCTGAAAGCTTAGATGCAGCAGATCTCACAAAAATTATAATTGATTGCCTTGAAAAACATGGTCTGTACTACATAAATAATCTTGTGGGGCAAGGCTATGACGGTGCATCCGTCATGAGTGGAAAGCATTCTGGTGTGTCTGTACGGATTAAAAATTAGCATTTTATGTGCACTGTAATGTACATTGTTTGAATTTGGTTCTTGTCAATGCTGTAAAATCAGTGCCTGAGGCCGTTAACGTTTTTGCTCTCCTGCAGAAGATTTATAACTTTGTATCTGGCTCGTACATTCATCTCAAGTGGCTTGCAGTTCAGAAAGAGCTGTATCCACAGCAGCAGCCCAGGGAACTACAGAGACTTATGGATGTAAGGTGGGCATGCAGATACATGGCATGCCGTAATCTGAGGGACAGGCTTCCAGCAGTTCTGAGAGTGCTACAGGATATCACACTTGAAAATAGTGGTGATAGATCAGTGTAGGCAAGGGGCCTTCTTTCTCAGATAGATTTACATTTCATAGGGCTTTTGGTAAAGTGCTTAGTGCTTGGTGATGCCAAATGTCTTTCTGACATGCTCAAATCAAGCTCTCTTGACCTAGCAAGGCCTGTGGATCTAGTAGGTGCTCTTACAGACACATTACAGTACTACAGAAGTGAGGGTTACTTTGGAGAACTATGGAAAGAGGTTGAAGAGATTGCAGAGCACTGCAAAATAAGTGTACAAACAGTGTGTAAAAGACAGCCTAAAACAAGCTTAAGATTTTACAACTCATTGATAATGAGCACTGTAGGACAGAAAAATAGTGACCAAAGTCATTTATCAGGTGCTTGACAGTCTCACAGCTGAGCTACAGAGGCGTTTTTCAAATTGCCAGTCTCTCAACCCAAAGAGTACAACATTCTTGAATGAGGAGCCTCTGTTTGCCTTTGCTCAGACCTTTGTGTCAAATTTAGAGGACCTCAAACATGAGGTTCATCAAACCAACCGGCTTCTTGATAGGAGAGAGAAAATTGGAAGGGACAGACCGTCTACTCTCCTTGACTTTGTTGTGTTTCTAGAACCTTATAAAGAGGTCTTCCATGAGCTATTTCGACTTTGTAAGATTTCTGTTGTTACACCAGTCAGCAGTGCTTCTTGCGAGAGAAGCTTCTCAGCTTTAAAACTGATTAAAACCCACCTTAGGACAACAATGGTTGATGTCCGGAATTCTCAGTATTGAGTCAAGGAGGGCATGTTCCCTCAACATGGATGAGTTTGTGAAATCTACCTAGGATAATTTGGCACTTAGGCGGTCCCTCTGGTCATGATTAAAACCTGCACTGTGTTCTAGCTAGTACACTGACATTCTAAAATGATAAATCCAAAGGGTATCATGTCACACATATTTAATTTGGTCTTGATTAGGCCAATTCCACACCCTTTCTTTGCTATTATTAGATGACATAATAAAAATATGAGCATAAATATTATACTGTAAATTTGTAATATTGATGGGCACCAAAAAAATAATTATTTTTCAAGTCCATTTCTGCTCGATACCTGGTATGTGAAATTGCAGTGTTTTTTTGTAAATGTACTTTTTTGTAAATAAACTATGCAATTTATGTAACAGACAAATGCTATCTTATATCATTGGTACTTGAGCTTTATTTTCTGAAAATATTTTGGATGTTCAACACTTATAGACCCAGATTATATATTCATGAAAACAGAGTGACCCAAGTCTCTCCAGTATGTGAGTACAGTACAGTGTGTGTGAGAGAGAGAGAAAAGGAAATTGAGCTGCAGTTCCGAGGTAGAGACACTGACTATTCATAGTATGTTAAAGAATTCTAGTGAAGTAACCCTTTTGGACCACACTATCTGCCACATTGAAGAACTCCGGGTTAAGTGAATAATCACTTCTATCTCTAATCAGCAATCATAGGATTCATTCATGCTCCTTAGATGCCAGGTCAGGGTTACACACTCATTTTCTGTCATGGTCTATGGACCCCCTGAAGTAGCCTTGGCCACCCCCTGGCCACCCCATGTATAAAACTCTTGTTCCGCCACTGTTTGCAACTACTTAGCACGTTAGCTAACCCTACTCCTAAACCTAAACTTGTTTTATTATTATCATTCTTGTTAGTGTTTTTAGACCTTTTTTCTCCCCAATTGGTAGTTACAGTCTTGTACCCTCGCTGCAACTCCTGTAGGACTCAGGAGAGGCGAAGTTTGAGAGCCGTGTGTTCTCCAAAACACAACCCCACCAAGCTGCACTGCTTCTTGACACAATGCATCATCGTGACTTCCCAGCCAGCAAACCCTACCCTAACCCTGACAACGTGTGCGTCGCCTCATGGGTCTCCCGGTCGCAACACAGCCAGGTATCAAACCAGGATCTGTAGTAACGCAGCTAGCACTGCATTGCACTGCGATGCAGTGCCTTAGACCGCTGAGCCACTCTGGAGGTCCTGATGGGTGGGATTTAAAAAATGTTTTAATCCATTTTGAATAGACTGTAACACAACAAAATATTGAATAAGTCAAGGGGTATGAATACTTTCTGAAGGAATGGCCACATGTAGAATTGCAGGAAATTAGCTTTAAAATTGAAACAGATCCCTCTGTACATATTAAATTGTACTTTTTAATACAGGTACTGAATTAATGTAAGTTAATATGTAGCGGCTAACTGTATAGCTAATAGGCTGTGTGTTTGTAGATCGACTGAGGTGAATGAAGCTACAGCAACCAATGTGATAATGGCTGGGGTCATTTTTGCTTGTTTGTGCTGTTTTCCAAATAGCATTTTAGAGTTTTTGAATAGTATAGAAATGCAGAAGGAACTTTCTTTAAATGTATTAGACAGAGGGGTAATCCACCCTTTACTAGAACTAAGGGACCTAGCTCGAAACCATGGAAAAACAGCCCCAAACTATTATTACTCCTCCAACAAACTTTACAATTGCTCCAGAGTCCAATGGCGGCGAGCTTTACACCACTCCAGCCGATGCTTGGCATGGTGATCTTAGGCTTGTGTGCGGCTGCTTGGCCATGGAAACCCATTTAATGAAGCTCCCAACAAACAGTTATTGTGCTGTTGTTGCTTCCAGAGGCAGTTTGGAACTCGGTAGTAAGTGTTACAACAGAGGACAGACAATTTCTACATGCATCAGCATTCGGCGGTCCTGTTCTGTGAGCTTGTGTGGCCTACAACTTTGCGGCTGAGCTGTTGTTGCTCCTAGACATTTCCACTTCACAATAACGGCATTTACAGTTGGAATTTGGAAAGGTGGAAAGGTGGCATCCTATGACAGTGCCGCATTGAAATTCACTGAGCTTCAGTAAGGCCATTCTGCTGCCAGTGTTTGTCTATGGAGATTGCATGGCGGCGTGCTCGTTTTTTATACACCTGTCAGCAACGGGTGTGGCTGAAAAAGGCGATTCCGTAAATTTGAAGGGGTGTCCACATACCTTTGTATATATAGTGTATTTCCATGTGATGGTTAGGCCTGCATGTGCAACAGGGTCAGAAAATATATTGTTTCATACACACCATCCTCCTTCCATTAGCCACACATTATTGTTAACTACATTATCCTAATCTGATTGCGTTGCTGCTCATTTGATCATTTGCTTGTTACTAGCGTAGCCGTGACACAAATACATCCTTCATGCACATCCTATCAACACACTATGGGGAAATATCAAAAATCACACCAAAACTACCTTGGAAATTAGGAAAGTGAGTTAGCCAATTCCCTGTTTATTCATAATATGGCATTTAGCCATTATTTTTTTCATGCTTCTGTAGAAAACATGGCCCTGTGTCGACACCTGGCATATAAATACCTATTGAAATAGGATCCCAGGCTTTACTTTTACACCTGGTATTGAAATGCATCCTGTGCCAGCTTTTCAAAGGTGAGTCACATCACGCCTCCAATTATTGCTATTGGATTTTCTATGGCATTTAATGACCTACGACCCCATGCGCTGTTAACAACAATACATCCTTGTCCATATCAGGTGAAGGTCAGCCAGATCAGTTGGATCTCACTGAATGACCACTATCTGATCACAGAGTATATGATACAAGATGGCTCATATATACAGGAATAACTACTACAGTACATGTCATCAAAAAGTTAAATAAAGATAGGGCATTATAATTTGAATGTCCACTCATTTATTTCACATGACCATAAACAACCGTTTGAGTGAATTAGGGGGTAGAGTTTCTGCCATGGACAGTGCACTCAATTATTCAGACTAGTGCGTAGATATTGCTTTCGACAGCAGCTTTCCTTTAAAGAACAGGGCTAATTGTGCTTGGTCAAGAGAATTGGCCACCAAAAAACAAGTAGGGCTAAGCTAAGCAAAAAATGTCACAACAAAATGCCTTGGTCACATTATCTACCACTGAAATATATGCTAGTATATTCCTTTAAAACATCACTAACCTCAAGCAAAGCAATTCACATACTCTAATTTAAACAGGTGCCTAGTTGTTACTTTATGACACTTCCTGTATCAATCTGATGTATCAAGATGCATAAAACATAAGGCAGCAAGAACAATGGAAAGCAGTTTTGGGGGGGAAATGGACAACTAAAAAACATTAACACTGAGAGTGTTAATACCGAGAAGTGTGTTGCTGTAATGGGCCCCTACCGCCATTTTGTCCTCCTGTTCTGGAACCAGGTTTTGACCTGTGCGTCCGTCATCTTCAGGGCCTTGGCAAGGGTGGCACGCTCCGCCGATGCCAGGTACTTCTGTCGGTGAAAGCGTTTCTCCAATTCGCAGATCTGCACACGGCTGAAAGAGGTGCGGGGCTTTTTTCTTTTGGGTGGCGTCCGGTTCTGATAGGGGTGGCCGATGCGCCGGGTCACGGAGAAGGGAGAAAGGGCTGCTGAGAGAGAGAGAGAGAGAGAGAGAGAGAGAGAGAGAGAGAGAGAGAGAGAGAGAGAGAGAGAGAGAGAGAGAGAGAGAGAGAGAGAGAGAAGAGAGAGAGAGAAAGAGAGAGAGAGAGAGAGAGAGAGAGAGAGAGAGAGAGAGAGAGAGAGAGAGAGAGAGAGAGAGAGAGAGAGAAGAGTTTGTTTTTCCAGAGATTAACATTGGTCAAGTGAGAACCTTCTCTGACAGATTACATCATTATTTGTCATATATTTAGCTTGCATGATCATGATTAATTATCTCTAACTAAATGTTTTCTTTATTTTTACCAGAAATTTGTCAACATTTAATGATTAATCACTGGCTATTGCCCCTTGTAATATGATTACAAGGTTAAAACAGTCCTATATTCATGAGTTTTTCTTATATCTAATGCATACAGTTTTTCAGTACATACAGTTTTGGTCTTATGGACCTAGCTATGCATTTTGGTATTTTAACACCCCTGATGGAAACCAGGAGAAGACAAACAAGGGCAAGATAAAGTACACATGTAGAAGAAGACCAGGGAAGTGACTCACCTGGACAAGTACCCTTTCGAAAGGAATAGTCTGCAAGTGGGCCAGTGTCTCGCAGGTGAGCGAGTTCGGGGTAATAGTGTTTGGCTAATGTCTCCATAGAGCTCCAGGTAGGGACCCTGCCGATGTCCCCCTTGGGGAGAGGGCAGAGGCCTGGCAGGGCCGGGAGGGCTCCTGGCCTCTCATTGGGGTCTCCTGCTTGTCTGTCCTCTGCCTGCTCCGCTAAAGAAAGGGAGACACAGTCAGGGACCCACATGGAGCTGTGGGGGGCTGGTACTCTGGAAGTACCTCTCATTGCTATTTTGTCAAGATGAGGATTTGTTACATTTGTCATTTAGTACAATAAGTAATATATGCCATTTAGCAGACACTTTTATCCAAAGCAAGTTATAGTCATGTGTGCATACATTTCACGTTTGGATGGCCCTGGGAATTGAACCCACAACCCTGGCGTTACCAATCCCATGCTTTACCAAGTGAACCATACAGGACCGTTCAACTGATTGGTTAGGCCAAAAGTATCACATTTGGTTTGATGCAGAATCATTACACTTAGCTTTTTAACCTATCCAGTCAAACATAGTAACTTAGGCGATATGTACACGCTACATTTGTTCACTTTTTTACCAATTAAAACATGATACAAAGGAAAGTACCAATCTCATGGTAAATTTATATTGTCTATTGCGTTAGGCAGGGGCGCAACTTTGGTTTTAGAAGTGGGGGGGACATAATATTATTTTTTTTATTCAGTCGGATAAACACTCCAAAGAGCCTACCCGACCGCTGGTAGGCGTCCGCTTGGTCCTAAAGCACATTGTTGGGGGCGACAAAAATGCTATTTCAGAATGTGTGGGGGACATGTTGCGCCCCTGGTGTCAGGCATGAGTAAACAGAACATTCATAAATTAAATATAATATGTTTGGATATAGATCCCTTCTAAAGTCTTATTGTCATAGATCCATAATCTGTAAAACAGAGGTTTCTGTCGAAGGGATCGGGAGCAGGCTTCCCTGTTCCTCACAAGCTGCCTGCCTGTTGGCTTACAGTATGTTTATGTGTCTAGTTCTGTCAGATAGCTCACCAGGAGCCAATATGCATATGAAAACATCTCCATATTTGCCCTGGGGGACCACTGGTACTGTGTTGAGAATTTAGTAACCTGAATTCAGTGTGAACAATCAAAATTAATTTTCCACAGAGGCACTTTGGAGAACATAAATGAAACACAAGTCACATAATGCACTCAACAATAATTTTAAATCACTCCCAACCTCTCTGATTAGTTAAAACCCAAATGGCAGAATAAATAATGAATACATGATTTGGGTACATTTGCAATAAAATTGCAGTGACTGTTGTTAAGTGTTGAGTGTTGAAAAAGTGTTGTGTTAAAAAATATGTTTAATTTAGAGAGGGTTCAACCCTTCATTGCCTGAGGATAGAAATTAATAGGTCACACATTTGGAGCAAGCATGTCTGCTGCAGGCTCAACATGCAGGTCTGGGTACAGATAATACCACATTAGACTTCTATTTCGGGCCATCTGTGGACCAGCTAATGGACCATGCACATACAAGCACGTTCACATGCAACCCAAGAGTAACAGGCAAACAGACTGCCATCCAGTTCAACATGCTAAAGAGAACCTTTAACCTAACTTTAATTCTGACATAAGATATTCCAAAAACACTATTGAAACATTTGAAATGTAACAATATTCATATGGATGATAATTTACTAATTAATGTGTCAATAGAACAAAAGACATTAGACAAAAGGTCTAGACATTGCAAAATAGGTATGTGATGTTGCTATTTTTGACCAGCTTAAAAAACAAAGAGCAGAGTGTGTTGTAATATTCCACTAAATGTAGCAGTGTGCCAAGAGCCCAGAACACACCTGTTTGTTAACCAAAACCTGCAGACATTTATGGAACAAGGCAATTAGTTGCATTTAGCCCTCAGCCTCTTTACAGTACCAGTCTTTATAATTTGATATGATTGCTTTTAAATACAGACCATATTGCAAGAAGTTGTTGTCAGAATGTTTACACACAGACAATTACCACAATAATTGTATTAATTGAAGAAAATACTGTTTCCCATACCTGGGCAAGACAAAATATGGACACAGAGGCTATAGGACATTTCACTTGACTACCACATCTCCATTAAATTCCCAAGATCACTGTATTTCATAAAGGAGAGAAAATTGGATATGGTCAAAAGTGTTAAGTGTTATACATTTGATTTCATTCAATGGTCTTGTTGAATTTTTATTTGACCATATGAATATTCAAGAAAACATTGCATGAATTGTTCCGTGAGAATATATTTTTTTCTAAGGGGCGACAAAGGAAATGGTGGAGAATACTAAATCTGATGCTAGGGTTATATGATTTAGCATAAGCATATCAATAAATAAAATGCTACCGTAGAGATATAATAAAACCACTTATACTTAATAACAACGTCTGTGACAGCTCCTCTCTTCCCCCACTGCAGATATTACGCATGTAGCAATCTAATAAATATGTCCGTAAAGGATTCTAACGGGGATATTGAAATATAACATGAACATATATTACTATTTATTACACTGTGAAGCAAAACAGAGCCACTTGCCCCTGCCACACTGGCTGAGAATAGAAGCAACTTCCAGAGAAAACAGTACAGCTTTCCCCATTAATATCCCATTACTGTAGCCATCATTAAATGTATATATTTATGAGGAAGGTCATTATTTTTAACTAAGATATAGCACTATTATATGAACACAATTAGATTTGCTCTATGCATGAACAGAAACCATGCTCTAACCTCACTGGCCATTATGGGACATTGCACAGATACAACAAGCAGGTACAATGTAATAACAGTACACATTACATATTACTTACAACTGTTATATCTGTTAATGGTTTGTGTAATTATACTGTATGTCACCAAGTTATTTTAGGGTATTTATAGCTCTCTAAAGTGTGGTAACCACTTATCAACTATCCTAATGCTGAAATTTCATCAAAAGACATGATGAGATTGGGTATTCTTTGTTACCTCACGGGTATTCTTTGTTACCTCACGTCAATATTATAGTGTATTACAGTATGGATATAATGTTTTTGTGGTAATACATGCAGATATTGTAAAAGTTTAAATGGCTTTCGTGGTAAGCCACCAACAACAGACCAAGGGCCTACATTTTGATTTGAATTAGCCAATTTCCACAGAATCCATAGAGCCAGAAGAACAACTGTTGATTTCAGGGGACAAATCTGTTTATGCACTTGTCTGCTTGTTCAAACTTGCAAACTGCCAAGAAGTCAATTAACATAAAAAGATATGTTATTACTTTTCAGCGCCTCCCAATCTGTCCTGTCTGTTGTGAATACCACATCTCCAATGCTAGGCCTGTTCGCTGTTTCACTTGCTTTGACACTTGCGGTGAAATGAAGCGCTGCAATTCAATATGATAGGGAATCATTTATTTAAAAAAGGATAGGTCTATTTCAAGTACACAGATAAACGCTTTAAGGTTTGAGATATTAACTTAAGCTGGGTCAACCGAAAAGACTGGTGCTGAATGCTGAACTAAGTCCATCAAGCAACCAAAACTAATGTCCTACCCTTTGAAGCCTAGTAACTTAGACGTATCAGGGTTCCAGAAAGGAGCTTACTTGTGGAAATACAATTTGGCCCCCACGATATGATCAAAAATGATTAACTCAAATGAAAATCGATGGCAAAAACGTCCGAATATTAGCCTAGGAGGTGTAATTAAAAAATAAGTGTCTCAACAATGTTGACAAATGGCTACACTGTAAATACTTAAAGTAGGCTACTTCCAATAGACCTTTTTCATAGATAAACATTAGCCTAATAGAATAGTAGGCTGGTTTTGTTGGTGGGTGATAATGATACTACATAACCAACACCAAAGATAAACCAAATTAAACTGAAGGCCCTTTGTGACTATTAATACAATTAATACGCATATTTACACAAGGTATTTTACAGTTTACATATCTGTTCTCTGGTTTAAATAATTAAATAGGAAAGCAAAGCGCTTTAGCGCTGTTAATATTTAATGCGGGCCAATCCATGACGTTCTTCGTCTTCATGGTGGTGACGTCATGCCAGAAAAACTCATATCTCGGCCGGAGCGGAGGTTATTGTCATTGTAAAATGTACAGGCCAAAAGCTGGCCATCGAATTACGATTTCATTTGCAATAAGTTATTACCCCTTTCTTTCCATAGTCGTTCAAATTGATGTTCCTCGAATTTGAAAATATGAAACAGTAGGCCTGTAGGCCTATCATGCAACCTTTAGTGTTGTGCCTTTTTCTAGGCTGATCGAAAACACCAGAGCCTAGGTGAACTTTTTTTTTTTTTAACCAAAATCCACTTTCCCATTTCCCAAAATGCGAGAATAGCGTTGGTCAAATGATTCAGGACCTACAGGCATTGATATACAGTACGGCCTAAGTCCTATTCACAATCCCAGCCAAAATAATTGTATTCATTCATTATTCTTCTACAGATTAAATGTATAGGCCTATTATACGCAATAATATGATTTTATGATAGCTTAAACTAAAAGCGCGTGAAGATAAGAGAAATCTGAACTTGAGTGAGATAAATAATGCCATTACATGTGTGCCTAGGCCTACAGCCGAAGTCATTTGTTTTTGTGAATGATAGTATATAGATAAGGCATTACACCAGCCAATGTCACATATATAGGCCAATACATTTGGTGAAACCTGAAGCGTTCGCAATGTCATCTAATTTACCTTGACACCCCAATGGTGAAGATGAATGTCATTTCAAAGGTTTATGGAGGAAATAAACAAGTTATGCCATACGCTAAATGTTGAAATGCCCTACTTCAAAGTTTGTATCGAATTTTTCACAATTATGTTCCCTTTTAATTGTATTTTGCTCCCGAGTGGCGCAGCGGTCTAAGGCACTGCATCTCAGTGCTAGAGGCGTCACTACAGATCCTGGTTCGATTCCAGGCTGTATCACAACCGGCAGTGATTGGGAGTCCCATAGGGCGGCGCACAATTGGCCCAGCGTCGTCCGGATTTGGCCGGGGTAGGCCGTTCTTGTAAATAAGAATTTGTTCTTAACTGACTTGCCTAGTTAAATAAAGGTTAAATAAAATTATATATATATATTTTTTTTTTCAATGGTTCAATTAGGCTGGACGTAACTGGATAATTGTTAAACGCTAGTTAAATTCAAATAAGACAGCATTTATTCAAGGTCTACACGAATGGATCATTTGTATGTATTATCATGACATGCAACGTGGAAAGGGACATTTAAATAAAAGCCTCTGTATGCTAAACACAAAAAATAACAAGTTTGTCCATTGTTAGTGATAGTGTTGCTATCTTCTTTCTATTTAGTAATCGGTATACACACGCATAGGCCCAAATAGTTACGTAGTGAATAGGCCAGTAGAGCCCAGCCACAATTATTAACATAACCCACCTTCAGGAGTGCATCATCAACGCCTGCCTTGCCGTAGACTGACTCGCTAGCTTAGGGCCTCTTCTGTATTGGAATGAGCAAGAGTAGGCCTATTTACCACAACTACAAAGCTTAGCTACTATATACCTCAAAAGGTCAATGTATCATAGGCCTAATAATGGTAATAATAATCTAGAAAACAGTTGATTGTATTGTTGTTATTATAGCTAATTGTTATCAGGCTGCTACAATAAGCAAAACTAATAATATTAAACATAATTATGATAATAATAGCCTAATAGACTAACAACAGAAACACTCACAAAAGGGCTATTATATTATTATTATTAGCGTATTATTATTATGATTGTTAGAATTATTGGCATTAACCTATTAATTTTGTTATAGCCTATTGATAATGATGTTGTTATTATTCAAATACATCGGATGGTGTTGGACGGTGAATTTTATATTCAGAAATAAATCTGTTCTATTGCATTTTGAAAGGGAGAAATCTCTTCAAATCATGTCATCCATTTTGTAGCCTATGGAGAGCTAACATTTTGATTAGGGTTCCATTGATTTCTCACATGTATCCCATCCTATTAAATGGGAAAGTCAATCTTAACGGTTGACATTATACCTATATAATTATACAAATGTACACAACATATATTCATAACAATACCTGAAAGTGTTTACTCGCCTTTTAAATGAACTAATATGACACATACAGACAGCCTTGATGTAAAATCAAATTCCTCATACCATATTCCCAGTCGCACATATGATTTGATAAATGAGTCTGTCACAGAATTGCCTACCATGCCTTCTTAATTGACGGCGTTAAGATGATAAAATGTTTTGCTTAGGCATATGCCCTGCTGGTGATGACGTGGGTTAAACTGAAAAACGACAATAAATTTGAACTTTTAAACGAATTCTATTGAAGTTTGAACCTCTTTCCACTAGAAAGGATATTTCAGATATGATAGGCCTATGGGGAAATCCACGAAACAATGTTCCCATTTTGTGACGTAATTTTTGTCTACAGAAATTTACATTTTAAGAATTGTAGGTGAATCTTACCAGTGAGCCTGTCCTTTCCGAACCTTCGACTGCTCTCCATCCACGGGAAGGTAAAGTTTGCCGCATGTCCCATACTTGGCATTGAAGTCACTGAGGGGATGCCAGCCGCGAGGCCAGGTGGATGGGTAGTCGGGGGCTGATGTGGGTTCGGTGGCATGGGTCTGTGAGCTGGCACCCTAATAACACCACCGGCGTTCCCACCGTTAACGTTAACGTTCATGTTCATGCTGACATTCATGTTCATGTTGACGTTATAGGAACCTGCGAGTCCAGACGCCATGGAGCAGGCCGGGTTATAGACGCTGTTATAGCCATTGGTGTAAACGTTTGGGGCATGCGTGTAATCCGTGTCGCTGGTTCGGTTGGGCAGCATGCAGCTGCTGGACTGGTCCGTGCTGTTCAGAATCTGGTCTATTCCAAAGCTGATGGGCTCGTGCTGCTGGTGTGTCTGGTTTACCTCTTCAATTCCAGTGTGCTCCATTGTAATATTCATATTAGCGTCTCAAAACGTCTCATATGTTGATGAAAAGTATGCTATTTGTTTTCCTTATTGTCGCAGTATCGGACGCAGAAATGATGTCCCAGTCTGTGCTCGGATCTTTTAGCCTAAAGATACTTCCTTGAGCAGTGCGCGACCAACACCGTCCGAAGCGTTTCCATTATCCGTCCAGAAGACATGTAGAAATGGCGTAGGCTAAAACGCACTGTTAATAATCCATCGGGATAGATTCTGGGGGAGTCTTAAAATGCATATCCACCCCCTTGTAGCATGATCTTTAACATATTTACTTGCACATTAATCGATAGAGATAAATAGCCTATTGGTAATGTAAAATAGTTAGCCAGACTACTTACAGACAAATCCGCAATTTGAGGAGTTCCCAAGTTCCTGTGAAGAGGATAGTGGCGCTCTTCTCTGGCATTGTTATCGCAACATCTACAAAGGCAGTGGCCATTGGCGACTCAACGTCATCGTATCAAAGGATATAACAAAATGAAGTGTTAACTGTGCTAAACATTCATATTAATTGGAAAAGATAGCTCGGTTCCAGTGCGTCTGAAAAGATTTCAGCAGCTGTCGAGACACCCCTTCTGCCAAACTTGCCATTCGGTCATCCATTGGCCCCCGCATTTTAATGTTTGCAGTCTGCTCCCTTCTCTTAAAGAACCCGCAGCCAGTTGCACTTCCATTTGTATTATACTGTATAATGTGGCATGCAGTGTATACCAGAATAGAACTGAGTTTAATCACATAGGCTATCACCAACCTTAATCCCACTATAAAAATGTATGACATGAACAACTAGCTAATAGATATGGACTATCATGCATGCAACTATGTTTAATTGCTATGTAACTATGGGTTTTATTTGATATTATGCATCCCTGTTTATTGCCCTTTCATTGTAGGCCCGAAAGCAGACAAATAGCCTAACTCAGACAATCTAGCCATGATAATTTCAACTAATTTACAATTAAGTCTATGTGATCCTTATTACGCACCAATACCAGTTAGTGAGGAGTAGGCCTATAGGGCAGCCTATATAGCCCAATTATGATTATGACAAGATAGTCGTTCTTCAATTAGTAGCATCATGAAAGAACACAAAAATAGTGTTGCGAAGCAAACTGTGAATGTTGCACTTGTCCAACAACACTTGACCTAAGCATACTCTCTTAAAGGCCTACACAAAATAAGGTTTTATAAAATATATTAAAGCGGCAGTCTGCAGTTGCTACATCCATTTTTGGATTTATAGATGAATGATATGTACCTATTGATTCTTGAAAAATCTAACGTATAAATAACGTATAGTTAACGTATAGTTCAAATGTCGTAGTGCCACCCCATCAGAACCCAAAATATACGCTTGTTTTACTCGAATGTTTGAAAAACAGGTAGCCTAGCGGTTAGAGCGTCGGGCCAGTAACCGAAAGGTCGCTGGTTCGAATACCTGACCCGACAAGGTGAAAAACTTGTCGACGTGTCCTTGAGCAAGGCACTTAACCCTAATTTGTTCCAGGGGTTGACCCTGTAGGTAGGCCATCATTGTAAATAATAATTTGTTCTTAACTGGCTTGCCTAGTTAGATAAATAACTACTTAAATGTAAACAAACATAGCCTCAACATATGTAAGCAAACATAGCCTCAACATATGTAAACAAACATAGCCAAAGTCTCAACATATGGTTAAAACTATTACTTTTTGATTAGTGCAGAGTATTAGGCCAGCCTATGGCTATGCCAATAAGGTCCATAAGAGAATCCTGGCTTGTCCTTGACAATGCAAAACACAGTGTTCATTGGCACACATTATTTAACCTTTCTCTGCCTGAAGCAAGAGGACGAATTGCCCGGTCTAAATGTAATAAAAATGAAAAATGACTTACAATAAAACTGCAACACGGGAAAACGAATTTAATATATATTCGTTTTATTAAGCACTTATTCAGACCAGGCTTATTTCAGCTTCCGTGTGAATAAAGATATCTCTCAGCTGCTCAAACTGGCTATAGGGAAGCATAAAAATCAATTGTATGAATTTAAAGCTATATCAATAATGGACGTTGATACGTGAGGCGACGAGAACGGGGGTACTGTAAACCTAAGATATGTTTGTTTTTTAACGTGATCGAATAAAATACAGAGGGAACGAATATGTCGGAGAGCCATACTGGGAAGCGCGTAAAATGTAACTCAATTGCTGTTAAACTGCCTACCTATTGATATCACGTTGGGGATGACAGGCTATGCCACTGGACATTTAGACGATGAATGCGCCATTATGGCAAAATGAATGTGTAAACCACCATGATGTATCACACATAATCTTCAATTGGTGACATAATGGTTATTGGAGAGGCTATCTCTTTCGTTCTTCACAATGAAGCCTCGAGAGCAAAAGGAGGATGTCTCACTGTATCTACGCGCGCCCTAAGGTCATAAGCAAAGTGTGGGCGCCGTGAGAGTTATTTAAGATACTTATGCAGCACAGTGTGAATTAGCCGAATGAGAGTAATGTATAGACCTATAACATATAGGCCCATTGCTTGTCAACGAGTTTGATTGACCAAAAACACAGGCATATTTTATGGGTATGGGACACATCATTGCCCATAGGCTAATTGATCGGGTCCATTATTTAGGTCGTCTTGGTTCATATTATTTGTAACAAAAACACTAGTCTGACTGACTTCATCTGTTACGTTCTTCTTCTTTTTTTATCGAGGAGGGACTCATTGTGAAGAGTATGTGAAAATCATTCGTAATTCCATTATTTGTATCCTTGTTATTGACAACAATCAAGTTATCTTTCAAAAGAGCCAAACCGTGTTTATTGACGGCCTAATAGGCCTGCGAGATATTTTCACCAACACATATAGGCCTATGCTAAATTCAAAACCAATTCAAAGAAGAGGCAAAATGGTTTCTTTAATTAGTTTATGTTCTTCTAATTATTTTTGAACATTGAGAAGCTCTCTTTTTATGGAACCTGACAACTTGAGCCTACCTAACTCGTGGTTCATTTCATTACCTGCAATTAATACCTCATACTGAAATGAAACTAATCAGCCAGGTACTGGATTTTTTTTCCCAAACTGTCATTGTTTTATGATGCACTATATGTTTTAACACAACACGAATATGATAAGCCATAAATAAGATCAAACAATGACAGTTCCAAAAAAATCCAATAAAACTCCCAGACAACATTTTACTTCAACATATATGGGCCTAAGCAATAGGCCTAAACCGTAAGTGAATTATGAACAAGGCATATTAATACATGTGAAACCATGGAGTGGATTTGACATGAAACATTTGCCGTCAGAAAATCACAGACCCCCCCCCCCCCCCCCTACTCTCTGCTTGCAATCCCCTTCTCAAATGGAAATATGAAAGCCTTTAGCTGGTTGCCCAGAGGCGATATCTATGGTGGCTTCCATGCAGCCGGTGATGAATCGTTATCTCCAGGCAGTGTTGCGCGTCTGGGTAATAAAGTAGCGGCAAAGCACAGACAAAAGGAATTTGTCACAGTTGGCTCCCCGATATATTTTAGTGTGCAACGTTTCTGCAGAAAGCTTCAAGAGATTTGCAAAGAACTGCGATAGTTAGGAGCCATTTAAAGTCAGTCCTCTAAGAACATGTCAAATTAACATTTCAATGCTGCAGTTAAGGGGCGATGGGCTGTAACATGTGGAACAAATTGTCTAATTGGAACAAAAACAGTCTGTTTGTGATCATTGTAGGGCAGAGGCACCTGTTCGCTCGTTTTAAGCTATAGGCCTATTTGCTGTGCTGTGCACCAGTTACTGATGCTGTAGGCCTACATGCAGTTGATATTATATTATATTGGTTATCCACCTTAACTGATTACATTCGTGACAATCATCGTAAGGCAGACAGCATTGTATTCATAATTAGTACAAAGGTTTCTCTTAAGGTTCTGTGAACATAATAATAGGTAAATAACAGCCTGCACAGACTGCATAATAATAATAATAATAATAATAACAACAATGCAGCCTATAGCCTATCACTCAATAATCATAATTATGATGTTGTTGTAGGCTAATTGTTATTATAATTTTGCTGTTATGTCTATTCGTGTTTTTATAGCCCTAAAGGAGCCTGTATTTTAGATCATCGCAAGAAAGGAGAGACTGTTTTCTACGTTGTTTTGGTAAAGTAAAATGGAAGGAAAGCATGTGCATTGACTCCCGTCACTCAGGCAGGCTCCCGCTCTTTGGTGAGTCTTTTCCAGAACTCTCCACTCGAGGATGTCGGGCATTACGCTGATGAGCCTGTCATTCCGACCCATTTGCAGTCGCTAGCCTCTCTGCCTGTTTTGCTTTCTGCTGTAATTAGGTTGAATTCAGACCAGATAGAATTACATTATTCTGCATTTCGAGCTACAGTCCTTGACTCCCCAGCTCCCCGGGGATAACCTGGCGCCTCCTGCCCAGATCAGACGACTGTAACTGGACTGAGTAGACGGACCACTTGGGAGAAAAAAGAAAAACGCTGAGATGCAGGCTCTTCAGGAGTATTGAGAGACGTCATCTTGTAGGGAGGATGAACCGTATAGAAGCAGCGTCGCTCAAGAATAGCATCTTGAATAACGTAAATTGACAAGGCGATGGAAAAGGTGACTGTTGCTTTACTAATTTGTAGAAGATATAGTATTCCCTGCTGTTATTGTCGCCATAGCAATATTGGGATGTAAGATTTTTTTGTGCAAATGATATTCACTCATCAAATTGCATGAAGACTGCTGCAGGGTCTCTATAGTGATTATATCGGCATTACCATGTCTTGCTTTAATTAAGAAGTATTACATTATTATTGAGGCAATTGATTTATTATTATTATTAGGCATGTTATTATTAGTATTATTAAGCTACTATTAATATGAATAATATAATGATTATTGCTACTGATGTTTTCTAATACAGCTACCAATACTGTTTTGCAGTGTTTCTCCTCATCAGAACATGTAATCATTATAAATTAAATAATCTCCCACTTTTGCATTTTCATTGGAATGTGTTTCTGAAAAGTAGGCTTAACGTGTTTACTTACGTTGGGTTGTTGATAATCTTTGTCAAATCAAATAAATTTCATCTGAAATTAATTGCAAAGGCCAGTAGCCTCATCAACCAATCATATCGACGTATATATTTGAATTTCACGCTGAAATTTTCTTCTGTAACTGGAACCATTATTCAATTGACAAAATACATGAAATGACACATTTTAGCATTGTGTCTAAACTATTGTCCTCCTATATCGATTAGATATCAGTTTCACTCTCAACCCCAACTTTTTCGTTTCAAAATGAATTCTCGAGAATCGGCTACTTCTAGTTCTCTGTGAGAATTAGATGAACGTAATTTATCACTTTTTATTTAATAATTATTCTCTGATGTTTGTCAAATAGATTATTGTCAAAGAAGTTGGAGCTGGGTAAATGACACACACGTGTGCAGATACATTATACATATTATCCACCGCAATTCCTTACTGTCTGACTTGAGGTAAGCAATTCAACTCATTTCGACGTTATCAAATTATTAAGGTTATGACTCTTCAACTAAAATAAAATTACCCCAATGAAGAATGCCTTTATTTCAATGTAAAATCTTATTGAACAAGATGTTTGCATTTAATTTCTGTTCAGATAAACAGAAACAAATAAGAAGGCAGAACATGATTAGAAATTAATGATCAGCTTTACAGGAGCCAACTAGGGCTTGTAATAATGATGCAATACAGATCATAAATGAATTGCAAGATATTTTCATTCTATAACAAGCACTACAACAACGACGTGGTGAACATGTATGTTGTGGCTCAATAACCTATAATAACCAGTGGGCTGTTAAACCTGTTTTTCTGAGAATTACATTTTGTTTATCAGAAAATTGTTCCACAATACCGGTATCCATCATTTGTCAGAAAAAGTCAATTTTAAGAGCACGTTGACTTATCATTTTTTCATTCATTTTATCCCAAACGTTTTCTGTGCGTTGGGCTGTGGCTGCCTTTTGGGGTTCAGGACACTCCATGGTTGTTAACATGCATTGCATTGAAGTGTAATTGGGCGTATCATTGTCTTTGTGTCGTTTACAAACTGAGCAGCACGAGCAGTAATTGAATTTCCTCCGCTGCATTGAGGAGCCACCAGCCGGCTGTCAGCTCGCCACCCCAGGCTCTGTCGCAGTAGTGTGGCCTGGAGGCACGCTGGAGAGAGGGACCTTCTGTTAGCCACTGTTGGCAATGATACCCAATACCCCAAACCCTATGAAAACCCATTAAATTAGGGATCCCATCCATGTCTGGAAAACATAGTGGACCAACGTTTACAGGCATATACATATCTAATGAACATGCAAAACGTAATAGGATTTCAACTGTTATAAGTGAAATAGCTCTTTAGGATGAAGGGTCAATAGTAAGCTAGTGGTTTGGGAAATTCAGTTGCTGAAAACCTTTAGATATCTGGTCAAATGTACAGTGTGTGTGCATTTCTCATTTCAGGGAGAGAGAGGGAGGGGGGGGAGTGGGCGGGATGGAACAGAGTGATAGACAGCACAGCCACATAGGCCTGAGGGCACATCATTATTACAAAGCCTCTCTCTCTCTCTCTCCCTCTCTCGCTCTCTCTCTCTCTCTCACCACCACTTTTCTCATCCTGCAAAGGATGAAGCTTTTGAGGACCAAAGGAAACCCTGTATGGGTCCATACTTCAAAATAAAATAATTTATTTAAACCAGGCCAAAACTTCAAAATCCCTACTTCAAAATGAAAGTATTTATTTCAACCAGGCCAAAACAACAGACTGGAAAGATGGGAATGTAATTTAGGCTGTTAGAATTAGTCATGTGGCAGGCATTATTTCAACGTCTCAAAAAATGTAAGAATGACCTCAGCTACCTCCATCAAGGGCTCCCATGTGGCGCAGTGGTCTAAGACACTGCATCTCAATGCTAGAAGTGTCAGTACAGACAACCTGTTTCAAATCCAGATTGTATCACAACTGCCTGTGATTGGGTGTCCCATAGGGCGGCGCACAATTGGCCCAGCGTCGTCCTAGTTTGGCCGGTGTAGGCTATCATTTTAAATACGAATTTGTTCTTATTTGACTTGCCTAGTAAAAAAAAGGTTACACATCGATTTCAGATACATGTATTTGGTCTGTTACCAGACTCAAGCCAAGTCAAACAATTTATTGCTTTTTTGTGTTTTCCTTAGCTTGTCCGGTATGATGAGCATGGAGAGTGATTGATGACTGCTTAAAGTCTTATCATTCAGCTAATAGCTGGATTTAGATAATTTGTGTACTTATAATGATAAGTAAGCATGCTGTTCATGTGGTGAGAGCGATTTTTTTGTATTTGGCACCATGTGATCTTAAACAAGTATTAGTCCTAAATGCTTTCTGAAAGTTAAATGTTTATTGCTTGTAAAATAAGCTACATTAAAGGCGCCATACCTGAGCGTCCCTCTTTTACTGTCACTAAGATAAAATGTCGCCTACGAAGCACAACATTGTTCCTGAAATGTGTCACTAAAAGGTGGGATGCCAGGTAGACCAAATCAAGCCAAAACATTGATGTACTGTGAGTCTGTGACATAACATGGTGTACACAAAACAGTGTTTGGCCTACCCTCCCTTTTCTTTTTAAAGATTAGTTGGATCTTACAACAGCAAGCAGTCATTTTTCATAAAGAACCTTCAACTGTGAGGCTGGATCAATGATAACAGTATGTTTGGCTAGAAATGAAAGGCAAAAAGTAGCACGATCCAGTTAGTCAGTGTGACCATTGCTGCCATGAGGATATTGCCCTTACGACATTTATCATTAGTCATATCCATTTCACAGGTGCCTGACGCAGGTGCACCAACAGACCGATGAGAACGCACTCTGCCTCCATTTCGCTGTCTCTCTCCCTCACAACCTCAATGCCCTCTCTGTCACCGGGAAAGTGTCCCGCAGTCGTTCATAAAAAGCGAAAGGACCTCTGTTGCACAACAATATTTATTTGCTCAATAGAGCTTTTAATAAAAGCTCAAGGCGGGAGAAGAAATCTGAAATAAATAGGATTTCGCTCTCAGGAAACAGAATGCATTACCGGTACACTTTATACGGTGGAGGCTGGCTACGTGTTCTCTGCTATAGCTGCCTGGGTGTTTTAATGTGAGAGCTCAGCCAAGACGAGGCCCTGCCTTAGCGCCAACCGATCTGGCTAATCACGTTTTTCATCTCGACAAGAAGAGCGGAGGATCCTTCCGATGTTATTAATCAAAATGAAGGCAATGCAATAACCCATCCTGCATCATGCCTCTGACTGTCGTAGTTTGCCATTTCCAAGCTTCAGCATTCTTTTTTCCCCTTTTAATGGATTAAGGCTTTACACCAAATTAATGTGCTCTGTGTCCGTGTTGCATGTCTACAATCAATTGTGGATCAGTTGCCCCTTTTAGCATCATCCACCTTTGTTTTTTCAGGGAGATTTTTTGGGGAGGTGTCTCTTTAAGGTGATGACTTAAAATTGAACAATGCATGAATCATGATGTCACCTTTGGTTGTAGTTCTCATTGGGGAAGAGTTGATGTATAGGGCCATGCTCTGTGATGTGATGCTAGACCAATGTTGTGATTATGTTGTGACTTGAGACAAGCCGTGTCTTGAGGGGATGATGGATAACCATAGCTTGTGTCATCAGGTCTGACCCTTTGATAGAACCTTGAGTGACGGACAAGAGACAAACTTAATTGACAACTTATAGATAAACTGAGGTTGAAAGGTATGTCTTGGTAGACCTCTGTGAGTTTCATCTTTGGCTTTAATAACACAGAAAAAAATGAAAAGATCCTTAAGGAAACTGTGCTACCAAATGTTGTTATCCGGAGAGACACTGCAATAAATATAATTTATTGTGGTTCAGTCTAGCACCTCAGGCTTCCTTTAATAAATCCCCAAACTAACAAACAGGTGAAGAACATTAACTCATCATCTTTCTTTTCTATGGTTCAACAAAAAGACCCAATACAATAACTTCATTACAACACTATGAAATAGGGTCAAATTGATCTGGTCATTCTTTTACTAACTTCATCAATCTTGGAAATACAATTGCAGGCTGTCCACCTCTAAGTTCTTTTTATCCTTTAGGAGTCGGCGATAGAGATTCATTTTCGAAGGGGGGAACCCGTTCTCCCATTTGTAATTAAGAGTATCCAAATAAACTAGATGTTAGCCCTGAAGACGAACACTTGGAAACAAATAAAGGGCTAATGAAGAAATGATTGCACTTTCAGTAGAGGGAAGAAAATAATGTTAAGGCAGTGGAACTCTCTTATGGACAGCTCCACTGTTTTTCTCATTCATTCAAACCATTTTGTGGGCAACTAACAAATCTCAACATAAGTATTTCACTTCATGAAGCTTGGAAAAACACATACAGAATGTACATTGTTGAGTATGTTAAGATCTTCACCACTGAAGCAACTGGGGTTGTATTAAAAATAAAACAAAATATGTTTCTCAATATTACAAGGAGACCTAAACATGTAAAATAACCCACGGGGGCACAGACGTCAGTTCAACGTCTAGTTTTGATTTACATTTGGTTGAGTTGTCAACTAATGTGAATTCAACGTGTAGTCAACAAAACATGTCACAATGTCATTGGATTCAGGTTAAAAGTTGGGTGAAAAAAACACAAAATTCCCTTACGTAATAATACAGAAAGGTATACTCAGGCTTGCCTGTTTTGCATGTTATTTTGGCATTAATACGTGTCACATATCAGTTTGCAAACAATGTAAGCTCCAAAATGCAGATGTTTGCTCCAAAAGCTCCAAAATGCAGTGCTTTCTGTGGTGGAGGGGCGGGCCAGCAGAAAATAGGAGCATTGCGCCGTGATTGGCTCAGTGGTCTGTCATCCATGGGGACACAAGCTTTTAGTGAGGGAGACATCAAGAATGTGAGCCCTTTGGGTCCTTTCATAGATTTAGACTAGAAGTGCCTTTCCAAGAATGCTCAAGGTCATTGGCCCCAGATAACATGACGTCAAATCACGTTATATCTACAGTAGTTTTGATTGGACTGATCATGTCAACATCTTACTTTCAAAATCTTAGCTAGCAGTCATCATCATAAATCAAGTCTACTGGCTAATCCTTGTCATATGAAGATAAATAATGAAGATAAATTATAGCTAAAACGTATCGGTGCTCATCGGCCCACGAAGGACCGCCGCGCCACTTTCCTGTACAACTACATCACAACAACGGGAGTCCAAAAATGTCTTGTATGCTGCTGCATAAATTATGTAATATACTGTAGCTAAGAAAGTAATACTAAGTTTTTGTTGTGTAGTAAGCTGTTAGTAGCCCATGTGCCTCACGCTAATAGTTTGGTCTATTTTCAACTCTTAATTTTGCCTACTGTTCTGACTCGGTGGTGCACATGTAGACCATAACCTGCTTTTGAGAAATGTAATCATTGAATATTGAAAGAGCTTTCATTGTCTGATTATATGCCCCCTTTATTTATCCTACGGTTCTGGCTTTGGTGTACAGGGAGAACACTGTATGAACGGCTCATGTTCTGAATTCTGTCGCTGTACATTTAAAAGTGCTGAACAAATAGTTATATTGACTACGTCCAACGTCGCTCGCTCATTAATGTCTTAATCAAAATTATGGATTGCCTCTTATCCTCTTGTCGTCCCATTATGCCATAGTGTGTACATCTCAATTGTCAGGACAAACCACATTTGTTTAAGCAAGTCTACCATATCAGCTATGTTTTTTGAAAAGGCAGTAAAAGAGGCTGAATGAACTGTTTCGCTGCCAGACAAGGCTCCGCTGATAGCTAGGTGTAGCAGTGGTAAGGTGTTGGGACTCTGCTGTTGGGACTCTGCTGTTGGGACAGCTTTATGTACAGTAGGCCCTAACAGTTTGTGGGCACCGTTTGTCACCATTACAGTGCAATTAATGTATTGTTTAGTGTTGTGTTGTGTAATGGCTTTGCTGGCATGCATCTAAAAAAAATTGTACATTATAAAATCGCCACTGGTTACAACAAGATGAACAATGAAATCTAAATACATATAAATGTCCCTTCCAGCCGATGAGTTTGAGTTTCCTGTTTCTCTGTATTTAACCACACACATACATTTTCATTACTTAATACTTGCCTGTACAAACAGATTGAAGAAGGACACAACAGCTAATTTGTGGCAGCATGTATCCTGACCTGAATGATACACTCATACATACGTTCAAAATATAGAGCCAAACGTATGATTAATGTAAAAAGTCATCAATCCGTCAGTATATACACTATACAGTGCAATCGTATTCGTATTCAGACCCCTTGATTTTTTTTCACATTTTGTTACATTACAGCCGTATTCTAAAATTGAATAAATATAAAAAAACAGAAATACCTTATTTACATAAGTATTCAGACCATTTGCTATGAGACTCGTAATTGAGCTCAGGTGCATCCTGTTTCCATTGATCATCCTTGAGATGTTTCTATAACTTGATTGGAGTCCAACTGTGGTAAATTCAATTGATTGGACATGATTTGGAAAATTGGAAAAGCACACACCTGTCTATATAAGGTCCCACAGTTGACAGTGCATGTCAGAGCAAAAACCAAGCCATAAGATCAAAGGAATTGTTCCCAGAGCTCCGAGACAGGATTGTGTCGGTGCACAGATCTGGGTACCAAAGAATGTCTGCTGCATTGAAGGTCCCCAAGAACACAGTGGCCTCCATCATTCTTAAATGGAAGACATTTGGAACCACCAAGACTCTTCCTAGAGCTGGCCGCCTGGCCAAACTGAGCAATCAGAGAAGAAGGGCCTTGGTCAGGGAGGTGACCAAGAACCCGATGGTCACTCTGACAGAGCTCTAGAGTTCCTCTGTGGAGACGGGAGAACCTTCCAGAAAGACAACCATCTCTGCAGCACTCCACCAATCAGGCCTTTATGGTAGAGTGACCAGACAGAAGCCACTCCTCACTAAAAGGGACACCTAAAGGACTCAGACCATGAGAAACAAGATTCTCTGGTCTGATGAAACGAAGATTGAATGCCAAGCGTCGTGTCTGGAGGAAACCTTGCACCATCCCTACGGTGAAGCATGGTGATGGCAGCATCATGCTGTGGGGATGTTTTTCAGCGGCAGGGACTGGGAGACTAGTCAGGATCGAGGAAAAGTACAGAGAGATCCTTGATGAAAAGCTGCTCCAGAGCTCTCAGGACCTCAAACTGGGACGAAGGTTCTCCTTCCAACAGGACAACAACTCTAAGCACACAGTCAAGACAACGCAGGATTGGCTTCGGGACAAGTCTCTGAATGTCCTTGAGTGGTCCAGCCAGAGCCAGGACTTGAACCCCATCGAACATCTCTGCTGAGACCTGAAAATACAGTCGTATGCAAAAGTTTGGGCACCCCTGACAATTTCCATGATTTCCATTTATAAATAATTGGGTGTTTGGATCAGCAATTTCATTTTGATCTATCAAATAACTGATGTACACAGTAATATTTCAGTAGTGAAATTAGGTTTATTGGATTAACAGAAAATGTGCAATATGCATCAAAACGAAATTTGACAGGTGCATAAATTTGGGCACCCCAACAGAAAAATCACATCAATATTTAGTAGAGCCTCCTTTTGCTAAAATAATAGCCTCTAAACGCTTCCTATAGCCTCTAATGAGTGTCTGGATTCTGGATGAAGGTATTTTGGACCATTCCTCCTTACAAAACATCTCCAGTTCAGTTAGGTTTGATGGTTGCCGAGCATGGACAGTACCGGCACTGGCCACACAGCCCCACAGCATGATGGAACCCCCACCAAATTTTACTGTGGGTAGCAAGTGTTTTTCTTGGAACGCTGTGTTCTTTTGACGCCATGCATAACGCCCCTTGTTATGACCAAATAACTCAATCTTTGTTTCATCAGTCCACAGCACCTTATTCCAAAATGAAGCTGGCTTGTCCAAATGTGCGTTTGTGGTGTGTGTGCAGAAAAGGCTTCTTCCGCATCTCTCTCCCGTACAGCTTCTCCTTGTGCAAAGTGCGCTGAATTGTTGAACGATGCACAGTGACACCATCTGCAGCAAGATGATGTTGTAGGTCTTTGGAGGTGGTCTGTGGGCTGTTTTTGACCGTTCTCACCATCCTTCGCCTTTGCCTCTCCGATATTTTACTTGGCCTGCCACTTCTGGCCTTAACAAGAACTGTGCCTGTGGTCTTCCATTTCCTCACTATGTTCCTCACAGTGGACACTGACAGCTTACATCTCTGCGATAGCTTTTTGTAGCCTTCCCCTAAACCATAACGTTGAACAATCTTTGTTTTCAGGTCATTTGAGAGTTGTTTTGAGGCCCACATGTTCCCACTCTTCAGAGGAGAGTCAAAGAGAACAACAACTTGCAATTGGCCACCTTAAATACCTTTTCTCATGATTGGATGCACTTGTCTATGAAGTTCAAGGCTTAATGAGCTCACCAAACCGATTGTGTGTTCCAATTAATCAGTGCTAAATAGTTCCAGGTATTCAAATCAACAGAATGACAAGGGTGCCCAAATTTTTGCATAGCCTATTTTTCACATCTGATTTAATTTCATACAACTTAATATTGCTACACTAAAAATCTTTGTCTGGACACTACCCCAGTACTCAGCTTTTATTAGAAAATGAATGGCATGCCGCTGTGATCATTTTCTGTGACGACAGAGTAAATTATTATGCAGCCTCAGAGGGGTGCCCAAACGTTTGCATAAGACTGTAGCTGTTCAGCGACGCTCCCCATCCAACCTGACAGAACTTGAGAGGATCTGCAGAGAAGAATGGGAGAAACTCCCCAAATACAGGTGTGTCAAGCTTGTAGTGTAATACCCAAGAAGACTCAAGGTTGTAATCACAGCCAAAGGTGCTTCAGCAAAGCAAAGTAAAGAGGGTCTGAATACTTTCCAATTGCGCTGTATATACAAAAGTATGTGGACACCCCTTCAAATTTGTGGATTTGTCTATTTCAGCCACACCCATTGCTGACAGATGTATAAAATCAAGCAGGTAGCCATGCAATCTCCATAGAAAAATATTGACAGTAGAATGGCCTTACTGAAGAGCTCAGTGACTTTCAACGTGGCACTGTCATAAGATGCCACCTTTACAACAAGTCAGTACATCACATTTCTGCCCTGCTAAAGTTGTCCCGGTCATCTGTTGTCCCGGTCATCTGTAAGGAGCAACAACGGCTCAGCCACTAAGTGGTAGGCCACACAAGCTCACAGAACTTGTAGTCTTGGAAGGACCCTGCTTCATTCTCCAAGCAGGCTAGTATAATTTGTTTGAACCTGTAAACAATGTTGGTTGGGTCTGTCTGTCCCAGTGAGTTAGTAAGCTACCTAGTCTGTGTAAACTGATAATTTGCTCAAGAAGTGTAAGTGATTGCTACCCATTCAAAGTGGGTGCAGGTCCATCCACTTCTTTTGTTCTCTACAGATTACAGCCTCCTTGTTCAGAGGCAGCTGTTTACAGCAGACGTCCCCAAAACAAAGACAGTTCTGCCGAGTTGTTCTGCGGGATTTAGTTGAGGAAGATAAGTGAGGGAGGCCCTGCTCTCCCACTTTCCCATATGTTTAGTTAATTTTATTCAGATCTTTTGCATTATTGTAGCCTTTTCTGTAGCCTGTCAACTATGTCTGTCTATCCCTGTTCTCTCCTCTCTGTTCAGGCCATACAAACGCTTCACACCACGTGACTGCAACCACTCTAATCTGGTGGTCCCTGCGCACACGACCCACGTGGAGTTCCAGTCTCCGGCAGCCTTTGGAACTGCCGTTCTGCGGCCAACAAGGCAGAGTTCATCTCAGCCTATGCAGCCCTCAAGTCGCTTGACTTCTTGGCCCTGACGGAAACATGGATTACCACAGTAAACACTGCTACTCCTACTGCTCTTTCCTCATCTGATCATGTGTTCTCGCATGCCCGAGAGCATCTGGTCAGCGTGGCGGTGGCACAGGAATTCTAATCTCTCCCAAGTGGACGTTCTCTCTTTTCCCCCTGACCCATCTGTCTATTTCCTCATTTGAGTTCCATGCTGTCACAGTCACAAGCCCATTCAAACTTAACATCCTTGTCATTTATCGCCCTCCAGGTTCCCTTGGAGAGTTCATCAATGAGCTTGACACCTTGATAAATTCATTTTCTGATGATGGCTCACCCCTCACAGTTCTGGGTGACTTGAACCTCCAGACGTCTGCCTTTGACTCATTTCTCTCTGCCGCCTTCTTTCCACTCCTTTCCTCTTTTGACCTCACCCTCTCACCGTCCCCCCAACTCACAAGGCAGGCAATACGCTTGACCTCATCTTTACCAGATGCTGTTCTTCTACTAATCTCACTGCAACTCCCCTCCAAGTCTCTGAGCACTACTTTGTATCCTTTTCTCTCTCGCTCTCCTCCAACACTACTCACTCTCCCCCTAATCAGATGGTATTGCGCCGTCGCAACCTTCGCTCACTCTCTCCCGCTACTCTCTCCTCTTCCATCCTATCATCTCTTCCCTCTGCTAAATCCTTCTCCCTCCTGTCTCCTAATTCTGCCTTCTCGACCCTCCTTTCCTCCCTTTCTGCATCTTTTGACTCTCTATGTCCCCTATCCTCCCGGCCGGCTCAGTCCTCCCCTCCTGCTCCGTGGCTAGACTACTCATTGTGAGCTCACAGAACAGGGCTCCGGGCAGCCGAGCGGAAATGGAGGAAAGCATCTTTTCACGCTCTCCTCTCTACTTTTTCAACCTCTGTTTTTGCTGCTAAAGCCACTTTCTACCACTATACATTTCAAGCCTTGGCCTCTAACCCTGGGAAGCTCTTTGCCACCTTCGCCTCCCCCTCCCTCCTCCCTCTCTGTGGATGACTTCGTCAACCATTTTGAAAAGAAGGATGACGACATCCAATTCTTATTTACTAAGCCTATTGACAGCACTGGTCCTGCTCACACTGCCCTACCCTATGCTTTGACTTCTTTCTCCCCTCTCTCACCAGATTAAATCTTGCGTTTTGTGACGGCCGGTCGCCCAACAACCTGCCCGCTTGACCCTATCCCCTCCTCTCTTCTCCAGACCATTTCCGGAGACCTTCTCCCTTACCTCACCTTGCTCATCAACTCATCCTTGACCGCTGCCTGTGTCCCTTCCATTTTCAAGAGGGCGAGAGTTGCACCCCTCCTCAAAAAACCTACACTCGATCCCTCCGATGTCAACAACTACAGACCAGTATCCCTTCTTTCTTTTCTCTCCAAAACTCATGAGCGTACCGTCTCTAACAAACTTTCCTGCTGTCTCTCTCAGAATTACCTTCTTGATCCTAACCAGTCAGGTTTCCAAACTGATCACTCAACTGAGACTGCTCTTCTCTCTCCTCGTACTGCCAAATCTAACTCTCTCTCCTCTGCTCTTATCCTTCTAGACCTATCTGCTGCCTTTGTTACTGTGAACCATCATATCCTCCTCTCCACCCTCTCCGAGTTGGGCATCTCCGGCGCTGCACACTCTTGGATTGCGACCTGCCTGACAGGTCGCTCCTATCAGGTGGAGTGGCGAGATCTGTCTCCGCACCACGTGCTCTCACCACTGGTGTCCCCTAGGGCTCAGTTCTAGGCCCTCTCCTATTCTCTCTGTACACCAAGTCACTTGGCTCTGTTATATCCTCACATGGTCTCTCCTATCATTGCTAGACGACACTCAATTAATGTCCCCCTTTCCCCCTTCTGATAACCAGGTGGCGAATCTAATCTCTGCATGCCTGGATCACCACCTCAAGCTGAACCTCGACAAGACGGAGCTGCTCTTCCTCCCGGGGAAGGACTGCCCGCTCCATGATCTCGCCATCACAGTTGACAACTCCATTTTGTTCTCCTTCCAGAGTGCAAAGAACCTTGGTGTGACCCTGGACAACACCCTGTAGTTCTCTGCTAACATCAAAGCAGTGACCCTATCCTGCAGGGTCATGCTCTACAACATTTGCAGAGTTCACAGAAAGCGGAACAGGTCCTAATCCAGGCACTTGTCATCTCCCATCTGGATTACTGCAACTCGCTGTTGGCTGGGCTCCCTGCCAGCGCCATTAAACCCCTGCAACTTATCCAGAACGCTGCCGCCCGTCTGGTGTTCAACCTTCCCAAGTTCTCTCATGTCACCCCACTCCTCCACACACTCCACTGGCTTCCAGTTGAAGCTTGCATCTACTACAAAACCATGGTGCTTGCCTACGGAGCTGTGAGGGGAACGGTACCTCCTTACCTCCAGGCTCTGATCAGACCCTACACTCAAATGAGGACATTACATTCACCTCTGGCCTGCTAGCTCCTCTACCTCTACGGAAGCACAGTTCGGGCTCATCCCAGTCAAAGCTATTCGCTGCTTTGGCACCCCAATGGTGGAACAAGCTCCCCCACGATGCCAGGAAAGCAGAGTCACTGACCACCTTCCGGAGACACTTGAAACCCTACCTCTTTAAGGAATACCTGGAATAGTATAACAACAATCCTTCTACCATATAGCCCACCCCTTATATATATTTTTTTTACTAACACTTGTCTTTTGTCCACCTGACTTATTTCCCTTCTAGCACTGACTTTCCTCACAGCTGCTTGTTTAAAGAAATGTACTTACTGTGACTGAGATGTGGTTGTCCTACTGGCTATCCTAAGTTGAATGCACCAATTTGTAAGTCGCTCTGGATAAGAGCATCTGCTAAATGACTAAAATGTTTATGTAGAAAGGGACCGCAGCTTCAGCACTTGTCTGTCCTCGGTTGAAGCACGTAGCTTCAGCACTTGTCTGTCCTCAGTTGCAACACTCACTACCGAGTTACAAACTTCCTCTGGAAGCAACAACAGCACAATAATTGTTTGTTGGGAGCTTCATTAAATGGTTTTCCATGGCCGAGCAGCCGCACACAAGCCTAAGATCACCATGCACAATGCCAAGCGTCGGCTGGAGTGGTTTAAAGCTCGCCGCCATTGGACTCTTGAGCAGTGGAAAAGTGTTCTCTCCAGTGATGAATCACACTTCACCATCTGGCAGTCCCGCGGACAAATCTGGGTTTGGCGGATGCCAGGAGAATGTTACCTGCCCCAATGCATAGTGCATAGTTTTTCATGGCTAGGCCCCTTACTTCCAGTGAAGGGAAATCTTAAAGCTACAGCATACAATGACATTCTAGACGATTCTGTGCTTCCAACTTTGTGGCAACAGTTTTGGGAAGGCCCTTTCCTGTTTCAGCATGACAATGCCCCCGTGCACAAAGCAAGGTCCACACAGAAATGATTTGTCGAGATCGGTGTGGAAGAACTTGACTGGCCTGCACAGAGCCCTGACCTCAACCCCATCGAACAATTGGAACACTGACTGCAAGCCAAACCCTAATCGCACAACATCAGAGCCCAAACTCACTAATGCGCTTGTTGCTGAATAGAAGCAAGTCCCCGCAGCAATGTTCCAACATCTAGTGGAAAGCCTTCCAATAAGTACAGGCTGTTATAGCAGAAAGAGAGCACCAACTCCACATTAATGCCCATGATTTTGGAATGAGATGTTCGACGAGCAGGTGTCCACATACTTTTGGTCATTTATTTAATTTTCAATAAATTAGCAAAAACTTCTAAAAACATGTTTTTACTTTGTCATTATGGGTTATTGTGTGTAGATGGGTGAGAAAAAAATCTATGTAATCCATTTTGAATTTAGGCTGTAACACAACAAAATGTGGAATAAGTCAAGGGGTATGAATACTTTCTGAAGGCACTACATGTTTTATCAGTTTAAGACCCGTATCTAGGAGATTAGGCTTAATTTCTCCATTCTACATATATTACCTTTTGTAGTAAATATTCATAATGTGTGTTTATTCTCTCCGATCTTCTAAATAATAACTTGTTTTTCTGTAGACAGAAATTAACTGTTGGCTATGTACTGAGGCTTATGTTTTGTTGTACATGGTCCCTGTTCAAATAAACATAATACTAATAATAATAATTAAAATTCTAATCAGAGATTAAACATTGCGGTAAACCTATATACTACTTGATATTGATCTGCCAAGCTGTTGTGATCTTGTGAACGCTGCTTCGTAGTACTTGTCATAGTTTACTTACACAAAGTATACGCAAATTGTTATTTTCTCACCATTAAAACTGATCTCATAGTTCACGTAATCCTAAAAAATGTTTTCTGTCTCTCCAAAGTGTTTGCTTTTTTCAGTGTTTACTTTTACTCAAGATAACTGACAGCAGATCAACCCTTTGAGTCGTTTACGATGAAAGGTTTTGACTATAGAGATTAAAGTTTGTGAATTCCACAGTACAACGAAGTCTCAAATTTCAAAGGGGGTCAATCCACTTGCAGTGACTATGAGGTGCATGATCATAGTGCCAAAAGATGCGTGTCAGCTATTTCATGTTCAGCTGTCATGTTACGTTTAAAAAAATGTTAGCGGCCAAACATTTACTGTATCTTAAATGTGTAAATGTGATATGTATATTACAGCAAAATTTGCCAGTGTCATCTCGTACTAGCTTTGTGGCCTATGGAAAGTGTGGTGGATAGCTCCTCAGTGAGCTGTTCCAGAGGCTTCTTGGCTATTGGTGTGTCAGCACCCATCTGAAACTTGATCTTTCACATCTGCGTCTTTCCACCATGGACAAATTCCTAGCTACTGTAGCCAAGGGATTGTTTTTGTTCCACTGTAATGCATCTTCCACGGTATTTTGCCTATCCTTCCATAAAAGTGTCAAGATTTAGATATCTGGATTAAGAGTGAGTAAAGTGGACACCATTTTCAACATGTCATGCGACATTTCTCTGTTGGTCAAACTTAGCCTTTTCCCGGGAGGGAAATGCATTAGCCAATGGAAATGAGTAAAAAATAGCCCCACGGAAACCAGATATGCTACTTCCTTGAGTAGGACGCAAGTCCATTTTTGCCAGGGCTTAAAATGTTGGTTGACTAAGTCTCATGTTATTTTTGTTTCATGCTATCAATGATAAGAGCTTTGTATGCCCTGCAGGTGTTCTTTGAGTTAAGTCCTAGTCTTGGATGGAGGGTCATAAACGGTTCATAACTATTTTTTTTACAGGCACCTGTAACCACTGATTATATTGAATGACCTATAATGACCCGTTCTTTGGATTAGCTTTTGGGTTGTGTTTTTTGTCTCTATTGCCAATACATGTATATTTTTCTCTCTGTGTGTCTGGGGTCTTTTGGTCTCTTACTGGTTTCTGCTGTCCCATCAGGAGTCAAGCATTTACTTTGGCCGAAAAACATGGTTTCTAAACATTTAAACCACCACAACAACATGTTGACATGGTGAATACTCATCATTTAAACTCCCTTTAAAGAGGAGCCTGGCACTGTTGTACTTTGCTCTACGTGTCTGTACACGTTGAGGCTTCCCGCCAATATTGATGCATTCCAATCTGCCATTGACTCGGCGAAGCAGAGCGAGATCATAAACAGGAGAGTCAGCAGAAGAACAGCTACATGTGCTCGACTACTTACCCCACTCCTCCACCCAGTGACTTGTGGAATGAACACTTACAGGGAAAGAGTCTGGACAGCATCTCTTGTCTCAGGCTTGTCTGGCCCCTCGGCGCTGTTAAGGCTCTTGAAACAATTTGTCGCTATGTAGTACGGGCTGTGCCATTTTCATTCCATCCCTACTTCTCTGTCTTCCACCTGTCATCCATCTCACAAGCCCCTTTTGGGGACCATGGTGACCTGATGACAGCTGCTGAATGTGAGGGGACTCATAAACCGCCACGGGGAAGTGTATCGGTTAACTTGATGTGTTTTAGTCACAAGTTTACTGATCAATTCCTGTGAGATGGTAAGGCCCAGGAGGGTGCAGCTTTGCAAGATGGTTAAGGGCCAAGGGCCTATGCAATGCCATGCCAATTTGCCACACGGTGGTGCTATAAAAGCGATTGAAAATGCAAACTTTGAATGGGCACGCCCCTCACCCCATGTGACCTAGAGTCCTGAAATTTGGTACATACAGAGTAGGTCCCTCTCCTCACAAGGAACAAAATGTGCCTCAAGGACTCTTAAGGTCTGCCATGATGGATTTTCCGCCATTTCATTTTTTTAAACACTTGAAACACTACTCCTCTGACATCGAATGACCGATCTGCACAAAACTTGGCATCTATGGAGCTCTCACACATAGCTCTCACATATGATGTTTTTCCAAGCTAGCATCTCAAACAACATGTCAGCTACTGACCAATAAACATTCACGTGGGTGTGGTCTGGCAGATAAATGCATATAAATCAGACATGTCAAGACTCAATATGTGCAAGAACAATCAGATCCACTACACGGTGGTGCTATAACGAGCACATATTTATATCTCTTGATCTGTTTGACTCAGTTATGGAATTTGGCACTCATGCTCAGCGATGTAAGTCTAGCTAACCTGTAGCGTATTGAACTGTTATGGTGGCACTGTTGGACAGGAAAAAACATTCATGCCAGCTCATTGGCTTATCATTGTCTTGAGAGTCTTGAGTTCTGATATTTGGCAAGCGTTAAAAGGTGTACACAAGTTGATCATCCTAGGTCAATGTGTCCAATTTGTCCTAATTGTGGCACAGTGTGTCCATATATAATTGCTGCACGCAGCTATGTTATAGTGTTAGCAATTTACCGTCAGTTCACTTCACATCTTTCAATGGCAATCTCAGCGCCAAATTTCTTTAAGGCTACTTCTCTGCAGAATAGAGAAACAAATTTAACAAGCCAAAAACAGAGACAACATTCTTAATTTCTCTTAAAATCAAGAATGAGAACTTTCATATTTCCGACATATACTTTTCAATCATTTCACACAAGCTCCAATAACCGATGAACCTTATGTAGTTATCTCATTTGTTACTCGGGTAAGGGCTTGATATGGATCTGCAGATTAAGACACCACTTCTTCCTCCCAGGATGTGAGAAAGCCCTCAGCCACCATGATGGGCTGGATGATATATGAGGCTGCGTCATTGAAGTCAGTCCATAATAATCCAGGGACAAAGCTGAGGATGTTTGGGGAAACAGAAACAGTACCATCATGGTTCTATTTCAATAAGCTGGCCCCCAGTCCTTCTGGCTGTATCTCCCAGCCATCTTCTGCTTGACTTGAATTACCTTGTGTGATGTTAAGGAGATCGTGTTAATGGCTAAAACAGTGAAAAGGGCTGTCTTTATGAAATATTTCATCTTTCATGACACAGGAGAACCTTTATATTTCCTATTTATCTTTGGCACCTGACATCCTTTATACAAAGACCAAGAAATCATAAGACTACTGTAAAAGTGTGAATGTCTGTAGAAAAAACTGTATATACACTGTAAATTACTGTTCAGTCTACCTTTCAAAACAATAACTATCATGCTGGAAAGTTTGCCTGTCTTTTCACTATATCACTTCAGCTTGAAATCCATCAATAATGGCAGTTAATGAAGTGTAGTCACAAGTTCCTTACTAGGTACCATCATTACATTTTAAGCCATGGTAACTCTGATTAAATTATAAAAAAATTAATAAAAAATGACAGCTGTATAAGACACATCATACAACTATTCAAAAATGATTATATTGATTTCAAAAGGTATTTGAATCACATTTACACCTTCCCCAAGCACCCCAACCTCCACAAATGAAAACAAACAACAAATGAAGATTTGCATTTTTTGCTTATGCAAGCAACATTTCAGTCAAAACCAATCACGACCAATCAGCCTAATTCACTGCGGGTGTGACGGCATCACACTGTTCGCAGCATCTCGCTCGGTGCCTGTTTAAAATTAGCTCCAATAAAAAAAATAAAAAATAAAGTCTTGCCCCACTATGCGGTGCTGCCTAAGCAGGAGTTCTTTAATGAGCCAGCAGATATCTGCAGCCGGGCCTAACGTAATTTCCCCCCTGCTAAAGAGCAGATCCTTTGACGTGTAAGTGGTTGTGATGGATGAGTAGTATAGCTCACCGTCCTCCTCTCATCCTCATCATAACCCCCCAACCTCCGCCGCAGCCCCTTGAAAGTTCCCCCCTCTAACCCCTGTTCGAGAACGGTGGGGCAACTGTCTGGTGCCGGCCCACTGCTCACCTCTCCTCTGTGACATCACCACCATTGGCAGAGGGCTTGTGTTTTGTTGCTTGCGAGTGCTAAGCATGTCTCCAGCATCAATAATGCAACGCTCCAGTTGTTGGGGCTTGGGGTTTCAGTTAGCCAAGCATGAGTGCAGCACTTAAGCTGGCATGGCATCCAGTTGTCTTGGGTGTTGATCCCCCACTCATGTCCAAGGAGGATGAATGGTGTCCCCCCTCTCAAGGGCAAAGAGATGTTGTCGTCCCGGGTCAAGGGACCATGTGGTGGGATATCCATACAGGGTAACTTGAATAAACACTGGGTAAAGTGGGGATGCATTGCTGCTCACTGTTGACTGTTTACACTAGCATGTTTTCAGAAAGCAACCAAGTACACTATCAGGGATTTCTTAATCATGCGTCAGTTGACCTTACCCATCTTCAGTTGACCCTATCAGATTCAGATCAACTTTATTATCCCACCATGGGGAAATTCATTTGGTCATGTGCTTAAAAAGATGGTACATAAAACATGAAAACACAGAAACTACACAATATAATTAATTCAAAGTTCTATAGCTACACATTTACAGTGAAAATGCAAAATGCTGTATACTCGAGGGACCAAAAGACTATCCATTATACAGCCTCAAACTTCTGGATCTTGTATCCATCCACCTTCATTGTAGTTGCTATAGTTCATTGCAGTTTTTACTGATGCTTTTCCTTTAATTCACAAGTCATTGCAATCACATTATAAAATGGTATGCTAATGAACTACCCAAGTGGTTTAATCAACATTAAAATAGTTCTGTCATTAAAATACAAACAAGATGAAGCTCCTGTGAGAGTAGGATGGTAAACTTGTAAAACCTGATGTAGCATGCTTTATTTGAGTGACACAAAATATATAACTCAAATTGCTAGGTTTAATTGCACTATTTGATATAGATTAATGAATCATGTACTAATTGAGAAATAAGGAGCATCATTATAAAGGTGGTGGAAGTGACAAAGTGAATTGGTCGAAGCATAAGGATCCTTAGATTAAGGATTGACCTTAGCGTCTCATTTTGAAGAGGATTGTGATATGAGAGGGCCTGGTGGTCAATAAAGAAGCACACCAGCCAACTAAAAGTGTTCTCCGTGCTCCTTCTCCATGCGTTTAGAATAACAGACCGGACTGTGACACCATCTGTTAGAAGTCTTCCTAAACTTGACCCTGTTGCTCTGGGGTTTGACCTCTAGGATTGCGCCGTGACCTGTGGAACATGGAGTCGTTAAAAGAGTAAAGGCCTCAATATAAATCACGTCGACATCTGTGGGATTAATCTCGAGTCTGGAGACCTATTGCTATTATTACCGTTTCAAAACAACAACTACAACAGCCAATAGTAGCAGACTGAAAGGCACTTTCAGACACTTTTTTGCAGTGGGCTAAATCAGGCTCACACAAGTGTTTCTTGGTAGTCTTAAACACATCTATCTTGAAACAAAAGTATACACCTCATACACATGGTTATGGGCTTAAAACAATTAAATGTATTACATTTTTAGTTTGATTCCCAATATTACACTTTATATACATCACAGAAGACTGAAATATAACAAAAACCGTTTAACATAGAAACACCAGATTTTCTGTGTTTATTTTAAAATAATGTTTATTAATTATGAAATTATGAAAATATATTAATAATATTCCACCTATGAGGCCACTAGAGGGTGATTTAGTCATTTGACTGCAGGAAAGAGCTACATGCCTATAAATCTAGATAAGGTCCACTTGTCTTCTGTCTTTGGCAGTATTTAACATGATAACATGAAGACAACTAGACAACACATTACCCAGGACGCATTCTGTTGTTTTCCCTGTCTCTGTTTTTTTTTTTCATCTTTTTTTTTTTTGATGGTGTCTGAGATGCCCAGAGACAGTAGAATAGCATTTAATTATGTTCATCTTTTTTTATGAAAATAATTTATCATTTTGATATTGTTTAAGAAGAGGCAAACAATACCATTAAATTGTAAATGATTTGCATAATCCTCTGGGAAACTATAGGGCAGTATTTTCATGCAAAATGACACTTTATATTACTTTTTTTGGTTCTAATGTGACTTAAGACACATTTCCCTTTACAGTGCCTTTTTCATGGGTAAATTGCTACAGAAGTGCTAATTCAGTCATGAGATTGAACATGAAAGGTTATCGATGAGGACTGCCGAAGACCCTGCAAGAAAGGTTACAAATCTGATGAATATGTCATTACCACTTATCACAGACTACAAAGACGATCTTGAAACATGGCTGGAACAGAGCAAGTGGAATGGCATCAAACACATAGAAACCATGTGTTTGATACCATTCCACCTATTCCACTCCAGGCATTACCATTTTATTTTTTTATTTAACCTTTATTTTACTAGGCAAGTCAGTTAAGAACAAATTCTTATTTACAATGATGGCCTAGGAACAGTGGGTTAACTGCCTTGTTCAGGGGCAGAACGACAGATTTTTACCTTGTCAGCTCAGGGATTCGATCCTGCAACCTTCCAGTTACGGGCCCAACACTCTAACCACTAGGCTACCTGCCGCCCCAAAACCATGAGCCCATGAGCCCATACCATGAGCCCATCCTCCCCAATTAAGGTGCCACCAACCTCCTGTGACTCGCACCATCACATTCCAAACCGGCATTAGATAGATAGATAGATAATCAAGGCTTCACTTGTATGTGGCACATGCGTTTTGAGAAAAATGTCCAAATACCTTTTTCTGGTATTTAACTGTGTCATGTTAGTTTTGCGACACTTTTAACACAGGGTAATGAATGTGTTATGGGAGTTCACATAAACTTAAGGCTTCAAACAGCTGAAAATACTATATTTTTGGTTATGGAAAATTTTTTGATGGCGGTTTAGATGGTACAATCCTTCTCGGCTCTATACTTGCTTGTCTTGTCAAATAAACAGAAATTAGGCAAACTATTTGAATTGAAGCAACCAGGAAATGGCAGAGCGATTTCTGCATCTTTAAGTGGTATAGATATCTCCTCATATCGTTGTCAATCACATTGTGCTAGTTGTCACCAGTGGCAATGGATTTGTCATTTATGTATGATTCAAATGTAATGAAGAAAATGATGTGTGTGTGTTCTTGTGCAGGTGACAAGTGCGTTTGTGTGCTTGTGCTTGCGTGTGTTTTATTATACAACTTAAAACCTGATTATTATCCCTTATCAGATTAGCCATCTCCAGCACAAGGCCAAAGATGCATATAAAGAAGGATAAGATGGCTTTGTTTGTTTGGCTTCTGTCTGCCACCGGGTGATGTGACGTATGTGAGTGGGGTGTCTGTTTGACTGGGTCCTAGGGCTCCGCTTCACTGGTCTGGTCAATTGATACATGCTGCAGCTATTGATCTGTGCGGGTATTTTAAGTTTGCTGAAGTGTGCTCGAGTTTCCATCCACAACTACTCAGTCTGTTGCCTATCCCTAGAAACCTCTGACATTATGGGTCTCTAAAGGCAGGGGGGTGGGGGGTGGGGGATAGGTTAACCCAGGAATCTAACGGACAGAAGTCGAAATAGGGAAAACATTTACAACCTATTTTACTAATTTTAACTCATAGAAACACACTTTAAATAGAATAAGCGGGAAAGCAGGACAAAGACCACGATGCAAGTCAAAATCTCGCCATGCTTACTATGCCACACACATTACTGAAAACAATTTATCTTATGTATTTTAATTTGAAAATAATTAATGTAACCGTATTAGTAAATTCAATGGCAGTGAAATTGAACATGTTATAATTTAACGCGCAAAGCATCACCTCTCCATATCTACCCTTCGAGCCGTAATAGACATACATTATTCCTCAACACTCAAATGGCAACAAAAACGCACGACTCACGTGGGAAATAAGCTCCAACGAGCCTAATGATGGAAACAGCTTAATGTTCCGACAACATTACCCAGTCCTCCTCCCGACAATGGCTGCAGCGGTGTGTTATGTCCATTTGGGACAGCCAGCTAATTTATTGCAGCGAGCACTATACCTCTCAGCCATAATGATCACTAAGCCATCAAAGTCTCACCCTATCACAATCAAATGCTCTCCAGTCACAACTTCAGCACAAGAGAGCTGGATTAATTTGAAACCAAAGCTGAGGTTTGAAAAATGACCTTCCCTGTTGTGGCACGTCAGGCTGACAGGAAATATGTGGATGGTGAGACGTCCTGACATTAATGAGACACCTTACAGCTGTGGGGGCAGCAGCACAACACAACACAGATCCTCTGACCGGGCTTCTCTCAGTAGAAACGGTCTATCACGGTTTCATTCACCAGAGACCAGCAGCCTGATAAGGGACCACTTGACTTACTGAAGCTTAAGTAATGCATATTTCTAATTGACAACAAAAATAGGGAAAATACTGTAGGCCTACATGAAAGGCTGTTCTCCAGTTACAGTGAAACTACAGTGTATTTTGCGTAAAATAAACATTCCCTGCACTTTTTTTAAGTAACTCACAATTTTCCTTGAAAATAAGTAGAAATTGACCAAAGTATATGCTCTCCACAATTCTTTATTTCACTGTTAATATTACCTTTATTTTTTATTCAGAACTTAATATATCCATTTAAATTAGAAAATAAACCGAAATGACATTGACAAAATGATTGACACCCTAGACTTAATATTTGGTAGCACAGCCTTTGGTCAAAATATCTACAATCAAGCTCTTCCTATAGCCATTGATGAGATTCCTGCAACTCTGTACAGGCAGTTGGGCCCACTCCTCTTGTGCAAACTGCTCCAGTTCTCCCAGATATGAAGGGTGCTTTCTCCCAAATGCTGTTTTCAGATCTCTCCACAAGTTTTCAATGGGATTTAGATCTGCACTCATTGTTGGCCACTTCAGAACAGTCCATCGTTTTCTCTTGAACCACTCCTAGGTGCTTTTTGAAGTGTTTTTGCAGTCATTGTCCTGCTGGAAGACCCATGACCTTCGACGGAGACCCAGCTTTCTGACACTGGGTCCGAAGTTGCACTCCAAAATTACTTTGTATTCTCCTGATTTCATGATGCCATGCACACGTTCAAGGCACCCAGTGCCAGAGGCAGCAAAGCAACCCCAGAACATGGATTTTGGCATGTTCAGGTGTGTTTCGGCAAATTGAAGGTGGGCTTTCTTATGTCTCTCTTGCACCAGGGTCCTCCTGGGTCTCCTGCCATATAACCACATTTCATTGATTTGGCGACGGATGGTGCGTGTTGAAACTGTCACACCTTGTGTCTAAAGGTCAGCTTGAATCTGTGTTGTAGTTGATCAAGGTGCTTTTTCCAATATTCAAACAATCCTTTGCTGCAATCTTCCATCAAGTTTTCTCTTGATGCCATGTCCAGGGAGTTTGGCTACAGTGACATGGGCCTTAAACGTCTTCATAACATTACGTACGGTGGAAACATCAAGGTCTCTGGAGATGGACTTGTAGCCTTGAGATTGTCAAGTCTTGTGTCTGGCCTCCTCAGATAATTCTCTGGTTTTCTTTCTTTTCTCCATGCTCATTGCGGTACCCACCGGGACACAAAACAGCAGAATTAGTCCTTTTCTCTATTCAAACTAGTTGAATTAATGATTTTTGTATTGCAGGCACCTGCAACTCACCACAGGATGATTTAAATTCCAAAGTAAAGGAGAATAACTTTCTTAAAGTCTAATTATTTCTAACTACTTTTAGAAGGAGGCAATAATATACATACAGTATGTGGATACCTAAATATTTGTTAATTTCAACAGTTTTCTTGAAGAAATTGTACATTATTTGAAAAAAAGTGCAAGGGTTTTTGGCCAAAACTGTTGGTCAGTAAGACAAATATTAAGATGAATGTGGATCTGACTGTGAAACCAAACCGTTGTAAAGGGAAGATAATAGATACATTTGAATCTAAAATGACTGCCTTGCTAAGAAGGTGTAATTGATCATGTGAATGGCTAAACCAGAATAATGGGGCATCGAGTGCGTCTCCGAAAGGCCACCCTGGGGAAGCATCATCTCCACCTCGCCGCTATTGGCCTTCTCCGTAACGCTATCCACATCAGAGACACTGCTGCATTGATTTAGCACTTAGCCCCACCGTCCCATATGAACGCTTATCATTTTTTACTCCCAGCCAATGGTCAGGCATCAAAGTTACCAATCAATGCTCGGAACTTTGAAGATGGGGGGAAGGGTGGGGCAAAGTTGTTTTCATTTTGATTGGACAGCAATGGGGGAAACAGGAGGTGGGTTATCTGAAAGAAATAAGGCAGCAGATGGTCGAGTCTCTACCAGTCAATCGTCTGTTATGAAGGTTCATGGTTTGACACACCAGATAATCTTTCTGTAACATTGACCAGTTGCATTAGCTTTAGAAATGGTAATGGGGCTGACATTACGTAGGAGGCTGCTGGCACAGAACATTCCCACAAAGCTGGCTGGGAAGGTGACCATGTTTACTGAGCTTCATTAGTAGGATTATTGACAACACCCTTTATTTAGCATGTTAGTAAAATACCAAATGGCTAGAACCTTTGGGAGAGTGAGACAAAAGTATATCAGTGGCAGAATAAAATGATCCAGTTATATAATTTATTAATAATACTGCATTACTGTACATGTATTATTCAAACCCATTCCTTCAAATGCCAATTCGGGCATCATGGAATGTGGTATATCTGTTCACTGCATTGATGATTTATTAAATGTACATGCAAGGTATAGTAATGGGTTTCCTATAGCTTCAAATGGACTGTAAGAGGCTCTTCTTTCCCATATGAACAGATGTATCCTATAATAATTGTTCTTCAACCAGAAGAACGATTGGCTACATTATTTAAACCTAATATAGATCAGACTCTATTGTCCCCGAAGGAAATATGAAGTAATGTGACTAGAAATACTATATGCAGACAAGTTCGGTTTTGAGTAGGCTACGTGAATAACTATCTTCCCACATTGTCTGTAATTATGTTATTGTAGGATCATTAATTAGACATAATAGTTAATACTAACAAGATATGCTCTCCAGTTCCAGAGAGGAATAGCCTACCTGTGTCTTTGTTGTGAACCACAAGCTATGACTTATGACCCCATCACTGTTCCCTAGACTTGGAAGCCAACTCATTCACCTCTGAAATTATAGGAGAGAAATGTATTCACAGGACTACTGCCAAAAGACAGCAGAAGTCACATTTATAATGTTGCATGTAAACTACAACCCTAAGGTCTGGCTTTGTTGACTAACGCTAAATACTCATTTGTCTCTACGTGAACACTTTATCCATCTTCCCCGTCAAGCTTTTAACTGAAGAAGTTTCACTGTCATGCTTGATCAGACAATGAGAGCAAATGTGCAAAAAATCTCAAAAACATATAATTTGAGATCTTATTGGGGATTTGGCAACAAAACCTTACATCTGACATTGACAAATGAGGCCTGGTGCCAGGATAATAGCAAATGCAAATGTAAAATGGCTCGATAGAATGAGCTCACAGAAATTTTTTCATATTCAAGCCCATTATAACCCCTCCTTGTGAGTTTCATCCATGTTTTATCAGAAAACGGGAGAGTTGTAGAATGTTTATTTATGTTTTTTATGTTTCTTTACTCTGTAAACCCAGCCACCTCCAGGCATGAACCCACACCAGCAGGGGAGGAAAGTATTGTGTAATTACAGGAGCTGCAGCAGCTTGCAGGGCAATAATACGTTAAGTGACTATTAATCATTTCTCTGACAAATAACAAAATAAAAGCTGGATGTGTTCTGGAGGAGACATGGATTTGATTGATGCTCTAGAGGCAAGGCCGTAAGTCGCCACGACAACTGGAGGTAGACGTTGAAAGGACATCAATATTAGTTACAATCGTTATGTTAATCTTCATAAGACAATAATCTTTGATAACTCACTTTATTGTTTTATAATACATTTTTTAATATAACTTTTTGCAAATCAGTAAACATGAGCTAATGGGAGATGATTCAGTGACCAATGCTCATGTGATCAATAACCTTGCCTGAGACCTGAAGAACAGTGTTAGCTCCCCGAGTTAATGCCTAGGCTTTATCTTCGTAGGCTAATGCGGTCTTGAGGGTTGTGGACGGACTGCATAAGTACAACACAGAAAAAAGGAACATGTAAATCCCCTTTCTAAAATTTCATGTTTCGACTCTTCTGCAATCCCCACTGCCGTGGACTATTAAAGCACTCACGCTACACATTTGATCATTCTTATGACCCCGTCTTTGACAACAGTGCTGAGGCGGGTCTCCGCCTCCACCTCTAATTCATCATCCTTTACAGAGAGTAATAGGCTAGAGGTGACACCAGGGAGAGCCAACCATGATTCCGGATTGCTGGGGTAGGCCTCAAATCCCGTCAGAGTGAGGGGTTTTCATTTGCCTCAGAGACACGGCGGTATTTATTTGCTGTAATGCACCCAATTTTCTCCTGGCTAGAAGAACCTTCTACTAGGATGGATGGATGGATGGATGGATGGATGGATGGATGGATGGATGGATGGATGGATGGATGGATGGATGGATGGATGGATGGATGGATGGAGGGATGGATGGATAGATGGATAGATGGATAGTTAGGTAGGTAGGTAGGTAGGTAGGTAGGTAGGTAGGTAGGTAGGTAGGTAGGTAGGTAGGTAGGTAGGTAGGTAGGTAGGTAGGTAGATAGATAGATAGATAGATAGATAGATAGATAGATAGATAGATAGATAGATAGATAGATAGATAGATAGATAGATAGATAGATAGATAGATAGATAGATAGATAGATAGATAGATAGATAGATAGATAGATAGATAGATACTTTACTGATCCCCGAGGGGAAATTTCTTTGTCAAGCAGCTACGAAAAAAAACACAGGGCAGGTGCAAAATGCCAGAATACATAGATACATAGAGTGGCAGTATGAAAAAGTATCAAAATACAAGAAGTCTGGAGTGCAAAAAAACTATAAAAATACATTGCACAGTATGGGTGGATGGCTGAATATGTACACTATACATTGGTGGATGGTTCATGGTTACCTATACTATACAGGTCGATGGCAGAGAAATACTTTAATAGCTAAAAGTGTGTATGATATAAGAGAGGGTAATAATAGTTTACTTAATATACAGACTGGTTAAATGAATAGGTAAGTGAATATTTTGCATGGTTAAATTAACTGTACAAGTAAATATACAGTTAAATTTACAGGTAAGTGAATATTTGTATGGTTACATAAACTTACATTAGCCGCCGGCAGGAAGGACCTCCTGTAGCGCTCTCTGGCACACCGTGGTGGGATCAGTCTGTGACTGAAGGTGCTCCTCTGCGTCATAACCATGGCATGCAGAGGATGGGTGATGTTGTCCATGATGGCCAGCAGTTTGGCCAGGATCTGTCTCTCCGCCACCTCCTCTAGAGTGTCAAGGCTAATCCCCAGAACAGAGCTAGCCTTCCTGATCAGCTTATTTACCCGAGAAGCATCGGCTTTTATGTTGGCGCCCCAGCACACCACTGCAAAAAAGATGGCACTGGCCACCACAGACTGGTAGAAGGTATGCAGTAGTTTAATGCACACATTGAAGGACCTGAGCCACCTCAGAAAGTAGAGTCGCCTCTGGCCCTTTTTGTACAGGGCCCCGGTGTTACCAGCCCATTCCAGCCTGTTGTCCATATGGACTCCCAGGAACTTGTATAACCCAACCATTTCCACATCCGTCCCCTGTATAGGGACTGCAGTCAGTTGGGCCTTGGTTCTCCTGAAGTCCACCACCCTCTCCTTTGTTTTGCTGATTTTGAGCTGGTGGTTCTGCTCACACCACAACACAAAGTAATTGATTGCGCTCCTGTACTCCTCCTCCTGCCCACCCCTGATGCACCCTACAATTGCGGAGTCATCCGAGAACTTCTGTAGGTGGCATGTTTCAGAGTTATATCTGAAGTCCGAGGTGTAGAGGGTGAACAGGAAGGACCATTCTTACAGGAAGGACCGTTCCCTGGGGGGCCCCTGTGTTGCTCACCGCCCGTTCTGACACACAGCTCTGTAGTCGCACAAATTGTGGCCTACTGGTCAGGTAGTCCGTGACCTAGGAGACTAAGGGTGCTTCCACTTTCTTCCTCTAGGCTAGCTAATCTTTACAGAACATGGGACATTGTAACCTGGTCCTGTAGGACCATAGTGTCATTTGAGGTAGCCGTTGCCCCTGACCACAGATCTAGGATTAGATTAACAGTAGTTAAGAAGGGGCTATCTACGTTGATAGAAAAATACTGTTTTGCCAGAAACAAAAACTGTTGCTGGCTTGCAATGTAGCAACTGTGGTAACATTAGATAGCATCCGTGATATCGATATCTTGGCTGGCTTAGCAAAGTAAACAAGGCAAAATAACTTTCACCCATCAGTGTATTAACATGTGAATGTAAGACTGACTTATACTTGATTAAACCTCTACATACAGTGTCTAGAAAGTGAATTGTTGTCTTTGCAAAGCACCCTTTTTTTATCATCCCAAACTATATCTCGCCATGTGTACCCTGTACATCCTCCATCACTGGGTGATTAGACATAGGGGATGATGGATGGAACCAGAGACAAGCTCTCTCTGCAGCGGAGCATGCCTCTTCTCAGGCCTGCCTAGCCAAGTCACAGGCATCAGGCATGATCCCTGAAGCCCATCACTCCTGACTGAGCGGCGACTGTACAACCTCAACCGAATAAGACGGGCTGTTCACACTGACAGCAAATATACCTCGGAGGGTCGTCAAGAGGAAGCGCTGAGCGACTGGCACCGTTGATGAGCGCCTCAGGACAGGAAGTCAGCATGTGGTGGAGTGTGTCTATGTGTGTGTCTATGTGTGTCTATGAGTGTGTCTATGCATAGGATGAGCCAGTGAACAGACCATATCGCACTTGTTCAATAATAAAAGCTTCAAGTACTAGTTCTGGACTACAGGGAGAGCTGTGTAAATTTGACCAAACTCCAGTGAATGAGTTTTACTGAAGAAGTGGTAGTTTCCCTTTAACACTACTGAAAGAAATAAGAAAAAATAAGTAAAGTTTGTGAGACACACTGAAAGAAATAAAAGCAATTGGCAACAGGGTTACCAGGGTTACCAACAGATCAGTCATTAAGTGATGAGGGATGTGATTGCACTGAAATGCACAGTGTGTCTCACAAACTTCCAAAACAATGTTTGTAGTGCACAACAAAAGGAAACTTAACTACATAAGAGGTACCTTTTCACTGCAGGGGAAGTGCGCTGTCTGCGACTTACCCTGAAAACCCTGCGACCAGGTTTGATTGAATTGTTTAACAGCAGCAAAAATCCACTCTTTCTACTTTTAATACGCTACCTAGCATATTGAGAGGTTCGTTGAGCTTTAGTAGCCTAATTGATGGTGGGTTGTGTTTTTAACTGATAGTCTGTCTATTCTCTAAGCTTTAATGTTTTCCTTCCTCCAGTATTTCAGAGCCTCAACTGTCAAAACAGCGCATATGTCTATAGAATGAAGATGGATGACTATGTTGCTGCTGTGTGTGCAGACACTGAGGGAAACGTTTCCTCTGTGCACAGTCTTTCCTGTAAGGGCTTTTACAACATACAGGTAACTGCCAAAATAAAGGAAACACCAACATAAAGTGTCTTAATAGGGCATTGGGCCACCACGAGACACGAACGGCTTCAATGTGCCTTGGCTTAGCTTCTACAACTGTCTGGAGTTCTATTGGAGGGATGCGACACAATCTTTCCATGAGAAATTCCATCATTTGGTGTTTTGTTGATGGTGCTGGAAAACGCTCTCTCAGGTGCCGCTCCAGAATCTCCCTTACAATTGGGATGAGATCTGGTAACTGAGATGGCCATGGCATATGGTTCACATCGTTTTCATGCTCATCAAACCATTCAGTGACCAGTTGTGCACTGTGGGTGGGGGCATTGTCATCCTATGGGGGAATTTCAATTGTAGACAAAATAATGGCCAAAATAATGGCCTGCCCTGGTTAATAAACTCATGAACCTCACCTGTGTGGAAGCAACTGCTTTTAATATACTTTGTATCCCTCATCTACTCAGGTTTTTCCATTATTTAGGCAGTTACCTGTATATCTAATGCTAAGCTAACCTTGGACTAGAATGTCAAAACAGTCCCAACACTAAAACAGATATGTGCTCCGTCTCCGGTATGGGTGGGGTGCCGGCGTCCTCCGAACCATAACACGCCAAACCGCACTTCTTAACACCCGCCCAACCCGGAAGTCAGCCCCACCAATGTGTCGGAGGAAACACTGTTCAACTTACGACCGAGGTCAACCTGCAGGCGCCAGCCCCGCCACAAGGAGTCGGAAGAGCGCGAAGAGTCAAGAAAACCACCCCCGGCCAAACCCTCCCCTAACCCGGACGATGCTGGGCCAATTGTGTGTCTTCGCGCTCTCCCAATCACAGCCGGTTGTGATAGAGCCCGGGATCGAACCCGGGTCTGTAGTGACGCCTTAGACCGCTGCGCCACTCGGGAGGCCTCAACCCGTCTTACTAGAGGAAAAAGGGAAAGGTTGTTCGTAAATCGTAAACATTTCAATAGAGTTTTTTGTTAAATGCTCCATCGAAATATACTCTCTGAGAGATATTATCCCAAAAGCCCTGTATAGGACCATCATGGAACAGAATTCATAAACACCTGATAGCTCCAATGAATCCTGCAACTTAATCCAATGAGACGTCAGAGCTGCAGGTAATATTTAGTGACGTTAATAAATATCAGTTATATAATTGTGGTCATAATTGTTTATTATATTTAATATTTCAAACACTTAAATCTCAGCTGACTGAAATTTAATATGACAATTGATTTCAGCTCAAACCATCATCACCTGTGTACAGTTCAAGAACCTGCATTTTTGTAATTCAAGATCTGCACAATAATCAATAGCTTTGGCAAATTATGTACCAAAGTTCAGACCTTTCTCTTTAAATCCAGCTCTTAAATTTTTCATAAGCAGATCAGTGTGGTTTGGCGGATGTTTGTGAAGTTGGATTTGACTGTCAATGACCACGGTAGACAGAGAGACATGAACGACAGTCTCGTAAACTCAACCCCTGGCAACAGTAGTGACTAGATTCTGGTAGATATGACGGATTCTTTTGGGAACTTCAATGAGAAAAAATGTAACATTTGGGGTGGGTCCTCTTCAGACAGACAACTCTCCCAACAAATCACGAAGCTGACGTACCAGAGCGTCACAATTCGAAACCAAAGTTTGCAGGCAAAAGGAAGGTGTCAGAGGAAGGCCCTAAAAATTGTCAAAGACTCCAGTCACCCTAGTCATAGACTGTTCTCTCTGCTACTGGAGCGCAAAGTCTAGGTCCAAAAGGCTTCTCAACAGCTTTTACCCTCAAGCCATAAGACTGCAGAATTTGCATTGACCCCCTCCTGCTGCTACTCGCTGTTTATTATCTATGCATAGTCACTTTACCCCTACCTACATGTAAATATTACCTCAATTGCTTCGACTAACCTGTACTCCCGCACGTTGACTCGGTACCGGTACCTCCTGTATATAGCCTCGTTATTGTTATTTTATTGTTGCTCTTTTCTTTCTTTCACTATAGTTTATTTATTAAATATTTAAGTGAACTCAAATTATTCTTAAAACTGCATTGTTGTTTAAGGGCTTGTAAGTAAGCATTTCACAGTAAAGTATACTCCTGTTGTATTCGGCGCATGTCACAATTTTGTGTCAGGAGGATGTGGGCAAGAAGCGGATACACAGTGATGTAGGCAGTGACGTAGTTCCTCTATGCCAAACTGACTGGAACATTGGACACGCTGTGGGAGGCAACCAGTCTGCCTAGGGAGACTATGAAAGACATGACTTCACTCAAATTGTGAGAGCAAATCTAAGCAGTCACTGCAATGTGGTTACTCCTCGCCTGCCTTTACAAAGCATGACATGTTTATTGTTGCTATGATATAGGAAAAGCTTATTTCATAGTGGTTCCCCCTGGAAGGAATCACTTTAATCCTGATTTATAATCTAATCAGGTAAATATGACATATAGCATGGTATACTTATACCATCATACTGCTGCTTTACAGAAAGAGTGGATAGGATATCAGGCTGCAAATGTTTTATTTGTTTGCTGATAGATCCACTTGCGTGCTTCTTACCTGAGGATTGTATGGTACTTGGACTTTACAGAACATATTGTAATGACGATGGCGTCACAAAGGACCAAAGCAACTCTCGTGATATTAGGAACAAGCTGCAAGGAGAGGTTGATAGGGGAGAGAAGGATGTTGGCGATATGTGAAAAAGAGTGAGATTGAAAGGAGAGGGAGGGAGAGTAGCTTTTAAAAGGATTTTGTCGGTTATTGACTGGTTGCACTCTTCTGCTAATAGGCATTTAAAGATTATGGGCCTGCTGGTGGAAATCAAGGCCTCCATTGTTCCCCTTATTGCATTCTGGCAGATGGGGGCTGACACAACAACACACAGGATCCCTCAGGCACACTCACTCGCTGCACGCCGACCTCCATCAGCAAATCTCCTATTGAACCGGCCCTAATAACTGCCCATGCATTATTAATCTACATGCGATATTGAAGGCGAAGAAAGTGGAGGGGCGTATGGGATCGTGAGCCTGCTGAACGAGGGAAGATTGGCGTTCAGGTGCCAGTTGGAGGGAAAAGGTCCATCCAAAGAGTCCCAGGGTGACCATTTCTCGGAACAGGGCGGACATTCCGATAACTGGCACAGGGAGATAAAATATATATTCATTAAATGTCAGATTGCTGATGAAATGAGTGCGATCCATTAGCGGGGAGCAGAACGACCGGCTAATGTTTCCCGGATGTTCTTGGGTGTCTTTTAGCATAGCAGCTGCTGGTGCTTGTGGAAAGAAACTCCATGATCTGGAAAAGTTGATGGTGCTTACGTAAGAATGGTGATGAATAGGAAACGGACACGGAAATATTTGGGTAAAATCTGGTTAGCTGTGTGGTGATATTGGATGACTTGATAATTAATCATGTTTTGGGACTCCAAATTCCAAAGCTACAGTAAAATACAGTCTCAAAGTCAGTTGAGTGAGGGCCTACATCAGATTCCACATTGAGAGCCCATGAATCCTCTCAAACATGTCAATGTCTGCTGACAAATGTGTGCATGGCTAAAAACAAGCATTCACAATCTTCAGGATGTTTTATAACGTGGTTCAACACTTCTGAACATTCTAACATTCATGTGTCTCGGGTGTGTGATCTGCAGGATAAGCGGTTAACATTTTGAATTGTTTTAGAAAAGCAGCTGAGGCTTCTCTGTGAGGAAAGGGCTTTGGCGAAGCTCTTCTCCTTTCAGAGGATTCCGAATTAAGTATATGCAGCGTTCGATTAATTAAATTTCCTTTGTCAAAAGGCTCACATTTGAAAGAAAATAATGAACAGTGCCTGAAGAATGCCCTTACAGATTTCATTATGAAAGAGGGCCTTTAATTGCAAAGAAATCCAATTCTTCTCCTTCAATATGAGTTCTGGAGCAACCACACTGATGATCTGGTGTATTTTGGGGTGAAAATCACTGAGCTTGTATCAGGATTACGACACGCACAACACTGTAGCGTTACAATTACTGCTCATCTGATGAATCGTTACACAATGTGTAAGTGACGTCATCCTACGTCATACTTTCGGGGTCATGTCCCTGGTCTTTAAGCCTAGGCTATATCATCAAATCTGTGAAAATGAGGGCATTTACGATACATACAGTATTCATACCCCTTGACTTATTCCACATTTTGTTGTGTTACAGCCTGAACTCAAAATGTATTAAACATTTTACTGTGTTACAGCCTGAATTCAAAATGGATTAAATCCCCCAAAAAGTGTTTAGAAATTTTTACAAATGTATTGAAAATGAAATGCAGAAGTATTCACACCCCTGAGTCAATACTTTGTAGAATAACCTTTGGGTAAGTCTCTAAAAGTTTCCACACCTGGATTGTGAAACCTTTGCCCATTATTCTTTTCAAATAGGTTGTTGATCATTCCTTTAACTTTTCGTCTTCGTGCTTCCTCTTGACTGTCAAAAACGTTGAAAACCAGCATATGGTAAGTTAATTCACTCTGAAACACGTATACAATTGAATATCTTTAATGGCCGTGATTACATGACTTTGACTATGCACATTTGAGGCTTATTCTTAACCTACAAAACAAGGAATACGGAAGTAAAATACGAAAGTAAACTTGCACATCACAGGAGATTGGTGGCACCTTAATTGGGGAGGACTGGCTCGTGGTCATTTCCTGGAGTGGAATATGTGGAATGGTATCAAATAAATCAAACACACGGTTTCCATATGTTTAATGCCATTCTATGCGCTCCGTTCAAGCCATTATTATGAGCTGTCCTCCCCTCAGCAGCCTCCACTGTTGCACATAGTATTCTGACAAGCTAGCATAGCCAATATATATTCACTCCATTGAAACAACCTGAACACGTATCATGGGATAGTAGTGTTAAGGCCATGACTGCTTCCTCAAACCTCCCAGTAGGTGGACAAAGTGGGTGCAGGCAGTAAGAAGCCTATACCTCTCAGCATGCTTTAACAAAGCATCACTCGCTGCCCTCAGATGTCTATCTATCCCCTCCTCGTTTAAGACCCTGCCTTGATGAACGCTCACATTTGAGATGAAAAGGTCAACTGTAATAACCTGCTGGCGGCGAGCCAAACTAAAGACAAATAGCCTTGGGTCGCTTCCAGATAAAACATAATCATCATTTGCACTCCTCCGTCAGGTCAAAATATATATTTTATTTTATTTAACTTTGATTTAAACAGGGGGATGAGAAAAGAGGAATGGGAGGAAATGCCATCTGCATGCATGGAAATGGTTGGGTGATGTGAGTGGTGCTTGAAGAGATTGAGGAGATGGAGGAGACCGAAGTGATTCTCAAAGGGCTGGTTGATAAAAGCAGAGCTTTCAGAAACGTCTGAAACACTGAGGGAGCCCAGTGATGCTGAGTGGTCCACAGTCTATAGGAGGGTGGCAATAGAGAGAGGGAGAGAGAGAGAGAGAGAGAGAGAGAGAGAGAGAGAGAGAGAGAGGAGAATCTTGAGCTTGCTCTGTTTTACTTCAATTCAACATTGCAAAATATCTGCTCTTATTGCAACATGGCTGGCGCCAGTTTGCTTTCTCTCCCATCAGCTCTGTCATCCTCTGATCATCAACATGGAGAAGAACCAAAGTAAGCATCCGGGTTGCATTCATATAGTTTGGTGATGATGCAGACTGAGTTACAGTCTATAAAGATTCATATTTTTAGGGGTCCAAGACTCTCAATGCTACCAATGGATACCATAGATATTGTACGTAGTTCTGGTTTACAAGTGGATTTTTGCACATCAGAGCACTTGGCCATTGAACATCCACTGGGAACCCATCATATAACTTCAAAATAGGAACACAAAAAGCAGCAGCAGCGAAGTCTAAGCATCCTGCAAATTATCTCAAGAACATAATGCCAAAAAACAATGAGGGGTGTTTATGGAGCAGCTTCGGATGAGAGAGAGAGAGAGAGAGAGAGAGAGAGAGAGAGAGAGAGAGAGAGAGAGAGAGAGAGAGAGAGAGAGAGAGAGAGAGAGAGAGAGAGAGAGGGGAGTTAGAGCCTGCAGGCTGAAAATGGATGGAGGGAGCGCAGCAGTGAGAGGTCAAAATGAACACCATCTGGGTACATGAAAGAGGGTGAGTAAAACAAACAACATGTAGCGCCCTCATCCCTGCTCCACCCACCCCTGTCAACATCAGGTGGAGGCCAGGGTGTAAGGCCAGCCATCACTCACGCACAGCTCCCCTTATTCCCCCGTGTGCACAGATCATTGCCAAAGGAGCTACAGGCCACTTGCTGGCTGACAGTCATCTCCACTAATGGGCCTGGCTGTTTATTTTGTACTGCCTGGAAGTGGATTAGCAGGGGTAATTATGGTTAATGATCTGCCTGCATCACCCCAGTGATCTGTAGTCACCCATTGTTGGCTAGTTGTATTGTAGCCACCGGTACATTAATATAGTATAATGTTACCCATTAGCTACCGGAGTGTGGTGGACAATTAGGAAGGTAAGAGTGTAGTTCATCAAGTTGACAGGATTAGAATGGGAGTATAGTTTAATAGTACTGATAACTCAAAATCAGAATTTTGGATTTGCAAGGGACAGTTGCCGAAAGTCCACAATTTTCTTGGTCGATCATAGTACGTTGGTCAGGGCTGTTTTCTTAGGCTCTGCAGTTTTTAAGTAGACATTCCTGTAACAACGCCTCAGTCGATCTATTAACTGTAAAAGGATAGGGTAGAAATAGACGCTAACAGGTTTATCAATAAGTCACTGTTGTTATAGTTGGCACACATTTTTTATCCTTACACATTTATTTATTTGAGACATATTAGCCTACAGGGTTGATGGTTGACTGGGAAAAACAACTTAATGTGCAGACTTTGATTGATGACATAATTGTGTTGTTTTATGAACAAGCTATCAATCAAGCAAGTTGATAAAAAAAAATTCTGTATGTACATTTTTAGATTGAAACACCTATTGTACAGAAAAAACCCCCAGTAACGTTGAATGTAGATATTTCAGAGACATTTTGAGAGTAAAATTAAAATAGGAAATGTTCCTGTAGCTGTAATGTTAAGCATGATATCAGCACCTTATAATGCAGCATTGTTGGGAACACGAGACTCTATCACTTAAAAAGCAACATGCTAGTTCTCAGTAGAAATTGATCAATTGAAAGGGACATCCAAAAAATACATTTTGAAAGAACCACTTTTTTTTCACATTCATCCATCTTCAAAATATGCCAGTAATAGCAACAAAGTGGTTTTCCCCCCAAAATGAAGTTTTGTGTGATCGAATTAAGGTTCAGAGAAACATACTTTCATGTGAAAATGACAGGACACATGAGGTTTATACCCATTACAGCCTGTTAAACAGGGGTTTTAGTGTCTCCATTTCAGACACATTTTCCTGCCTTTTCCAGTAATTTTTGAAAGCCTTCAAGCTGTAATAAAATATCACTTTTTGTGCATTTGTGCATTAAACGCTCATGGTCTCAATGCATTTTTCTCATGATAATCACATTTTCCTCGAACCCTCCCTCTCATCTATTCCCATCTCCTTTTAAAGCACTTTGCTCTGTTTCGGTGAAGATGACACTAGGCCTTGGTATATAAATGTTGAAAATGGAAAGCTTCGGCTGGGGACCCCCCTCTCTTCCGGATGGAGTCGCGTGTTGATTTGACTGCGCCAGAGAGGACCCGACCTCCTGGGGACCATCGCAAAGTGCTCTGATGCTTCATAATGCAGATCATTACCCATAATGCCGCAGGAGACCCCAGGCCCCCACTTAGACGTGGCGCTCCCAGAGTCCCCACAGTGTTATGTATCCCTTTGGGTCTCTGGGATGCTCTGATTGTACATTCCACCCCACCGTCGCAACGCCAATGTTTCTGTTAATGACGCAGAGTTGTCCCTGTAAGACTTTTCTAATGTGTACGCGGAACATGTTTTTCCTTAAGGCTTCAACCTGAAGGTGCTTATGTGCCTGCCATTATTGTAACGCAGGGCTATTAAGTCGTCAAAATATGCCTCAAAATGTGATTGCGTTGGGTGACCAATGGATGATCGCAATCAAATCATGGGCAATGACTTCAAAATAAGTATCATGATCATAAAACGGAAGGGGGGCATGTTGCCATGTTGAAACTGGCAGTCTGCTGCTATTCACAAACTCATGTTCGTGTCTGGCTGCCAACAGGTTTGACATCCTGCAACCATCTCAAGTTCTCACTAGAAACCCTTTCCCTAGACGCCTCTGGTTGAACAGAGATGGTGCTCCAGGTGTTGGAGAGAGGGGTGGAGCTCGTTTAATGAAAGCCCTGGCATCTGGATCCGATTAATCATCCGTCAGCATCACGCCTCCTGCCGCCGTCTCTGCCTCTAACGAAACCCCAGCATGCCTTGCAACAAGGCACTTTAATTACTTTCCGTGGTGCTGAATGGCGGTGGAGGAGACACCCTGTCAGTGACAGACAGGTGCAGCAATCCTGATTAATTAAAATAATAAAAACTGGGAATAAACTGGAGTACGGGCTTTGAGGCGGAGTCGATGAGATAGTGGTGATAGGACGTCGGACACGGGCGGGGTTGATTTGCTGCGTGACAGGGGTGGCTTTCCGCCTTCGGGGCCTGACAGGAATTTCTATAGAAAGGGGGGCGTGCTTTCCCATTCATGTCCTCAGGTCTTTCTTCTGGTCCCAGTGAGGGGACAGAACGCTCATGTCTCCGCAGCTGCACTGACTGACTGTCACATGCTAGACAGCCAGCCAGTGCATGGCTGTCAATAGAGAATTTACTTAATAAAGACGCTCTCCAGGGATTAATCTGTCTAATGGCCATATACTGTATTTGATATGTTGATATGTATTTGTGGTAAGAAATCAAATAATTGACATAAAAAATGGCAATACTGCTAAATGCTGCAATGATGCAAACGGTTCAAATCTATAACTTCTTTAATTTAAATGTTCATCTTATACCTTATATTCCTCCTAATCTTAAATAGAAAAACTTTAAGAATGGAAAACACTAGCATTCACCCCTTTGGCAGGATGAAACCTGAGGGCGGTAAGATATGGCAACTCTAAAGCTGCCCCTTTAGAGTTGCCATATCTCAGCTGAGTGTGTAAGAGCAACAAGGAAGTGGAAACGACCAGCATGTTTACTACCTCCATCTGAAATTAAATACTACAAACTGCCAGAGGACAGGCCATTATGAAAACCCAGCATAAACTACAGTAAATGTAAAAGGTTAATTTAAACTAGATGAGTTGTAGTTGTTTTCTTACTCATTCATTTTTCCCTAGCATAAGCAACATCTAGGTGTATTTGAGCTCAATGGCCTATTCGCTTCAAATATAAAGCAGGGCAATAACTTCTAACAAGAGCTGAAAAGCCATCAGTCACAAAATGAAAAGGCATTTGCTTGGATTATTGAGGATTTGATCGCTGGGTAATTATCAAATTGTGTGTTAATGACTTTTAATATATTAACTAGCTAATTAGGCTAAGCTGATGCATGGATCCGAGAGGTGTACCAATGGGTGGTTAAAATGTAATTTGACAGAAATTAGTATTTAAAGATCCAGTCAGTCATTATCAAGCATGCACAGAAGAAGATGCACCCACAAGAAATCGTTCATAGAAAGGTTTGTTTGAAAGCTATAGCCTTAAATTCTCTCATTTATCAATGAAGAACAAATTAAAGGGACTTTTGCCAATGTGGTTTCTTTATTACTTTGCCACAGAGGCAGACAAGGCATAATATGAGATATTATCTCAGTCATTGCTGTCTTTATTAGGGTCCTTGAGAATCCATAATGTAAAAGGCAAGATAATACAGGAAGGAGAGTCTACTTTACATAGCAGTAGGCTATACATGAGAAATGAGAGTGCTACACGCCACCTTATGGACACATTGTATTAGTATGATCCAAGCCAATGCTTGGTAGGTGTTCTCTCTAGTTTTGTTTCCATGTGAAGAAAATAAATGGCACATTAAATGTTTTACATTTACAGACCCCCTTAACTTTATTGCAAAAATGTTACTTGATTCAATTCATACTTTTAAATGCTACTTATTTTCTTCTGAATTGTAATTCTGTGTGTTTCTCGTCAACAACATAATCAAATATTCTTGGACATAAAACTGCAATGAAGAAGAAAGGCCAAAGTAACTTATCTACAAAAATAGCGATGCGTAGCAAACAGGTTTCTGTAGTCGTGATGGATTTGACAAGAGACAAAACAGTCTGATTGTTTTCAGTTACAAGTTTGTGCCGATCGCTAAAAAGCAATTTGAAGACCCAGACTGCCTCGCCCATTGTCTAATATGAGACTCCCTCTACTTGGGTTAAGTCAGGCTGGCTTGTCAGTAATATTAGCTCCCACTTTATTGAGAGATCCATTAATCGTAGCTTCTGCCGGTGAACCCTGACCTCCCAGACTGACCCTTAAACATCGTCTAACTGTCCGGACCAGATAGCTTCTGTGCCAGTCCCCTCGGCTCTCATGAGTGGCAGACGCTACTTTTGTATCTAAATCATTAGGCAGCTACGGAAAAGAGGACCAGGGGAGAACTTTATACAAGCACTGCCTTAATGTCCAGATTCCCTACTCATATCCATGTGCAGGATTTCACTGGAGCAAACATTTATCAGGACATAATTGCATTGCTTTTTTGCAGTTATGATAGAAAATAGTCAAACATTTTGACACTTCTTTCATAGGTGATCATAAGACATTTATTTAAACTTTACAAGAGGTAATTTAGGAAGTATCAGAATACCTTCATTCACCGTCAAGCACTGCACAGAAAGATGACTTATGTAACTTTCTATAAGCCATTGTTAGATGGCTACAACAAACTGCACTCTGCCCGTTTTAGACAGCCAGCCAAGGCCTAGCTAGGACGAGTGTTGAAAGCAAATACCTGATTGTATTAGTGTCTCTCTTTAAGCTGTTGTCACCTAGCTGACCGATTATGGGCAATTACCTGCTCTGTCGGAATCCTAGCCGAATAGATTGAATTCGGATTGATTCTGGCGAGGAAAGAGGAGGGAATTTAAAGCCTTTTTTAATTGGGTATTTGGTGTGTGCTGATCTGAACACCATGGCCTTCCCAGGGGATACTTTATGGGGCAATAATGGCATTGGGCTGCAGTCTCGTCTGCTGACTCCCTCCCAAGGCCATAACCCTGCATTGCTCTGAGTGCTTTTCTATTATGCATTGATAGTTGAGCATCAATCAATAAGGGGAAACAAAAAACCCAGCAAAACCAACTTCTTAAGTGTAAAACGCCTCTTAATACTGGGCCTTTCAAGCAACTTAACCTGGACACTCACTCTCTTCTGCTCCTTCAGCGCTTTGAGGACACTTACAGGTGCCTGGCGACAAGACGTTTTATTTAGATGGCTGGGTCTGTGTTGGGGGTGGAAGTGCAAAACCACAACTTCCCTGAACTTAACGCAAACTGTTAGGGTATAAATCTAACATACGCATGATGAAAACAGTAAGTGCCCTATTCGATGAAAACCTGACCATCGTGTTCTCGGGTATGGGCCTCACTTTGGTCAGGCTTAAATAACAATACATTTTGTAATTTTTTAAAGTTAAATTGTTGCATTTATATCTCCATATCTTTTGTACCATGTTTTGAAATAAAAGCTTACACAAAATGGTGAAATTATCATTGTAAACAGACAGCTGCAGTTGGTGAAGAGAAAATATATTATTCCACAAAAGTCACTTTTCATATTACCATTACCATAGTTCACTAAATCGTGAGGATTCCGGGAAAGAAACTGGGGGAGGACTCCGTCTGCCCTATATTAGAGATAACGAATAAAGGACGATCAGACCTCCACCTCAACCTAACCCCAGTGGAGGTGGGGTTAGGTTGACCCGACACATAATACACAAGCCCACCTCCACCCGTCTAAATCTCCCATCAGTCCTGGTCCCCACCGGCCAGCCTGTCACCACTAATGCACCTTTTCCTTTAGGACAAATCCCAAGATGCCCAGGACGCCGAAAGGTTATCTGGGGCTTTGTGGGAATTTCTCGGAATTGGCAAGTTCACCTTTCCCTGTGTCCAGATGATAGGAGACGATAGTGAGAGGGATCGATTGGCGATTATTGTAGATACGTATACTGTAGGTCTTGGTCCGACATTTTCAACCACAGACTGTGCTGTGAAAAATAAATTAAATAGTCGAAATAGTAATATGGGGATGGATTTATCTGGGTAATGCGGTTTGTTGGGTTGCACCATGATATGATCATAATTGCTTTATAGCTAATAGTCCTATATCCTACAAAAAATGTACACCCTTTCCCAAATTTTTCTAGACTTGTTATTAAGTTAAGGTCCCATTGTTATTTGAAAATAATGCATCATGATTATTGATTGGAGGGGTTGAGCTCATTCACTGGGCTCCACCTAAAGACTTGTTCTTATTGGAGTTCATTGCCACAGGCCTCAGTGGACTGTAATAGTGAAAGAGTCAGTGAGAGCTTCATGAAGCGTTGTCGAGAAGATCTGATCAGTGAGAGTGATACGCCTGCTCTTAGATGGTCTCTAGTTTGCCTCTACTGTGTGCCTTAGAAGGCTGCCCAAAGAATCATCTAAGTCATCATTACTGCCAGAAGGGTAATTGTCAAAGGTTACCTGTGTAGAGTTTTACGAACGTTCAATGCATTTCTACTGTAACTTCACTGATGTGTAGTCAGTTTTAACTTGTTTAACACCACTGCTACAGTATAAACATTCTGAGTCAGCCCGCAGTTCGCTTTTCCTTCATCTGCCATCTGCGGATGTAACTTCATCACGCCCTAGTGGCCTGTTGTGAAATCAGCCATCCACCTGTCAATCTATAGAAATGGGTGAGAATTACAGCTTGAACAACGAACTGTCAAAAATATAAACAAATAACAAACATTTGATTTTATGCATCAACGTGTCAACCAATACTTGATGTTATAATTCTACCATCAATGCAAACATAAATATCCCCATCAACCCTGCTCCTGGAGAACCAACGAAGTAGAGGGAGGTGCCCTGGTGAAGCAACAAGGCCCTCCAAACTACTTTGGTTACACAAACTTTGTTTTCAGTCTCAATACATCAGAGCCCAGAGCCCTCTCCACTCCGTCTACCATCTGCTCGTGAAGAATCTGTTTCACTCGATGAGCCAAGCCCAGCCTTTATTGGTCCTAATGGCACTATCAGCTGAGCCGCCAAACCCAATTACTGCTTAAAAAGGGAGGCCACCCCAGCTAATCATGGCCGCCTAACCTGATTTCCCTGTGATGAAGAGAGGGGATAAAGAGCAGTTAATGGAGGGAGAATGATCTCACAAATACAAAAAACTCAATTCATTTCTCCAGGAGAGCAATCTGTCCGATTCAGCCGTAATGGAGTGGAGTTTCATTAGACCTCAGGCCTTAGTAGTAACGCTGACGTCCCCTTATCAACCAAATGACAAAAAGATTTTCGACATCAAACAGGCCTCTCTCATAAGTGCCATGTTTGAAGAATAATACAGAAAATATTTGCAAGAATCACAATCAATCCACCCCTAGATGGCCAATCAATCCACCCATAGATGGCCAATCAATCCACCCCTATATGGCCAATCAATCCACCCATAGATGGCCAATCAATCCACCCCTAACTGGCCAATCAATCCACCCCTAGATGGCCAATCAATCCACCCATAGATGGCCAATCAATCCACCCCTAGATGGCCAATCAATCCAACCCTAGATGGCCAATCAATCCACCCCTAGATGGCCAATCAATCCACCCCTATATGGCCAATCAATCCACCCATAGATGGCCAATCAATCCACCCCTAGATGGCCAATCAATCCAACCCTAGATGGCTAATCAATCCACCCCTAGATGGCTAATCAATCCACCCCTAAATGTTTAATCAATCCACCCCTAAATGGTCAATCAATCCAACCCTAGATGGCCAATCAATCCACCCCTAAATGGTCAATCAATCCACCCCTAGATGGCTAATCAATCCACCCCCAGATGGCCAATCAATCCACCCCTAGATGGCCAATGAATCCACCCCTAGATGGCCAATCAATCCAACCCTAGATGGCCAATCAATCCACCCCTAGATGGCCAATTAATCCAACCCTAGATGGCCAATCAATCCACCCCTAGATGGCCAATCAATCAATAAGAAATTATTTGATAGTCTATTCTACAGCTATTCTAAAGCGTGAAGCACTTCAGATTTCTCATTCTTCGCACATGGAATATATACTTTTCATGCTAACAATCATCTACAAAGGAATCATATAACTCAAGAGATATGTCATGGTTCTATCTGCTGGTTCACCTAATGTCATGTGACTTATCATTGCATCGTACCTAGCATGCATTATGTCACTTTAGCAAACATTTCTCCCCAATGTAAGATGGTGAATTATGTTACATTTGTCAAAGCACCCTACATGACAACCTGTTATCTCATCCGTTTGAACAGAATATAGCTAATTTGCTTGCTTATAAATTATTTATAGAGGCATTACGAAGGCTTTTAATTCAAAGTGCTCTTTTCATTCATCACTTATCAAATACTGCAAACTTGGCATGACCAGGGAACCTTCTCAAATGGAGTCATGGTCTGCTTATAACTAGGCCTAACTGACATCACTGCCCCTTACCTGAGGGAGAATTCAAAAGTAATTGACAACATTGGTAACGCAATAGTATTTACCACACAGTAAATTGTTCACTAGTTACAGTATGCAGGGTCAGCAGCAGGAAGGTTGTCTTGGACATTCATTTTTGATAAAGATCCTTAACTGAAAAAGTAATAAAGCAGATTCCCCAACTCTGTTTTGGTATAAAGCTGATGGATGGGCTTGGATAAATGTAACCATTATCTAATTCATAGACATAGCTAGGGATGCAAGGGCTGACCAACCTTGAGGATAAACAGTGTTTATTTAAATGTACATTGTTTACAAAAATTTGAGTAAAATAAGCTTATATTTTGGGTTTTTATGTGGTTGAACTAGTTGAACTAAGCTCATGAGGCATTTTGATAAGTTATATTCTTCAAGAAGCAATGGGTATTTATCATTATTTTATTAGTCCAAAAATGGATGTAGCAACAAAGGATTCCAGCTTTAAACGATGGGTTTCTGGAATTCAATCAAAGTTAGTATCCCATTACTCACTGAGTCAGATATTGAAAGACCTCAGGCTTTTTCCATGTCCATGTTCTGTCCCTGTACTATTACTGAATGTCACCTGTGTACATTTCCTATGACTTTAATGTCTTTCTATGTCTTTTGGAAGTCTTTCTGGGAATGAGTCAGAAGGGCAGAGTACTGGGGGGACGACACAGCAGCACACACACACACAAACACGCACACGCAAACACAAACACACACACACACTCAGATATGATCCAGAGGGCACTGGTTGGTTAGGGCACAGGGCCACAGCCAGGGTCTGCAGACGGACATTAGGCCAAGCCCGAGTTAAAATCCTATTAGTTTGAGTTGGGAATCGGATTATCGTCGTCGAGAATCACTCGTCTGGCAACTAGGGTCTAATTTACGCCAATCAACAGCAATTATTGAGGGGAAGGGAGCTCCTATTAGAGAGCATCATCCACTTAGTCTAATGAATGGGATAGATTCAATCTCTGCTGTGGAGACGGAGCATCAGGGAGCTGCAGCTGGGGGGATTGCTCCAGGCTGGAGAGCCAGTGCTGTTATTTATCAACGAGGGGTGCTGTCATGGCAAACATGAGCCGGGGAGAGGGCACTCTATAGTAGGGGGCATTACAGAGGCTAATGGCATATTTCTGTATTTCTCTGGTAGAAATGTTTTACTCCTAGTCTGTGTGGTGATGCATCAAGACAAAATGAAGATGAATTAGCAAAAACAATTCACAACCATAATAGTTTTCAAACAAATCAGATATGTCATGTCATGATGTGACTCCAAAAGACAAAAGTCAACCAAATGCAAAATTGCAAGGTGTCAATTGCTTTCTGCGGGCCATGATTTTTCAAAAGGTACATTCTTGTTATAAGCTGTATTGACAACAGCGGGGTCAAAAAGGTAGTAATTGAATAATGGGTAAATACTGCTCTCTAGTGTCAGAGTTGCAAATAGTAGGCCTAAAAAGAAGCCTACTATTTTTAACAGTAGTAACAAAAGAAAATCAGCAACTTGTCATGATGTCAAATTATGTTTATCATGTCAATAAAATGTCATTTTTTGTAATGGCAAATTAAAAAAATCATATTGGCAGACACAATCCCTAATCTTTCTGTATACCATTTTGTGACATCGGCTGATGTAAAAAGGGCTTTATAAATACATTTGATTGATTGATTGATAATTCAGAATATGCCGGATGCCGGACTAGAGGCACAAGAAATGTCTGTCAATGGACACAGATCCGAAACCTCTCTTAATTTTTAAAAATCCTGCTATTTAAAAGCTAACTCAGAGATATTTGATGCACTCTGTTATCGTGAGGTTACAGACAGCGCATCCCAGTGCTTTCTTTGCCATTTCGGGGATTTTAACCATGCATCTCTCTCTTCAACGCTGCCCACGTTCAAACAGTTCGTGAAGTGCCCAACCAGGAATAATAAAACTCTGGACTTGTTATATGCTAATGTGAAGGATGCATACAACTCCACTGCACTCCCTCCCCTCGGTAGATCGGATCACAACCGTGTCCACCTCCCCCCACTCTACAGGCTTATGGTCCAACAGCAGCCTGCGACCACCAGGACCATTAGGAGATGGTCTCTGGAGGTGAATGCCCTACAGGACTGCTTTGAAACAACAGACTGGGATGTGCTCTGTGAGCCTCATGGGGATGACATTGATGGACTTATTGACTGCATAACGGACTATATACATTTTTGATAACACTATACCCACCAGGAAGGTACGCTGTTTTCCAAATAATAAACCCTGTGTCACCAGCGACCTGAAGGCCCTGCTGAATGAGAAGAAGAGGGCCTTCAAGGAGGGGGACAGGGACAAATTGAAATGCGTCCAGAGGGAAGTTGTGGAAAACATCCTGCCTCGTCCCAGTGCCCAAGAAGGTGCACCCCACTGTCCTGAATGACTTCAGACCTGTAGCGCTAACATCCCACATCATGAAGATCCTGGAAAGGTTAGTCCTCGCTCACCTCAGACCCCTGGTGTGTACATCACTGGACCCCTTGCAGTTCGCATATCAGTGCAACATCGGAACCAGTGCAACCTGGTTCAGGTTATCAGTCAACTTACCAGGGAAGTTACAAACAGCACAGAACTTAAATCCTCAACATGCATTGATCACATCTTTACTAATGTTCCAGAATTTTGCTTTAAAGCAGTATCCAAATCCATTGGCTGTAGTGATCACAATATAGTAGCCATATGTAGGAAATACAAAGTTCCAAAGGCTGGGCCTAATATAGTGTATAAGAGGTAATTCAATATGTTTTGTAATGATTCCTATGTTGTTGTTGTAAAAAATATTTGTTGGTCTGTGGTGTGTAATAAAGAGCAACCAGACGACATACTTGACACAATCATGAAAGTGCTTATTCCAGTTACTAATAAGCATATACCCATTAAGAAAATGACTGTAAAAATGGTTAAATTCCAGTGGATTGATGAGGAATTTAAAAGTGTTATGGTTGAGAGGGATGAGGCAAAAGGAATGGCAAATAAGTCTGGCTGTACAACCGATTGGCAAACGTACTACAAATTGAGAAATCATGTGACTAAACTGAATAAAAAGAAGAAAAAGCTACACTATGAAACAAAGATAAATTACATAAAGAATGATAGTAAAAATCTTTGGACCACCTTAAATTACAGTTTGGGGGAAAAAGGTCAGAATCAGCTACGTCATTTATTGAATCAGATAGTTCATTCGTCACCAGATCCACTGATATTGCCAATTACTCTAATGATTTTTTTATTGGCAAGATTAGCAAACTTAGGCATGACATGCCAGCAACAACCGATGGCACTACATATCCAAGTATAACTGATAAAATTATGAAAGACAAGCATTGTCATTTTTTTTCCCGTAAAGTGAGTGTGGAAGAGGTGAAAAAAATATTGATGTCTATCAACAATGACAACTTGGATGGAAAATTACTGAGGATAATAGCGGACGATATTGCCACTCATTCCGCTATCCAAGAATAATAAAGCCCCCTTTACTGGCTCAAATAGCCAACCAATCAGCCCCCTTTACTGGCTCAAATAGCCAACCAATCAGCCCCCTTTACTGGCTCAAATAGCCAACCAATCAGCCCCCTTTACTGGCTCAAATAGCCAACCAATCAGCCTGTCACCAACCATTAGTAAACCTTTGGCAAAAATTGTGTTTGACCAGATACAATGCTATTTTACTGTAAACAAATTGACAACAGACTTTCAGCACCCTTATAGGGAAGGACTTTCAACAAGCACAGCACTTACACAAATGAGAAATTGATGTTAAAAAGATTGTGGTTTTGTTAGACTTCAGTGTGGCTTTTGACATTATCAATCATAGTCTGCTGATAGAAAAACATGTGTCTTATGGCTTTACATTCCCAGCTATATTGTGGATAAAGAGTTACCTGTGTAACAGAACACAGAGGGTGTTCTTTAATGGAAGCCTCTCCAACACAGGAGGTTGGTGGCACCTTCATTTGGGAGGACGGGCTCGTGGTAATGGCTGGAGCGGAATGGGTGGAATGGTATCAAATACATCAAAAACATGGTTTTAAGGCACTGCATCTCAGTGCTAGAGGTGTCACTACAGACACCCTGGTTTGATTCCAGGCCGTATCACAATCCGGCTGTGATTGGGAGCCACATAGGGCGGAGCACAATTGGCCCAGCGTCATCCGTGGGGAGAACAAGTATTTGATACACTGCCGATTTTGCAGGTTTTCCCACTTACAAAGCATGTACAGGTCTGTAATTTTTATCAGAATCTAAAACAAAACGGAATCTAAAACAAAAATCCAGAAAATCACATTGTATGATTTTTAAATAATTAATTTGCATTTTATTGCATGACATAAGTATTTGATCACCTACCAACCAGTAAGAATTCCGGCTCTCACAGACCTGTTAGTTTTTCTTTAAGAAGCCCTCCTGTTCTCCACTCATTACCTGTATTAACTTCACCTGTTTGAACTCGTTACCTGTATAAAAGACACCTGTCCACACACTCAATCAAACAGACTCCAACCTCTCCACAATGGCCAAGACCAGAGAGCTGTGTAAGGACATCAGGGATAAAATTGTAGACCTGCACAAGGCTGGGATGGGCTACAGGACAATAGGCAAGCAGCTTGATGAGAAGGCAACAACTGTTGGCGCAATTATTAGAAAATGGAAGAAGTTCAAGATGACGGTCAATCTCCCTCGGTCTGGGGACCCATGCAAGATCTCACCTCGTGGGGCATCAATGATCATGAGGAAGGTGAGGGATCAGCCCAGAACTACACGGCAGGACCTCGTCAATGACCTGAAGAGAGCTGGGACCACATTCTCAAAGAAAACCATTAGTAGCACACTACGCCGTCATGGATTAAAATCCTGCAGAACACGCAAGGTCCCCCTGCTCAAGCCAGCGCATGTCCAGGCCCGTCTGAAGTTTGCCAATGACCATCTGGATGATCCAGAGGAGGAATGGGAGAAGGTCATGTGGTCTGATGAGACAAAAATTGAGCTTTTTGGTCTAAACTCCACTCGCCGTGTTTGGAGGAAGAAGAAGGATGAGTACAACCCCAAGAACACAATCCCAACCGTGAAGTATGGAGGTGGAAACATAATTGTTTGGGGATGCTTTTCTGCAAAGGGGACAGGATGACTGCACCGTATTGAGGGGAGGATGGATGGGGCCATGTATCGCGAGATCTTGGCCAACAACCTCCTTCCCTCAGTAAGAGCATTGAAGATGGGTCGTGGCTGGGTCTTCCAGCATGACCACGACCCGAAACACACAGCCAGGGCAACTAAGGAGTGGCTCCGTAAGAAGCATCTCAAGGTCCTGGAGTGGCCTAGCCAGTCTCCAGACCTGAACCCAATAGAAAATCTTTGGAGGGAGCTGAAAGTCCGTATTGCCCAGCGACAGCCCCGAAACCTGAAGGATCTGGAGAAGGTCTGTATGGAGGAGTGGGCCAAAATCCCTGCTGCAGTGTGTGCAAACCTGGTCAAGAACTACAGGAAACGTATGATCTCTGTAATTGCAAACAAAGGTTTCTGTACCAAATATTAAGTTCTGCTTTTCTGATGTATCAAATACTTATGTCATGCAATAAAATGCAAATTAATTAATTAAAAATCATACAATGTGATTTTCTGGATTTTTGTTTTAGATTCCGTCACTCACAGTTGAAGAGTACCTATGATAAAAATTACAGACTTCTACATGCTTTGTAAGTGGGAAAACCTGCAAAATCGGCAGTGTATCAAATACTTGTTCTCCCCACTGTATATATATATATTCTTAATTAATTACTACTTAGATTTGTGTGTATTGGGTATATGTTGTGCAATTTGTTTTGTTTGTTTTTATTACTGCATTGTCGGGGCAATAACATCTGCTAACCACGTGTTTGTGACCAATTCAATTTGATTTTATTTGAATAGACTATGGGAGGGGCACAGTACTACATACAGTGGGGAGAACAAGTATTTGATACACTGCCGATTTTGCAGGTTTTCTCACTTACAAAGCATGTAGAAGTCTGTAATTTTTATCATAGGTACTCTTCAACTGTGAGTGACGGAATCTTAAACAAAAATCCAGAAAATCACATTGTATGATTTTTAAGTAATTAATTTGCATTTTATTGCATGACATAAGTATTTGATACATCAGAAAAGCAGAACTTAATATTTGGTACAGAAACCTTTGTTTGCAATTACAGAGATCATACGTTTCCTGTAGTTCTTGACCAGGTTTGCACACACTGCAGCAGGGATTTTGGCCCACTCCTCCATACAGACCGTCTCCAGATCCTTCAGGTTTCGGGGCTGTCGCTGGGCAATACGGACTTTCAGCTCCCTCCAAAGATTTTCTATTGGGTTCAGGTCTGGAGACTGGCTAGGCCACTCCAGGACCTTGAGATGCTTCTTACGGAGCTACTCCTTAGTTGCCCTGGCTGTGTGTTTCGGGTCGTTGTCATGCTGGAAGACCCATCCACGACCCATCTTCAATGCTCTTACTGAGGGAAGGAGGTTGTTGGCCAAGATCTCGCGATACATGGCCCCATCCATCCTCCCCTCAATACGGTGCAGTCGTCCTGTCCCCTTTGCAGAAAAGCATCCCCAAAGAATGACGTTTCCACCTCCATCCTTCACGGTTGGGATGGTGTTCTTGGGGTTGTACTCATCCTTCTTCTTCCTCCAAACACGGTGAGTGTAGACCAAAAAGCTCAATTTTTGTCTCATCAGACCACATGACCTTCTCCCATTCCTCCTCTGGATCATCCAGATGGTTATTGGCAAACTTCAGACGGGCCTGGACATGCGCTGGCTTGAGCAGGGGGACCTTGCGTGCGCTGCAGGATTTTAATCCATGACGGCGTGATGTGTTACTAATGGTTTTCTTTGAGACTGTGGTCCCAGCTCTCTTCAGGTCATTGACCAGGTCCTGCCATGTAGTTTTGGGCTGATCCCTCACCTTCCTCATGATCATTGATGCCCCACGAGGTGAGATCTTGCATGGTGCCCCAGACCGAGGGAGATTGACCATCATCTTGAACTTCTTCCATTTTCTAATAATTGCGCCAACAGTTGTTGCCTTCTCATCAAGCTGCTTGCCTATTGTCCTGTAGCCCATCCCAGCCTTGTGCAGGTCTACAATTTTATCCCTGATGTCCTTACACAGCTCTCTGGTCTTGGCCATTGTGGAGAGGTTGGAGTCTGTTTGATTGAGTGTGTGGACAGGTGTCTTTTATACAGGTAACAAGTTCAAACAGGTGCAGTTAATACAGGTAATGAGTGCAGAACAGGAGGGCTTCTTAAAGAAAAACTAACAGGTCTGTGAGAGCCGGGATTCTTACTGGTTGGTAGGTGATCAAATACTTATGTCATGCAATAAAATGCAAATTAATTATTTAAAAATCATACAATGTGATTTTCTGGATTTTTGTTTTAGATTCCGTCTCTCACAGTTGAAGTGTACCTATGATAAAAATTACAGACCTCTTCATGCTTTGTAAGTGGGAAAACCTGCAAAATCGGCAGTGTATCAAATACTTGTTCTCCCCACTGTATAGCCATGGCTACATGGAACTCTATTCCACATCAGGTAACTGATGCAAGTAGAATCAGATTATTTTTATGGAACAGCGGGACTGTGAAGAGACACACACAGGCACAGACACACATACACATGATAAGACACTCACTCTACACACATGTACACATGGATTTTGTATTGTAGATATGTGGTAGTAGAATAATGGTCTGAGGGAACACACAATGTGTTGGGAAAAGTGTTATGAAATGTAATGTCCTGTAATTGTTTTAATTGTATATAACTGCCTTAATGTTGCTGGACCCCAGGAAGAGTAGCTGCTAATTGAGATCCTCAATAAATACAAACACAAATGTTGCCAAAGATCTGTCGGATGCCGGACTAGAGGCACGAGAAATAATGTCTGTCAATGGACACAGATTCGAAACCTCTCTTCAAAGTTACTGGAGGCCAAATCTGGAAGCGAGGAACCAGTGGAGCACTATTCTCTCTGACAACACAGCAGTAGCTCCTCCAGCTAAAAGAATGGCATCCATTTCCAACAGCGTGGAGCCAACAAACAACAACATGGGCAAGCCAACAGCAAGCGATAACATGGGACCATTGTTTTTTTTTTCAGATCAACATTAATAAATAATTGCTGTGTGTTAATCAGTCTAGAAGTGGTACTAATGCTCTGTTTTTGGATACATTTAATGTAAGCTTGCTAGCTAGCCTGTGGTTATGTTGTCGTCTAGCAACGAGACTTTTATCCGGACTACTTTTTCTGGCGTAATGTATTTATTATGAATTTATTTATTAAAGCAACATTTTCCATTTAGATGTGTTGTTCCTTGCCTTACTGTGTTGGCAAAAAGGCACTTTGGGGGTTAGTGGTATATGGCACTCCGCGTTGTGTCGTGCGTAAGAACAAACCTTAGCTGTGGTATGTATGGGGAAATAATGCACGCTCTAGAATGCCCCTCAAGCCAATCAGAAACAAGTATTCAACAATGCCATGGTATAAAGACCATATATACGTACCACACCCCCTCGGGCCTTATTGCTTAAATACACAAGGTATATTTGTGTAGCATTACTTTTGTTAAAACTTTTATTTTGGCGTAATGTATTATGGTACTTATTTTGTACCCTGGGGACTTTGATTTTTAAAGCAATAGTATTCCTGGAGTGATTGATGCACGTCGGATGAATCATCTGGTGAATGAAGAAGAAGTGAAGATTCTATCTGTCCTTTTGTTTTTTGATACGGAGTCTCTCCCTACTCAAGTGCAGTTGGGGTATATCAACTACAGAGTCATAGAATTTATCCCAAGACCAATGCAGTCTGATCACTGTAAAGCTTGTGGACATTTTTCAAGTGTTTGCAGAACTGAGAAGCTGAGATGTCCAAGTTGTGGAAAAGATCATACCATGTGTTTTAAAAGTGATGAAAATGTGACATGTTGCAATTGTGGTGGGAACCATGAAGCCACTTCTTTGGAATCCTGACAAGGGTAAAAGAGAATGTGGTGGCTAAAGTCAGGGCTGTCCAGAGCATTTCATTTGCAACGGATGTTAATAGGGTTGAGGGTTTGAATGGTATTCCTGAAGAGTCCATGGTGGTGGATAGGCCTTCACTGCAGGCTGCAGGGAGCTTGTCTTTAACTAGCAGGGCCCAGATATTTTACAAGTTGGACTTTGTGGCCTTTATAGCTATAGTGATTAATGACACTGCCAAAGTGGAGAGGAAGTCCAGGAGAATAGATATCACTGTGGATGCGCCGGAGTGGTTCCTGGGACTGAAAGACGACTTGGCGGAGGAGTATTGTCACAAGCCACAGTCCCTAGAGCCTGAGAAGGGAAATATGGAGATTTGAAGGTAGGAAGTTTATTTTTTGTCATCGTACTATTTTAATTTGGGTGCATTAAGTTAGATTTCCCTATCACATGGATTTTTGACCTACTGGCCCCACATCAGCCTGGAGCCATATCATCAACTGGAGCCAGGGGGACGTCTCCCTGGAGATGGTGGATGGGCTGAGGGCAAGACTGTAGAGGAGTAAGTCTGCCCCACCGACACTATTTTATGGTCATAGAATTTTCTCATTTAAGGAATATTCTATTAATTTCCTAAAATTATATTGCACTGCATGATATGAAATAGGCCTAATTTCTGATTGAAAACCCAGAGAATCTACAAGTGCTGTGTTAGCTGACTTCTTCACAACGGCCATATTGATTTACGTGTCAGGTCTCTGTGTCCTGGCCAGCCGCCTGTGTAAAGCAGCCATGCTGAGTCACTTCAACCTGGTGGCCAAGGAAGCCCCGAGACGGGACCTGCTGGCTACAGTCTCCTGCAGAGGCCACACTTTACTCTCCTCTCCCCACACCACGGTTGGGCTCCATTCCATTTTAATGCATACCCTGCCTACTAGCTGCACTAGAACTAGGAGAACACGAGTGGGTGTGGAACAGTATAAATGACAAAACCCTCTTAGATGTTGTTACCTTTCACATAAACAGTGTGAAGTCTTATGTCCCATTGTGTAGCATTAATAATCCATGGCTCATCAATGGGTTTTCTAGATGATGGCCAAGCCCTACCATGAGGCCAAGAGTGTGCTGAGGTCCTACCTAGCGCAGCAGGGCTACGGATCCTGGGTGGCCAAGCCTCCAGTGAGTGATCGCTTCAGCATGTGAGAGGTCCCCAGCATGACTTGAAAAAAATCACCTATACTTGAAAAATTCAACTATACTTGGAAATAAAGCTCTAAATCGCTAGAGGGGCTATGACATAAACAGCAGGACAAATGTTAGCAGAAAATAATGGGTTGACATTTTACACAGCCTACGAGGCTGCAATAAAATGCAAATGAATTACTTAAAAATCATACAATGTGATTTTCTGTATTTTTGTTTTAGATTCCGTCACTCACATTTGAAGAGTACCTATGATAAAAATTACAGACTTCTACATGCTTTTTAAGTGGGAAAACCTGCAAAATCGGCAGTGTATCAAATACTTGTTCTCCCCACTGTATATCCAAGATATTGTATGAACAAGTCCAGTCAACTCGTGATAAGTAAATAAACTGTAGTATGCATGCATCTAGAGCAATTACAAATACTGTAATATTCATGAATTTAGACTTAGGATCTGCAACGCACCATTAAAGAATATGATGCGCTCTCATCAGGTTTAGTCAGCATGCGCATTGACATTGCAATTGAGAATGAAAGCCTATTGCACATTGAAGTATTATCAGCTTGTATGAAGCCATGTCGTGTGTGTTCTTAGAGGTCCATACATTGTGATCTCACGTTGCGTTTGCACCATCAGTGGCTTTCACTAGCTGATCCCACCGTCTAAGAACTAACACAGTGTTTTTACTATGAACACCCACACACACACAGGAAATGCTATGGTTTCCTGTGCAAGCGATGCAGCCTATATTGCTAATTTTTTTAACGTTTAAACAGACATGGTGATGTATTCACCTGGCTTATTTTTACTTCCTTGTACACAGGAAGAGTATCAAGTGCATTAAGGGACCTGATGCTCCAGGATAAAACGCCTGAATAGTATGTATAAAAACCACTCTAGATTTGATGTTCAATGAAAGCCTTTGATGTATGCAAAAAGGCTGGACGCAAAATTGTTCATAGTGAAAGTGTCAATATAATGATATGAATGACGTTATAAACGTTAAATTGTTGAGTGATTACTATCAATGCTTCATTTGGATGCATGAAGTTACCCTTTCATGTTGATACTACATAGAAGATACTGTGGTGTTTGATGCATTTGGTTATTGACATATTCAAGTCAAGGTGGTTGTACGCACAGGGTTGGCCAGTGACCCTTTCTCTGATTTCATTATTCATAATCTGATTCTTAAATCACCAACTTCCAAACAACTGATACAGATCTTTGTTATCAGGTGTGTGAATCGTAGAATTAGAATACTAGAATGAACATGAACCTTGTGATTCGGATAAAGCTCAGGCATTTTGGTCAGGTGGTTGGTCAACCATGGTGATCTGTAGTGACGCCTCTAGCACTGAGTTGCAGTGTCTTAGACTACTGGTGTTTGGAGAATATATTACGTCTCGGGACAGCAAACCATACTAATATGTCCTCCAAACACCAGCTTCGAGGACATTTATCACTTTTATACAACGGGTTACTAACATATTCAAATAATGATTGACACATTTTCATATAAAATGTTATTTTGGTTCATTTATTCATACTATTTCATCCTTCCACAAGATATAGTCCCGATACAAATCTAGGGTTACCTCCCAAGTATGCTGTTGTTCGTTCTATCGGTTCGGTTGCCAGAGATACGACCCAGTCGTTCAGTCTTTTTGTTCTGTATCTATGGACCCGACCCAGTCGTTCGTTCTAAATGTTTCATTTCCATACTGGCTGGCAACATAGCTTGCTTGTTAGCTAGCCAACTTCAGCTAACTTAGTCACGTCAGACAGAATAACAGCAAATTAGCTGCATTTGCTTTTCTTTAAGCTGTTTTCTAGTGACATTTATTTGTACAAATCCATAACAATGATGCGTGATTTCACCTGGCATAGAACATGTGCTCACTTGTCAGGAAATTGTTGTTCAGAGGAGCTTGCCAACAAAACAGCTAACACAATCTCTTCAAACTGAAGCTGGAAAGACTGCAAACTAGCTGAACTTCATTTCGTTTGATCTTTTTAATGTACATTTCTTTGTATATATCCATAACAATGATGTCAGCTGATTCATGATTTCGACTAGCTGAGAAACGCTGCCTGTCTGTCTGTCTTGTCCCGACTCCTGACATGTTCATTACTATGGGACAGCTGGAGATCGAATTTGAATATGGAAACAATGTTGCAAATGTCAGAGAGACAGACAGCAAGGTTTATACAAATCTCCGCTGTTGAAAACTAAATGTTAGTCTAAAAGAAATGTGAGATAATGTCTATTGCTTTTTATAGTGGAGATCAAGTTTATAAATTGCTTGGCTGGGCTGATGAGACTGTGGATTGCGCTGTCAGATGCAACAGAGTAAATGGGCATTTTGACGTCATAGATTTATACGGTGGTAACTTGTGGTATAGACACCGGCTGGAATGTGGTTTTAACCAATCAGCATTCAGGATTAGAACCACCCGTTGCATAAACAGCCATACACTGGCTGAAATCAGTTGATGATGGGACTTAGACAAGTTGTAAATGCAACAAGTACTGATATTGTATCATATATTAATAGCACACAGCTTTCCAAGAAAACAAAAATGTACTGGTTACATGTATTTTAGAGGCTATTTATACAGAAAATGTCTATAAAACCCGATAAAACCCTGTATTGATAATTGTATGACAATATTTTAGGTTGCCTATTCTATTAAACATCACATGCCTTTTTATTTTTCTGCATAAGTAAAAATTAGGATCATGCCTCTACTGCCATTCATTCCAATTAGACTGGTTTGGATTTCTTCCTGACCAATATGGCTGCAATTGTATCCCCATTCAGGAACTTTGAGTGTTTGTCATACCTCCTCTAGTAATTTAATAGGATCTCTATGGTGTGAATAAAGTTACACTATATATACAAAAGTATGAGGACACCCCTTCAAGTTAGTGGATTTGGCTATTTCAGCCCCACCTTTTGCTGACAGGTGTATAAAATTCAGCACACAGCCATGCAATCTCCATAGACAAACATTGGCAGCAGAATGGCCTTACTGAAGCTTAGTGAATTTCAACGTGGCACTGTCATAGGATGCCACCTTTCCAACAAGTCAGTTCATCAAATTTCTGCCCTGCTAGAGCTACTTGGGGCTCCCAAGTGGCTGCTAGAGGCGTCACTACAGACAACCTGGTTAGAATCCAGACTGTATCACAACTGGCCGTGATTGGGAGTCCCATAGGGCAGTGCACAATTCGCCCAACGTCGTCCGAGTTTGGCTGGTGTAGGCCGTCATGGTAAATAAGAATTTGTTCTTGACTGACATGCCTGGTTAAATAAATAAAAAAATAGAGCTGTCCCGGTCACCTGTAAGTGCTGTTATTGTGAAGTGGAAACATCTAGGAGCAACAACGGCTCAGCCGCAAAGTGGTAGGCCACACAAGCTCACAGAATGGGACCGCTGAAGCGTGTAGTGTTTAAAAATGTTCTTTCCTCGGTTGCAACACTCACTAACACTACTACTCCAAACCGTCTCTGTAAGCAACGTCAGCACAATAACTGTTTGTCGGGAGCTTCATTAAATGGTTTTCCATAGCCGAGCAGCCACATACAAGCCTAAGATCAGTACGCGCAATGCCAAGTGTTGGCTGGAGTGGTGTAAAGCTCGCTGCCATTGGACTCTGGAGCATTGGAAACGTGCTTTCTGGAGTGATGAATCACGCTTCACCATCTGGCAGTCCGACAGACAAATCTGGGTTTGGGGGATGCCAGGAGAACGCTACCTGCCCAACTGCATAGTGTCAACTGTGAAGTTTGGTGGAGGAGGAATAATGGTCTGGGGCTATTTTTCGTGGTTCAGGCTAGGCCCCTTAGTTCCAGTGAAGGGAAATCTTAACACTGTAGCATACAATAATATTCTAGATGAATCTGTGCTTACAACTTTGTGGCAACAGTTTAGGGAAGGCCCTTTCCTATTTCAGCATGACAATGCCCCCTGTGCACAAAGCGAGGTCCATACAGAAATATTTTGTCGAGATCGGTGTGGAAGAACTTGACTAGCCTACACAGAGCCCTGTTCTCAACCCCATTGAACACCTTTGGAATGAATTGGAACGCAGACTGCGAGCCAGGCCTAATCACCCCACATCAGTGCCCAACCTCACTAATGCTCTTGTGGCTGAATGGAAGCAAGTCCACGCAGATACGTATGTTCCAACATCTAGTGGAAAGGCTTCCCAGAAGAGTGGAGGCTGTTAGAGCAACAAAGGGGGGACCCACTCCACATAAAAGCCCATAATTCTGGAATCAGATGTTCGACGAGCAGGTGTACTGTACTTTTCAAACACTCATGTTTGAGGCGTGTTGCGTTCCCCAATAAGAAACTCAAAATGACAATGGCAATGACTTTTAGCCCAGTTGCAGAAGTCCAGTCCATCTTAAACATGAATCAGTTGCCTGTAGCACTATTTTGTGTACAAGTATGAGATCCTTTTCCATCCATGTACTTTATTGGTTTATTCCCCCTCCTACATGTCACATATAGGAGCCCTCCTCCCATCATGGAGGTGTTGGCCTGCCATTCACTCTCAATTTAGCAATGACATGCAAAAACTTGTCCAAACCTTAGTATGACTACCCAAAGTACGCAGTCCGATATTTTCATATTCAATTTAAACATACAGTAGGAGAGGGAAGGATGCTCAGTAGAGATTAATTTAGATGCAGCTGAGTCGGGCTGAGAGCCCCAGATCCTGACATAGCAGAATTTTCCCCACATGGGTTGATAAATAATTCATACTGGTACAATTAAGTGGCAACTAATGTTCTGAACTCTAGTTCACATAAGCAACAGTAAAACAAATATACTGAACAAAAATATAAACGCAACGTGCAACAATTTCAAAGATTTTACTGAGTTACAGTAAATAAATTCATTAGGCCCTTATCTATGGATATTCACAATACAGACATGTATCTGTTGGTCACAGATGCCTTAAAAGAAAATATGGGCCTCAGGATCTTGTCACAGTTTTTTTGTGCATTCAAATTGACATTGATAAAATGCAATTGTATTCGTTGCCTGCCTATACCATAACCCCACCGCCACCATGAGGCACTCTGTTCACAATGTTAACATCAGCAAACCACTCGCCCACACAACGCCATACACATGGTCTGCAGTTGTGAGGCCGGTTGGATGTACTGCCAAATTCTCTAAACGACGTTGGAGACAGCTTATGTAGAGAAATTAACATTCAATTCTTTGGCAACAGCTCTGGTGGACATTCCTGCAGTCAGCATGTCAACTGTACGCTCCCTCAAAACTTGACACATCTGTGGCATTGTGTTGTGTGACAAAACTGCACATTTTAGAGTGGCCTGATGATAATGCTGTTTAATCAGATTCTTGATATACAACACCTGTCAGGTGGATGGATTATCTTGGCAAAGAAAAAATGCTCACTAACAGGGATGTAAACAAGTTTGTGCACAACATTTGAGAGAAATAAGCTTTTTGTGCTTTTTTTTTTCAGCTCATCAAACTAACACTTTACATGTTGCGTTTATTTACTACATTAGTTTTAGCAATGTTCAACCCCTGAAAAACAGCAGGCCTATTCATTTGAATTACTTTAAAATGCAACTTTATTATCAAGGTTTCAGAACAGTCCATGTGCAGAAATGAAAATATAATAAATACGTAATAAATACATAAATAAATAACTTAATTAGAGCTTTTTAGGAGCTTATTTCAAATGCATTCTAATTAATACAGACATTGAGAAGCCTGCAACACTGGCAATCAGGCACAGTATATAAAAATATTCGTAGCACCTTCCTTCATTATGGAGGGCTTGCTTTCTCCGGTTAAGGACATCCAGTGAGACATACATGACTAAATAAATTAAAATGTCAAAATTTGTCAAAATGAAAAAAAATTACTGTAACCCCCTCCCCAACTGTTCAGCAACTGGAAGCTACTACAGCTTCTTTATCACTGGAACAGATGGACATGGTACTACATTTTGGTATGGTATGTAGTTTGTCCCATATACGTAATGTTCCATATATATTACAACAATCACTCTATTGACAGCAATTATGGACTTATCCGAGCCTTTCAGTTAGAGCTTCAGCCAAATGTCTTATGTTCTGCATGAAGTCATTGAAAGACTTTTCCAACTTCGGGTTCTCGCAGATTCTGCATTCTGAAGTGTCCGTTGTTCTCTGAGGAGAGAATGTAGGATTTAGTGGTGATGGCATGTCAAGTGGTAAACAACACTACATGAGCCGTACATGTTTAGTAACAACTAAGCTATTTTGTTATTTGAACTGCCAAGATGCTTGGATTAAAGTAACAATACTTACTTTCTCATTATCAATCATGGCTCGTAGGGCCTGGGCAGTCCTGTTGATATGATGTTCCATATTTTTCGGGTTGGTCGAGTTATCGAGGCATTCTATTCGCACTGTGTTCAGTTCTTCAATGGAACAGGCCAATGCTGCAGCAATGCAATTTGTCTGCAACCGAGAAAGATAACTGTTTGTCCTGGGGCTCTTTGATTTTGTGACACAAAAAGTGAGGCTGTGGTTTAGTTGTAACGAATTGCACTGCCAAGAGAGGAGTGGGTTTTAGTTGTTCAAAGTGCTATGTGAAGTGAGAGTTGAACCACTTTCAGCAGCCTTACTGTGTTTCCTGTACTAGTGGTCTTCTATGTGAACTGTTGAAGCGGAAATAATGCCTTATCAAGGCAGAAAAACAGCACTAGGGAAATAGGCTATGTGTGAGTGGAAAAAGTTTAGGGCTACTGTTTTGTCCATATGAAGATATTTGTTGTTGAACATATTTAATGAGCCTTACCTCTACTTCTGCTGGAGTATAGAAGACTGAACCTGGCTAAAACATGGAGAAAGATACATGTTAGTTGATCACCGAAAAACAGAAATAAATGAAAACAATTTGAACACCACTTAGTCATGAAGTGACTTACACATGTAATTCCATTCAGTAGATGATTGATTCCAACTTGGACCGGTGTCCAACTTGGACCGGTGTTAACTGGTTTTCCTTGTAGACAACCAGTGAGAAAAAGCATCAAAAAGGCAATCCTGTAAAGATGGTCCATGATAACCAGAAGGACTTGTAGTTAGTGCCCTGTGAGGTGTACACAAGGGGAAGTCTGGAAATGTTTGTCATCTCGGATTGTTACAAGTGTTTTATATACCCTGCTGTGTGGAAAATCAAAGGGTGGGCTGAATTAGTCTAGATATTACCAAATACAAACAGCTGTATTTTTCCTCTTGATGACTGTTGGGATTTTTTCTATGCATGGTTGCTACAAGATGGTAAAATCCCTTTGGTGACCTACAGTGGCAAAACATTAGACTGTACACAGTATTTACAGCGGTTTCAACATGTTGTGGATGAGGGCCGATTCTTGTGCTGACATGTGGCTTTACTAACGTGTCGTCTGGAGTATGGTCATTGGTCAGTTCTAAGCAACACTTGCAAAAGTGTTGATTGCTAAGATTTTAACTTCAAGGAGGCGGAGAGACCTCAAAATATAAAATGTTGCTTTGCCAGTAGCTCCCTTGAAAAAAATGTGCATCTCTGGTTCAGGACAGTAAAGATGTTCCAGTTGAAACTACAACACAATGGTGTATGCAGATAGCTACAGGATCAGCCGCTATTATTTTCCGTTATTATCAAATGACCAGTAAAATATATTGCTGTCAATTTGTCTTTAAAAGGGCAATCTGCAGTTGCTGCATACATTTTTTGACTTGTAAATTAACGATATATACCCATTGATTCTTGAAAATATCCCTCATGAGCTTCGTTCAACTGTCTTAATAATGCAAAATACACTCCCCGCCATATGTATTTGGAAAGTGAAGCTAACATTTTAAATGTAGCTTAATACTCCAACATTTTTGGATTTGAGATCAAATGTTTCATGGCAGGGAGGCGAAAAACAGAAATACCTTATTTACGAAAGATTTGAAATTGACTCAGGTGCATCATGTTTCCATTTATCATCCTTGAGATGTTTCTACAATTTGATTGGAGTCCACCTGTGGTAAATTCAATTGATTGGACATAATCTGGAAAGGCACACACCTGTCTAAATAAGGTTCCAGAGTTGACAGAGCATGTCAGAGCAAAAACCAAGCCAGGAGGTCGAAGGAATTGTCCGTAGAGCTCAGAGACAGGATTGTGTTGAGACACAGATCTGGGGAAGGGTACCAGAACGTTTCTGCAGCATTGAAGGTCCCCAAGAACACTGTGGCCTCCATCATTCTTAAATGGAAGAAGTTTGGAACCACCAAGACAGCCGGCCAAACTGAGCAATCGGGGAGAAGGGTCTTAGTCAGGGAGGTGAGCAAGTACCCGATGGTCACTCTAACAAAGCTACAGAGTTCCTCTGTGGAGATTGGAGAACCTTCCAGAAGGACAACCATCTCTGCAGCACTCCACCAATCAGGCCATTATGGTAGAGTGGCCAGACGGAAGCCACTCTTCAGTAAAAGGTACATGACAGCCCACTTGGAGTTTGCCAAAAGGTCACCTAAAGGACTCTCAGACCATGAGAAATAAGATTCTTTGGTCTGATAAAACCAAGATTGAACTCTTTGGCCTGAATGCCAAGTGTCACGTCTGGAGGAAACCAGGTACCGCTCATCACCTGGACAATACCATCCCTACGGTGAATCATGGTGGTGGCAGCATCATGCTGTGGGGATGTTTTTTAGCGGCAGGGACTGGGAGACTTGTCAGGATCGAGGGAAAGATGAACGGATCAAAGTACAGAGAGATATTTTATGAAATCATTCTCCAGAGCCCTCAGGAATTCAGCCTGAGGCGAAGGTTCACCTTCCAACCGGACAACGACCCTAACCACACAGCCAAGACAACGCAGGAGTGAATTAGGGACAGTCTCTGAATGTCCTTAAATGGCCCAACCAGAGCCCGGACTTGAACACCCGATCAAACATCTCTGGAGAGACCTGAAAATAACTGTGCAGCGACGCTCCCCATCCAATCTGACAGAGCTTGAGAGGATCTGCAGAAAAGAATGGGAGACACTCGCCAAATACAAGTGTGCTAAGCTTGTAGCATCATTCTCAAGAAGAATCTAGGCTGTGATCGCTGCCAAAGGTGCTTCAACAAAGTACTGAGTAAAGGGTCTGAATACTTACGTATGTAAATGTGATATTTCCGTTTTTAAAACATTTGCAAACATAAACTGTTTTTGCTTTGTCATCATGGGTTATTGAGTGTAGATTTATGAGGAAATAAAACAATTGAATACATTTTAGAATAAGGCTGTAATGTAACAACATTTTGAAAATACCTTACAAATAGGTATGGTCATGTGAAATTGTCGAATAAGACTCTAGGGACATAGACCTTAAAAACAATCACTATGAGACATCGTCGGCCCAAGTGAGCCCGACCGTAAATGTACATTTACATGCTTAGTTATGTATATAGGCTACTAAAGGTGGACGCATCAATCACAAAATAATAGAGCTATTTTCGGAGGGAGGAAATACAATTAAATGAGTAAAAACTGTTAGTAAACTGTCGGTTCATAATGTATGAAACAATTTTCTTACTGATTCTTGATATATTTGGATCAGTTTGGCCTCCCGCGGACCGATGCACTCTTATCTAAACATTTGAGCTACCTACAGCTCAGTATCTGTGAATCATTACATCCCTAGCATTGTGCATTATGAGAAAGGAAACTTTTAATATTGAAAAACAACATTTGATTTTATAAAATATATATATATATATATGTTGTTGTCCCCACCCTCCTACTGGGTGAGGCATTTCAAGGCTCAGCCATTTATCCGCTCACTGTGTGTTTCTATTGGCTAGTGCATTATTGGAGATCGGAACCCAGTACTTGTCACACTGCATGAGCCCTGTCCCCAAAATGTTGACATGCCAAACTTTACATTGGGGTGTTTTGGTGTTGTCTGGAGAACCGTAGGGGCCTTTAATCGAATGTCGCTGCTCCCCTCGCACTGTATTTTTCACAACGTCCCATTCCTTGTCCCTGACCTCAAGATTTTGTTACTCTCATGAAAAACATAGCCAAATCTATATACCATGCGGCAGTTTTTTCCCATATCCTGCCTTAAGGTCTTTGCACTAAAAACAGAATATTAAATCTCCCCTCTGGTATTATCATCATCATCATCATCATCATCATCTTCATCTTCAACAAATACCATATTCTTTGTATGTGGTCAAGATATGGATTAATATTGTTTCACTCTACATTTTAGAGTGTTTAGATGAGTTTTGAATCTGTGGTACCATTTGGCACAGTAGTCTTATAAGGAAGAAATTGAACAGAAGCCGGATAGCATAACTCATGATTTCTGAAGGGAATGAATGAAGTGCAGCATCTATACACCTACAATAAACTTTGTGGAAAAGGGGTTTCCCCTATCAAACCTTGTCAGTTGGGAAACCCGATTACAGATTCAGTGGTGACCTTTTCCTATTCATACCTGCCACTTATTGGTCAGCGTCATCATAGAACAGTCCCTGTGCATGTCCTAATTTCAACAGGTCACAAGATGGCTACATTTGATTGTTGATATTAAGGCACTTGGTATCAGGGAGGAAGAAGGTGGGGGAATTTCTATCCATTATCATAAATACATCACATCCTGAGGTTTTGTACCTGTTTCCATGACAGCATGCATACTCCCCTGTAAAAACACTTCAATTGGAGTTAGGCATTTAAAATGTTGATTGCCAAATTCCATATTTATTATTTATTTGGACTGTTGGTTACCATGTTTAGAATCACCCTAATGCAGAATGTCACTCACAACTCTCCACTTTAATCAAATGGAGTAGGAAAAGGTGTTCTAGTCACTGATTCAGTTTTTATCCCTCCCTATAAGTTTCTTTCAAATGGGTGCAGGGCAAACTATCTTCAACAGAGCCTTTGTTCAGATATGTTTGATTGAAAGATATTTTTTTAACAAACATCTCTCTGGTCCGAAACAATGTCATTTCAAAACATAAGGAACCTGATCCCTGTGTCTTTGCACTGAGTCATATTTGCCACACACCCACCACAGTATTTGCCACACACCCCTGTCCACCCTCTGGAACTTCCTTGAATTATGTTTTCCATTCTCGACCTGACTGGAAGCCTCGAAGCCCCTCTAGTCCCTAACCATTGTCTGAAATTGTCATCCACGGCAACTGAGTGATTTGCTCGCGCTACTTGTTTACAGCCACAGTTGTTGAGTAGTGGGTGCAAACTGGCAGTATCTAGTATCACCTTGCACATATGAGTAGCCACTTATCAATCCATGAAAAACACAGTGGCATTGTCATTCACTTTCCAATCATGCACAATATTTAGCCTAATGGAGGCTTTTAAACTGTTCAATGCTACATGATAGTGTCTTGAAAGTTGTTTTTCCTAAGGCTTGCATTGTTTACAATAACGGCATTTTCTAAGATGGCAAAACACTTTCACTCTTGGCCTATTGCTGAAGTCTACTACTACTGCTGGTGTTTGAATGTCTTGTTTCCATATTTATTAAATTCTAAAAGAACAAATAGTGAATGGACAGTTAATTGAAATCTGGGTGGCAGGTGGCCTGGATTGTAGGAGCGTTGGGTCAGTAACCGGAAGGTTCCTGGATTGAATCCCACGAACTGACAAGGTAATAATCTGTGGTTCTGTCCCTGAACAAGGCAGTTAACCCACTGTTCCCTGGTGCTGAAGACGTGGATGTCGATTAAGGCAGCCCCATGCACCTCTCTGATTCAGAGGGGTTGGGTTAAATGCGTAAGACACATTTCAGTTGAATGCAATCAGTTGTACATCTGACTAGTTTCCCTCCTTCCCTTTCCATGGGTTTGAGTCAATTGTGAATTATATTTGCTTTGATACTGAGCTGAAAGGCAAGTTTGAACGTATGTCCAATATCTCATACACAGACGCAGGCAATAACTAATTGTTAGTATCACAGAGGAATAATTCCATCAGTGAAAAGCACAAGAAAGCCTACTGACTGATTTTTGGAAAAGTGGAAAATGTTCCGTTGTGAAGATTAAAGGTAATTTTCAGAGAAATGCCCTTGCAATGTTTGAGTGGGAGGTGAAGCATCATCGAGATGTGGTTTAATTCATTTCACACTTTCCATGGATTTCCCTTTAGTTAGACCAGGGGTTCTCAAACCTTTTGGGGCTGGGGACTCCTTTTGTGATAGCACATTCATCAGGGACCCTCATAATCAGAACACAATTTGAGTTAGATAAAAATAGCGGGGGGGGGGGGGGGATTATTTAATATACTCTTTGAAGAGGTAGGGTTTCAGATGTTTTTAGAAGATGGGCAGGGACTCTGCTGTCCTAGCTTCAGGGGGAAGCTGGTTCCACCATTGGGGTGCCAGGACGGAGAAGAGCTTGGACTGGGCTGAGAGGGAGTTGCCCTTCCATAAGGGTGGGAGGGCCAAGAGACCTGAGGTGGCAGAACGGAGTACTCAGGTTGGGGTGGAGGATTTGCGAAATGTAAAATGTAATATCCTGCAATTCTCCATTTTTTTTACCATGAGGCAGGATAACTTACAGGGAATCTACACTGAACAAAAATATGAACGTGACATGTAAAGTGTTGGTCCCATGTTTCATGAGTTGATATACTAAATCCCAGAAATGTTCCATATGCACATAAAGCTTATTTCTCTCAAATGTTGTGCACATATTTGTTTACATCGTTGTTAGTGAGCATTTCTCCTTTGCCAAGACAATCCATGTTCAGTGTATGTTAATTGGTAAATAGAAGAAGTATTGAATACATTTAATGGATCATTTGTGCAGTACTATGGATACCAATATCCTTGTGAGCCTTCCAGGCCCATGTTGCCCAGGGTTAAAAATATTCTGTAAAATTGTAGATGGTGGTAGTGCTTGAATACAAATAACATGACTTTTCCACATGTATTCTTCAATGGTGGACTGTGACAGAGCAGGTAAATGTTGAACTGGAATGCTCAGAAGTTACTAGGCTGGCGAGATCCATTGGCCCAACACGTTTTTACTGACCATTGTCTCAGACTGATTACATTGTATTCTATTAGACCCTCTAAACTTATTCTACGGATCCCTTGGCTAAAATGTGTTTAATCTGTTAGAAACATTCATGATATATATATATATATTTTTTTTTTAAAATATATATATATACAGTATCTGTCTGCAGACCCCACTTTAAGAACCCCTGAATTAGGCAATAGGATATCAAACATGACTGTCACGGTGAGTGTAGAGGGAACGAGGCGCAGAGCAAGAGGACGATGCAAACATATTTTATTATAATAATATAATACAAACAAAACAATAAACGTACTCACGACCGTGGCGTTGTGTTGTGTTGTGTTGTGTTGTGTTGTGTTGTGTTGTGTTGTGTTGTGTTGTGTTGTGTTGTGTTGTGTTGTGTTGTGTTGTGTTGTGTTGTGTTGTGTTGTGTTGTGTTGTGTTGTGTTGTGTTGTGTTGTGTTGTGTTGTGTTGTGTTGAACACACATGAACACTGAAAACACAAGCAATGATCCACACACAGGTGAATGTGTGTGGGGCCTAAATACTATCCCCAATCAGAGACAACGCTAGACAGCTGTCTCTGATTGGGGATCATTAATCTCCCCAGTTAGGGTGTGAGGACTTGATTGTGTGCCTCTCACTCCCCCCTGGTGGGAGTAAGAGGCCTTACCATAACCAAACCTTCACAGTACCCCTGGATTGTAGGAGGCCTGGATTGTAGGAGCGTTGGGTCAGTAACCGGAAGGTTCCTGGATTGAATCCCACGAACTGACATGGTAATAATCTGTGGTTCTGTCCCTGAACAAGGCAGTTAACCCACTGTTCCCCGGCGCTGAAGACGTGGATGTCGATTAAGGCAGCCCCATGCACCTCTCTGATTCAGAGGGGTTGGGTTAAATGCGTAAGACACATTTCAGTTGAATGCAATCAGTTGTACATCTGACTAGTATACCTCCTTCCCTTTCCATGGGTTTGAGTCAATTGTGAATTATATTTGCTTTGATACTGAGCTGAAAGGCAAGTTTGAACGTATGTCCAATATCTCATACACAGACGCAGGCAATAACTAATTGTTAGTATCACAGAGGAATAATTCCATCAGTGAAAAGCACAAGAAAGCCTACTGACTGATTTTTGGAAAAGTGGAAAATGTTCCGTTGTGAAGATTAAAGGTAATTTTCAGAGAAATGCCCTTGCAGTGTTTGAGTGGGAGGTGAAGCATCATCGAGATGTGGTTTAATTCATTTCACACTTTCCATGGATTTCCCTTTAGTTAGACCAGGGGTTCTCAAACCTTTTGGGGCTGGGGACTCCTTTTGTGATAGCACATTCATCAGGGACCCTCATAATCAGAACACAATTTGAGTTAGATAAAAATAGCGGGTGGGGGGGGGATTATTTAATATACTCTTTGAAGAGGTAGGGTTTCAGATGTTTTTAGAAGATGGGCAGGGACTCTGCTGTCCTAGCTTCAGGGGGAAGCTGGTTCCACCATTGGGGTGCCAGGACGGAGAAGAGCTTGGACTGGGCTGAGAGGGAGTTGCCCTTCCGTAAGGGTGGGAGGGCCAAGATACCTGAGGTGGCAGAACAGAGTACTCAGGTTGGGGTGTAGGATTTGCGAAATGTAAAATGTAATATCCTGCAATTCTCCATTTTTTTTACCATGAGGCAGGATAACTTACAGGGAATCTACACTGAACAAAAATATGAACGTGACATGTAAAGTGTTGGTCCCATGTTTCATGAGTTGATATACTAAATCCCAGAAATGTTCCATATGCACATAAAGCTTATTTCTCTCAAATGTTGTGCACATATTTGTTTACATCGTTGTTAGTGAGCATTTCTCCTTTGCCAAGACAATCCATGTTCAGTGTATGTTAATTGGTAAATAGAAGAAGTATTGAATACATTTAATGGATCATTTGTGCAGTACTATGGATACCAATATCCTTGTGAGCCTTCCAGGCCCATGTTGCCCAGGGTTAAAAATATTCTGTAAAATTGTAGATGGTGGTAGTGCTTGAATACAAATAACATGACTTTTCCACATGTATTCTTCAATGGTGGACTGTGACAGAGCAGGTAAATGTTGAACTGGAATGCTCAGAAGTTACTAGGCTGGCGAGATCCATTGGCCCAACACGTTTTTACTGACCATTGTCTCAGACTGATTACATTGTATTCTATTAGACCCTCTAAACGTATTCTACGGATCCCTTGGCTAAAATGTGTTTAATCTGTTAGAAACATTCATGATATACAGTGGGGAGAACAAGTATTTGATACACTGCCGATTTTGCAGGTTTTCCTACTTACAAAGCATGTAGAGGTCTGTAATTTTTATCATAGGTACTCTTCAACTGTGAGAGACGGAATCTAAAACAGAAATCCAGAAAATCACATTGTATGATTTTTAAATAATTAATTTGCATTTTATTGCATGACATAAGTATTTGATCACCTACCAACCAGTAAGAATTCCGGCTCTCACAGACCTGTTAGTTTTTCTTTAAGAAGCCCTCCTGTTCTCCAATCATTACCTGTATTAACTGCACCTGTTTGACCGCGTTACCTGTATAAAAGACACCTGTCCACACACTCAATCAAACAGACTCCAACCTCTCCACAATGGCCAAGACCAGAGAGCTGTGTAAGGACATCAGGGATAAAATTGTAGACCTGCACAAGGCTGGGATGGACTACAGGACAATAGGCAAGCAGCTTGGTGAGAAGGCAACAACTGTTGGCGCAATTATTAGAAAATGGAAGAAGTTCAAGATGACGGTCAATCTCCCTCGGTCTGGGGCACCATGCAAGATCTCACCTCGTGGGGCATCAATGATCATGAGGAAGGTGAGGGATCAGCCCAGAACTACACGGCAGGACCTGGTCAATGACCTGAAGAGAGCTGGGACCACAGTCTCAAAGAAAACCATTAGTAACACACTACACCGTCATGGATTAAAATCCTGCAGCGCACGCAAGGTCCCCCTGCTCAAGCCAGCGCATGTCCAGGCCCGTCTGAAGTTTGCCAATGACCATCTGGATGATCCAGAGGAGGAATGGGAGAAGGTCATGTGGTCTGATGAGACAAAAATAGAGCTTTTTGGTCTAAACTCCACTCGCCGTGTTTGGAGGAAGAAGAAGGATGAGTACAACCCCAAGTACACCATCCCAACCGTGAAGCATGGAGGTGGAAACATAATTCTTTGGGGATGCTTTTCTGCAAAGGGGACAGGACGACTGCACCGTATTGAGGGGAGGATGGATGGGGCCATGTATCGCGAGATCTTGGCCAACAACCTCCTTCCCTCAGTAAGAGCATTGAAGATGGGTCGTGGCTGGGTCTTCCAGCATGACAACGACCCGAAACACACAGCCAGGGCAACTAAGGAGTGGCTCCGTAAGAAGCATCTCAAGGTCCTGGAGTGGCCTAGCCAGTCTCCAGACCTGAACCCAATAGAACATCTTTGGAGGGAGCTGAAAGTCCGTATTGCCCAGTGACAGCCCCGAAACCTGAAGGATTTGTATGGAGGAGTGGGCCAAAATCCCTGCTGCAGTGTGTGCAAACCTGGTCAAGAACTACAGGAAACGTATGATCTTTGTAATTGCAAACAAAGGTTTCTTTACCAAATATTAAGTTCTGCTTTTCTGATGTATCAAATACTTATGTCATGCAATAAAATGCAAATTAATTACTTAAAAATCATACAATGAGATTTTCTGGATTTTTGTTTTAGATTCCGTCACTCACAGTTGAAGAGTACCTATGATAAAAATTACAGACTTCTACATGCTTTGTAAGTGGGAAAACCTGCAAAATCGGCAGTGTATCAAATACTTGTTCTCCCCACTGTATATATATATATTTTTTAATATATATATACAGTATCTGTCTGCAGACCCCACTTTAAGAACCCCTGAATTAGGCAATAGGATATCAAACATGACTGTCACGGTGAGTGTAGAGGGAACAAGGCGCAGAGCAAGAGGACGATGCAAACATATTTTATTATAATAATATAATACAAACAAAACAATAAACGTACTCACGACCGTGGCGTTGTGTTGAACACACATGAACACTGAAAACACAAGCAATGATCCACACACAGGTGAATGTGTGTGGGGCCTAAATACTATCCCCAATCAGAGACAACGCTAGACAGCTGTCTCTGATTGGGGATCATTAATCTCCCCAGTTAGGGTGTGAGGACTTGATTGTGTGCCTCTCACTCCCCCCTGGTGGGAGTAAGAGGCCTTACCATAACCAAACCTTCACAGTACCCCCCCCCCTAAGGTGCGGGCTCCCGATCACACTTGATCCCCCCTCCCGAAAGAAAAAATACACAAAACCAGGGGGGCAATGGCGGGGTACTGAGGTGGTTGCTGGTGGGGGCTCCGGTTCCGGCTTCGGGCGTGACGCTGGCTGAGAGGGTAGCTCCCCTCCTACCTCTCCGGTCCGGACCCCAGCGCGATGATTCCCCCGTCAGTACTCCCGCGATGTACCAAGTCCTGTCTGGACCCTGGTGTGGGAGCACTCGACCATGGAGAGGGGCTGACATCTGGTCCCGGCCCGGACCCCGGTGGAGCGGACTGCTCCGTTATGGATGCGGAGTAGGCGACCGGACCCGGACTAAGTACCGGTGGAGCAGACTGCTCCCTCACTGGAGCGGAGCAGATGACCGGACCCGGACTGGGCACCGGTGGAGCGGACTGCTCCGGCACTGGAGCGGAGCAGATGACCGGACCCTGACTGGGCTCCGGTGGAGCGGACTGCTCCAGCACTGGAATGGAGCAGATGGCCGAACCCGGACCAGGCCCCGGTGGAGCGGACTGCTCCGACTCTGGAGTGGAGTAGATGACCGGAGCTGGACTGGGCATCGGTGGAGCGGACTGCTCCTGCACTGGAGCGGAGCAGACTTCTGGACCCACATCCATCCCCATCTCTAGAGCCGGACTGGACGCCGTGCCCAACCTGGGCACCGACGCAGAGGAGGATTCCAGCCCTGTGGTTAGGCTGGTTGTCGGCCCCTGACTGGGCACCGACACGCTAAGGAGCTCCTGCTCCAAAGCGGGGCTGTACGTTGTGCCCACCCTGGGCACCGACGCAGAGCTGGTTTCCAGCCCTGTAGTTGGGCTGGCTGTCGGCCCCAGACTGGGCACCGACACAGAGATGGTTTCCAGCCCTGTGGCTGGGCTGGCTGTCGGCCCCAGACTGGGCAACGACATGCTATGGAACTCCTGCTCTAAAGCGGGGCTGTACGCCGTCGTTGGAGGCTCCAGGCTGTGGGCCGTCGTTGGAGGCTCCGGGCTGTGGGCCGTCGTTGGAGGCTCCGGGCTGTGGGCCGTCGTTGGAGGCTCCGGGCTGAGGGCCGTCACTGGAGGCTCCGAGCTGTGGGCCGTCACTGGAGGCTCCGGGCTGTGGGCCGTCACTGGAGGCTCCGGGCTGTGGGCCGTCACTGGAGGCTCCGGGCTGTGGGCCGTCACTGGAGGCTCCGGGCTGTGGGCCGTCACTGGAGGCTCCGGGCTGTGGGCCGTCACTGGAGGCTCCGGGCTGTGGGCCGTCAATGGAGACTCTGAGCTGTCGACCGTCATTAACGACCCCAGACTGTGGGCCGTTGCTGGAGGCTCCGGGCGTCGAGCCGTCACTGGAGGCTCCGGGCTTCGAACCGTCGTGGGAGGCTCCAGGCTTTGAGCCGTTACTGGAGACTCCAGGTTTCTAACCTTTACTGGAGCCTCCAGGCCTCGACTCTTCACTACAGGTCGAGTGCGTGGAGCAGGCATGGGCCGTGCCGGGCTGGGGGAACGCACCACTGGGCTGGTGCGAGGAGCAGGCACCGGCTGTACCTGACTAGGGAGGTGAACCGGTGGTCTGGGGTGAGGAGCAGGCACCGGCTGTACCTGACTGTGGCGGTGAACCGGTGGTCTGGGGTGAGGAGCAGGCACGGGAGATGTAGAACTGGGCCCTCGACCGGGAGACGAATCGAGTTTTGAGGCTAGATCGTCTTCCTGTTTTCGGCCGTCGGAGGCGGAAGTGGTGGGAGTTGTTCTTTCAAACTTGGGTGGCTGACCGACGGTGGATTGCGTGGCGCTGGTACTGAGGTCCATGGGCTGGGAACACGCACTCCGGTGCTGGGAGTTGTCGCTGGACCTACCGGGCTGAGGAGGCGCGTGGGTAGGGCAGGCCGGGAGCGCGCTGAAGATCTGGTACTGGGACCGGAGACCGAACGCATAATCTCGTCGTCCTCCTCGGCCCACCCGAAATACCTCCTCAGCCGCTTCTCCTACTCCTTGTCCCTCGCGTCCCAAGGACCCCACAACCCCCCCCCCCCCACCATTAATATGGGGGACCTTCGGGGCTTTCCACTGTCGGTCCTTCCTCTCCTCATGCTCCGCTGGTAAGGGCTCCATCCCATGCCCCCACGCTGGTCCAGTCACGAGCCCATCCTCTCCCGCAGGTGTCGATGAGCCCCAGATGCTCCCCACCACCAGTGGCTGTGTTACCTCCACAGTCCTATCCTCACAGTCCTTGGACAATATTCCAAAAGCATGTTAATTTCACCAAACTGCTATTCTGCAGACATCATCAATATATCAGCTAGAGTATGTTCCACAACTTAAGTGACCAAGTTTACATGTGTACAATACTCCGGATAGTAGCTCATATCCCGCTTGAGGTCTTATTCGGGCAATTTAAAAAATATATTTTTTCTCTCCAATTTCGTGATTTCCAATTATGATCTTGTCTCATCGCTGCAACTCCACAACGGGCTCAGGAGTGGCGAAGGTCGAGTAATGCGTCCTCCGAAACACGACCCGCCAAACCTCGCTGCTTTTTAACACCCGCTCGCTTAACCCGGAAGCCAGCTGCGCCAATGTCGGGATAAGCTGTTTGCATGCACCTTTGAGATCCCGATGATGAGTATTCCTGTATCCATGAATAAACAGGATATTCCTAATTTAAAGTGGCAATATGTCACTTTTTTGGGAGACCTGACCAAATTCACATAGAACTGTGAGTTCTAGATCCATCATTCTACTTGAAAGCAAGTCTAAGAAGCGGTAGATCTGTTCTATGTAGGCTATATCTATTCTTCCTGTTAAGTTTTGTTTTTGCGTCTTTTACTTTTGGTTTGTGCAAATGCCTGAAGGTACCATGTTCATCTGTACAAACAATAGTATGCAAGTATAAACACCATGGGACGACGCAGCCGTCATACCACTAAGGAAGGAGACGCGTTCTGTCTCCTAGATGAACGTACTTTGGTGCGAAAAGTGCAAATCAATCCCAGAACAAAGGCAAAGGACCTTGTGAAGATGCTGGAGGAAACAGGTACAAAAGTATCTATATCCACAGTAAAACGAGTCCTATACTCGACATAACCTGAAAGCTCGCTCTGCAAGGAAGAAGCCACTGCTCCAAAACCGCCATAAAAAAGCCAGACTACGGTTTGCAACTGCACGTGGGGACCAAGATCAAACTTTTTGGAGAAATGTCCTCTGGTCTAATGAAAGAAAAATAGAACTGTTTGGCCATAATGACCATCGTTATGTTTGGAGGAAAAAGGGGGAGGCTTGCAAGCCGAAGAACACCATCCCAACTGTGAAGCATGGGGGTGGCAGCATCATGTTGTGGTGGTGCTTTGCTGCAGGAGCGACTGGAGCACTTCACAAAATAGATGTCATCATGAGGAAGGAAAATTATGTGTATATAATGAAGCAACATCTCAAGACATCAGTCAGGAAGTTAAAGCTTGGTCGCAAATGGGTCTTCCAAATAGACAATGACCCCAAGCATACTTCCAAAGTTGTGGCAAAATGGCTTAATGACAACAAAGTCAAGGTATTGGAGTGGCCATAACAAAGCCCTGACCTCAATCCAATAGGAAATGTGTGGGCAGAACTGAAAAAGCGTGTGCAAGCAAGGAGGCCTACAAACCTGACTCAGTTACACCAGTTCTGTCAGGAGGAGTGGGCCAAAATTCACTTATTGTGGGAAGCTTGTGGAAGTCTACCCAAAACATTTGACCCAAGTTAAACAATTTAAAGGCAATGCTAACAAATACTAATTGAGTGTATGTAAACTGACCCACTAGAAATGTGATGAAAGATATAAAAGCTGAAATAAATAATTCTGACATTTCACATTCTTTCACCGGTGGAGCGGACTGCTCAGGCACTGGAGCGGAGCAGACGGCTGGACCCGGAGTGGGCACCGGTGGAGCGGACTTCTCTGGCTCAGGAGCGGAGCAGATGGCTGGACCCGGATTGGGCACCGGTGGAGTGGACTGCTCAGGCACTGGAGCGGAGCAGACGGCTGGACCCGGATTGGGCACCGGTGGAGCGGTATGTTCCAACCACAGAGCGGTGTTGACTTCGGGAGGTTTCGGGCTACGGACCTTCGCTGGGGTTTCCGGGCTGCGGACCTTCGCTGGAGGTTCCGGGCTGCGGACCTTCGCTGGAGGTTCAGGGCTGCGGACCTTCGCGGGACGTACCGGACTGGGGAGGCCCACCGGAGGTTGGGTGCGTGGAGCCGGCAAAGGAAGCACCGTGCTGGGCGCACGCACTGGAGGTCAGGTGCGGGGTGTAGAGCAGAGGTCCGGACCCGGACTGGACATCGGTGAAGCGGACTGCTTGGGGTTGTTTTCGGGCTTTTCGCCGATTGGCACGTCGTTCATGACGCGGCACTTCCTCTCTCTCCGTCTCTCCCTAGTTACGCTGCTTGGTCTCGTACTGGTGGGTCATTCTGTCACGAGAGGGTGCATAGAGAGACCAAGACGCAGCGCAGAGATTGTAGTTTGACATTTTCCTTTATTTATACAACAAAAACCCGAACTACACACACAGAACAAACTCGAATGACAGACGTTTGTTCCAAAATAACACGACAATATAAACATAACGTTTCAAAATCAAACACGAGATGTATACGTAACGTTGCACACTTACTTGTTTCACCGTGACTTGCGAAATATACAATGACCCACACCCCAGTGTGAAACATACAAACCTATGTAGGATCCCTAATTAGAGACGATGCGGCCAGAGCCTGACACAAGCTTGATGTACTCATTGCTATGAATATGAGATAAAATACTACATTTTTTACTACTTTAATACACATATAAGTGAATTCATCCCAATACTTTTGGTTTCCTAAAATCGGAGGACTATGTTCAAAAAGTGTTCTAATTCCTACATGGTTTACCCGATATTAGTAAAAGTACCCTCAAATTATAGCTAACAGTTTGCACTTTAACTTCATAGTCATTGTATCATATACGCTCTAGAGAAAAACATACATAGTTTTTCCTGCATTAAATACTAATTTCAGGTCCAAGTTTTTCTGTAATACAATGAAGGCAGACTGTAGTTCAGTCAACTGTGGGGGCAATAGTAAACACAACAGTATCATACAGTAGGCATACAAGATGTCGTCCCCACAGTGACCATACGTACATATCCCAACCTGAAGCCATAGATTACAGGCAACATCCGCACAGAGCCTGATCACTGACAACGATGAGACAGCCTATAGGGAGGAGGTCAGAGACCTGGCAGTGGTGCCAGGACAACAACTTCTCCCTCAATGTGAGCAAGATGATCATGGACTACTGGAAAAGGAGGACCAAACAAGCCTAAATTAACATCGACAGGGCTGTAGTGGAGCAGGTCGAAAGTTTAATGTTCCGTGGTGTCCACATCACCAACAAACTAGCATGGTCCAAACACACCAAGACAGTTGTGAAGAGGGCACGACAACACCTTTTACCCCTCAGGAGACTGAAAAGATTTGGCATGGGTCCCCAGATCCTCAAAAAGTTCTACAGATTCACCATTGAGAGCATCCTGACCGGTTGCATCACCGCCTGGTATGGCAACTGCTCGGCAACCAACCATAAGGCGCTACAGAGGGTAGTGCGTACGGCCCATTACATCACTGGGGCCAAACTTCTAGGACCTACAGTACCAGTCAAAAGTTTGGACACACCTACTCAATCCAGGGTTTTCTTTATTTCTACTATTTTATACATTGTAGAATAATAGTCATCAAAACTCTCAACCAGCTTCACCTGGAATGCTTTTCCTACAGTCTTTAAGGAGTACCCACATATGCTGAGCACTTGTTAACTCTGTGGTCCAACTCATCCCAAACCATCTCAATTGGGTTGAGGTCGGGTCATCTGATGCAGCACTGCATCACTCTCCTTCTTGGTCAAATAGTCCTTACACAGGCTGGAGGTGTGTTGGGGCATTGTCCTGTTGAAAAACAAATGATAATCCCACTAACCACAAACCAGATGGGATGGCGTATCGCTGCAGAATGCTGGTTAAGTGTGCCTTGAATTCTTTTTTTAATTAAATCAATGACAGTGTCACCAGAAAAGCACCATCACACCTCCTCCTCCATGATTCACGGTGGGAACCACACATGCGGAGATCATCCGTTTACCCACTCTGTATCTCACAAAGACACAGTGGTTGGAACCAAAAATCTCAAATTTGGACTCATCAGACCAAATACAAATATATACCGGTCTAATGTCCATTTCTTGTGTTTCTTGGCCCAAGCAAGTCTCTTCTTATTGGAGTCCTTAAGTAGTGGTTTCTTTGCAGCAATTCGACCATGAATGCCTGATTTACGCAGTCTCCTCTGAACAGTTGATGTTGAGATCTGTTACTTGAACTCTGTGAAGCATTTATTTGTGCTGCGATTTCTGAGGCTGGTAACTCTATTTAACTTATCCTCTGCAGCAGATGGTCCTCATGAGAGCCAGTTTCATCATAGAGCTTGATGTTATTTTGCGACTACACTTGAAGAAACTTTCAAAGTTCTTGACATTTTTCGCATTAACTGACCTTTGTGTCTTAAAGTAATGATGGACTGTCGTTTCTCTTTGCTTATTTGAGCTGTTCTTGCCACCATATGGGCTTTGTCTTTTACCTTATAGAGCTATATTCTGTATACCACCCCTACCTTGTCACAACACAACTGATTAAGAAGGAAACAAATTCCACAAATGTACTTTTAACAAGGCACACCTGTTAATTGAAATGCATACCGATACCCCCTGAATATAGCCTCGTTATTGCTTTTGCTTTTGTTACTTTTTATTTTATTTTTTACTTTAGTTTATAAATATTTTCTTAACTCTATTTGTTGAACTGCATTGCTGGCTAAGGGCTAGTATGTAAGTTTTTCACGGTAAGGTCTATACCTGTTGTAATCGCCGCATGTGACAAATACATTTTGATTTGAAGTGCAGGTTACAATTGAGTAATAAAGCTGCATTCAAACATGGTCTCTTTTTTGTTTTCTTGAGTATTTCAGCTCCAAGATCCAGGTGTTTCAGCCTAGCTCAGTGCTTTCTGTGGTGGTGGGACAGGTCAGCAGAAAATAGGAGCATTGCGCTGTGATTGGCTCAGTGTTCTGTCACTCATGGGGACACTACGTCACAGGCCAAGTCTAAGTCCTTAGTAAGGGTAGACATTTAACATTTAAGCCCTTTGGGTCCTCCCATAGAGTTACGTTAGAAGAGCCCTTCCAAGAAGGCTCTAGGTCATTGGCCACAGATAAAATTACGTCAAATCACGTTATATGTACAGTAGCTTTGATTGGACTGATCATGTCAAGTTGCTTACATCTTACTTTCAAAATCTTAGCTAACAGTCATCATCATGAATCAAGTCAACAATCTACTGGCAAATATTTTTTAATCCTTGTCATATGAAGAGAAATTATAGATAAAATGTATCGGTGCTCATCGGCCATTGGACATAAACATTACACGACAAGTTGGAAATCGCAAATTCAACAATGAGTGGTTTGGAAGGAATCAGTGGCTAACTGCAAGCATTGCAAATCAACCACTAGCCTGCTATTCAGTGGAGTGGATGTATGTTTTTTTTCAGAGTTCCCACCATAAATTTAGAGAATGCCAGACTTTGATGAATGCCAGACTTTTGTACAGGATGCTCTCAATTGTGCATCTGTAGAAGTTTGTGAGGGTTTTGGGTGATAAGCCACATTTCTTTAGCCTCCTGTGGTTGAAGAGGCGCTGTTGCGCCTTCTTCACCCCACTGTCTGTGTGGGTAGAACATTCCAGTTTGTCAGTGATGTGTACGCAGAGGAACTTGAAGCTTTCCACCTTCTCCACTGAGGTCCCATCGATGTGGATTGGGGGGTGCTCCCTCTGCTGGTTCCTGAAGTCCACGATCATCTCCTTAGTTTTGCTGACGTTGAGTGAGAGGTTATTTTCCTGGCACCACACTCCAAGAGCCCTCACCTCCTCCCTGTAGGCTGTCTCATCGTTGTTGGTAATCAAGCCTGCTACTGTTGTGTCGTCTGCAAACTTGATGAGGGAGTTGGAGGCGTGCGTGGCCACGCAGTCATGGGTGAACAAGGGGTACAGGAGGGGGCTGAGCATGCACCCTTGTGGGGCCCCAGTGTTGAGGATCAGCAAGGAGGAGGTGTTGTTTCCTTCACCACCTGGGGGCGACCCGTCAGGAAGTCCAGGATCCAGTTGCACAGGGCGGGGTTCAGACCCAGGGCCTCGAGCTTGATGATGAGCTTGAAGGGTACTATGGTGTTGAATGCTGAGCTATAGTCAATAAACAGCGTTCTTACATAGGTATGCCTCCTATCCAGATGGGATATGACAGTGTGTAATGTGGTGGTAAGACCAGCGTTGAATAGACCTAACCACAGGCACTTCCTGTTTAAGTTTCTGCATATAGGAGGGGAGGAGCAAGATGGAATCGTGGTCTGATGGGTGAGGGCCTTATATGCATTTTGGAAGGAAGTGTAACAATGGTCGAGTGTGTTAGCACCGCGAGTACGACAGTCGATGTGTTGATATAATTTCGTGAGCTTTTTCTTTAAAATTTGCTTTGTTTAAGTACCCAGCTACAATAAATGCAGATTCAGGATATGTTGTTTCCGGTTTACATAAAGTCCAATGAAGTTCTTTGAGGGTCGACGTGGTATCGGCTTGAGGGGGGATATATACTATCAGGCATTAAAGGTCCAGGTGCAGACAACGTCGGAGTAACAACAGTTTATTAAACCAACAGGGGCAAGCAAAAGACAGGTCAGGGGCAGGCAGGGGTCAGTAATCCAGATAGACGGGGCAAAGGTACTGGACGGCAGGCAGGCTCAGGGTCGGGGTAAGCAGAGTTCGGTAATCCAGAGTAGTGGGGCAAAGGTACAAGACGGCAGGCAAGCTCAGGGTCAGGGCAGGCAGGAAGGTCAGGACCCAACTGGCTTTACGGAGTCAGACTGAATATTTCCGGAGCTAAGATCTAAGAGTGGTCACATTGGGGCCAGACCGTGAGAGGCAGGTAGGTGAGTAAAAGGGGAGCCCTGTGGTGAAAGCTCCACCTGCACCTGGTAACCCAGTGTGGACTTAGTCTCAGAGCGGAAAATCAGGTGTGTCACCAGGTGCAAAAAGCCGGTTTTGGGTCACCAACATGTCAGTTCATGGTGCAAGAGCTCTGATAGATTGTCATAATTACTGTGTAAGTCAATGGAAGGGGGTGAGAACCATGAGCCTCCTAGGTTTTGCATTGAAGTCAATGTACCCAGAGGAGGACAGAAGCTAGCGGTCTTCCGGCTACACATTGGCGCTACCCTACAGAGTGCTGTTGAGGCTACTGTAGAACTTCATTGCAAAATAGTGTGTTTTAATCAATTATTTGGTAAAATGTGATTATATTTAGTATAGTTTTATGTGAAAAGAACTTTGAAATGTTTTACCATTATTATTTTTATGAAATTCACTGAGGAGCATGGTCCTCCCCTTCCTCCTCTGAGGAGCCTCCACTGATGGAAACCCATTTAACTTTGGTACATGGGAATTTAACCTCCAAAACATTTTTGGGGTCAATTTGTTGGTAACACATCTGATGGGAAAATGTGTCATGGTTTCCTTTAGCCGGTAACTGGCAGCATTTGTTGTCGGTCAAATTGTTCAGGAGAGGCTGTCTATCATAGCCTCTTTAAGGACTGCTACGTTACTGCATACAGGGTCATCTGAGCCATCCGATTGGCCAGCGGTAGGCCGATAGTGCACTTGATTTGCTCTCTGAGCCCGCTGGGAAGGCAGATTTTTGTACCTTAAGACACATGAAATGGTTAAAAAAGTTTTACAAAATAAAGGATTTAACCTTTATTTAACTAGGCAAGTCAGTTAAGAACACATTCTTATTTACAATGACGGCCTACCAAAAGGCAAAAGACCTCCTGCGGGGACGGGGGCTGGGATTAAAAATAAAAATAAATAAAAATAAATAAAATATAAATATAGGACCAAACACACATCATGACAAGAGAGACAAAACAACACTACCAAAAGAGATACCTAAGACAACAACATAGCAAGGCAGCAACACATAACAACACAGCATGGTAGCAACGTAACATGGTAGCAGCACAAAACATTGTACAAACATTATTGGGCACAGACAACAGCACAAAGGGCAAGAAGGTAGAGATGACAATACATCACCAAAGCAGCTACAACTGTCAGTAAGAGTGTCCATGATTGAGTCTTTGAATGATGAGATTGATATATAACTGTCCAGTTTGAGTGTTTGTTGCAGCTCATTCCAGTCGCTAGCTGCAGTGAACTGAAAAGACGAGCGACCCAGGGATGTGTGTGCTTTGGGGACCTTTAACAGAATGTGGCTGGCAGAATGGGTGTTGTATGTGGAGGATGAGGGCTGCAGTAGATATCTAAGATAGGGGGGAGTGTGGCCAACAGCGCGAGATGAATACAAAAGTTAGGCTTTATGGTTACAGAAATGTTTTTCAATCGACTAGGAATGCCTTGGAAATCGACAAGTCAATCGCGATCGACGGGTCGATGACCCCTGGTCTAGAGAAAGTGACTTTTAGTTGCTTGGCTTGCTAGATTGACATACCGGTATGCTAAATCTGTTTTTTTTGCTTTAAAAAATGTAGCAGATAAAGTTCCTTTTTGAACCAGTGTCAGGCTCTGGACATAGAGAAGCCTATTTGCTTCTCTATGTAGCTATGGTCAGAGTCTGACAGTGTCTTTCTTTTCTGTTTCTGTGTGGGTTTTGGGTGGATCCCTAATTAGAGGCAGCGGCACCGCATTGTCTCTAATTAGGGATCTTTTACATGTTAGTCTGTCATTCACTCTGGTGTGGGTCGTTGTCATTATATGTCGCAGTCACGGTGAAAGTAAGTGTGCGTTTGTTACGTCCGTTCATTTCGTGTGTTTTGGTGAACGTGACGTTAGTTTATAGTGTTTGTTTGTGTCCTGTAGTTCGCCATTTGTTTTGATTATACATAGTAATAATACAATAAAATGTCGAACTACTATCCCTGCGCTGCGTCTTGGTCTGTGTGTGCACCCTCTCGTGACAAGCAGGCTGCTGTGATGTCATGCAGACTGCAATTTTTTGTGTTTATATTATTTTTAATATTGACAAGAAAAAGTTTAACAACAATAAAAAGACGGTAATGTTTATACTGAGGGGTTGGCGGGACTTTTAAATACATTACCACAACTTTGGGTCGTGGACCTGTTAATGGTGGGTTGCGACGTGTCAGAGTAAATGTATAATTATTTTATGAATTACTAGAACTTATTTGGCCAAGTGCAACTGCATTTTCTGTTCAGTGCGCTCTTCGCTTAGCAGCGGTGTCTCTGCTCAGTTTGGCAGTTATGCAAGTGGGAGATGCCTGTGTGCTTTGCTATTTACAGGATATTTTTTCAGAGGTTTTCTTGAAGATCACTCCTCGACCCACACGCTGCAGTGCTCTCGTTCAGCAGCAGCTGATGCAATGTCAGCCACTGATTTGTCATTCCCACTCACCATCACTCGCTTGCATCAAATGGACTCAAGCTAGCCACAAGTTCTGACTGAGCTCAATCGTCATGAAACGCAAATAGGGCAGAATGCTTCAGAAAACAGTGGAAGTGTAAGTCAGCTAGCAAGGCATTGTTGTTATTTTATAATGGGTGATGATAAGCAGAAATAAGGGAGTACTATCTCTCATAGTAGTAGATGTGAGTTTCTCTTTCAAACAATCCCCTTATACACAGCTAATAGCAAGCTAGCTAACGTTAGCCAAAGCAAGTTAGCTAGCTAGCAGCCTTAAGTAACAGTACAGACGAAGATGAAAAATTATCAGGCCTACTGTACATTTACTATATAAACTATTGTTGAAAACAAGTCTAGGTTGGAACTGTTGTTGTTAAAATAGAAGTAATACTTTTTATTCTGAACACAAGCCTCCTGGGCCTCCTCTTCTAATGCTTGAAGATGGCATTAGAGGTTTCACTGCACGTCTGGGATTATGGCAGCCACAGCTGAATGCAGGAGCATATGGCATGTTCCCTGTTCTGTTAGCTCACCTTCAGCAGATACATTCACCCCTGTGTGAAGCTGTGAAGAAGAACATGGCTGAGCACATGGCCAGCCTGCAGCAGAACTTTGACCAGTACTTCCCAAACCCACAGAGATCTCAAAAACGTCAATGGGTGAGGTATGCCTTTCAAGCAGTGTCTTCATCAGACCTAGGACTAAGTCTGACAGAGATGGAGGCCTTAGTGACAATGCAAGCAAGCAATGGTAGCAAAACGCTTTTTGAGGCAAACACACTCACACAGTTCTGGGTTGCTCATCTACAGTAGGAAGCGGTCTCCTGCCTGGCTGAGAAAGCAGTAGATGTTCTGGTCCAGTTTGGCACCACATACCTATGCGAGTCAGGGTTCTCAACTCACTGTGTGTGTGTGTGTGTGTGTGTGTGTGTGTGTGTGTGTGTGTGTGTGTGTGTGTGTGTGTGTGTGTGTATTCTATTTGTATGTGTATTTCATTGTAATTAGTTTTGTCTATGTTGCATTTATTTTAGGCATAAGGGCAATGAAATGTACCGATATGTACGTGTCGTTGCATGCTTTCATGAGCTTGGGTCCCTGGAAAACACAGAATTTCTCATTTGGGTCCCAGGCTGAAAAAGTTTAAGAACCCCTGCATTACTGCAATTATGACTAGGTCGTTTGCAAGAAATAAAAGTACATGCTTTGTGGCTGTCAATACCTTTCAGATATAAAGAAAAGTTGTTGGCGGTATGCTAAAGGTGGCGGAAAACGTCTTGGTTTGAAAGGTGTATTACAGTAGTGCATATATACTAACTGCATAATAACTGGTTATAAAGTGGTGGAATTGTCCATTAAGTACTGAATGTAGTGATATCTGACCACAGTTGGAATTCTGCATCAACCAACAAGGGAAAACCCATCAACTCCAAACAACACTGGAGAGACCGCTAGGGGTTTACCAAAACCACTTGCAACATGTTGTGGCATGTCACGCTCAGGCATACTTCTGTGGTCGAATGGATTATGTTTTTCATTGCTGTAAACTGAAACTATTGGTTCAGTCACATGCACTGTGATGGGACAGGAAAATGAAGCCAGAAACGATGCTTGTGCAAGTTGACCTGCTTCTGCTCATCACAGGACCCTCAGTTGCCACTAAATATCCCCTTCTATTGACCACTATAGTTTGATAACAGTAGTAGGTTTGAAAAACAAGCTTGATCTACGTGTTTCAAGTATTTGAGCAACCAGATGTGGTGTGGTGCACACCTCATAGAGGTGGAAGATGTTTTGGCTGTCTTGAAAACATGAAACCTGAAATCCCCTCAATGGCTGGGAAGTCCAATGTTGTTGTCATCGTAGCTCAAAAACATGCTGCACCTGTTAGCTAGAGAACTGACAAGGCGATCTGGGTTAACCTTGTTGCATGATTTTGCAGACAAAAGTAAAGTTCATGTTTACTCCCATGTCATGTGTAAATGCATATATTGGAAACCTTGGTATGTGAATAGCCAAATACAAAGAGATGTATGACAGTCAGGGTTGGGTAGGTTACTTTCTGAATGTAATCAGTTACAGTTACAAGTTACCTGTTCAAAATTGTAATCAGTAACGTAACTTTTCGATTACCCAAACTCAGTAATGTAATCTGATTACATTCAGTTACTTTTAGATTTAAAAAATGTACACCCCCGGTCAAACGTTTGGAATATTACTCATTCAAGGGATTTTATTTATTTGCATTTTTTACATTGTAGAATAAAATTGAAGACATCAAAACTATGACATATGGAATCATGTAGTAACCAAAAAAGAGTATATTATATTTGAGATTCTTCAAATAGCCACTCTTTGCCTTGATGACAGCTTTGCACAATCTTGGCATTCTCTCAACCAGCTTCACATGGAATGCTTTTCCATCAGTCTTGAACTCTGTGAAGCATTTATTTGGGCTACAATCTGAGGCTGGTAACTCAAATGAAAAAGCCATATCTTCCTCTGTCCAGTGTCTGTGTTCTTTTGCCCATCTTAATCTTTTATTTTTATTGGCCAGTCTGAGATATGGCTTTTTCTTTCCTTTGCAACTCTGCCTATAAGGCCAGCATTCTGGAGTCGCCTCTTCACTGTTGACGTTGAGACTGGTGTTATGCAGGTACTATTTAATGAAGCTGCCAGTTGAGGACTTGTGAGGCGTCTGTTTCTCAAACTAGACACTCTAATGTACTTGTCCTCTTGCTCAGTTGTGCACCGGGGCCTCCCACTCCTCTGAGCTGTCCTGTGAAGGGAGTAGTACACAGCATTGTATGAGATATTCAGTTACTTGGCCATTTCTCTCATGGAATTGCCTTCAGTTCTCAGAACAAGAATAGACTGACGAGTTTAAGAAGAAAGTTATTTGTTTCTGGCCATTTTGAGCCTGTAATCAAACTTTTTGGGTTACTACATGATTCCTTATGTGTTATTTCGTAGTTTTGATGTCTTCTACAATGTAGAAAATTTTAAAAAATTAAGAAAAACCCTTGAATGAGTAGGTGTGTCTAAACCTTTGACTATTACTGTATATATAATTTACAAAAATAGATGTAGCAACTACAGATTGCCCCTATCAAAAGTGTGCAAGTTTGAGCATGTGTCCATTAGGCCTATGGACACTTTTATTCCATAGGCATGGATTGGCACTAAACAACTGTTGCAAGAGCACATTTTTCACTGTCTGTCCACTGGTTTCAAAAACAATGATTGGTAGGCAGCTTAAACTTCTTGAATTTAACCATTATTGGGTTCAAATACACGTTTAGATTTGTGAGCAGCCATCCACAACAACCACAAACATCCTTTCTGAAGTATCTATAGTCTGATTACAATATTTTTGCTGGTAACGTAACGGATTACAGTTACCGGATTTTTGTAATCCCTTACATGTAACGGATTACATGTCATCTTTTACTCCCCAACCCTGATGACAGTCAATGGATTTAAGGTACGCTGGCTAAATAAGCAGCAGCTACCACTCAGATGTCAATGCTTCCAAAGATTTCAGTCATCTTTAAATCTCAGCACTCAGTGCATTATTCTATATGATTTATTGAGACATTTTATTATTGATCTTTTCATGACTTTTTTGTCATATTATCTTAAAGGACAAGCTCCTGTGGCCTCTGAACGCATGGGCGGATTTCTATGTGTGAGTGTGTGTGTGTGTGTGTGTGTGTGTGCAAGTAGAAAGAACACGTAGATTCACCCTAAAGAAACGCCAATGCCATCCTCCTCTTTCATGTTCCCTAAACGGTCTATGACTCTGTCATACAGTACACACTTTTGGTTTTTGTTGTCCTAGGCTACCTGGCTAAAATACTTGCTCACTAGCCTAACTTCTTTTCATGGGCAATGATACGCCAGGCCAGCTAGTTAACATGAGCATACATCCTATTTTGAACTTCCATCCTCTTAGGCCAGGGGAACAATATATACATTTATGGTTAGATCAGAATCGCCGTTATAATCATTGGCCAGTACGGAGAATTAAGTAAAACCATAACTCCAAATCCCTATCTCCAAAGGGACGATTTTAGCTAGCTAGCTAGCCCCTCCGGTGGACAACAACACAACGAGATGTAACAATTCAAGTTTTTTTCTGTCAATAACGACATTTGGTTTGTGATGTTATTGGTCTGAAGGCAAATCCAAACTGGCTTCCCTTTACACTTTTTTTGGGTGCGCCAGGACCATTCACAGCTGAGCTCACTCAGTTTAGCTCAACGCTGATTGGCTATTTTTCTTTTGTATTATTATTAAGGGAGGCCAAATGCTCACTGGCTTCCCTTGCCTTCAATGCTACGGGCGGCAACACTCTCATTGTCTTTCTGACCAGACAGCATCAGATGAACACGCTACACATATTGAGACAGAGGGGCGCTGTGTAGTTCGCTCTGATGCAATAACCATTCGCTCGGATGCTTTAATGAGATACATTCAGCCTCTTGCGAATTGAAGGAAATGTATGAAGCACAGGGAGACAAAAGACAAATTATCTATCAATTTTTGGGGGAAGCCTGGCTTCCCTTGGCAACCATGAATACACACCACTGGTAGAACACGTTTCACCCCTTAGCTGTTACTGGGGAATGAAAGGCCTAAATCAGCCTCAATTTTTTTTTTCAATTTCAGAGAAATGATAATGGACCTACATTTATAGTCTTCTCACTCTTGCATTTATAGTCTTAAACTTGCTAACAGTAATTGAAACAAAAGTTAGACAGTCAATGTTTGTACATTTTAACAGCAAGGAATATAATACATTTTAAATGTGACACTCCAGACCTCGGTGAAGACCGAATGTGCCTGCAGGGAAACATTTATGGACACCCCTGGCCTAAATTGTCTTTGTTATTTAAATGTACTGAAAATAATCAGTGTCAGAACACAAATACAGTATCAGTTATTTAATATTCTCACATTCAATTAAATGTTTTTGATAAAATACAAAATACAAAAAGAAACAGTAATTTCATTACCTTTTCAAGCGATTTAATCTCATTGTGAGATACTTATTTTTTATTTAATAAGATGCATAGTTTGGCGTAATGGATTAAATAAAACTTTGAGAACCAACAATTTTAAATATATAGTATACAAACATACAAATATGTTAATGTGAATAAATAAAGAAATATGAATACATCAATGGTAAACTGTATGAATGTCTTTTTTTACACTAGGTGGCACCAAAGCAGCTTTCTGGTGGGAATTAAATAATGATTTAGCTTGAGTAGGATGACACCATTTCATAAATAAACATTAAATAAATATAATTATTAAATATAATTATTACTTAATCAATATGATCATTTCTCTGTATGTATTTCTTACTTTTGTTTTTCTTTTGAGTGGCAGTCCACGGGTACATGTGATATGAAATTAATATATGATTTGACATGAATATTGTACCTGTAACCCCCCCAACAAAATAATGACAAAACAAAGAAAATATTGGTCACAAAAATAAAATTAAAAAATTGATAGAATAGTAATATGGCCGTAATGGCCATAGCCATGTCTCTGATGTGTTCACAGAGTAGTGTCTTCTACACATTCCCATGTCTTCTTCCACGGTTTGTTCCAGTCATTTCCTCACACCAGTCTATTCATAGCCTGAAAACATATTTTTGTAGTTAGCACACTGCACACTACCACCATTTTCTCTCATTGAAGTGTAGATATTGTTGTTAAAAGTCTGACTTATTAACAATAACACGTTACCATTTGAAGTAGAGATTCCAACTGTTGTACAAATTCCCTGCTGTCCTTCATTGGATAGGAATCACATCCTTGGCAGACTGTGTTCTGAGGGAATAAAGGAACGCCGAAAATGTTAACTTAGTTGGCCAACACAATTTAACTTTTAAAATTTACTCTTAGATTTGCACGTAATCACATAGATTTGTTACTCTTAGTAACTACTACCCCTAATATACTTTCCACATTCCCTCTTATGTGATTACGTTCAATAATGATTACGCTAATAATGTAATTTTGAAAATAGTGGCAAGGCTCACCTTTCTCTCCTCCCAACTGCAGTAGTCCACACTTCTCAACTAAAAACAAAACAAAGCAACATGTTCATATTTTGCCACAATCTTGCTATGTACATTTTTATATAGTTGTACACTGAGTGTACAAAACATCTTTCCATCACATAGACTGACCAGGTGAATCCAGGTGAAATCTATGATCCCTTATTGATGTAACTTGTTAAACTCCACTTCAATCAGAGGAACCACGTTAAATAAGGACTTTTAAGCCTTGAGACAATTTGAGACATGGATTGTGTATGTGGGTGAATTCAGAGGGTGAATGGGCAAGACAAGATTTAAGTGCCTTTGAACGGGCTATGGAACACCTTGTAGAGTCCATGCCTGCATGAATTGCAAATTGAAGCTGTTCTGAGGGCAAAATGAAGGGGGTGCAACTCAATATTAGGAAGGGGGTTCTTAATGTTTTGTAAACTCAGTGTAGATTATTGTTTTCTGAAGTGACTCACAATCACTGGGTTCCTGAGGTTTTTGACAAATTTAAGCATATATTTTTTTCTGGCTGTGAGATGAGGTACCATCGTCCGGAAGCACTCCAAGGCAGATAGGAAACAGCACTCCTGTAAAAAGAAAAATGACACACTAAATGAAGGATGTTGGATGAAACAAGACTGCTTATTTTCCACTAATGAAACTAGTTGAGGCAAATAATTGGAATGTCTTTTGATACTATTTCACACTCACATGAAAACGTTGTAATGTACCACAGGAGAGAGCTGCTGTATAGTAATTTAACCCACATATTATCTTCAAAATCATTTAGCCATTTGCCACACTGCTACATTTCAGCATCTTTCATTAACCTGAACTAGAATGCATACAATATTTCCAGTTCATACCAGCCAAATATATTCTATTGAGCCACATACAACACCTGATGCCCATATAATAACATGACCCTCAAGTATGATCCTCCTCTCAGAGACATAGTTAAGTTGTAATAACTTCTCTTACAATTTATATGACATTTCATGTTTTACATTTTAGTCATTTAGCAGACACTTATCCAGAGTGACTTGCAGGAGCATTTAGGGTTAAGTGCCTTGCTCAAGGGCACATTGACAGATCTTTCACCTAGTCGGCTCTGGGATTCGAACCAGCGACTATTCAGTTACTGGCCAAACACACTTAACCGCTAGGCTACCAGCCGCCCTATATATCGTTTCCTACAAAACCGTGACACACAAGTCATATTCTGTTTATCAATGCCTGTTTCCATTTTCCCCACTTTGACTGGGCGTTTCACAGAATAGATATAAAATAGCGATCTCTTTGCTGACGTGACAACACATTTTCCAGATTGAGGCTTTCGTTTTGTCTCTACCATTAAGTAACGATATTTTCCCCATGCTGTGGGCCTAAAACTTTTGAGTTCGGCTATGGACATAACTTTATATTTAGTGTAAAAATAAGAACATGGCAACCTTTGATCAAGCGTTCAACCGTGGAATATTAGTAACATACTGGTTCCATCGTATACCAATGACATATTTGGTCCAGTTTAGGACAACCATGTTCAACTAACTTCAAGATATAGACACATTTTCGAAAGCAGTAGCACAGTTTGTCTCTCGGGTAAAAGCCACAGAGATGTCAGTGCGATTACTCATCACATTTCTCCTAAATGTGCACAAGAGACATGGAACTCACTTTCACATTGACTCATTCATGCACAAAACTCGGACAAAAACACATGCCGAACTGGATTTACTGTTAGTGCAACTGAATAGCTGAAAGAAATACTATTCTCTTTTATCAAGTGGATGTTTTCTTAAGTTACAGTACATCTATAGTGTTCTTTTCTTTGACTAAATAGTGATTCGGACGAGTTTGTGGCCCTCGACTCGCTACAATCATCTTATGTTAACACTGTAAATGTACACCACCTACTAAGATAAAACAAAAACAGAATGTCCATTAACGTCGCTGTCCAGTGTTCCAGATTTCTATGAAATATGATCTATAATTAATTACAATGAGTAAAATAGTTTTCCTTCTCCCCATTCTTTATATTAAGTATGCTAAAAGCAGCTTTTCTGTGTTGGAATGGTGTGGCTGTACCCCAGAATGATGTCAGTGTATACATATACAACATTATGTCAGTATGAGTTAATAGAATATGACATTTTAAAAGTGACATTTTCACGAGAAGGTTACTTTAATACCATCAGTTAGTTTAGTTTCAAGTAATTCACATATTGTAAAATCAATTGTCCCTACCATGCTAGTAATTTAGCTGAAACTATTTGTAATTTAACAAATGAATTTTTGCGTAAAAATAAGTAATACTGTGCACCTGTCCACTGTTTCCACATCATGTTATAATGAGGATTATAACATATTAATACAAATGAGACTATATTACAAATGTAATTGCACTGTTTATTGCTTTATACTATTGATTATTGTCATTTTTACCATAATGTATCATTATTTCTTCACCTCACAAGACCACATTTGCCTGCTCTAGTACTAGCATGCTTGTTGTTTCTTTCAAAAAATCACTTACTTCCATATCCAGTGAAGGAGTGTTCAACATCACGCCGTTGTGCTGCAAGAAAGACAAAAAACAGAGGAGTTGGTACTGTGGGGTTGTATTTTATACATATCAGCCCCCAATAGAGTGGGGGCTGATATAGCAACGCTATAATGATTAGTAAAAGCGTGTGGTTTCTTGCAAGAACCCATGAAATACGTAAGCGCTTACAACTCACAAGCTTTGAAAAAGTTTTCAGTAAACTGCAGATTGACCTACCTCCACAGTTTTGTTTAACGCACTTAACTCTCTTAATACTTCAGTCAGCTTCAGTGATCTCTCATCCTTGTTTGCATACGCCAAAACACCACAGGTGATGGCTAGAAGACAACAAACAAGCATCTTCATCTTTTCTTAACCCGCTTTAACGATGGCACAAATGACCCAAAGGATGCTGTTCAAAACATTTACTGGTAATGTGGACAGGTGTTTAACTTACCTATATATTTGTCCATCAGGACACAGGAAAACCACGTTTGAGAGATTGGAAAACTGCTGAAAGTTGAATGAATGAGTAATGACTTTCCACTATCCACTACGTGAGCTCAGAGGTGTGCGTGCGTAGGACGTATGGATGCGTGAACGAAAACATACTTTCTGCACACAAAGCAGGAAACTACAGAGCAGGAACCGTTAGTTCCCATTTCACTTTGAATCAGAGGACCTATAGCTAGCTATACAGTATATGTCATTGGTGAGAACCTGAATGTAGACTGAGTGTAGAAAACATTATAAACACCAGCACTTTCCTTGACTGAACAGGTGAATCCAGGTGAAAGCTATGAAACCTTATTGATGTCACTTGTTAAATCCACTTCAATCAGTGTAGATGAAGGAGAGGAGACAGGTTAAAGAATGATTTTTAAGCCCTTAGACAATTTAGACATGGATTGTATATGTGTGCCATTCAGAGGGTGAATGGGCAAGACAAAAGATTTGAGTGCCTTTGAAAGGGGTATGGTAGTAGGTGCCAGGCGCATCGGTTTATGTGAAGAACTGCAACGCTGCTGGATTTTTTTCGTGTGTATCAAGAATGGTCCACCACCCAAAGGACATCCAGTCAACTTTGACACAACTGTGGGAAGCATTTGAGTCAACACAGGCCAGCATCCCTGTGGAACATTTTTGACACCTTGTTGAGTCCGTGCCCTGACAGATTGAGTCTGTTCTGGGGCAAAAAGGAGGAGGTGGGTGTAACTCAATATTAGGAAGGTGTCCTTAACGTTTTGTACGCTCAGCGTATCTACAGACACACCAAAGAGATATTTGTGTGTGTGTAGTTGGCCTCCTACACGAACATAACCTGTAAGAACAACAGGAAATTATTTGAAGGACTACAGCAATGACAGTACAAAATCCAAGGGCGCTTCGCAATATTTCCCCCTTCTGAGAGGATATCCTTTTGCACCAAAACAGAAAGGAACCCTTGAAACCAAATTCTGTTGACTCCCACCTGAAACCTATCCCAAGACTGAGGCCTGCTGTTTATTACTCCAGAAACCTAATTAAAATTAAACTTATATACAGTGGGGAGAACAAGTATTTGATACACTGCCAATTTTGCAGGTTTTCCCACTTACAAAGCATGTAGAAGTCTGTAATTTTTATCATAGGTACTCTTCAACTATGAGTGACGGAATCTAAAACAGAAATCCAGAAAATCACATTGTATGATTTTTAAGTAATTAATTTGCATTTTATTGCATGACATAAGTATTTGATACATCAGAAAAGCAGAACTTAATATTTGGTACAGAAACCTTTGTTTGCAATTACAGAGATCATACGTTTCCTGTAGTTCTTGACCAGGTTTGCACACACTGTAGCAGGGATTTTGGCCCACTCCTCCATCCAGATCCTTCAGGTTTCGGGGCTGTCGCTGGGCAATACGGACTTTCAGCTCCCTCCAAAGATTTTCTATTGGGTTCAGATCTGGAGACTGGCTAGGCCACTCCAGGACCTTGAGATGCTTCTTACGGAGCCACGATTAGTTGCCCTGGCTGTGTGTTTCGGGTCGTTGTCATGCTGGAAGACCCAGCCACGACCCATCTTTAATGCTCTTACTGAGGGAAGGAGGTTGTTGGCCAAGATCTCGCGATACGTGGCCCCATCCATCCTCCCCTCAATATGGTGCAGTCGTCCTGTCCCCTTTGCAGAAAAGCATCCCCAAAGAATGATGTTTCTACCTCCATGCTTCACGGTTGGGATGATGTTCTTGGGGTTGTACTCATCCTTCTTCTTCCTCCAAACACGGCGAGTGGAGTTTAGACCAAAAAGCTCTATTTTTGTCTCATCAGACCACATGACCTTCTCCCATTCCTCCTCTGGATCATCCAGATGGTCATTGGCAAACTTCAGACGGGCCTGGACATGCGCTGGCTTGAGCAGGGGGACCTTGCGTGCGCTGCAGGATTTTAATCCATGACGGCGTAGTGTGTTACTAATGGTTTTCTTTGAAACTGTGGTCCCAGCTCTCTTCAGGTCATTGACCAGGTCCTACCGTGTAGTTCTGGGCTGATCCCACACCTTCCTCATGATCATTGATGCACCACGAGGTGAGATCTTGCATGGTGCCCCAGACCGAGGGAGATTGACCGTCATCTTGAACTTCTTCCATTTTCTAATAATTGCGCCAACAGTTGTTGCCTTCTCACCAAGCTGCTTGCCTATTGTCCTGTAGCCCATCCCAGCCTTGTGCAGGTCTACAATTTTATCCCTGATGTCCTTACACAGCTGTTTGATTGAGTGTGTGGAGTCTGTTTGATTGAGTGTGTGGACAGGTGTCTTTTATACAGGTAACGAGTTCAAACAGGTGCAGTTAATACAGGTAATGAGTGGAGAACAGGAGGGCTTCTTAAAGAAAAACAAACAGGTCGGTGAGAGCCGGAATTCTTACTGGTTGGTAGGTGATCAAATACTTATGTCATGCAATAAAATGCAAATGAATTATTTAAAAATCATACAATGTGATTTTCTGGATTTTTGTTTTAGATTCCGTCTCTCACAGTTGAAGTGTACCTATGATAAAAATTACAGACCTTTACATGCTTTGTAAGTAGGAAAACCTGCAAAATTGGCAGTGTATCAAATACTTGTTCTCCCCACTGTAAATTCAGTTTCTGTCCAGTTTCTATTCTTCATTTTGGAAAATGTATAGTATTGGTAATTGTGGGGAAATTTCGCAACAGTCTCAAACAAACAATTGAATAGGTACCAGTCAAAACTGGAGACAGAGCTTTGCAGGAGACTGTTGATTTCAAGTAAAGAGAAAAGCTAGTGGGTGATGTTCCTAGCGTGTGTAGGTCCCTGGCTAAAGTTCAGCAGCACAGTATTTTTCTATGTATTGTTATGTGTTATGATTGCATCTTTAGGTTAGTGTGTGGGCCGCTGAATCATAGACTCACTAGTCAATGAAGATGAATAGCAAATAATGAAAGTAGTCTTAAAACATCTGCGGTTTCTGAGTGTATGTCAACACTCTAATTATAATGTATCTATCTCTGGCACTTAATTCATACATTTGAAATGGAACAAATACACTGAGTATACAAACCAAACAACATAGACTGACCAGGTGAATCCAGGTGAAGCCTAAGATGCCTATTTCTATGTATCATGTACCGTGTATCTGTCTTTTGTGTACTTTCGTTGTGGCATTTTGCACCTGCCCTGTGTTTTGTTGTAGCTGCTTGACAATGAAATCTATCTATCTATCTATCTATCTATCTATCTATCTATCTATCTATCTATCTATCTATCTATCTATCTATCTATCTATCTATCTATCTATCTATCTATCTATCTATCTATCTATCTATCTATCTATCTATCTATCTATCTATCTATCTATCTATCTATCTATCTACCTATCTATCTATGATCCATTATTGATGTCACTTGATAAATCCACTTCAACCAGTGACAGTATAAAGAAGGATTTCTTTAAAGCCTAGAGATATCTTAGCGTTACTTCTAACACTTCACATTTTATTTTTAACCTCTGTGTCATCTTATTTAATTATTTTATTACAAACAGTGTCATAACAATTCCCTGTTGGGGGAAAAAAATCATCCCCATGATTTCAATTGAGATAACCTCTCGTGTTAGTCAGACAGGAAGCAGTGTAATGTCCAAGTGTGTTAAACCCAGTTTCTGCAGCGTCAGTGTTCTTAGTTTACCTAGGAGTTCCATCCTCTCACGGAGCGGTAGCTATACTACTGGTTTCTATCTTGAGAGGAGGAAGTGAGCTTGTGACAGATTAGAGAGAACTCCTCCTCTCTGTCGCCCTGGTCTTTGTTTCATCATAAAGGAAATAGTGGGTGGGGACAGGGCCTACGAGCTGTGAAGCAACAAACAGTACTACTACACGTCACCATATAAGGGAAAGGCCCTCACGAGCCCCGCCGGATCATCCTGCGGTAATGTTTATCTCTGTGGAACTGGCTATTCCATTACTAAAGTAGTCCCTTTAGTTGTCTGAGAGTTGGTTGTGACACATGGAAGGGATATGTGTCCTCAGGTAGATGTGAGATGAATCAGAACTTTCCTTGTCCAGTCATATACCAACACGACCTGGTGTGATAGTGTGGCATATGCCTGTGTGAGCCATTTGGCATTGAGAAGGTTAGTGTCGGGGAGAACCCTGTCACTGTGAAATCAGAAAGTGAGAGTTGTTCTCTGTGGTGTTAAACGCAGTGTTACTAAATTACAGCTGTACAGATAATGTTCAATAACTGTGATAAAGAACTAGATAATGATCTACTTTAATTTTGTAATTATTTATTTTGTGATAGTTGAAAATTAAGGGGGTAGTGTACAGTGCATTCAGAAAGTATTTTTGTTACGTTACAGCCTTATTCTAAAATGGATTACATCAAATAAAACATCCTCATCACTGTACACACAACACCCCATTATGACAAAGCGAAAACAGGTTTTTAGATTCTTTTGAAAATTAAAAAAAGGAATAACTTATTTACTTAAGTATTCAGACACTTTGCTATGAGACTTGAATTTGAGCTCTGGTGCATCATGTTTCCATTGATCGTCCTTGAGATGTTTCTACAACTTGATTGGAGTACACTTGAGGTAAATTAAATTGATTGGACATGATTTGGAAAGGCACACGCCTGTCTATCTAAGGTCCAACAGTTGACAGGACAACGACCCTAAGCACAAAGCCAAGACAACGCAGGAGTGGCTTCGGGACAAGTCTCTGAATGTCCTTGAGTGGCTAATCTTATCATCATTGGACAAGGCCAGGCTGTTTGATTATGTTATAAATAAAGATCATTCATGAAATACAAACACTCTATTGTGACAGATATACTCTGTACGCCCACATAAAGTGTTGATATTTCCTACACTGCGGTCTCCTCGCTGTAAAGTGTCAATGAGCATTTCCGGAGGGGCTGGCGATAACGCTCAACATGCTGGGCGTGTAGCCAAGTTGATGGCTCATGATTGTTTATTTGTTTCTTATGTTATGAATATTCTGAAAAGAGAAAACATGGTCACAGTTTGAAATATTTTGAATAAGGAAACTATGCTATCTGGAACTGTGTTGGTTAAAGGTGGTGTACATGCTTTTAGGATGATTCAAAATGAGAAAACAGAACAACAAATTGACAATATTACGGTAAGTATACATACAGGAAGAACAAATGCCGTGGGTGGGGGATGGCCTCTGTTGGTCCTTCACATCAAAAGGGAACCATTGGTTCAACCCATTGTTGTAACACTGACAATCTGTTAACTTAAAATAAACTCAGGAAGATACATTTATTGACATACGAGTGCCCCCAAAAAGATTATCAAGATGATGGCTTGCTTGACTTGATCAAATCTAAAAGGCAAACATATCTCAAGTAATATTTTTTTATTGACCTGAAACAAACGTTTTTACTTTGAATAAGTAGAAATAACCTTCTACTACAGCCTACTTTGTTTTTCACAGATTGTTATTTTCCTTTATGCCCAACAGTTTCAATTTCTTTTCACCCTAATGTGAACATTCATAAATTACATGTATAGAATATTTCTGATTAATTGATTTGTGATATGTAAAAATAAAAACATTCTCGATATGAACATATGCGTTCTAAAAATGTTATGCTTCACTTTACTTACTATAATCTGATTTTATTATGAAAGGAAAGGGTGAAATTCACACTGTTTAAAAAATATCTTACGCAGTGTAGACAAACCATGATGCAACAACATCCATCGTAAATCCACCATGGGAGACTCTGTTACAGAGTGTAAGTACTTTTTAAAAGCTGGATCATGTTGTTGAATTGTATTGTTGTATGTTTTAATTCTGTAATATATTGATTGTTGCTGCCTTCTTGGCCAGGTCACCCTTGGAAAAGAGACTCCTGGTCTCAATGGGCTTTTTCCTGATTAAATAAAGGTTAAATAAAATAAAAATAAAACCTGATACTATGATACATAACTGTTTATTGATTAAATATGAATATTAATAAAAAACCACCTCAAAATAGACTGAATTCTACCGATTAACAATTTAAAATCTGGTCTGCTTCTAAATACTTTAATTCAGCTTGTAAGTGGCCATTAAAATGACTGAATGTGACCTTCAAGAATGTCACATTCAGTACTTTCTATTTAAAGACTTAATTTAGCTACTCTAGGAGGTTCAACAGGACCAGAGACTTCAATAATAAAGGCGTGCATACCATTAAAGTAATTACTTTAGTGCTTTGTTATAAACAGGATGCATATGTTTATTTTTATCCTGTACATACTTTGTTATTTTCACTATGTCAGTTAGGTTAGTATTGTGGAGTAACTGCAATGTTGTTGATCCATCCTCAGTTTTCTCCTATCACAGCCATTAAGCCATTAAGGGGTACACTTACAGTGGGGAGAACAAGTATTTGATACATTGATTTTGCAGGTTTTCCTACTTACAAAGCATGTAGAGGTCTGTAATTTTTATCATAGGTACACTTCAACTGTGAGAGACGGAATCTAAAACAAAAATCCAGAAAATCACATTGTATGATTTTTAAATAATTCATTTGCATTTTATTGCATGAAATAAGTATTTGATCACCTACCAACCAGTAAGAATTCCGGCTCTCACAGACCTGTTAGTTTTTCTTTAAGACGCCCTTCTGTTCTCCACTCATTACCTGTATTAACTGCACCTGTTTGAACTCGTTACCTGTATAAAAGACACCTGTCCACACACTCAATCAAACAGACTCCAACCTCTCCACAATGGCCAAGACCAGAGAGCTGTGTAAGGACATCAGGGATAAAATTGTAGACCTGCACAAGGCTGGGATGGGCTACAGGACAATAGGCAAGCAGCTTGGTGAGAAGGCAACAACTGTTTGCGCAATTATTAGAAAATGGAAGAAGTTCAAGATGACGGTCAATCTCCCTCGGTCTGGGGCACCATGCAAGATCTCACCTCGTGGGGCATCAATGATCATGAGGAAGGTGAGGGATCAGCCCAGAACTACACGGCAGGACCTGGTCAATGACCTGAAGAGAGCTGGGACCACAGTCTCAAAGAAAACCATTAGTAACACACTACGCGTCATGGATTAAAATCCTGCAGGCACGCAAGGTCCCCCTGCTCAAGCCAGCGCATGTCCAGGCCCGTCTGAAGTTTGCCAATGACCATCTGGATGATCCAGAGGAGGAATAGGAGAAGGTCATGTGGTCTGATGAGACAAAAATAGAGCTTTTTGGTCTAAACTCCACTCGCCGTGTTTGGAGGAAGAAGAAGGATGAGTACAACCCCAAGAACACCATCCCAACCGTGAAGCATGGAGGTGGAAACATCATTCTTTGGGGATGCTTTTCTGCAAAGGGGACAGGACGACTGCACCGTATTGAGGGGAGGATGGATGGGGCCATGTATCGCGAGATCTTGGCCAACAACCTCCTTCCCTCAGTAAGAGCATTGAAGATGGGTCGGGGCTGGGTCTTCCAGCATGACAACGACCCAAAACACACAGCCAGGGCAACTAAGGAGTGGCTCCGTAAGAAGCATCTCAAGGTCCTGGAGTGGCCTAGCCAGTCTCCAGACCTGAACCCAATAGAAAATCTTTGGAGGGAGCTGAAAGTCCGTATTGCCCAGCGACAGCCCCGAAACCTGAAGGATCTGGAGAAGGTCTGTATGGAGGAGTGGGCCAAAATCCCTGCTGCAGTGTGTGCAAACCTGGTCAAGAACTACAGGAAACGTATGATCTCTGTAATTGCAAACAAAGGTTTCTGTACCAAATATTAAGTTCTGCTTTTCTGATGTATCAAATACTTATGTCATGCAATAAAATGCAAATTAATTACTTAAAAATCATACAATGTGATTTTCTGGATTTTTGTTTTAGATTCCGTCACTCACAGTTGAGTACCTATGATAGAAATTACAGACTTCTACATGCTTTGTAAGTGGGAAAACCTGCAAAATCGGCAGTGTATCAAATACTTGTTCTCCCCACTGTATCTGCGAGGCAGGTCTTTGTGGTTTAATCTGTGTTTGAAATTCACTGCTCAACTGAAGGACCTTACAGATAATTGTATGTGTGGAGTACAGAGATGAGGTAGTCATTACAAAAGTCTTGTCAACCATGACTATTGCACACAGTCAGTCCATGTAGCTTATGTTACTTGTTAAGCAAATGTTTAATCCTGAATTTATTTAGGCCTGTCATAACAAATAATTTGATTACTTATTGGCTCAAGACATTTAAGCTTTTCATCTTAATTCATTAGTAAAAATGTCAAAACACATAATTCCACCTTGACACTATGGGCTATTGTGTGTAGGCCAGTGACCAAAAAAATCTGAATTTAATCAATTTTATATTCAGGCTGTAACACAACAAAATGTGGGAAAAGGCAAAGGGTGTGACTACCTTCTGAATACACTGTATGTTAACTAATGCAATTCCATGTTAGGGGCTTAAAGTTCATTTTATATAAATTGCTTTGATTCATGTTTTCCATCTCTCTTTCTGAATCAGGTTATCATAACTTTAATGATAAGAAGCATCCTCACAATAATACAGTTCTACGAGACTCAGAAAAATTTGTCTGCATTATATCCTGTTTATTAGGGCAGCGCAGAATGGTACATTTTCTTACTCCTACATGTCATGTTTTATCTGCGTGCCTGATCATCTCATCTCTCGTCTCTGTGTTACCATACTTGAATTCATGTTATTCAAACTTTGGTGTCCGTGTTTCGGTTTTTATATTATTGCCGTGTTTTTGGATTGAATGTTTACATAAGTCAAAAGGCCAAGACCTTGTAAATGTTCAAGTCAATGTGATGTTATGCGGTCAATACATGAGGAAGCAGGATGGCAGTCTGCCATTGGCAGAATCAGCCAGATCAAACGAGTTATGGTTACTGACTCACCAAGGGATCACTTTTACTGACAGTTAGTCATCTGAAATTAAACCCAGTCATTGCTTATACCATGCATTGAGTTATCCGAGAGTAACTTAGTCATAACACATCCAGCCAGTCTTAGCATATGTGCATTAGATTTCTTGGATTCAGAGCAGTGAGTTTGTCTCTAGATAATGTGAAGGGTATAACCAAAATATATTTCAATGATCAAACTGTTTAACTGAACTTGAGAAAAAGGTAAAATCACGTAAGTCTGTAAGTCAAGACAATTATATCTGCACTTCATTTTATATGTCACAAGAGGGAACCAAATAGCCATACAGTGATTTTAGGCACAAGGGTCCTTAAATAAACATGATTATTTCACTTCCATTGTAAATAGGAGACTAACTTAGATATAAGCCATGATTGATTTAATTGATTTAACTGAATAAGTCAAGATACATTTGAAATGATTAAATACGTTTTATTCTTTCTCAAATATCATACAATCTGTGTATAGAGCTGTTAAAATCAATGACAACCCATATGAAAAAAGCCACTAAATGCTATATCATAAAAAGTACCCTTAAAAGACTCAAAAGACATAAGTGAGAGCGTTCCAGCAGTGGAAAAGAAACATTGGGAAACAAAATACATTTAATATAGACTTGTCTTCTTCATTATCCTTAGAAACTCCTGCTCGTTGATCTCTCCATCTCCATCTCGGTCTGCTTCGTCAATCATTTCCTTTGAAAGATACTACATCGTTTCACCAGTAGGATTGCTGCATTGAATATGTTTAGAGGTGAAACAGAAAGATCAACAAGTTTCAACTTAAGATATAACATACCTGCAATTCCTCATCTGTCAGGTTTTCACCTAGCTCCTTGGCTACTCTCTTGAGATTTTTGAAGGAGATTTTGCCTGTGCCATCATCATCAAATAAGCGGAAAGCCTTCAGAATTTCTTCTTTTGAGTCTTTTTCACTCTAAAAAACAAAAAAATAACAAAATTGAATAAAGAAATCGAATGAAGTCTATCAAGATTATGTAAGGGAGACCAATTCCAACCAAAGATCTGCAAAATATTTAATCTCTTCTCGACTAAGAAAATACATACCATTTTCTGTGTCATCATACAGAGAAAGTCATTAAAATCAATGGTCCCAGAGCCCTCCTTGTCGATGTCTGCAATCATCTTCTTGATCTCTTCTTTCTTTGGTTCAAAACCAAGGGCACGCATGGCAACCTGGAGCAGCAGAAATACATTAATTGTTTATATTCAATAAAAGAAAAAGAAACGTTGTCGAAAAATACGAAGCAAACTCTGAAACAGTAGATGGCATTATGGTGACTAGCTGAGTGCGCTGTTCATATTCTATGGTATAACCTACCTTGAGTTCCTTCACGTCAATTGTTCCTGAGCCATCTGTATCAAACAAGTCAAAGGCCTCTCTGATCTCCTGCTTTTGTTCCTCTGTCAAGTCTGGTTTAGGACCGGTCTTTTTCCTCTGGTTGGAAGTGGTGTTGGGTTTTCTGTAGCCTGAAGCCTGTAACATAACAACAAGCCGACAGTTTAGCTTTGTAAAGCTGAACATGAGACAAACATTAACTAGAATCACTATAACCTACACAGTTCATTGTAGATGGCTAGCTACTGTTACATCCTGGCTGTTGATAAGGTGCTGGTCCTGAAATTAGCCTAACTTCAACATTACCAGCCAAATACTTGTAACAGGTCAGATTTAGATAACACCTTTTATTCATAGCAGATTTAGCTTGATGCGCTGTTTACAGCATTTATGAAGTGCATATACATTTCTATGAATAAAATATGTTAGCTACCTATTTAGCTAAATGCCCTGTGTATTGCTGGTTTGTTTGGGCCCTGCTCAGTGAGATGTAACACATTCTTCTTCCTAGCTAAAACTGAAGCATGCGCATGGATAAGGGGGAATCAGAGATTTTTCTGTCATTGTAATCCGGGGGCGCCTAAATCCAAACAGTGTATATACACCCCCGGTCAAAAGTTGGGAATATTACTCATTCAAGGGTTTTTCTTTATTTGCACTATTTTTTACATTATAGAATAAAAGTGAAGACATCAAAACTATGACATAACACATATGGAATCATGTAGTAACCAAAAAAGTGTTATACAAGTCAAAATATATTTTATATTTGAGATTCTTCAAAGTAGCCACCCCTTGATGACAGCATTGCACACTCCATCAGTCTTGAAGGAGTTCCCACATATGCTGAGCACTTGTTGGCTGCTTTTCCTTCACTGTGGTCCAACTCATCACAAACCATCTAAATTTGGTTGTGGTTGGAACCAAAAATCTCAAATTTGGACTCCAGACCAAAGGACACATTTCCACCGGTCTAATGTCCATTGCTTGTGTTTCTTGGCCCAAGCAAGTCTCTTCTTCTTATTGGTGTCCTTTAGTAGTGGTTTCTTTGCAGCAATTCGACCATGAAGGCCTGATTCACACAGTCTCCACTGAACAGTTGATGTTGAGATGTGTCTGTTACTTGAACTCTGTGAAGCATTTATTTGGGCTGCAGTCTGAGGCTGGTAACTCTAATGAACTTATCCTCTGCAGCAGAGGTATTTCCATTCCTGTGGCGGACCTCATGAAGGGTGTATATACAGTATATGTATATATACATACAGTGCATTCAGAAAGTATTAACCCATTTACTTTTTTTCCCACATTTTGTTACGTTAGAGCCTTATTCTAAAATGTATTCAATTGTTTTTTTCCCCCTCATCAATCTACAAACAATACCCCATAATGACAAAGCAAAAACAGGTTTTTAGAAATGTTTGCAAATGTATTAAATAATAAACTGAAATATCAAATCTACATAAGTATTCAGTACTTTGTTGAAGCACTTTTGTCAGCGATTACAGCCTCGAGTCTCCTTGGGTATGATGCTACAAGCTTGGCACACCTTTATTTGGGGAGTTTCTCCCATTCTTCTCTGCAGATCCTCTCAAGCTCTGTCAGGTTGGATGGGGAGCGTCACTGCACAGCTATTTACAGGTCTCTCCAGAGATGTTTGATCGGGTTCAAGTCTGGGCTCTGGCTGGGCCACTCAAGGACATTCAGAGACTTCCTGCGTTGTCTTGGCTGTGTGCTTAGGGTCGTTGTCCTGTTAGAAGGTGAACCTTCCGCAGTGCTCTGGGGCAGGTTTTCATCAAGAATCTCTCTGTTATTTGCTCCGTTCATCTTTCCCTTGATCCTGACTATTCTCCCAGTCCCTGCCACTGAAAAACATCCCCACAGCACGATGCTGCCACCACCATGCTTCACCGTAGGGATGGTGCCAGGTTTCCTCCAGATGTAATGCTTAGCATTCAGGCCAAAGAGTTCAATCTTGGTTTCATCAGACCAGAGAATCTTGTTTCTCATGGCCAGAGAGTCCTTTAGGTGCTAAAACAATTATGTAATATCTGAATTCTGTCCTCCTTATGCACGTTCGCCATTGAAAGAAAGCTTCACAAAAAAATATTTGTGAAAACATTTCAACCAGCTTTTTTTCACCACAAAACTACAAAAAAACTGTAGAACCAGCTCACCTGCTTTTACACTATGATTTGACTATTAGATGTTCAATGTTTCTTTTGAAAAAATATATTTAAAAGGGAATAGTTTCACCATATTAAAAGGAGAGTTCAGTTAATTTGGTTACTGAATCGAATCCCCGAGCTGACAAGGTGAAAATCTGTTCTGCCACTGAACAAGGTAGTCAACCCACTGTTCACTGGTAGGCAGTCATTGTAAATAAGAATTTGTTCTTAACTGACTTGCCTAGTTAAATAAAGGTTAAATAAAATAAATAAATAAATATACCAGGGTTGACCTTAAAATGAGGGACAGGTAAAAAATAAATCACTTTAAATTATATTCAACAATGACTGTCAAAGCAACAAAATAACTTTACAATGATGGTGAAAACTTGGAGAAATGCTGGGAGAGAGTTCAAATATTCCTAGAAGTCAGAGGTGCAGAGAATTTTGGCACTTCATTTAATATAAAATACAATATGTGCAATATTTCTACTTAAAATACCAAAGGGACGCAAAAGGCACTCATTTCGTGTAACGACCCAGCTAAACTCTGTGAATGTGATATTGAAAAGTCATAGCTATATTCCGGCTAGGTTAGCTAGCTAGACATATGAGTTGCTAGCTAACGCTAGTAACGTAGCTAGTAGTTTAATAAGATAGGTACTGTAGCTAGCTAACGTTAGCTAGCTAGTTACCTTGAAATCCATCTGTGTAGCTAGCTCAACTGACAAAATATTTAACTAACTGACTAGAAAGCTATATGTATTAGTTAGTAGAGCAGAGTTACATACCATCTCCGAATCAAACCTGCGACTAACAAAATAGATTTATTGTAACTTGAATTCAACGAGGTAAAGCTACACCAGTATCAAGCGGCAGGTAAACAAAGATTGCCTGCAACTACAGTAGGATATTATTTTACATGACAAGGGATCAGTCCAATAGGAAATTAGTAAATCTTCACGAATTGACGGAATGGCGTGGTTTGCCCAATAGTGAAGTACTTGGGCGGGACATACGCACTGGATGTTTGTATGGCTCTTTTCCTGTCTCCTAGCAACAAACGTACAAACCGGCGCTTGTTTGCGCACGCGCTCACACAGATACAACTGGAGGAGAGCGTGAGCTGCTGCATGCAAACAAGAAGTTGTTAGGAAACAGTTAATCGTTGTGTCGTGCAATTAGTTGTGATATGCTAAATTCATATAGTCTTCCTAGCAGGCTTCCATTGAATGTAAGCGTACTTTCAATGTACATTATCTCATGTTTTACGATAGCAGAACCCGATTTTCATGCGAATATTCTAAAAATCCACATACAAACAATATGCGCATATTCCCAACAGAGATGTTTATATCAAATCGACTTGTCTAACAGTCTGTGCGTGATGATGTGGTGCACATAAAATAACTTTTACCGTTAAATTCCCATGTATTGAATAAAACAGTTAAATGGGTTTCCATTGCATTTTGAACTCCACTGATGGTTTTGTAAAATGTTGCAATATATAGCGAATCTCTGATCTTGGCACGTGCCCTCTACCCAACAGGTCGCAGATAAAATACGGGTATACATGATGAGAGCGAGATTATTTTTATTTGTCAAAAATGCAGCAACACATCGATCATCCCCACATAAGACCCTCAATATTTATTTGAAAGGCGCATCAAGTTCTTCACCTGGATCTTTTTTTGCAAATATATTTTTAAAAAACTCAGTATTCAGAACCTTTGCTATGAGACTCAGAATTGAGCTCAGGTGCATCCTGTTTCCATTGATCATCCTAGATTCTACAACTTGATTGGAGTACACCTGTGGTAAATTCAATTGATTGGACATGATTTGGAAAGGCACACACCTGTCTATATAAGGTCCCACAGTTGACAGTGCACATAGAGCAAAAACCAAGCCATGAGGTTGAAGGAATTGTCTGTAGAGCTCCGAGACAGGATTGTGTCGAGACACAGATCTGGGGAAGGGTACCAAAAAAGGCACACACCTGTCTATATAAGGTCCCACAGTTGACAGTGCACATAGAGCAAAAACCAAGCCATGAGGTTGAAGGAATTGTCTGTAGAGCTCCGAGACAGGATTGTGTCGAGACACAGATCTGGGGAAGGGTACCAAAAAATGTCTGCAGCATTGAAAGTCCCCAAGAACATAGTGGCCTCCATCATTCTTAAATGGAAGAACTTTGGAACTACCAAGACTCATCCTAGAGCTGGCCGCCCGGCCAAACTGAGCAATCGATGGAGAAGGGCAGGGAGGTGACCAAGAAACTGATGGTCACTGACAGAGCTCCAAAGTTCCTCTGTGGAGATTGGAGAACCATCCAGAAGGACAACCATCTCTGCAGCACTCCACCAATCAGGCCAGTATGGTAGAGTGGCCAGAAGACGGAAGCCACTCCTCAGTAAAAGCAACATGACAGCCCGCTTGGAGTTTGCCAAAAGCCACCTAAAGGACTCTCAGACCGTTTTTCAGCAGCAGGGACTGGGAGACTAGTCAGGATCGAGGGAAAGATGAAAGGAGCAAAGTACAGAGAAATCCTTGATGAAAACCTGCTCCAGAGCGCTCAGGACCTCAGACTGGGGCGAAGGTTCACCTTCCAACAGGACAACAACCCTAAGGCCACAGCCAAGACAATGCAGGAGTGGCTTCAGGACAAGTCTCTGAATGTCCTTGATCGAACATCTCTGGATAGACCTGAAAATAGCTGTGCAGCGGTGCTCCCCATTCAACCTGACAGAGCTTGAGAGGATCTGCAGAGAAGAATGGGAGAAACTCCCCAAATACAGGTGTGCCAAGCTTGTAGTGTCATACCCAAGAAGACACGAGGCTGTAATCGCTGCCAAAGTCAAGGGGTCTGAATACTTTCCGAATGCACTGCATGTTGGGACGTCTGCAGATCAAACAGTGTGTCGATTGAAGATGTTCGACCGGTTGCTTCTTATAGTGGCACATCAGTACTTCAGAAACAGTGTTACAGAAACCTGTCACGGTCCCTTCACCGTTGTCCAGTCATCATAAAACAGTGACAAGCTCTAGCCATGGGGCATTCAACAACAAGAAAGAAAGCAGAATAAAAATCACTCATAGCAGACATTTTTGTGCAAATGGTAAAGCTGACGAGAATGCCACAAGCAGTGAATTCTAAAGGAGTTGATATTCCTCTCCTCGCTGAAGCCGTGAGTCATGGATGTGTGGATGCAATGAGCTTAGTGGTTGAGGCCAGCAGAATACAGTCAAAAAACAATGGAAGTGGTGACAGCTTTAGAACATTTGATGTAGAAAATCTGGTAACATATGTTTTTTACCAGGTTGCGTTATTCTGCTTTCTGCAGAGCAGTCTTCCCTTGTTCATCACAAGAACAGAGGTGGCAAGTTGTTCTCATTAACAGAGATCTCAGTGTCAATAATAAAACTGACATCAGCCATGTGACCAAAACATTGGACTTGAACGGTCTCAGCAAAGAAGATGATTGACAAAACACTGTTTTAACAACTATGTTGAAAAACAATGTGAATCTAGTTTTAGTCAATGGTGAGGCAAGAGAAAGACTAACCCAGCACCGCTTAAGACACTGTATACAGTCGTGGCCAAAAGGTCTCCACAAAGTTTGCAGGTTTGCTGCCTCAGTGTTGATGATGACAATTTGCATGTACTCCAGAATGTCATGAAGAGTGATCAGATGAATTGCAATTAATTGCAAAGTCCCTCTTTGCCATGAAAATGAACTTAATCCCCCAAAAACATTTCCACTGCATTTCAGCCCTGCCACAAAAGGACCAGCTGCCATTATGTCAGTGATTGTCTCGTTAACACAGGTGAGAGTGTTGACGAGGACAAGGCTGGAGATCACTCTGTCCTGCTGATTGAGTCAGAATAACAGATTGGAAGCTTTAAAAGGAGGGTGGTGCTTGAAATCATTGTTCTTCCTCTGTCAACCATGGTTACCTGCAAGGAAACGTGCCATCATCATTGCTTTGCACAAAAAGGGCTTCACAGGCAAAGATATTGCTGCTGGTAAGATTGCACCTAAATCAATCATTTATCGGATCATCAAGAACTTCAAGGAGAGAGGTTAAATTGTTGTGAAGAAGGCGATGAATAATGTCCAGCAAGCGCCAGGACTGTCTCCTAAAGTTGATTCAGCTGCGGGATCGGGGCACCACCAGTGCAGAGCTTGCTCAGGAATGGCAGCAGGCAGGTGTGAGTGCATCTGCACGCACAGTGAGGAGAAGACTTTTGGAGGATGGCCTGTTGTCAAGAAGGGCAGCAAAGAAGCCACTTCTCTCCAGGAAAAACATCAGGGACAGACTGATATTCTGCAAAAGGTACAGGGATTGGACTGCTGAAGACTGGGGTAGAGTCATTTTCTCTGATGAATCCCCTTTCCGTTTGTTTGGGCCATCCGGAAAACACCTTGTCCGGAGAAGACAAGGTGAGCGCTACCATCAGTCCTGTGTCATGCCAACAGTAAAGCATCCTGAGACCATTCATGTGTGGGGTTGCTTCTCAGCCAAGGGAGTGGGCTCACTCACAATTTTGCCTAAGAACACAGCCATGAATAAAGAATGGTACCAACACATCCTCCGAGAACAACTTCCCCCAACCATCCAAGAACAGTTTGGTGACGACCAATGCCTTTTCCAGCATGATTGAGCACCTTGCCATAAGGCAAAAGTGATAACTAAGTGGCTCGGGGAACAAAACATCGACATTTTGGGTCCATGGCCAGGAAACTCCCCAGACCTTAATCCCATTGAGAACTTGTGGTCGATCCTCAAGAGGCGGGTGGACAAACAAAAACCCACAACTTCTGACAAACTCCAAGCATTGATTATGCAAGAATGGCCTGCCATCAGTCAGAATGTGGCCCAGAAGTTAATTGACAGCATGCCAAGGTGGATTGCAGAGGTCTTGAAAAAGAAGGGTCAACACTGCAAATATTGACTCTTTGCATAAACTGAATGTCATTGTCAATGAAAGCCTTTGACTCTTATGGAATACTTGTAATTATAATTCAGTGTACCATAGTAACTACTGACATAAAGATCTAAGAACACTGAAGCAGCAAACTTTGTGGAAACCAATACTTGAGTAATTCTCAAAACTTTTGGCCACGACTGTACTTGTGGTTTACAGGGTGAAGGACTTCGCAGAAACGACAGGAGCTGTCCCTATCACCTATGCCACACAACTGAGTAAGCACTGCGTCGGCACCGGGGTAGAAGTCTCCATATGGAGAGACAGCAGTGACAACTGAAGGAGAGCATCAATGGCTCTGAACATTGTTGCTGATTGCATTGCGCTGGTCACAGTGGTCCTCACAAGCTCTGTGCACGGCAAGCTATAATCTACACCACACACTGAAAGACAGGAATCTCCTCCCCGGTGCTGGAACAACTGAATTGCTTTGCGTCCATCACCTTCAAAAGCACTGGTGAGCAAACAACAGGGAAAGATGGAGCCTCTATCCCACAAGATAAACAAGGAAGAGCATAAAACCCACACAGGGATAATGTGTTTCAACTCATGGCAGATGGTTGGATGGACTACATTCCCACTGACGTTGAACAGCGGAACATAATCAAAAGTGGACGCTTGGACTACAATCAATCAGCAGCTGAATGATTTGAATAGAAGATTATCTCTAGATGCTAATTTCTCAAGTATGCTATTGAGAGATGACACAGGGGATGGTTTGATGTTCCCAGATATGAAGCACAGTGCTGGGAAAGACTATGACAATGTGAAGTGACATTGGAAGCATGGAGGAAAGCCCTGGATTTTGTCTCCCTTGTGTTGCAGACAGACACTGAGATCATTACTGGTATAGATCCTAAACAAGTGGAGGGGCAATCAAATGTTATGGTGCTATGATGGTTTTTAAGTGAGCAGTTTTGTGTAAAATAATTTTGCATATTGAAAATATTGTCATGTAATGCATATCTAATGTGTTTTATTCTTTGAATCAATATATGCTGAAAAATTGATAAACTGTGAGGTATTATTAGAGCTTGTCAGTCAAAAGTAAATTGCACTGGGCCGGCAAAAGTTGACCACATGGGGGAGACAAAGGATATGAACATTGCGCTATGTCACATCATGGTTTCCTTGTGTGTTTTGAGCTCAGTAAATGTTTTCATGATGATCCCCATCCTAGAAGTACATGTTGATCATCTCACATCACTCATACACAATTTATATTACACATTCCACCCAGAGTCAAAGTTACAGAACAAGCATAGAATGTGTGACATCATATTTTATCAACCTCATCACTGACTACAAAGTGAGCATTATAGGCTATTGAGTATTCAAAATGTAAGATCAAACACGAGGGTCCCGTGTCGACCCTTTAATATCTTGCCACCAATGACATGTAACAGTCTACTTCAAAGATGAGCTCATCTTCTAAAACTCAATGAATAATGCACTGTTGAAGTGTCACTGATGGGCCCATTGTTTTTGTCAGTGTTTACCTGAGTCTCTTGTTTGCTTTCTATGTGTCTGCACTTACAACATTTGTTTTGGACACTGCCTAAGTCCCAGCCAAAAGGATATGGTTTCATGACTTGCTTGGTTCTGTTTGTCATAACATAGGAAGAGTTTGCAGAAAAGGAACTTTCCTAGACAAAGTAAATGTCTCTCAGGTCTGACTAATCCAAAAACCTTGAGCTCCCGAATGGTGCAGTAGTCTAAGGCACTGCACCTCAGGGCTAGAGGCATCACTACAGACCCTGGTTTGATCCTGGGCTGTATCACATCCGGCTGTGATTGGGAGTCCCATAGGGTGGTGCACAATTGGCCCAGCGTGGTCCGGGTTAGGGGAGGCCGAGGTAGTCCGTCATTGTAAATAAGAAATTGTTTCGGTACTGACTTGCCTAGTTAAATAAAGGAATTAACATTTCTCATTAGGTCCCAGAAGTTGTCTTGTTTTTATATGAACTTGAACTTACCATATTTATTTCCATTGGTCATATTCTAACAAAGGAGTTCCAAGGAACCTAACAGAGACTGTGATGGCTGTACTTTGGAATCCAAGCTATTTTAGCTCTAGAATGGTGTTGTTGTTGTGAATGAGTTGGGGTGTGATGATGACCAATGAAAACATGACAATTGAGAAGGAAATGGGTAAAACCAAACTAGTGACACATTTGGAAGGTGAAACTAGTGACATGGCAAACAAAGGCCACACAAGACCTACCATTTCAACTCAATGATTCTGAAATGATTATCAGCCTGTGTGAGAATAGTCAAGTGAAGACAAAGTATTATTTTGTGCTGAGTCATTGTGGTCTACCTGTAGTTACATTTTTCATTGATATGCAGGCTTTTTCAGATGTAAAGCTCTGTTCTTTCTGGTCTGTGTCCAGTGGTTACTTGAAAACAGACATTCATGGCTTTGACTCAGTATGCAATTTAGAAGACAAAATATCTAAATGGCATACTTTATAGAAATAGCATTCATACAATTCACGTCTTAACGCAGAGTTTCTGTTTGAAGGGGCCATTCAAATAGTACATTTCCTTTCATTAAATTAGACAAGCCATTGCTCCTGAGTGGCGCAGCGGTCTAAGGCACTGCATCTCAGTGCTAGAGGCGTCACTACAGACACCCTGGTTCGAATCCAGGCTGTATCACAACTGGGCGTGATTGGGAGTGCCATAGGGCGGCGCACAATTGGCCCAGCGTCATCTGGGTTTGCCTGACTTACTCTGTTGTACTTTCTGCTGCATTTGTTTGGCCAGTGCCATCTTTTTTGCAGTGGTGTGTCGAGGCGCCAACATAAAGGCTGGTGATGCTTCTAGGGTAAATAAGCTGATCAGGAAGGCTTGCTCTGTTCTGGGGATTACCCTTGACACTCTAGAGGAGGTGGCGGAGAGACGGATCCTGGCCAAACTGCTGGCCATCATGGACAACGTCACCCACCCTCTGCATGCCATGGTTATGATGCAGTTGAGCACTTTCAGTCACAGACTGATCCCACCACGGTGTGCCAGAGAGCGCTACAGGAGGTCCTTCCTACTGGCGGCTATTAGACTACTTAATGCATCACGGGGTGCCGTGCTGTCGGAAACATAGACCTGGAACTGTTGAGGTGTTAGGACCTAGTTTAACAATTATGCATCCATCCGTGAGTAACTCTGGTCTGTAATCACTCATTCACTCAGGACTTATTCATTCAGGACTGTATATACATATTCATGTACAGTTGTTATATCACATCACGTGCAATATTGTAAGTAATTCTTGGACTGAACTTATTTAGTCATTCACTCAGGAATGCATATTAGTATCCTGTCAGTTGTATCTTTTTTCATTGCTTTTGGTATATCAAATGTGCAATACGTGCATTTATCTGTAATCAAACCCTGCACTAAGGACAAAAAAGATTAACCTAACACTCTGTAACAATGTATAGTGTACATATTCAGCCATTCACCCATACTATGCAATGTCTTTTTATAGCTTTTTGCACACCAGACTTCTTCTTTTCGTAGCTGCTTGACAAAGACATTTCCCCTCGGGGATCTATCTATCTATCTATCTATCTATCTATCTATCTATCTATCTATCTATCTATCTATCTATCTATCTATCTATCTATCTATCTATCTATCTATCTATCTATCTATCTATCTATCTATCTATCTATCTATCTAAAATAGAATCACTGATTCTGCGCAAAAGTTCTACCAAGCTAAGCTGAAGCCTCCACTGATCTCAGGTTGCACCAGCCAGGGTCTCTTATGACGCAGGTCAGTAAGCCCAAGTCTTTTCTCTGCTAGTGCTGTGTAGGGTTGGCTGGTTCAGTTAGAACGTCAAAGTGGGCTTGTGCAAGTGTGTGTGTGTGTGCTCGCATTGGAGGGCGCATGCGAACTGAGGCCCACAGGGGAAGCCTCTCCAGATTTCAGCCAGCTGCCCTGCTATAAACATTTCAGAGTGGAGGAAGAAGACTATGGAAGGGGAAACACACGAATCCCCATCCAAACTACTCTCGAATATCAACTCTTAGAACTTTCTTACAAGAACGAGAAGAGGCCAGAGAGGGGTGGACCTTGCCGTCGAGGCTAACAAGCACCTTTCTAAGTGTTGTTTGCGCTTTGTTTCCTCTAAGCTTGGGAGTAGAGGGCATGCTGCACCAGAGGGGGGGTTCTCAAACAAACTATCTGACCCTGGTGGTTAACTAAACTCTTTGAGACTCGCTGGAGGGAGGGAACAGCAGTTAGCGTGAGGCCACCGTGGGGCTGCTGCACAGCTAAAATCCAGCAGCAGCAGGGAAAAGGGGAAGAGGGAAGAGGAGATGGCCACAGGAGAAATCACCACTCTACCCGCAACACCTGAAGATGGAGGCAGTGGCGGCTTCCCTCCAGGAAACTTCAAGGAGCCCAAGAGGCTGTACTGTAAAAATGGGGGCTACTTCTTGAGGATAAACTCTAATGGAAGCGTGGATGGGATCAGAGAGAAGAACGACCCCCACAGTAAGTGGTTCCAATCCATTGCACGGCAAACAAAGCTTATTTATGCTTTTAAAGGGTGACAGGGAAGTAACCACGTGAGGGTAGTTCATTTTCGTTTAAACTTATTTCAAATCAAATAAGTTTGTCTAGTTGTACATTGTACATTAACCTTTGAAAGTGCTTTCATGAATGTGGTGTGTGTGTGTTTATTTTGATCTCATTCAAGTCCCCTTGGTGTGTAACACTGCCATACATTAAAATGTCACTGCTATTACGTCATTTGTAATTGAAATGTCAAGAATTAAAATGACATAGCTTTTGCGTGAAATGTGTATTAACACATAGACCAACTCTTGAGTTCACATAAGTAAAGGCCATTGTATTCTCATCACTTCAGTATGATATTGGAGTGTCATCGATTATCTTTAAATGTAACATGCCAGAACAAGTAATATGTAGGGTTTGCCCTTGACACATTGAAACCACCGCATCATTCACTATCTAGTTGTTTTTTCTTCAATGTACAGTATCAATCAAAAGTTTGGACACACCTACTCATTCAAGGGTTTTTCTTTATTTGTACTATTTTCTACATTGTAGAATAATAGTGAAGACATCAAAACTATGAAATAACGCATATGGAATCATGTAGTAACCAAAAAATTGTTAAACAAATCCAAATATATTTTAGATTCTAAAAATGTAGCCGCCCTTTGCCTTGATGACAGCTTTGCTCACTCATGGCATTCTCTCAACCAGCTTCATGAGGAATGCTTTTCCAACAGTCTTGAAGGAGTTCCCACATATGCTGAGCACTTGTTGGCTGCTTTTCCTTCACTCTGCAGTCCAACTCATCCCAAACCATCTCAATTGGGTTGAGTTTGGGTGATTAGAGTGGTGTAAAGTACTTAAGTAAAAATACTTTAAAGTACTACTTAAGTAGTTTTCTTTGGTATCTGTACTTTACTTTACTATTTATATTTTTGACAACTTTTACTTCACTACTTGAGTCATTTTCTATTAAGGTAACTTTACATGGGCGGCAGATAGCCTAGTGGTTAGAGTATTGGGCCAGGTCGCTGTTTCGAAATACCCGAGCCGACAAGGTGAAACACGTGTCGATGTGTCCTTGAGCAAGGCACCTAACCCTAATTTGCTCCAGGGGCTGACCCTGTAGGTAGGCCGTCATTGTAAATAAGAATATGTTCTTACCTGACTTGCCTAGTTAACTAAAATAAAACTTATACTCAAGTAAAAGGTACTTTTGGTACTTCTTCCACCACTGGGTGACTGTGGAGGCTAGGTCATCTGATGCAGCACTCTATCCCTCTCCTTCTTGGTCAAATAGCCTTTACACAGCCTGTAGGGGTTTTTGGGACATTGTCCTGTTGAAAAACAAATGATAGTCCTACTAAGCGCAAACCAGATGGGATGCCGTATCACTGCAGAATGCTGTGGAAGCCATGCTGGTTAAGTGTGCCTTGAATTCTAAATAAATCATAGTGTCACCAGCAAAGCATACCCACACCATCACACCTCCTCCATGCTTCATGGTGGGAACCACACAAAATCGCAAATTTGGACTCATCAGACTTCAGACTCATCAGATTTCCACCGGTCTAATGTTCATTGCTCATGTTTATTGGCCCAAGCAAGTCTCTTCTTATTATTGGTGTCCTTTGGTAGTGGTTTCTTTGCAGCAATTTGACCATGAAGGCCTGATTCACCAGTCTCTTCTGAACAGTTGATGTTGAGAAAGTCTGTTACTTTTTTAAACATTTATTTGGGCTGCAATTTGTGGTGCAGCTAACTCTAACGAACTTATCCTCTGCAGCAGAGGTAAGTCTGGGTCTTCCTTTCCTGTGGCAGTCCTCATGAGAGCCAGTTTCGTCATAGTGCTTGATGTTTTTTTTGCGACTGCACTTGAAGACCTTCAAAGTTCTCAAAATGTTCCAGATTTATTGACCTTCATGTCTTAAAGTAATGATGGACTGTCGTTTCTCTTTGCTTATTTGAGCTGTTCTTGCCATAATATGGACTTGGTCTTCAACCAAATAGGGCTATCTTCTGTATACCACCCCTATCTTGTCACAACACAACTGATTGGCTCAAACTCACTAAGAAGGAAAGAAATTCCACAAATTAACTTTTAACAAAGCACACCTGTTAATTTAAATGCATTCCAGGTGAATACCTCATGAAGCTGGTTGAGAGAATGCCAAGAGTGTGCAAAGCTGTCATCAAGGCAAAGGGTGGCTACTTTGAAGAATCTCAAATGTGACTCACCACCTGGATTTGGTCTTATGTAGCAAAATTTGAAATGCTGATAAAAGTAGAGACTCAGAGATACAAAATGGTACATCATACAACTGCATTTTTGAGGAACAATGGGAAAGTAATTCTGCTGTGAAAGTTGATATACTTGTAAACTCACTTTTGAGAAAATGGCATTTTAACGTTTTGGTATCTAGTGAAGAGCTCTTCTTTGTCTACATCCGTTCAACATCGTTCACACCCTCTTAAGCTTTAGCCCCACCAATCTCGTTTCGCCCTCGGGAGCGTTCAGAGCACACACTTGACGCTCTGGCCGATGATTTGTTTACCTCTGGATAACGTGAAAACAGCCTGACCAGCTCTGCTGGCAACAATTTCATTGCGCTTTTTTGCCGACGTTTACTGAATCCAGCCATATTCAACGGGTGTTTTACACTTTAGCTTAAGACATGAAGCTAGCTAGCTAGGTAAACAATAAACCTAGCTAGGTAAACAACATGCTAGATCACACACACGTCACGTAACGTTAGCTAACGAGCCAGCCAGCTAACGTTAGCTAGTTAAACAACAATGAACAGTGCCAAATCATGTTGTTACTACCCTGCATGAATCTGCTGGGAGTTTCAATGTTAGCTAGCTAACATTAGTCTTTAACTAGGATACGAATTATAACGTCATACACGCAACGTTAGCTAGGGAGCCAGCCAGCTAACGCTAGCTAACAGTACACGTTAACTTAAGACATGTAGCTAGCTAGGTAAACAGCATGTAATATCACACGTCACGTAACGTTAGCTAACGAATCAGCCAGCTAACGTTAGCTAGTTAAACAGTAATGAATAATAATGTCATACACGTAGCGTTAGCTAGGGAGCCAGCCAGCTAACGTTAGCTAGCTAGCTAACTACACTTTAAATGTAACCACTTTATGTCAAAATTTGAAACGTGTAATATCTGAAAATGTAGCTAGCTAGACAATCTTACCCGTATACATCATGCATGATGGACTCGCCTCCCTGTCACGGATCCCACGCCACGAATGCCCTTAGTTTGAAGATGTAATCCGGAGACAGGTGTTTTCGCCATCTCTTTAGCTATCATACTCTATTTCCACTGATTTCAAAACTCGATCCTCCAGAAAGTGGAGAGCAACACTTATGCAGCTCCACTACACAATAACATTTTTTGAAAGCCACATTCGACAGGATTATCAACACTGACGGAGCTCAAATAGACAGAAGCCTTCTATTTGGCAGACCAATCCTCTCTCCTCTCTCGGCATGTCCAGACCACTCATTATCTCAGCCAATCATGGCTAGTGGGAAGGTTGCTGTCTTTTTCAGTGGTTTACCAACAAGGCTTGTAATTTAACAATTTTATTTGTATTTACAGATGGCATACAAGTTTGTTATTAAGGGACATGAAAGTTCACGTTGCAGAAGGCCAAAAACGCATTTATAACTTAAACAAATATGATTAACACTTTTTTTGGTTACTACATGATTCCATATGTGTTATTTTATAGTTTTGATGTCTTCACTATTATTCTACAATGTAGAAAATAGTAAAAATATAGAAAAACCCTTGAATGAGTAGGTGTGTCCAAACTTTTGACTGGTACTGTATGTATCTCAGATTGCATCAGTAATTGGTAGGAGGAGAAGGGGCCCATGTCGAAGAGGGGGTTTTCATCACAGGAAGCACTGCTCAGTAGATCCTTGTGTGATAAGGGATCGGACTTGGAACAGGTACACTCAAACAGCTGTCCAAAGGCTATCACACGCAATTAACTAGTAAGAGTGGAGACAAGAGACTAACATTAGATATTTAAATTACTGCAATTTTTTTTTTATCTCATGTGCTTTACAGTACCACTTATCTTTAATCAATAAGGCATATAATCTATAAGTGTATGTAATAACAAATACACTAAACTGGAAGAGAACCTAATTTTCTGTTATGACCAATCATTCAAATAGAACTCTGTTGACGTGAACATTTGCGTCCTCCGTATGATTAAAGCAATGGATGATGAAATTAACCATGGCTGAAAGAGAAAGTTTCACTTAGAGATGTGATCACAAGACCTATTGCACAGATGTTCAGTAAACATTGGATACTGGATACTCCCCTGCACACAACAACTACTAATTAAGTATTCATTCAGAGAGGAACGGATCTTCATGACATTAGTCATTACACAAACCCTAACTGCATACAGATGCCTCTGATATTTATCTTTACAATGTACTGTATCATAGTTTAGGCTACTATCTTGCCTTATGAGACCTGTTTGATAGGAACTCTCTTTTTGTTGGTTTTTGAACTATGCTATAAATATACTGTTAAAATTTGCTCCATTGGCACAGAACATGTAGGCTTATCTGACTATTACAGCAATGTAAAAATATTGTTACTCAAAATATGACGATGTATCTCTTTTATTAATATATATTTTTTTGCCTCTGATATAATATGTAAGTCTGCTATATCCTTCGCTTTTCAACACCACTAATAACATATACTGAGTGTACAAAACATAAAGAACACCTTCCTAATATCAAGTTGCACCCCCCCTTTTGCCCTCAGAACAGCCTCAATTGGTTGAGGCAGGAACTCTACAAGGTGTCAAAAGTGTTCCACAGGGATCCTGGCCTATGTTAACTCCAACGCTTCCCACAGTTGTGTCAAGTTGGCAGGATGTCCTTTGGGTGGTGGAGTATTCTTGATACACACGGGAAATTGTTGCACGTGAAAAACCCAGTTGAGTTGCAGTTCTTGGAACAAACCGGAGCACCTGGCACCTACTACCATACCCTGTTCAAAGACAGTTGTCTTGCCTATTCACCCTCTGAATGGCACACATACAACATCCATGTCTCAAGGCTTAAACATCCTTCTTTACCCCATCTACACTGATTGAAGTGGATTTAACAAGTGACATCAATAAAGGATCATAGCTTTCACCTGGTCAGTCTATGTCATGGAAAGAACAGGGTGTTCTTAATATTTTGTGAACTCAGTGTATAACATCTATACTGAACAAAAAATATAAACAGAACATTTAAAGTGTGATCCCATGTTTCATGAACTGAAATAAAATATCCCATAATCCAATCCATAATCCATCCACCTGACAGGTGTGGCATATCAAGAAGCTGATTAAACAGCACGATTATTACACAGGTGTACCTTCTGCTGGGGATAATAAACACAATGCCACAGATGTCTCAAGTTGAGGGTGTGTGAAATTGGCATGCTGACTGCAGGATTGTCCACCAGAGTTGTTGCCAGAGAATTGAATGTTAATTTCTCTACCATAAGCCGCCTCCAACGTCATTTTAGAGAATTTCGCAGTACGTCAAACCAGCCTCACAACCGCAGACCACCTGTAACCATGAGAGCCCAGGACCTCCCCATCCGGCTTCTTTACCTGCGGGACCAGCCACGCGGACAGCTGATGAAACTGAGGAGTATTTCTGTCTGTAATAAAGCCCTTTTGTGGGAAAAAACTCATTCTGATCAGGTCCTGTTTTCCCAGTGGGTGGGCCTATGCCCTCCCAGACCAACCCATGGCTGCGCTCCTGCCCAGTCATGTGCAATCAATAGATTAGGGCCTAATGAATTTACTTCAACTGACTGATTTCCTTATATGAACTGTAACTCAGTAAAATTTTGGAAATTGTTGCATGATGCGTTTATATTTTTGTTCAGTATAGAATCAATGGAGTTTACTATGACACTAAAACATTTTCCCCTCTTCAGTCAAGCTTCAACTACAGTCAACCTCGGTGGGGGAAGTAGTGATCAAAGGGGTCTCAGCCAACCGTTATCTGGCCATGAATGGAGATGGAAGACTATTTGGAGCGGTGAGTGAGCACCGTTCACAAGAAAACTCCATTCCATTTGCTTTGATATTGTCATGGTCAACAACTCAAGCGTTACTCTAACAGGGACAGTATCATGCCTAAGATAAAGAGATTTAATTAAGTTATGCTGAAAGCAAATATTATGTTGTCATAGTGTTACAGGTTTTGGTTTTTCCATTTATTTTATGAGGTTGGACTTTTAGCATGTATAGCAAGTTAAAACGTAGGGTGCACCGATTGGTGTCATCTCACTAGTCAGTATGTGTTACACCTGTGCTGGCTTTTCCATCTCGTTAGAGGGAAGGTGTTTCACCTGTGCTGGCACATCTTATATTTAAGAGTGTCTGGCCCAGAGCTCCAGTTGTCTTGAGAGATGTAGTGGGTTAACACCCTTAGTTGTCTTGAGAGATGTGGAGGGTTAACACCTTTAGTTGTCTTGAGAGATGTGGAGGGTTAACACCTTTAGTTGTGTCTCTCTAGTTGATTTATTTAAAAAACAATCCTTTATCTGATCTTCCCTGTTTTCGTTTTGCTCCTCTTTTTAGTTTGCTTCCTGTCTTTGAGTTTGGTGTGGGTTTTAATGTTGTCTGTTCTTGGGCAAATTTAGTGGGTGCTACTCAACTTTCAGTGGTCACCCCCATGAGTGTCTTTCAGAACCTCTCCTAAAACCCCACCTCTTTAGTGTTGGTTTTCTTGCTGGAGAATGTAACAAAATTGGGTCTCATCCAGGATTTGACACCCCAAAGCGAGAATCATACCACTAGTCACCCTGTGCCTGTGGGACGGCTGAGTAATTTAAATATTCTAGTAAACCTTAATGTCTTTTTGGCACACTTGTCTCTGTAAAAAACGGTCTCTCTAAAAGCTCAAAAAGAGCTTTTAGAATATCAGGGTTTATTCTCAATGTGCCAACTCAGACAAATGTACTAGAGCATGACATTGACGTTGGGGACTCTCCCCCAATCAAACAACAATCCTATCGAGTGAACCCTGAAAAGAGAGAAAAACTCCACAGTGAGGTAGAGTTCATTCTTGAGCACTGCATTGCACAATATGGCAACAGTCCATGGAGCTAGTCCTGTATATTAGTACCTAAGGCAGATAGGTCTTTGCGGTTTTGTTCTGATTTTAAGAAACTCAATACCGTTACAAAGTCTAACTAGTTTCCTTTGTTCAGGGTCGACGATTGTGTGGACCGTGTTGACGCTGCTAAGTACGTTAGTAAGTTGGATCTGCTGAAGGAATATTGCCAGGTTCCTCTAACTGAGCGCCAAAGTTGTCTGTTTTTGTCACTCCTCATGGTTTGTTCTGCTGCATTTGTCTCCCATTATGGTTACGAAATGCCAGAGTCATGCATTGTGCTACGTGGCCTAGAAAATGCTGAGGAATATTTAGATTATGTGGTCGTATTTAGCACGACCTGGCTCCAACACCTTCAGGATATTGGGAGTCTGGTCAGGCGTTTCGCAGCTTCCAAGCTGACAGTTAACCTGTCAAAGAGTGAAATTGACCAAGCAACAGTCAAATATCTCAGGAAGGTGGTGTGGCAAGGGAAAGTCTGACTGGTCCTGGTGAAAGTGGTGGCCATCAATAACTTTCCAGTGCCAGCTTCTCGCCAGGAACTGCGATGATTCTTGGGAATGGCTGACTACGACCAGGCTTTTTGCAAGAACCTTGCCAAGGTTGTTACACCACTTACAAATTTGACCAGTCCGAAAGTCGTTTTCTGTTGGAGCCCCGACTGTCAGGAGGCTTTTGAGGAGACAAAGGCCCTTTTGGTCTCTGCACCGGTGCTTCTCCGGATTTCCATCGTCCGTTTGCTCTGTACACAATGTAGGCGTAAGGGCTGTGGTCCTTGAGAAAGACAATAAATGTGGGCCTCATATCATAAACACTACTCGACTACAAAGAAGGAGACACTCGCTTTGGTACTGGCTTTCAGCACTTTTATATATCAGTTTCTGCACCTCTGGTCTATACCAATCATAACCCTCTCATTTTCCTGCAAATGTTATTTACCTTTGTGTAGAATAACATTAATCAACCAATAAATGCAAAAAAACAGATATTGAAACAAACAATTTTGAAAATCAACCTGCAATAGAGTATGATGGGAAATATGATAATGATGAGCATGGTTGAGTGTTTTTCTCTATTTAGAGTAAAAATGACACAATCACACTAAACTATTTATCGTCACTGAGTGTTCATTTAATTCCTGAATCACTAGATATGTTACACTGAAAAAAACTAGGCAACATTGGCCAATTTGCTGTGTACCATACAATACCTTGCTGGTTCACTCAGACTCCCTTCTCCTACTCTCTGCTCAATAAAATCACAGATAATACTAATTTGAAAGACAGCAATCATGGCAAAGATATTAACTATGTCAGTACTGTATGTAAAATGATTAAGGGAATACCAGAACGTGGCACTGTCATAGGATGCCACCTTTCCAACATGTCAATTCATAGAATTTCTGCCCTGCTAGAGCTGCCCCAGTCAACTGTAAGTACTGTTATTGTGAAGTAGAAACATCTAGGAGCAACAACGGCTCAACCGCGAAGTGGTAGGCCACACAAGCTCACAGAACGGGATCGCTGATTGCTGAACCACGTACAGTGTAAAAATCATCTATCCTCGGTTGCAACACTCACTACCGATTGCCTCTGGAAGCAACGCCAGCACAACAACTGTTCGTCAGGAGCTTCATGACATGGGTTTCCATTGCCACAAGCCTAAGATCACCATGCGCAATGCCAAGCATCGGCTGGAGTGTTGCAAAGCTCTCCGCCATTGACTCTGGAGCAGTGGAAACACGTTCTATGCAGTGATGAATCACGATTCACCATCTGGCAGTCCGACGGAGGAATAATGGTCTGGGGCTATTTTTCATGGTTCAGGCTAGGCCCCTTAGTTCCGGTGAAGGGAAATCTTAACGCTACAGCATACAATGACATTCTAGACGATTCTGTGCTTCCAGCTTTGTGGCAACAGTTTGGGGAAGGCCCTTTCCTGTTTAAGCATGACTCCCAAGTGGCGCAGTGGTCTAAGACACTGCATCTCAGTGCTAGAGGCGTCACTACAGACAACCTGGCCCAGTGTCGTCCGAGTTTGGCCAGTGTAGGCAGTCATTGTAAATAAGAATTTCTTCTTAACTCTTGTCTAGTTAAATAAAGGTTACATTTAAAAAATGTACAATGCCCCCTTGCACAAAGCGAGGTCCATTTATTTATTTTTTATTTAACTTGGCAAGTCAGTTAAGAACAAATTCTTATTTACAATGACAGCCTACCTACAGGGGCAGCCATAGTAGTACGGCCTGCACAGAGCCCAGACCTAAACCCCATTGAACTAATTTGGGATGAATTGGAACGCCGACTGCGAGCCAGGCCTAATCTCCCAACATCAGTGCCCGACCTCATTAATGCTCTTGTGGATGAATGGAAGCAAGTCCCCGCAACAATGTTCCAACATTTAGTGGAAAGCCTTCCCAGAAATGTTATAGCAGCAAAGCGGGGACCAACTCCAAATTAATGCCCATGATTTTGAAACGAGATGTTCAATGAGCAGGTGTCCACATACGTTTGGTCATGTAGTGTACATGCACAAATATTCCAATAATATACAGTTGAAGTTGGAAGTTTACATACACTTATACACTCATTTTTCAACCACTCCACAGATTTCATGTTAACAAACTATAGTTTTGGCAAGTCGGTTAGGACATCTACTTTGTGCATGACACAAGTAATTCTTCCAACACTTGTTTACAGACAAATTATTTCACTTAGAATTCACTATATCACAATTCCAGTGGGTCAGAAGTTTACATACACTAAGTTGACTGTGCCTTTAAACAGCTTGGAAAAGTCCAGAAAATGAAGTCATGGCTTTAGAAGCTTCTGATAAGCTAATTGACATAATTTGAGTCAATTGGAGGTGTAACTGTGGATGTATTTCAAGGCCTACCTTCAAACTCAGTGCCTCTTTGCTTCACATCTTGGGAAACTCTAAAGAAATCAGCCAAGACCTCAGAAAAAGAATTGTAGACCTCCACAAGTCTGGTTCGTCCTTGGGAGCAATTTCCAAACGCCTGAAGGTACCACGTTCATCTGTACAAACAATATGTAAACTTCTGACCCACTGGGAATGTGATGAAAAAAATAAAAGCTGAAATAAATCACTCTCTACTATTATTCTGACATTTCACATTCTTAAAATAAAGTGGTGATCCTAACTGACCTACGACAGGGACTTTTTACTAGGATTAAATGTCAGGAATTGTGGAAAACTGAGTTTTTAAATGTATTTGGCTAAGGTGTATGTAAACTTCCGACTTCAACTGTAGGTACAGTTTTAAACACTCACACCTATTGTTCTAAATTGATCAGATTAGCTAATCTCCTGATGTTAAACACTGAGGTAAACACTAATACTCAGGCACTATTTAAAAGAAAGGGAAAAACAAACTTCTTGCCTTCCAAACAAAGAAAACATTCTGCTTTCCAAATAATATTTATTGCCTTTAAAGAATCATCAAATAACGATTTTTTCCCAAAACGGTCCTTAGGATGAAAAGCTCTAGGTAGAACCATTTCTTCTTACAAAGAACCCAGATAAAAATGCTTCTTGGTAGAAAAACCTTTGGAACCCCTTTTTTAAGAGTGTGTTAGCAATGAACGTAGGTACTTCTGGGCTACTGTAGAAGTTTGAGCAGTGATGACTGACTGAAGTGGTTTTGTGGTTCAGAGGGCTCTTCCACAGTCCATTTAAACCCCAGGAAGTGTTTCCTGTCACTTCCTAATGAGTAGCCAAGCTAGCCACTGGGCACTCACTGGCAGACACATTACAGGCAGTGCACCGTCAGTGATGTGGTCAATCACACAGAAGCTGCTCAGGGTGAGAAAAGCTCCAGTTTAGTTGTAGCCTGCTTGAAGTATGTTGTTGTGTTTGGGATTGTATTCATTTGTCCTTATTAGCCCCACTCACCAGTCTTATGTACAGGGTCACAAGGTGCTATACAAACATTGTTCTTTTCACCTCAAATATCATTCCCCTAATAATAGATCTGACCCTGAGCAAGGTTTCCAAGATATCACTGTCATATGTCAGAATGTTTGGATAGACTATATTTACACATATTTAGGCCATGGGATTGATTTGAGTTAAATATAAATGAATACAGTTACTGTTTCCCTGTGTTGCTAACCTCTGAATTGAACTTCCTATTGGGTTCTCCCATGCCTGTTTTAAGTATCAGGAAATGCTTATATGTAGGGTTAGTTAAGGCCATAAGAGTACTCCTTTATAGGTAGCCATGGTTGAATGGAAAAATAACAGGCCCCCTCTTGTTGGATAGAACTTGGGCAGAGAATTAAGCTGGCAACATAGATTTGAGACAGATGTGATTGATGTCATCACATTGTGGAAACAGTCTGGGTTTTCCCATTCATACTCATGTAATTAAAAAAACTACTGAAAAATATCTTCATTAGTGAAACAGCATGAAAGCAGTTGACTGTTCTGGAGTCTCCACTGAAACAATGGAGGTATTGAGGTCTAAGGTGTTTTACAGGGTGAATCAACATCAATAAAATGTCAGCATTACAAGCTTTTCCCCTTTCTCCACAGAGCATGTAAAAAGGAACTATATTAAATGTTGTCAAAATTAAATGGCTTATTTTTATTAAATGTCATAAGGACCGAGACAGAGGTTTGATTAAAAATGTTGTTAACATTACAACTATTAGTATTTCTACGTTTCCCCCCGGCAGCTATGACCTAGGCTAAACCCTAGATTAAGTAATGTACAGTGGTGAGAACAAGTATTTGATACACTGCCGATTTTGCAGGTTTTCCCACTTACAAAGCATGTAGAAGTCTGTAATTTTTATCATAGGTACTCTTCAACTGTGAGTGACGGAATCTAAAACAAAATCACATTGTATGATTTTTAAGTAATTAATTTGCATTTTATTGCATGACATAAGTATTTGATACATCAGAAAAGCAGAACTTAATATTTGGTACAGAAACCTTTGTTTGCAATTACAGAGATCATACGTTTCCTGTAGTTCTTGACCAGGTTTGCACACACTGCAGCAGGGATTTTGGCCCACTCCTCCATACAGACCTTCTCCAGATCCTTCAGGTTTCGGGGCTGTCGCTGGGCAATACGGACTTTCAGCTCCCTCCAAAGATTTTCTATTGGGTTCAGGTCTGGATACTGGCTAGGCCACTCCAGGACCTTGAGATGCTTCTTACGGAGCCACTCCTTAGTTGCCCTGGCTGTGTGTTTCGGGTCGTTGTCATGCTGGAAGACCCAGCCACGACCCATCTTCAATGCTCTTACTGAGGGAAGGAGGTTGTTGGCCAAGATCTCACGATACATGGCCCCATCCATCCTCCCCTCAATACGGTGCAGTCGTCCTGTCCCCTTTGCAGAAAAGCATCCCCAAAGAATGATGTTTCCACCTCCATGCTTCACGGTTGGGATGGTGTTCTTGGGGTTGTACTCATCCTTCTTCTTCCTCCAAACACGGCGAGTGGAGTTTAGACCAAAAAGCTCTATTTTTGTCTCATCAGACCACATGACCTTCTCCCATTCCTCCTCTGGATCATCCAGATGGTCATTGGCAAACTTCAGACGGGCCTGGACATGCGCTGGCTTGAGCAGGGGGACCTTGCGTGCTCTGCAGGATTTTAATCCATGACGGCGTAGTGTATTACTAATGGTTTTCTTTGAGACTGTGGTCCCAGCTCTCTTCAGGTCATTGACCAAGTCCTGCCGTGTATTTCTGGGCTTATCCCTCACCTTCCTCATGATCATTGATGCCCCACGAGGTGAGATCTTGCATGGTGCCCCAGACCGAGGGAGATTGACTGTCATCTTGAACTTCTTCCATTTTCTAATAATTGCGCCAACAGTTGTTGCCTTCTCACCAAGCTGCTTGCCTATTGTCCTGTAGCCCATCCCAGCCTTGTGCAGGTCTACAATTTTATCCCTGATGTCCTTACACAGCTCTCTGGTCTTGGCCATTGTGGAGAGGTTGGAGTCTGTTTGATTGAGTGTGTGGACAGGTGTCTTTTATACAGTTAACGAGTTCAAACAGGTGCAGTTAATACTGGTAATGAGTGGAGAACAGGAGGGCTTCTTAAAGAAAAACTAACAGGTCTGTGAGAGCCGGAATTCTTACTGGTTGGTAGGTGATCAAATACTTATGTCATGCAATAAAATGCAAATTAATTATTTAAAAATCATACAATGTGACTTTCTGGATTTTTGTTTTAGATTCCTTCTCTCACAGTTGAAGTGTACCTATGATAAAAATTACAGACCTCTACATGCTTTGTAAGTATGAAAACCTGCAAAATCGGCAGTGTATCAAATACTTGTTCTCCCCACTGTACATGACATGAAATGTGTATTATTGTTTAATATTATCAGTGGCGACCAGTCACCTGTTTTGAGCCCCACCTTTTTTGCAAAAATATATAAATAAATATATTTATACAGGCTTGCCTGTTTTGCATGTTATTTTGGCATTAATACATGTCACATATCAGTTTGCAAACAATGTACAAAAATATATACATATATCATTGAGTTAATAAAGCCGAATACAAACAGGCAGCTCCAAAATGCTGGTGTTTCAGCCTAGCTCAGTGCTTTCAGTGGTGGTGGGGCAGGCCAGGAGGAAAATCTGAGCATTGCACAGTGATCGGCTTAGCACTGCACCGTGATTGGCTCAGTGTTCTGTCACTCATGGGGACACTACGTCACCCGCCTTTAGTAGGCTCAAGATCATTGGCCACAGATAAAATGACGTGAAATCACGTTATATCTACAGTAGCTTTGATTGGACTGATCATGTGAACATCTTACTTTCAAAGTCTTAGCTAGCAGTCATCATCAGTTGTCATCAAGTCGGACAATCTACTGGCAAATCCTTTTAAATCCTTGTCATATGAAGAGAAATAATTAAGAGAAATTATAGATAAAACGCATCGGTGCTCATCAGCCATTGGACATAAAGATTACACAACAAGTTGGAAATAGCAAATTCAACAATGAGTCGTTTGGAAGGAATCAGTGGCTAACTGCAAGCGTTGCAAAGAAACTACTAACATTAGCCTGCTATTCATTGGAGTGGCTGTGTTTTTTTATTCAGAGTTTCCACCATAAATCCCGACTTTGATAAGAAAGTTTGATGACAAAATTTGCCTACAAAGGACTGCTGCGCCACCTTCACAATGTGAGTCCAAAAATGTATTGTATAATACTAAGTGTTTGTTGTGTAGTAAGCTGTTAGTACCTCATGTGCCTCACCCTAATAATTTGGTCTATTTTCACCAACGCGGTATTGTAAAACACAGTTCGTGGCCCGGTGTGTGCTTGTTTGGCAAATTTTTGTACAGCTCTGACAGTGCTACTGATAGTAGTGGTGGTGCTTGGCTTGCTCGTGCAAATTCAGCTCACACAACATTCTATAATAGAAATGTGTTATTTGACGTGTCATATTAAAAGCTTATTTAACGCGTCAAATAGTGGTATATGATGTGTATATTTTTTGACACGCAAAGACTGCCCAAACGGCATTCAATGTGCCACAGCCTAATAATTTGGTCTATTTTCACCTCTTAATTTCGCCTACTGTTCTAACTTAGTGGTGCACATATAGCCTATAACCTGTTTTAGAGAAATGTAAACATTGAATATCATAATATGCCCCCTTTATTTATATGCCCCTTTTATTTATCCTGCGGTTCTGACTTGTACAGGGAGTACACAAGAAGAATGGCCCATCTTCTGAATTCTGTCGCTGTACATTTCAAAAGTGCTGAACAAATAGTTATATTAACTACGTCCATCATACGTCCTTGCTCAGTAATGTCTTAATCGAAATTACGGATTGCCTCTTATCCGCTTGTCGTCCCCTTATGCGATAGTTTGTACATCTAAATTGTCAGTAGAAACCACATTTGTTTAAGCAAGTCTACCATATCGGCTATGTATTTTTTTAAAGCCAGTAAATTAGGCTGAATGAACTGTTTCGCTGCCATACAAGGCTCCGCTGAAAGCCAGGTGTAGCAGTGGTAAGGTGTTGGGACTCTGCTGTTGGGTCAGCTTTATGTAGGCCCTAACAGTTTGTGGGCACCTTTTGTCACCGTTATAGTGCAATTAATGTATTGTTTAGTGTTTTGTTGTAGCTTTGCTGGCATGCATCCCACATTTTTTTGTTTGCCCCACCAAGATTTACATGCTAAAATCACCACTGTGAATAGCCATCATTGCCCAAAGCTTGGCACTGGTGGCAGGGATGAAAATTGGTGAGGGCCCAAAAAGGTGACACTTTTTTTTGGCACCGAAACATGCAAAAAAATCCCTGCTAGGGGTAAATGCAGGTTTTAACTAATTAAAAAACTCAGAATATGATCTACATGATCAGTCTCTGTGTGTAAAATCTAATCAAATTGTATTTGTCATGTGCGCCAAATACAACAGGTGTAGACCTTACAGTGAAATGCTTACCTACAAGCCCTTAACCAACAATGCTTTAAGAAGTTAAGAAAACATTAGAAAATAAAAGCAACAAATAATTAAACAGCAGCAGCAAAATAACAATAGCAAGGCTATATACAGGGGTACTGGTACAGAGTCAATGTGCGGGGGCACCGGTTAGTCAAGGTAATATGTACATGTATGTAGAGTTAAAGTGACTATGAGGGAACTGGTTATTTTTGCACACAAAATAAAGTGGTTCACGTGAAAAAACGTAAAGAAAGCAATCCAATGTTATTTGTTGCCTAGACTTTACTGCAAATGACACTCAAGTCTTGAGAAAAAACAATACACTAATATTGCAGTTAGCCATAGCCACGACAGCCTTTATAATAGAATGCTTGTGACCACACACATCTAAATGTTGCACTTGGGAAAAAAAGGTAGAAATAGAATGAAACAAACAGGCATTCTATTTTTGCTCTATTATATTGGCCACTATAGTAGACATCGATCAAGCGCACAAGGCTACGTGTGCAAAAATAATGTTCATTGAGTAAAACATTTAATAATCCCCCTCTCACAAGTGTTACTGTCAAGTTCAACACAACAAAATCTATATATTTGGGCTACACTGCACAGTGCACATTATTACATTTTACACTTTATGCCTGTGGACAGTTGTTCTACAATGTACCAGCGGAGAATGATAACCTTTGTTGGCATAATTGATCTCTTTCAGGCAGAGCGTACACCTGGCATACCCCTTCTTGTCCACGTATTGAAAAAGTGAGAAAGAGAGAAAGTGTGTGGTGTTCCTTTCACCTCTATAGTGGCATCCAGCTTAAACCAGGCCCAGCTCCAGCTCCACTTGATCCCTGAATCCACTTGTTTAACAAGCAACGCCTCATTTTCACCTAATTCTCTAATTCTAAAAAATAAACCACGTACTGTAGAGGGAAAACATTAGTTCACATATAGTAGTTAGTTCGTGAGCGAGTTAACATTTCACAGATTGCCAGGGTCCAGTAACGCGTTATAACTTGAGGAACAGCAAGAAGTCGTATAACGTTACCAGTTAATACTATAGCGAATTGGTTAGGTTACTAACGTTAGATCATCTTGTGTTGTAACGTTATCTAGTTAACGTTAGCTGTCTTGAGTTTATTAGCCAGCTAATTTTCACACCATAAACTCAAGAATTTGATCAGATAAGTTGGCTAATGTTGCTCAACATTTCTCTGGCTAGCCAACGGAGAATTCTATCCAGCTAGCAAGATACTTAACAATGCTAATAATACTTTTTCCCCCACACATTCTCCCTCACCTCAAACTTTCCAAATGCCAGTTGTTTTTCAGTTACAGCTTGGTAAGTACCATCATCACCTTCTCACCCTCAGTCTCAGTCTCCGTGGGGGTAGGTCAGGCTTCTCACCTACCTCTTCGTTATAGTTCAGGGGAATCGCTGCTTTAACCGACAAACTGCCTTTATAATGTCTGCTGTCCAGAGCGCGCGCTCTTTCCAGAGACCGCTGCATACTGTAACGAGCTAATTGGTTGTAACGCCTCTCTTCAGTCGCGTGCTGCATACCGTTGTTATGGGAACCATTGGCTCAGCCTTGGATACAGACAGTATTGCTCCAAACGCGCGTCACTTCGTTCGCTTACACAGTAGTGATCCAAAGCCCCGACCCCCCTCCATCGGATCTACACGAATCATGTAGGTCACCTATTTTGTATTCAAAACGGCGAATTTCGCCGAAAGGTGACTAGTTTGCGTCCCTGTGGTGGACATTCCCTATTGAACATGGCTTTTAGTCCAGGAGTAGGTTTATTAATCTGGGTCTGGGCAACCAGCCCATCGTGTTTTATTGCTTTTTACGTTTTCAGTGTTTTATTTATCACTGGTTCAGTTTACAATATTAAACTGGAAGTGTATCCAAGAATGATACAACTGTATTAAAGTGTATTCAATTAACCTCAAGTTTTTACTGCATTCTCTTTCTCTTCAGAGACGGACAACAGATGAATGCTACTTCATGGAGAGGCTGGAGAGTAACAACTACAACACCTACCGCTCTCGGAAGTACCCTGATATGTATGTGGCACTGAAAAGGACTGGCCAGTACAAGTCAGGATCCAAAACTGGACCTGGCCAAAAAGCCATTCTCTTTCTCCCCATGTCAGCCAGACGCTGAGCTCACCTTGTCTTACCAATCGTAAAAGTCAGCCAGGCTGCAGTGCAAACAAACAAACAAGATCTGAAAAAGACAATGGAGCTAATTCATCATCAGCGACATCATCATCCCTGTAGTTGGGTTCTTCAATGGCAGGCATTTCAATCAATGGTGAAGGTGCATAAAGATGGCGGCCCCCCATGTACTTACAACAAATGCCTCATTTGCTAAGTTCGCCGTATTGTACAGTACTGTCCATTCATATTTTTGTATCGGCATTAGTGCAGTATACATGATCCCAATTCTAGCTCCAAGATTTGAATTTCAATTTGAAAAAACAAAAAAGTAGATTGTGCTGATTTACTGGTGCCTTGAAGCATGTCACGCACAGTAGTTGAATTCCTTCATCTTTATGCACCTTCTCCATTCAACTATATAATGTGAGTTTGACTAAGGCTGCTTCAAATATTGTAGTGTACTTTGAGAATCTGCTTATTTTTCTTTATTTAACTATTTTGAAAAGACATCATTTTAGGCTAAAGTGAAAGTGAGATGCCACTTAGTAGTTCTGGACTTTAAAAAGTAATGTTTTACTGCACTGCAGTAAAGGTAAGCTTTTTCATGGCCAAATCTTTACTTGATAAAACCTTTAAATATAACATTGGGTTGGCAAAGCTAAATCGAGCACAACATTAATCTCTAAAGTCATTGCAAGACAAACAGTAGACTTAGTACATATTTTACCTCTCAATCTTAAAATATTAATGAGTGGTTTGATTTTAGAACTTAGCGGCCCTGAGGTTCTTCCCAAACAGAGTTGCCAATTTCTTCAAAATATGTATTTTTATTTTATTTTTTATAGACAAGGTACATCTTGTGATTTGTGGAAAATGTCCTTTACAGTGATGATCATCGGTACCATTTGCTACACCTTCCTTGTTCCCTTGTAACAGTTCGTAAAAACCTATTCCAGTCTGCCATAAATATACAGTTAAATTATTATGGTAAAACACCATCCACACTGACGTGCTAGTGCAATTAGCATCACTGTGCAAGGCGGACCCTGTCCTCAGGCCTTGTGTTTGAGCACCGGCGGCAGCTCCCTGTGGTACAGCTGGTAGAACCTCCCTGAGTAGACAGCTGGCAGCTCCTCCATAGCCAGATCAATCTTGTCGAAGCCCTGGTTTAGGCCGTGAAGCAGGAGCCTGGCTAGGCGGCTAGTGATGGGTGTTGTGGCATTAGTCTTGGCTAGCTCGGTTAGCTCCAGCCACTCGCACCGCAGGCACTCCTGGGTGCAGAAGTTGATGTCATAAGTAAGGGGGCTAAGGCGGCAGATTATGTACATGTCGGACATACCAAAAGCACCCGGGTGGTTGTGCTGCTGCCGGATGCTCAGAAGGGACTTGAACTCAGAGCGGACTCCCGTCTCCTCGAAGACCTCACGGACAGCAGTGGTTCCTTGAAGAGAATATTGGGAAAGTAAAAAAGATGAGGAAACAAGGATTTTATGTTTGTACTGTTCTTTATAAATCTTTGTTTTGAAAACTCCAGTACTGTATATCTTGTATGATAATGCTCACATAATAACTGACCTTTTCATTATCACACTTTTTGTATCATACGCATGCGAGTACAAAACTTTTACATTAAGTCATGAAAATGAAATATTAAAAAAGTGAAATCTATTTTATGTATTTTAGTCAAACATAAAACGCTGCTTCAGAGGGTGGGTCTATATATCAAAAGCTGCTTCAAAAAGTTGAATTTTAATTTGAAGTCTGTTGTTTAAAGTAAAATTGTTTAGAAACGGTATATACTTTATTGTAGCTCACAAGAAGGTCTGAGGTGTATTGTGTACGGTTAGTTACTATACAGTATATGTGGTTGCATCACTCACCAACGTTTTCTCCTGGATCCGAGAGCCCTCCAGGGAACTTCCATGCATTTACTGTCTGAAATAAAGTCACAACAGTACACTTTGTATTAGGACTCAAAATTGTGCTGCATTTAAGGATTTTATTTGTGAACGTGTCCTTCAGCATTAATAAGTATTTTACAATTGTATCTGCATAGGGCCAAATCCAAACTTAAATCCACATTATTCACACTTTCATTATTCACACTTTCAACATCAATGTATGCATTGATGTTATAAGTTATGCACTCAGATCTACCCTATGAGTTAAATATTCATTTTGATGTGATTGTATGTTATTCTTGAAAAACTCTAAGCAATTAAGTTAGGTGTTTTCACCACTCTTTAAATATATTTAAAGACAGATCGCTGCTGGTTAAATTATGTAGTTGTTGAATACATTTATTGTAGTTTTTGATTAATTTCGAATTCAAAATATACTTTTGCTATTGAAAAACAATTGTTTTTGTATTTGATTTGATGAATCTTGTTCAATGTTTTGATGATCTGTAAAGCACTACACTTTCATAATTTGATTTCCTTTTGTAAACATAATTTAAAGTGCTATATTTTTGGAGCTACTTGTTTTACAACAATGTAGGAAAATTTAAGAATAAACGTATAAATCATTTAACATTATACACCATGTTTTGTGTGGTTTACTAAAATCGGGCTCTGGCAATGTGACTGTGATTCTAGATATGGGTAATCTGATACAGTCTAGGCATTGAATTAATCTGGAGAGCGTGGTTATGAGCAGATAAGTAAAAAAAGAACAACAAATGGACCGAAATAGCAAATAAGAACCACTTATTGCACTCATAACTCTTAAATCGCAAACAGCCAATGACTCATATTGTTCTAAAACGTACGTCAACCAATTTCACATTACTTTGTCAGATTTCAACACTGCAAATTGTGTCTCTTTTGTTTCAGCCACAAATCACCTAGCTACAATGCAATTACCCAGCATCCTTTTCATTTGCTGTCTTGGTGCAGACGTCAGTGATAATGAACCAGGAGGGGTTCACTTTCGGGAAACATAACCCCAGAGCAGCTCTGGATGGGCTTAGCCTGCCAAACTCTGCCAATGGCCAAAGGCCAGACTGAGTGCATGAGGCCCTCTTCCAGTAAATGCCGAGGAGAGAGAGGAGATAAAACACTCCTCTCACTTTCCAAACAGTGACCGCATGCCACTGTTTCCTAAAATAACTAACACGCAAGACAATGTACCATAAGCACCATTCTTGATATCTATTGCAGTGATTGGGTACACAGACAAATATTCAACCAAAGAGTTGCCATTGAGTGAAGTTACGATACTTCCACACAGCTAATTGCTTTAGAAATACAGGAGAATTATTTGCGACCACACATTATGGTAATGCATGAAATGTGTGTGGTGTACTCAGCATGTAAAAGCATGGGTTAAGAATGTTTGCTTGAAGTTGCGTAATGTTGTGAGGAGCTTTGCTAAGTGAGACAGTGCCGCAGCAGAAGTCAAGGTAAAGTCTGTGAGGAGAATAATTCTCCCCATGTAGAGGGACAAACAGAGGGGCAGACGCCAGGAAAACGACCTAAATAAACACATAATGACGGCCATTCATAGCAGTGGGATGGAAAGAAACAACTAATGCCATTCAGTTTTATTTTTCCATAATATGTCTTACAATGGTTTAGCTTTGCTTCCCTATATAGACACCTATTAGATCATTAGAAAGCAAGTTGAATTTTTTTATAATGGTTAACTAAAGAACTAATACTTTTTTTTTAATAATATGGACATTTAAAGAGCAACTGAAGGCAATAAACAACTTATTTGGTAGAAAACGGCTTATGTGGCATTGATATTAGAAACATTTATTCTAGTGTCAAAATGTACAACAAAGTGTAAACAGGATAGTTTTGGTAATCAAGTCAGTCTCGTCCAAAACTGAGATTTGCGAGCTAATTAGGAAAAGATGAGATAAGAACAGTTTTCCTTGGGTTGGGTTGGCCCAAAGTAATAATCAATTCAGAGCTCAGCTGCACAGGACCCATGGTAAATTTGGTTTGACATTCAATATCCCTATGTGGCTAGTTAGGGACCATCAAGTAAATTAAACAATGTACATGGGACAATATTTTTAAATGTCAATAGCTCTAAATTTCAATGACTTAAAAACCTAAAATAAACTATAAATTGTAGAAATTCATATATAAATATTGAAAACATTTAAATGAGACAACTAAAAGGTGTGCAACATGAAAATATTGTCCCATTTACATAGTGTAATTTATTGACGGTCCCTAACTAGCCCCGGAGACAGGCTATCCAAAGTCAATCTAACTTTGCCTCAGTCGCACACCAGCCGGCTGAAGCTAATTGGCGAAAGAATTTGGCTAGCATTAGCTAGTCTAAGCGACTTTAAGACACAAGACCTGGTTAGGCTGTTTCAAGTTTTCTAGAAGGGTGAGTGACTAACTGTGTAATGTTTTGGCAGAGTGAATGTACAAATGCTTGCCACATGCGAACATACACACGAGACACTCACATTAAACCACACCTCCAAGACAACTCTTGTTTGGCTTCAGTCATGGCCGCTGCATTTCTTAATGAGCAAGCTAAAAAACAAGGCCAAATCAGAAAGTTCAGTCCCCCTTTATGATAAAATACAGAGAAGCAGTATAATACCTTGTTTTTGTCTTGAACGACGAGAACCTTTCCATTTGACTCATCAACGACTGCACCTTTATAGACAAAAGAAAATAAGTTACTAGCCAAGTACACTACAGTAAATACCAACTATCAACATAACAGCATAATATTGAAAGTGTTATTGAGCAAATTATTTAATCATTGCTGGTCTGTAAGCCAAAGAACTTTGAAGACAGCTTCCAGAAAACTGACTAGAGACCAGTTGTCATGGAGTTGAGCGGTGTTTATTGGGTTTGAGAGAACATGAAAGGTTTCATTAAACTGACCCATGTGGAGTGCCCGGCCTGGGGCCGGGCTTTAGCTAGGCTGCCAGAGAGAGGGGCCACCACCACAACATCTCAAAAAACATTGGAGACTTGAGAGAAATGTTGACTCTATTCTCTGAGGTAAAATCTTTAGCAATTTAGACAACAAAAATCATGCAATAATAATGAAATGATTGCTATAGCAGTGAATATGTGTTATGCTGTACCAACTCTCGTTCTAATTTGTCAGGGAGGACTATCCATTCCCCTATAGTGAGGTAGTACACAGACAATTCTGGACCATCATAGACCGCCTTGGCTTGCGATTACAGACTAAAGTTCTCCTTTGTAAAATAGATTTTTCCTGACTAAATAAAAGTTAGATACACAGAGCAAGGTAATGATTAATGTATTGTAATTTGTTCTCAATAAGAAATCATCTCTAGTGCGTAAAGGTAATGAGTGACACATTTTGGTCCGCCCTATATAGTAGGGAGATTCCACGTTGACAGAATGACGGCGAGACTCAGATTTGTCATTTTAAAAGTATGTCAAACAAAAACCATTGATATAAAAGTTAAACAAAACATACAACTTTATGCACAAGGACTACTTAATAATTTGAACTTAACATTTACAAAAACACATTTACTCGAAGAACAGTGCAGATGTAAAGTTTTGTAACAGAAGGTCGGTAACATCTCCCTCAGTTTATATGACCAAGTTTTCCAAATATCTACTCTGAATTAAGATTCAAAGATGTGTGAAGAAAGAAAGATGGGACTCATGGTTAGGTGTTACTAAGAGTTGGGAGGTGTGACAAACTGGAGAAAGTGACAGCGAAAGAGAGAGAGAAATGAGGCAGGGGTTTCCAGCCTGTTTTCACAGTCTTGCTTTGACCACGAGATGACAGAAAGAGAAAGAAAACAGTTACACAACAGTATGCCAGTGGAAGGGACAGTAACAACAGGCGATCCAGCTGTGGTTTGTGACTACTATGATTTCCCATTGTAGCCAATTCAATTGCAGTCATTCTGTTACCAATTATTTTATAAAGACTTCCTCATATGCGCTCTCCTGTTCTATTGGTTGTCAACTTTCTTTCATTGTCTAGCAGCCAAAGGCATTATCTTAGTCTTATTAGTAACCCATGATAGTAAAAATGTATATATGCCTTACTTTCTCAAAAATATACAGTTGAAGTCGGAAGTTCACATAACTTTTTCAACCACTCCACCACTCCACAGATTTCATGTTAACAAACTAAAGTTTTGGCAAGTCGATTAGGACATCTACTTTGTGCATGACACAAATAATACTTACAACAATTGTTTACAGACAATTCACTATATCACAATTCCAGTGGGTCAAGAAAATAGGCTTCTGATAGGCTAATTGACATCATTTGAGTCAATTGGAGGTGTACCTGTGGATGTATTTCAAGGCCTACCTTCAAACTAAGTGCCTCTTTGCTCGACATAATGGGAAAATCTAAAGAAATCAGCCATGACCTCAGAAAATAAATTGTAGAGCTCCACAAGTCTGGTTCATACTTTGGAGCAATTTCCAAACGCCTGAAGGTACCACGTTTCTCTGTACAAACAATAGTATGCAAGTATAAACACCATGGGACCACGCAGCCGTCATACAGCTCAGGAAGGAGACACGTTCTGTCTCCTAGAGATGAATGTACTTTGGTGCGAAAAGTGCAACAAATTATTATTTACAATGATGGCCTACCAGTGAACAGTGGGTTAACTGTCTTGTTCAGGGGCAGAACGACAGATTTTTACCTTGTCAGCTTGGGGATTCGAACTAGCAACCTTTCAGTTGCTGGCCCAACGCCCTAAACATTAGGCTACCTGCCGCTGCTCCACTGCTCCAAAACCACCATAAAAAAGCCAGAGTACGGTTTGCAACTGCACATGGGGAAAAATATCCTACTTTTTGGAGAAATGTCCTCTGGTCTGATGAAACAAAAATAGAACTGTTTGGTCATAATGACCATCATTATGCTTGGAGGAAAAAGGGGTAGGCTTGCAAGCCAAAGAACACCATCTCAACCGTGAAGCACGGGGGTGGCAGCATCATGTTCTGGGGGTGCTTTGCTGCAGGAAGGTCTGGTGCACTTCACAAAACAGATGGCATCATGAGGAAGGACAATTATGTGGATATAATGAAGCAACATCTCAAGACATCAGTCAAGAAGTTAAAGCTTGGTCGCAAATGGGTCTTCCAAATGGACAATGACCCCAAGCATACTTCCAAAGTTGTGGCAAAATAGCTTAAGGACAACAAAGTCAAGGTATTGGAGTGGCCATCACAAAGCCCTGACCTCAATCCTATAGAGAATTTGTGGGCAGAACTGAAAAAACATGTGCGAGCAAGGAGGCCTACAAACCTGACTCAGTTACACCAGTTTTGTCAGGAGGAATGGGACAATATTCACCCAACTTATTGTGGGAAGCTTGTGGAAGGCTAGCCGAAACGTTTCACCCAAGTTAAACAATTTGAAGGCAACACTATCAAATACTAATTGAGTGTATGTAAACTTCTGACCCACTAGGAATGTGATGAAATAAATAAAAGCTGAAATAAATCACTCTCTACTATTATTCTGACATTTCACATTCTTAAAATAAAGTGGTGATCCTAACTGACCTAAGACTGGGAATTTTTACTAGGATTAAATGTCAGGAATTGTGAAAAACTGAGTTGAAATGTATTTGGCTAAGGTGTAAGTAAACTTCCGACTTCAACTGTAGACTCTTAGCTTTCATTTGACACCAAATTTGATGTGCTCCTATGAACTTCACATTTGTGCTCCTGGAGCCATTTAACATGGAATTGACCAGTACAGTCTATAGTGAAACAGAAAGGGTGACTCAGCAAGAGTTGTGGAATGTTTGCCATCCCATTCGGCCTAGTGGGAGCAGTCTTTTTTTGATAACCAAACCAAACTTTTTTCAACAGGTTGTGACTAAGACGGCCAACTATTTGCTTCTGTTGACAGCTCCGGGGGGAAGGAAACGGGCTCTTATTTTTTCATCCGGCGTCTCACCAGGACACCATCCAGTCCTTGAATGAATTCCCCAGATGTGTGGCAAGGGATAGGTTGTCTAATCCCCAACTTGGCCTTCCGTGTGGAAATTGATGTCATCTCCATCCAGCCACAACCGGGCATATCACAGTAAATTGCTCGGGTACCAGACTGAAAATCCATCATTAGGTTAGCCTGTGGAGTGGAAAACGTTTCCTCCAAAGGCAGATGCTGGGTCCGTTCGTAAGCTCGCAAATGAAGAAGCAAACCACGTAATCAACATAGGGAATTGTGGGTCATGTAAAACTATTGGCTGTTGCAGCTGACAGCTTGGGAACTGATATACTCTATGGGTGAGACGGTTCTTCCGTAGGGAAGGTTGGTGGGTAGTCACTGTACGTGCGGGGCGTATCTGTGTGCTACGCCTACGATGAACAAGTGGTCTGACATACAGTTACGGACAATTATATGGGCACCCTTGTACCTTTATTGAATAATTCCCCATTTCTTCTCAAATAAATAAAAAAAAAAAAAAAGCTTTTGGTCACCGCTGCGTTATTGGATTTTCAACATTGCAGAACCAAAGACTTAAGTTGCCTAAACAGACTTGCCTAATTAAATAAAGGTTAAGTAAATAAAAGTTTACAATTTTAATTGAGAAAATAAAGACATGGCATAGACAACATTATTGGCACCCTGGAGCAAGTACTTGTTTGCACAGCATTTGGCTAAGATAACTGCAGTCAAATGCTTCTTGTAGCCATCAATGAGTTTGCTGCACCTTTCTACAGGAAGTTTGGCCCACTTTTCAGCAGCAAACTGCTTTAATACTTCAATGTTTGTCAGGTGCCCTCCAACTGCTGTTCTCAGCTCTCGCCATAGGTTATGGATGAGATTCAGATCTGGACTCATGGCTGGTCACTCCAGAACAGTCCAGTGTTTTTTCTTGAACTGTTCCTGGGCTGTCTCAGAAAAATGTTGACGTAAAACAATCCAAATGTAAGGATTTTTAACTCAAAAGATTCCCAACGATTGAAAAGAGCAGTAGCGGAGTTTCTCTCTGCATCAAGTGCCATTGTGACTTTGCCTAATATGCCTTTTCTTTTGCCGCGGTATCGTTTTAGTATAGAGTATTGTGATAGTAAACCTGGTATCGGTATCAAAGTCAAAATTCTGGCATCATGACAACACTAACACACAATAGTCCGATTTTCTCTCGGTTCAATTGCTGTTTAAGTGATGTAATGAAAGAACCATCAGGGGTATAAAGTATTTAAGTAAAAAATACTTGAAAGTACTACTTAAGATTTTGGCCATTCTCCTTCTACAGACATGTTCTGACATGCTTGCATCCACTTTTGGGGAGGGATAAAGTCAACAGCATGCCACCTGGTGGTTGACTGGTGGTGATTTAAATCTGCCATCAAAATGTTCTCTATCGCAGACATTGTTTGCAAGTCAAACACAAACTACATTTTTAGTGCATCAGTGACAAGTGGAAATAACTGAGGTTTGCCTTACCTGTATTTTTACATAAGTAAGGCATGAGTGTATGCAGAAGGCTTCAAGAAACCTGAAGCAGACCTGACCTAGAGGTCTGAACCTAACACTCGATCCTGAACAGTATGAACCTGTGATATAGGTCAGGATAGTAGACTTGTAATACCTGCCACTCCAATCTGATGGGTAGCAAACCCAGGCAGCCTGCTCTGCCCATCTCCCAGCCACAGAGCCAGAATGGCACGGTCCTGCTTGGCGTGATGGTAAGTGAAGCCATGAGCAGAAGCTGCTGCGGCACAGCGGCTCAAAGAGATGGGCACATGAAGCCAGACTGCCGCCCGGCCCTCTGTCCTCCACTGAGCCAAAGAGTCTGAAAAACAAACAAAACATCACCGTCTGAGGGTGTCAATGAGCATATCTGACTAGATTCATCATTCAATGTCTGAGTAATGTATCAAAGTCTAATAGTAATTAATCTGAATCTAATATTCTGAAGTATTTGTATTAGTTTTTAACAAGTGCCACTGAGTCATTGATTATTTCCCTACTGCTGGTACTGTGCGTCATCATTAACCAGGATATCTGTCTGACCTCTTTGGCTTGTGTGCATGTCGCTCAAACCAGCTGGGCTAGAAGGCAATATGCATTGTTTCACGCATTTTCAAGGTTATTGCATGTCATGCATGCTTGCTTCTTATATAAATATAATAATTGGTCTACACTAACCACGCAGTAGATTACCAAACACTCCTTCGCAGATATCCGACGGGAAATCACTGTCACCGAGGTTCACTGTCACTCCGCCGAATCTGTCCACTTTCCCAGTCAAAACATGAGCATTTGTCCCATGCACGTTCTGTACTCGTAAACGGCTTGCTGAGCATGTGAATGAAATCGCGTTTCTTACAATAGGTAATAGTTTGCGAGTAAGCGTTGCCATGTTATAAAAGCCTTGAAATATATTTAGATGAAAAAGAGTCCGTGAAATATAAATTTACTCGCCGGTTACATAAATGTCAACACTCTGAAGTTGCATAAATACCGTAATACACTAATACTTCGAATGTATTTGGACATCTTTGCTACATTTTGTGTTTCTGTAAGTTGCTAACAACTAAAAGTATACCATAAATAGTTATATAATCTTTTCTTAATATATATTTAGTTCATCGTCAGTTTTCGCGCAAAAATGTACTCAGAGTAGCAATGCAGAATTACGTCATTTAGCTATACACTTTACGGTAAAAGCGGCGGAACTGAACTTTAACCAGGAAGTGTTTCCCAGCGAATTCACCCATGCTTGTTCTGAAACTTCTGTTTCAAATGTAGCAACTTTATTGTAAAATTGAATTAGCGACATGTCTTCAAAGAAAAACAAAAACAAAGTTAGGAGAGTCAATGAAGATGACTACTCAAGCGGACTGAGAGATGGCTCCAGTGACTCAACTAGCTTGCAAAGCTCGGGGCACGAGGGGGGAGGCAGCAAGAATCACAACTCATTCTCAGTCATTGAATTCGTTGAGAAAGGTAGCTAGCTACTGTATCTTGTTAGCTAGTTTTGCTGCACTTAAGATACTATCCTGATAACATGTCTAAATACAATGTAAATGTCATGTACCATAAAGATTTGATTAATTATACACCAATGAACATGAGCGATTGCACTTATCTGCTGTGACGGATGCATGTTGTCGCTCAGGGCTCTCCAACCCTATTCCTTGAGAGCTAACGTCCTGTAGGTTTTCGCTCCAACCCTAAATAATTCGTTTGTTTATAAACTGAATCAGGTTAGCTACAACTGAGGTTGAAACGAAAACCTACCGGAGAGTAGCTCTCCAGAAACGGGGTTGGGGCAGACGGACAGACCCATCATTTGGTCAAGTTGCGTATGGGAACACATAGCCCAATAATGGACTAACGGAGCCTAACGTTACGCCTTATAGTTCAAGGACCTTACATGTTCTGTTTGAAGGCGAATTGGCTCTGGAAGCCAAATACTCCATCTAAACACATTTTTTCTTAATTGCGATACAGTTCTAGAAACATAAGTCCCTCTACTTTCAGGTAAAAATACACACTTACTGTACACCACAGGAAGTTGGCGTCACCTTCATTGGGGAGGATGGGCTTGTGGTAATGGCTGGAGCGGAATTAGGGGAATAGTATCAAATACATCACACATACATTCCAGCCATTATTATGAGCCCTACAGAGGCTCCTGTGCAGGACACTGTTTTAACCGTTTTTAACACAGTTGCAGTTGACTATTCTTCAGTGACATCACTTTTGTGGTGTCCGTCTTCCGTTTACACAGGTGTTAGGAGACACAGATAGCTATGTAATTAGCACAGGTAGTCAACATGTTGTCCGTAAACACGCACTGTAACATGGAGATATGGCCGTGGGGGAACACAAACCATATAAAGGTGTGCGTCAATTTAAACTTGTAGTTTTTTTTTTCTCGCTGATATGGAAGATAAGGTCCTTAAGCTTCCAAAACCATACTGCAATCGATGTGTATTAATGTTCAGACATTAAGCGTTTGGGTGCTTAACAAAACTCCTCCATACAAAAGACCCCTTCGTCCAATGACTCTTATGTGTAACGTGATGGAACTAAGTCATGATCAAGTGATATAATACACACAGCTTTTGCTTTGCATGTCACCCTCTTTTGTGTTACATGTCACCCCAATGTAAACATTTGTATACAGCAGATGATAAGCTTTCCAAAAGATGCAGAGCTTTCCTTATCCAGCTGAGCATAAATGCAATGAAATCTGCAAACATTTGCATTGGAAGACCAGTCCTATTGTCGAGCAATACTGGGCAACAGGAGGTATGTCAACAATGTGTTTATCAACAGAATGGAATATTGTATATGTGCATGTGCTTATTGACAATGGATTGAACTGTGGGGAGACAATATCAGTAGTTGACCCAGAAACAGTAGATCTATAATAATATTAGACTTACACAAATGCTGTCGAATAATTTCCAGGCCAAGTTTCTATGCTGTTTTTGTTTTTTTCCAGGTGTGTCTGGCCTGGCCGGCAGCGTCTTTCCCTGGGGGTAAAGTTGGCCTACTGAAGAGTACTCAGAACAGCCTGAAAGTGAAGCCTGGGGATGGAGTTACTGTTCACCCCCTGACAGGACCTCTACTACAGGCAGAAGAGGTGCTTCTCTCCACCAGGTAAAGCAGTAGGGAGAAAGCTACTTGTGAAGCCATATGCCATAAATATGAAGTACAATGATGTTTAATTCTGTCATTGCTGTCGTATTCATTCCCCTTGGGTCTTTAGAAATGTTGATACATTGGGAGGAAGGACATCTTCACTACAGGAGATATTTGTTTTTGATACTCCCAATAAGCTTTCTCAATAGTCAAAGATGTCTGAATTCCGCTTACAAAAGACCCACTTACACCCATGGCAGCACAAAGTAGAACAGTTGCCTTGCTGTCAGGCGATGAGGGTTTTATATTATAGGTTAATGACGCCATCTGCTGTTGAGGCACCTGCAACAACAGTTTTACAGTCAATTCAGTGATGACTCAGAAATTCCTTCCCAGTTATGTTAATTGTATGATGAATATTACATTCTGTCTATTGCTTTTCATTTATCAATACAGACTCAAGGATGATGCGCTCCATTCAGAGGAATTCAGTAACTTCTTCCTCCGATCTTTGGGTAAGCCTGTTTTTTTTCATGGGGTTATATAGCAGAGGATATATGTAACTTTGCATTGCATTACCTTCATAGTGTCCATATGTTTATATTTCAGATGGAAAGATCCCACTCCCTGGAAACTCCCTATCCCTGACGTACTTTGGGCGAGCGTGTAGTCTGCGGGTGGAGCGGGTAACAGGGGTGGACGGCCTCTCCCTGGAGAGACCCCCGCCTACCCCGGGACTGGAGCCTGATGCGGAGGACGCCTCTCTGATGAGCTCTGCGCTGCGTTTTACCTCTGACCTGGGCTCCACCTCCATGGACCTGTCCCTGCAGCTCAGCCTCCTGACCATGGAGGAGCAGGCCGGGGAGCCTGGTCCTGCAGCCAGTACACCCTGCAGGCCCTTTTGTGTGCCCTGTCCCCCCCCAACTCCCCCCTGCAACCCCCAGACTCCAACTGAGCCCGAGGAGGGCAGCCTCAGTTTGGAGATGGAGGATAAGAGTGCACTCAGTCCAGAGCAGACCAACACAGAAAGACAGTTCTTCACTCCCCCTGGTGGAGCTCTGAGCACTGACACTTTCTACTGCCTCTCCTTTTCCACTAAGGTGAAGTTCAGAGACAGACACAAAGAGGCTCAAGAGGAGCAGATGGAGGATACGGTGGCCCAGAGGTCAAAGGTCACATATAGTATGATTGGGGGCCTTAGCAGCCAGTTGAGCGTCATCCGAGAGACCATTGAACTGCCTCTCAAACACCCAGAGCTCTTCTCCAAATACGGTAAACAGATATGTTTTTCCTTTCAAAGTGGCACTCTGGACCGAGTTGAATTGGAAAATTCTTAATTGAAAACTATATGCTATATCTCAAATTCATGAAAACTCAACTCTGATTGTATGCATTTTTGTGCTTTTGATGGTATAGGAATCACACCTCCTAGGGGAGTTCTCCTTTATGGCCCCCCAGGAACAGGAAAGACTATGATTGGACGAGCCATAGCCAATGAGGTCGGGGCACACATGACTGTAATCAATGGTCCAGAAATCATGAGCAAGTATGGTCATATTATTCCTACCTAATGAAATGTGATTGGGTACCAAGTACGTGTTAAAGATCATATATTGAGGGTTAGTGATGTTCGTACATCCAAACCAAGTGACCTTTGTTGATTTTGTGTTCAACCTGTCTTTACAGGTTTTATGGCGAAACAGAGGCCAGACTGAGACAGATATTCACAGAAGCCTCTCAAAGGTAAATATTGAAAACAAGTGTCCCATATTTGTGCCCTTTTTGTATGTTTTTTCCTAAATCCTATCACCAATATACATTTCACTACACAAAACGTAGAGAGTGTTCAACAACTAAGGCTTTGAATTGTATTCCCAGGCAACCTGCAATCATTTTCATCGATGAGTTGGATGCACTGTGTCCCAAACGAGAAGGGGCTCAGAACGAGGTGGAGAAACGCGTTGTGGCCTCCCTCCTCACTCTCATGGATGGGATTGGTTCAGTGAGTACAATTACAGAGTATACACACAGTCTCTACAGTGATACTTTTATCTTATAAACACATCAACCTTGGAAGTGCAGACTGACATCCAAAATATCCCGCTCTCTCCTGGACATCCTTCAGACATTCTCTCTCTGTCTGTATGTCCTGAGTGTCTGCTGAATCTTGAGTGTTCTATCAGCGAATCAGGATAATGAGAAAAAGAGAGCTCAGGCCCACGATCAGAGATGGCTCGACAGCTGCCCTCTGCCCCCTTAGAGAACACAGGGAGCCTGGGAAACCTGTCACCGCCGGCCGCCATGACGTGCCAAATTAGCATCACGTTATCGCCAAACACATCTTCATCTCCCTAGCCCAGCTGTTTATGTTTGGTGACCTTTTAGTGTCGGGGTCATCGGTTAGGGCTATGATCAATAATTTATTGCACCTACTGTACAAATCCATCTCTTACATTCAAACACCTTGTTTATTGATTTTCATACCACTGTAACATTCCTAACTGTCCCTGTCCTGGTTTGTCTCTTCCTCCAGGAGGGCCACTCGGGTCAACTGCTGGTCCTAGGGGCCACCAACCGGCCCCATGCCCTGGACCCCGCCCTCCGCCGGCCCGGACGCTTCGACAAGGAACTGGAGGTGAGCAGTTCAGTTTAGCCAGAGTGAAGCAGTTATGCTGGGGTTAAAGTTCAGTCCCTGAGACAGATTTCCTTAATATGGATTCTGGTGAGGTCGTTTTTGAGATCATTGTAGATCCGCTAATCTGCTTCTATGCAAGTGTAATATTCCTATCAAAGTTCATTCAAGTTGGGAGAACCATGGGAGGGAAACATGTATTCTGACAAGCAGTCAATGCACAACAATTCTTAATGCAAACGCGGGAAAACACTTTTGAAAACAGTTTTAGCAAATGTATTTTGAAAATAGTTTTGGGGGGATTCTGACATTTATACCATGGTTACCGTGTTTATTTTTCTACTCCTACAATTGTAGAGCTCTTAAACGGGCAATGATTTACTTTGTAATAGAAACACAAAATATATTTTGTTTTTGAGTAAATAATAAGTATTAATAATAATAACAACAACAACAACAACAACAACAATCAGGATGTTGTGTCCAATGGCGTAAATGCAGAGAGACAAGGCCTATTTATTTTATTTGGGCTACAGGCGATAATGCTTATTGCTAATAGCACATCTGATAATATTGACCATGCATAGGCTACAGTTGAAGTGAGAAGTTTACATACACCTTAGCCAAATACATAGACTTTTCACACCACTTGTCAGAATAATAGTAGAGAGAATGATTTATTTCATCACATTCCCAGTGGGTCAGAAGTTTACATACACTCAATTAGTATTTGGTAGCATTGCCTTTTAATTGTTTAACTTGGGTAAAACGTTTCGGGTAGCCTTCCACAAGCTTCCCACAATAAGTTGGGTGAATTTTGGCCCATTCCTCCTGACAGAACTGTTGCCTCCTTGCACGCACACGCTTTTTCAGTTCTGCCCACAAATGTTCTGTAGGATTGTGGTCAGGGTATTGTGATGGCCACTCCAATACCTTGACTTTGTTGTCCTTAAGCCATTTTGCCACAACTTTGGAAGTATGCTTGGGGTCATTGTCTAAGCTTTAACTTCCTGACTGATGTCTTGAGATGTTGCTTCAATATATCCACATAATTTTCCTTCCTCATGATGCCATCTATTTTGTGAAGTGCACCAGACCCTCCTGCAGCAAAGCACCCCCACAACATGATGCTTGCAAGCCAACATCTCTTTGGCTTGCAAGCCTCCCCCTTTTTCCTCCAAAAATAACAAGGGTCATTATGGCCAAACAGTTCTATTTTTGTTTCATCAGACCAGAGGACATTTCTCCAAAAAGTAAGATCTTTGTCCCCATGTGCAGTTGAAAACCGTAGTCCTTTTTTATGGCGGTTTTGGAGCAGTGGCTTCTTCCTTGCTGAGCAGCCTTTTTAGGTTATGTTGATATAGGACTCGTTTTACTGTGGATATAGATACTTTTGTACCTGTTTCCTCTAGCATCTTCACAAGGTCCTTTGCTGTTGTTCTGGGATTGATTTGCACTTTTCGCACCAAAGTACGTTCATATCTAGGAGACGCATCTCCTTCCTGAACGGTATGACGGCTGCGTGGTCCCATGGTGTTTATACTTGCGTACTATTGTTTGTACAGATGAACGTGGTACCTTCAGGTGTTTGGAAATTGCTCCCAAGGATGAACCAGACTTGTGGAGGTCTACAATTTTATTTTCTGAGGTATTGGCTGATTTATTTTTATTTTCCCATGATGTCGAGAAAAGAGGCACTGAGTTTGAAGGTAGGTCTTGAAATACATCCACAGGTACACCTCCAATTGACTCAAGTTATGTCAATTATCCTATCAGAAGCTTCTAAAGCCATGACATAATTTTCTGGAATTGTCCAAGCTGTTTAAGGGCACAGTCAACTTAGGGTATGTAAACTTCTGACCCACTGGTATTGTGATATAGTGAATTATAAGTGAAATAATCTATCTGTAAACAATTGTTGGAAGAATTACTTGTGTCATGCACAAAGTAGATGTCCTAACCTACTTGCCAAAATTATAGTTTGTTAACATGAAATCTGTGGAGTGGTTGAAAAATGAGTTTTAATTACTTCAACCTAAGTGTATGTAAACTTCCATCTTCAACTGTATATGCATGGTCCAATATGTTAGCAAGCTGGCAGTTAGTTGTTGTAACTGCTCTTGCTTAATGACACTTCCTTGTATTTCTATCAGGACTAGCTAGCTGATGCACATTAAACTCGCTAAACTAGTGTATGGTTACAGGTGGGCGTACCAAGCGCGGCAGAGCGAGCGGACATCCTACAGAAGCTGCTGACCCCTGTGCCCTGTAGGGTGACCCCCGACGAGGTAACCAAGCTAGCGGACTCGGCTCATGGATATGTCGGGGCAGACCTGGCCGCCGTCTGCAAGGAGGCAGGCAAGTAACGCTAGGCTAACCGCAAGCAAAGGCTATGTGATGTAATTCTGTATGCTTGGCCCAATCCAGGAGCAACGCCTAGCCCCCTATAGCCAATGGGGGGCCTAAGGATCGAGGTGGGGGATTGGTATATGATACAGTAACTTATTCGTTAGCTACATTGGTGGACATTAGCCTATCACCATTTAGCTGGTTAAGCTATGAAAAAGCCATGTTTGTCACCACTTTATATTGTAGCTTCTCATTATCTGAGACCAAGTGGCTCACCACACCATCCCTCTGAGACTCTCCTGACCTAAGGATGTGGGCTTTTACTTTGGCTTGTGGATCCCATTGAGAAAACCCTTTTTAAAGTAAAAAACAAACTTGTTGTGAAATTCCTCATGGCCCACATAGCCTTAACCCTGTAACCCAATCCCTTAACCGGTAAACAGTGTCAGGATAACAGGATGTTGGGGTGATTCTGTGGCCGTCGGTTAAGAGGCCCTGTTGTGTGTGTGTGTGTGTGTGTGTGTGGTGTGTGTGACCCTCAGAGCCTCCTGGGTGGTCTCAGGGACGTGGCATATTGCATTTCCATTTGAGGAGGGCTACTACTTCGGCTCATGGAAGCAAAGAGCGTGATTTACTGTAGGCAGAGGCCAGACGTGACTGGCAGTGTTTTCAGAGAAAACCCCTGGAGGGAATACCCCCCCCCCCCTCTCTCCAATGCTGAAACCCAAAGCACAAGACAAACACAGAACCTCACATGTGCACCACAGGAAAAACTAACAGTGTCCAGAGAAGATTGGATCTCTCTACCCGAACCATATCTCATCTCAGTTACATCAATGCTATGGATCCATACATAATGGTAGTTCACATACAAAAACCCATTCCACATTTTTCTCCTCTGTCCACACTGTGTGTGTGTGTGTGTGTGTGTGTGTGTGTGTGTGTGTGTGTGTGTGTGTGTGTGTGTGTGTGTGTGTGTGTGTGTGTGTGTGTGTGTGTGTGTGTGTGCGTGCGTGCGTGCGTGCGTGCGTGCGTGCGTGCGTGCGTGCGCGCGCGTGCGTGCGTTTGCATGGTTGAGTTAAGGGACAGTCAACTCTAATAGACCCTGTCCCACACCACAATGTTGATGTGTGGTTTTTCCTCCGTTGCTGCCGGTGACAACAACATACAGTCATGAAAACTTCTCAAGGAACACCAGTTGTTTCCCCCAATTCCCTGTCCTCTTCAGGTAACAATGACCTATAAGGGGGAACGTGCCTCGCTGCATCGTCTCTTCCTGTAAATAGGGGGGCAGTGAGGGTGTCACGCACACGACCAGACCAACCCTACGACCAGCTGCTCACCCCCCCCCTGGCCTTTCCCATCTCCCCCAGGACAGGGTCAGGGGCTTCTGACATCCTTCCCCCTGTCCCCAGCAGTACAATGGTTCCCTGCTTGCTGTAGGCCAGACCAGACCCTTTTTTGTGTGCATTGAGTACAATATGTTTTTGTCTACTTTAAAGAAGCAATCAGCAGTTGCTACATCCATTTTTGGACATATAAATTAATGGTATGTACCATTGTGTCTTGAACAATATAACGTACAGTATAAATGCCTCTTGGCGTTACGTCAACTGTCGTACTCCCATCGGAACCCAAAATATACGCTTGTTTTACTCCAATGTTTGTAAAGAAAGCAAATGTAAACAAACTCCATATAGCCTCAACATGGTTAAAACTATAATTTTGATATCATGGACTTGACCTATATTGCATACACCATGAATATGACCATAGCGCATGATCTATGGCCTCTATGGGGGTGGTGGTAAGGGGGGGAGGATTCTTATGACATTGTCCAAAAAAGACAAGGGCTGTAGCTTTCAAATGATATGTCACTTTCTATTTTCTGGCCAAATACATTTTTTTTGGGGGGGGGTACCCCCAAAACCATAGCTCAGAGGTTAACAGGTTTTAAAAACACAAAGGAGAAATAAATGATGGAAAGAGTTAGTTATATATAATCATTTAAAATGGCAGTGCAGTTATGAATGTTTTTTTCCACGCTATGAGGTCGAATTAACACTCCAAATGATAATGCCCTTTTTGTGTAAGAGCTGTTTAAAATAATTGCCTGGATTTACAGCTTGTTCAGGTGGGGTCACATCATGACGTCACAGTGTGATCTGATTATAATAGACCAATGACTGTTCATCTAGGTAAGTGGGTGCGCTCTAGACCATCCTATCATCCAATCAGGGATGTGTATGTAGATATCTGAATATTTATTCCCTAACGCCCATATGATCAGACAGAGAATTTCAAGGACCAAAAGAAGCTCAGGGAAATAAGTGATTACAAATATATTGTGTAGTTATTATTTTATTAACACACACAGTTATTTATTAGACATACAGTGATGTTTTAAGAATGATATTACAAAGAATCCATGGGGGGGCTTTCAAGGTGGCCTATTGATTTTTATTGACGTTTCTGTAAATCTTACTCTATTGTCCCCATATTTGATCAACCCTAGGTGTTTTTCACTGTTTTGAATGGAGACCTGTCGGCCTGTCCCGGCATGCTGTCTCTCCCAGGGTTTTTGGAGTCTTTATGTTGTCGTTGTGATGGTGAACTGATCCTAGTGGTGGCAGATGAGTCATTTCCTCAGTCTAAACAGTGTAAATTGCTGTGTGCCACATCCGGACCAACTGTTTACAAAGCCTTCTAAACAGGGAAAGCCCTTGTAGGAGAATAGGAAGCCTGTACTGTACTTAGAATGTTGGTTTTTAAGAAGATTTTTTGTTGCAAAGGATGCATTTTTTTTCTCTCCAAATAGTAGTTGAATTACATTTTGTATTAGGCTTCATGTATGACTAGCTAGCTTTGTGGAAAAAGGGAAGAGGTCTGAATACTTTCCAAATGCACTGTAGATTTGATGTGTTATGAGTATAATTGATTTTACTCTAGACCTTTAGTTCTTAACTTTGGAATTCATTCTTTGAAGATAGTTCATTTTAACCAGACAGTGACCTTGCTGACCAAAGATAGATGGTGTCGACAGACAAAGACAACCTAGTTTTAGCTCCTAGCCAACTTTGCAGTATATACAGTGGGGAGAACAAGTATTTGATACACTGCCGATTTTGCAGGTTTTCCTACTTACAAAGCATGTAGAGGTCTGTAAATTTTATCATAGGTACACTTCAACTATGAGAGACGGAATCTAAAACAAAAATCCAGAAAATAACATTGTATGAATTTTAAATAATTAATTTGCATTTTATTGCATGACATAAGTATTTGATCACCTACCAACCAGTAAGAATTCCGGCTCTCACAGACCTGTTAGTTTTTCTTTAAGAAGCCCTCCTGTTCTCCACTCATTACCTGTATTAACTGCACCTGTTTGAACTCGTTACCTGTATAAAAGACACCTCTCCACACACTCAATCAAACAGACTCCAACCTCTCCACAATGGCCAAGACCAGAGAGCTGTGTAAGGACATCAGGGATAAAATTGTAGACCTGCACAAGGCTGGGATGGGCTACAGGACAATAGGTGAGAAGGCAACAACTGTTGGCGCAATTATTCGAAAATGGAAGAAGTTCAAGATGACGGTCAATCTCCCTCGGTCTGGGGCACCATGCAAGATCTCACCTCGTGGGGCATCAATGATCATGAGGAAGGTGAGGGATCAGCCCAGAACTACACGGAAGGACCTGGTCAATGACCTGAAGAGAGCTGGGACCACATTCTCAAAGAAAACCATTAGTAACACACTACGCCGTCATGGATTAAAATCCTGCAGCGCACGCAAGGTCCCCCTGCTCAAGCCAGCGCATGTCCAGGCCCGTCTGAAGTTTGCCAATGACCATCTGGATGATCCAGAGGAGGAATGGGAGAAGGTCATGTGGTCTGATGAGACAAAAATATAGCTTTTTGGTCTAAACTCCACTCGCCGTGTTTGGAGGAAGAAGAGGGATGAGTACAACCCCAAGAACACCATCCCAACTGTGAAGCATGGAGGTGGAAACATCATTCTTTGGGGATGCTTTTCTGCAAAGGGGACAGGACGACTGCACCGTATTGAGGGGAGGATGGATGGGGCCACTTCCCTCAGTAAGAGCATTGAAGATGGGTCGTGGCTGGGTCTTCCAGCATGACAACGACCCGAAACACACAGCCAGGGCAACTAAGGAGTGGCTCCGTAAGAAGCATCTCAAGGTCCTGGAGTGGCCTAGCCAGTATCCAGACCTGAACCCAATAGAAAATCTTTGGAGGGAGCTGAAAGTCCGTATTGCCCAGCAACAGCCCCGAAACCTGAAGGATCTGGAGAAGGTCTGTATGGAGGAGTGGGCCAAAATCCCTGCTGTAGTGTGTGCAAACCTGGTCAAGAACTACAGGAAACGTATGATCTCTGTAATTGCAAACAAAGGTTTCTGTACCAAATATTAAGTTCTGCTTTTCTGATGTCATGCAATAAAACGCAAATTAATTATTTAAAAATCATACAATGTGATTTTCTGGATTTTTATTTTAGATTCCGTCACTCACAGTTGAAGAGTACCTATGATAAAAATCCACATGCTTTGTAAGTGGGAAAACCTGCTAAATCGGCAGTGTATCAAATACTTGTTCTCCCCACTGTATATATATTTTTTTCAGTGTTAATTCTTACATTATTTGCTCAGAACGTTTCTTGTATCATTATCTACAACCAGAAATAACTTTTGGATATTAGATTGGCGGTCACTCACCAGAAATTTGACTTCCCTGACCTGGATCCTTTGTTTGAACTTCCTAAGGCAGCTCTATTCATCCCTGGGGCTGAACCAAAATTAACAACTCGTGGTGTGATTGTGGTAACGTACAGGAACTCAAGTCCTTTTGTTCTCTCGATCTGGAATACCTCACCATATTACCTCCCGGAAATCAACACATCTCCTGTGATACCTGCGCAACACAGTACCTGGTTCATTGCTACTCTCCCTTCTGGGATGGCTGCAAGGCCCTCCCCTGCCTCCATTCTGCTCCTCCCCACCTATAGGCAGAAACTTAAACAGGAAGCTCCCGTGGTAAGGACTGTTCAACGTTGGTCTGACCAATCGTAATCTATGCTTCAAGATTGTTTTGATCACGCAGACTGGGAAATGTTCTGGGTCGCCTCTCAGAATAGTATTGATGTATACACACACTGGGTTCATCAGGAAGTGCATAGAGGATTACTTATTTCAACCAAAAAACGTGGATAGAAGGCAGTATTCGCGCAAAACTGAATGCGCGAACCACCACCATTTAACAAGGCAAGGTGACTGGGAACATAGAGGTTTACAAACAGACCAGCTACGACCTCCCTAAGGCCATTAAAGAGGCAAAACAATATAGGGACAAAGTGGAGTCGCAATTCAACGGCTCAGGTGGAAAAGCCAGGGAAAGCCAGCCACGTCGCGGTCACCTACGCCTCACACCCGGGTGATCTAAACACCTTCACCCGTTTCGAGGAAAACAACATCGAGCCGCCGACTGTCACGAGGACTGTTGTGCTCTCGTTCTCCGTGGCTGACGTGAGTAAGTAATTTAAGCATTTTGACCTTCGCAAGGCTGCCGGCCCAGACGGCATCCCAAGCCGCGTCCTCAGAGCATGTGCAGACCAGCATTTATTAAATGTACATGCAAGGTATAGTAATGGGTTTCCTATAGCTTCAAATGGACTGTAAGAGGCTCTTCTTTATCCTTTCTCCCATATGAACAGATGTATCCTATAATAATTGTTCTTCAATCAGAAGAACTATTGTCTACATTATTTAAACCTAATATAGATCAGACTCTATTGTCCCCGAAGGAAATAGGAAGTAATGTGACTAGAAATAATCAATCTCTCCATATCCCAGTCTGTCCCCACTTATTCAAGACGTCCACCATTGTTCCTGTACCCAATAAAGTGAATGTAACTGAACTAAATAACTAGATCCCTGTAGCACTTACTTCTGTTATCATGAAGTGCTTTGAGAGGCTAGTTAAGGAACATATCACCTCCATCTTGCCCACTACAATTTGCATATCACCGCAACAGATCCACGGATGACGCAATCGCATTACACTGCACACTACCCTATCCCACCTGGACAGGAGAAATACCTATGTAAGAATGATGTTCATTGACTACAGCTCAGCCTTCAACACTATAGTGCCCTCCAAGCTCATCACTAAGCTCAGGGGCCCTGGGTCTGAACGTCTTCATGTACAACTGGGTACTGGACTTGCTGAGGGGTCGACCCCAAGTGGTGACGGTAGGAATCAACACCTCCGCCCCCATGGTCCTCAACACTGGGGCACCACAGGGTTGCGGGCTCAGCCCCCTCCTGTACTCCCTGTTCACCCATGACTGCGTGTCCACGCATGTCTCTGACTCAATCATCAAGTTTGTGGATGACACAACAGTGGAAGGCCTGATTACCAACCGCCTACAGGGAGGAGGTGAGAGCCCTGGCGGAGTGGTACCAGAAAATTAACCTCTCCCTCAACGTCAACAAAACGACAAAGCTGATCGTGGATGGCAGGAGACAGCAGAGAGAGCACTCCCCCATCCATTGACGGGGCCGCAGTGGAGAGGATAAAGTGCACATCACTGACAACATGAAATTAAGAAATCCGTCTTTTCCCCTAAGACACTCACAAACTGAGGCACCATTGAGAGCATCTTGTCGGCCTGTATTACCACCTGGTACAGCAACTGCAAACGCCGGGCTCTCCAGTAGGTGGTGTGGTCAGCCCAACGCATCACTGCCTTCCCTCCAGGACATCTACAGCACCCGGTGTCACAATAACCCTAAGAAGGTCATCAAGGACCTCAGCCACCCGAGCCCCGGCCTGTTCACCCAGCTACCGTCTAGAAGGCGGAAACAGTAGAGATGCATCAGTTGGGACGAGAGACTGATAGAAGCTGTTTATCTCCAGTCCATCAGACTATTAAACAGTTACCATTAGCCTTAGTCACTGTTCTAGCCAGCTACCACCCGGTACTCTACCTTGTATTTTAAGGGAATTACTATTATTACCCCTAATTATATCATACACACATTTAGCTATTTAAGTATCTCTTCCTGTCATTTATCTCTTCCTGTCTCTTCCTGTTAACCATCCAACATCCAACAATGTATAGTGTACATATTCAGCCAATCACCCATACTACACAATGTCTTTTATAGCTTTTTTTGCACTCCAGATATCTTGTATTTCTATACTTTTTCTTACTGCCGCTCTATGTATCATGTACCGTGTATTCTGTCTTTTGTGTACTTTCGTTGTGGCATTTTGCACCTGCCCTGTGTTTTGTTGTAGCTGCTTGACAAAGAAATGTCCCTCAATAAAGTATCTATCCATCTATCTATCTATCTATCTATCTATCTATCTATCTATCTATCTATCTATCTATCTATCTATCTATCTATCTATCTATCTATCTATCTATCTATCTATCTATCTATCTATCTATCTATCTATCTATCTATCTATCTATCGTTCTTAGAGACTTCTGCCCTATGTACATAGTCATTCAACACTGGTCACTTTAATAATGTTTATATACTGTTTTACCCACTTTATATGTGTATACTGTATTCTAGTCATGGCTCATACTATATAACTTCTGCTGTGCACACTTTTTCTATTAATATACTGTCTATGCTCTCTATTTATATACATATACTGTATGTACAGTAGAAGTCAGAAGTTTACATACACCTTACATTTAAACTCATTTTTTCACAATTCCTGACATTTAATCCTAGTAAAAATTCCCTGTCTTAGGTCAGTTAGGATCACCACTTTATTTTAAGAATGTGAAATGTCAGAATAATAGTATAGAGAATTATTTATTTCAGCTTTTATTTCTTTTATCACATTCCCAGTGGGTCAGAAGTTTACATACACTCAATTAGTATTTGGTAGCATTGTCTTTAAATTGTTTAACTTGGGTGAAACGTTTCGGTAGCCTTCCACAAGCTTCCCACAATAAGTTGGGTGAATACTGTCACCATTCCTGCTGACAGAACTGGTGTATCTGAGTCAGGTTTGTAGGCCTCCTTGCTCGCACACGTTTTTTCTGTTCTGCCCACAAATTCTCTATAGGATTGAGGTCAGGGCATTGTGAGGGCCACTCTTTTGTCCTTAAGCCATTTTGCCACAACTTTGGAAGTATGCTTGGGGTCATTGTCCATTTGGAAGACCCATTTGCGACAAAGCTTTAACTTCCTGACTGATGTCTTGAGATGTTGCTTCAATATATCCACATAATTTATCCACATAATTTTCCTTCCTCATGATGCCATCTATTTTGTGAAGTGCACCAGTCCCTCCTGCAGCAAAGCACCCCCACAACATGATGCTGCCACCCCCGTGCTTCACAGTTGGGATGGTGTTCTTTGGCTTGCAAGCCTCCCCCTTTTTCCTCCAAACATAACGATGGTCATTATGGCCAAATAGTTATATTTTTGTTTCATCAGACCAGAGGACATTTCTCCAAAAAGTACGATCTTTGTCCCCATGTGCAGTTGAAAACCGTAGTCAGGCTTTTTTATGGCGGTTTTGGAGCAGTGGCTTCTTCCTTGCTGAGGGGCCTCAGGTTATGTCGATATAGGACTCGTTTTACTGTGCATATAGATACTTTTGTACCTGTTTCCTCCAGCATCTTCTTCATATATATATTCATATTCATTTATATATTCATATAATTTTTTATTTTGTAAATTTGTCTGTTTTATCTGTGTATTTTATTTCTATTGCTGGGTATTACTGCACTGTATTTCAATGCACCTGCGATAACATCTGCAAATCTGTGTACCCGACCAATAAACTTTGATTTGATTTGGTTTTTGGAATGCCGATAATTTTATTGCATAGGTATGAGTGGAAAAAATGGCAGGGAAACATTAGGCGAGTATTGTTTGACATAAATCTTGCTGCAAAGACATGAATGAGATAAACAGTTGTAAATGCTAGATGTGTGTTTACAGAGGAAGCCTTCCATATAAAGTGCTTTTCCCGACTCCACAGTCCTTTTAAAGACACTTTCGGAATTTCAGGACACGCTACATAAATATTGCCAGATCAGTATGTGACGTTTATTTGGGGTCTCCGTTTATAAAATCCGGAAATGTTCGCGTTGTACTATTTATCCTCGGTCCTTACCTTTATTAATGGCAGCTTGCTCGCTTGCTCCTACCCACCCTCCCTTTCCCTGTGTGTGTGTGTTTAAGAGCACATATTATTGCAGTCTTTCAGCGCTGGAACAGATGTTGGGTATTGTAAATACAGGTGCAAAGAGTGTTCCAGAAGCACCGCAGAGTAATGAAAGCGTTCCTGTTTTTTAGTGGTGTAGTGCCAAAAGTATTTAAATTAATTTGACGACAATGCCGCTCGAGACGCTCACAGCTCTGAGGATGGTGGGAGGTGGTGGTGTTCCGGGGAGGGGGGGGGTTCTGTCTAAAATAAGTTTTGAACATGTTGTAGGAGTGCACTTACAGATGTAGTTACATAAATGACCTACCACTGTTGTTGTTTTCATATAAAGACAATAGAGATGTATAAGAAGCCCTTGAAGTCAGCAGGTGGAACTTTTACTTTACGTCTACTGTAGTTACCTCAGTGTCCTTTGCCTGTCTTTTTAGCAAAGTTGAAAACTATGCTTTAACTGCCCAAATTCATCCAAGGTAGTATTTTTTGAAGGTAGTTGTATTAGAACGCACAGAAGTCTTAGATATGTTGGTCTGTGGACTTGGCTCACATTCTGTTTCTTTTTAATACTCAGGGCTAGGGTGAGACCGGGGCTGGTGGAGGTGACCCCTGAAAAAGGGCCTTGAGTCGGGGAGGACCTGTTTTGGGGCCAGATAATTGGGAACGTCCCTTCTTCTTCTTACCAGCCCACAGTCCCCCGGCCTTCACCTTGTCTCTTCTTCCCCAAGCCAGGGGCCCCCATTCTCAATTTCCCGCAGATTGCTGGTAAATCTGAAGCATTCAGGAAAGAACAAGCGGAAAAAAAGAGAGTCCACATAAGGTTCATATTAAACCTTGTTGTGTTGCTTCTTTTTCCTCTCCTAACAGTGCATCGGATGTTTTCATAACTAAACCAAATGTGTGCTCGGGTCGAGCCAAGCCTAGCCAGGGGATATAATCCCTGAAGCGGAAATGCTGGAGTCACATTGTTGAATTACATTTCCTTTTGCCTGTGGGCTATCCAGATTCCAGGCTGGATACTACATTAATCTGCTTCATGAATGTACTTGCTAACTAAGCATTTGCTAGAGTTGTGTGTACACCCATCAGTTGCTCATACTGACAATGGGTAGTGAGTTGGTCTGACTTTCCTTAGGTTGAATTGTTCAGTAGGTTATTCCTCAGCGACTATAGTATGCTGTATCCAGCGATTGGTTAGAGAAAGATCCTTAGCTGGACGAAACGTTTGTCAATCCAGGAAGACAGCATTTCTGGGCTTTTTGAGCTCTTCAGCCTTTATGAATGCAGACTTTCTCATACTTTTTTACAATTTTCGGTTAATGCACCACAGACAAATACGATGCACTGGAACAGATCGGACAGTGAACCGTAAGGTGGTCACCCGACTGTGGGCTTATTTTTTCAAAGGCAAATAGACTATGGCTGGGAATTTCCAGGGAGCTCACAATACGATATTACCACGATTCTTAGATGCCGATACTATATGTGTTGCGATTCTCACGATTCTGTATGTATGCGATTCAATACTATGAATCGCATACATACTGCTCACCATATGTCTACTGAGAGGGACAAGAGAGAGGCATGAGAAAACAAGTTTTGTTCAGTCAGTGAAATACATTTCTTCCCTATTTAAAAAGAAGACTGAGAACAAGATATGAAGGAAAAATACTAGTGTTGGTACAGGTACAGCCACCTAGCGCAAAAACAATATTGCGATAATGTCAAAACTATACAATATATTGGCAAAAATAAAATCCCGATATTGAACTATATAGATTGTTTTCCCCCATTACTTAAATAGACGTGGCCTGATGAACCAAGGCCTAACCTCCATTACCCTTTGACCATCCCTCTATCCCTCTTAATGCGATGAGGAGGCTGAGTAGTGGAGAAGAGGAGGAGGAGTAAAGAGTCCCCCTGGTAGCACATGTGGTAGCCCCCATTCTCCCCTCTCCCTCTCCCCATAAAAATGTGCTTGCCCCCCCCTCTCCTCTTTCCTATCCTATGCATGGTCTCATGCTCCAGGCTGAGGCAGATGTTTTTGTACTGCTATTCGAAGAGCCCTGGAGCTTTGAATGGAGAAGAGATGGCCATGTCATCGGGCAGGGCCAGGTCAGGCTGGATTGATGTGATGTGGGGGGACTCTGGGGAGAGGAGACGGGATGCAGCGCGACCAGAGCCCAGGACCTAGAACTGACATTGGCCTGCTCCGCCCACGTCTCTCTCTCTCTGTTTCTCTCGCTCTCTGTTTCTCTCGCTCTCTCTGTCTCTCTCTGTCTCTGTCTCTCTGTTTCTGTCTCTCTCTGTCTCTGTCTCTCGCTCTCTTTCTCTGTATCTCTCTGAATCTCTCTGTCTCTCTCTATCTGTCTCTGTCTGTTTCTGTCTCTCTCTCTCTCTGTTTCGCTGTGTGTCTCTCTCTCTCTCTCTCTCTCTCTCTCTCTCTCTCTCTATGTCTCTGTCTCTGTCTCTCTCTGTGTCTCTGTCTCTCTCTGTCTCTGTGTCTCTCTCTCGCTGTCTCTGTCTCTCGCTGTCTGTCTCTGTCTCTTTCTCTCTCTCTGCATTAATTGTGTTTTTCTTTTTTCCTCTGTCCCTTTTTTCAGTCTCCTCGAATCCTGGAAAATATAAACAGGATGCAGTCTTGTCTGATCCTAAATCCCCTCGTCTGCCCTGGCCCACAGCCCCAACCCCAGTCCCCCCAGTCCCTGGCCCCAGCTCGGAGGAGAGGTGGAAGCCTCCAGTAATCATGTGCTCAGCCACCGTATCATTTGTTCATCAAATGCCTGTTATCCTACATGCATGGCTTGAATCTATACAGCTGCTTATGAGCGGAGGCTACTTTAGTCGAGTGCAGTTTTTTCTTCAATGTCATGCAGTAGGGTTCCTTAAAAAATTAAGCTGATTTACTCCTAGCAGCAGCTTTTCATTAAGGAATTTCCAGTTCATATTTGTATCTAATATCAATTGCACAGAGTTCAACCAGCCTTATTCAGAGTTTTATTTGCCCTTGATCCTTACACATCATTTCACTTATCTTGTATTGACTGGGCGCGTGACATATATTTATTTCCTTTTCTATGATGTATTTGACATGGACTGTTTTAGACAAATTACCCATGACAAAAATCCCAAAACCCACAGTAAGCCAACTTTCTCCTTTGTGTTAAACACACACTGTGAGGATTTTTTTTTTTTGATTTTCCCGAAATCATCTTCAAGAAATGCCCATTCAGAATTCCAATGCCACAGTATTCCAAGAGACACACTCATGGAAAACAAGGCTTTATTCTCGTTCTAATCCTTCCCTGTCGGTGATCCTGATGTAGGCCGTAATCCCAATCCTCGCTCCCTTCCTCCTGTGCTACGCCTTCTAGCATGCTCCCTGTCTCGTCACCAGCGACGCTGTGGCCTAGTCATGAGCCATCATCACCCCTTGGAATGCTGATTGTACAAGGGCCTACTTCTATCCCTGGTTTACTCTTTTGTGGCCCTACTCTACAAGGCCCAACGCAAACTCAACATGCAACCCCAATATTAATGCATAGATTAAGTTATTTGTACCGTTGTCCTTTTTATACTCGGCAGGTAACAGAGTCGCCTCTAGTCAAGACAGAGTTCATCTCAAACATAAATCGTCAACAGTTCCTCTGCAGCTTTTCTTCGTGGCTGTGCATGTCCAATGTTGCCTGTTGAATTGAAAGAGTGACGGTAACTACTGTTCATTTAGAGATTATGCATTCGTTAGGGATTCGTCATCACGACATGTAGGAGCCTGAGAGGTGAGGTGAAAGTTCTACTGTGTGAAAGTAAGCGTGTGTTTTGGGGTCGTGGAGCGGCTGCCAAGGACAAACTGTTCATCGCTGTATGGCCTGTCGTTGGAAAAAGAAGGAATGTGTGGCTTAGCCTATTGTTGACATTTTGACAATGTCGTGTCTCTGAAGAAAGGTGGCATTGCTGAACAACACAGTATTGATTTTCCCCTCAGGCCATAACTATCAATGTTTCAGAAAACATGACTTGTTTTGCAGCTAGGGCATCTTTCTTCCTAGTAACTGGTACACATCATCTTAGCCTTGTAAAATGTCCATCCTGTGAGAATGTGACAATAATAGTCTTTATCAGAATTATCTACCTCTTATTACCCACCATGCAATATTCTCCAAAATACCACCCTACAGGAAATGGTCAACTTAACCTAGACATTTTGTAAACCTGGATATTTAACAAATATGTTTATCAATCTGGTCTTTTTACAGGGCTGCATGCATTGAGGCGTGCTCTCGGCAGTGGCTCCCAGCCCTCTGACCTCCAATTGATGGGGACAGTGACAGTCACTCTCCAGGACCTTCAGTGGGCCATGTCAGAGGTCAAACCAAGCGCCATGAGGGAGGTCGCCATCGATGTCCCCAAGGTATGTTTGGATTATAGCCCCTTGGTTTCCCTTTTTAGTAAAAAAATTGAGGACTCTTTTGAAGTATAAATTGCATATAAACTGTCATTAGATTTATCGGGTAGCACCAAAGATGGAACAACAATTCTGCTGTCGTCACCGGCACAACGGAAAGTGTCTTCTTGTCCCATGTTCTGAAACATCAACAAACTTCCTCAGTGATCGAAATATATCTTCTCTCAGGAGCATAAATCGCTTAATTACTCATTGGACTACCAGTCAATGTATTATGTCAGTAGTACAGTGAGTAATCATGTGAGGCATTAAGTAATTTGTGCATTAGAGAAGATACTTTCAGATCCCCAATTCCTTTTGTTGACGTGCGGTTTTCACCAAGGGTTCAAACCGAGAAAGCGTCAGATGGAAATGACCCCCAGGCCATACTGCTGCCCTCCCTGAAATGGAGATGAATCACACACTCAGTGGAGGGGGAGGTGAGGGGACAGTGGTGAGACTCCAGGATGTTTTGGAGCTTGCATGTGCAAGACATAACGGACAGGAAGAGGCTAACATCTCCAGCACTAATTGAAAGCAGATCGGGTCGACATCGGTTCCTGCGAGAGAGAGAGAGAAAAAAAAATAAGGCCCTTCTCCTTCTTCCTAATGCTCCTCTGCGCTGCGCTCCCCCGAAACGTTCAGTTCTTGCGGCCAGTTCCTGGAAACAAAAGAGGGTCTTGTGTTTTTTCCTTCCCTCGGTGCACTGCAGCTGAAGGGTCAGCCGCAGAGCTCCGACTTCATTATATCCACATGAGTGCAAAACATTTGTTTCTAATCCATTTATATAAGAAACTTCCAGTGGAGCCAGACCCGGGCGAGACTAAGAGCAGAGCACACCTCTCTCTCAGGCCGACCGGACCTTTTAATATTTCGATCTGGCAGCTGCAGCCGAGCTCCGTTCCCCTTTTTTCAACTTTCTCTCCTCTCCAAGATCTTGTCTGGAGAAGTACCCACCACAACTAATGTCGCACCCACCCTCCTCCTCTCCCACATCCCAGGCAACCCCATCAAAGCCCGGGCCCTAAGAGGCCCCTTGTAAACTTCAGACAACAACAGTAAAAGATAATAACTGGGTCTCGGAGAGAGAAAAAGAGGCAGGGGGCGTAAAATCAACACAGCAAGGTGTGACTCAAACTGCGCCCTCTAATTCCACATCCGCCATGTTCGTGACAAAAGCACCTTGCAATTAATGGTGCCTTTTTTACTATCATTCATTCCAGTGCCATGTTCATTTTGTCTGCATAAAACCTGAACAGAAACAAAACAAAATAGGGGGAGAAAAGGAGTATAAATCTTTACTGTGCACATCTGCTGCTAGCCTGGTAGAGTAGAGGCACCTGAAGCTGCCTGATTGATTTACTCCCCATAGACTCTGGCAAGGGGAGGCTGTGCCTCTCTCTTTCTCTTGTCTTTTTTGCTCTCTCCTCCCATGCTCTCTCTCATTCTTTCTCTCTCCTCACCCACCGCCCCCTCTTCCCCCCCTTTCGCTCCTCTCCGCTCTCTCTCTCAACAATAAATTGTTCAACGTGTGGTATTTACAGTATGTGGCCGGACGCCAAGTTTCCATTAGGTGCTCCGTTCCCGGGAGACGGCGCCGGTGGCCTGGGATGTGTTACTTCGGACAGAGAAAGAGGGTGGAGGGAGAGGATGAGAAGGAGGGAGAGGTGGAGATGGATAGATGGGGAGAAAGAGAGGAGAGAGAGAGGAAAAGTCACGCTGATGCAGTGAAAGGGGGGGGGGGGCTTATTGCTCTGGCCAACCCCTGCTCTCCTTATCTGTTTTATCTCCTGGAGTCGCGCGCCTCTGCCAATCATCTGTCAAAGCGACAGCTGCGGTCTGACTCTTTCTGTTGTCTGCTGATTCACCCTCCACCCAGATCTGGTCCAATGCTTTACCTGTTGCATATTTGTGTTGTCGTGAATCTCAACCTTTTCTTGTACTGTACGCCTATTCTTCCAAATAATTTGCCCAGAGCAAAACTACAAACAATATTTCAGTGATTGGTTAATTACAGCTGTAGAGAGAAATAAACACTGGACACACTGAACCCACAACTTTCTTGCCGCACAGTAAAGATTACTTTTGACTTGGGAAACTTTTTATCCTGGAAAAACTGAGTTTTCTTGAAGCTACCATAGCACCTCTAGATACCACGCTCCAGTAAAACTGCCATCCTTTACAGCCCATTGTGGGCGTCTCTCTTTCCATTGTCTAAACACTTCTATCTAGGAGCACGTATTATTCTCCCAGTTCCCAGCTGTGTCCAAATGGTTTGACTGTTTCCTTGCAGAATGTTTCCCTTGCAGACTTTTTCCATGCAGAATGTTTCCCTTGTTGACTGTTTCCCTTGCAGGTTCGCTGGACGGACGTGGGCGGCATGGAGCAGGTGAAGCTGAAATTGAAACAGGCGGTGGAGTGGCCCCTCAGGCACCCTGAGGCCTTCACGCGCATGGGCATCCAGCCCCCTAAAGGGGTGCTCCTCTACGGACCCCCAGGCTGCTCCAAGACCATGATCGCCAAGGCTCTGGCCAATGAGAGCGGACTCAACTTTCTTGCCATCAAGGTGATGATCATTCAAAGTTTGATTGTTGCCTGCATTCTCCCCCAAATGGTCAATGTATGGGCAGGGAGGTGTCCTTTTTAGTTATTTTTACACCTACAAGTTTCCATAGAAAACCCACCCCTGTAATGCATACTTTTGTAATGCATCAGTTTTATATATATACATATACATACACACACACACACACACACACACACACTCACAATGGTGGCCAAAGTTTGGAATATTACTCCATATGTGTTATGTCATAGTTTTGATGTCTTCACTTTTATTCTATAATGTAAAAAATAGTGCAAATAAAGAAAAGCCCTTGAATGAGTAATATTTCAAACGTTTGGCCCCCCAGTGTGTTTTGTGTGTGTGTGTGTGTGTGTGTGTGTGTGTGTGTGTGTGTGTGTGTGTGTGTGTGTGTGTGTGTGTGTGTGTGTGTGTGTGTGTGTGTTTACAATGACGGCCTACCCCGGCAAAACCTGGACGACGCTGGGACAATTGTGCACCGCCCTATGGTTCTTCCAACACGGCTGGATGTGATATAGCCTGGATGCTACAACTATAGCTAGTAACACTATCACCACATCTTTCCGTTGTCTTTAAAAAAATAAAAATATATATATGTCAAGTTATTTACATACACAAACAGCCATTCCCTTGGCTTTAACCCAGTTAAATAACAAAGGGATACGTCCCTGATTATTTTAAGGACCTCAGACTCTCTGACTTCCTTGGAGGCAGACCTACAGGCCTCCTCACTTGACCCCTCCGACCCTGTCTTTGTCCTCTTCATTCATCGCCCCATCCCCTCCTCCCTCCACCCCAATTCAACAATCACCCCTACACCTTCCTTCTCCCTGCTTGGTCCAGGCCTCTTGATGGAGATTGATTGATCAGCTCAGCAATCGTTGATTGGCGCTTATTTTGGAAGCTGTTGCCGGGTGCAATGGGGTCGTGACATAAGCTGTCAGCCAGCCTGATTAGAGGGGGTCAGTGGTAAAAGATGGTGGATAGGCTGTTATATTAGAAGAAAAGACAGAAAGACTGCTTACCTTTACAGACTCTTGTGTAAAAGTCTCTGAAAAGGGGCTATTTTTCTCGTAGATGTCTCAATTTCTTCATTCAAAGATTCAATCATGGACACTCTTACTGACAGTTGTGGCTGCTTTGCGTGATGTCTTGTCGTCTCTACCTTCTTGCCCTTTGTGCTGTTGTCTGTACCATGTTACGTTGCTACCATGCTGTGTTGTCATGTGTTGCTGCCTTGCTATGTTGTTGTCTTAGGTCTCTTTTGGTAGTGTTGTTTTGTCTCTCTTGTCGTGATGCGTGTTTGGTCCTATATTTATATTTTATTTATTTGTATTTATTTATTTTTTTTAATCCCAGCCCCCGTCCCCGCAGGAAGTCTTTTGCCTTTTGGTAGGCCGTCATTGTAAATAAGAATGTAAGAACGTATTTTCCCCCAGTGTGTTGGTAGCTTTACTCTGATACATTATCCTTGTTTTACTATACTTTATACTACTTCTGTTGTGTACTGTTCAACCCATCACAGAGGAACTGGGGATTAATGAGTCAGTTCTCCACGACACTGTCATGTTCTGAGGAGACAAAAGGGTTGCCGTTGAAGTGTTGCCTCCCTACCTGCCCAGAGGTGTTGAAAAGGGGGGGGGGGGGGATTGCTGGGGATGGAAGTGCGTCCTGACGGCCTGAGTGGATGTTTATCTGCCTCGGAGGGAGGGAGGGTGCAGAGTGGCCACAGCAGCTTTACCTCTTTTGTCCTTTCTGCCTTCCTTCTCAATTAGTTTTTCTTTTTTTCCCCCTCCCTTCCCCTTAAATAACTATCCCTTTCATCTCTGAAAGATTTCTTGGCGGGCAGTCAATAAGTTCTCAGCGGTTTGTTCATTGTTGTTTAGGTGTGTTCCTGTCAGAAATTAGTGGTGATGCTAGCTAGGTAAACAGTGTTATAAGGTGTTTATCATTAGTGTTATGTTGATATTAATAGTTTTAGCCTACTGTATAACTAGGGTCCAACGTTTTCCCTCGTACAGAACACTCCTGGTCCTATAATGAATCACTGGACAGGAGAACCAACTTCCCTCTCTCTCTTTCAGGGTCCAGAGTTACTGAGTAAATATGTAGGGGAGTCGGAGAGAGCTGTCAGAGAGGTGAGTACCAATCCAACTTTCATTTTCTCTCATATACCCAATACACTATGAATATACTTACATTAAATAAGAAATTGCTTTAATATTCTACAGCAGGTGTGTCATAGTCATTCCACGGAGGGCCGAGTGTCCGCAGGTTTTGGGTTTTTCCTTTCAATTAAGACCTAGACAACCAGGTGAGTGGGGTTCCTTACTAATTAGTGACCTTAATTCATCAATCAAGGGTGGAGTGAAAACGCACAGCCGCTCGGCCCTCCGTTGAATGAGTTTGACACGTGTTCTACAGTATAATGTATATGCAGAATGGGGGTCTAATTTATATTAATGCCTCTCTCTATATATATTGGCATATGTCAATACCAGGTGTTTAGGAAGGCCAGAGCTGTCGCTCCCTCCATTGTGTTCTTCGATGAGATTGACGCTCTTGCTGGAGAAAGAGGAAGGTAGGTATTTCTTCTCAGAAAGGAGAACAATAAGTCTTTGAAAGACTGACTGTCTATAGTACCACAAATGTCCAAAAGTCTGTACAGTAATTACACCGGCTGTGGAGTTCCCATGGAGGCAGTACACTGACACACAGAAGAGCCAGTCTGTCCGGAGGCGCTTCAATAGGATGGCACTGGGAACATCTGTGGCTTCAGGAAGAAGAAAAAACAGACAGAGAGAGGACACAGGCCGCGGCACACAAGCGCTTCATTGTGCACGCCACAGCAGATGGGGGAAGGCAAATATGAGGCGTACTTCCCGGTAAACCCCCACTGAAAGTCAATGGTTTAGGAACAGACAAAAGACTCGTCCATATATGGTTCCAACATGGCCTTCCCTCAAGCCTAATTGGACGGAGTTTGGGATGGGTCACAGTGTCCATTCTTTCCAAAACCATTTTGCCATTTAGTGCATGTAGGGTGACATTTTGTGTCTGCTGAGCTACTCGCAATACTTGAAGCAGGATTTACAAAACTAAACAGTGCTAGGGGAGACTGTCTGAATGAGTTCTCTGATAGAGAGAGAGAGAGAGAGAGAGACAGATAGAGAGAGAGAGAGGGACACAGAGAGAGAGAGAGAGAGAGAGAGAGAGAGGGACACAGAGAAAAGAAGAGAGAGAGGCCAAGAGACCGTTGGAGACAGACGGATAAAGAGAAAGTGGAAAGAGGAAAAAGAAGGGAGGCATTGGGTTCATAGAGAAAGAAAACAGGCCTTGGATGAAAGGTAGAAGCAGCATGGCAGATTTCTCTCTTTGTCGCAATGCCTTTTTTGTCTTCCTCCCAGGGTCATAACTCAGTGACAGGTCTCTTTTGTGTTCCTCTGAGGCCTTGTCTGTGGTAATGACGTGTGGCACTTCCGCTGTGCCTGTGAACAGAGACAGAGAGAGTGTGTGTATGTGTGTGTGACAGAGGTGGGGAGCAGAAGTGGGAGGGAAAGATACTTCACTGTGCTATGAAAAATAAACAACTTACTATTTCTCAGTGCAGTGGGCTGGGATTTGACAACTTGAACAGATACATTTTTGGTTAAAATACATTTCATATAAACCCCCCCCCCCCCCCCTTCCTCCTCTCTCTCCCCTTCACTATCTCAGCTCCTCGGGGTCTAGTGGCGTAGGGGACCGGGTCCTGGCCCAGCTCCTGACAGAGATGGACGGCATCGAGCAGCTCAGGGACGTCACCGTGCTGGCTGCCACCAACCGGCCCGACATGATAGATAAGGTAGAACCAGCAGAGTTCCTGCTCCCTCCCTCTCTCTCTCTTTCTTTCTGCTTCCCATCCTCCTTATCCTCCATCTAGCTCCTAATGAAACTTCATGAGTGCTGATCAAAGACAGAGCCTGGGCACCGTCAAAACACACCCAGGAAAAAAGGACCTGGCGCTACACAGACACTATGGGGTTTTACAGCTTGCTCTTACTCATTCTCGCTCTCTGAAGCCTTCCCTCATCGCCCTCTTTTCAGTCTTCCTCTCTCCCCGGTTTATTTATGGACTTACTCTTTATGAACATACTCTGCTTTCTGAAATGTAATCGTCTCTGCTCTTATCAGAACGTAGATTGATTAGGAGGGGAAAAACTGAGGGAAGTCTAAAAAAAACTGAAGATATCCTTTAGTCCAGTGCCTAAGGGGAACTTCTTCCTACTCCCACTTTGCCAGGTGGCTGTTGAGCCCCTATGGTGGGATAAAACCTCACAGTGCTTCCTTATGGACAGCTGAACAGCTAGAAGTCTCCTCCAGGGCCACTGGTGGAGAATTGACACATCCCTGGCCTGCCTAGCAACTGAAGACCATTTCCTTCCTTCCTGTTACTGCCTGGCCTGCCACTCCAAGCTCTGTTAGCAGTTGGGGGTCGAGCCCCTGGGAAGGCGGCAAGAGGAACCCCTGGCATCCTCAGCAGCCCCACCAAGCCAACCCTGCTTCTGCTGTCAGGAAGCAGGGGTCCCAGACAGCTGAGAAATCAGATTAGCCTGCCCTCCTACCGAGGTGGTGGTGGTTGTAGTAGATGGTGCTATTTGAATGTGAAACACATTAGCCGTGATGGGAAATGCAAGCCGCCAAATGGAGTGGCACTTTCTAGGGCCCCCCCCCCACTCTTGGTCTGTCACCCGACTTCCACACCACCACCCCCCCCCCCCCAAACTGTCAACACACAGGAGTAAGCGTCCATTTCCATGAGAATGGCAGGATATGATGAGATAAATTAAGATTAATGGGATGTTTGGGTGTCAATGAGGCACATTGTCGGCAGATTGATGGAGCACAGGGACTTCTTGGTTTGATGGACCGAGTGGGGAGACACAGGGAGTATGCATGTACTTATCACATAGTTTGGGTGGGTCTGCTTTTGTCTCTCAGCCACTAACAGAGTCAAGTGTCTACTTCCTACATATCTACCTCCTTAAGCCAGCTTTTAGAACTGGCTCCACTGTGAGTCAGAGTCTTTCTCTCACAAATAATTCCAACACATACAGCTTAGACTGTTCCCACAACCTGTTTGTATTAAACTGCTATTACTTTCATACCGGAAAATAATTCCCACAATTCAACAGGCCTTTGTATTGCACCAATTGCCCGTCCCACATTTGACCCATTTTGAGTCTCTGACGATTGATGAGTGGCACGAATATATTTACTCAGCCTGCTTTGTGGAAGAGCCCCCTAGCCTTGTGTCACTCTGTAGCAGCTGTCCATCTAAAACAGCCCCCCCCCCCCCCTTCACACACACGTACACACTTTTTCTTTGAGGAAGGATAATGTTGGTTTGTTGTTCTACTGAATAGATTATTTATTTAACATAATATGTGTCGAGCTCCCACCCTTTTATCAGGAGGTGGGAATGTTACAGTATATGTGATTACTGCCAGATGGAGTTTGTTTGGAACCAGAAGTTACCAACTGGGCTCTTATCAGATCTGTGGAAAACAAATGTGTGGTGTGGCATGCTTCTTTTTATAATCCCTTCCCTCTACTCAACACAGGGCTTGTGTAGTTTATTTTGTGAACAGGAGATGTCGCCAAATCAGATAATGTTCCGCCATAAACAATTAGTCTTGTAGACTTTTTTTGTTTTACATATTTTATTCTAAACATGTTAATGTTTTGCTGGTTCCATTGGCTATTAGGTTATCCTACACAATGACATTTAGCATTCTATGATGGCAAGATTGAAGGCTAAGGCCTATGAGTTCACAAATAAAGGCACACATGCAGGAAATTGCAAAGTTATTCTTGAGGTTTGAACCTCAGCACATACTGCCCTCAGACACATTTAGGTATCTCTGAACACTGTACTTTTAAAGTCTGCATGTCACCATTGGTAGTTGGTATGCCTCTCTTGTGTATCTTGAAAGAGTCCTTTTCAGCGGTTTAATCTGCTGCCTAATATTTACAGCTTCCCAAAGAGCAGTGTTTGAAATGTCCAAAATGGACCAAACTACCTCCCCAGTCAAATCTTCCACACAAGATTGCAAAATTACGGAATCTGACCCCCCCTCGCCTTTTCTTCTCTGAACTTTGTTAATAACCGTCGAAACCGTGGAAAAAAGATTGAACTAGCTTTTGAACGCCACCACCACATTACAACATTAGTCATGCCTTGTGCTCTGAAGTTTACATACACTTAGGTTGAAGTCATTAAAACTCATTTTTCAACCACTCCACAGATTTCATGTTAACAAACTATAGTTTTGGCAAGTCGGTTAGGACATCTACTTTGTGCATGACACAAGTAATTCTTCCAACAATTGTTTACAGACAGATTATTTCACTTATAATTCACTATATCACAATACCAGTGGATCAGAAGTTGACTGTGCCTTTAAACAGCTTGGAAAATTCCAGAAAATGATGTCATGGCTTTAGAAGCTTCTGATAGCCTAATTGACATAATTTGTGTCAATTGGAGGTGTACCTATGGATGTATTTCAAGGCCTACCTTCAAACTCAGTGCCTCTTTGATCAACATCATGGGAAAATCAAAAGAAATCTGCCATGACATCAGAAAAAAAATTGTAGACCTCCACAAGTCTGGTTCATCCTTGAGAGCAATTTCCAAACGCCGGAAGGTACCAGGTTCATCTGTACAAACAATAGTACACAAGTATTAACACCATGGGACCACGCAGCCGTCATACCGCTCAGGAAGGAGAAGCGTTCTGACTCCTAGAGATGAACGTACTTTGGTGCGAAAAGTGCAAATCAATTCCAGAACAACAGCAAAGGACCTTGTGAAGATGCTGGAGGAAACGGGTACAAAGTATCTATATCCACAGTAAAACAAGTCCTATATCGACATAACCTGAAAGGCCGCTCAGCAAGGAAGAAGCCACTGCTCCAAAACCGCCATAAAAAAGCCTGACTACGGTTTTCAACTGCACATGGGGACAAAGATCGTACTTTTTGGAGAAATGTCCTCTGGTCTGATGAAACAAAAATAGAACTGTTTGGCCATAATGACCATCGTTATGTTTGGAGGAAAAAGGGGGAGGCTTGCAAGCCGAAGAACACCATTTGAACCGTGAAGCACAGGGGTGGCAGCATCATGTTGTGGGGGTGCTTTGCTGCAGGAGGGACTGTTGCACTTCACAAAATATCATGAGGAAGGAAAATTATGTGGATATATTGAAGCAACATCTTAAGACATCAGTTAGGAAGTTAAAGCTTGGTCGCAAATTGGTCTTCCAAATGGACAATGACACCAAGCATACTTCCAAAGTTGTGGCAAAATGGCTTAAGGACAACAAAGTCAAGGTATAGGAGTGGCCATCACAAAGCCCTGACCTCAATTCTATAGAAAATTTGTAGGCAGAACTGAAAAAGCGTATGCGAGCAAGGAGGCCTACAAAACCTGACTCAGTTACACCAGTTTTGTCAGGAACAATGGGACAAAATTCACCCAACGTATTGTGGGAAGCTTGTGGAAGGCTACCCGAAAAATTTCACCCAAGTTAAACAATTTAAAGGCAATGCTACCAAATTCTAATTGAGTGTATGTAAACTTCTTACCCACTGGGAATCTTATGAAAGAAATAAAAGCTTAAATAAATAATTCTCTCTACTATTATTCTGACATTTCACATTCTTAAAATAAAATGGTGATCCTAACTGACCTAAGACAGGGAATTTTTACTAGGATTAAATGTCAGGAATTGTGAAAAACTGAGTTTAAATGTATTTGGCTAAGGTGTATGTAAACTTCCGAATTCAACTGTATGTGCAAACAAACACACAACTGCAGAAATGAGATCACTGAACATCTGTTAGTATTTTCCAAGCCAATGGTCAACGTTGGACATTTCTAATCGTAATCACAGTCTAATTGCCCTAGTCTGTAATTTGTGGGCCAGTTTGTAAATATCTGAATTCTAGCCTTTATTTATAGCTTCAGGTTCCCAAGCCTATAAAAAGCCCTTAGCCTTAAATGTGCCTTGACCTTTTTATAAAGTTTCTTGTAGTCTTTGGTGTATCTATGAAATGAATTGTATCACAGAGTTGCCTGCTGATGTGAATTTTGTTTTGCCTAGTAAACCTACCACACAGCCAATCACCATTCAACCAGATAGCATTCCCAGACATCCATCATATACTTTGCTTTTAAGTACCATTGTTTTGGGCGACAGCAGTGCGTTTAGTCTTTGAAACAAGAACAGTCTGTTGTGAAAATGTGTCTTGACCTTTGACCAGACATAAACATTCTCACGTTTTATAAATACAGTTGAAGTCGGAAGTTTACATATACCTTAGCCAAATACATTTAAACTCAGGATTTCACAATTCCTGACATTTAATCCTAGTAAAAATGTCCTTGTCTTAGGTCAGTTAGGATCACCACTTTATTTTAAGAATGTGGAATGTCAGAATAATTGTAGAGAATTATTTATTTCAGCTTTTATTTCTTTCATCACATTCCCAGTGGGTCAGAAGTTTACATACACTCAATTAGTATTTGGTAGCATTGCCTTTAAATTGTTTAACTTCGGTCAAATGTTTCAGGTAGCCTTCCACAAGATTCCCACAATAAGTTGGGTGAATTTTGGCCCATTCCTCTTGACAGAACTGGTGTAACTGAGTAAGGTTTGTAGGCCTCCTTGCTCGCACACACTTTTTTTCCTTAAGCCATTTTGCCACAATTTTGGAAGTATGCTCGGGATCATTGCCCATTTGGAAGACCCATTTGCGACCAAGCTTTAACTTCCTGACTGATATCTTGAGATGTTGCTTCAATATATCCACATATATTTCCTTCCTCATGATGCCAACTATTTTGTGAAGTGCACCAGTCCCTCCTGCAGCAAAGCACCCCCACAACATGATGCTGCCACCCCCGTGCTTCACGTTGGGATGGTGTTCTTCAGCTTGCAAACCTCCCCCTTTTTCCTCCAAACATAACGATGGTCATTATGGCCAAACAGTTCTGTTTTTGTTTCATCAGACCAGAGGACATTTCTCCAAAAAGTACATTCGCTGTACCCATGTGCAGTTGCAAACCGTAGTCTGGCTTTTTTAATGGCGGTTTTGGAGCAGTGACTTCTTCCTTGCTGAGCGGCCTTTCAGGTTATGTCGATATAGGACTTGTTTTTCTGTGGATATAGATACTTTTGTACCCGTTTCCTCCAGTATCTTCACAAGGTCCGTTGCTGTTGTTCTGGGATTGATTTGCACTTTTCACACCAAAGTACTTTTATCTCTAGGAGACAGAACGCGTCTCTTTCCTGAGTGGTATGACGGCTGCGTGGTCCCATGGTGTTTATACTTGCGTACTATTGTTTGTACAGATGAACCTGGTGCCTTCAGGCGTTTGGAAATTGCTCTCAAGGATGAACCAGACTTGTGGAGGTCTACAAAGGTCTTGGTTGATTTCTTTTGATTTTCCCATGTTGTCGAGCAAAGAGGCACAGAGTTTGAAGGTAGGCCTTGAAATACATCCACAGGTACACCTCCAATTGTCAATTAGCCTATTAGAAGCTTCTAAAGCCATGACATCATTTTCTGGAATGTTCCAAGCTGTTTAAAGGCACAGTCAACCTACTGTATGTAAACTTCTGACCCACTGGAATTGTGAATTATAAATTAAATAAACTGTCTGTAAATAATTGTTGGAAGAATTACTTGTGTAATGCACAAAGTAGATGTCCTAACCGACATGAAATCTGTGGAGTGGTTGAAAAGTAAGTTTTAATGACTTCAACCTAAGTGTAGGTAAACCTCCGACTTCAACTGTATGTCTCCTTTGGCTCTTCACCCCAACATGGGTCATGGGCAACTATCACAGTTTGAATGATGCACTCCTCCTGTGTTGCCACTCATCCAACGGAAGCCTACCTGGGCCCAACCTTGACCTGGCAGGAAATTAATCTTTGCTTAAAGAGCACAGTAATAAACCCACCAGTCAAAACAGGCCATATTTTATTGTGTTTTGGTTATCATCTTTGAGCTTTGCCACTTTTCTCTCCCTTTCTTTATCTATTTATCTTTCTTCTTCTATCTCTCTTTCTCTGCCTCGCTGCCTCTCTCACTCTCTTGCTCTGTCTCTCGCTCAAGGTGAGCCAACCATGATCAAATTTCTATTTGTACTGTCTTAATGGATTAGAGTTCATTGACTGTTTTCCTGACTGTACACTTCTCAGTAGGGTGGTGCTGCACAGCACAGGATGTCTCTCTGAAAGCTTGGGTGTCAATGTTATCTCAAGGTATTAGTATCTCTGTTTACTGGTAAATGATACAGCAGTTTACCCCAGTTGTCAGTCCTTCACCTCCTTTGCCCGTCGAAATCAGTTCCGTGAAAAGACACCAGCTACAGATGTACTCTGAGAAACCAAGATGGTTTGGCTTTTTTGTTTGGCTCCGTCGCAAACAAAACAAATGGGAGATTTTGTGTGTGTGTGTGTGTGTGTGTGTGTGCCCAGGCAATGGGATACCAGCAGGGGAGGGATGATCTCTTGGAGGGGATGGATGTGTGTTGTAGGGGGGGGGGGTTGGGGTTTATGATCCTCAGGCAAGTATCAAACTTCAAGGCTGTATTAGTGTCAGATTACACAGTGTGCATCTTAGAGTACCATCAAGCAAATCAACAGAACCCAAGCAAATCAGCGTATTTCCGCTGCAATGGAGCTGACAAAATCAGCCTCCCCCCAGTTTAATGTGATTTATCAAATTTTTGCTCCTTTTCATGCGGTGGCTGTGTATTAAACATAGTCCTGGTCGTTGCATGCTTCCTTTCAACTTGAAAGGCGGTTGATAATGTGCTCTCCACATTGGGATCAGCAGAGCATGCATAGATAATACCAAATACTAAATGACAATGAACTAATACACACATTCCATTTCCACCAGCTGCTCCTCTGTTTTGGTGAGCGAAAGAGAGGGAGGGTGAGAGAGAGGGAGAGAGAGAGAAAATAGGCAGGAAATGAAGGCTCTTTGTGCGCTGATACCTGGCAGACATCTCCAGCGTGTGTCGTCTTGCCTCTTGGCGAGCAGAGACCACCAGGGCCTTGGAATGCTTTCAGTTCAGGAAATCTCGTTTATTCTCATAAATGCTGTGCCTAAACCCCTCCACAATCCCACTGGAGAGTTTCTCTTCTCTTCCCCTCTCTCTCATTGGAGCTTTGCTGTGCCTCTAGAACTAGGAATGGCGTCCCTGGTAATATTAACGGCTTTGTCTAGTCTAACGACAAATTGTATAAAACAATGTACGCGTTGAGGTGTATGTTTTTAGGTTTAAAGTACATATACCATTGTACATGTTGAGGAGAAGGCCTACTTCTTTTGGTGTGAAGTCTTGAGGTGACGAGTGGAGAGCAAGGTAGCATTTAGTGCTAAGACTGTGGTAACGTTGAGCGAACCTTTCCTCCTCTTGCATTTGGTGTATTTGTTCATAGAAGAGAAAGCGGCTTGTTGTCCCATTTGGTTCAATTCAGCTTAAGCCTCAGTAGTGCAGTGGAAGTTTAGCCTTGCGAATTGGGGCTTGATATTTTCAAGAGGGCAGGGACCTTATTTGACTGCACATTTGAGATGTGCAGACAAAAACACCTAAATGACCCACTCTCTTCCCTAATTCCCAGTGCTCCCCACACTAACAGCCAGGGAGCTGGGAGCTGCATGAGTCATCAGTACTCACCTCCATCATACAGCCAGGTCCACAGCAGCCTACCTCCTAATAATACCCCCTTTGTGTTTCTCCAAAAGCCCCCCAGAGAAGATCACCCCGGCCGGGGGATCCCTACACCACATTAAGAGGCACTTACAGGTGGATTAGGTGTAAGTTTGGGGGATTTAAATGGGAACAGGGTATAGTAACATGCGACTGAGGGTATTGCTGTCCATTCATAAACGGGACAGGTTTTTTTTTTTTTTTCTTCAACAAGGGCCAGTGCTGTTTGGGCGGCTAACAAATGAGCTATTATCTGAGCGATGATTTGGTGGCGCTGCTGGAGAGATGGTAACGGTATCCCAAAGTATATCCTCAATCAGCCCAGTCATCTTCATCAAGATTTAAGTTACCCATTGTAAGTGAAATGAAATCAAACCTAGCCCTTTCTGCGAGGCCCATTTGGCTGTCAGAGCAGGAGTAATGTTTCCATGTTCTGGAGCTGTATATATCTTACTGCTGGTTAACTACACTCCCCTTCATATGTATTTGGACAGTGAAGCTTTATTTGGCTCTATACTACAGCATTTTAGATTTGAGGTTATTATTTTTTATCTGTTTTACCGTTTAGAAATGAAAGCACTATGTATCTAGTCCCCCCATTTGAAGAAGACATAAGTATTTGGACAAATTCACTTAGTGTATTAAAGTAGTCAAATTTTACTGTGGGTAGCAAGTGTTTTTCTTAGAACGCTGTGTTCTTTTGCCGCCATGCATAACGCCCCTTGTTATGACCAAATAACTCAATCTTTGTTTCATCAGTCCACAGCACCTTATTCCAAAATGAAGCTGGCTTGTCCAAATGTGCGTTTGCATACCTCAAGCGACTCTGTTTGTGGCGTCTGCAGAAATGGCTTCTTCCGCATCACTCTCCCGTACAGCTTCTCCTTGTGCAAAGTGCGCTGAATTGTTGAACGATGCACAGTGACACCATCTGCAGCAATATGATGTTATAGGTCTTTGGAGGTGGTCTGTGGGCTGTTTTTGACCGTTCTCACCATCCTTCGCCTTTGCCTCTCCGATATTTTACTTGGCCTGCCACTTCTGGCCTTAACAAGAACTGTGCCTGTGGTCTTCCATTTCCTCACTATGTTCCTCACAGTGGACACTGACAGCTTACATCTCTGCGATAGCTTTTTGTAGCCTTCCCCTAAACCATAATGTTGAACAATCTTTGTTTTCAGGTAATTTGAGAGTTGTTTTGAGGCCCCCATGTTGCCACTCTTCAGAGGAGAGTCAAAGAGAACAACAACTTGCAATTGGCCACCTTAAATACCTTTTCTCATGATTGGATGCACTTGTCTATGAAGTTCAAGGCTTAATGAGCTCACCAAACCAATTGTGTGTTCCAATTAATCAGTGCTAAGTAGTTACAGGTATTCAAATCAACAGAATGACAAGGGTGGCAAAATTTTTGCAAAGCCTGTTTTTCACATCTGATTTAATTTCATACAACTTAATATTGCTACACTAAAAATCTTTGTCTGGACAATACCCCAGTACTCAGCTTTTATTAGAAAATGAATGGCATGCCACTGCGATCATTTTCTGTGACGACAGAGTAAATTATTATGCAGCCTCAGAGGGGTGCCCAAACTTTTTCATACGACTGTACTTGTAAAGTTATTGTAGTGCAAATAATGCACAAATCGCTTTGTGACTTTTTCAAGTGGGGATTTTCCTGAACGTTTCGTTTGAGGCTACAGACCGATCTGTTCAATTTGACATCAATTTGAGATTGGATCCTGTGGTCATAGATTGCTTACTGGTAGTTTTAAATATTCTGGTGAAGGCTCTGCAAGTCTAGAAAGAAACCCATTCCTTTAAATGCTTTCTAACAAATTAAATGCAAGGTGCTTACGGAGCTTAGCATTGGAATTAGTTATTTCCTTGAATGTTAAAACAACAGACTAGCTGAGCATGTGACACTTCAGTTAAGTAACCACTTTCTTTGAAAGGAACATTTCTTTCCATGAAATTCCTCAGTTCGTGGTATTCTCCTCTGGCAGTGGCTTGTGAAAGTGGAATCATCCTTAAATCACCTTCAAAGTGGGAACCCTGGAGTCAGGCATGGCAAGGGCCAGTAATAAACCACAGAACAAACATGTTGGAGGTCTTTCCCAAATGCTGTTACTGGGACTTTGCAGCCACACTGGAAAGAGGACATGCCAACACATTTACTATAATAAAAAAGTGTAGCACTTATTTCTCAATGCCAGAAACGCATATAATAGGAACTTAGAGCACCCCAAGAAAACTTTAAACCTTAAATCAATTGTTATATTATTTTGTTCTAAAAGTTGGGTTTGAAGTTTTCTCTAAATCATCTCTAATTATGGATAAAATAATCCCACAATGCCCTTCTGTCAGCGTCGCATTGTGAATTTAAAACTTGAGATAAATTAGTGAGAATGAGGCGGGCAAATTGGTCCCTTAACCACACTGCTAACCTTATGCCTAACCCTAACCTTAAATGAAGACCAAAAAGCTATTTTTTGTTTGTAGCTGTGGTAACTAGTAGAAACCGGGTGAATTAGGCGTCTTCTCATCAATCTGCAGGGCACATTTCTATAAAATATAACTATAAAACATTTTTACATTTGGTTATAAAACTAACCAAATGTAAAAATGTCTGCCAGCTGTTGGTAGCTAACTGCTGATGCTGTCATACTATAGATAGTACAAGCCTACGTAGGTCACTTACTGTATAGAGCAAGTTTTCAAGGTGTTTGTGGGGGCTGCAGTCCAAACACTTAAAAGACACACCCTCGTCCACTTACCCTCGCCTTATGCCCTTGGGGGAATCCCCGTCGCCATCTTGGAGGGCGGTCCAAATGATTAGCCAAGCAGGGGAAGTTTGCAACGTAAGACCCTCAGCCCTCGTTTTTAGTAGAGTTTGCGAGTGTACAATTATGTTCACTTTCGGGGCCTGAAACGCCCCATAATTCAATTCACGATGCTTGTACATCCGCTAAAGTCTGCCTCGACGTCAATATGGAGAAGTCAACATACAAGTGTATATAAAAACAAATGTAAATAAGTTAGAAATTGTGCTACTAATGCACATGGCGGCACAAACACGTCTCGTAAAAGTAATGATGTTTCTGTTTGATTAACTTTAGGAAAATGTAGAAATAAAGAATGTTCCTTCTTCAGACGTTCCAGCTATGCAGGCTAAAGTTAGTTAGCTAATTAATTTGCTAGCTATCATACAGTAGGCGTATATTAATAATTATATAGTTAATGTAAATAAATATGCAATCATAATTGACTGTAGCGCAGATAAAGCACACCCAAGCTACCATTGGCTGAAAACACAATCATCGCGGGATGAACAAGTGATGAATTTCCAGGCAAGGGTGGTCCATTTGAAAATCATTCCTTCCTCCCTCGCCCCTTGCCCTGCAAGTGTACACTCATCAGACATCATGAAACGTCATCAGAAGTGTCCACTTCATTTGAGGGCTGAGGGGATAGGGTGTCTTTTAAGTGTTTGGACCGCAAACACTTAAATTTAGATACAATTTTGATTAACCACATGACATTGATTTTGAGATATGAAGCCTTTATTATAAATGAAATGAAACTGTTCCACGAAAATATGAAAATCATAACTGCCTCTCAGATCAGTAGAAATGGTATGATAACTCCAAATGGAAAAAGTTGCCAAATGGTGTAGCCTATTACCGGCAACTTCAGGAGCATAATGGCAGAATCTGCGAAGGCCAGCAGCAGCGGGCAGCAGGAGGAGGAGGGGCGGGAACAGGTTTTTTTCTTCTGGTTAGGCTCTTTAGTCATTTGTGTGTCTTCATTTTTAATTGCAGTGCTTAAAGCATCAGACAAGCTCAGTAGCCTACATATAGTTGATTTTATTCAAACATAGTGTGTGTCTATATATGGAAAAATACACGTTTTAAAATTCCGACCAGTCGAAAGAAAAGACGACTCTCGGTCGACCAATATTTTTTTGGGGTCAGGCCAGCCTTAAACTACATAAATATCTGTTGGGGTCCATTAACTGCTACCTGTACTTTAATTTGATAAATGGTCCTGTGAAATGTGCCTGGGTCTTATAAGTATAAGACTGTGTATGTGTGTTTGACTGTTTCATGTCTCTGTGGAAGCATTAGTTTGTCACTTTTCTCACTAGTTGTATGAGCACCAATTGGTGTAGTTTGGCCCTAACATCTTATCTGTCGAAGAGTTTTCATCTAAACTGTTGCAGGTTTTACCTAGCTGTCACAAACAGGCTGTGTCAGACTTCAGGTTGAAATGGCTTACAGTTTAAGAAGCTCCTTGGAGTCGGTACTGAAATCTGAATCTGTTTTTTCACACATCTTCGTACTTATCCGCAATGACGTCGTGTATGCGCGTGTGCACGCGTGTTCATATTAACGTGGTGTGGGTGGAGCTTTTTTCCAAAACACATGTCAACTCCGAGTCTAAGTAATTTACAGTTGGCAGAAAGCACCAGAAGTTGTCTTATGCACCTAACCCCCGACTTGGACAGTGCCCCACAAAATATTTTAATGTATTCAGCGGCTTTAAAGGACATATGGTCCCATCCTAAATCCTGTTGCATGAGAAATGGAAGCATTTCAGATGTTCACCAGTACAATGTCCTCTGGGCCAGACCTAGAACTAATCTCTTTCATCTCCGGTTGCTGGCGGGGAGAAAGTGGAGAGCCCACTTCCCTTCTCCAGGATCTCTCTTCTGTTAAAGAGATCACCTCGGGGGATGCAGCTGAGCCCTCCTCCCTCCGTCCCTGGGCCTCTGAGCTGGCCTGCCTTCCCTTTTGGCTTTCCCCTTTTCCTTCCTTCCTCAATTCCTCCACTAATAGCTCCCTTGTTCCTGAGGAGTCAGGGCTGCCAGTTAAGCAGTCATTCGTGGAAGATTCATTAGCGGCTGGGTAATTGTGAACAGACCGAGAAGAAAGCCGCGCTCACGTTCGCGTTCCAGGGCAAAGTGGTCGCAGACAGCAGGCACAAGGAGGAACACAGAGAGCCTCTATCTTTCCTACTTCTCTTACTGTCTTTCTCTTTTTTCTGTCTCTCCCTCCTCTCTTCCCTCATTTTCTTTTACACCCCTCTTATTTTCTGCCTCTTAATAATTTGTCCCTCTCTTTAATGACGTTTTTGTGTCATGTTTCATTGATAAATGTTGCATGGCATTAAGCTATGCGGTAAAATCTATAATTCAGTTCTGCTATATGGTTGTTATGTTACTTAATTTTAAGGTTTCAAATGGCCTCTAAAGTTTCTCTCTCTCTCTCTCTCTCTTTCAGGAAAGTACAAATTTTTCTCTCTCTCTTGCAAAAGTAAAAAGCCAAACAAAAAAACCTATATGCCCCCCACCCTCCCTTGTAGCTGCAGGGATCACATGCACGTAAACATAATCCAGAGCTTCAATGGTGGACAAAGGACACTCCATGCTATAGAGTTCCTAAGCCAGTGCTGACATCACAGGAACCTTACCACAGTGGAGAACCCCCACTTGTATCTTTAGGCTAAAGGCTAAAGCTAGACATATCATTATATGCATGCTAATTGGGTCTGATTTCTGTTTGAAGCATCCCCACAGTATTTGATGCAGCTTTGCTTTGATGCACACACAGTGTTTCCCCTAGGATTATCTTCAGCAGCAGTAGCAAAATTAGTGTAAGAGGGAGGCCCTCTTCTTGGCGGCAAAGACAACATTCATTCTATCCTGTTGCCTAATCACTTTACCCCTACCTACAGTGCATTTGGAAAGTATTCAGACCCCTTGACTTTTTCCACATTTTGTTACGTTACAGCCTTATTCTAAAATGGATTAAATAAATAGTTTCCTCATCAATCTACACACAATACCCCATAATGACAAAGCAAAAACAGGATTTTGGAAATGTTTACAAATGTATTAAAAATAAAAACAGAAATACCTTATTTACATAAGTATTCAGACCCTCTGCTATGAGACTCGAAATTGAGCTCAAGTGCATCCTGTTTCCATTGATCATCCTTGAGATGTTTCTACAACTTGATTGGAGTCTACCTGTGGTAAATTCAATTGATTGAACATGATTTGGAAAGGCACACACCTGTCTGTATAAGGTCCCACAAATGACAGTGCATGTCAGAGCAAACACCAAGCCATGAGGTGGAAAGGATTGTCCGTAGAGCCCCGAGACAGGATTGTGTTGAGGCACAGATCTGGGGAAGGGCACCAAAAAATGTCTGCAGCATTGAAAGTCCCCAAAAATACAGTGGCCTCCATCATTCCTAAATTGAAGAAGTTTGGAACCACCAAGACTTCCTAGAGCTGGCTGCACGGCCAAACTGAGCAATAGGAGGAGAAGGGCCTTGGTCAGGGAGGTGACCAAGAACCTGATGGTCACTCTGACAGAGCTCTAGAGTTCCTCTGTGGAGATGGGAGAATCTTCCAGAAGGACAACCATCTCTGCAGCACTCCACCACTTAGGCCTTTATGGTAGAGTGGCCATATGGAAACCACTCCTCAATAAAAGGCACATTACAGCCCGCTTGGAATTTGCCAAAAGGCACCAAAAGGACTCTGACCATGAGCATCTTGTTTCTCATGGTCAGAGTCATCTCTGGTCTGATGAAACCAAGATTGAACTCTTTGGCCTGAATCCCAAGCATCACGTCTGCAGGAAACCTGGCACCATCCCTACGGTGAAGCATGGTAGTGTCAGCATCATGCTGTGGGGATGTTTTTCAGTGGCAGAGACTGGTGACTAGTCAGGATTTAGGGAAAGATGTACGGAGAGATCGTTAATGAAAACTTGCTCCAGAGCGGTCTGGATCTCAGACTGATCTCAGACAAGGAGGTTCACCTTCCAACAGGACAACAACCCTAAGCACACAGCCAAGACAACGCAGGAGTGGCTTCGGGACAAATTCCTGAATGGCTCAGCCAGAGCCCGGACTTGAACCCAATCGAGCATCTCTGGAGAGACCTTAAAAAAGCTGTGCAGTGATGCTCCCCATCCAACCTGACAGAGCTTGAGAGGATCTGCAGAGAAGAATGGGAGAAACTCCCCAAATACAGGTGTGCCAAGCTTGTAGCGTCATACCCAAGAAGACTTGAGGCTGTGATCTCTGCCAAAGGTGCTTCGAAGTACTAAGTAAAGGGTCTGAATACTAATGTAAATGTGATATTTCCAAGGTTGCTTTGTCATTATGGGGTATTGTGTGTAGATTGATGAGAAAAAAACAACAATTGAATTTGTTTTAGAATAAGGCTCTAACGTAACAAAATGTGGAAAAAGTAATGAGCTGTGTTCGAATACTCATACTAACCGTACTATTTGTGATGTAAATTGTGTATGTAGTATGCTTATTGGTCATAGTATAGATAGTTAGTATGCCAAGTTCCCGGATGTCGTACTACATTTGCCAAAATACGATGTGTATATATGCAGTGTACACTATTTCCTTACTTTTAGGGCCCATACTGCAATTCTTCAGAAAATGGGTGTGGCTTCACAACGGTTTCAGGTTTAAAGAAAATGGAGGAATGTATGCAGCCAAAGTACGACGATACAAATTCATTGCTAATTATGACAAATATTAAGAAAATGTTGAGCAATGTAATAAAGTAATGATTTTTCAAATAAGTTTCGCTACACTTAATGTTGGCTACGCTATCCTTACAAACCGCATAGCATATCATTGCAGCAGTAGGTACTATCCAGTATGTTAGCTAGGTATGTCGTTAGTTGGCTACTAATACATCAAACTTGCCAGTATATTAACTGTATGCTATCTAACCAACTACCTGTATGCTAACTAACTAAGTAATTCTTAGTGGTATAATTGTTGTGCGTTCTCAATGGACATAAGCTCAGAATAACTGATGAATTTACGAATGCTCAACACCCGTTTAATATGGCAGGTGTCATTAAATGTTGGCAAAAAAGCGTAATTCAATTGTTGCCAGGAGCACAGTTATAGTCACCAATGCTCTGGATAACATGAAAACAGCCTAACCAGCTTTGCTATGGGGAGTAAAATGTTCAGAGTGAGGTGTTCTCTCATTTATGTCTGGAAGTAGTTAGCCAGTTATCTTGTCATGTTCAGAATGCTCGGATCAACCCTATTCCTCGGCCAGTGTGCGCTCTGAACGCTCCGAGAGTGGAAACGCTTACAAATAGACAATCTGACAACGCTCTGAATTTAAGAATGCCCAGAGCGCACTCTGGCACTCCAGATTTAATTGAGGAACATAAGCATGTCTAGCTAGTAATTTTGTATGCTAACAAGCTAGCAAGAGGTTCCATAGCAACATAATCAACTTCCGGTAGAGAAGCGTAGCGCTAGTATGCTCAACTGAAAGTATACAGTTAATTTACAGTATACTAAAATGAGCTAATAGTATATATTATGTGGTGTATATACTCATTAAGCATGTAGTATACAATATGTTAGTATGGGTATTCAAACACAGCCAAAGGATCTGAATACTTTCCGAATGCACTGTATATGTACATAGCTACCTCAATATACAGTGGGGAGAACAAGTATTTGATACACTGCCGATTTTGCAGGTTTTCCCACTTACAAAGCATGTAGAAGTCTGTAATTTTTATCCTAGGTACTCTTCAACTGTGAGTGACGGAATCTAAAACAAAAATCCAGAAAATCACATTGTATGATTTTTAAGTAATTAATTTGAATTTTATTGCATGACATAAGTATTTGATACATCAGAAAAGCAGAACTTAATATTTGGTACAGAAGATCATACAGAGATCATACGTTTCCTGTAGTTCTTGACCAGGTTTGCACACACTGCAGCAGGGATTTTGGCCCACTCCTCCATACAGACCTTCTCCAGATCCTTCAGGTTTCGGGGCTGTCGATGGGCAATACGGACTTTCAGCTCCCTCCAAAGATTTTCTTTTGGGTTCAGGTCTGGAGACTGGCTAGGCCACTCCAGGACCTTGAGATGCTTCTTACGGAGCCACTCATTAGTTGCCCTGGCTGTGTGTTTCGGGTCGTTGTCATGCTGGAAGACCCAGCCACGACCCATCTTCAATGCTTTTACTGAGGGAAGGAGGTTGTTGGCCAAGATCTCGCGATACATGGCCCCATCCATCCTCCCCTCAATACGGTGCAGTAATCCTGTCCCCTTTGCAGAAAAGCATCCCCAAAGAATGATGTTTCCACCTCCATGCTTCACGGTTGGGATGGTGTTCTTGGGGTTGTACTCATCCTTCTTCTTCCTCCAAACACGGCGAGTGGAGTTTAGACCAAAAAGCTCTATTTTTGTCTCATCAGACCACATGCCCCAGACCGAGGGAGATTGACTGTCATCTTGAACTTCTTCCATTTTCTAATAATTGCGCCAACAGTTGTTGCCTTCTCACCAAGCTGCTTGCCTATTGTCCTGTAGCCCATCCCAGCCTTGTGCAGGTCTTCAATTTTATCCCTGATGTCCTTACACTGCTCTCTGGTCTTGGCCATTGTGGAGAGGTTGGAGTCTGTTTGATTGAGTGTGTGGACAGGTGTCTTTTATACAGGTAACGAGTTCAAACAGGTGCAGTTAATACAGGTAATGAGTGGAGAACAGGAGGGCTTCTTAAAGAAAAACTAACAGGTCTGTGAGAGCCGGAATTCTTACTGGTTGGTAGGTGATCAAATACTTATGTCATGCAATAAAATGCAAATTAATTATTTAAAAATCATACAATGTGATTTTCTGGATTTTTGTTTTAGATTCCGTCTCTCACAGTTGAAGTGTACCTATGATAAAAATTACAGACCGCTACATGCTTTGTAAGTAGGAAAACCTGCAAAATCGGCAATGTATCAAATACTTGTTCTCCCCACTGTATGTGTCAAAAATATTACAATGCCCAGTCACAGATGTGCTTGTACGCTCTTAGACGCGCTGTTGGCTTTCTGTAAATTTGCGTAGTATCACTTCACTTTGGTGAATTAATCTTCCAAATGAATTCAAATAACTTGTATAATATGCTGACATTTCTTAAATTGAACAGTCATTGTTGCGTTTAATGTCAAGCAACAGATAGCATGTAATCATGGTCAGTTAAATTTAAAGGAAGATTTGTGTGGTCATCTAAAATCTTGTCTTTGCACAAATTTCATGAAAGTTGCCCTAGCACCTGGAAAATGTGGTGTTGATTAGGAGTTACAGTAAACAAGGTGGGCAGGGGGGGATGTCGCAGGGTAGACGCGGGGTAAAGAAGGGGTTGTCATATTCCAGTGTTACCCAGCAGCACTGGGCAACCAGAACTGTCCCTGACCTCAAAGGGTTTGCCCTTTTTTTGATGGAGTCACAAGCCAGGCTGCAGTCAACACAAACCCTCACTACCAAGGCATGCTAACTCGCTTCCTTGAGCTGTCTCTCTGTTTCGTTCTCTCTCTGTTTCTCTTTCCAACTCTGTCTCTCTCACTCTGTGTCGCCGTCTTTCCCTCTTTCCTCCTCTCTCTGTGACAGTTCGACAGCACCTTGTTGTCAACATAGACGCCATCTCTTCGAACACTCAACGTGCCAAAATTTATTATTATTATTTTTTAAACTCAACAGATCTACTAGCTTCACTTGCATCGCTTCAACCCATATAGATAGCTGCCACTTCGTTGATTTATTCAACCTTTTATGCTCAATTACACTTTTTCTCATTCTCTGTCTTTATCTCCCTCTTCCTCTATCTCTGCTCTGCTTTCCTCCTCCGTCTCTGTTTCTGTCTGTCACTTTTGGTTTTCCACAATGTTTGGTCCGAAGAGCCTGTGTTGTTTAGAAACAGATTTGATTGGAGTTATCAACTGGCCATGTCCACAACCAATGGTGCATCTCCCCTAGTCAGCATCAATAAGACAGAAGGAGATGAGATCCGGGTTTGTTTTTATTTCTTCAGCGAGGGAACTCTTATGTTTTCACTCGTTTGTTAAGGTTGTTGTATGCCACGAACATGGCTCGGTTGTAAGGTGGACTGTAAACATTTGTATTTGAATAATGTACTTTCCAGCATCATTTTGCATTGTGTTCCATGTAGCTGTTGTAGTTAGCGTTTACACTAATGGGGCTCTACTTGTTTTCTTCTTGCAGCAATAGTGTCCAGTAAATGCACCCATGAGCTATGAATTAAGTGTATTTTATCAGTTACAATTGCTACAGCAGAAAAGTGTATTTTAAATCCAAGGTGCTTTAGCAGAACTGTTTTCTTCCAGAAGACCTTGAGAGTGCACAGTTAAAAGAACTTTGACTGAGGTTGTCTGTGCTAACACAGAGTGATTGTGTTGCCCGTAAAACGTTTATTTCGGCCCTTGATTACGGTATACGGTTTATCCTAAGACCAACAAAGCCCACTAAATACAGCACAACCAATTGGTCGGATACCTAATTAGGCCGGGGGAAACTTAGAGAAACCAATTAGGAGGCGGAAGCCACTAATTAAAAGCTACATGGTCAATTTTCTTTACCGACGGCGAGGGCCATAATTTCAGAGCTTGGTTTGTACACCAGTACACATTTCAAGACCGCTGCTGCCTCTGTGTTTGGAAAGTCTCTAATAGCATACCGGCACTACTTAAAAAAGTCTCTCTCCTCGTACAGAATCGAGAATTTGTCAAATCTCAGAATATGCAGCGTTTTGAATCAACAAGAAACCATTTACCCAAATTCCTCAGAAAAAGTTTGTTGTATTTTCGTTCTACGTCTTGGATTTGTGTTGTGGACAGCTGCCAATATGTTGTGAGTGTTATGAATAGAAGATTGCATTATGCTCAAGTGGTTAGGTGGTTAACCAAAAATGGTTGCTTCGGAGAACTCACAGGGAATGCTGAGCACCTGAGGAAAACCACAGGTTGCTGGACCGGCTTGAGGATCAGGGCCTTTTTTATGGTCCAATTTCCTGATTAAGCTTGTTGTTCTTTGTCTCGCAGGTTGTTACCTAACCTTTTGGCAACAAACAAATAACCTTTTGCCTCAAGCTGTCATACAGTTAGACTTCCTCTCCCTTTAAAGTATCTCACCAGCTAAAACAGTTTAGTGCAGGATGAATGTGATCATCCAACAATGTGTGACTGACATTGGAGGTTTTGGTTTTGTTATAATGCAAGTCGAAGCACCCCATGCAGATTCAAGGGGTCTGATTCCTGCAATCACTGAGAGGTTGTCTTTATGTTGTGGATTAGGACACTACCGTTCAAACGTTTGGGGTCACTTAGAAATGTCCATTAAAATAACATAAAATGTATCAGAAATAAGGTGTAGACATTGTTAATATTGTCAACAGTGAAGAGGCGACTCCGGGATGCTGGCCTTCTAAGAAAAAAGCCATATCTCAGACTGGCCAATAAAAAGAAAAGATGGACAAAAGAACACAGTCACTGGACAGAGGAAATATGGCTTTTTCTTTGCAACTCTTGCCTAGAAGGCCAGCATCCCGGAGTCGCATCTTCACTGTTGACGTTGAGAATGGTGTTTTGTGGTTACTATTTAATGAAGCTGCCATTTGAGGACTTGTGAGGCATCTGTTTCTAAAACTAGACACTCTAATGTACTTGTCCTCTTGCTCAGTTGTGCATCGGGCCCTCCCACTCCTCTTTCTATTCTGGTTAGAGCCAGTTTGTGCTGTTCTGTGTAGGGAGTAGTACAGTGTTGTACGAGATCTTCAGTTTCTTGGCAATTTCTCGCATGGAATAACCTTAATTTCTCAGAACAAGAATAGATTGATGAGTTTCAGAAGAAAGTTCTTTGTTTCTGGCCATTTTGAGCCTGTAATCAAACCCACAAATGCTGATGCTCCAGATACTCAACTAGTCTAAAGAAGGCCAGTTTTATTGTTTCTTTAATCAGCAAGTTTTCAGCTGTGCTAACATAATTGCAAAAGGGTTTTCTAATGATCAATTAGCCTTTGATAAACTTGGATTAGCTAACACAACGTGCCATCAGGAGTGATGGTTGCTGATAATGGGCCTCTGTGTGCCTGTGTAGATATTCCATAAAAAATCTGCCGTTTCCAGCTACAATAGTAACAATGTCTACACTGTATTTCTGATGAATTTGATGTTATTTTAATGGACAAAAAATAGCTTTTCTTTCAAAAACAAGGACATTTCTAAGTGACCCCAAACTTTTGAACAGTAGTGTATGTTTTATTGGGTTAACGCACTTTCAATTAATGCTTAGGAGGTTCTGGTTGTTTTTTAGCATTTATTTGATCGTCTTGTTTGCATTTTATTTCGCTTGAGTCAACACTGAAGAAATTAAGTCAAGTTTTTATCATGAGTAGTTATGGGACACACATGCGCGTGCACGCATGCACATGTTCACCTTCACTCTCTGGCCTTGGAGCCAGATGCATATTGCCTTGGGGTTTTGTATGGCACACCAGTGTGGCCTCAGCCCTTGTCATTGCTTCCTGTCCACGAATGGCAGTAACCACACTGCAAGGAGGACAAATAAGGTTTTTCCCCCTGCAAATGAAAAAAAAAATAAAAGAGAGGAAATAACTTAGACCTTGTAACTTCCCTCTCATTTCACCTAATGGTTTTTCCAGAATGCCCCACTCCTGCTAGATTTTTCCTGTACCGTACACATTGGGTTTCAGGAAATGTACAAAACAGCATAGCACAACATATTTCTTGAGCTTTTTTTTCTGTCTAAGAAAATATCTTAATTTTTGAAGCCCCCGGAGGGACCAGGGCTCTCCGATAATCCAGTGATTTTGTCAATTTAGGGAAGAATTATATAAAAATGATATATATTTATATATTACGTCTTCTCAGAGGACTGTGTTTTGTATAAATGTCTGTGTAATCGCTTGTTGGTTTGTTTGTTAGTGTTTGTATGAGTCTGTGACTTAAAATACAAGCATATATACTCGGTAACTAACTAGTGAGATTGCTGTTCATTGACTACAGCTCAGCACTCAACACAATAGTCCCATCCAAGCTCATCACCAAGCTTGAGATCCTGGGACTGTACACCTCCCTCTGTAACTGGATCCTTGACCTCCTGACAGGCCGACCCCAGGTGGAGAGGGAAGGCAACATTACCTCTGCCATGCTGACCCTCAACATGTTGGCCCCACAGGGGTGTGTGCTTAGTCCACTCTTGTACTTCCTGTTCACCCCTGACTGTGTGGTAGGCCTTATCACCTGCAACGATGAGACAGCCTACAGTGAGGAGGTCAGTGACCTGGCAGTGTGGTTCCAGGACAACAACCTCTCCCTCAATGTCAGTAAGACCAAGGAACTAAACGTGGACTACAGGAAACACGGGTGCGAGCACTCCCCATCTACATCGACGGGGCTGCAGTGGAGAGGGTCGAGTGTTTCTAGTTCCTTGGTGTCCAAATGACTAAGGACTTACAATGGTCCACACACACAAACAGTCGTGGAGAAGGCGCGGCAGCGCCTCTTCAACCTCAGGAGGTTGAAAAGATTTGTCATGGGCCCTCAAATCCTCAAAAAGTTATACAGCTGCACCATTGAGAGCATCTTGACTGGCTATATCAATGCTTGGTATGGCAACTGCATCACCCTCGATCACATGGCGCTACAGAGGGTGGTGTGGACAGCCCAATAATTCACTGAGGCCAAGCTCCCTGCCATCCAGGACCTCTATATCAGGCAGTGTGAAAGGAATGCCCAGACTTTTTTTGTCTCCAGCCACCCAAGCCATAGACTGTTCTCTCTGCTTCCGCATGGCAAGTGGTTCCGAAGCATCAAGTCTGACACCAACAGGCTCCTGAACAACTTCTATCCCCAAGCCATGAGTCTGCTTAACATCTAATTAAATGGCTGCACAGACTATCTGTTTTGACCTTTCTATTTTTATTTTTTCACTGTCTCTATTTACACTCACTCACTCTCTCACACACACACACACCGACCGACCGTTGAAGTCGGAAGTTTACATACACTTAGGTTGAAGTAATTAAAACTCATTTTTCAACCACTCCACAGATTTCATGTTAACAAACTATAGTTTTGGCAAGTCTGTTAGGACATCTACTTTGTGCATGACACAAGTAATTCTTCCAACAAACGTTTACAGACAGATTATTTCAATTATAATTCACTATATCACAATTCCAGTGGGTCAGATGTTTACATACACTAAGTTGACCGTGCCTTTAAACAACTTTAGAAGCTTCTGATAGGCTAATTGACATCATTTGAGTAAATTGTTGATGTATTTCAAGGCCTACCTTCAAACTCAGTGCCTCTTTGCTCGACATCATGGTAAAATCAAAAGAAATCAGCCAAGACCTCCGAAAACATCATTGTAGACCTCCACAAGTCTGGTTCATCCTTGGCAGCAATTCCCAAACGCCTGAAGGTACCACGTTCATCTCTACAAACAATAGTATGCATTTATAAATACCATGGGACCACGCAGTCGTCAGACCGCTCAGGAAGGAGATGCATTCTGTCTCCTAGAGATGAAAGTACTTTGGTGCGAAAAGTGCAAATCAATCCCAGAACAACAGCTAAGGACCTTGTGAAAATGCTGGAGGAAACAGGTACAAAAGTATCTATGTATCTACAGTAAAACAAGTCCTATATCGACATAACCTGAAAGACCGCTCAGCAAGGAAGAAGCCACTGCTCCAAAACCACCATTAAAAAGCCAGACTACGGTTTGCAACTGCACATGGGGACAAAGATCGTACTTTTTGGAGAAATGTCCTCTGGTCTGATGAAACAAAAATAGAACTCTTTGGCCATAATGACCATCGTTATGTTTGGAGGGAAAAGGGGGAGGCTTGCAAGCTGAAGAACACCATCCCAACGTGAAGCACAGGGGTGGCAGCATCATGTTGTGGGGGTGCTTTGCTGCAGGAGGGACTGGTGCACTTCACAAAATAGATGGCATCATGAGGAAGGAAAATTATGTGGATATATTGAAGCAACATCTCAAGACATCAGTCAGGAAGTTAAAGCTTGGTTGCAAATGGGTCTTCCAAATGGACAATGACCCCAAGCATACTTCCAAAGTTGTGGCAAAATGGCTTAAGGACAACAAAGTCAAGGTATTGGAGTGGCCATCACAATGCCCTGACCACAATCCTATAGAAAATGTGTGGGCAGAACTGAAACGGCGTGTTCGAGAATGGAGGCCTACAAACCTGACTCAGTTACACCAGTTCTCTCAGGAGGAATGGGCCAAAATTCACCCAACTTATTGTGGGAAGCTTGTGGAAGGCTACCCGAAACGTTTGACCCAAGTTAAACAATTTAAAGGCAATGCTACCAAATACTAATTGCGTGTATGTAAACTTCTGACCCACTGGGAATGTCTTGAAAGAAATAAAAGCTGAAATAAATCATTCTCTATACTATTATTCTGACATTTCCCATTCTTAAAATAAAGTGGTGACCCTAACTGACCTAAGACAGGGAATTTCTACTAGGATTAAATGTCAGGAATTGTGAAAACTGGGTTTAAATTTATTTGACTAAGGTGTATGTAAACCTCCGACTTTAATTGTATCTATCTATCTATCTATCTATCTATCTATCTATCTATCTATCTATCTATCTATCTATCTATCTATCTATCTGGGATCATAGTGTCTGTAAAGTGTATGCGAGAAATGGTGGTGGAAATACCTTTATGCGCCAATATTGATATAATAACCATCATATCTAAGTAAACTTGGAATCACACGATGATACGTTTTGTGGTCCCACTACCATGCAGTTTATTAGGCTTCAAATAAAATTCTTCATGATGAACTTCACAGGGTGGTGAAAGTGCCCATGACGAACTTGATGCTCCTTTCCAATAATATTAACATACCAAAATGAACTGCAAAGCACACTGGGTATTATTATTTCCCTTGTTTTGTGGTCTAGATTGGATACAGTTGATCCTAATTATCCTAACCTGCTATGTTAATTATTCTAACCTGCTGTGTAAATTCTCCTGAACCTGCTAGGAAAAGTACATTTGGACAAAATCTGTATCCCTTCTAGACAAACCTTGTTTTGGGGGCGGACCTCATTAGAATAATACTCAGCATGCTTTGCAATTGCCCATTTTTACATTATAGTTACGCCGACCGGTAGGGATTGATTGAAGCTCAATGTTAATTTCACATCTTCCTACCATTATATCTAAGCCAATATAACACCAATGTCGATGAAAATGCCTCTCGTCATGGTCCGTCCGGCATTTACCAAGAACCACTATACCAGTTTTTTTGACATGGTTATAATTTATTTCCCCCAAACCTAGCAAAAATTCTACACATTGGATTAAAACGAGGCTACAGCGTCCTTAAGGTGACAATTAGACTTGGATCCATTTGGACTGAATACGTTTGTATGTGCAACAGTTTTTTATAAAGAATTTAATTTATCGCTTTCACTTGCACATTTCAGTCCATTAAGAACCAACAATGTGCTACTTTTTTGTAGCATTTCTGACAATGCTAAAATATTTTCGGCAGAATCTGAGTTCTAAAACAGGGACCAAAAACTCAACTTCTGCGCAACAGCAGCAGCTAGCTAGGGGCATGCTAGAAGCTATAGCTAGCTAGGTAGCTAACACCAGTAGATGAGAAGCAAGCTACAAGAAAATGAAGCTAGTTAGCTAGGTATATTTAGCTATGGAATGTTTTTCATATGGCTGAAGTCATCTGTGTAAACTAAATAAGAGCACAAACAAATTATCTAGTGAACGTCCTTGGCTGCTATTATAGACAATTAGCTAGCCAGTAACTACAAGCCAAAGAGACTGTACCATAGCTGTATAGATTGTGCACCAACCACAGCTCAATGTTGACAATATATCCTAGCTAGGTACATTCTGCCATAAAGCATAGCTAGCTAGATAGCTAAGTAAAGTTCATAGTTAACACCAAATTTTGGGAAACTGACATTCTGCTAATGTATAATACAGTACATGCAATGGCCTGGGCATTGCTCATCTAGCTACTCCGTCATGATACAGTCAAACTGGCTAGATAGCTACGCGTGCAGCCAGATACAAGTTTCATCACAAACCATGCTAGCTAGCCTACATTTCCTCAACCACGACCAGCCTCTCGCAACACAAACTGTAGCTGATAAAATGAATTGCCTTGCTAAGAAACAATTAGCTATGTTGAATCTAAACCCTGCCAACGCACATGCAAGTAGCGCATCAGATGTGCATTGCAGTGAATGTACACTAGCTAGCTAGCTAATTAGCTAGATCAACACATGAAACAGAAGGCTGCTCGAGCATCCAGAACAAATTCCAGGTCATACCTTATAATGCATTAATTCAGTACACTCTCCTCTGTCAATGCACTTTTCTTCATGCCATTTAAACCCACATTTTGCTGACTGACCAACAGTGTCAAGTTAGTTTTCAGTGTGTTCCTAAAGATCTGAACCTAGCAAACAAAATTATCCAGACATTGAAGTTAGGTTCATTTTAGGTTCTGAATGAAAGGTAAAAATAAGTATTTTCAGGATGTTTGAAATATGTATTTTCCGGACATTGAAAATATGTATTTCTTCGGACCTTAAATACGTATTTTCGAGATGTTTAAATTGTTTCTTTTCCAGAAATTGAAATTAGGTACATTTTTGGTTCTGAATGAATGTTGAAAATACTTTCTGTACATTTTTGTAATGTACTGTGCTCTGCTGTGCTCTACTGAAGTGGTTCTCAAACCTCTCCTCGGGGATCCCCAGATATTTCACAATTTTGCTGTAGCTCCGAACTAGCTATTGGAGAGCTTGAGTATTAGTTAACAAGTTAAATCAGGTGTGCTAGCTCTGGAATAGAATTTGAGAACCGCTATTCTACTGTGTTGTGCTGTACTGTGCTTTCCAAACATAGATCTCTATAACTGGTTCAGATTTGGTCCAGTCCGGACAAATCAAAGTCGGTCCGGACCAAATCTAAACCAAACATAGACGTCTATGATTGGTTCAAATTTGGTCCGCACCAGAACAATAATCAACGTCCGTGGACGAGATTCTCTAAAGAAGTGCCACTTTGATATAGCTACAACGTTTTCGTAACAGGTTAAGAGAACATACGCAGCAGATTTGAAGTGCAAACTACATTTTAGAAAATCACATTTTGCATGTGGAAATGTTGTATAATCACCTTCCAGTGTAAAAACCATTGAAATGAAAAACAAAAAAAACTAAGTTTTAAGTGAGAAGTAGGCATTGGTCTGGAGCAGAAAAATAAAAGAAATTCACGAGCACACAATACCTACTCCACCCATGCTCTACTAAGGTTTTACAGCATTGAGCTACTGCGGTAGCTATGTTAGTCTATTGTACTTCAAACAATGTGTATGCAGGTTGCTTAGGATTCAAATCTCAAACCGCCTAATGCAACTGCTCTCTATCCCTCTTGATCATGAGGTTTCTGCCCCACACTTACCTAGCGTAGCAGGCGTAAAAGAAACACACAGACCGGACTAGTAGGCGCGCAATGGATTATGGTCGTAATTAATTACCACATTCTCTGCGCTAAACTATGTAGAATATTGGCCTGTTGGAAACTACAAATCCTTACTTCGTTGCACAGTTCGGACTTGATCAGATTTATCTTTAGAGAAACTGCTCATTGTGCGCATTGACATCATAGGGGAAAAAACGAACTAAATGGAATTCAAATAATTGAACCTACGTTGGTCAATTAGTTGTTTAAAAAAATGAAAAATAACTGAAATGTTGGTTAATCGCTCAGCATTAAACCCTACCATTCCAGTATTCCTGCACATTGGAAATATGGTATTGGCACTGACCCTGTATATAGCTTACTTCCTTTCTCTTGTTCGTCTTATTTCTATTTCTTGTGTGTTTCTTGCTTCACAGGCCAGGCGCAGGCCTCTGCACATTGCTGTGGAAGGGAAATTTGGCTGCACGATATGGGCAAATAATATATGGTTTTTGTTTTTTTGACCAAATATTGCGATTGCAATTTTTAATTGCGATTTAGATTAAAACACTTCTGTGAACTGTTGGAATCATATAAATACAATTTGTGTTCCGTTACTATGGTTAGTATTGTTTGGCATGACAACTAATGTAACAGGGTAGGAACCAAAGTGTTGGACAGAGTTTCCTAGGGGACACTTATTACATTTGAATGTTACATTCATGGCATTTAAAAAAATTGCAGCCTCTTGCAATATGGATATTGCACATGTCAATATTGCAATTTTGATTCAAATTCGACTAATTGTGCAGCCCTAAAGGGAACCATTGAAGCTTGAGACAGAGGTGACTCTGTTCCTGTCCCAGTCACAATTACGGGCAGCTATTGAGTGTCTGCCCAGTCTTAGATCAATGTTCTCCATTGTCCATCCTGCCAAATGTTGTTTACATACCTTTTTTTAAATTGGTCTTAATTATGTTTTCTTTGATCTTTTTTGCCTTTGTAGAAAGAGGCCATTTTGGAAAATCATACAGTTGCGTAACTGAGATCAGCATTCAGGAGCAGATGATTAGCCAAACACATTTTATGCATATTATTTGTAATTTTTTTTACTTGCAAGATGCAGTGAGTTTTCTGTCTACTCAGGACTACATCCTGAGTAAGGAGAGGACTACATGACATATTTTAGTTGTTGGACAATACGTATAATGCAGTCTATTTAATTCTCCTGTGGTGACGAAGTAAGTAGATGGGTGCAACTATCTTGTGCACCTGTTGTTGTTCACGTCTTAGACACAGCACATGTGCTGTTGCACCCTGTGCACCAACCATATATTTTTTTGAGACTCATACGTTGCCCTGCAATGTTTGCTTTCTCAATGTTTTTTCTTCTCCACAATCAACAGGGAATTATCTACTTTCCAGAAAATGAGGCAGCCCACTAATTTTAGATTGATTTGATTGAGCCGGGAGGCCAAAGGGATCAAACCCACATCCGTTGAAAACCAAAGATGCTAATTCTAACCATAACACAGCTAACATATGTTTTGCTCTCCCGGAGCACTGATTGGAGACCTGCTCTGAGTCGCGCTGCGGGCCCTGTCTCCTCCATGGCATCTGTAAGGCCACTCTTTCTTGTGGCATGTTCTGTGGACTGGATGTGTGTATTTATAGAGTCCACGCCCACACTACACAGAGACTGGCTGTTCTCTGGTTAGTCCACACTAGAAAATGTTAAATGTCTTAACAACAGTACTTTTTGGTGATGTTGTATTGTGTACACATCTTACCACTCTACTCTTAGGGTCCTATTACCAACATTATTCTTCTGTGCAAGAATGTGCGCCTGGATCCATCTACTCAGTAAAACAGTGTTTACAGTGTAAAACAAAAAAAGCAATCACAACATGCTGTCCTGCTGTGCCGAAATAATATTGCTAGAACTGGTTTTGATTCTGACCTGATCAAATCCAACTGGATCAGACACACTAACTAGCTAGCTATATTGATGGGATATCGATTGACCTTTACCAATAACGAAGGAGAGAATAAGACTGAAGTTTGGTTCTTCAAATGCAATGTTTTAATGACAGCGCTGAGCTTGTTGCTCCCTGTACCCCAGGGTCACTAGAGACAGCTGTCAGTGGCTAACTACCTAAATACCAGCCCACGTCTGACAAAGATGACCCCGGGACTAGAAACTCGACTCCGCTGTCACAAGAACACAGCTTCCGTCTTTGTGAGGAGTGGCTCCAACCCCAAAGCCTGATCCACTGGAGCAGTTGCCTTTGGGCTATTCCAAATCCAGATTCCCACAACTCTCTTCCTGTCATTTCTATTCTGGCCATCTTTGGGTTGGGAAACTGGATTTTTGACGATGTGTTTAATTTGGTAAGTTTGACATATCGTTTTTTTTCTTTCTCCTGCGAACTGTGAGAACAATTTTTATGTTTCCCATACGGTGTGTGTGCAGGATCTGTAGGAGGCTATTGCTTGCAGGAAATGGTTCATTACATTAAACATCAGTCATGCATTTTCCTTAACCGATAGGAGTTGGGTTTACCACTAAATGCAGTTCAGTACAGTTCGCGGCTCTCAATTTATCAGAGAATACCCTGGTATTTTTTCATATTCCTATTATTATTCAAAAAGGGGACAGATATTTTCTATACCTGAAAAAAAGCTTGGTTTTTTTAACCATGACACAGTGATTCTGGATATATCACCTCACTGGTCTTCCCAAGGCTAGCAGGGCAGTGTTGGCGGGATTACACACATTCATAGTGAATCAGGAAAGGGTCTGGGTAGTATTCACTCTCTAAAGCGCTCTGCCAAGGCAGCCAAGGAGACTACACTGAGCCCGTTCACCAGAGTCCTCCGCAATCCTTGGCTTAGCCTCCATCTGGGCAGTGGATCCGTACTAAAGCCTGTAGATGCGTAGCCCCTAATTCCTACATGCTGAAGCATTACCATCCGTCCACCCCAGAGACAAGATGGTCGCCAGGTGTCTTCCTGTCTTCAAAGTGTCGGCATCGTTAATCATCAGTGCCCCCCTTCTGTTTTGCGTCGCCTCACATGTTTTATTTTGCTTACCCCCCTTCTCCCCAACCCCCCACTGCCTCTCTGTATTTTTGGACAGTCTGTCACCCAGCTGCATTTCCTGTGGGTTTTATTTACAGTTTACCCTGATTAGAACCACATTGGCAACAGCGCGCCATCCTAATGAAATCACTGTGATCCGGCCGGGTGGGTAATGCGAGAAGCAGCCCCCGCAGGGCCAACGGACAGTAAGCAACCTACACCCCCTCACCCCCTCTCACTCCCCACCACACTCTACAGTTCTAATGTGGCCACTTTTATTCCACCACCCCTTCAAAGGCAGATTCATCTTTCATCAATCTTTGCTAATGGCATTAACACTGCTCGAGCTTGTGAACACGGCCCGTACAGCTGCTAGCCCTTAAACAGTTTGAGAGGAGAATTACTACCAGAAAGGCCCACTTTTCTGATGTTATAATGTTTCCAATTGAAACCAACTGAAGGCAATTATTTAATGGGCGGGGCAATAGTGCTAGGCAGGGGGCAAAATCTAAGTAGCGGCAGGGGAAAGACGATGTTAAATAATCAAGCGTTGATAATCGGGCGTAGGGCTGTGACGGTCATGGAATTTTGGATGATGGTAATTGGCTATGATTGTAATAACTGTTCAAATAACAAAAATGTTTTTTTGTTTTTTTCTAAGCACATTCTGCCTTCTCTGCTCCTGACTGCATGTGCTGCCATAGCGATAAAACGGGAATCCCCATTCAAGTCAATGATTGCGTAATTGGACTGGCGACCGAGTGTACCCATAGGAGAAAAGCAGGAAGTAAAATATGTGCTGTGATTTGTTGATTCAACTCTTTTATTTATTTATTTTTTATTTCACCTTTATTTAACCGGGTAGGCCAGTTGAGAACAAGTTCTCATTTACAACTGCGACCTGGCCAAGACAAAGCAAAGCAGTGCGACAAAAAACAACATGAGTTACACATGAGAATATACAAACGTACAGTCAATAACACAATAGAGAATCTATATACAGAGTGTGCAAATGTAGTGCAAAATGCAGTAAGGTTAGAAAGGTAGGACAATAAATAGGCCATAGTGGCGAAATAAGTTACAAATTAGAATTAACACTGGACTATTAGCTCAAGTGAAAATACAAAAAATATATTCCATTGCATGAGCCACTTCAGATTTATGAGACTTTGAGCGGTTCTGGACTGGTTCCGACTGACATTTTGTTGTACAGAGTGCTCTGTGAATGAGTGCCTTAAGCATGAAAAACACAGAGAATCTGACTGCCGATAGACTGCCGATAGGTACTTATCACAGTAGGAGGCCATTCCTTCTCTTGTTTAGAACAAAAGACGGATCTGCTGTCTACCGACCTGGCACTGACGAAACTGCCGTTTCTACTTGTAGGTATCGCAATGCTCGACAGAGGCGGACAACTTGACTTTGAGCCTATCAGAGAGCACAAACCTCCACGTGGGGAGCCAACAGGAGTGACAAGAAGAAAAAAAATTCTGGCCTATTCCCTCCTTTTCATCAGATTTAAAACAATAAAGCATAATACATATTTTTTTTCTAGAGCAAGTCTTTACATCGATTACATCAGGCTAAGGAGTTTTGCTCTTGAAGAAGGATTTTTTTTAGGTTTGATAATGTGCACTAGCTTATTAGCTAGCTATTTAGCTAACGTTAGCTTGCTAACTGAGCCAGGCCGTCACACATACTTCACATGAAACGAATGGGGTGTTAAGTGCAGCACAATGCACACAACACTAAATGCTTTACCAAGCTAGCTATCTGGCCACGGTAGCTAGTAACATTTACTTTGCCTAGCTACCAAAACAACTAGCTAGCTAACAAATCATGGTAACAATTTTACTAACGTTAGCCAGCTAGCTAAACGTATATTCCATTATGGAGAGTGCCTAGTATCAACAAGGGCTTTCTACAACCATAGCTAACATTGACCAGGCCATAAAGCAACACACACAGACATGCATTGCCAAACAACTCTACTGCCACCTTCTGGCTTGGAGAATTTAACAAGTCTGAGTGGCTGACGACTTCAAGGTCACATTGTAAATATGATATTGGAAATGACCCTGTATATAGTATGCTTGCCGTGCAGAAGCAGAGAGAATAGTCCATGGCTTGGGTGGTACATATTGTGTTTTTCGTATTACTTCTTATTTCTCCTGTGTTTTTCTATTATTACATTGTTATTGATTATTGCATTTTGGGGTTTTGAGTTTACAAGAAAGGTATTTCACTGTACTTGTATATTCATTGGCTATGTCATAGCTCATTTGTAAACTGTAAATATTGATACATTACTAGCTCAAACACTTCATCTACAAAAATTAATAGTGAATTACTGGGTGATGGTGATCTCAACCAAAGTGGGGGGACAAAAAACATAGTCTACATTACCCCGTTCCGTTCCGTCTTCAGCCAGCTGTTTTAGTCAGTCAGCTGTTCATTTTTTTCATGGTGGTTCCAAGCCCTCCGCATTGTTACAAAATTTGAGAGGCGCATGGCATTGCGGTACGCTGCTTGATTTGGCCTTTGGCTTTCTGCTCCTAATGTGTTAGCGTTGGATTTGTTTTGGGCTGTTGGCTGCCGAGGCTCAGTTTTATTAGTTTCACTCTCTGTGCCCTCTGACCCAAAACTGAGATGGGAAAAAAATGTGCTTTCCTCTAGAAAAGCACCAGGGGGAGTATTTCTGTTTAAAATTGTCTTCTAGAAAATCACCAGGGGGAGTATTTCTGTTTTAAATGGTTAGGAGGGGATTGGATGGGGGGAAGAGGAGGAGAGGGGGAAAAAAATAACTTCTGAGCTGTGGACAGTTTCACGTTGCCAGCTCTGTAATGTGTTCTTTTGCTCTGGGAACGTGCTGAACCCTTAGACCGCCGAGCTCTGGGATGAAGTCCCAAGCCTGGGGAGCTCCAGACATCCTGTTTTGGAGCAGCCCGCGGCCCGGCCATCGCACGACACCTGCGGACGACGCCATCGCGTCTGCCAGCGCTGGGGACAGCGTCAGGGACCTCCAGTGTTTTGACTTGGCTGGCCTCTTTCTCTCTTTCCCAGTTGCATTGGCTCCCCAAGCTCCCTGTGGAGCATCTTGTTTCACCATGCAAGAATGCGTCTTGGTGGAGCAACAAAGAACTTGCAGTCTCTGAAAACAAATGTATGAAAAAAGGGGATCTGAGAAGGATGTTATCTATCAGAAATAATATGTTGTTGTACAGTATCTTTATGCCTTCACTCTTTGTCGTCTGGGGTTTTGATAAGGACTGTCTCAAACATGCACCAATACACACCAATATAGCCATTGTGCTCTGACTGTGAATATAATACTTAACTTTGGTCCAAACTGTTGCCAGTGACATGCTGGGCTGTATTTTTATTTTCTTTCCTCCTACTCCACTAGTCAGATTTTCTTGAGAAGCTGATATAACAGGAAGCTTGGGGAGATAGCGCTCCCTTGTTTGTTGCTATTTAGGACAACAGGAAGGAGCCTGCGTCTGGGTCTGTCACAACCCCCTCCGGATTGCCCAGTCTGTTTCTGTTCTCACCAAGCAGCCTTGTCGAGTGGCTTGTTCTGTTGTCCAAATGGGCACCTGTGAACCCTAGAGTCTGCACACTGTCACTGTCTCTCTCTCTGGACATCAATCACTCTGAATTAGCTACATGTTTTTCCATGGGAGTGTCCCCTCAATTTTTGCAGGATAACAATTTCCCACTATTAGTCAATAATGTTATTTGATTTACAATGTTATCAGGGCCCGGGTTTGACCCCTACTACATCCCTTGCTCTGACAGATAGCAGACCTAGAGTAATATCTTGTTGACGGCAAGCTGGAGATTTGGTCATGCAGGTTCCAAATGGTGGCCATGTCATTGTTATTGCCCATGAAGAAGTGTTTTGAGGAGGCTTAAGTTTGCATTGAGATGTTTGTTTATGAAACTCCTTGGCTAGTGATTGGGAAAGGTGACCTGGATTCGTTTATGAGACTTCATATCGTCATAATGAAATGCTTGCCAGTCAAATCAAACATGGAATTCCTGCAGGTCTACTTCTAGAGGGACACATACTGCAAGCACGCACCTCCCTTATTCCCAGATGCTGCATACTCATCTGGCATCCTTTACCAGCCTTGCAAAAGTTATAAATGCTATGGGCTCAACTTTCTACCCCAGGAAAAGACCAGTAGACCTTAGGCTGACATCAAAGGGCCTGGACATCAAACACAACCCAGCGCATAGATGATCATTCAGGATAAAACGAACATGACCCCCCCCCCCCCCCCGTATTTGTCAGTACCATGATTTATTAGCATTCGTAGAAAAAAAAAGGCATTGTGTTTGGTCGGGTTTTGCGGAGGTCAGAGATAACGCAAGGATTCTGTCATTGTGCTGATGGTTTTGTTTGTTTAAAATGAGGAGAGTTCAGTGCTTTTGCTGGCATTTAGGGTTGTTGAGAATAACTGAAGTATTCTGTGGGAGCCTGGGAGGTTTGAAATGTTATGTCATGAACAGTCCTTGCTCTAGAGATAATCAGGGACGTTATATTTCCTTCCTTCTTTCTTTCTTTCTTTTTTCTTTCTTTATTTCTTTCTTTCTTTCTTTCTCCCCCCTATCCCCTGACGCTAGCCTGTCTGAGTGGCCTTTTGCCATGCATTCCTCCCTTCCCTATTTGGCCCCAGCTTCAGGAAGTGGCCCAATTAGTACATAAACAACATGAGGGGGGGAAGCACCAATTAGTGCTCTTTGGGCTCTGCCCGTCAGACCCACAACTGTGCTGTACAGACCCCCTCACAGGCCCTGCAAACGAGGAAGAAATGGAGGGGGAACGGGGGAGCGGAAGGCAAACAAATAAACAAATAATTACAATTCCAAAGTACAATGGACCTATGCTATGACACTTGCAATGCTCAGCTGCATTCTTGAAAGTCACTTGTATACAGTAAAGTAGGCCAAGATGCAAACCAATTAGCAACCAAGGCTAGGCTAATGTTTCTGGCTTACATGAAAGGGGATAAAAGCTCTGGGTTGTTGTGGGAGGTTTTTTAAGGGAGTATGCGAGCGTTCGGTTTGCATAGCATGCTGACGCCTTAAACCAGTGTTTATTTGTAAATCGGGAGGTGCTGGAACAAAAAGTGAGTGTGGTACCTGGTGGGCTCTGAGGTACCGGACCGCAGGAAAAAAATAAAGCATTGCATGTATATCAACCAGCGACCTTTTGGTTAGTTGCCCAACGCTCTAACCGCTAGGCTACCTGCTACGCCCTTCCCCTGTAGTGCCTTGCGGTCGGAGGCCGAGCAGTTGCCATACCAGGCATTGACGCAACCAGTCAGGATGCTCTCAATGGTGCAGTTGTAGAACCTTTTGAGGATCTAAGGATCCATGCCAAATCTTTTCAGTCTCCTGAGGGGGAATAGGCTTTGTCGTGCCCTCTTCACGACTGTCTTGGTTGTGTTTGGACCATGATAGTTTGTTGGTGATGTGGACACTAAGGAAATTGAAGCTTTCAACCTGCTCCACTACAACCCGGTCGATGAGAATGGGGGGTGCTCGGTCTAACTTTTCCTGTAGTCCACAATCATCTCCTTTGTCTTGATCACGTTGAGGGAGAGGTTGTTGTCCTGGCACCACACGGCCAGGTCTCTGACCTCCTCCCGATAGGCTGTCTCATCGTCGTCAGTGATCAGGCCTACCACTGTTGTGTCGTCGGCAAACTTACTGATGGTGTTGGAGTCGAGCCGGGCCATGCAGTCATGAGTGAACAGGGAGTAAAGGAGGGGACTAAGCACGCACCCCTGAGGGGCCCCAGTGTTGAGGATCAGTGTGGCAGATGTGTTGTTACCTACCCTTACCACCTGGGGGCGGACCTTCAGGAAATCCAGGATCTAGTTGCAGAGGGAGGTGTTTAGTCCCAGGGTCCTTAGCTTAGTGATGAGTCTATAAATAGCATTTTCACGTCGGTGTTCTTCACCCAATGATGCGCAGTGTTTTACTTTTTAAATCGATTCTGTCCATCAATCGGACTATTTGGGAGTTGATATAATAGTTTGGTATCTACAGACAGATTGGAGTCTTCTCTTTTCAGCAGGAGCCATTTGTTTTACAGCCTGTGGTTTTCTCGCGATTGTATTTGAAATATTTAGAGAAGCCTGTTTTGACTGCTGATTGGTAGCCTATTTGCCGCGCTTTCCCGACTGTAGGCTATGCGTTGTGATTGGGCAACACTTTACATGATCCACAGCAATTTTTTTAAAGAAGCTAGACTCTTGATCCTCTGTGGATAAATTATAGGTCTATGTTCTGTTATTTCTGTAGGCTACAGACAGGAGTAGCTAATTCTATAATTTTAGCAGTCTATTTAAACGCAGCACCTTCAGGAACCTTCCCGCGCATACAATTCTGTAAGATTTATTTTAACTAATTTGAAAATTAAATAACTTAAATAAATTATGAAGTGCGACGCTGGAGAGATGAGTTGCTGGCTCATGTCTATCAGAGCAGAGAGTGGGAGAGAGAAGAAATTAGAATTCATTCTACACTGAACCAAACCATCATGTAAAGTGTTTTTCCCATGTTTCATGAAATAAAAGATCCCCACAATTTTCCATTCACACAAAAAGCTTATTTCTCTCAAATGTGTTCACAATTTTGTTTACATCCCTGTTAGTAAGCATTTCTCGTTTGCCAAGATAATCCATCCACCTGACATGTGGCATATCAGGAAGCTGATTAAACGGCATGATCATTACACATGGGCACCTTGTGCTGGGGACAATAAATGGCCACTATAGAATGTGTACAGGTGTCTCAAGTTTTGAGGGACGTACAGTTGGCATAATGACTGCAGGAATGTCCACCAGAGCTGTTGCCATATAATTGAATGTTGATTTCTTTACGATAAGCTTATCTGTATTCCCAGTCATGTGAAATCCATAGATTAGGGCCTAATTAATTTATTTCAATTGACTGATTTCCTTGTATGAACTGTAACTCAGTAAAATCATTGCAATTGTTGCATGTTGCATTTTATATTTTTGTACAGTATAGTTCTGTTGGACAGATACAGGCCCGCTTCTCTCTCACAACAGCAACGGTCACGCATTGATCATAGGCTACTCTGATCGCTTGTATTAAAATGTTTACATTGCAAACAGCGGAAATAATTTTTCTGGCTAATCTAACCGCTTTCATACTATACCGTGTATTCCCATTTTACTTTCTTGTTTAAAGTAGTTACATTTACATTTTAGTAATTTAGCAGATGCTCTTATCCAGAGCGACTTACATACATTTTTCATACTAATCGAACCCACAGCCCTTGAAAGTGCCGTTCTCTACCAACTGAGCCACACATGACTTGTATACCAAAACATACAAGTAACAACTAGTTATACAACCTGTGTACAGATGAAGCAATAGTTGTAGTCAGTATTTTAGTTCAAAAGTATCAAATATATTGCCTATTGCATTTACAGTTCCATGTATTCTTCCAAACTCCAAGACGGTAGCCACTTCTGGGAAACTAAGAACTGGTGCTCAATGAGATTTATGCTCTGCTTTGACTTTGGAAATATGAATCACTTGGCCTGAATTCTGACTCAAGATGTATGGACCTCCAACTGAAACTGTAAATCACATCACACCCTCGTGTCAATGGAGAATTTGTGTGAAAATGAGTAAATTAAAGGATAATTGTGGATTTCCGCTGTACAATTTGTCTCCCCCGCTCTGAGCCTTGTCATTATTTTATTGGTTTGGATTATGTGGTGCTAGCCGTTACTAGCAGAAATTTATGTGGTTAATGGTTTCATCCGATGATGAAATCCAGGCTAAGAACACCAGGGTTTAACTAAGTAGGCCAATGTTTCCACTGACTGGCTATTTAATCAAAACTGGTTGCAGGCTTTCCTGGCTGAGACACGTATCCCTATGCAGCCAGAATGCATGTTTGGACTCAAAGCATAAGATCAAGTATTGACCATTTTGCGCAAAATCATGAACACAAATTAAAAACTAGTCGCAATAGCAACAGGAAACATTTTACATTATACAGTGGTAACAGCACAGTGAGAGGAAAAGGACCAATTTGGCCCCAAACTAAAGCCTTTGACTGGTAAATCTCAGTAAAATGAACATGAAGGGTTGGTGTGAATGAGGTCATTGAAGAGTTTTCTGTGCACTGCTGCCCTACCCCCCAGGCTTAATGGGTGGCATTGGTACTTAGTGAGGTATGATTTACAGGTGACACCTCTGGTTTGCACACGGCCAACTCCAGGAAGCACTTCTATGGCTGACACCTAGGTGAGATATGACCATTTTAATCGGCTGAGTGTGGACATTTTTGTTAAGAAAATGGCACTGGAATAGGGCTGGGCGATATATCGAATGTATGTTTTTGCGCGATATTCCAAATGCCTGTATTGCAAGAATCAATGTATTTTCAAAAAAATTTATTTTACCTTTTATGTCCGCTTGTTCTCATGTTGTCTTTTTGGCCTCTTTTCCCTAACAATGGGAGTCGTCCCAATGGAAGGAAGGCGACAAGCTTAGGTCCAAAATAAGACCATAGAAACGCATTGGGCTTATTTTGGACAGTTCTTGGTGAGATTGAAACCTCTCGCTTTGCCTCTTTCTCTATGGTTTACACACACTCCCCAAGCCCTTTCCCCATATCACCTCTTCCTCTGACAAGCCATTTCAACTGGCTATTTGCATTTGAGGTCTGGTCGAACAGAATCAGTCATATGGACACTGAAACACATTGAGACATTAGTTTATTTTACTTTACTTTTATTTTACTCATCCCCAACGGGCGCAGTAGACGATGGTCGAGTCATGCGTCCTCCGAAACATGACCCGCCAAACCGTGCTTCTTAACACCCGGCCGTTTACCCTGGAAGCCAGCCTCACCAATGTGTTGGAGGAAACACTGTTCAACTGACGACCAAGGTCAGCCTGCAGGCGCCCGGCCCGCCACAAGGAGTCGCTAGAGCGCAATGAGCCAAGTAGAACCTCCCTGGCCAAACCCTCCCCTAACCCAGACAACGCTGAGCCAATTGTGCGCCGCCCTATGGGGCTTTAGCCAAAGACTGTGCAATAAGCATGAAACACAATTATATTAGGAATTGTCATAAGATAGGCCACTTGATTTCAACATCTGAACAAAGTGGACAGGCTAGCATGCTTTTCAAACAGTTGGAGATGGACAGAAGGGTATGTTCATAACAATTCAACTGTTCTGCCTTATGAGCTAAAAAATGTATCCAAGCTGGCTAAACTTTAAATATAAAGATTAGCTGGCTACTCACTAGCACGTGGACTTGTGCTTGAGTGATTGTTTATGAGACCTGTGTTCATTTTCTATAATGCGAGCTGTTGCGTAATCAATTCTTGGAGTTTGTCAGAAGTTGTGGGTTTTTGTTTGTCCACCCGCCTCTTGAGGATCGACCACAAGTTCTCAATGGGGTTAAGGTCTGGGGAGTTTCCTGGCCATGGACCCAAAATGTCGATGTTTTGTTCCCCGAGCCACTTTGTTATCACTTTTGCCTTTGGCAAGGTGCTCCATCATGCTGGAAAAGGCATTGGTCGTCACCAAACTGTTCTTGGATGGTTGGGAGAAGTTGCTCTCGGAGGATGTGTTGGTACCATTCTTTATTCATGGCTGTGTTCTTAGGCAAAATTGTGAGTGAGCCCACTCCCTTGGCTGAGAAGCAACCCCACACATGAATGGTCACAAGATGCTTTACTGTTGGCATGACACAGGACTGATGGTAGCGCTCACCTTGACTTCTCCGGACAAGGTGTTTTCCGGATGGCCCAAACAATCGGAAAGGGGAATCATCAGAGAAAATGACTCTACCCCAGTCCTCAGCAGTCCAATCCCTGTACCTTTTGCAGAATATCAGTCTGTCCCTGATGTTTTTCCTGGAGAGAAGTGGCTTCTTTGCTGCCCTTCTTGACACCAGGCCATCCTCCAAAAGTCTTCGCCTCACTGTGCGTGTAGATACACTCACACCTGCCTGCTGCCATTCCTGAGCAAGCTCTGCACTGGTGATGCCCCGATCCCGCAGCTGAATCAACTTTAGGAGACGGTCCTGGTGCTTGCTGGACTTTCTTGGGTCCTGGTGCTTGCTGGACTTCTTCACAACAATTGAACCTCTCTCCTTGAAGTTCTTGATGATCCGATAAATGGTTGATTTAAGTGCAATCTTACTAGCAGCAATATCCTTGCCTGTGAAACCCTTTTTGTGCAAAGCAATGATGATGGCAGGTAACCATGGTTGACAGAGGAAGAACAATGATTTCAAGCACCACCTTCCTTTTAAAGCTTCCAGTCTGTCATTCTGACTCAATCAGCATGACAGAGTGATCTCCAGCCTTGTTCTCGTCAACACCACCTGTGTTAACGAGACAATCACTGACATGATGGCAGCTGGTCCTTTTGTGGTAGGGCTGAAATGCAGTGGAAATGTTTTTGGGGGATTAAGTTCATTTTCATGGCAAAGAGGGACTTTGCAATTAATTGCAATTCATCTGATCACTCTTCATGACATTCTGGAGTATATGCAAATTGCCATCATCAACACTGAGGCAGCAAACTTTGTGGAGACCAATAGTTGTGTCATTCTCAAAACAACTTTTGGCCACTACTGTACTACATCGTCTCTAACGCTTGTTGGATGTTGCAGGGCTTATAGACTATCACAGATTACCACAGGAAACAGAGGGCAGAGCGCTTCAAGTGTACACATCACTAATGATCTGTCATGATACTCCAAAAATGCTACAGCTGTACAATTGAGAGCATCTTGACTGGATGCATCACCGCTTGGTATGGCATCTGCTTGGCATCCGACCAGAAGGTGCTAATGAGGGTAGTGCGTACAGCCCAGTACATCACTGGGGCCGAGCTCCCTGCTATCCAGGACCTCTATACCAGGCGGTGTCAGGAGAAGGCCCTAAAAATAGTCAGACTCCATCCACCCAAGTCATAGACTGCTTTCTCTGCTACTGCACTGCCAGTAGTACAGATGCACCAAGTCTGGAACCAACAGGATCCTGAACAGCTTCTACACCGAAGTCATAAGACTGCTAAATAGTTTTGACTATCTGCATTTTGCTCTAATTTTTTTGACTCATCAAGTACTATCTGTCACTTTATTCCTAGTTATATGAAAATATCTACATCAATGACCTCTTACCCCTGCACATGGACTCAGTACTGGTACCCCTAGGATATAGCCAAGTTATTGTTACTCATTGTGTATCTATTATTATTTTCTATTATTTTCTTTCTTTCGCCAATTTTGGGAAGTGCTCGTAAGTAAGCATTTCACTGTTAGTCCACACCTGTTGTTTATAAAGCATGTGACTAATAAACATTTTATTTGATTTTGATTTGACATAGTGATAGGGGACAAACCTGACAAGGAGTTCGGTTAGTCGCTGATAGGAAATGGCTGACTTGGGGTCAGACAAGTCATTATAGGCAGGAGATGATTGAAAAGGATTAGTCGATAGAAAGAAATCCCAAGGCTGATGATTTCATTTTTAAAGATGGAATCCACAGTAGGGGGAAACAGCGCCACGGCCGCCCCACCACCGTTTGATATTGTTTTTGTTGTCAAGCTGAGGAGCGTCGTGCAGCATGGTAAAACAAATCGCAGTGCATATTGTGTTCTTCTATCGAGCGTGCAATGATGTCAGAGGGGAAAGAACAGTGTTTGTTGTTTGCAGTAACTTCTTTGTTGTTGTAATGTCGCAAACGGACGTGGCTGTTTCACGATTAAGGATGCCAGCTTTAAAGATAAAGAAGATTGCTTTGGATCCTATTTGATCAAGACTTAAAGACCATTACAGCAATATTGAGATCAATAAAGTTTTCTGTTGAAACACAATATCCCACGTATAAATACAGTAATATACACTCTTAATGGTAAAAAATATACATTTACATTGACATTTTAGTCATTTACAGTTAGTGCATACATGTTCGTACTTTTTGCGTATAAATATATATCTTTTGAGTAAAGTGTTTATTAGACACAAGTGCAAACTTCATGGAGTAGGCCATTCAAGGAGTTTGTCTGATAGTGCCCACTGCCATCGGCCTCCCCACTTGCTTGAAGGAACAATAAAGGAGCAATAGAGAGACCAAAATAAATAAGACCCTCCCCCCACTTGTGCCATGTCATGAGGATACCTGACAACCTATTGAGATGTGCCTTTTGTTAAATCAGGTGAGACTGTAAATGAGCTGAAAATCAGACTGGTGTGCTGCTTTAATACTTGCAAATTGTTGAATAAAAAACTATTAACAACTGCATATGGGTTCAAACTTTCATCCTCACTAGCAGCCAGGAAATACTCCTTACGGTTTTGATTGAATGGGGCCCCTTGTTTCTTCCCAGTAATATAAGCAAATATAAGGTAAATATGTACTCTACATACCACCTCCGCTGGTGGCACCGGGACACGCTGTACAATTAAGCTCTGCCTATCCCTAAACAGTGTCAAAATCCACAGTTAGACAAACAAATGATACCTGTGAGCTTTTCACTGTTTCCAATTTTGTGTGGTGACTGTAGAGAAACCCATATTTCAAATATCTGCGTATGTCGTTTTCCAGAGTTTCTCAAAATGTTTGAATTCTTATTGAGATACCAGAGGAAAGGCTCACTGGGGTATACTGTATATATATTTTTTTAAATTGCTTAGTGGCTCTGAGTTTGAAGTGTGTTTTGCTGAGCAAAGCAAGAGAGAATGTTATTCCATATGGTTGTCAATGTGCATGAGTTACTGCACGAGGTCCCATAGCTAAGTGTAGAGATGCACACAGACAACTGGAAAAACAGTTTGCTCTGGGTCCTTTGATTGAGGAATATTTTTGCTGAAAATTTAAAAAGGGGGAAATTAGTTATTTGAGTTTGTTTTTGGGGATTATGGAAATGTCCACTTATATATCTGCTACATAGATATGGGGCTAAAATGTCTTAAACAGTCCAACAGCAACCGGCCATTGAGTTTCTTAATTCTAGTTTTTCTTTCTCCTAACTACTTTGCATAAAGAGTCGTGATAATTATACTGTAGGTAGCTAGTGTGTCGTGAAAGAATAAACAAAGTCATCTGAGTGGTTGATGTTAGACGCTAAGATTTGGAGAGTGAACCTTGACTTTGCGATGGCAACGTTGCGTAGAAAGTTTCCTCACGCATGTATACTGAACAAAAATATAAACACAACATCAAATCTAGTCAAAATCTAATTTTATTGGTCACATATATATTTAGCAGATGTTATTGCGGGTGTACCGAAATGCTTGTGAAGCTAGCTCCAACAGTGCAGTAATATCTAACAATTCACAACAATACACACAAATCTAAAAGTAAAAGAATGGAATTAAGAAATATATAAATATTAGGACGAGCAATGTCGGAGTGGCATTGACTAAAATACAGTAGAATGGAATGCAGTATATACATATGAAATGGGTAAAGCAGTATGTAAACATTATTAAAGTGACTAGTGATTGCATGTCTATGTGCAGTGCATTCGGAAAGGATTCAGACCCCTTGACTTTTTCCACATTTTGTTACGTGAAAGCCTTAAAAAATTTTACTCATCAATCTATACACAATACCCCATAATGACAAAACATACTTTAAAAAAATATAAAAATAAATAAATTTGTCCAAATGTATTGCAATACAAAATTGGAAATAGGGTCATTATGTTGGAAGGTAAACCTTCGCCACAGTCTGAGGTCCTGAGTGGTTTTCATCAAGAATTTCTCTGTACTTTGCTCCGTTCATCTTTCCCTCGATCCTGACTAGTCTCCCAGTCCCTCCCACTGATAAATATCCCCACAGCATGATGCTGCCACCACCATGCTTCACAGTAGGGATGGTGCCAGGTTTCCTCCAGACGTGACACTTGGCATTCAGGCCAAAGTGTTCAATCTTGGTTTCATCAGACCAGAGAATCTTGTTTCTCATGGTTTGAGAGTCCTATAGGTGCCTTTTGACAAACTCGAAGCGAGCTGTCATTTGCCTTTTTCTAAGGGGTGGCTTCTGTCTGGCCACTCTAACATAAAGGCCTGATTGGTGGAGTGCTGCAAAGATGGTTGTCCTTCTGGAACATTCTCCCATCTCCACAGAGAAACTCTGGAGCTCTGTCAGCGTGACCATCGGGTTCTTGGTCACATCCCTGACCAAGGCCCTTCTCCCCTGATTGCTCAGTTTGGCCGGGCGGCCAGCTCTAGGGAGAATCTTGATATTTCCAAACATCTTCTATTTAAGAATGAAGGAGGCCACTGTGTTTTTTGTTCTGTGGGACCTTATACAGGTGTGTGCTTTTCCAAATCATGTTCAATCAATTGAATTTACCACAGGTGGACTCCAATCAAGTTGTAGAAACATGTCAAGGATGATCAATGGAATCAGGATGCACCTGATCTCAATTTCTAGTCTAATAGCAGAGGGTTTGAATACTTTATTTTTAATAAATGTGCAAAAATGTCTAAACTTTTTTCGCTTTGTCATTATGGAGTATTGTGTGTGGATTGATGAGGAAAAACATGAATTTAATCAATTTTAGAGGCTGTAACGTAACACAATTTGGAAAAGTCAAGGAGTCTGAATAGGAAGTGTGCCCCCGGTGATGCGTTGGGCAGACCGCACTACCTTCTGGAGAGCCCTGCGTTTGCAGGCAGTGCAGTTGCCGTACCAGGCGGTGATACAGCCCGACAGGATGCTCTCAATTGTACATCTGTACAACTTTGGGGGTCTTAAGGGCCAAGCTGAATTTCTTCAGCCTCCTGAGGTTGAAGAGGCGCTGTTGCAACAATTTCTAAGATTTTACTGAGTTACAGTAAAATTGTTATTGGTGTCCTATAGTAGTGGTTTCTTTGCAGCCATTCGACCATGAAGGCCTGATTCACGCAGTCTCCTCTGAACAGTTGATTTTGAGATGTGTCTGTTACTTGAACTCTGTGAAGTATTTATTTGGGCTACAATTTCTGAGGCTGGAAACTCTAATGAACTTATCCTCTGCAGTAGGTCTTCCTTTCCTGTGGTGGTCCTCATGAGAGCCAGTTTCATCATAGTGCTTGATGTTTTTTGCGACTGGACATGAAGAAACTTTAAAAGTTCTTGAATTTTCCGGATTGACTGACCTTCATGCAAGGCCGGCCCTGGGCATAAGCTATATAAGGGGTCTTTTATGGCCCTCAGCCGCTAGCGGGCCCCCAACCCCCCCCCCCCAATTTTCATTAAAACCACAACATTTTCTCTATGCCTCATGGCAAAATGGAGAGAATTACAGGAAATGTACAAAGAAAATCTCTACCATCAAGAGGGTGACCACCAAAAGTTTTACCCGCGAGGTGGGGGGCCTGAAAACCAAATCTTGCTTAGGGCCCCCAAATACCTAGGGCCGGCCCTGCCTTCATGTCTTAAAGTAATGATGGACTGTCGTTTCTCTTTGCTTATTTGAGCTGTTCTTGCCATAATATGAACTTGGTCTTTTACCAAATAGGGTCACTTCTGTATACCACCCCTACCTTGTCACAACACAAGTGATTTGCTCAAACGCATTAAGAAGGAAAGAAATTCCACAAATTCACTTTTAACAAGGCACACCTGTTAATTAAAATGCATTCCAGGTGACAACCTCATGAAGCTGATTGAGAGAATGCCAAGAGTGTTGAAAGCTGTCATCAAGGCAAAGTGTGGCTACTTTGAAGAATCTCACAATATATTTAGATTTGTTTAACACTTTTTTGGTTACTACATGATTCCATATGTGTTATTTCATAGTTTTGATGTCTTCACTATTATTCTACAATGTCGAAAATAGTTAAAATAAAGAAAAACCCTTGAATGAGTAGGTGTGTCCAAACTTTTGACTTGTACTGTATGTTAAAATACAAAACAATACAATGGGGGAGTTTTTATGATGTTGGTGATTTGTTGGATTTGAGTATTGTAGTTCCATCTGCCACTGAGAGGCCATCAAAGATAGTCAGATTGAAATAAGAGCCGAAATTACTTTTGTGGTGCTCCTAAATCCTAGCCGTTTCTGTATTTCACACAGAAAATTATATCGTTATACGTGAAAGTAGAACTGTACACCGCACTCATCCCTTTTTTTCAAACACAGTAAAAGCCACCTCGAGTCAAAACCGATACCCAAGATACATTTTGACAGTCAAATAGCCACTCTCAAGGCATGTTGGCTCCTCTGTTGTTTTAGCAGGCGTAGGAAGCCCTGGGTTCCCTTTGAGAGATTTACAAGCCCACAAGTGCTTTAGTATTACAGTACATCGGGCCCAGAGTGCAGGTTGGGCCCTAGCAGGGGCTCTGAAAAGGTTGTAGATTATAAATACTCGACGGGGCATCCTTCCTGAAGCACCCGGTTACTCAAGCCTGCACCTTAGAGGCTACTGCCCTATACAGTGCCTTTGGAAAATATTCAGATCCTTTGCCTTGAAGAGGGCCCATCGACTGCGACCTCCCCCTGTCTCTTGTCCATCCCTTGGTAAACAGGAGGATTTATGGTGGAGGCTGTAGCCTTTGGCCGCCCGCACCAGTCAGATGTCAGTCTGTTGTCCTCCATAGGTTGCTTTGTATTAGTGTGTGTGCATGCGTGTGAACTGATGCTCAGACAGACAGATAGAAGTGCGTTTCTCCTAACCGTGACTAGGGTTATCTGATACCTCTCTCTCTCTCACTCACACACATACACACACACACACACACACACACACACACACACACACACACACACACACACATAGTCTCTTCTCAGCAGACCTGCATGGGGGTCATCACATGCAGGCGGTGTACAGTTTGATGAGCCACGTTGATAGCTTTAATATCAATACGTCTGGGGGCATCAGCTTACATCAACATCCTGGCTTTTACAAAGGATTAGAGAGTTTTTTTTTTTCTAGTATAGGTACCTGTATTGGTGTGTGAAAGGCACTTCATCATCTTCAATGCTCACCGTGTTCTGATGTTCTGGTCCTTTCCTCCTCTTTTCCAACCACCGGAACAAAAGGCCTTTCTGTTTAGTCGTTTTCACATGTTTTCTTTCTTTTATGATTATCATTTGAAAATCTGAGGGAAGAAAGGCTACCGCACTACACTGTTTGCTGATTCCTCTGAATTGTACCTCAGTTCACTATAACAATGGTTGAGGTACGCATCTCTGCATGCCTGGCACATATCTCAAATTGGATGTCCGCCCAACACCTCAAGCTCAACCTCGACAAGTCGGAGCTGCTCTTCCTCCCGGGGAAGGCCTGCCCATTACAAGATTTCTCCATCACGGTTGACAACTCCACGGTGTCCCCCTCCCAGAGTGCAAAGAAGTTTATTCAATCTTGGTTTCATCAGACCATATAATCGTGTTTCTCATGGTCTGAGAATCCTTTAAGTGCCTTTTGGCAAACTCCAAGTGGGCTGTTATGTGCCTTTTACTGAGGAGTGGCTTCCATCTGGCCGCTCTACCATAATGGCCTGATTGGTGAAGTGTTGCAGAGATGGTTGTACTTCTGGAAGGTTCTCCCATCTTCACAGAGGAACTCTGGAGCTCTAAACAGAATGACCATCAGGTTCTTGGTCACCTCCCTGACCAAGGTCCTTCTCCCCCGTTTGCTCAGTTTGGCCAGGGGGCCAGCTCTAGGAAGAGTCTTGGTGGTTCCAAACTTCTTCAATTTAAGAATGATGGAGACCACTGTATTCTTGGGGACATCCAATGCTACAGAAATGTTTTGGTACCCTTCCTGTCTGTGCATCCTGACACAATCCTGTCTCGGAGCTCTACTGACAATTCCTTCGACCTCATGGCTTGATTTTTGCTCTGACATGCACTGTCATTTGTGGGACCTTATATAGACTGGTGTGTGCTTTTCCAAATCATGTCCAATCAATTGAATTTACCACAGGTAGACTCCAATCAAATTGTAGAAACATCTCAAGGATGATCAATGGAAACAGGATGCACCTGAGCTCAATTTCGAGTCTCATAGCAAAGGGTCTGAATAATTAAAAATGTATATATATGTCCTTATGTGGTAGTGTGTGTAGATTGATGAGGAAAAATAATTTCCGAATACACTGTAGTATGTGTAGCTGTAGAGGGATGTGTGTTGATGAACTATCTCACCTAATGCTATTTCAAATCAGTTCAAAGTTTATTTGTCACGTGTCTGAATACTTTCTGAATGCACTGTATATCCCAGTTTCTCTCTTTTATCCCCCTCCCTCCCCCTTTGTATCTCTCTTTCTCACTCACTCACACACACACACTCACTTATTCACCCAGACGTAGGTGTTTCTGGAGGAGTGAGTGGGACATGTAGATGCAGCTCCTGGGTCTGAATGCCACTTCCTGTCGTGTGAAATGCAAGCCTGGGGAGCCGGAGCCCTCCTGAAAGCCTTGTTTGCGATTCCTGTGGCTGTGGGGCCGAGTGCCTCTGAAAAGGGAGTCATGGGGGGGCGAGGATGGCTACATCCGTGTTTGCCAGGTGTTCCTTTTGTGATCCTCACCTTGCATCAAGGCACAGAGGGAAGGAGGAGGGTAGGTAGGTGTGGGGGGGAGGGAGGAGGGTAGGTAGGTGTGGGGGGAGGGCGGAGGGTAGGTAGGTGTGGGGGGAGGGCGGAGGGTAGGTAGGTGTGGGGGGGGTGGGCGGAGGGTAGGTAGGTGTGGGGGAGAGGGAGGAGGGTAGGTAGGTGTGGGGGAGAGGGAAAAAGATCCTGCCATTCTTCTAGCGAGATAATCTGCTGCCGGAGCAGGAAATGTGCTGTGAGGTGTTGTGAAAAGGAGATGTGTGTGTGTTCTCGTGCATGCATCTTTGCATGTGTGTGCTTGTGTGTGCGTGTGTTGAAGGCTGTGTACTGGGTCTCTACCTGTTTATTTTGTGCAGGTTCATGGGTTATGTGCCTGCTGTTATGCTCAGGTGATAAAACATTTTTGCACAGCCCATCAATGCTGCATTATCAACACTGTATTATCAAAGTCATCATCATTCCACAGTATAACAGCCCTCCCTGCAATAGCATGTAGGAGTGTAGACTATGTAGGCTATCTGCTATTTTTCACGTTTAATTGTGTGCACTAGTGTCTTTTGCATTTATTAGTGTAACATAACATAATGTTGCTCACACTATCCGTGTAGCTCAAGAGAGATTCAAATAAGTAGTTGGAAGAGGATTGTTTTGGATAAGTACCGACTTTTGGGTTTGTTTGTTTTGAGATTAAGCGTTTGACACCATGCGAATAGACCAGTTTGTCTATCTTTAGAAACGCAGGGTGTTTTACGCCGAGGGGAATCACCTAGATCCGGAGTGTTACACAACTGGAGGCGCGGTTAGTTGGCAGTGTTTTAAATGAGCGTACACGACAGAATGTCAGATGGCAAGCGTTGCTGCACTTGCACCATTAACCCAGCCATTAGCAGCCAGAGCTGGCCACCACACAGATATACAGTTAGCCTGTAGCTTTTAGCTAGCCACTACCCATCTAATAAAAAAATGAATTATAAGCCAGTTCCTTTCTTGTACATTTTAATAAGCATCTACTTGTGTGTCTATATACACCACTATTCATGTCACAGTCCAAGAGTGTATAATTAAATGACCAGGAGCTTACAGTAAGACAAATAAAGAGTCTTGTGCATGGTGTTGTATTTCACGCACGATGCCCAAGGTCAGGAAAGTGTAAACTAATATCCTCTTGTAAAATAGAGGATATAAGTCTCTGCAAACAGGACATACGATTATCGCTGATTTGGGTCTAGTGTACTGAGAGTGAGTGTTTTGGAAAGAGCCGTGTCAGATTATCCAGACTGTCCTGGTCAGTCCCTGGATGGGAGATGCTGCTGGAAGTGGTGTTGTAGGGCCAGTAGGAGGCACTCTTTCCTATGGTCCCAAAAAATATCCCAGTTCCCCAGGGCAGTGATTGGGGACATTACCCTGTATAGGGTGCCGTCTTTCGGATGGGACGTTAAACGTGTTTTCCTGACTCTCTGTGGTCACTAAAGATCCCATTGCACTCATCGTAAGAGTAAGGGTGTTAACCCCGGTGACCTGGCTAAATTCCCAATCTGGCCCTCATACCATCATGGCCACCTAATCATCCCCAGCTTCTAATTGGCTCATTCATCCCCCCTCCTCTCCCCTGTAACTACTCCCCAGGTCGTTGCTTTAAATTAGAATGTGTTCTCAGTCAACTTACCTGGTAAAATAAGTGTTAAATAAATAAAATACAAATCGACATAGCATTTCTTTAAATAATCATACAGTATTGACAATTGTAGCGTCTACCACATTGGTTTATGTTCACAATGGTGATATTCCATAGGTTCTTTGGCCAGCACTGAAAGGAGATCTACCACAGGCACATATTGATTAGGTAATTAATACCAAAGTAAATGAATATGGATTAGAGGGGTACTGGTATAAGGTCAAAAACACAATATGAGTGTTTCGGTTTGTATTGTAAATATGCACTATTTCCACAATGAGTTTTACTGTGTTGTAACCCAATAACGTCTGTCTCCCATGTCTGGCGTAAAGAATGCTAATGCTAGTTCGACTGAGTGACCTTGCGGCTGGAGTCTGTTTTATAGCTTGTGGGGCAGTCTGTCACTATAACTGTTGCCGGGTCCGCTCTCTCCTGGGTTGTCCAAGCTTGTCCCCTCAGTCATCACCATGGCGACAGCCAGTCTGATCTGGAATGTTGCTCAACACTAGTGAGGCTTTGCTACTACCACCCAGCCCCACCCCTAACCCCTGAAAAGTATCTGAAAGTATCAATTAGGGCGACCCCCCCCCCCTTCACATAACTCATGCTATCTGAACTCGGAGCACACCAATTCGACCAGATTCCACTTTCTCAAATTGCAGGAAAATGCCTCTCTGATGGGCCTCCTCCTCTTGAGTGGGGCTATTGTTTCACGCCTTAACCTCCCTGTGCTGTCTGCACCTCCTTGCAATTGCTTGACAATGAACACACCTTTCTCCAAACCAGAGTCATTGGACAGGTAACTCCCTGGCAACACTGCAGAAGTGCTTTGTCTCTGTAAGTCTAGACAGAGGTAGAGATGAAAAGGAAATGTGCTATATGAAATGAAAAACATTTATGTGATCGTTATTTCGTTAGATGGAATGATGTGGTCTGTACTTCCACTAGCCAGATGCACATATGAAGAATGTTACTACGTTTGTTAATTTCGTTACTTTCGTTACCAATGAACGACTCCCGATAGCTTTTGCAATGATTGACCTTGTAGTCTATGTATCTGAATACGCTGGTCATGCTAGCCACGTTATGACAATTATCAAATGCTTGATGAAAAGAAACGTTGGTGACAGACGGCTGGTTTAGGATAGACAGAAAGGGAGGTAGAAAGAAACAGAGGGAAGAAAAGCGGAGGAGAGAGTGAGGGGGTACGAAATAAAGAGAGACAGAGGTGCAAATCACTCTTGAGTGACAGGACACAATTAGACAACAGCTGCTGCCGCACACCCAGCGAGGCCCTTTAGTGTCCTCCTCCCCTCAGCTGTGAATCAGCATTGCCTTCCTGATCCCCACATCCGTGGTCTCCATGCTGCACCATCCATGTTCCATTCCCCATTCTCCTCCCTGTGGTATCCGTCTAGCACCAGTCCCAGACCATATTTTCAAGGCATTTCACAGGGCTCTGTTCTCGGACCGCTTCTGTTTGCATTTGTATCCTTACTCTTAGTCTACTTCAAAATGTTTCGGCCTGGAGTTGGGCTGGAGTTTTCCTTCAGACCTTGATGTCAGTGGTGTAGAGATGTAGTAATGGCAACAGTGAAACACTGTCAAGATCCTGTAAACTCGTATTGTGCAAGTCAAACTGTTAGGGAATTCTCTTTTTGTGCTCGTAATCGTCTCTGCTCACCAAAATAATAGCCTAATAGTATCTTAGTTCAGCTTAGCTGCATTATATTTCATGGGAAGTTCCTAAAAAAGATCAGTGATTTAGGAAAGAGGTCAATGATCACCACATAAATAACTTTCCACTGCAAAGGAGGGTTCGGGAGCAGATGTGTCTTCAGCACTTGGCAGAGGGTTGCTTACCCGGATCAAAAAAGGCCCAGCCCTCCGACCATAAACATGTCCTCCCTCAACCCCAAACGGTGGCTACACAGGACCAGCCCTGGTGCACAGCATGCCTCCCCCTCCTTCCCTCTCTCTCTTTCAACACATCCCTCTCTCAACTTCCTTCCTGTCCCGCCCTCTGAATTTTAATACCTGCCTGTTTTCTTCTCTTTTTCCCCTCCACCAGACCCTTGCTGCGCATCTAGTAATTACCACAGCACCAAGAAAACCCTTTCATTTAAAGGATTGGTAATTATCTCAGAGAACACAATGAAATTGCTTCCCCTTTGGAGGAAGGGGATGTTTGAACCCGTACGATGCAGAATGTCACGCCGCCTTGCTCTTGAAGCAGGTGGAGGCAGGGAAAAGGGCTTTGTAGATGTTTTTTTTCTTTCTCACATGCTCAGATATGTGATTATCACAGAGGCAGGGAAACAACGAAGTTCAGGTGTTGGTTATTTATTGTCCCAGATTTGTTCCTCAGTGTAAAGTCACTGCAGGCCTGGTCCTGGCCGATATGCCGCCCAATTGCTGTCCTCCTATCCCGGAAAAGTAGAATAGTAACCTAGTCAATACAGTTTTGGGCCCGCAATGCACTTTTTATGAATGTCTATCTATGTGGTTTGTAGTTGCATTGACTTTGTAGTCATGATACCTGACAGAGCATGTGTGGCAATAGGCCTAGCTGATTATTGAGTTGAGGCTGTTGTGAAAAGCATCTAAAATATACGTGAAGATAATGTGTCTTGAGTATAATTTGAAATGTTGAGACAAGAAGGGGTGGGTGGGTGTCGAAGATATAGACGCAAATCTCTGACCATTCAGCTACCTGACCTGCTTTGTGCGAAGTGCCCATTTGGGGATGTCTGATTTCTGACAGGCTAATAGTTCCTCATAGTATTTGAAAAACCTTTCCCACACTCCCCCTCGATAATCACCAAGCCTCGGTGTGAAAGAGCAAAATATCATGCTCTGAGTATCCCATATATCCAGTGGAAATGTCATAAAATGCCTGAACACTTTTCCCTCATGTAAAAACAGCTGTTTGTCTCGAGCTCACTGGCATGGAAACTCTGAGGGCCAGGAATAGGCAAGTTGATACAATGTTGCAAGTTCGCTAGGGACAGCTTTGGGACTAACCCAGTTGATTGATTTGATACAATGTTGCACTTTACTAGTGATAGCTCAAGTCAAGACAGATACAGAGACAGACAGGTGGAGTAGATACAGGTAGATTAATGTCATTGAAAGAACCTGAATTTTCAACAGGATATTTTCTACTGTTTTTATTTGTCGGCTTTATGTATTTTTTACTTAGTTGACAATGGAAGTTATTTGGCCTATAGGTTATCTCTGAGTTCCATTTGCTCATTTATTTAGCCACCAATGGCTCACGGTGTAGGCCTATCAATGTGTCCAGAGGCTGGTGCTCTCGCATTAGTAATATAATAATTTATTAAAGTGGGATTAAAACTGATTTTGTTATCATTTTTTGTCAACAATCTACTCAAAATACTCTGTCAAAGTGAAAAATGTATAACTAAAATATAGTCATTGCATAAGTATTCAGGCCCTTTGTTTAGGCAAGCCTAAATTAGTTCAGGAGTAAAATCTGACTTAACAAATCACATAATAAGTTACATGGACTAATATTAGGGGTTGACATGCTCAGGGATGTTACCATGAGGCCATTTTGTGATTTAAAAACAGTTACTGAGATCAATGGCTGTGATGGGAGAAAACTGAGGATGGATCAACAACATTGTAGTGACTCCACATTAATGACTTAAATGACAGAGTGAAAATAAGAATACAAATATACAGAATAAAACTATTCCAAAACATGCATCTTGTATGCAACAAGGCACTAAGAAAAATGGCGCCGGAGGTAAAGGCAGCCGTTTGACAAGCGCATATCCAACTGTGCTATTATGTGTGTTTTTTTGTGTTATTTGTAACTTATTTTGTACATAATGTTTCTGCCACCGTCTCTTATAAACGAATAGAGCTTACGGATATCAGGACAGCGATTACTCACCTTGGACTGGACAGTTTTATTTTTCTCAAACAAATATATTTTTTTCAATGAGCCCGACTCGGAAGATGTACTTCAGAAACCCGACAAGGCCCAAATCCCTGTCGTTTGCAGGAGAAAGAGACGGAGGTATCGAGGACGGAGGTTGGGGTGCCTTATAAGGATCTGCCGACGGCGAGTGGGAAATCTGCCTTTACCATCAGTATTACTAGCCAACGTACAATCATTGGACAATAAATTAGACGAGGTACGATCACGAATATCCTACCAATGGGACATCAAAAACTGTAATATCTTAAATCAGTTTTACCTCATTTCTACCAGCATGTTAAATGTGCAACCAGAGGGGGTTGCACATTTGTCTAGAAAAAACTAGACCACCCTTACTCCACACACCCTCCATTTGGCAAATCTGACCATAATTCCATCCTGATTCCTGCTCACAAGCAAAAACTAAAGCAGAAGCACCAGTGACTCGGTCAATAAAGAAGTGGTCAAATGACGCAGATGCTAAGCTACAAGATGCTAAGCTACAAGTTTTGCTAGCACACACTGGAATATGTTCCGTGATTCTTCCGATGGCATTGAGGAGTACACCACATCAGTCACTGGCTTCATCAATAAATGCATCGATGACGTCGTCCCCACAGTGACTGTACGTGCATTCCCCAACCAGAAACCAGCCGAACCATCAAACAGGCAAAGGGCCAATACAGGACTAAGATTGAATCGTACTACACCGGCTCCAACGCTCGTCGGATGTGGCAGGGCCTGCAAACTATTACAGACTACAAAGGGAAGCACAGCCGCGAGCTGCCCAGTGACACAAGCCTACCAGACAAGCTAAATCACTTCTATGCTTGCTTCGAGGCAAGCAACACTGAGGCATGCATGAGAGCATCAGCTGTTCCGGACCACTGTGTGATCACGCTCTCCGTAGCCGATGTGAGTAAGACCTTTAAACAGGTCAACATTCACAAGGTCAACATTCACAAGGTCAACAATAACATTTCATTATTATTGATTTTTGTTCCACAAAAATGTGAATATATAAATCATAACTGGCATGCAGAAATGGTAGGATAAATTCGTAGCTTCCCCAAACTTGAAAACTCACACGTCGAGACACCTATGTTAGCTATAGGCCTACCCAAGTTTATCAGATGTCGCGTTATCTTGGATAATGCAGTTTATATTTTCTTCTTCGCCATGATCAGCTCAGAAATTGACAAGTAGGCCTACAAACTTGAAATTGCTCATTATCATGACAATTTAGCCCACTGAGTAAAACTCCTGGACAGCAGTCATTAATAACCTTATTTAATTCCATAGGCTATTGTTCATTTTACTTTGACCTGCCCTGTTTTGTTAACATGGTAATACAAATTCACATCAAATCAAGAGAAAAAATATGTTCGGAAACATGCATGATGTAAAAAGTGTCTGACATTGTCATACATTCGATCGCCCTGTATGCTACAGAAAAGGCCACAGAGGCTATACACTAAGTGTTTTTTGGGAACACCTTCGTAATATTGAGTTGCGCCCACTTTTGCCCTCAAAACAGCCTCAATTCGTCGGGGCATGGACTCTGCAAGGTGAAGAAAGCGTTCCACAGGGATGTTGGCTTATGTTGACTCCAATTCTTCCCACAGTTGTGTCAAGTTGGCTGGATGTCCTTTGGGTGGTGGACCATTCTTGATACACACGGGAAACTGTTGAGCGTGCAGTTCTTGACACAAACCGGTGCGCCTGGCGCCTATTACCATACCCCGTTAAAAGGCACTTAAATCTTTTGTCTTGCCCATTCACCCTCTGACTGGCACACATACACAATCCATGTCTTAATTGGCTTAAATGTCCTTCTTTATCCTGTCTCCTCCCCTTCATCTACACTGATTGAAGTGGCTTTAACAAGTGACATCAATAAGGGATCATAGCTTTCACCTGGATTCATACCTGGTCAGTCTATGTCATGGAAAGAGCATGTTTTTAATGTTTTGTACAGTAAGTGTATATACTCTTTCTAATGTATAGGCTACATGATTTATGTTAGACGACTTTGACGGAGCGTTGGTGGAGCGCCACAGCTCTGTGTTACTCTAACAGCACCAAGGAGAGGCGTGCTGGGCATGGGCAAGATACATATTTTGCTCCCCTGCCTTTGGCAAAGTGGGCACTTCTTATCATGGGGCGGCATCAGCGCTCACCTTCATAGCACATATGCCACTGGTTGAGAGAAATGTTCATTGTTTTGGGCAGAATTATGTGAAGTGTTGTTGGAGGTGGGTCATAGTCAGCTCTAGGAGGCCGTCTAATCCTAACTAATGGGCGGGCCGGCCCTCAGTCACAGCTCTTAAATATGAATGTGGTTGTGAGAGAGAGGCTGAAATAGCTACCTTTGCAAGGCTTGATTTAGTGGCATGGCCGCCTGTTAACCTCCCGTGGAACCTATAAAGTTGTTAAGGCCATTGTAAATAACAGCTTTATGGTACCATGGGCTGTCTCGATGGAGGCCAACCAAGCTTGATACTTACAGTGCCATGACGTTCAGATGCTACCCCACCCACATTGGAGGCAAATCGACAAACCTACTACTCTACGATCTGTGTTGTCTTTTCAGTTAACGTGTCAGTATGTGGAAGGGTTGGGGAGCTGAATGCATGAACAGTCAATCGCAGGCTTGAACAACTTTAACCAACATTATTTTGTACAAAATAATAGCAATAGAACTTAGCACAGTGAAAAATAGAGTTGATTAAGTTCCAAATTCTACCAATATTAATATCAATTCGGGTACTCCATACTTTATATCAGTACAGGAGTAACATGGCTAGTATAGCAAGGCACTGTGCTGGATGGGGACTTCAACTCATACCGGCTGCTGTAGGTTTTGCTCCACCACAGTGTTGGGTTTGCGAGGTGCCCCTACTGTGCCTGTCTGGAAGTTCCACCTGTTGTTTTACGCCTCCTGCCCTCCATTTGTGGGGAGAAAAGTTTGGCCGAAACACCCGGTTGCCTCAGCAACACTGCAAGCACACACTGCTACCGCAGCGGATTGGAACAGGAACTAACCTATCTATGTCAGTCTGCAGGCAGGATCTGGGCCATTCCTTGTGTTAACAGATTATCTGGTTTCCATTCAAACGGGTCGGGTATCGCAACTTCGCTTTCTGGAAAAGCGACCCCAGAGCTCCCTCTCCTACCATATCCTGTCTTAATTACGCACTCTTTTGTGCACTTTATTTTTTTTTGTGCTTCTCTTTCTCTCTTCACTCTCTCTCCTTCAATCTCTCTACTTGAAGAGATGAGGAAAGAGATTTTGAAGTTTGGAGTCTGTCAAGGTGCTGTCCTTGATCCCACCCCACAACACTCTCCTCCCCCTCCATCCTCTGCGTCTGAAAGGGAATACTGTGTTTTCAGTGCATAAAAGGCTTGGCACTGTCAACAGGATGTATCCACCGGGGCCCGTGGAACACACTTGGAGTGGAGCTACAGTGTTTCTGCAGTACGGGGGGAGGGAGGGATGGAGTGGGCCAGGAAAAAAGGGGGGTGGGGGTGGGGGGGGAGTACGGGCTGGAGGGAGGCAGCTGGTAGGGATTACCAGCCGGAATGATAGGGCACACAATTACAAACATACTGAGCGTTGTACGGATGTACGGAGCAACGCTCTGCCAATGATAACGCTTGGCTTTGGAAAGTGGGGCAGTTTCTCTGGTTGGTGGCATGGGGTGGGACGGTGTGTGGTGGAGGAATAGCTAGACAGGTAAGTGGGCGGTACAGAGAGGCGTCAGGTGGAAGATGGAGGTTGGGGGTGGGGTGTGTTTGGGAGGAGCATGGGGGGGGGGGGGGGGGTAGGCATGTAAACCAAGTGGGCACTCCGTTGTGACAAAAACAGGTTTTGTCGCCCTCGCGCAGGGTCTAATTACGGGGCAGAGCCATTGAAAACAGGGCTGGGAGAGGGTGACCTTGCCTACCTCGAAATCCAACACAGGTCTTCACATGCAGGGGGATTTTTTTCATTCTCTCTCTTTCCTTCTCTCTCCCTCTCTCTCTCTTTCTCTCTTTATGGATGTTCAAACACTGGGGCAGCTAATTGTTATTTTGAGAGCCAGATATAGCCCAGATATTTTTTTTCTTAATTAAGTCTGTTGAAAGGGTTTCCCGGTCTAGTTGACCCCACCCCCTTCTGCCTCCTACATCCACAGCTACCCACCCCTTTGGATGCTCCCCCTGTCCCCCTCTCCACCCCCGTCCTTGCCTGGCAGACTCAACGGGTGCTCCTGGGCTCCTGCCAGACCAAAGGAAGGGGACAGGATGGAAGGATTATGGAGAGGGAGAAAGAGTACTCTTTCTGTCATCTCTCTCTCCCTCTTGTATTCTTCTCCCTCTCGCTCTCTCTATCTCACTCACTCACACACACACACACACACACACACACACACACACACACACACACACACACACACACACACACACCCACACCCACACCCAGGACTCCCTCCCCACCGTAGTCTCAGCTTGGGATAAAGCAGTGGTATTCAAAGTCGGGGTCATGACCCCTGGTGGGGTCATGGGGGAACTGCAGTGGGGTCGCCAAAATAAAATGTTTTTGTTTTTTATGTGTTTTTTTAACGAACAATAAATTAAGAGTACAGATTATTGAAAGATAAGGTTTGTGGAGTAAATATATTTATTGGTTTCTTTTAATTTTGATAAGAGATGAAAATGTAATGGATTGAAGGTTATTTTGTTAATAAATTAACACATTTTGTGTCATTAGGTTTGGGGTGGGGTCACGAGAAAGTCTTGCTAAAAAAAATGTTTGCAGACAAAAATGGGGTCCCTGCTGAAAAAGTTTCATTACCACTGGGGTAAAGGGTAAACAGACTAATGTTTCTATTTCACGGAAGTGGAAACTGATCCGACTGAGTCAGCCTCGTCACTCAGCGATGTGTGTGTTTATGCTTGTCTCTCTGTTTGTATGCAAGTAAGTAGGCCTCGATGTGAGTGAGAGCGTGTGTGTGAGGGTGAGACGCTGCAAGTGCGTGCCTGTGTGTGTGTGTGTGTGTGTGTGTGTGTGTGTGTGTGTGTGTATTCAGGAAGCCAAGGGGATTCTTTCAGCACCCTGCCAGAAGGCTGACCTGTGTTCAATGCCGGTGATGACTGTGATGATAGCGGTGCTTGGGAGCACGAGGGAGTGCTGGTGTGAAAGACAAAAGCAAATGCAAACCAAGGTGACAGCCACAAAGACAACAGTACACCTGAAGCCTTCATATTAAAACACCAACTGAAGAAAAATAAAACCCCTTGAACTCCACTGCTCTTAAAAGTCCTCTTTTTCCATCACTCCTACGTGACTGAGAGAAGGAGGAGGAGGACAAGGGCCGCCGGAGAAACACAATGCGCTCAGGGTTGCGTGTTAGGAGCCAGCTGAATGGCACTGGGCTTAATGAGAGCCCGGCAGGGACCCTGAGGTGGGCTGGCACCTGCAGTCTGGCTGGAGGGGAAGGGGGAGCAGGGAGGGTTGGGCCACCCCAGGCCCGGTCCCCGTCCCCCCTGTCCCCCACAGCAGCACTTCCTCCTTCTTCCCATAACCTATTAGCAGTCTTGGCGGGGTGGCCGCCCCTCTCGCCTCTCCCCCTCGTTAGATGTTTACCTCTCATGCAGCTTTTGACTCAGCTTGGCAGCTGGGCCCTCAGGTGCGTAGTATTTTGTTCAACTTGCCATGCCAAATGATATCTAACTCCCACTCCAATGTCCATGCACATTGTAAATGTGGTATTGGCACTGACCCTGGAACTGACCCTGTATATACAGTTGAAATCAGAAGTTTACATACACCTTAGCCAAATACATTTACACTCAGTTTTTCACAATTCCTGACATTTAATCCTAGTACAAATTCCCTGTCTTAGGTCAGTTAGGGTCACCACTTTATTTTAAGAATGTGAAATGTCAGAATAATAGTAGAGAGAATTATTTATTTCAGCTTTTTATTTCTTTCATCACATTCCCAGTGGGTCAGAAGTTTACATACACTCAATTAGGATTTGGTAGCATTGCCTTTAAATTGTTTAACTTGGGTGAAATGTTTTGGGTAGCCTTCCACAAGCTTCCCACAATAAGTTGGGTGAATTTTGGCCCATTCCTCCTGACAGAACTGGTGTAACTGAGTAAGGTTTGTAGGCCTCCTTGCTCGCACATGCTTTTTCAGTTCTGCCCACACATTTTCTATACGATTGAGGTCAGGGCTTTGTGATGTCCACTCCAATACCTTGACTTTGTTATCCTTAAACCATTTTGCCACAACTTAGGAAGTATGCTTGGGGTCATTGTCCATTTGGAAGACCCATTTGCGACCAAGCTTTAACTTCCTGACTGATGTCTTGAGATGTTGCTTCAATATATCCACATAATTTTCCTTCCTCATGATGTCATCTATTTTGTGAAGTGCCCCAGTCCCTCCTGCAGCAAAGCACCCCCACAACATGATGCTGCCACCCCCGTGCTTCACGGTTGGGATGGTGTTCTTCGGCTTGCAAGCTTCCCCCTTTTTCTTCCAAACATAACGATGGTCATTATGGCCAAACAGTTCTATTTTTATTTTATCAGACCAGAGGACATTTCTCCAAAAAGTACGATCTTTGTCTCCCTGTGCAGTTGCAAACCGTAGTCTGGCTTTTTTATGGCGGTTTTGTAGCAGTGGCTTCTTCCTTGCTGAGGGCCTTTCAGGTTATGTCGATATAGCACTTGTTTTACTGTGGATATAGATACTTTTGTACCTGTTTCCTCCAGCATCTTCACAAGGTCCTTTGCTGTTGTTCTGGGATTGATTTGCACTTTTCGCACTAAAGTACGTTCATCTCTAGGAGACAGAATGTGTCTCCTTCCTGAGCGGTATGACGACTGCGTGGTCCCGTGTTTATACTTGCGTACTATTGTTTGTACAGATGAACGTGGTACATTCAGGCTTTTGGAAATTGCTCCCAAGGATGAACTAGACTTGTGGAGGTCTACAATGTTTTTTTCTGTAAACTTCTGACTTCAACTGTAAATACTGACCCTGGAACTGAGCCTATATATAGCTACTGACCCTATATATAGCTACTGACCCTGGAACTGACCCTATGTATAACTACTGACCCTGGAACTGACCCAGTATATAGCTTACTTACTTTTTTGTATTTATTTTTTATAGTACTACTGATATTAATTACTGCATTGTTGGGATAGAGCCAGCAAGAAAGGCATTACTGTAGTTGTGCACGTGACAATATAAACATAAAACTTGAAATCTTGTAGTTTGAGAGCTTTTTCACGTTATTTGCATATCTGCAAAACAGTCAATTAATTTATTTCAGCAGTCGTTTTCATGAATAGTCGTTTAATTTCTCCCCCACTTACACCCCTCCACACACACACACACTGCAGTATGATAAAAGTTATGAGGAACTTGAATGTACCAAAAGGAGGGGATGGAGGAAAAGAAATCTGTCTGTCTGCAGGGTTATGTGACAGGTCTGGTTATGTGACAGGTCTGGCTGGAGTGGCAGTTCTGCACTCACCATAGGGGCCTGTCAACCCTCTAATTAGATTTTGTAAGTGGGAGGCAGGGGTACGTTTTCATGAGGGGTTTCCGTGGCTGAGTAGAGGGTGAAGTGCAACCTACAGCACTTGTACTAAATGTATTTTTTATATTTGGTTATCATGAGGGGAGAGCCACAGGGAGAGGGCCAAGGGCATGCTTACTCAACATGTAGGGAGGAAGGGGGAGGAGGCTGTTCCACCCCCAGATCCGCTCTGTTTGTTGTCGCTGGACTTCCGCTTGTTAAATGAAATTCGGAAGCCCTTGCTGTCGTCCGTCATCCACCATACCCGCCTAGCCCCCCAGAAGAATGCTGGTACTGTAAAAAGGGGGACAGTTTCGAGGGGGGGAGCGCTGAAAGCATTTTTTATGTTCGCCAAGACAAGACCAAGAGAGGGAGACGGGGAGATGCGAGTGAACTGAGAGAGAAGCAAGGCAGAGTATTGAAAGACAAGATAAATATTTCTGACGTTTTGAGAGGGGAGGCCAGTAGGCGCGGGTAATGATTTGGCTGGCACAAGGGCCACCACGTCAAGCCCGGCCGCTTATGGGCTCTGACGGATTATGGAAACCAGACATTGATAGTTTACACCTAACGCAAGCCCTGTATAATTAAACTGTGAACTGTGGACAGGACAGCTCACAGGATACACCTCTCTGTAAAGCAAACATACATGTATTTTATGGCAGCCGTTTTACTGCTATTTTATTCCGGGCTCCAATGACCTGACATTTCAACATGGCTCAGCCTAATTTCCTCTCCTTTTCTTCACCTTTTCTTTGGTGGCTCACTCCCCCACTCTCACTTAACCCACATATCCCTTTATTTTTGTGTTTAACGTATGTTTTGGCTATTTTTGTGTCCTATCCAAATAAACGTAGACACTTTTTTTCAGCTGCCATTTTGTGTGAGGGTTTCAAGGGGGTGTGAGGTGCTCAGGGGGTTGTTTTGAGGCTGGCAATTTAACTACACACCCAGCAGCTGCTACTATCCTACCAGCCCACCCTCTCACCTGGTCCGCACTCGGTATGTGACAGTGAACCCCACCTGTCACGTACACAAACACACACACCTCCCCCCCGTATCTATCTATCTATCTATCTATCTATCTATATATCTATCTATCTATCTATCTATCTATCTATCTATCTATCTATCTATCTATCTATCTATCTATCTATCTATCTACATATCTATCTATCTAAATAGGGGCCTATTTTTTGTGGTACTTCCGTTAATTCACAAACACTCTAACACAGACCAAGGAACATGACAGCTGTTTGTGGTCATCTGTGAACAAATGCGTCCTGTGGTTCGGGTCCTGTGGTCCTTTATTTAACTAGTCAAGTCAGTTAAGAACTAGTTATTATTTACAATGACGGCCTACACCGGCCAAACTTGGACGACGCTGGGCCAATTGTGCTCCGCCCTATGGGACTCCCAATCACGGCCGGTTGTGATACAGTCTGGAATCGAACCAGGGTGTCTGTAGTGACTAATGTCTAATCACAATGGCTGGGTGTAAACATTCTGCAACAGACTGTGATTGGGGCAGCAGATACCATAAAGGGTTAACAGGGACTGGAGCAATCGCTTCTTGGTCATCGTGGCCTCGCTTGTCCCAAGCAAGTTTGACTCAAGGGTAAAATCAGACTGAAAGCCTCTCATATTTTGATCTGATGCCAATTCTCGGATGCCTCTCTCTGCCTCAGCCTCTCTCTTCTCTTATATCCCTCTCCACAATGTTATTGGCAGTGGTGTAAAGTACTTAAGTAAAAATACTTTAAAATACTACTCAAGTAGTTTTTTGGGGTATCTACTTTACTTTACTATTTCTTTTTTTGTCAACTTTTACTTTTACTTCACTACATTCCCACAGAAATAATGTACTTTCTACTCCATACAAAAGTACTTGTTACATTTTGAATGCTTAGCAGGACAGGAAAATTGTCTAATTCACGCACTTAAAGAGAAAATTCCTGGTCATCCCTACTGCATCTGCTCTGGCAGACTCACTAAACACAAATGCTTTGTTTGTAAATGATGTGTGCCCCTGGCTATCCCTAAATAATACAAAAAACAAGAATATTGTAATGTCTGTTTAGCTTAATATAAGGGATTTTAAATGATTTTTACTTTTGATACTTAAGTATATTTTAGCAATTACATTCACTTTTGATACTTAAGTATATTTAAAACCAAATACTTTTTTACTTATACTCAAGTAGGATTTTACTTGGTGACTTTCATTTTTACTTGAGTCATTTTCTATTAAGGTATCTTTACTTTTACTCAAGTATGATCATTGAGTACTTTTTTCTCCACTGGTTTTTGGGTGTATAAGACCACCCCCGTGGTCTTATGGCGTGGACCCCTGCACAGTGGTCGTTGTTGTGGTCCCACTTTATCTCTGTACTGTCCCCAGCCAACATGGTCGCAGTGTGGCCCATGTATCTCCACCGTGAAGTGAGTGAGTGAGTCACCTGGGCCTCTGCGGATTGCAGACTGACAGGTTTAGGAAACCACATGGAGCGGATGCCTTTGGGGCAGGGAACAGACTCAACTAATATCTCAGCCAGCTATCCTCCCAGCCTACCAGCATGGGGAAATGTCCCTTAAGATAACGATCAAGCATAAAAAAGGATATGGCATGAAAACAATATCCTGTATGTGAATTTGATGCCTCAGTTGATTGGAGCATGATGTATGGTAACACCAGGATTGTTAGTTTGATTCTTGTATTGGACCACATATAGGCCTACTGAACCATAGGCCTACTGAACCACATACAGTGCATTCGTATTAAGACCCCTTGACATTTTCCACATTTTTTTACATTAAAGCCTTATTCTAAAATGTATTATATATTTTTTTCATAAATCTACACCCAATACACAATAAAGACAGAGCAAAAACAGGTTTGTATACATTTTTGCTAATTTATTAAAAATAAAAAACAGAAACCTTATTTACATAATTATTCAGACACTTTGCAATGAGACTCGAAATTGAGCTCAGGTACATCATGTTTCCATTGATCATCCTTGAGATGTTTCTACAACTTGATTGGAGTCCACCTGTGGTAAATTCAATTGATTGGACATGATTTGGAAAAGCACACACCTGTCTATATAAGGTCCTCACAGTTGACAGTGCATGTCAGAGAAAGAAACAAGAAGGACAACCATCTCTGCAGCACTCCACCAATCAGGCCTTTATGGTAGAGTGGCCAGACGGAAGCCTCTCCTCAGTAAAAGGCACATGATAGCCCGCTTGGAGTTTGCCAAAAGGCACCTAAAGAACTCTGAAACCAATGTTGAACTCTTTGGCCTGAATGCCAAGCGTCACGTTGGGAGGAAACCTTTCACCATCCCTACGGTGAAGCATGGTGGTGGCAGGATGCTGTGGGATGTTTTTTAGCAGCAGGGACTGGGAGATCCTTGATGAAACCTGCTCCAGAGTGCTCAGGACCTCAGACTGGGGTGAAGGTTCACCTTCCACCAGGACAAGGACCCTAAACACACAGCCTAGACAATGCAGGAGTGGCTTCGGGACACGTCTATGAATGTCCTTCAGTAGCCCAGCCAGAGCCCGGACTTGAACCCGATCTAACATCTCTGGAGAAACCTGGAAATAGCTATGCAGCAACGCTCCCCATCCAACCTGACAGAGCTTGAGAGGATCTGCAGAGAAGAATGGGAGAAACTCCCCAAATACAGGTGTGCCAGGTGTGTAATGTGTGTAGATTGATGGGGGGGGGGACTATTTAATACATTTTAGAATAAGGCTGTAACCTAACAAAATGTGGAAAAAGTAAAGGGGTCTTAATACTTTCTGAATGCACTGTATAGGCCTACTGAACCACATATAGGCCTACAGAATTATGTGTGAAGTCTTTTGTATATTCTGCTATAACGACTATGATTTTGATATGCACTGAACTCTGTTCTTTTTAACTCGCTTTGTGGTATTTACACAGCAACTTTTAATCAAATGAATTGGCAGAATGCATTTTGTGTTATAAAAACCACCATTTAGACTCCCCACTCACGTTGATACACTTCCAGTCCTATGAATGAGACCCTTGTGTGTGACTGTGCGGGGGTAGTATTTTGTAAACAAAGACAGGGAACAGACATAGCTGAAAGAAGGTTTGATTGATTGTGTCCAAGTATGTCTAAAGAAATGTTCAGAGGCTTGGATTCCCAGCATTTTTCACCGGTTACAGAGAGGTAGTGGCCTTCGGAGATAGGAAGTCGTCTCTCATTAGAGCATAATCACTTCTCGAGGAGGACCGCAATGCCTGGAATGATTACTGTTGTTATCGGCAGTGAAACTTGGCTGGCAGAGAGCTGGCAAGGCTTTTTTTTCCTAACCTGTTTTGATCAGGCGGACTGAAGCCACTATACTGTATGCTGACTTGTTGAGATGCAGAGGTTCATGATCAGTGTGAGCATTTCTCTTAATGGTTAACTCAGAGAATAATATGGGCTACTGTGATAATCTCATACTTTGAATATAGGAACCTTATTCACCAATAACTGCAGTGTTTCTTCTCTGTAATGTTTTATGAGGTTAGAATGAGGTTATAGTGGGTTTTGTCAGTGTCCTCTGCTCCAGCTGTTTTTATATCTCCCTAGCTTTGTCTCTCCTTCTCCCCCCCCTCCATCCCCCCTCCATCACTGTCTTTCTGCCGTCCAGCCAAGGATTCAGGTGGAAGGATGGTGTTACGAAAGAGCCCGTCAACGCTTGCCCGACATGCCAAGACAATTATTTTTCTTTTGGGGTCCTGCCTCTCCTCGGATCCTTGAAAACAGGAAGTGTATCTTGTTAAGTGATGGATGGGCCCCTGCTCTCGCTGAGAGGACCAGAAAAAAAAGATCTTTGCCTCCAGGGAAGTCAAATGAGTTTAGCAGTCTCAAAGCCCGGAGTTGGTCTGTTTGTGTGAGCACCTGGATAGTTGGGAGTTTGCATGTGTAGCTTTTTGTGGACGTGTAGGAAATACCCAAATAATCTGTTGCAAGCAACATCTAGGGTTAACAAACGTAAATTGATTTAGCATGTTGCACTAGATCGTCTTAACACTCTTGGTTCTTCCCGGTGTGTCCTGTTAGTGTAGTTGTATTGTGGAGGCCCTGTAGGTTGTGTGTGTGTGTGTGTGTGTGTATGTGTCTGTCTGCTTGCCTGTGTGTGTGAGGGGTCCGCAAGTTTGTGCTGGCATGCGGCCCGCCACATACTTCCAGAGAGAACAACTCCGGAAGTGTCCCTGGCACGTCCACAGTGGAGCAGAGTACGCACTCCGGCGACAAACAACCACAGGCCCCCCCTCTGTCCCCTCTGTCCCCCTCGTGGGAAGAGCCATGACAAAGAAGAGACAGCCTCCCGTGTTTTTGTTCCAGACACACGTTGTCAAGCTACTCTGTCTTCTTGCCAGCATAGACCTTTATTGTTTTCCTTTGGCAGTGGCCCTAGGGCCTATTCATCTCCCCCATCCTAATCACGGTGACATTGTGGTCCTCCTATTCATGTTGTTAGAGCATAGTAGGGCGGATCCAAGTGGTGGAATCTGGACAACCCCCCCCCCTCCCGCAAAAAAAAAACATTTCCTCTCGTGATACATCGTTAATTTGTTAGCCAGACTGTTTTGGTTACGTCGATTTTTTCTCCATTTGCAAACGTTCCGCACAGGGAAGCGCAGACAGATTTAAAATATGTACATATAGGAAGGAAGTCTCTGGGCTTGAAAGTTCTTTGTATATCCAGAGGGTTATAGCACGGGATGTGACGAGGATGTTAACAAAAAGTTGAAAGGCGGCGGGCTAGGCCGCTGTTCACCAGAGGCTCAGACATGACTTCCACCTCTGCAGGCCCGTCTGTCTGTCTGTGCTGGGCAGCCAACTGTCCCTAAATGAAGAGAAACCGCAGGGGTTGGAGGGATATTTTTGGTTGTTGGGATGCACTAGGCCATGGGTTGGCAACAGGCGGCTCGCGGGCCAAAACCATCCTGCAAAAAGTTTTATATTAAAAAAAAAAAGAATCCATTTTTAGCTTTGAGTTTAATTTTGAAAATCTGCTCCCAACTATTCCCACAAATAAAAGAGACATAATCGTGTCTCAATGTAATCAAGATATGAAATGTTTGTTATTTTCAAATACAATCTCTGTTTGGGATTAGTTATGGTGTACAAATTATTATTAGGCTACTACTAGGCTGTGGGGAGGGAAGTTATACTGCTTGACCCTGCAACGGATGATCCTGCTATTTAGCCATGTTAACATCCTGTCCAAGAGCAATGATGGCTTTCAGTCAATATTGAAGGACTAAATGCCTTCCTAACAAACTAGTTCAGAATAGTTTCCTTCACCTTTTCTTTCTCAGAGATAAACCAAAACAGTATTCTTACCTGTACTGCAAAACAACGTGTTAGAACGGATATTCAGTTGCGATTTTCTTTCTGTTTCACATGGTAAACAATAGTTCAAATGTGCATTCTTTCACCCAGTGTTGTTTTGCTGTACCTTGGAAACCAGCGTACGGTGTGGACTTTGATTGAATATGGTCCTCTTGAGACTGCACATGGCCTCCATTTGGAATAATAATCTTCACGCTTGATATGAACTGAGGTAAATTGTGCAATTTAGGCCTTGCTTCAGGGCAGGTTTACCACACCTGCAATCAGTGCATGGAATTCTTCTAGTCTCAACAAGAGAGGTGGATGGAGGGAGAGAAGGATAGGTGAAAATATGTATTTATTGATTGATTGATTGAGTCATTGATGAAGACTCCATCCTCAAAGGGATGTTTGTCACTCAGCAACAGAGACAAAACACACAGACACATGACTAAAAGCTAATTTCCTTCTCTTCTGTTTCCTAGGCCCTGATGCGTCCGGGTCGACTGGACCGGATAGTGTATGTCCCTCTACCGGACGGCCCCACGCGACGGGAGATCTTCATGCTGCAGCTCCGCAGCATGCCAGTGGACCAGGACATGTGTCTGGATGACCTGGTGACCCGAACGGAAAAGTACTCCGGAGCAGAGGTGAGACAAACAGTACTAATTATGGTTGCAAATAAACAACAACGTACACTATAATAGTAATTTTATGGTAGAATACATAGAAGATGCAGGATGCAGGCTGTAATACACATTGTTGGCCGAATCTTAATGTGAGATCCTAGTGTAGTAACAATTCTGGGGCTAATCTCCCATTTACATCAATGCATTGTTTGAGCGAAAGTCTGAATTACACATATGCAGATCTCAAGTTAGGATTTCACCCATTGTGATAAGTATTAAGATTGTGATATTGAATGTAAGAATATCAGCACTAGTGCCAGCATGTACTTTTATTTAAAATCTAAAGGACAAGTCCAGGAACAACTCTACCATCTACCATACCAAAATAAGAATTTGTTCTTAACTGACTTGCCTAGTAAAATAAAGGTAAAATAAAAAAAAAATAAAAAAAAAATTTAGTCATGGATGGCGGCAACTTGGCTTTTATTGGACAAATGATCAAGGAATTGAGTCCAGGGTTGAATCAATTCCTTCAAGTGAGATTGATCGAAAGCATGCTACTGGATTCATGGTTGGCTCCCCTGGCAAAAGCCGGACTGTCAAAGAAAGATCGGCCAAGACAAACCCAACCCTGAGTGGCACACTCAATGCTGAGACCCGGAAAGTCAAGTTCACCATGGAAAAGAAAATATTGAGGCGAACGACTCTCTCTCCTCATTGTTATTGTGTTAAGCCTACCTTTTAACGATTACAGGAAATAAGAGAGAGGTGGCCAGTGTTCGCAAGGAGATGTTATTCGCCTTCCACTGTCTGTTTTGTGTCTGTGCTATGTCAAGGCCCTCGTGATCTCACAGTTGGCGGACTCGCAGCGAGCGCACAAACACTCCATTGTGTGACAGACTTGTCTCTTGACGTTGGGCTGGGGTGTGAATCACGTTGTCTTGACAGAGAAACAGCGCAGTGCCGTTGAAGCCCTGACAAGCCCTACCTGTCAAGATGCTTTTCATGCTTTTAGTGGTTTAATGATGACACAGCCTTCAGTGGCTAGAAAATCAACTCCAGTCATCCAAAATGTTACAGTCGATCAAAATGTGATCGCAAGGCCACATGGATATTATGAAGAGGATTTGTCAATACTGTGTCTACGACCTTTTAGCCACTAACTTTTCTCTGGCTATTCTCCTGGAGAGAACAGAGGTGTCGAGGAATTTGCTTCTCTACATTACCTTTTAGGGATTTGAAGAGATCCGTTGAAAACATGTACCGCCACCCTCCTTTCCCCTCCCTCCTTCCCTCCATAGTTCCCCCACCCAAAAGCAGCTTAAAGCAGGCACCTGGAGAAGGTATGCGCTGGAAACCGATCCCTTGGTATCAGGTGTTGCGTTTTACATCGGGGTGTTTGGGCTTTCACCTCCCAGTGTAAAGTTTGCTATCTCTGTTTGCCGTTCACTCTCGGTAACCCACAAAAAAAGTATATGTTGCTTCTCACAACATGTACAAACTTAAAGTCAATGGTCTGTGAGCTGTTACAAACTTTGTTGTTTTTCATTGCCAGCACTTTTGTAGTACCTTTGTATGTCAGGGGACATTTGGAAGCCATTTTCATGCCCTTCAAGGCCCTAACTTACTAAGATAAATAACACTAGCAAACGGTAATGTAACAAATGTTAGATGTAGTAATTGGATGAAACGGCTTGTAAATATCTAGCTCTTGTGGTCCAGTGTCTCTTGGTGGCCATAAGGTGGCCATAAGGTGGGATGTTTAGCTGAAGTTGAGTGTTTAATGGCATCTTGTCTATACTAAATATACTATAGCTCTCCTGAGGGTATGTGAACGTGAATACTCCTGGCATGGCCCGGTCATTAAAGTCTGCCGGAGTGCTATGCGTCTGTCTGAAATGCTACTGAGCAGGGGTATTTGTCTTGGCACGGCAGCGTTTCTACAGACGAGGGCGGTGAGGCGTGCTATGGCAGATGGGCATCGGTCGTGTATCAAGCCCACGCTTCAGGGGAACAACCTCGATGAGGGGCCCTCGTAAATCGTACAGGCTCTTATTGAAATTGGAGGCCAGTCTGCCGAGTCAGATTTCTCTCGCTCACACACAGCCTTCTCTCTCTCCTCTCTCTGCCAACTGAGGTACTAGGAACTCTTAAGAAAATTAGCAAGGACATTGCTAAGCATTGAGTCTTGCGTTAGTTGTTAGACTTCGTGAGGAGAGAATTTGATTTTGGCTTACACTTCACATAAAGTTGAAACGATGTCATTAATGTAAAGTGTTGCCTAATTTCGTGTGTCTCATCTAAAGACCCTGTTGCATCCCTAGACTTGATAGGGTTAGGTTGAATGGACTGGTAGAGTGACAGACTGGCAGTTGTCATGTCAGCTCCGACCCAGGAGCCTTCACGTCTTCCACCGGGCAGGTTCCTGCCCCGAGTGACATCTGTTTTCCCCAAGTTTACACCCCCTACCCCCCACCACCACACCCGTCCATCAGCACTGCTCCTGCTTCCACCATCGCCTTCAGACGTCCAACAAAGTAACATTCGATACTGTAATTGCATTGTGTTGTCATAAAGAGGGATTGCTGCTAGTCCGGGGGGAAGAGTGACACGTTTCTTTTTCTCTTTTTTATGATCAAGCCCTGACAAGAACCTGATGATTTATGTACCCCATCACATGTTCTGAGTCAAAAGAGAATAAAGCTCCTTCAGCCTGGTGGAGACCTGTTGGCCCATTAGCTTTGATAGAGGAGGTTTCTTTACTAGGAGTCAACATTGTTTCCCCTGTTAGCCTGTGACAGCCTGTGCAACCTTCCACAGGCTAACAGGGGAAACAACGTCAATAAGGGGCTCTCAGTTTTTCAGAGGACTCTGGGAACTTCGTTTACTTATAAATGGGGAGAGCTACACTACCGTTCAAAAGTTTGGGGTCACTTAGAAATGTCCTTGTTTTTGTCCATTAAAATTAAATCAAATTGATCAGAAATACAGTGTAGACGCCTCACAAGTCCTCAACTGGCAGCTTCATTAAATAGTACCCGCAAAATACCAGTCTCAATGTCAACAGTGAAGAGGCGACTCCGGGATGCTGGCCTTCTAGGCAGAGTAGCAAAGAAAAAGCCATATCTCAGACTGGCCAATAAAAATAAAATATTAAGATGGGCAAAAGAACACAGACACTGGACAGAGGAAGATATGGCTTTTTCTTTGCAACTCTGCCTAGAAGGCCAGCATCCCAGAGTCACTTCTTCACTGTTGACGTTGAGAATGGTGTTTTGCGTGTACTATTTAATGAAGCTGCCAGTTGAGGACTTGTGAGGTGTCTGTTTCTCAAACTATACACTCTAATGTACTTGTCCTCTTGCTCAGTTGTGTACCAGGGCCTCCCACTCCTCTTTCTATTCTGGTTAGAGACAGTTTACGCTGTTCTGTGAAGAGAGTAGTACACAGCGTTGTATGAGATCTTCAGTTTCTTGGCAATTTCTCGCATGGAATAGTCTTAATTTCTCAGAACAAGAATAGACTGACGAGTTTCAGAAGAAAAATATTTGTTTTCAGCCTTTAATCAAACCCACAAATGCTGACGCTCCAGATACTCAACTAGTCTAAAGAAGGCCAGTTTTATTGTTTCTTTAATCAGCACAACATTTTTCAGCTGTGCTAACATAATTATAAAAGGGTTTTCTAATGACCAATTAGCCTTTTAAAATGATAAGCTTGAATAAGCTATCACAACGTGCCATTGGAACACAGGAGTGATGGTTGCTGATAATGGGCCTCTGTACGCCTATGTAGATATTCCATAATAAAATCTGCTTTTCCAGCTACAATAGTCATTTACAACATTAACAATGTCTACACTGTATTTCTGATAAGTTTTATGTTATTTTAATGGACAGAAAATGTGCTTTTCTTTCAAAGACAAGGACATTTCCTTGACCCCAAACTTTTGAACGGTAGTGTACATTGTGGGGACATCATTTAGGCCTACTGTGGGGACCTTGTGGTTGATTAAGTGGATCCACGTTTCATAGTTTTCATGTTTATGGAAGGTAAAAAAAAAAAAATCCCCTGCTGTCAAAATATCAACCATGTGTTGTATTTGCGGAAAAGGTAAAGATTGCTTAACATCACCAGCCATCCAGAACCAATGTATGGCTCTGAAATATCAAAAGGCCTCATATACTCTGTCAATCTGTAGGTGGAAAGACTTTGAAATAACATTGATGTTATGGAGACGGAGAAAGAAAACCACAAAAAAACACCATCATGCAAGAAGATTAATGGCTTCCCCTTAACACCTGTTGTGGTTGTTCTTCTGGCCCTGTTCCCCACCAAAGATTTATGACCCCATATTTGTTGTTGCAAAGATGTTTTATTATCAAGGACACCCAGAAGAATGCATCAACAAAGCTGTTGCTATTTTAATAACAGTAAGATTCAATTTAAAGACTCATTGACGCAAGTGTACGTCTGGCCTCTGCAGATCAGAGATTGATAGATAAAAACACAATGTTGAAAATATGCAGAGGCCAGACGTACACTTGCGTCATTGAGTCTTGACATTGAATCTTACTGTTATTAAAATAACAACAGCTAATAGTGGTTCGAGGCCAAAACATAGGTGACTTTTATAAATTGGTGAGCTTTTTTATGAGTTTTAAATAAACACAGTAATTTTGCCACAGCGAACCACTATTGTTTTGGCATTTTCCGACCATAGGAAACAGGAAGAGATTGCCCAAAAAAATGTGCATATAATATTCAGTTTAATACCCAGGAAAGTATGTCAGATGGTCTCTGGAACGAATAGCTGTTTACCTTTATAATTTTCATCATAAAGTAATCTTTTTCCTTTTCAAGTGAGCAGCCTTTCAGAGTCCTGGCTGTCAAAATGGGAGATGTATAAAAAGGAAAGACAGCTCTGCCTTTTTGCATTTATATATAAAGACCTTGCTGTGGTCTAGGTCCAAGTACACGCGTGGCGCAAATTGAATTTTTCCTGGGAAATATGAACCACTCAAGTGTACTCATTGCAATGTTTCTCTTGGCTTGGAGTAGAGGCAGGAGGGGGGTGGGGAAGGGCAGAGGGAGAGCAGGAAGGATAGAGAGGGATGTTTACCCCTCCAGCATTAAGGAACCAGTAAAAAAAAGTCCTGGAGCCTTTTGGCTGGGAGAGGAGGCAAACTACAGTGAGTGAAAGAGAGATTGAGAAAGAGAAGAAATAAGGAAAGAGGAAGACCAGGAACCAGTAAAAAAAAGGTTTATAGAGTTGGCCCCCGGCTCTTCCTCTCCTTACCCTGGCCTTAGGCCCCATAGGCCACTGTCAGGAGGAGGTCTGCCTGTTTCAGGGGCCCACAGGTTCCGACAGGTCATGGGTCTGTAGTTAAACGCTGCGCTGAGCAGCCCAACAGGAAGGCCAGTCTCTCGTGTAACACCTCGCAAACAACTGTGGATTGGCCACTCCTTCGCCTTGCCTTAAAAAGTGTTCTTTAACCTGTCTCATCCCCTTCATCTACGCTGATTGAAGTGGATTTAACAAGTGACATCAACTAGGGGTCATAGCTTTCACCTGGATTCAACTGGTCAGTCTATGTCATGTAAAGATCAGGTGGCCTTAATGTTTTGTACACTTCCTCCAAAGGACCATTACATTTTGTGAAATCATGGTATTTTCTTTGTCCTGGTTTTGTGAGGAATTACTCTATTGGGATTGTGTCATTGTGAGAATATTGGTGATACTGTTTAGTCTTTAGCCCTCTTACTTTTTGCTCAATCAAAATGGAGGGTGTTCCACTTAGCCATTGCTTTGAACATGTTTGTGTCTCTTACTCTGTGTGCCAACATGTTCCCATTTAAAATGTAATTGTGCCCTTATGTCTACCCTTATGTCTTGGTTTTTTAGCTATACTCTTTTTCAGTTGTACTGGCCAGAACAATTTCTCAAGGGCCAAATAGCCCAATTCCCCCTACTCCTAGACACAATCAATATCAAACATCTCTCAACATTAAGTTTTCCATGACTCCAGTGCATCATCCAGAGGTTGGTGCCACACATTGGTAGTAGATGTTACCCATGTTTAGTCTCATAATTACCAGACTGATTACCTCTGTGCTGTCAGTCTGGAAGTGATACTATTGAAGATGTTTTGGTCAATGGGCGTTGCGCAGAAGGAATTTGAAAGCGATTGAATCACCTTCAACCGTTCAGAAGCCACAGTGCGACATTTTCTAGGTTAAAGAGAAGTTCTCATATTTAACCTAGGGAATTTTGCTGAAGTAAAACAAGCACTTGTCGTATTCCTAGAGAACAGCATATCTTACACCAGGATAATAGGCTATATGAGCCAAAAAAGGCACCAAAAAATAAATATATATACAGTGGGGAGAACAAGTATTTGATACACTGCCGATTTTGCAGGTTTTCCCACTTACAAAGCATGTAGAAGTCTGTAATTTTTATCATAGGTACTATTCAACTGTTAGTGACGGAATCTAAAACAAAAATCCAGAAAATCACATTGTATGATTTTTAAGTAATTAATTTGCATTTTATTGCATGACATAAGTATTTGATACATCAGAAAAGCAGAACTTAATATTTGGTACAGAAACCTTTGTTTGCAATTACAGAGATCATACGTTTCCTGTAGTTCTTGACCAGTTTTGCACACACTGCAGCAGGGATTTTGGCCCACTCATCCATACAGATCCTTCAGGTTTCGGGGCTGTCGCTGGACAATACGGACTTTCAGCTCCCTCCAAAGATTTTCTATTGGGTTCAGGTCTGGAGACTGGCTAGGCCACTCCAGGACCTTGAGATGCTTCTTACGGAGCCACTCCTTAGTTGCCCTGGCTGTGTGTTTCGGGTCGTTGTCATGCTGGAAGACCCAGCCACCACCCATCTTCAATGCTCTTACTGAGGGAAGGATGTTGTTGGCCAAGATCTCGCGATACATGGCCCCATCCATCCTCCCCTCAATACGGTGCAGTCGTCCGGTCCCCTTTGCAGAAAAGCATCCCCAAAGAATGATGTTTCCACCTCCATGCTTCACGGTTGGGATGGTGTTCTTGGGGTTGTACTCATCCTTCTTTTTCCTCCAAACACGCCGAGTGGAGTTTAGACCAAAAAGCTCTATTTTTGTCTCATCAGACCACATGACCTTCTCCCATTCCTCCTCTGGATCATCCAGATGGTCATTGGCAAACTTCAGACGGGCCTGGACATGCGTTTGAGCAGGGGGACCTTGCGTGCGCTGCAGGATTTTAATCCATGACGGCGTAGTGTGTTACTAATGGTTTTCTTTGAGACTTGTGGTCCCAGCTCTCTTCAGGTCATTGACCAGGTCCTGCTGTGTAGTTCTGGGCTGATCCCTCACCTTACTCTTGATCATTGATGCCCCACGAGGTGAGATCTTGCATGGTGCCCCAGACCGAGGGAGATTGACCGTCATCTTGAACTTCTTCCATTTTCTAATAATTGCGCCAACAGTAGTTGCCTTCTCACCAAGCTGCTTGCCTATTGTCCTGTAGCCCATCCCAGCCTTGTGCAGGTCTACAATTTTTTCCCTGATGTCCTTACACAGCTCTCTGGCCTTGGCCATTGTGGAGAGGTTGGAGTCTGTTTGATTGAGTGTGTGGACAGGTGTCTTTTATACAGGTAACGAGTTCAAACAGGTGCAGTTAATACAGGTAATGAGTGGAGAACAGGAGGGCTTCTTAAAGAAAAACTAACAGGTCTGTGAGATCCGGAATTCTTACTGGTTGGTAGGTGATCAAATACTTATGTCATGCAATAAAATACAAATTAATTATTTAAAAATCATACAATGTGATTTTCTGGATTTTTGTTTTAGATTCCGTCTCTCACAGTTGAAGTGTACCTATGATAAAAATTACAGACCTCTACATGCTTTAAGTAGGAAAACCTGCAAAATCGGCAGTGTATCAAATACTTGTTCTCCCCACTGTATATATACTGTATATACAGTTGAAGTCGGAAGTTTACATACACCTTTTTTTCACAATTCACAATTCCTGACATTTAATCCTAGTAAAAATTCCCTGTCTTAGGTCAGTTAGGATCACCACTTTATTTTAAGAAAAGAATAGTAGAGATAATTATTTATTTCAGCTTTTATTTCTTTCATAACATTCCCAGTGGGTCAGAAGTTTACATTCACTCAATTAGTATTTGGTAGCATTGCCTTTAAATTGTTTAACTTGGGTCAAATGTTTTGGGTAGCCTTCCACAAGCTTCCCACAATAAGTTGGGTAAATTTTGGCCCTTTCCTTCTGACAGAACTGGTGTAACTGAGTCAGGTTTGTAGGCCTCCTTGCTCGCACAAGCTTTTTCAGTTCTGCCCACAGATTTTCTATAGGATTGTGGTCAGGGCTTTGTGATGGCCACTCCAATACCTTGACTTTGTTGTCCTTAAGCCATTTTGCCACAACTTTGGAAGTGTGCTTGGGGTCATTGTCCATTTGGAAGACCCATTTGCGACCAAGATTTAACTTCCTGACTGATGTCTTGAGATGTTGCTTCAATATATCCACATAATTTTCCTTCCTCATGATGCCATCTATTTTGTGAAGTGCACCAGTCCCTCCTGCAGCAAAGCACCCCCACAACATGATGCTGCCACCCCGTGCTTCACGGTTGGGATGGTGTTCTTTGGCTTGCAAGCCTCCCCCTTTTTCCTCCAAACATAACGATGGTCATTATGGCCAAACAGTTCTATTTGTATTTCATCAGACCAGAGGACATTTCTCCAAGAAGTACGATTTTGTCCCCATGTGCAGTTGCAAACCGTAGTCTGTTTTTTTTTAATGGCGGTTTTGGAGCAGTGGCTTCTTCCTTGCTGAGCGGCCTTTCAGGTTATGTCGATATAGGACAAATTTTACTGTGGATATAGATACTTTTGTACCTATTTCCTCCAGTATCTTCACAAGGTCCTTTGCTGTTGTTCTGGGATTGATTTGCACTTTTCGCAACCAAAGTACATTCATCTCTAGGAGACAGAATGCGTCTCCTTCCTGAGTAGTATGACAGCTGTGTGGTCCCATGGTGTTTATACTTGCGTACTATTGTTTGTACAGATGAATGTGGTACCTTTAGGCATTTGTAAATTGCCCCTAAGGATGAACCCGACTTGTGGAGGTCTACAATTTTTTTTCTGGCTGATTTCTTGTGATTTTCCCATAATGTCGAGCAAAGAGGCACTGAGTTTGAAGGTAGGCCTTGAAATACACATGAGTTTTAATGACTTCAACCTAAGTTTATGTAAACTTCCGACTTCAACTGTACATAGTCGTACAGAGGCCATTATCAGCAACCATCACTCCTGTGTTCCAATGGCACGTTAGAACGCTACGCCACTCGGGTGTCCTAAAATTAGGCGGCTTGTGAGGCTACCATGTCACCCATACGATGTAAAGTAATTTTAGAATAGAGGATGGGCACGGAAGTCCTGAATTTTGCTTACCATGTGAGCAGGACTGTGCAAACTTGAGCACACACACAAACCAGCACACACACTCTGGGGCAGAGTAGTGCACAAGAATACACACACAGAGAGCCATAGAGAGCGGTCTCCGGGTCGTTCCAGTGTGGGCATGTTTAGCAAATATACCATCTCTTCCTTCCCAAGGCTGGGGAGAATGTGGTGCTTTCATTTGCCTGATTAGCCAGCGAGGACAAATATGCCCTTAAAGGTGAGGCTTTGTTTATCTCCTTACAGGCCACAGCTGCCTCGTCCCAGAGCCTCCACACAGGTTCTATTCCACACAGGCTTTTCCTAAACATCGGGGAGGTGAGGAGTGGGGCGGCCTTTCTGAAAGAGTTTCATCATCTCAACTGATTGGTCCGCATCATGGGTTAGCTATGACAGATGTTTTATAGGTTCTGGATTAGGGCGGTCGTCGTTATGGCGGTAGTAACGCGCTAGGGATGGACTTCATAACAGCCAAGTCACCCCTGCTTTGAAAGTTATTCTGGCGGCGATAGAGAGAAACTAGCGCTGTGTTGTCTTGGCAACGTTAGCGCGTGCCGGTGAAACGAGCACACGTCCCACTCAATCACTGCATGTCAAGAGGCCCTACCCCTTCTCCTTCTCCTTCTGGTCGTGTGCCATGTTTCCATTCACGTCTCTATCCCCCCACGTGACTCCGTCACCCCCCAACACACACACGCACACACCCCACCGCTCTCCTCCCACCTATCCTCAATTTAACCACCCCCCCTGCCTTGTAATCTTAAATACTGTAGATTTCACATGGGTCATGGTCAGGCCTTGGAATCTTAAATACTGTAGGTTTCACATGGGTCGTGGTCAGGCCTTGTAATCCTAAATACTGTAGGTTTCACATGGGTCGTGGTCAGGCCTTGTAATCCTAAATACTGTAGGTTTCACATGGGTCGTAGTCAGGCCTTGTAATCCTAAATACTGTAGGTTTCACATGGGTCGTGGTCAGGCCTTGTAATCTTATACTGTAGGTTTCACATGGGTCGTGGCCAGGCCTTGTAATCCTAAATACCGTAGATTTCACATGGGTCGTGGTCAGGCCTTATTTCTCTTGGTAGCCTGCTGTCACTGCAGACATTTCCTCTTTGCCTTCTTGGAGAATGAAACATTTTATTTCTGGTCGGTGCTCGACGCTGTTTGATTTCTATAGTATTTCATTTCCTTTCCAAAATTCGGATGCAGTGGGGCCTATTTTTATTAAAAGGGCGATTCAATATTTTTGGCGTTGGCCTAAGAACGTCTTCATGAGCCAATATCATCACTGGCTATGCGTGTCTATGCATGCCCCTTTGTATGGGTTCGCTCGCAAGAGAGCTGGGGCAGGTGTTGGCATAATGCAGAGTGACGGGGTTTAGCCCCAGCGCTGCTCCTGTAGCCGTTTGCGTGGGGGGACTGGATGCAGGCTGCTAAGGACACGGGGACGGCTTGATAGTTACCACGCCGCCTGGCCTCGTTGATCTGCTGCAGGAGCAGGTAGCCACCAAACCAGCCCCTCATTAAAGCTTTTTGATACTGGGACTGAGCGGCTTTGTTGAAGTAGGAAACGACGGCATACTAGGTGGATTTGACCTGAGCCCGTTGGTATGCGCTGCCGGTTAGCTTCTTCATCCAATCCTGAAAACATTTCTGTGCATACTTGTTTTACTGAAACTAGAATGGAATCTGAAATGTTGTTGAATGTTCTGAAGAGAAATGGAGAGAGTTTTTCGTACAACTGACGCATGAAAAATATGAGAATATGTGAGGCTACATTTTCTTTGTAAAGGAACACAGACAGAATCCCAATGAATATACTCTGTAGTGTGTGTACATAAGGGTGTGTCTGAATGTTTGTAAGTGTGCATTGAGTGCTAGGCAGGTGTTACTTCCATTACAATGTGCATAACAGACACACAGCCAACAGCCAGTGGAGGAGAGAAGCGGTTGCAGGAACATGTCCAGAGGCCACTGAAGTATCTGGGGCTCGTGTTGTGGCGGTCTGACTCCAAGCAAGGGAAATTAGAAAAGCCTAAAGCCTGAAGGAAAAATGCCTGTGCACGTGCCAAAGCTGATGTCATGGCGTTAAACGGCTCCTCACAACAGCACTGAGGGCCGGCCTCCCTCCATGCACTGGGCTGAAAAGACCAAGCTTAGTCCTCTGCCATTTAAGCTGGAGATCCAAATTGCTTTGCCTGCCTCTTCCAATGAAATGACCAACAAAGAACAGAACTAAATGTGACTACCAACCTGCAGCAACCTATCATTATGGTCTACCAGAGAGCTTTTTCCCCCCTCGACTCTTACGGTCATGAAATATGATGACAGATAGTAAATCGTCTGCGTAATCACTTCTTCGGATCGCATTTTCCTTATTTTTGTGCGCGACAGGCATCGTTCGCAAGAGGGGTTTTGGGAGCAGCGAAAAAGCAGTTGAACGAGTGGAAACAAGGATGTGGTCGGAGTTCAATCAGGCAATTGTGTGTCTTTTCCAGTGTCCTGTCTAGATCACTGTGGTCTAGGCCACCCTAATGACATCTTATTTCACCACTTTGACTGACAGGGAGGTTCTGGAACGCGCCACAAGTAGAAGTGTGCTATGGTTGGTATTCAAACATGGCTGCTAAGAGTGTATGTGCATGAGTGTGTTGCACTCAAAAGGTGTGTGCTGTGGCATATAATGTGTGTGTTGTGAGGCCACGACTGCTCACATAAATTAATATCTGTGTGTGGAACACAGATTTCATGAAAGTGATATTAACGATACAGGGTAGGCTTAGTTACTTTTTACAGTCAATGTTTTTGTAGTCAAAACCTGTTTTTGGAAAATGCTACTAAATAGACCTGGTCCTAGGTGGTCTTAAATCTATGCTTTACACTACTGCAAAGTGGAACACACTGCCGTTTTCTTCATTTGGTTTGACTTTGATGGCTGTTACTGCACCGCCAGCCAGCCAGGTATCCCAAATACTCGCCACATCTCCAGCTAATGGCTGCTGCAATCCATCAGTTTAGTCCCTCCATAAATTTAAGTGATTGCTGACATAATTTATGAAGAGAATGAAAAATAAAGTCTGCATTGCAATAAAACCCCCAAATCCATAATTTAGCCTGGGCTGCCACGGCCCCCTTCATTTCATTGCTGTGTGTTTGCAGTTTTGAGCGGGGCCTGGGGGGCCCAGCTTTAAGGGGTTGTGTTGGCTCGGGGCCTGGAATTTCTTCACGTTTACAAACAGGCTGCTTTTTGCTCACCCTGTTTGCCTTTGTGGCTTTTCAAATTGCACATGGTAAACACACATGCAAAGAAATAAAACTGCCCCGTTCAGCAGGGTATAGAGACCCTCTCCTAAATGAGTAAGATGAATACGTCAGTGTGTGCTGCTATTGCTACACTATATACTTATATAAATAAACTGTGGGGGGGGGGGGGTTGTCCCTTATGTCGGAACAAAGTAAAAAAAGAAATTGAAGACCATTGTGCTTGTGTTTTTGGGTCCATGTGTTTGTACATGTTGTATGGAAACTTCTTCAATCATGTTGTTGAAGTCACTTGAACCCCCCCCTCTTTCCCCTCTGTTTCAACGTTCTCCCTCCTTAATTGAGGCCTGTGTTGCATACCTTCATTGTTTCACATCACCATTGGCAACAAGCTAAATTATTTGAATGATGGGAAACCCTCAAATAAATTTAGCCCTGGGCTCTGTTTACAGTGTCTGAATCATGTTGTTCGGCTGGCCCGGAACAAAGAAATCGCTCACTTCCTGACATCTGCCTAGCACCTGCCTTAGCCAAGTGAGCTAGCCATACCTTACACAACCGACATACTTCCTTGTACATACTCACCTTGAAAACTCCCCTTCCTGTCTTTAGATTCCAAACCATCCCATCCCCATCAAATATGTCATGTCACTTCTGTATGATACTTGGAAGTACTAGCTACTCTTAACATTTTGGTTAATTCTGTTAAACCTTTCAGGAGATATTTAAATGTATCTCTATTTGCGACTTAAGACTCTTTCTACTCAACTATGAAGTTGAACTAGCAAAAACAGGTAAACAGTGCACACACAGATCTTTTGTGAGTTGTCGGAGAGGTTGGCTGGTAGCCAAAGTGGATACTGATGGGTTATTACCATACCTGAGTAAATATGTGACCCTGGTGGATGCTGGTACCACAACTAATCTGTCAAATCAAGTAGACACACTCGTACAGTACTCTTTCTTACACATATACACATTTTTTACATTCTATTTTAGTAATTTAGCAGATGCTCTTATTCAGAGCGACTTAAAGTAGCAATTAGGGTTAAGTGCTTTGTTCAAGGGCACATCAACCTATTTTTCACCTAGTTGGCTCAGGGATTCGAACCAGCGACCTTTTGGTTACTGGCCCAACACACAAAGAAAAAGTTACTAAAAAGATTCTCTGGTAGTTTTGTATACGTCACAATTATGCAGATATATGCACCACATCATTGCTCTCTCTCTCTCTCTCTCTCTCTCTCTCTCAGTCTGCTGTGTATACATCTTGCTAGCTGTCACTCAAATGGTGAGGCGCTGAAGCTCATTGGCTAGAACTCAAATTGCTAGGGGGATGGCCCACGTGGGGGGAAATGTAGGGAAAATGGTGCAGCACATCTTCCCAAAAACCTTTTGGGGATTTCTTGGCTAATTGAGGTAAGACAGTAATTCTGCTAATAGATTATGCATGTATGAACTACACATTGACACATTCAGCCCAAAGCGAGAGGTAAAAAACTAGTTAGCTGTCACCAAAGTTCCGGAGCATGTCTTTAAGTAGCTATGGAGCTATTTTGCTACGAATTCACTTTAGCTACAATATAAATAAATAAATGTTCTCATTGGCCACTGCAACCCAACTCCAATGTGTTTTTTCTGATCTAAAATCAGTTTTGTGGTTTTCCCCATAATGTTTAAGATTAGGATTTGAGGGTTATTCCTCTCAGGAATAATTTTTGCGCCTCTAAGTTCTTAGACTCCTTAATTGTTGGGTACCCATTTGTGCTGTGATTTGTGAGGTCACCTTCCAAATGGTTCAGTTTCCTCCGCTTGAAATAGATTGAATACATTCGCAGACCTCGCAGGTGTAATTATGCCCTCCATGTTTCAGTTCTGCTCTTCGGGGCCGATACGTATTCACAAAGCACCTCATAGTAGGAGTGCTGATCTAGGATCAGGTCGCCACCATCCATATAATCGTATTAACTATGATCTAAAAGGCAGAACTAGATCACCACGCATATTAATATGTACCCAGATGGTTTGTGGAGGAGACCAGGACTCTGTATGGGCCTCCGTTTAGAATCGGGATGGGCATCTCCGGTCCTGGAGGGCCACGGTGCACGCAGGCTTTTGTTCCAGTCCAGCACTAACTCACCTCTGGTGAGATTTCCCTATATAGCTCTTGTTTTCCAAAACACATTGAGGCCTTTGTGGGTTCCCCTGGCGTGGAGGGAGGTGGAGGTGTCAGCATATCCCCCACACCCTGTTTTATAACCATGTGGCAAGACTACGGCCCAGCGACTTTTGGAGGAGAGTGTGTGTGTGTGTGTGTGTGTGTGTGTGTGTGTGTGTGTGTGTGTGTGTGTGTGTGTGTGTGCGTGCAGCCCTGTAATAACCATGGGCTGTTGGCTAAGCATAACAATATTGTAGCTATTGTGTAATATTATATACAGCTTAATACAAACTGTTACAAATGTGTAAATTCAACTTAATTTTTTATTCCAATGGTCATGATTTGGTCAATCTCGTTTTGTAGAGATTCATTATTGACCTGCTCACCACAGCCTAGTGCGGCGTTTCCCAACTCCAGTCCTCAAGTATACCCAACAGTACTCATTTTAATTGTAGCCCTGGACGAGCACACCTGATTCAACTTGTCAACTACTCGTCAAGCCCTAAATTAGTTGAATGAGGTGTGTTTGTCCCGGCTGCAACAGCAATGTGTGCTGTTGGAGGTACTGGAGTTGTGAAACACTGGCCTAGTGGTTGTGGATGCTAACATGATGTTAAGAAGTCGAGATCTGACCGTCTGACAGCCCTGTATCTGTTTCCTGTTGCAGATAACGGCAGTATGCAGAGAGGCTGCCCTGCTAGCCCTGCAAGAGGACATCAAAGCACAGCTCATCATGGGGAGACACTTTGAAAGCGCCCTGAACGCCGTGAAGCCCAGAGTTCCAGACGCTCTCATCCAGTCGTATATCAACTATCAACAGCAACGCGACCTGCGCTTCTTCTGACATCGGCGTGGAGAAATTCCAAAGCTGTGAGACGAGTCTTTGCAAAATAAGCAGTAGGCCTACAGGCACCGAAACGGTTCCGGAACGACTGCATATGGTTAGCGTAAATTCAGTTATCTACTAGAGTCGCAAGGGTTTCCAAATGGACATTACATCAGTGAATAGGCCGCAGAGTTTTCCCAAATCCATGAGAAAAGGTTGCACATTTTGTATTCAAATAATCAACTCATCATCAAGCTTTGATTATCTGATTCAGCTGTGTAGTGCTGGGGCAAAAACTAATATGTGCACCCTTGGGGACCGAGTTTAGGAAACACTGGATTAGGGGGAAACAATAGGCGAGAATAGCCTATGTGATTTAACCAATAGGCTAGTTTGTAATGTTCTCATTCATTCTTGGTCACCAATTCTCTGCAAAAGTGTAATTTAGAAGCCTGTTCTCCCTGAAATGCAATGTAATAAATGTGTTGTTTCTCTATATGCTTGTTAATGCTTTTTATTATGTTATCCTCATAAGACAAATCGGTCATATTTGGCATGGGTACACAAAAAGGGCAATTTTCAAAGCAAAAGTTATGAAACTATAAATCGTAACACTTCGTAACAATTTACCGGGGGGGAAGGGCTGATCCAACTCAAAATGTCATAAAAAAAAACTGTTACATATATTTTCATTTGACCCTCCCCTTGTACTGTAAAATAAATTGAACACCCTCACCCCTCATAGAATTAACTAAAAATAATGTTTACGACCGCAAATAATAATTGTAGCAATCCTGTGTTTATAAACGTGGATAGCGACTTTGCCACTTCAGCATGCTTTTGTTTCACAGTTGATGCCATGCAGGGCCGCTGACCAGAAGGCTGAGCGTTCGCCGACCACCACAGACAAGCTCACTCTCCCTGCCTGTTTCATTACACTACGATCAGACCCGGCTGCAGACAATGATCAACTAGGGGGAAATCAGATATCTTACGTCAGTAAAAAAAAAAATACATACATACACAAATATTTTTTTAAGTGACCAGGATTTCATAATAAAGTCGGACTTAATTCTATTGTGTTCCCTATTTTTTACATAAATACATATACAATTAAATAGATACAGACACATTACAGAGATAGAGATGAAAAAATGCTCAACCTCCAGATGAGTATGAGGGGGAATTTTAAGTTAAATTCTTACAAGGTTGTTTGGCTGGTAACTTTAGACGTTTGGGACTGCTGGTGAACCATGATGTGCAGGCATAATCAAAGTGGCACTGGGCTACCACACTTTAGGATGTCTATAGCTAGGTTTACATACAATTGGCGACAGATTTTTATGTGAGTATTCGAAAATCTTCATAAAAAACAATATGCCATTTCAGAATTTCCATTAGGAAAAGTTGGCGCGGGACAACACGAAAGGGAGGATTTTAATTAACCTGACCTTTGAGAAATTCAATGGGCATCCACATGCATTCAGATCCAACCTGGCATAGCCAGCGCCATCAATAAACAAGGGATGTTGGTCAAATTAGACACATTTACATGTCCTTAAAAACAGCCTGTAACAAAATACAAAAACATTGTATTTGCTAACTATTCCTTGTGTTTCGATGTGTAGCATATAAATGCATTGCATGGAAAGGCCTATAGGCTTAGTTGTCCTCTGTATGAAATTCATATTTTAATAAACACATATATAGCCTATGTAAAGGAAGTTAAGCTTAGGCCTAACCTTGGGGAGATAGAGATATGCCTGCGTCTGCTATACAGATATAGACAACAGACAGGAGGGTAATTTGTAAATTTTCTATTAACACACAACCCTCCCCAAAGCAAAAAAAAAATGGTTTGACAACCCTCCCCTATTTTCGACGACCCTTCCCCCATTAAATGTCGATCTGCCCCTGTCTTTTGTGTCTATGTATCATCTATCGTGTATCTGTCTTTTGTGTATTTCGTTCTGGCATTTCGCACCTGCCCTGTGTTTTTCGGGGATCAATAAAGTATCTATCTATCTATTCTTGCGTTGTGTAAAAAGTTTGAAGGAAACATTTGCATTCAACTTTAATAATGTGCTTTCCATTTGGTTTGCATTTGTGTATTAGATATATCCAGGAGGAGAAAAAGAAGCACGGATGGTATATAAATCATTGCATCCATGATATGATAAATATGTTAATTACTGTAATCCTACAATTTCCAACCGCTCTCCGCACTTCAGACCACTATGAAGAGGTTCCCATCTGTCGTTAGGGAATCCAGCAGGAGTTTCATTATCATCAAGCATGAAGCTTCCAAACTACTTTTTTTATATAGTCTATCCAGCCCAAACATCAGAGACATAGGCCTACATATGCATTTATCATTCTGTTAATGTAGAAGTATTGTGGAATTTTCTGACCAGAGCTGGTATTGAGGTCATTCATCTATTGATTTTTCCATTTGAAGAGGATAAATTGACTTTGTATTGAACTTCCTTTTCTCATGGATCCGGATGTAGCGCATCCGCGACACCAATCAAACCAGACAGTCAAGAACAGAGGGGGGGAGGCGGCGGGTGAGGGAATCTTTCCCCTGGCTTGCGGGGTGCCTGTTCCTTAAGGTGGCTCCGAAGTTATGTTAAGGCCTACTGTTTCACTGGAGTTATAAAACAACGGAGTAATGGAGGGGTTGTCATTTAATTTGATATATATCCCATTTTATTATTGTATTTTAGATTTAGGCCTTCTTAGGCCAATATTATTCCATTCTAAAATTATTTTCTGTTTTGAGTTTGATTTCTCTGCTAAATTATAAAAATGTATACTTTTGTTGCCACTGTTTTTTTGTTGTTGTTTTTTTTTTACCTTTATTTAACTAGGCAAGTCAGTTAAGAACAAATTATTATTTACAATGACGGCGGGGACGGGGTTTGGGATTAAAAATAAATACATAAAATAAACACATCACGACAAGAGAGACACCACAACACTACATAAAGATAGACCCAAGACAACAACATCCATCTATCGAGTTGGTTTAATATTCCACATGCTTGTGTCCTCTACTCGATGTGTCTCTTTCTCGGCTATTTCAAACCGCTCCACCTTAACTGCTGCACACATCTCTATCGCCCGGCCTTCCACATCTGCCCAATGAATTAAGAGCGGATGCGATGTATCCTTTTTCAGTGGAGTGAATGGCCAATGGGAGTTGGCTTGTCGAGCAAACACTGAGCTCTACGTTCTCATTCATTCAGAGTTAGACAGGCATGCAGTGTTGAAGAGAGCACGTCCTCGATTAGCGCTTGCTTTTCAGCACAACAAAAAACTACTTTTACTACTATTTACTCATTAGAATTCGAAGACGGAAGCCATTGGATATATAATGAATTGTTTTTCATATTGTGAATTAATGTGATTTTAATCATCATAAAGAAGCTTTTTCCTGCAATTGTTACTCCACTCTAGGACAAAACGGGGTTGTCTGACTAGATCGGCCTCAAGTGCGCAACATTTATTGGGTGCATCAAGAAGCGTGGATTTACAATTTCTGGAACACAGTGTATAATGCACCAGATTTTGAGAAGGAATAACGAAAGAAGATAAGCTACAACATCCGTATTTGGATTTAACACAATCGTTACGAATGTTAAGAGCTAATTAAAATACGCTTGGACAATTTCATTGGATGGAGTTTTGGTATATTGGTTGATGGAATCGACGTTATGGATGGTTGCAGATGGGTGCGTATCTTCCCTCAATGCGTAAAACATTTTGGCATAGATACATTGTTGCTCAAATGTAGAGTGGATACATAAAAATATTAGATATGCGCACAGTGTCGGTTCAGAACTCCGGCTTTGGAAACATTGTTGCCACTGTAATTGCATGGAATAGGCTTGTGTGGAGATGAGTGTCCTTGGGAACACTCATCTGGTGCTTGAATCTGTAGAGTTGGCTTAATATTCCACATGCTTGTGTCCTCTACTCTGTGTGTCTATTTAACACCGGCCAGTCGACATTCGAAATGAATCAAAACGGGCATAGTACGGTTGTCAGAGGAGAGGATCTCACGCGCAAGCACCCCTCCCCCACGGCAGCCTAGTTGTTTTCATTCATAAGGTTTCCCCCCTTATTTCGATTCATCTCTGTCACATGGGGCGTCGCTCGGTCAGCTAAACCCGATGACATATACATATTTGAAGTATATGGCTAAAAACTGCGTATTTATGTCCCTTTTTAAAATACAATAATTAGGCTACCCATCTATATAGTGGATAAACCTAGTTATTGTGCTCCGTGCGACCTACATGAAGCGAAGTCAATACATTAGAGCCCTGATCATAAGCAAACTGTCTTCACGTAGACAATTCCTATCTGTAAATTGTATCCGTTTTTAAACGTGCTTGAGTCATGCTGATTAGACCTCGCCAATATGTGTTTACTGATCAGTTCCATTTGTATTCCTGTTTCGATACGGTTATATAGCTAGGGCTGATACCTCGGATAATTCCAGAAGATGTTTATATCCAATAGGCCTGTACGAGTAACGGTATTGGGTTTAATTCGGTTGTAAAATGTGCTTTTGAAGTTCTTGAGAAGCACAATAACTTTAACATTTGCTTGAAATTAAATGGACATAAAGTCGACACTGATATTGTGGGATTTTGTCATGACCTTAGTTTTTTTTTACCCTATTGTCTTCACATTTCCTTCAAACCGTCTTCCGTTTAGTAATAGAATAATAAGTGAGGCAGCTCATTCTGTCCTCTTGGATCGTGGCCTCGTTCCGTCGCCGTGGCGCTTTATAATGTTAACTAGTCATACATATGTAAATTAGACCGGGAAGTATTTGTACTGAAGTTTGGATGTGTGCATATTGAGGAAGCTACAAAACTAGTTAATAGTCTACTTTTCCATGGCTTGCATCGCCCAGAGGTTTAAAATGTTCCGTTGTAAATGGGATGTTGATCAAATAAAATAGTTGAGCTAAGTGAACATGTTATTAACATTGTTGAAGGTAGGCCTGCTGAAGTGTTAGAATATATATATTTTAAAAGCACAAAACAGCTTAAACCACAAAAATAGCATACCCTAATAATCTCCTCAATAGACTTTGCTCTTACCCTGTATTATAACAGATGACCATCGACGAAAAATGTTTGCACTATATGGAGACCTTTGCTCAGCTCTTTAGCCTTTGCATCATGAGTCAAATTTAAACTGCTATGGGAACAGTATTCAAAACCTCCACCATCCTAGTTCACATTTACAAACGACATCCTTGTGTCTTTACTGATGGCCCTTCTCTGTGTCTTCCTTGCCGTCCCCTTGCAGGTTTTCTGATGCATGCCAAGTCCACGGTGAATGTCGGAAGTGGTGATCACCCCAGATGGCGCTCCAAAGTCAACATGGCCCTGGCGGTTCATTAGTGGTGATCCAGCAGCCATCCCTGGAGGGCCGGCAAAGGTCGGATTACGAGCGGGAGCTCCAGCATGCCGCCATCCTCTCCCTGGACCAAATCAAGGCCATCCGCTCCAGCAACGAGTACACAGAGGGGCCCTCGGTGGTCCGGAGGCCCCCCGCGCCCCGCATGGCACCCAGGCCCGACAAGCAGCAGGAGAGGACTCACGAGGTGATCCTCGTCAATGTGAACAACAACTACGAGCACCGGCCGGTAGGGCAGGGCCACCACGGTGGGGTAGTAGTAGGAGCCGGAGGCCAGCAGTGTAGCACCAGGGCCCCTGGCCTTAATCGCTCCACCAGTACGGGCAGCGCGGCCAGCTCAGGGAGCAACAGCAGTGCATCCTCTGAGCAGGGACTCCTGGCCCGCTCGCCTCCCTCTAGACCGGGGATGGTGGCCCACCACCACAGAGCCGAGAGGACTCAGCCTGTTCGGACTCAGCCCAAGGCGCTGCTAGCCCCCCAGCAGGGCTCTCACCCGCTGCCACCACTGGAGGCACCGCTCAAGCCCTCAGGGAAAGGGGATGTGGCGTCTGGCCACCAGTTCATCTGCGAACGCTGCGGGAAGTGCAAGTGCAGGGACTGCACAGCCCCAAGGACCCTGCCCTCGTGCCTGGCCTGCAACGGCCAGTGCCTGTGCTCGGCTGAGAGCGCCCTTGAGCATGGCACATGCATGTGCCTGGTCAAGGGCATCTTCTACCACTGTTCCAACGATGACGAGGGAGACTCGTGCGCTGACCACCCCTGCTCGCTGTCGCGCTCCCACTGCTGCTCACGCTTCCTCTGCATGGGATTACTGTCGGTACTGTTCCCCTGTTTGCTGTGCTACCCGCCCGTCAAGGGGTGCCTGAAGGCGTGCCAGGGCTGCTACGACCAAGTCAACAGGCCCGGCTGCCGCTGCAAAAACTCCAACACTGTCTATTGCAAAATGGAGAGCTGGTCCCCACAGGCCCTGGAAAAACCTTTCTGATCCTGTGTGTGTGTGGGAAGAGGGGCAGTCGTGGGGTTCTGATGATGATGATGATAATAATAATATTCACTATTGATGTTACTCAAACATTTTAAGCACCTCCCACCGCTTCCCTTTCTCCAACTGGGAATCCTGCTAGGGGTAAAGCAAGGAATATGAAAACCACTCAAATCTTTATATATTTCCTTTTTTTTTTTTTTTTTTTTCTCTCTCGAAAGGACCATGTTTTTACAGACCAGTGTTTGTCTTAACTGTTTCTTTGTCTCTCATCAGCTACTCATTAAGAATTTCCTGTTAGCTAGGCAGTTTCCCTGGTGCTTTAAGCTTCAAGTGAGAGCAGCCTCTTACCAAATCTGTGAAGGACTATCTAGCCAGGCAATATGTAGCTGTTACCACGTGTTCATAGCAAATGAGGATTGTTTGAATTCCCAGTTGCTACCACACTAAGACCATGGTTAGCTGGGTTTCTGTGCTCCCAAGTTGCATTATGGAAAGTACATCCATCTCATAGTATTCTGTTGGATATGTTTGACCCCCTCCCCCACTCATCATTTACACATTCTGTGGCATTCTAACCTTTTTTTGTTTTTCATTTTGTAAACTGTATGCTCAAATCCATAAGATAAATTCTGGCTATTTTTTAAAAGAAAATGTCTGTTTAAAACATTTTTTTTTTTGTTGTAAAAATATTTATTATGTGAAGCTCTATTTTATGATATTTATTGCAAAAGACAGTCTTTAAATGTACTCATGTCTGAATATAACAAAATATCAATACTTACTGAAAAATTAAAGGGTGGCACAAAAGAAAAAACTATGTTAACTTTAATGCAGAAAATATATTAATAATGAAAAAAAAAAATGTTGTCTTTATTATCCTCATTACATTAACCCTTGGGAGTGATTAGCACTGGTTTGAATGCTTTCAGGGTATTGAGTCGTTTCATAAGCAGTGAATGGGTCCAAGTTTGGTTCTTTCATAATCCATAGAGTACAATTCTGAAACTGAGAACAAACTTTGGTTGATGAGTTATTTCAAGCTCGTGGTGCTTTTCTTTGCATAAGTTGGAATACTTTGGTCAACAGCAAGTTGATATTTACTAATTGTTGACGTGTGGAGTTCTGGGAAAAATTACTTATTGAGTCAAAATTATGTCAGCAATCAAGTTTTCAAGATATAGAACTTTCAAAATATTGAAAACGCATCATACTTATTCTATTTTAAATGTTCTGTATCTTAACTTGATTGTTGACATGCAAAACATTTTGGGACTGTATCAACCTTGAACTAATGAAACAAATACCAAAAGAGTTGAGTGGAAACTTAATTCCAGCCATAGCGTCATTCCTTTGTTTAAAAAAGTTGCTAGGTCCGGATGTTCCCAACTCCCAAATGGTCTCCATAATGTGAGGCCACAGTGTGTCTGAGAAATGAGAGCCACCATTACGACGACCCAAGGCCACCTGTTCAAAGATAATAAACCAGCTATCGATGCTGAGCTTTTATGGCATGGTTCCTCCACTAAAGGCAAAGATGGGGAAGATACAGCCCCCATTTGGCCGCCTCTTTTTGTCATTGAATTTATCACTCTGGAAGTTTTCTGAAGCCCAGGGGATGAGCTCATCACTTCTGAAGTTGGTGGGCCTGAAATGGCAGACCGGCAACAGGAAATGCAGTGAAATACTAGGGTTTAACTTTGAGGGGGCAGTTAGTCTGAAATACTATGCTTCAGTTTAGCTGGAGCAGGAAACTCTTGACCTCAAGAGTAAAACAATCACAGTTGTTCAGGGAGGTAATATAACTAGGTTGTGTGGTAAACATTGAGAAGGGGGTATTTTTGTCAAACCAAGTGGCATTTTGTGATTTAGTTGACTAGGCTCTTGCTGGGCGCAACCTGTAAGATTCAACAGTGAGCCGAACATCAATTCCACATGGCTCCATTTCATTTAATGTGCTTTTTCAAATTTTGGGTCTGGAATGTACCTTTTGTTACACTGAATTAAGAGTAGATTAGAGATTTGTCCATTTCCTGTTAGCTTTATAAGAGCTGGAATTCAAGCCCCATTTTCTCATGGGTCCTGGACATTTGCAAACAACTTGTATTTTTTTTCCCCTTCAGGTTTCACTTTAGATCCCTGACACAGAGGACAGAGCTAAAACTGTATTCAGGAGGCAGCCAACAGGAAGCTAATTTTACTTGATATTTTCCAGCTTGATCCAAATAAGGAAACCTCTTCGCTCCCCATTTCCAGGTTTTGGATTTTAACAAGCGACCCTTTAAAAGCCTTCCTTTTTTTCAATCAGATTACATGCCTAGTGATTTAAGAGTAATCGAAAGGTCGCTGGTTCTAATCCTCGAGCTGACTAGGTGAGAAAATCTGTCAATGTGCCTTTGAGCAAGGTACTTATTGCCCTGGATACGAGTGTCTAAAAGACTCAAATGTAAATGCCAAAATAATTTAAGAGTCTTTGTTTCCTTTTTCAAGGATCCCACTCCAAGAAATAATTTGTCATCATCACCCCTACAAGCCTCCATATTATTATTCATCATCCGTGTGTCAAGTCCCACACGGTTGAAAGTCAATCTGAGTCAGTTAAGTAATTCCATGAAACAAGTTGCCACAAAGCGAAACTGGCTCCCTCGCACTTGATGCAGAGTAAATTTAGCAGCACCACACGCCCACGGGGTGCTATTTTTGAGTGTGTAAAGCTTGGCGGCCCTACTCCCGGGGCCCTCTGACAGCATTGGGGCCTTGAGAGTGCAAACATGCATGACTACCCTGTGAGTCACCATGGTGGAACCTCCAACCCACAAGCTCTGCTGCCGGCTGGGGCTGTCCTTAACCAGGGCACTGCTGCTAACACTGAAGGTCTTCTATAAACACTCCACGGAGCATTCGTCACCAAAGGCAAATCTCAGCTTTCAGTTTGCCTAACCTTAGTGCTTTTCCATTATTTTATTAATACCATTTAAATGGAAATTAGCATTCATGGACTGCAGGGATGGTTTTTGTATGCCTCTTGTTGGTTTTGTTTGCTGAAGTTATATTAAATATTTGTGCACATTGTTGGGTGAAACTGTTTCTGCGAGATGGACAGAACCATAATGACAAGTTTTTTGGAAATATTTTTCCCATAGCATTGGAAAATCATCTAAATGGAGTTTAAAGATAACATATACAATCTACATATACTACAATCAAATCAACATTTATTTGTCACAAGCGTTGTAAACAACAGGTGTAGACTAACAGTGAAATGCTTACTTATGGGTCTTTTTCCAACAATGCAGAGTTGAGATAAAACAATAGTGACACAAGGAAAAAATACACAGTGAATAATAATAATAATAATAGGGAGTAAAAGTAACAAGGCTATATACAGGGAGTACCAGTACCGTGTGGATGTGCAGGGGTACGAGGTAATTGAGGTAGCTACGTACACACAGGTAGGGTTATAGTGACTGGCAACAGGATAGATAGGATCTGAGGGCCCTTGCCAAATCTGTTCAGCCTCCTGAGGGTGAAGAGGCGCTGACGTGCCCTCTTCACAACTGTGTGGGGGTGTACTATGTAAATTCCTTAGTGATGTGGACACCTAGGAACTTGAAGCTCTCGACCCGCTCCACTACAGCCCCTTTATTTCCTGTAGTCCAGCTCCTTTGTTTTGCTTACGTTGAGGGAGAGGTTGTTGTCCTGGCACCACACTGCCAGATCTATGACCTTCTCCCTATTGGCTGCCTCGTCGTCGGTGATCAGTCTTACCACCGTTGTGTCGTCAGCAAACTTGATGATGGTGTTGGTGTCGTGCAGTTGTGGATGAACAGGGAGTACAGGAGGGGACTGAGCACACACCCCTGAGGGGCTCCCACGTTGATGGTCAGTGTGGCGGATGAGTTATTGCCTCACCAATTGGTTTCTATTCTGAGCTTGGTTGGTTACAAGTAAAACACATTTACTTTAGTGACCTTTTTATAATTCACATGAGTAATAAACAATGTTTTATCAGGTGCTGGGACTACTTTGGCAGAGGTGTTCCATTGAAACCAAGCCTCTTCACATTTGCTCCTTGGTTTCACACACAGGCCCAGGGTGTAAACCCTTCACACATTGTCCCCAAGTGCCATGTGTCTTTGCAGCGTTACTGCCATCTGATACCACACATTATTCCCAAGACCCTCTTCCTGTCTGTCTTTGTCTGCTATTTTATGGACAAAGGCCAGTAGAGGATAGGGAGGAGAAAGCAGGGGTTGAGTGAGAGGGTCAATAACCGAGCCTTGGCAATCATTCAGAGGGATCCTATTGTAATTAATGGCAAGGTGCATTTGAGAGATGAGCTTTGCTCCAGATCAATAGCTTTTATTTCATCACCAGGATTAATTCATCAGCATGCAGAAGGCCATTCCCAGACTGATCACAAAGTCACGGCTAGTGCCTCCAAACCAACAGTAAATATGTGTTCTACTAACGCCAAATTCTATGCATTTATCTGACAAATGTAACTAGAGGTGAAGATGGTTTGACAGAATTCTGTCAAGAATTGCTCGTCTGGGAAGGTGTAGAAAAGAGAATTACATTATAGATATTTTAACAGTTGGATGGCTAAGCGTTCTGAAGAAGTACACCAACATATTCTCCACCTGTTTTGTCATACTTTTAAGGCTACATAGTTACAGTACAGTGTACTTCATGACCTGCAGTATATTAGCTATGTACTGTATACTGCTCTTCCTTCTGGCCGGATGGGCCCACATTGATAAGATCATGTCACATTGATAAGATCATGTCCTTGCTCCTTTCTCAACAGCCCCCAGAGCTATGTTCAACCCCCCTCCCTCTCCTTTCCTTTTTCCTTGATATCTCAACCAAGGAAAAAAAATTCTCCCAAAACCACAAAAAAATTTAAGAGCTTAAATCATTCTTTGGAGGCAACGGCCCCTTTCGGAGTGTGTGTTTGTGTTTGGTGGGGGGTTGCTCCCCCTCTCTTTTCACCCTATTTTTTAAAAGATTAGACTATGCATCCAGCCAGATGGTTCCCGTCTGCTGACTTTTTTCAATTCACTTCCTCTCCTCACAGACAGCCTGTGCCCCTCCCCCACTTCCCCCCTCTCTCTCTCTCCTTCCCCTCCCCCTCCCCTCTTTCCCTTCCTCCCTCCCTCCCCAATGGCTCCTCTGTTATGCGGCTGGAAATAATCTTTTATTGCCCAGTTGTTCGGAAGTGACCTCCTGCCCTTGATTAGATAGGGCCAAGTCCTATCATACGATTGTGTTTGAGCTGGCAGCCCCCCCCCCCATCCAACCCATCTCTCCTCCCCTCTTTTCACTGGCAGGCTTGGTGATCCTGTGTAAGGGACAACAATGGGGGGGGGCTTTGGTCCGTTCGGCTCTCGGGTGGGGGTCATGTCATTTATTTTTATTTATTTTTTTGTGTCGGGAGGGAGATGAGTTATCCTCTCCGTTGCTGGTTTGCCCTTTCTCCTCCCTCCTTCTTGATGACCCTCACTAGGGGCCTCAAAGGTTCCCTTTTAATCTCTTCTATTAGTGGACCCTTGAGTAAACTGTGAGTGGTCAACAGGTGAGCAACAGTTCAGTGATGGCTGCTTAGATATTTGGCCTTTGATAGGTCCCTATTTGGTTACTTACTTTAAATGATCTGTGATTGCGCCTTGTTAAGAACTGTCCACAAACTTCAGCATTGATCACAGGGATTCCATTTCACTGCTCTGTCAGAAGTGGAATTCCAAAGCACTTCTTTAGAGGATCAAGATATAGGTTTAAACAGTGAGCCAGTCACTTGATTAGTTTACTAGGTTTCTTCTAAAACCAGATCAAGCAATAGTTTCTCAAATGACAAAGATGCTTAATATCATGGATAACCACCATATGAAAAAACAACAGCTGACAAAAATCTGCAAAATAGGTTTGGAGGAATTTTGTGTATTCTCGTTCTGTTATTTGGACACATCACATAGTATTTGGCAGTAAGAAATAATATTTTTAAATTAACCCTTATTTTATCCGGGAGTCATACTGAGACCAAGGTCTATTTTATAGATGAGCCCTGAATTACAAGAATTACAGAAAATACACACATCAAAATATAAATACAAAATTCAAGCGGAAAGAAAAACACGGTCAGAAAAAACACATTCATCAGTAATAAGATCCTCAATCAGCTTTCTGAATTTCCCTAGAGGCACCAGAACATACAATTTAAGAACATTTTCAAGATTGTTCCACAAATAAGGTGCCAGAAAACTAAAACCTGATTTACCAAACTCAGTAGAGACCAAAGTAATTTCCAGAGTTAGCCATCCCTGAGACCAGGTGGTAAATCCTATGTCTTTAGTAGTTTAGTAATGATGTTAGGTACAGTGGGACTTTTTCTAAAAGGGCTTTATAAATGAACACATAGCAATGTATCAACCTACTGTATGTGACATCAGAGGGCCAACTTTCTGGTAGAGAATGCAGTGATGAGTACTAACATTGTCGCCCGTAATAAAGCGCAATGCGCCATGATAAACTGCATCTAAATGCTTTAATGAAGTGCCAGTAGCGTTCATATAGATGATGGCGCCATAGTTTGGGACAGATAGGAAAATCGACTGAATAATCAGCTTTCTACTATTTAGCGAGAGGCAGGACCAATTTCTTAACTAATTCAGCAATATGCATTTTAAAAGAAAGCTTTTCACCTATCCATATGCCCAGATATTTGTAAGCAGGGACACGATCAATATGGACACTATCCAAAGTTCATATGCTTAAATTAGACAGACTTATTTTTATGCGCTCTAGAGAACAACATATACTTAGTTTTACCTGCATTCAGTAATTATTTCAGGTCAATAAAGTTGTTCTGTAATACAATGAAGACAGTCTGTAGTTCAGATAGAGCCTGGTCAACCGTGGTGGCAATAGCATAGATAGATAGATAGATAGATAGATAGGTACTTTATTGCTCCCCCGGGGGGGAAATTTCATTGTCAAGCAGCTACAACAAAACACAGGGCAGGTGCAAAATGCCACAACGAAAGTACACAAAAGACAGATACACGGTACATGATACATATAGCGGCAGTATGAAAAAGTATAGAAATACAAGATATCTGGAGTGCAAAAAAAAAAAGCTATAAAAAGACATTGCATAGTATGAGTGGTTGGCTGAATATGTACACTATACATTGGTGGATGTTGGATGGTTAACTATACTATACAGGTTGATGGCAGAGAAATACTTCAGTAGCTAAAAATGCGTATGATATGAGCGAGGGAATAATAGTTTACTTAATATACAGACTGGCTAAATGAACAGGTAAGTGAAGATTTTGCATGGTTAAATTAGCTGTACAGGTAAATATACAGTTATATTTACAGATAAGTGAATACTTGCATGGTTACATAAACTGTACAGGTAAATGACAGGAAGAGATACTTTAATAGCTAAATGTGTGTATGATATAATTATATAAAATACAGTCCTTAGTGCGCAGGGTATAATTACAGACAACTGCACGTATTAAATACAGCAGTATCATTGGCATAGAAGTGAAGGGTACCATTTTTTTTATACAGACTAGTCAATGTAATTTGTTAATGTAAGCAGTAAATAGTACAGGGCCCAGAATCGACCCCTGCGGCACACCTTTCTTAATATCCTGGAAACCTGATTTAACACCATCAGTAGATACACATTGAGTTATATCTGTCAAATTATTTTTGAACCAGTTACATGCAGCCTGGTCTAGGCCAATTGAGGAACGTCTCAATCAGCTAGACAAGAAAGTTTAGAAATAGGCCAACAATTATTGAGGTCACAAAGGTCACCACCTTTTGTGAAGGGGGAGTACATGGGCCACCTTCTCAAATCAAAAGCCTGATGTGATAAATGATGATTAAAAGCATCACTTATCCCATTCTTCTCAGTTATGATGGCAGAGTCAGACAGAACCTGCTTAGGCAGGGAAGAAGAGGAATTTGTACACGTCAGTGCATTTACTGTTCTCAAAAGGTTTGAAGGATCACCAGCAGAGATAGAGCTTAAAAAGAAGTTTGATTTATCTTTCTTAATCGAGATAGTACATCTGTTTCTCAGTTGTCTGAAAGATTGACAGTCCACTACAGAGTCTGTTTTCCTTGCTTTGGCCCAGGCCTGAGCTCAGATAACATAGAAGAAAACCAAGGGTTTGATCTGTCTTTGACTCTGAATTGTTTAAAAGGGGCGTATTTATCTGCCAGAGAAATAAATATGGAGACATTTTCAAGAGCCAACTCAGGGTCAGGAATACAGGAGACAGTGACTAAATCAGGGTAGAACATGTCATGTAAAAAAATTGAGGATTAGTAAGAATTAAATCAATCAATGAAGAGTTAACAGGGGTTTTCACAATTAGCCCTGTGGGTTTTGAGATCGAGTCAGATTAAAATAATATTTGTGCTATTAAATTGATCTGATCTTAAATTTGCACTTAGACGTCTCCTTCTCTTATGGAACTATAAACCTATGACCAAATCCCTGGTCTCCTGTGTAACCCTGTTAATGAAGGCCAGCCATTTGAATAGGTGAGAATAGACAGAAACAGCACTCCTACTTCCATGGAGGAACTGAGATCATGTTGTTGTTGTTGCCCCCCCCCCAAACAACTTCCTTACCTAATGTAAAAATGTAAACTCCTTATATGCATTTGCTAGGCTAACTAGCTAGCTATCTCTTAAAATGCAATGTAGACAAAATGTTGCTATACGAATCTACCTACTGGTAAGTTAGAGATTGTTTTGCCTAGTGGGGAGCCCCTCTAACCCCCTACAGGGGTTTTGGAGCAGGGAGGTTCCTGAACAGGAAGCATTGAGTCCCCCACTTCTCTATGTGCTTGAGGGGACCCACAGATCAAAGGCGAGACACACAGAAAAGGCTTATCTGTTGTTGATTTTGGGCTTATAGTGAAGCACAGGGTTCTAGAAATGTGTCTGGGAATTACAGGGCCAGATCATAGAATCCCTCTTTTCATCTTTTTATGCTTTTGTTCTTCAAGGGCTTTGAAATGGGGGGCTCCGCTCACTATTCGGTGCCTTAAAGTGTACATAAAAAAATTACTGAGACGATAAGTAAAAAGCCTTTCTTCAAGGCGACGAAGAAGTGACTTAACCAAAAACAAATGCCCAGACTGTATAAAAAGTGTAAAGAAAAATCACAAGCTAGATACATTTCGATGAATCCGGGATTCTTTCAACTTTTTCTTCTGGAATTCCTCAATATCGAGCACAGTTCATACGGTGGCTGGTGTGTAGGCTAGGTGCACCAGGTTCCAGTTACACATCTCTCCCCTCTCTGTAAAAGTTGCATTAACATTTCAATTTCGAACTCTGCGAGAGGCTTGATTCGATCTCCATTGCGTTCAATAGTGGCATTATGCTGGAGGGGTAACAGAAGCTGGAGGGCAGCCTTTCTTCCAGCTGTAAGTTCTTATTAACTACGTCCACTCTATAATACGCCCCAGCTTGACTTGTAGGGATCACATCCCCTTCATAGAAAGAGCCATGTCAATCAAAGCAGGGTCTCCACTTGGTCAAAGTACACTGCTGGATGATTGACACCTCAGTCTACACGTGTGGACTCTATAGATCCTGTTGTTAGCCCACCAGCAGGACAAATTCTTTTAAACCTGTGTGTTTTGTTTAACTCCGTTGGAGATGCTGAAAATTGCAGGTAGAACAAACGTTGAAGAACTAACTCCTAATCCTGATTTCCTTTGTTGTATTTTGGGGAAATATCTTACATTTCAAGTTGTATTTTTTGAACCTTTTTTGAGGAGGAGTCAGTTTGTCTTCATGCTTATTACAGTATTTCAGTCATAACTTAAGACAGAGTTATAACAGGGTTATAGGTTCCAGTAGGTCTCCTGGTTTATTATTCTTGATCTATTATGTAGGGGGGGACAATTCTTACTTCAATAACTTTATATCTGAGTTCAACATAGTATGTCTTTTATGGCTGTTATGCCAAGGCTTCAAATATAGCAAGCTTCAAATATGGCAAAACGTCTTCCCAGACAGGCCCTTTTCTCTGCATCTGTTTCAGGGTGCTCTTGAGGAATAGCTGGGTGGGTTGTGTGTGGGTGAGAAGTTGAAAGGAAACTCCAGCCACCCTCGCCTGCGAATCTCACACCATCACTCAGGATGAATCGAACGGCAACGCTTTGGAGAAACAAAAGGAAAAAGAGAGAGAGGGAAAAAAAGTGAAACCAGCTGTTTGGAAGTGCCTCTTCTTTACGACATCGCAGCGACGTGGGCTCATAACCGATTCCAAGTTTTGCCACAATCTAACGCTCCATTACAGAAGTTACAACATTAATAATGTCTAAACTGCATTTCTGATCAATTGTATGCTATTTTAATGAAAAAATTACTTTTCTTTAAAAAACAAGGACATTTCTAAGTGACCCCAAACCTTTGAGTGGTATTGTATATACGTGATATGGCATGTACGTAGTGTAGCATAGCTGTAGACAACTAAGAGTTCTCTAATGTTTTCCTGCCTGAGGGAATAGTGCATACTGGACCCACATCAAGCCTCCAGTCTTCTCCGCTATGCCATTCGACCAGGTGCACACTTAAAAGACCTTTGGCGGGCGAGCCCAGAGCCCGGCCCATACTAAAACAGCCCCCACATCATCACCAGTGGTGCTTGAATGGATGGGCTTTGGGATTGGGAGGTTTGAATTCTGGCTATATGTAAAAATAAAAAAAGTGATATTTTACCACAGGCTTTTCCTTTACTTTCTATGAGCTTTGAGTGATTATGAGGCCAGAATGTATTGTTGCACTGCTAAAAGGTGACTTTGTGTTACAGCTCCTTGAAGATATACTGTGTGGGTAAATGTGATGTAAAAGTTGCCAAACTTAGGTACACATGAGGGACAAATTCTTTGGACTTTCTGACTACCTTCCAAAGGAAATTATACTGTATATACTCATAGAGAAGAAAGCTGTCAAGACCTGTAAAATAACAATACATCGGTTTTCTGATTATGGAAAATGATTTGTATTCATGCTAAAGGTAATTTCCTGCTTACAGGCTTATATAAGTAGTCTTTGCATATCTGGAAACAAAATCTCAACTGTGGGTGATCAAATTGAACTACATAAATCAACTTTCATTCTGCCAAAGTTCATGCTCTTGCAAAGGAAGTGCACTGCTATCGTCAGTCTGGTGAAAAGCCTGGAGGTCGTGGGTGGGTTTAAAGTTTAGAACACTGTAGGTGCTGATGAGTACTCTCCCCACCCCACTCTACCCCCCCACACCATCTACATGTGAATGAAACTTGCTCGTTGACTTGGTATACTCCACCACCGTGGAGGCCCCTGGGTAAAAGAGTGTAAGCTTTGTTGTTTTCATTTGTTTTTCCTTTTTTCCCCCCTCCCCTCCTCAGTTCTGATCAAGTCGACTGGGCTCTTTCAGGAGCGGGCCCCTTGGTCGGGGGGAGGAGAGAAGAGGAGAGGGGGAAAGGGAAGGAGGGGATTGACTGGGACACATTGAGTTTGCTAAGTCAGGCAGAACACTCGACAGGAAGGAAGGAATAAGAAGAAGAAACTCTCCTAAGTGCCATTGTTTAAGTGACATGGCTTGAGAAGCTAAAATGACAGTTTCAGACCGGTGGGGTCCACTTCAGGAGTGACCCACTCCTCAGAGGCGGATATAGGCAAAAAACATTCTCAGGCTGGAGAGGGATGTGGTCTCTGTGATTCTTTCATAATGCCCTTTAGAATACAAAATGAATCACATTTTGTTTATTAGGCAGACTCCTATGTTTTAAGCTCTCTGGAAAATAACTGGTTAATAATAGATGCAAGCATTGCATTGGAGAAAATGCAACTCTTTATAAGTGCAGATGATAAGAAAAGAAGAACATTAATACAGTTTGAATTAATCAACAATTTCCAACATTCTCTGTGATCTGGTTTGGCGTGCTTCGTTTAGAGTAGGGCTCTCCAACCCTGTTCCTGGAGAGCTACCCTCCCGTAGTTTTTCACTCCAACCTCAGGTGTGCTAGATTGGGGTTGGAGCAAAAACCTACAGGACAGTAGCTCTCCAGGAACAGGGTTGGAGAGACCTGGTTTAGAGATTCTGTGTGGACTTCTGGATGACGTGTGGGCAGTGTTGGGGAAGCTACTTTGTAGTTTACCAAGTTACCAATTACTTCACACTGGAATAGGTTAAGCTACACTAAAGCACACCTTAAGAAAAATATAGTATACTTATTAAAGTTACTTTGAAAAAGTAGTTCATTGCAATCTACTTTGTGAAAAATGATCAAATGTAAATCTGAAATGCAATAGACTCTACCCGAATGTGTAATTTAACCTATGTAACACAAAAACTATGTTTCAAGTGAGAATTAGGCAGGTCTGATACCGAAAAGAAAGAATAATTATTGCCTACGTCACCCATATTTTATTTTATAAATAGTGTGTAGTTCTAGTTAGCTACACGGCAAACAAGTGATGAACTACTGAAAACACTACCTAGATATGAATTTAGTTCAACTACCACCAAGCTACTGCAAAATGTAGTTCAATTACTAGTTCAACTACATGTTGTTTCACTACTCTCTAACACTGGACAGAGGCTGTAGACTTCTGCAGCTAGGCTACATCTGCACACCAGTCCACTTATGGAAAAACGTTTTGGCCGGAGCGCACTTTTGGCCGTGTCCTCCATGATTGAAGATCAGCCAGATAACAATATCTGCTGACCAATCAAAGGATCCCTACCTCATCCCACAGGTGGGCCTTCCAACAGGCTGCTGGAGGAGAGATTGCTTTTATTAAAAGCCAACCAATCAGAGATGATCCAATCCTACAGTGGGTTAACCTACAGCTGTGGTGTTTGAGGGGTTGCTTGGAGGGGGATATTGCCATTATTACTTATAATGTTACTTATAAGGTTGTGGAACTGCATTGCTAAATGCAATTGGGTGTTGTTTTAAAGGAGAATTCCACCAAATGTTTTGCATGTCAGCAATTATGTTTTCAAGATACATAGAGTCTTATGAAAATGTTTGGGCACCCCTGACAATTTCCATTTATAAATAATTGGGTGTTTGGATCAGCAATTTCATTTTGATCTATCAAATAACTGACGGACACAGTAATATTTCAGTAGTGAAATTAGGTTTATTGGATTAACAGAAAATGTGCAATATGCATCAAAACGAAATTAGACAGGTGCATAAATTTGGGCACCCCAACAGAAAAATCACATCAATATTTAGCAGAGCCTCCTTTTGCTAAAATAACAGCCTCTAGATGCTTCCTATAGCCTCTAATGAGTGTCTGGATTGTGGATGAAGGTATTTTGGACCATTCCTCCTTACAAAACATCTCCAGTTCAGTTAGGTTTGATGGTTGCCGAGCATGGACAGCCCGCTTCAAATCATCCCACAAATTCTCAATGATATTCTGGTCTGGGGACTGGGATGGCCATTCCAGAACATTGTACTTGTTCCTCTGCATAAATGCCCGGGTAGATTTTGAGCAGTGTTTTCGGTCGTTGTCTTGTTAAAATATCCAGCCCCGGCGTAACTTCAACTTTGTGACTGATTCTTCAACATTATTCCCAAGAATCTGCTGATATTGAGTGGAATCTATGCGACCCTCAACTTTAACAAGATTCCCAGTACCGGCACTGGCCACACAGCCCCACAGCATGATGGAACCCCCACCAAATTTTACTGTGGGTAGCAAGTGTTTTTCTTGGAACGCTGTTTTCTTTTGCCGCCATGCATAACGCCCCTTGTTATGACCAAATAACTCAATCTTTGTTTCATCAGTCCACAGCACCTTATTCCAAAATGAAGCTGGCTTGTCCAAATGTGTGTTTGCATACCTCAAGCGACTCTGTTTGTGGCGTGTGTGCAGAAAAGGCTTCTTCCGCATCACTCTCCCGTACAGCTTCTCCTTGTGCAAAGTGTGCTGTATTGTTGAACGATGCACAGTGACACCATCTGCAGCAAAATGATGTTGTAGGTCTTTGGAGGTGGTCTGTGGGCTGTTTTTGACCGTTCTCACCATCCTTCGCCTTTGCCTCTCCGATATTTTACTTGGCCTGCCACTTCTGGCCTTAACAAGAACTGTGCCTGTGGTCTTCCATTTCCTCACTATGTTCCTCACAGTGGACACTGACAGCTTACATCTCTGTGATAGCTTTTTGTAGCCTTCCCCTAAACCATAATGTTGAACAATCTTTGTTTTCAGGTCATTTGAGAGTTGTTTTGAGGCCCCCATGTTGCCACTCTTCAGAGGAGAGTCAAAGAGAACAACAACTTGCAATTGGCCACCTTAAATACCTTTTCTCATGATTGGATGCACTTCTCTATGAAGTTCAAGGCTTAATGTGCTCACCAAACCAATTGTGTGTTTTTGCATAGCCTATTTTTCACATCTGATTTAATTTCATACAGCTTAATATTGCTACACTAAAAATCTTTGTCTGGACAATACCCCAGTACTCAGCATTTATTAGAAAATGAATGGCATGCCACTGTGAACATTTTCTGTGACGACAGTGTAAATCATTGTGCAGCCTCAGAGGGGTGCCCAAACTTTTTCATACGACTGTAACTTTCAAAATACAGAAATATAGCAAAATGCATCATACCGGCTGCATTTGTATATTTTGAAAGTTATATAGCTTGATAACTTGGTTGCTGGCATGCAAAACATTTTGGGACTATATCAACAATGGACTATTGAAACAAATACCAAAAAAATGTTTTTGGGTGGAGTTTTTCTTTAACACTGTAGGGTGTTGAGCCTTATTTGCATATTTCCCAGTGTGCCATTTTAGTTAATTCTTTTGTCACCAGTACCATTCATGACTGTATTTGCTAGTGACAGAGACATGGTTGTTGCATTCATTCAGGTGGCCTTCAACAAGGTAATGTGGTTTGGTAAGAAGAATGCTCCTCTCCCCACAGGTGTGATTACTACCTTTGAGGGTTTAGAGCTTGAGGTAGTCACCTCATACAAGTACTTTGGAGTATGGCTAGACGGTACTGTCCTTCTCTCAGCACATTCAGCTGCAGGCAAAGTTAAATCTAGACTTGGTTTCCCCTATCGTAATCACTCCCCTTTCACCCCAGCTGCCAAAATAAGCCTGATCCAGATGACCATCCTACCCATGCTAGATTACGGAGACATCGTTTATAGATTGGCAGGCAAGGGTGTTCGCGAGCAGCTAGATGTTCTTTACCATTCGGCCATTTGATTTGCCAGCAATGCTCCTTATAGGACATATCACTGCACTCTATACTCCTCTGTAAACTGGTCATCTCTGTATACACGTCGCAAGACCCACTGGTTGATGCTTATTTATAAAACCCTCTTAGGCCTCACCCCCCCCTATCTGAGATATCTACTGCAGCCCTCATCCTCCACATACAACACCCGTTCTGCCAGTCACATTCTGTTAAAGGTTCCCAAAGCACACACATCGTCTTTTCAGTTCGCTGCAGCTAGAGACTGGAACGAGCTGCAACAAACACTCAAACTGGACAGTTTTATTTCAATCTCTTCATTCAAAGACTCAATTTATGGACACTCTTACTAACAGTTATGGCTGCTTTGCGTGATGTATTGTCATCTCTACCTTCTTGCCCTTTGTGCTGTTGTCTCTGACCAATAATGTTTGTACCATGTTTTGTGCTGCTACCATGTTGTGTTGCTACCATGTTGTTGTCATGTTACGTTGCTACCATGCTGTGCTGTCATGTGTTGCTGCCTTGCTATGTTGTTGTCTTAGGTCTCTCTTTAGGTAGTGTTGTTTTGTCTCTCTTGTCGTGATGTGTGTTTGGTCCTATATTTACATTTTATTTGTTACTTAAAAAAAAAAAAAAAATCCCAGCCTCCGTCCCCGCAGGAGGTCTTTTGCCTTTTGGTAGGCCGCCATTGTAAATAATAACAACTGACTTGCCTAGTTAAATAAAGGTTAAATATATATTATAATATAAAATAAAATAAAAAGCGAGATCCAACGTGAATATGTTTTAATTAAAATACAGTTATTCAAGACAAAACAATACATATTTCAAAAGGCTTTATTTTAAGGGCCTAGTTATACCCTAATACAGTGGCCTGAAACTCATGGTTTACAGGTCAGGCCTGCAAGTCACATTATGATGGGTTGTAAAGTGATGTGATTCCTATGGGAATGCAGCCAGCGTGGTGATATGCAATTATTAATTGTTTTATTCACCTGCAACCTGCATTCAGAGTGAATTCCAGGGATGGGAGGACTAAGATATGAGACTGGAACAACCATTTCAGTAACGGGTGCAATAATGATCCAAATCACAGATTGGATTAGTTTAGAATTTGTATTTATTTATATTTCAGTAGCATAAGATTAATGAATCAATGTACATTCAAAAACATAAATGTTGAAAAAGAATCTGCCTTTTATTACCTAGGCAAGTCAGCCTAGGAACAGTGTCTTAACTGCCATGTTCAGGGATTCAATCTAGCAACCTTTCAGTTACGGGCCCAACGCTCTAACCACTCGGCTACCTGCCACGCCAATAGAGCATGCTGGGAAATATGATCATGATGGGCGTGGTTTTGATTAAACGCTGGTTATAGATGCTGCATTGCGAACCAAGTGGAAAGGTGGTAATTACCAGTTGCGATGATGTACAGTTGAAGTCGGAAGTTTACTTACACCTTAGCCAAATACATTTAAACTCAGTTTTTCACAATTCCTGACATTTAATCCTATAACAAATTCCCTGTTTTAGGTCAGTTAGGATCACCATTTTAAGATTATGAAATGTCAGAATAATACTAGAGAGAATGATTTATTTCAGCTTGTATTTCTTTCATCACATTCCCAGTGGGTCAGAAGTTTACATACACTCAATTAGTATTTGGTAGCATTGCCTTTAAGTTGTTTAAGTTGGGTCAAATGTTTTGGGTAGCTTTCCACAAGATTCCCACAATAAGTTTGGTGAATTTTGGCCCATTCTTCCTGACAGAACTGAGGTTTGTAGGCCTCCTTGCTCGCACACCCTTTTTCAGTTCTGCCCACATATTTTCTATAGGATTGAGGTCAGGGCTTTGTGATGTCCTCTCCTATACCTTGACTTTGTTGTCATTAAGCCATTTTGCCACAACTTTGGAAGTATGCTTGGGGTCATTGTCCATTTGGAAGACCCATTTGCGACCAAGCTTTAACTTTCTGACTTATGTCTTGAGATGTTGCTTCAATATAGCCACATAATTTTCCTTAATCATGATGCCATCTATTTTGTGAAGTGCACCAGGCCCTCCTGCAGCAAAGCACCCCCACAACATGATGCTGCCACCCCCGTGGTTCACGGTTGGGATGGTTTGGAGCAGTGGCTTCTTCCTTGCTGAGCGGCCTTTCAGGTTATGTCGATATAGGACTTGTTTTACTGTGGATATAGATACTTTTGTACCTGTTTCCTTCAGCATCTTCACAAGGTCCTTTGCTGTTGTTCTGGGAATGATTTGCACTTTTCGCACCAAAGTACGTTCATCTCTAGGAGACAGAATGCGTCTCCTTACTGAGCGGTATGACGGCTGCGTGGTCCTATGGTGTTTATACTTGCGTACTATTATTTGTACAGATGAACGTGGTACCTTCAGGCGTTTGGAAATTGCTCCCAAGGATGAACCAGACTTGTGGGGGTCTACAATGTTTTTTCTGAGGTCTTGGCTGATTTCTTTTGATTTTCCCATAATGTCGAGCAAAGAGGCACTGAGTTTGAAGGTAGGCCTTGAAATGCATCCACAGGTACACCTCCAATTGAATCAAATGATGTCAATTAGCCTATCAGACGCTTCTAAAGCCATTTTCCAAGATGTTTAAAGGCACAGTCAACTTAGTGTATGTAAACCTCTGACCCACTGGAACTGTGATATAGTGAATTATAAATAAAATAATCTGTTTGTAAACATTTGTTGGAAGAATTACTTGTCATGCACAAAGTAGTTGTCCTAACCAACTTGCCAAAACTATAGTTTGATAACATGAAATCTGTGGAGTGGTTGAAAAAAGAGTTTTAATGACTTCAACCTAAGTGTATGTAAACTTCAGACTTCAACTGTAATTAATGAGTTGGATGCATTCATGTGCTTTGAACTTGATTGGCTAATGGCAAACAAGCTGCGTCAACCATAAACTAAAAGTACAGCTATCATGATCGCAAACAATATTAATAGATTGCTTTAAATTTCCCACTAGTACTTACAAATTATAGGGCCGTTCAACTGGATTTTTTCCAGTTGTATGTGGTAAATACCGCCTTCCCACTTGGTTTTGAACAGTTTAGATATATATCCTACTATTCTGTTATGGCCTGTTCTGTTCTTCTGGTGTCTCTCTCCATCATAAACTACTCTTCAGTTGCTCTCTCTGTGACATGTCTGGTGTCTGTCTCCATCATATCCTTCTCTTCTGTTGCTGTCTCTGTGTCTTGTCTGGTGTCTCTCTCCATCATATCCTACTCTTCTGTTATGGGCTGCCATGTTCGTCTGGTGTCTCTCTCCATCATATCTCACTCTTCTGTTATGGGCTGCCATGTTCGTCTGGTGTCTCTCTCCATCATATCCTTCTCTTCTGTTGCTATCTCTGTGTCTTGTCTGGTGTCTCTCTCCATCATATCCTTCTCTTCTGTTGCTGTCTCTGTGTCTTGTCTGGTGTCTCTCTCCATCATATCCTTCTCTTCTGTTGCTATCTCTGTGTCTTGTCTGGTGTCTCTCTCCATCATATCCTTCTCTTCTGTTGCTGTCTCTGTGTCTTGTCTGGTGTCTCTCTCCATCATATCGTACTCTTCTGTTGCTGTCTCTGTGTCTTGTCTGGTGTGTCTGAGCATCAGACTAAATCTTCTTGATTTGAGTTTGGCAAATCTGTTGAACACTGCACCATGCTCCATGCCAACCACATCATCATTTTCAATGGACAGAACTAGCAGGTGATTAAACCACTTGTCTTGAAAGGACCTCTTATGCAATCCAAAAACGGTCAAGGGGATACTGGGATAGCTTAAGTTACTTTGGGCCTGTGTATAGGTCACCTAAATCATCTTCTTCCCTTCCAGTTGCCCCTGCTGCTGCTGGCCTGCTGTTCTCATTGTCCTCCTCCTTGGCTCATATGCAAGGTCCTACTGCGTCTGATCTGGCGGACTCACTAAACACATGCTTCGTTTGTAAATTATGTCTGAGTGTTGGAGCATGCCCCTGGCCATCCGTAAGAAAAACAACAAGAAAATGGTGCTGTCTAGTTTGCTTAATATAAGGAATTTTACTTTTGATACTTAAGTATATTTGAGCAATTACATTTACTTTTGATATTTAAGTATATTTAAAACCAAATACTTTTAGACATTTACTCAAGTAGGATTTTACTGGGTGACTTTCACTTTTACTTGAGTCATTTTCTGTTAAGGTATCTTTACTTTTACTCAAGTATGACAATTGGGTACTTTTTCCACCACTGTCCAGTTCTCTTGTGAGATGTGGAGGCTCAACACCTTTAGTTGGCCCTCCCTAGTTGATAAAGTTTATTACTTTCCGAATGCACTGCATATATTTACAAAAAAAGGTGGCTGTTTTGTCTCGTATTTAATTGTTGACAGCCAGTAGACGCCATGTTTATATTGCAAAAGGTGATGCATTTAAGTAGCGATGCATTTAAGTTGAATATGTTGTTATTTTCAGTTGGTGGTGAGCAAACTTGTCCAACAAAAATGTAGGATATGTTTGTTGTCTTAAGGTGTTACAGGCTTTTTTTTCTTCTTCCATTTATGTTTTGAGGTTGGACTTTAGCACCCTACAGCACTTTAGCATGTAGGGCGCACCGATTGGTTGACTCGTTAGTCATTATGTGTTACACCTGTGCTGGTGATATTTAGGAGTGGCTGGCCTGGTGATCCAGCTGTCTTGAGAGAAGTGGAGGGTCAACCCTTTTAGTTGGCCCTCCATAGTTGATTTCTATAAAAACATTCCTTTGTCTGACTTCTCTGATTTAGTTTTGCTCCACCTTTTTGGTTTGCTTCCTGTCTTTAAGATTGGTGTGGGTTTTTCTTTTGTTTGCCTCTTCTTGGGCAAATGTTGTGTGCGCTCATGGTGGGTGTCTTTTAGGTTCAAGTTGTTGTTGCTTGTCAACTTTCAGTTTACAACCCCGTGAGTGTCTTTCAAAATCTCACCTGTTGCGTTTTGGTTGTTGGTCAGTGACTCTTTATTAGTTCCCCCTTCTGTTTGAGCGACATTTTTGGTGGGGAACGTAACAGTTTAAAGTCATGTTTTCAGAACATGAAAAACATACATTCCATTATCAACGTCAACAAAACAATCTTGTTAAGTGTGTTTTCCACACCCACTAATTGGCCACACCTGATCTTAACGAGTGCTTATTTCCTTTTGAAATGGGGTCTGTTTAGTGACCTCCCGAGTGGCGCAGCGGTCTAAGGCACTGCATCGCCTTGAGGCGTCATTACAGACCTGGGTTTGATCCCAGGCTGTGTCACAAACGGCTGTGACTGGGTGTCCCATAGGGCGTTGCACAATTGGCCCAGCGTCGTGAGGGTTTGGCCAGGGGGGCTTTATTTGGCTCATCGTGCTCTAGCGACTCCTTGTGGCGGGCCGGGCGCCTGCAGGATGACTTTGGTCAGTTGAACAATGTTTTCTCTGACATATTGATGCGGCTGGCTTCCGGGTTAAGCGGGCGGGTGTTAAGGCGTACGGTTTGGTGGGTCATGTTTCGGAGGATGCATGACTCAACCTTAGCCTCTCACGAGCACGTTGGGGAGTTACAGCGATGAGACAAGATCGCAATTGGATATCATGAAAAAGGGGGTAAAATACAAAAAAATAAGAAAGGTGTCTCTTTGAAAAGACTAAAATTAAGAGCTTTGTATGAGTTAGAAAAACATTGCATGCTACGTCCATCCTGGTGGCGCAGTGGGCTAATTCCATGTATGGGTCTTTCAATAAATAAAGGGGCCAATGTGTGACGTCAGGGTCAATTTCAGAATGGTTTGATATACATTTTTCTTGCAGCTTCACATGTGTAGTTACAGGAATAAAAGCACAATGAGACCATTACTCCACCTAGCAACAACAAAGCAGCTACTGTACATGTCATTGAAAACGTCACAAGAAACATGGACTCCGCATGCTTCTTTGTCAGGCCTAGTTGCCAGGTCTTTATGTGCTTTAGTCAACTTCTCTATCGTTTATAGCCATGCTAAACATCCCTGGAGAATTAAAAGATAAACAACAGCATTTCTTTATTATTTTATAGCTATTAATATAATACAATAAAATAATACAATGTTTTCTGTCAGCTAAATCATTGACAATAATAATAATTAAATCATTATCAGTGAACTCTTCAAGCATTGTGTGATTGCGAGAGTCTGTGTCTGAAAACTAGCCGTCAAATTCTTGTCTCCTCTGTCCTTGTTTCCTTCACTCCTCTCTCCCAATGTGCTTTGAGGGAGGTGAGGAATGGGGGAAACTAAGGGTGAATCTCAATTGATATTCCTTGATTCCTGACATCCTCTCTCCTCGCCTACCTTTTCAAAACCCATTGGATAAGAAGGTGAGATGGGAACAGTGGCAGTTCTAGCTTGTATGTCGCCCTGGGTGAACCCCCCCTAATTTGGGGGGCGGGCTCCCCGTGCCGCCTGTACCTAAATCCGCCACTGGAGGGGAAGGACCTCTGACCTTCTCATCCAACGGTTTTTGAGAAGGAGATGAGGAGAGAGGATGCAACAAATCAAGGAAATGCAATTGAGATTCTCCCAAGGACAGAGGAAGCAAGTATTTGACAGCTATTAACTGTTTACTGCAGTGGGCTAAATCAAGTGTTTCTTGTTAGTTTTAAGCAAATCTACTTTGAACCTCAAACACATAGTTATGGGCTTAAAATAAAGATGACACATGTACCATGTCAGATGTAGAGTTGAAAGGTATTTAATTATTGGCCTATTATAATCAGATCACATTGTGATGTCATGATGTGGGCCAAAAGTTTCATCCCACCTGAACAAGGCTGAAATTCCGGGCATTTTTTTCAAACAGCTCTTACACAAATAGGGCATTATCATAATTTTCACAATTTCAAAGTGTTATTTAGACCTCATAGTAGGGCCGTGAAGATACCAGTATCGCGATACTTGTTAGTATTGTGGTAAGGAAAACAGCCCTAATGTTGGCAACAAATATCATTATGATTTTCCAAGCTATAACACACAATATTTTACATACAGCAGGTTTTTAAAGGACCAAAGAATTCAGTCTGTCTCATGTTTTCATTTTTGTCTTGGAAAAAATATTGCGATACTGATATCATCCTGACCCTACCTCATAGTGTGTGTGTGGAAATGTCATTAAAAAACCCAGGAAAAAATAACTTTTTTTGATAGTGCCAGACTGACTGTGCTACCATAATACCCATGGCATGTAGGGCGCACCCCTAGCCCCTACTGCCCAGTCTAGACATTTGTGGAGATCTGAGTGGGATTGATGGGTGGTGACATGGTGAGAGCTCCACCTTACCTTCTGAAAGGCTTGGTGGAATTTTGTCAGTTATTGCTTTCACCTGTCCAATCCTCTCATATCTCCACAAGTGTCTAGGGGTTAGGGGTTGCTTCTGGACAAGACCCCCACAACCCTCCGGTTGTGTGGTGCACCTAGAGCACCACTCGAGGCATTGGTTGGATGTTTCATTCCATTGCTTGGTAACTAAGATATATCAGTCAGCTAACCATTTACAGTAAGAGCAGTTCATTAATAAGTCAATACACACTAAATATTATGCAGGGGGATGGTGGTGTTTACAATTTGTTTTATATAATGCAAGGTAAGTGTGAAGAATTGTGAGAGTAGTGTTTTAATGGAAGATATTCAGACCCCTTGACTTTATCCACATTTTGTTAGGTTATAGCCATATTCTAAAATAAATTAAATCGTTTTTTTCCCCCTCATCAATCTAATATATAATATATATATATATATATATATATATAATATAATCTAATTTGTAAAAAATGCTAAATTGAAATACCACATTGACATAAGTATTCAGACCCTTTACTCAGTACTTTGTTGAAGCACCTTTGGCAGCGATTACAGCCTCAAGTCTTCTTGGGTATGACAAGCTTGGCACACCTGTATTTGGTAAGTTTCTCCCATTCTTCTCTGCAGATCCTCTAAAGCTCTGCCAGGTTGGATGTGGAGCGTTGCTGCGCAGCTATTTATAGGTCTCACCAGAGATGTTTGATCGGGTTCAAGTCTGGGTTCAGGCTGGGCCACTCAAGGACATTCAGAGACTTGTCCCGAAGCCACTCCTGCGTTGTCTTGGCTGTATGCTTAGGGTCGTTGTCCTGTTGGAAGGTGAACCTTCACCCCAGTCTGAGGTCCGGAGTGCTCTAGGGCAGGTTTTCATCAAGGATCTCTCTGTACTTTGCTCCGTTCATCTTTGCCTTGATCCTGACTAGTCTTCTAGTCCCTACCGCTGAAAAACACCCCCACAGGATGATGCTACCACCACCACCATGCTTCACCATAGGGATGGTGCTAGGTTTACTCCAGACGTGACGCTTGGCATTTTGGCCTGATTGTTGGAGTGCTGCAGAGATGGTTGTCCTTCTGGAAGGTTCTCCCATCTCCACAGAGGAACTCTAGAGCTCTGTCAGAGTGACCATCGGTTTCTTGGTCACCTCCCTGACCAAGGCCTTTCTCCCCCGATTGCTCAGTTTGGCCGGGCGGGCAGCTCTAGGAAGAGTCTTGGTGGTTCCAAACTTCTTCCATTTAAGAATGATGGAGGCCACTGTGTTCTTGGGGACCTTCAATGCTGCAGAATTGTTTCGGTACCCTTCCCCAGATCTTTGACTCAACGCAATCCTGTCCCGAAGCTCTACAGACAATTCCTTCAACCTCATGGCTTGGTTTTTGCTCTGACATGCTCTATCAACTGTGGGACCTTATATAGACAGGTGTGTGCCTTTCCAAATCATGTCCAATCAATTGATTTTACCACAGGTGGACTCCAATCAAGTTGTAGAAACATCTCAAGGATGATCAATGGAAACAATATGCACCTGAGCTCAATTTCGAGTCTCGTAGCAAAAGGTCTGAATACTTATGTAAATGAGGTATTTCTATTTTTTGTTTTTAATACATTTGCTAAAATTTCTTAAAACCTGTTTTTGTTTTGTCATTATGGGGTGTTGTGTGTAGATTGCTAAGGATTTTTTCTTCTTTAATACATTTTAGAGTAAGGCTGTAACGTAACAAAATGTGGAAAAGGTCAAGGGGTCTGAACACTGTATATTGTCAGCAACCCATTAAATATAATCATTGTCTTGTACAACATTTCAGCTGTTATTGAAAAACCTGATTATTGTGCAGTAGAGATCTAAGATACTGAAAATGCCCCTGATGTTTTACGAACGTACTTTACCTAAGTATGAATTAGTATTTTTTACCAGAGGATCTTGCCTCTTTAAACCAGGTAGCGTAGATTGGCTACAAACCTTCATAGTGCCAGTTATAAGAACTCTATAATTCATAGTCAGTTCTACCAGCTAATATGAGACTTTTGGATTTGATTTGAGAACACCATTTAAGGGCCTCTGTACATGAACAATACATTGAAAATGCAATCTAACTACAAAGCTGGACATCTTTCTTTTGTAATTATGAGCATTTGTCATTTATATGCAGTAGCTGCCAAGCATATTTGGGTCAAAGACGCGATGTGTAAATTTGATGTCTGAAGGCCATTCATTTAACATAAAAATATATAATAAATATAGTATAAAGTATAAATACCATATTAAATCACTCAACTCTTACCCTTCTTTTGACCCAGAAATATTTGTCTTGCAAACTATTAAATTAAGGGAGTTATTGAGCTCTAAAGTGTCAAAATGTTAAAATTCTAATGACAAACGTTTTAGAAATTCATTAAATATGTATATGTGTGAAATACATCCTTCAGTTTCAAGCTTTTGTCCTTCAGCACAACAAAAGTTTCATGTTATACTACAATGTCACCCGTTATGCTGAATGACAGTAGCTTTGTTATCCCATGTTTTCACTAGTTTACAACATTTAATCATGCAATTCATATTTACTTGTTGTATGAATAGTGAATATTATCATTTTAAACTATTTTATGTCATTTTAAGGTATTTGAAGGCACATTATCTTTATACTGTAGATGCCGTTGTCTAATAAGGAGAGGGCTGCACGGCACAGACAAAAGATTAATGCAGATCCAGTTGCTAGGGAGGAAAGACTAGCCAGAAGAAAAGCAAGGTATTGTTTTCCTGGTTTCATGCTACTGTCATCAACAGAATAGTATATAACAGGATATAAAGCTGGACAACACTTAACATTAAGTTGAACTATTACACTGTAGTTCATGTTTTATTGCACAGCAGTTAAGGTATAACTGATGGATTATATTAGTTAATATAATATTACACACACACACACAATTATGGATTATAAATGGATTATGAATTATATTAGTTAATAGCTGCTTCACATTTGGGGCACTTTATGAAAAATCGAGAATGAATTGAGTTTGAATTGAAGTAGTTTGATGGGCATTTTATGTAGCTATTTTATGTAGGTATCTTGAAATTGCATATGTGTACCTGCATTGAATAGAAATGTATCAGTTACAGTGTAACAATGCATAATTACAACATGAATTCCCTAGCCAGCCAAGCTAGCTACAGCAGAAACGAAACTCATCAAATACACTTGCTGGAAATATATTTTCTTCCTAATATCCTGACTTATCAATGTCCTTAGCTTGCCCATTCACTAAATATACTGTTAAATAAATGACTGACAACCAATAGCTTACGGATGCTGAGTGCTAACGCTAGCTTATTAGCATTACCCAACCCTTATGCTGAGGGAGTCTAGCTAGCTTGTTATCTAACACCAACATTGCACAAACCTGTGGCTACCTCTGCTGCTGCACTTTGATTTTCTGGCTGTTCTGCCCTCTCCACCTCATTCACTGCTGCCTGCTCGTGCTCAACCTGCTCGCTTTCTTTGCCTCTCTTTCGGTAAGAAGTTCTAAATATCCATAGACTGTGAGTGACAGGCGTTTTGCTGAGTGATGACTTGACATCTGACAAGTACTGTAGGGGTGGGGTTAAGGGACTTGAGTGGTCTACTGTGTTGTGAAATCTCAACCTATCACAGCAGGCACCGGCGCGTCACTCCAGGGGCTTCTTACATTGCCTACTACTGCTTAGCACAGTATATTATACTGTTTATTTTAGACATAAAAATGTGTCCCAGTTTGTATTTTATTTTTTGTACTGCATAGCACAAGTGACGCCCGGTTATGGAAACTCATATCAGACGTACAGCCTGAATTTATTTTCTCTGTACTATAAGTTTGAGGCTGGACCAAAAACGTCAGGGGCCCAGGCCTAACGACGCCACTGTTGCTAATACTACTACTGCCAATACCTTGTTCTGTATGATCATTTTGACATGAGGTACATACTAACTATACTATAGTTACATAGAGATGCATTTATATAGTTATATTATATTAGTTATATATGTTAACTATATAGTTAGTGTATTAGTTGTATATATTAACTATATAGTTAGCGTATGAGTTATATATGTTAACTATATAGTTAGTGTATTAGTTATATATATTAACTATATAGTTAGTGTATTAGTTGTATATATTAACTATATAGTTAGTGTATTAGTTATATATATTAACTGTATAGTTAGTGTATTAGTTATATATATTAACTATATAGTTAGTGTATTAGTTATATATATTAACTGTATAGTTAGTGTATTAGTCTCTAATGGAGCAGCAGCGGAAACATGTCTCTTGCTAGTTGACTGAATGGATAGTTTGTATTTTTTCCCCTGATCCTTCCTGATTGCACGACCATGCAAATTCCGTCCTCATTCTAATCTAGCCCATTTCAAGAAGGCCCCAAATTAACGAGAAACCCATTTGACACATGCTTCCACTTTCCATGCTTTCTCGTTCTTGTTCGCTTAATTCGTACAATTTTACCTTCATTAGGCTAGGTTTCAGGCTGCAGGGTACAGGTAATGTAAAGCATTTCCCCCCAAAATTGTATGCCCAAGCCCTGGTTGCTAGGAAGTGGAAGAGCTTAAATTGCAGCCATTTCCTCGCCATTGTACTGAGAGGTCTTATTACAGCATTTAGGTCGGCAATTGGCGTCATTACTTGCAGCCAACTTCCTCTGCGAGTAAGGAATTAGCTGGAGCTATTTGGATGTATGAGTGCAGTTGCCAGGGGAGATGGGAATGAAGGGGATAATTATGGCATGTATTGTGGAGTGGATGTGTGCTAGCTAGGGCTGTGTTGACATTGCTGACAGGCGGCTAATGTCAAAAGGTGCCTAAGTGTTGTGTCCCTGTACTGTGACTAGTCATGCAAACTAATTTTCATCTGTGTTTAAGTGCATAACGTAATTATTGGGTCTGAAACAGTACATTGTCAAGACAACAACAAACACTCTGAATGCATCTTCAGTCAGCCATGGATCTCTCTGTTTACACTCAAATAGTTGGCAAATCTTAAATAAAATAAAAATAGTTCAAATAGGAAGTGATTAACCCCTAACTTTCAGACCGACATTAATTTACCAACAATAAAATAATTGTGAACTTTACTTGTACAGTACAGAGCAATCATGAAACAAAAACAATAAGCAAAACAGTGATGCAACCATTACAAAGAGGGGAAGCCCTAAATGAACCTCAATGTGGATTGATTTGGGTTTGTACTACATACAACAGGTTTAATTTTGAACTCCAAGAGAAATGACTAGGGCCGGAAAAATTGTCGTGACTAGGCAAAACTGGGCCTCACAACCAAGGCAACCGAGGAATCTTAGCTCTCATTGCTAGTCAAGCAGAAAGATGAGTGCCATGCTTGACGACAGAGGAGCCTGCATGTTTTCTCAATGTGGAGTTCAACCTACAATAGGAACTCTGCCAAAAAAACGATTTACCAATCAGAGGCCAGTAGGAAATAATACTGGTTGAGGCTTGTTTGGCTCTCTTTGGGCTTCATTCCAAGCTGCTGTAACTAGCTATACGTATTTTTTATAGGGACACCCCCAAACAGGGGGCTCCATGTAGGAGAGAGGAACTTTTCACATTTTACATTTCTGTTTGAATGGGAGCTCTGCCAGTGGGTGAGTTCAAAGTGCAGTTCCAGTCACTTGATTTAACTACTTTGTGTATTTGATAGGCCAAGGTAGAACAAATGATCTGAAGTAATATTTAGATCATTCTCCTGAGGCTTGCACCAAAGAGGGTAGCGTGGGACAAATCAGCAAGATCCCCCCCCCACACACACTCACACACTCACAAACAAATTCACCCAAGTGCACACACATTACATTTTTTGGCACTCAAACCCTTCTCCGTTCTGCAGATCATATCTCATGTCACTGAGAGCTGAAAAAATGCATGGCGATTATTTCTCAGTACAAATGCTATGTATCTGCAGGAGCGTTAGGAACCTATCTGCCCTTTCTCTTGTTTCCTCCAGATATTTAGCAGTACACACACAAACCATCAGCCCTTACATCAACGTTTAACACACCACCACCTTACTTTATATTATAGCAGAAACTCACCTGCTAAGATATTATTGTTATGTTGTTAGATCTATGGACTGCACAAAATGTAACTCAAATCCTACTCTACTGTATACTATATTGCTACCCACTATTGTTTTCTCAAATCCCACACATGGGATCACTTTTGTTCTGGATTTGCACATACTGTTCCTTAAAACCTCCTGTCTTGCCAGTCCAGACTGAATCATAGTGAGACAAGTTTTCCCCTTTCACCTCTTTAGTTAATCACTGTAGATGTTGACAGGTCAAATGGTTTCCACTAACTTCCATAGCCACCAAGTCAGATTCCACAGGCACAAAGTCAAAAAATGAATAATAATAATGCTTAATTTAAGGTTAGGGTTGGGCATAAGGTTAGCAGTGTGGTTAAGGTTAGGGTTAGATGTATAATACAATTTTAAGAAGATAAATTGAAGAAATGGGCGGGGTTTGTGACTTAGTGTCTATGGAAGCAAGTGATGACCAGGTCAAATAGCCCCAATGTAGTAATTTAACCTGTTGAGCGCCACCTGGTGGTTCCTGCTTGGTTTGGTGCAGGTTGGGGACCTGAAAAACACCTGTGGATTTAATTTACCTGTAGATGTGAAACATAGGGTGATTTCCAAATTAAAGGGCCAATCTACAGTTGCTACAATTTTTGGGGGACTTATTAATGAATTATATATACCCAATGAGTCTTGAAGAATTTAACTTATAAATACCTCATGAGCTTAGATCATCTGTCATACCTCATCAGAACCCAAAACATAAGCTTGTTTTACTCCAATGTTTGTAAACAGCATGTGCAGCATCAGCAGTTGAAACAATAGCAAAGTGATTCCCTGCCCCTGTATAGCCTAACATGGTTAGAATGTTGATATCCTGGATGGTCAGTACTTGCATCCGTAGCTCTGTCCTATGAATTTGAGAGTGGATACATTTCTACAGCCCCATCCCTGAGCTTTTTTAGCAAAACAGGGGCAGGGAATCACTTTGCTATTGTTTCAACTGCTGATTGCCACTTAAGGACATTTAATATTTTTAACTGAGCTTTTGTGGACTATTGACAAACTACTGATTGAACTTACTTTTGAGTTGCTTTGATTGCTGGCTATAACCATTACAGAAAGCCTCATTGCAAATACATTTTTTGTTTGGTTTATGTTTTCTGTTGCTGCTGCACTATTGAGGCCATTTCATTGTAACACTTTCAAAATATATGCTACATGGTTCCCAATTCTTTTTTAGAAAGCACCTCTTGTTCAGGAAAGGAAAGGATTGATTGTTATAAGGGCTGCCGATGAAATCAATGTAAACCTTTTGGTTTGTTGCGTTAATTAAACTACTGCACTACTAGGCCTATCTGGAGACAAATGTTTCCATAAGGTTTGCAGAGTAAATAGTGCCAGTAAATTAAACAATGGTCACTATACTCATGCAGTTCATTCACAACTCTCATAGGCCAAATGCTGACTTGATATTGGTGTGTAGCACAAACTGTACAACTATACAAGCAACAGTTTGACCTTCATGGCTTTCAGACCAGTATTTCCACACTACCTCCTCATACGTTGGAGAGGGGCTGATGTTATCCTGACAGTATGATGGATTGCCTGTTGTGTACAGGTGGCTTGTGGAACAGGAGGATTTTATGTGATCGTGAGACCACAGTGTTCTCACAGCTTCACACTAAGTAGAACAATTACTGATTACATGCACCATGTCATAGAGCCGTCTAGATGTGTGTGTGTGTGTGTGTGTGTGTGTGTGTGTGTGTGTGTGTGTTGAACCTCAAAAAATGTTTTGTTTTCATGACCACACTCAGCCAGTTTGGCAAGACTACATGAAATGTATTCAACCTATATGACAACTAAAATAAAATAATTAAAATAGCTGATAGCTAACATGTTTGTATTTGTGCAATGTGAGATTATCGAATAAACTACTTATTTGAAAGAGATTATTTCTATTGAAACCTCATAATAATCCAAGTATTTAAACCTTCTTTAAATCGAATAACTCTCATTTTAACATCAACAACATCCACTGTGAGTGTGGTGACCCTCTCTCTTCTCCTCAGTCTATGTTCAGGGTTCCAGCCGACTGGATTTTTGTCGCAGGCAGCGCTCCACCTATCCTTCAGTCATTTGACACTGCAGGAGACGCCAGGCATTCAGGACATTCTTTGTCCCGGAGAAAGAGGGGGGGAGACAATACGAGAGGTTCCACTCTGTTCACTTTCAATAAGCGCTCGCCCCCTCCGACTGCCTCACCGTGCACGGAAGGGGCGGAGCCGAGTCAGAGGGCCGGCCAGCAGCGAAGTGCTGTGAAGTGAGGGCTAAGAAAAAAATACCCCCCCCTCTTCTGTTCTGAGGGATGGCAAAGTATCCCAAACCTTTTTTCCCACAGGAAGCAAAATAACCCTCCCACCCAATCCACCACCGCCCTTCCCCTAAACCTCCTCCTTCCCCTTCCATCATTTACTGAAACTGACTTTGCCGTCAAAGCTTTTGATTTGAGTAATAGGGAAAAAATTCGCCACTGTTCCCTCTCAATGGTCATTTACTTGCTGTACTGAGGTGATGCGCTGGTAGTGTGTCCAAGCATTGTTTAGCATTGCTTTGTGACTCGGGATGGTTTCCTATTGTATAATTTTCCTCACAAAAGTCAACTACATCCTTGTTCCCTTCTGTTTAGAATATTTATTTAGGAAGAAACTTGGAGCATACTGTGTTAGTACTCCGAAATTACCAGATCCTCAACCAGACTATAACAAAATATTTAAACATTAAATAATCTCCTCTAAATTGACTTTTAAAGACATTGTGAAAGCAGTAATCATGAAAACTAGTGGTACGTTGAGCCTTCAGGGATATCCATAGTCGCTAGACCCCAGTTTTGTGGTGCAAAATTACAGTTGTGGTTGGAAACTGAGAGTCACATTTTTATCTGGCATAAATATAAAAATGTATCTGGGGCTTTTGGCACAAACATTAAGCCTATTTTTAACACGTATGTTCCAAGGCTATGGAGAGGCAGGGATCTCACAAATGACTCAGTGTAAGATTTAGGTTTGTGATTTATACCTGTTCACATGAGTTGGGCTCTTGTTGACCTTGGCAACCGTTTAAGCCACTGCTCACCTTTTGTGGCTTGCCTGATATGTCTGAAATTCCCCATGGCTATGGAAGCCTTTTGAAGGCACAGTTGAAGGAATTGCATGCTGGTACAAGTTTTGTACTCAGTATATGAACATCAGAAAATGGTAACCACAGAATACTTTATTACAGATTATAAGACGATATATGGGCTAATGCTGGGCTAGATTCATATTTCATGTTAACTTCAAAGAGTAAAACTAACTTTTTAGCTCATCTATGAAAGGTTTGAGGTTATATTTCAGCCATCTGTTAATTGGCAACACCACAGTAAATACTTTTTGATTAGCTAGCATGCAACCACACACAATCAGCTCAGAAATTAAACACAACATACTGTACAAGAACCTCACTCCTTAGAATAGTAGCTTAGAGTAAAGTTGAGTTCTTTAAATGTTATGGTACACATTTTTCTACAGCAGTTTCAGCATTTCAAGGGTCAACAACAAACTAGTCTAAAGATAAACCACCATCAGAAACCAGCTTCAGTTCTGAATCTCTGCACTTTATTACATAATCATGTGGTCAAGTGTTCCATTTTCCAGAGAGTGGCTTTGTGTGCTCCAGGCCTAGGGTGAACAGGATGTGTGGGAGAGAGGACTCTAGAATCAGTCCCACAGGCTCTTAGATAACAACAACATGGGAGACCAGGGCCGCCTGCGTTCTGGAACAGTTTATTAGGGGTAAGTCCGCAATTACATATTTCTGGGGAAACATTAACTACCAATGTATTGTGTGGGCCTCAAGAAAATGCAGTTGAGAAAACTAGGTCTAGGAAACCAATGAGCGACAAAATGGTGAATGGAGAGTTTTCACTCAGTGGTAAATAATGACTTCCAGTCATTGCGCTAATGCTAGTTAGCATTGGCTCGTAAAACTACCTCAAACTTATTTCAAACTGTCACGTATACTCCCTCTCCGGCCTCTAGGTCAGCAGACTGCCCCTGCAGTGGTGACTGGTCCGCTCCTGATCCCCGGGGTCGTTCCTTTTGTCGGCCTCCTGCGGCTGGAGGCGCGCGTCGGGGAGGGGGTACTGTCACGTGTGCTTCCTCTCCGACCTCTAGGTCAGCAGACTGCCCCTGCAGTGGTGACTGGTCCGCTCCTGATCCCCGGGGTCGTTCCTTTTGTCGGCGTCCTGCGGCTAGAGTCGCGCGTCAGGGAGGGGGTACTGTCACGTGTGCTTCCTCTCCGACCTCTAGGTCACCAGACTGCTGATTATCTCGCACACCTGTCACCATCGTCATGCGCACCTGCGCCTCATCACACTCACCTGACTCCATCACTTCTTTGATTACCTTCCCTATATATGTCGCTCCCCTTGGTTCTTTCCTCAGGTGTCATTGACTCTGTTTCAGTTTTATGTCTGTGCTTTGTGTCGTGTTTCTTGTTTTGCTGGTGTTGTTTATTTATGAAATTATTCACTACCTGAACTTGCTTTCCGACTCCTCAGCGCAGACATTACACAAACTGCATGCAGAGACATCAAAATGGTATCCATGAGTTCATTTGAATTTGGGTAAGTAGAAACACGTAATTGCCAAAATCTCACACTATAAAGTTAATTAAAAAGGCCTAAGACCATAAACCAGAATAAAACATGCCCTGAATGACAAGACAAACTAGTACAATGCAACAGATCTGAGATGGAATGGCTCGCCTGAAGGGAGGGAGGAAATTAGGAAGAGCCAGTAATTTCAGTCTTGGCAGATTTTAATTCTGTTTACATTGACGTCTATAAACAGGAAGTCACCCAGCTGAACACGCGCACACACATACGCACGCACGCGCTCAAACAAACTTTTCAGCATGTTCTCATTCTTCACTAAGGTGCTTTTAGATGCTTAACAGCAGAGATGCATGGGATATTTGGTGTCGCCACATCCTGCATTACCATCAAGAGAGCAGGGAACAGAGAAAAAAAAATCTAGTGATAATAGTTTGCAAATGTGTCTCTCGCCATGTGCCATCTGAGTGCAATTTTCAGCCCAGGCAGCCATGATGGATTTCTGCCTTTCAGGTGTAATTATTTTAAGAGAGATTGAGCATTTAAGCACTCTAAAACATTACAGAGGACTAATGAATGTTTATGTTCCATTTCCAGTCTCTCTGGCTGTATAGGGCACACTCCATATGAACATTCACCTTGTGTTGTGTTGGAGATGTCAAATTCCTACCAAATGTTGGGTTGGTGTATGTTGAAATCCACATATATTTTAAACTGCATAGTTGCCAATTAAATGCAAAACGGTATTTGCATGCATTCTCTCCCCCTGTCTCACCCCCGTTACCATGGCCCGTTACCATGGTTGCCCTGTGTGTATCCTTCCACCCTGAACACTGGGACTGGGCATTTACATGTAAAAGGCCCAATAAGCGCTAACATGAAGTTCATAAGAGTACATATAATTTGCAGTTCTTAGTAAACATCTAGGAGAAAAAATATTAAAAGGCATTAGAAATACATCAAAACACAATGTTGAAGTAAAGACTCCTGCCAAGTAATATCAACACTTATATTATGTTTTGGAGAAATGATTTGCCTTCTATAAGTAAAAAAAAAACATTGCCTTGTGCCTTGTCATTCCGATATCAATTTATTAAGTTTATTAAGTGATTAAAAGGTACAGTTATGAATATAACTACTGTTCCCTGAATGAGGGAACGAGATACAGTGAGCACCAAAAGTATTGGGACAGTGACACATTTTTTTGTTGTTTTGGCTCTGTACTCCAGCCTACCTACAGCAGGATTTGAAATGATACAATGAGGGTAAAGTGCAGACTTTAATTTGAGGGTATTTTCATCAATATCAGGTGAACCGTTTAGAAATTACAGCACTTTTTGTACTTAGTACCCACATTTTAGGAGATCAAAAGTATTGGGACAAATTCACTTATAGTATATACAATAGTATGTGAACACACCTTCAAATGAGTGGATTTGGATTTCAGCCACACCAGTTGCTGACAGGTGTATAAAATTGAGCACACCGCCATGCAATCTCCATAGACAAACATTGGCAGTAGAATGGTCTTACTGAAGAGCTCAGTGACTTTCAACATGGTACCGTCATAAGATGCCACCTTTCCAACAAGTCAGTTTGTCCTGTTAGAGCTGCCCCGGTCAACTGTAAGTGCTGTTATTGTGAAGTGGAAACGTCTGGGAGCAACAAAGGCTCAGCGGTAGGCCACACAAGCTCACAGAACTCGTCTGTATGCAGTTGCAACACTCACTACGAGTTCCAAACTGCCTCTGGAAGCAACGTCAGCACAATAACAGTTTGTCAGGAGCTTCATGAAATGGGTTTCCATGGCAGAGCAGCTGCACACAAGCATAAGATCAAATTTAAATATATATATATTTTATTTAACCTTTATTTAACTAGGCAAGTCAATTAAGAACAAATTCTTATTTCCAATGACAGCCTACACCGGCCAAACTCGGACGGCACTGGGCCAATTGTGCACCGCCCTATGGGACTCCCAATCACAACTGGTTGTGATACAATCTGGATTCGAACCAGATTTTCTGTAGTGACGCCTCTAGCACTGAGATGCAGTGTCTTAGACCACTGCACCACTTGGGAGCGCAATGCCAAGTGTCAGCTGGAGTGGTGTAAAGCTCGCCGCCATTGGACTCTGGAGAAGTGGAAACGCGTTCTCTGGAGTGATGAATCGCGCTTCACCATCGGTTAGTCTGACAGACAAATCTGGGTTTGGCAGATGCCAAAAGAACACTGCCTACCCCAATGCATAGTGCCAACTGTAAAGTTTGATGGAGGTGGAATAATGGTCTTGGGCTATTTTTCATGGTTCAGGCTAGGCCCCATGGTTCCAGTGAAGGGAAATCTTAATGGTACAGCATACAATTACATTCTAGACGATTCCTTTGCTTCCAACTTTGTGGCAACAGTTTGGGGAAGCACTTTCCTGTTTCAGCATGACCATGCCCCGGGGCACAAAGCGAGGTCCATACAGAAATGGTTTGTCGAGTGTGTGGAAAAACTTGACTGGCCTTTACAGAGCCCTGACCTCAACCCCATCAAACACCTTTGGGATGAATTGGAACCAGGCCTAATTGCCCAATATCAGTGCCCGACCTCACTAATGCTCTTGCGGTTGAATGGAAGCAAGTCCCTGCAGCAAGGACCAACTACATATTAATGCCCATGATTTTGGAATGAGATGTTCGACGAGCAGGTGTTAATATACTTTTGGTCATGTAGTGTTTGTGTATTAAAGTAAAAAATTAAGTATTTGGTCCCATATTCATAGCACGCAATGACTACATCAAGTTTGTGACTCTTTTGTTGGATGCATTTACTGTTTGTTTTTGTTTGCATTTCTGATTATTTTGTGCCCAATAGAAATTAATGGTAAATAATGTATTGTGTCATTTTGGGGTCACTTTTATTGTAAATATGAATAGAATGTTTCTAAACACTTATACAGACACTCAAATATCATACCCCCAAGACATGCTAACCTCTCACCATTCAAATAACAGGGGAGGTTAGCATTTTTGGGGGGGTAAGATATTTGTGCGCCCGTGATATATAAGTGTTCTGAAACACAAACAGTAAATGCATCCAACAAGAGGTTGAACACTCACCAGGCAAGGTGGGCTCTGTTTTTCAACAGGTTCAACTTCACTCTAGCCTATTGCCCGGGATCCAAGAATCAGAAAGCAGATGCCCTGTCCCGTCAACACGATATCTCTAACAAAGAGAGGGACTCCGAGCCCATCATCCCCAGCTCCCGTATTGAGGCTCCCATGGTATTGAAACCACAGTACGACAAGCCCAGACCCAAGAGCCTGACCCCACGGGGGGCCAACTAACAGACTTTATGTTCCGCGATCAGCCCGTTCTCGAGTACTACAATGGGGCATCCAGGGGTTAATCGTATACTGGAGTTCCTGAGGCGGCGATTCTGGTGGACTAACATGATTGAGTATGTGAGATCCTTCGTTGCGGCTTGTTCCACCTGTGCCCAAAGCAAGTCCCGTCGCAAGCTGGTAAGGACCAGTCCCTTCTCTCCCCCCACATCGGCCCCTCCACCTCCTCGATTTGTTGATGGTCGCCCGGCCTACACTGTCCGGCAGCTGTTGGAGGCTCGTCGGGTCCGAGGCACCCTGCAGTACCTGGTGGACTGGCAGGGCTACGGCCCCGAGGAACGGGCGTGGGTGCCTGCCTGGGACATCCTGGACCCGGGACTTGTTCGGGACTTCAACCAACTACGCGGTGGTCGCCCGGGCTCCGCGGCTGCAGCCGCTCCTAGAAGGGAGGGTACTGTCATGGTCACCAGGGGGCGACAGAGACCGTCCTAGAGACATTAATGACACTCAGGTGTGTCCTATTACTAATTATGATTTCCCTGTTTAAAGAGGTGTGTTTTCTGTTGTCCTTTGCAGAAGCTTGAATTGTTTGCCGTGTGCGTTTGTCTCCTGAGTCAGTTTCTAGACTTAGTGTTTGTTGTTTTTCCTGTGCTTCTTTGATCCTTGAGTTACTGTTTCTCAGTAAAGTATTATGTTTATACTTAAACACTGATTCCTCGTCTGATCTCTTCTCTGCTCCTGGGTCCAACCTTACCATGTCACAACTTGACTCTACTCTACTTTACTGTACTGTACTGTACAGCAGGGGTTCCCAAACTTTTTCACTCAGGCCCCCCTTCCAGCATTGAGGAAAATCCCACACCCCATCTGTGCGCACGCCACATCTATTTCTATGGGCAAAAGCACTGTTCATGACACAAACTGTTCACACTCCTCTTTCTGGTGGAGAGAAAATGTTGCAGGTTTTAAAGCTTCTACACATTTTGTCTATGGGCTAAAAATCCTAACTAAAAAACTTTAGCTGACATGGGCTAGTTGATCTGGACATTTCTGTCAAGCTCTCTAAGGTATGCAATGACTGTCACGACAAGAGAGAAACTGATGATGCACTACCCAATTACGAAATGGCACCTTGTGTATTCTACTATTACAACTTTCAAGAGTAAGTTGAAAGGCAGACTGAGTTCCTAAAAAACTGGAGGGGGGACCCCCATGTCTCCCCTTGCTGACCCCCTGCACCCTTCTAGGTGGCGCGCCCCACAGTTTGGGAACAACTGCTGTCCAGAACTCTACTCTACTGTCCTGTGCTGAACTATGTTACCATCATTCTGTTACAGTTTTTTTTATTACTTTGGTGCAATTTATGTTGTACAAATCTCAAAGCAGATCATCAAAAAGGCAGTTGTTTCAAAACTATAAGCACATTTTCAATTGCATAAGTACAACACACAAAATCATACAGTCACTTTTTCACCAAATTTAATCATCTAGAAATACATTGCCATGCATGTTTATATAAAGTAATTGCTTTTCACAATGCAACGCTCACATGACTTTCGATATAAATCTCTTCTCCTTTTTTAAAATACATTTTACTATTACTTAATCCGACTGCTCTTAATTGATGATCACTTGAACCTATTTTACTTGTAAACTGTTTTGTTTGCAAAGTGTCAGTAAAGTAGAAACATAAAAGCTCTATTCATCCCGGGGACTTCACCAAAACACAGACATCGGAGATGAGAAAGAAGAAGTTGGGCCCTAGTCAGACTCAGGCAGTGTGCATACCATCCATCGCATATACTACTCGCTAACTTTCAGTCCCTGGACAATAATGTAGACGAGCTCAGGGCGAGGATCTCCTTCCAGAGAGACATCAGGGACTGTAACATACTGTTTTACGGAATCATGGCTTTCTCAGGAAGAACGAACTCTATGTAAAAGAAGAAAGGCGGAGGGGTTTGTTTCATGATTAACAACTCATGGTGTGATTGTGGTAACGTACAGGAACTCAAGTTATTTGTTCTCCCTATCTGGAATACCTCACCATCAAATGCTGAGATAATTTTCTTTGGTCATTGTCACTGCTGTGTATATTCCCCACAAAGCAGACACTGTGACGGCTCTCAAGGAACTACACTGGACTACATGCAAACTGGAAACTGCATATCCTGAGGCCACATTTGTTGTAGCTGGGGACTTTAATAAAGGAAATCGGAGGAAAAGAAGACCAAATTTCTATCAACACATCTCCTGTGCCACACGCGCAACACAGAACCTGGATCATTATTATGGCTACAAGGCCCTCCCCTGCCCTCCATTTGGCAAATCAGATGACACCTCTATTCTGCTCCTCCCCACCTATAGGCAGACACTTAAGCAGGAAGCTCCCATGGTAAGAACTGTTGAACATTGGTCTGACCAATCAGAATCTATGCTTCAAGATTGTTTTGATCACACGGACTGCCTCTGAAAATAGTATTGACGAATACACTGACTCGGTGACTGGGTTAATCAGAATATGCATAGAGGATGTTGTTCCCACTGTGACGATTAGAACTTATCCAAACCAAAAACGTGGATAGATGGCAGCATTCATCCAAAACACCACATTTAACCATGGCAAGGTGACTGGGAACATGGACGTGTACAAACATACCAGCTATGACCTCAATAAGGCAATCAAAGAGGCTAATCGATAGTACAGGGACATGCTCTTATGAACTGAGCCACATACAGGGCCACTACAATACAGAAGTACAATACAATACTGTAAAATACAATGATTACAATACAGCCAGAAGATGTATGATTGCCATCCCTACCACCCTCTTCAAGGCCATGGATGAGGCATGCAATGATTTCAATTCAGACCTATATCAGGCTTGGATTCGCCATACCAAAAGTTTTTTCCCCAAGTGCATGAACAATGAGGAAATTTACTGCGATTTCGATTAGAACATATGGCCAAATGCTCTAGAGAGTTTCTTTAATTTGATTCCATTATTCAATGATCACACCTTTAAATCACACATGGGATAGAACTTATTGACATTTGATGTTCAGAAAATTTGTATAGGTATTTATAAAGGGAGAGAGAGAGAGGGAGAGTCGACAACAGCAGGTCCGGGACAAGGTAGCACGTCCGGTGAACAGGTCAAGGTTCCATAGCCGCAGGCAGAACAGTTGAAACTGGAGCAGCAGCACAACCAGGTGGACTGGGGACAGCCAGGAGTCATCATGCCAGGTAGTCCTGAGGCATGGTCCTAGGGCTCAGGTCCTCCGGGAGGGGAGGGAGAGAGGAAGAGAGAGAGAATTAGAGGGAGCATACTTAAATTCACACAGGACACCATACAACAAAGGAGAATTACACCAGATATACCACACAGGCCCTAACCCCCCTGGCACATAGACTATTGCAGCATAGATACTGGAGGTTGAGACATGTGAAAACAGTGTAATTTACAGTACTGTAGTATACTATACTGAACAAAAATATAAACGCATCATGTAAAGTGTTGGTCCCATGTTTAATGAGCTGAAATAAAATATCCCAGAAATGTTCAATATGCACAAAAAGCTTATTTCTCTCAAATTGTGTGCGCAATCTTGTTTACATCCCTGTTAGTGAGCATTTCTCCTTTGCCAAGATAATCCATCCACCTGACAGGTGTGGCTTATCAAGAAGCTGATTAAACAGCATTATCATTACAAAGGTGCACCTTGTGCTGGGCACAATAAATGGCCACTCTAAAATGTACAGTTTTGTCACACAACACAATGCCACAGATGTCTCACGTTTTGAGGGAGCATGCAATTGGCATGCTGACTGCAGGAATTTACACCAGAGCTGTTGCCAGTGAATTGAATGTTCATTTCGCTACCATAAGCCGCCTCCAGCGTTGTTTTAGAGAATTTGGCAGTACGTCCAACCAGCCTCACAACCGCAGACCACATGTAACCATTCCAGCCCAGGACCTCCACATCCAGCTTCTTCCCCTGCGGGATCGTCTGAGACCAGCCACCCGGACAGCTGATGAAACTGAGGAGTATTTCTGTCTGTAATGTGGGGAAAAATGTATTTTGAATGGCTGGGCCCCTGGCCAGTCATGTGAAGTCCATATATTAGAGCCTAATGACTTTATTTCAATTGACTGATTTCCTTTAATGAACTCTAAATCTTTGAAAATGCTGCATGTTGCGTTCATATTTCAGTTCAGTAAACATTCAAAGGGCAATTTTGAAACATGTATCTTAAATTTTTTGCTATTTGATTAACTGGTTGTTAAAAAAACGACATTGAAAAGATATCATTATGTTGTGTTTTTATATTTCATAGTAAACTTATTTTGTATAAATGGTTGTGTGGTGAAAGATGTCTACAAACAAAATGATTGCACAATGAAAGGTTTTGAATTCAAGACTGGCTGCGTTACAAGTTCTGAAATTAGGGCCTCCCGAGTGACGCAGCGGTCTAAGGCACTGCTATTTCAGTGCTAGCTGCATCACTACAGATCCTGGTTTGATCCCAGGCTGTGTCGCAGCTGGCTGCGACTGGGAGACCCAAGAGGCGGCACACAATTGGCACCAGTATTGTCCGGGTTAGGGGAGGGTTTGGCTGGCTGGGATGCCCTTGTCCTATCGTGCTCTGGCAAGCTGGGTGCATGCACGCTGAGACGGTCACCAGGTGTACGGTGTTTCTCTGACACATTGGTGCGGCTGGCTTCCGGGTTAAGTGAGCATTGTGTCAAGAAGCAGTGCGGCTTGGCTGGGTCGTGTTTCGGAGGACGCACCGCTCTCGACCTTCGCCTCTCCCGAGGATGGGAGTTGCAGCAATGGGACAAGACTGTAACTACCAATTGGATATCATGAAAAAGTTATTTTAATTCACCACAAAAAACTGTAGTTCAATAATATCATAGCTGACACACTATAAAAAAAACGGAGGAAGATTTTACCATCATCCTATTACCAAACATCTGCACTGTTCTTTGAGTAAATGTGTTTTTGCACAATTTGTGGAAATTGTTAAAAGTAGTCCTTGTGCATAGAGTTGTTGCAATCAATGGTTTTTGTTTGGCATACTTTTAAAGTGAAACATTGGTCTTTGCGTCATTCTGTTTCCGTGGAGACCGACTGTTACTGTCATTCAACCTGACATAATACAATCCATGAAAGCTTTAATTTGGCCGATGTTATCTCTACCAAGAGGAAATTGGCCTTGATGACTTCCAAAACTGAAAGAAGATGTCAGATAAATGTGATATTCTTTCTCCCTCTGCCTACATAGTTTTACATGTGACGGCAAATAGACGTGTGATGACGGTCTAATGAGCCTGGCATGCAGGAGAAGGCTTTTAGACTCTGCCATGACTCAGACGTCCTCACAGGCACTTAGGAGGGCCTGCCTCAACACATGAAATGCACAATAAGCCAAATGTATAACGAAGACCCTGCGCCAGTCAAAATGTCGCTCTTTAATGAGGAGAGTGAGTATGGGTTAGCATAACTCATTATTGTGTGGCTACATGACTGAGCAAAGTTTTTGTAATGTTTGTGTGGATATTGTTTCTTTTAAAGGTGCAGTTTGTCGTTTGATCCGGCAGAAGTAAGGAAGAGGTATCTTTGTGAGTGTACTGTGCACTGATTGGCTTGCATGAAACAACGTTTGTTTTCGTGTATGTGTGCATATTTTTAGTTTGAGACTTGACTGTTTGCGCAATCCATTGCACAGCCACAGGGGACAAATAAATTATGGATTGTGCCTTCAAACATGAGTTTTATGGTGATATGGAGATTTGCTTGGCAAGTAATTTTCTCTATCGTATTGATATCCTGGCAAATGTAAAGTGAGAGTGAGAGGAGTCCATGTCCGCAGGTGAAGGGACCACCCATATTACGTCGTAAACAGAGTCTACATGTTTATGCATATCTTCATGGCTGCTTATGTTGCAAAATGGTAGATGGATCTGAAATCATTCCAAATCTGTCTTTACTGTGGTAGATGCTGTCCTAATATGGATACCGTAATGGCAAGGTCTGCCATTCAACAGTCTTTAACAGCTGGTTTCTTGGAAATACTTCTGCTGCTGTATTACCTCTGCAACAATAAGACAGCCCTATAGAATGGCTACTAGGAAAAGCTTAGCCATTTGTCGTGCTGCATAATTGCTGTTTCCAGCCACCTGAGTCCATCACAGGGGATCAAGGTCGCTCCATAGAAAGTCAAAATCATTCCATTAATAAGTCACCTCAGCTGTATTTAGGGGGAGCCTGGGATTTAAAACTTCCTCTTTGCTCGGTGGAATTCCTGGAGACTTTTGGAGCTCCCTTTGTATGAGTTATGTGCCTCCGGAGGATTAGAAGTAGTCAAAAGCCATTTAAATTACAATTTTGAAAGCGGAAAGTACAATGCACAGCAGCAAAAAAGCTCCCTGGAATGATAAAGCAGCCATATTCCAATACAAGCCCATGAATAAATGTACAAAACCCACTATTAGAGGGATGTGCCTGAACTTGAGCTGGAATATTTTGGATTCAAAGGGGTCTTGTGTGTGTGTAGGCTCTGATGTGATCCCTACTGAATAGGCTAGATAAGTGACCCCAGATCAAGATTAGGGGAAAAAGGCCTCAATAAATCTTATGCAACATTCACATCCTGATTAATAAGGTTAAACAGTAAGTTTAACTCTTGTCAATTGAGAGAATGTTAAAAGTAACTTCCCCTTAACTTGTGATGGTAAAACTGGATTTAGTGAGTTGTATAAGTAAAATACTGTATTTCCCAATTAAAATGAGTTACCCCTACAGCATTAAAGTATATAGGCTTACCCCATCGCACGGCTGTGTGTGTTTTCTTTTATTAGTTTATGCATATCTGTTTTTAACAGGAGCGTGTTTGTGTGTGTTTCACAAGACTGTGTTTGTGTGCGAGAATGTACGTGTGGCCAAAAGCGACATCTGAACCGCTCGAGATGGACATAAATCTTGTCAGGCCCCCTATGGGATAGATGGAAAAACTAGACCTAAAGGCAGCGAGGGCACAGCAAACATCAATCGTCGAATCCAAACGTGGCTGTGTCCTGTCGGTTGCTAAGCCAAGCAGGAAGTATGGGTCTCCTTTAAAATACTTACCAAACTCCCTCTGGGTGGAAACGGGCAATAAATAGCAGGGTATCTCTTGAACGCATTCCAGCTACCGGGCCTGGCAAGGAAGTGACTCATTTCATTGGAAAAAGAAACGGATACGAGGATGTTTGTGTCTGTTATTATCAGTCAGCCAAGGGAAACCACACTGCCATTCTGACAATTGGAGAAGCCAGAGAGCTCTTATTATATATATGGCTGCTGGTTTGCTCTTAAAGATGCAGTGGCCATTATCATTAGGCCCTTGTAAAGTATGTTACATAGCCTTTTAAGGAACAGAATTTTCCCCCTTCCCGTCCCCCTGCCATAAACCAACGCAAACAGAGGGGGTCACACATGTTTACACCTGAGTGATATATTCTTCACATATACAGGAAACACCAGCATAAAGCGCCTTAATAGGGTGTTGGGCCACAATGAGCCTCCAGAGCAACTTCAATGCACCTAGGCATAGATTCTACGTGTCTGGAACTCTATTGGAGGGATGCAACACCCTTCTTCCACCAGAAATGATATAATTTGGTGTTTTGTTGATGGTGGTAGAGAATGCTGTCTCAGGCGCCAGTCCAGTGTTAAATTGGGTTGAGATTTTTTTGTGCAAATTTATAACAAATAAAACACTTAAATATCACATTTACATAAGTATTCTGATCCTTTACTCAGTACTTTGTTGAAGCGTCTTTGGCAGCGATTACAGCCTTGTGTCTTCTTGGGTATGACGCTACAAGCATGGCACACCTGTATTTGGGGAGTTTCTCCCCTTCTTCTCCGTCAGGTTGGATGGGGAGCGTCGCTGCACAGCTATTTATAGGTCTCACCAGAGATGTTTGATCGGGTTCAAGTCCGGGCTCTGGCTGGGCCACTCAAGGACATTCAGAGACTTGTCCCGAAGCCACTCCTGCGTTGTCTTGGCTGTGTGCTTAGGGTCATTGTCCTGTTGGAAGGTGAACCTTCGCCCCAGTCTGAGGTCTTGAGAGCTCTGGAGCAGGTTTTCATCAAGGATCTCGCTGTATTTTGCTCTGTTCATCTTTCCCTCGATCCTGACTAGTCTCCCAGTCCCTGCCGCTGAAAAACATCCCCACAGAATGATGATGCTGCCACCACCATGCTTCACCGTAGGGATGGTGCCAGATTTCCTCCAGACGTGATGCTTGTATTTCATGGTCTGAGAGTCCTTAAGGTGCTTTTACTGATGAGTGGCTTCCGTCTGGCCACTACCATAAAGGCCTGATTGGTGGAGTGCTGCAGATATGGTTGTCCTTCTGGAAGGTTCTCCCATCTCCACAGAGGAACTCTGACATGCACTGTCAACTGGGGGACATTATATAGACAGGTGTGTGCCTTTCCAAATCATGTCCAATCAATTGATTTTACCACAGGTGGACTCCAATCAAGTTGTAGAAACATCTCAAGGATGATCAATGGAAACAGTATGCACCTGAGCTCAATTTCGATTCTCATAGCAAAGGGTCTGAATACTTTTATATAAATACATTTAAAAACAACTGTTTTTGCTTCGTCATTGTGGGGTATTGTGTGTATATTGGTGAGGAAAAACATACATTTTAGAATAAGGCTGTAACGAAACAAAATGTGGAAAAAGTCAAGGGGTCTGAATACATTACGGATGCACTGTAGGCCAATTCCCACAGTATAAAGGGTTAACCCCTCCAAAGTAAACAAATTGTCATTGTGGATTGCAGATCCCCCTGTTGCACCATTTGATCATATGTGCTTATGAAAAGCCTTATGCTGTATGCATTCTACCTGTTAGCTTCATATAAAGTGCTACCGATTTCTCTTGTATGGCGTTTAGTATCATTGTCCCACACAGCAGAATGATCTGCTTCCATTCAGTCTGGTGATGAAGGTCTGCCCCATCTCAGCTGAGAGAAGATAAGGTGGGTGTGTGATATCAAAGACCTTTGTTCTGTCTGTGTGGAAAATCACAAACTGTCAACATCAGAAGAAAGCTAATATTTACCACATACAGACTGGCTTTAATATTAGCCAGGGGTGCCGGGTGCAGTAGAACAGAGGCCTCACTTTGGGGCTTAGTCCATGATTGCAGTACAACTTCTACCATATATCCCCCGTCGTTTTAATCTTTTTATGAATCAAAGATGTGACATTTGTGTTTGGTTGCTCTTTTCTATAAACCGAGCCAGGCTAGGCAGAGCAGCTAAGAAACGTGCCTGTAATTAGAAAATACCGCAGCTCACGCAACACTAGCAGCTCTTGGGTAAAATTAGGGAATTAAGTTTCACATTGATAACTACCAGTCCTGCTGTCCTATGTCACTTTTTAACAGGGGTTATAACCACAATTATTTGGCTGTAACGTCATGGTTTAATCATAATGAAAGACAAACACACACAGTCTGCCAGTCACAGTAGAGGGCGCGAGGTGCAACTGACATTTTAAGGTTGAAGAGAGAGTAAGAGAGGACGGCGGAAGCTTGCCTTAAAGCGCTGGGCATCTTGTTATGACATTATACCTACGGAGGAGTGGCTTCTATGGAAGAACTTTGAATGTTTTTGAACTTCCGAGTTGGTTTAACGTTGGACCAGAGCAAATGTTAGCTAGCTAACTAATAAGCTAGTGCGTACAGAGCAGCACTAGAATTAAAAACACGTCTTACCTTTTTGTAGTTAATAAATCCAATGTGAAACGAGATAACTATAGTTTCTTTAACTAGCATTGAATAAGTAAATTACGCTTGTAACGTTGTCAGTAGGCTACAGTAACTTATGCTTCAGAGGGGAGGGGGCAGGTAGCCTACACACACACACACTGGCAAAGATTTCCAGCTGGTAGGCAGACGCTGGAATAAGTTTCTGAGTGACAGACGGCTTTGCATAGACCCTTTGTTGTGATTTTTGTGGGACTGAAAAAAAAATGATGTAACGTGAAAGAACGTTATTAACCGGTTCCCATGCTTTTAAAATAACGTTTCTGTTCTGGAACAGTGTAGATCACTTTCATTTTCGGTTTGGGTTCTGTTCCTCAAATATATTTGTTATTTTACGTTTTTTGGTTCTGTTCCTAGAACTGGTTCGAACACTTGCTTTTTAATGTTGGTTACAAAGTGATACAAATAAGTTTGAAACCAACATGCTTTTAATGTTCAAAATCTTCCACTGGAGCTTTTGGAGGATATTTGTTCCCCAACAGGAAGTCCCAATAGGAAATTATCCTATGGCATTTCCATCAGTCCGACCAGTTGTGTGTATCTTAAACATGCTGGCTATGTCGCTGTCTCAATCCAGACAAGTTCATGTCCAAGCATCTTGGCTATAATACTGCATGAAATTGATTAAAGGATTCCAAATGATTTGAGCAGAGGGGCTGGCTGGGAACCACAATGGCCAGGTGTCTGGAAACATTCTATGGAATATCCGGCAACTTCTGGGGGCCATTGCTAAGGGGCAGACATATCTCGTGCAGATATTAATTTCTCCCCTTGCTGTGCACCCGTCTCTTCTCTTTCCATCTTGTTTTTAGCATTCCTCTGGTCCGAAAGGACTGCAGTCTGCTCACACTTGCACACCTGTCACTGTGAAACAGCTGTGGACAGCACAACACCATTAGGGCAGCTGAAAGAGACGGAAAGGCCTGCATTGGCCATTCTCTACTGTTTACATTCTCCCAGAGTTCAACTCCAGGGCATCTATACAATGGAGAAACATCTCCGGTAGAGACGAGCAGCAAAACTCCTATGGGGTCGGATATGTAATAGGATCGTAACGCAAAACCGAGGGAGAGTAGGGTGTTGAGAGAAAATGTTATACTTCAAGATAAATGTGTCATTTTAGAATGCCCCCTTCCCCACAGCTGTATCGCAGGATTACCGCCATCCATAACATTTGTGATATGGATAACGTATGGATGATGATGGTATATTTCAACAATGATCAATTTAAGGTGTGACATTAGCTAGTTGTTTCAATACACTATTGACAAGGTTCTCTAGTTTAAAGTTCACTTCACTAGTTTTACAACACTGAACCTAGAAGCATCATTGACGGAGACATGTCTGACTATTACAAAAATAGCCCCCTTTGTCCAGTCTAGAGGGCAACATAAAGGAAGTGTTTGAATTGATTGGTCCTGACACCTGCCATTGCTGACTCTTGGCCGTGGAGTGTTGTACTGAGGTATATGAGAGATTTGACCCTGGGCACCAAGGACCGGCACAGAGATGGGACCCTAGACTGGAGACTCCTGCTGGAGAAAATCAATCCATCACCACGCACACAGGAAGGAAGCCAGGAGGGGAGATAGTTTACGACTGTTAATGACATGTATCTATGCGCCTCGGCGAGAGAGGAAGTAACAGGATATTTAAACAGAGATAAGAGTGTGTGCCAAAGGGGCTGGGACACAACCCATGGCAACTGGGGCTATCAGATATGGAAAGATAAATACAGTCGCAGCAGTTTTTAATTTTCTTGTTTCTCATCCTTCTGGGAGCTTATCGGTCATGCATTTACCTGAATTAGAGATTGTGAATCTGGTTCTGCAACTTTTCAATGGCGTTCCTTCAGACATGATACTAATAAAATATAACAAATACTATAGACTGGCTATTATCATAGTTACGTTTCTATCTCCATGGATGAATCAGTTGTTTGCTCTCTAAGGTTTAAATATTCTAATCTGGTCACTATTTCGGGCAAGGACCTGCTCCAGGTGCTGCAGGTGGCTGTCAAAACAGGGAGAATTACCAAAAATGTAATCCTGTATTTCCCTTCGAGGCAACACAAGGTCCTGGAAGGTGGCAGGAGCCATGCATAGGGCGAATGGCACCAACTCAAACTGGTAAAAGTCCAGTTGGCTCCTGCCACCTTCCAGGACCTTGTGGCAATTTTCTCTTGATCTAGTAGTTGCTAGTGGTGGAGGTTGTAAGGGTGGATGCAGGTCATGTCTCTTGTCCCCCTCAACGGTCAGTTCTCACGCCACTTCCTTGTGGCACAAACCTTTGGACCAATTGGCAAACAATGTCTTGTCATATGACAGGAGGCTTGGGGCGGCTTGGCGAATCACATGTCGCCGACTACTGAGGGCAAAGAGGTCACAGGAGAAGCTAGGTTCTCAGTCATACTGAATCATTAGAAGCTCTCCAGTGTTTGGGCTGCAATAGCAGATCAAATTCCTTCTCTCAAGGTTCCCATGCAAAAAAAGATGTTTGTAACTGGAGCTGCATAGGTTTGCAGATATGGTTAAAAGCATTGAGTGTGTTAAAAAATGACCAAAAGTTTGAAAACCCCCCAATGCATACTTCAACATAGGAACTGCACACAGGCTATAAGTGAACCTAATGACGTGTTTACACTTCTATGTTTTGTGTTAGCCATTTAATCATTAGCCTTTCAGGGGAGATGGAAACGTATCAAAGGAAAAGCACTCAATCAATGCAAGTCTGAGCAAGGGACCAGAGAGAGAGGAGAGGAGGAAGAAGAAGTGAGGAAGAGTGACATTAACCCAGATGTCTCACCATCAACCCCACCCCAGCTCCAACCATTGGCAGGACCACAGTCATAACCTCTAAAGGCCCCTGGGATCGAGTGATGCTCTGCAAAAGGATTAGCAGCAACTGGATCCTTTTGGCATGGGCACAGGAATTTTCATTACAATGATCTTGGGTGTGGTGCGCCAGGAATGTATCCTGAATGGATGGGAGCACACCGAGGCAAAGTAAGGGTGGGAGTTTCAGCTCTGTACCTTCCCCTCGTTCCCTATCTACTTCCCTCCCCTCTTACGTAGTCAAGCTCAGACATGTTCCCAAAAAGCCATCTCCTCCCGTGCACAAAAAAATGTCATCCCTGTACAACCACTCATGATTAGTCAGTGGTCCAAATGTGGAACCTATTTACCTATTAAAATACATTTTTTGGTTGCTTACAGGAGTCATGAACAACAACAATGCCACAATGTTAGAATTTGTGCATTCAATTTCCACAATCAACAACAAGTTGACTCAATGTCAAGTAACCATCGCAAAGATTAGGATGGGAAATCATGGTATTTATACTTCGATAGTGCTTCAGCATTGTTACTGTACTTCTTGTTTGCAGATAAAAATATTCTTAAAATCCGCTTGACTAATAAATAATGTTCAAGTTTGCAACGGAATCTTCATTTCCTTTGCTTCCTGCATTAGAATTTAAAATCTTACACTTCACTAATGTAAACCCATTATTGCAGTGTGCTCACAGACTGATGCTTCAGGGAAGTGTGGCCAAAGGTCTTTCTGATTGCAGGTCACGATTCGGAGGAAAAACCCATGGGGCACTGCTCTGGAATTACCTCCACAATTGCAAAGTGAAAGCCATTCTTAGGGGCAACAAAGAGGCCTCTGTTCAGGCTGCGCCTTTTGGCCCTGGAGAAATACAATCTGCTGCCACTGCCCAAAGCAACTTTTTTTTTCTCTGGGCTGATTAAGCCAATGGGGTGGAGTGCACGAAGAATGCCCCACAGTGCCACGTCCCACAACCCCATTGACATTTGTTCCGGGGTGTCCTCTTCCGTTCACTGAAGGACAGTCACCAGCTCAAGAGGGGGGTAGAGGTAATTTTGACCCATCCTATTAACATGGCAACATGTACAGTATATTATTGATAACATAATATACAGTGCCTTCAGAAAGTATTCATGCCCCTTGACTTTTTCCACATTTTTAAAGGTGTATAAAATAAAAAAAGCAGACGCTGAATATCCCTTTGAGCATGGATAAGTTATTAATTACACTTTGGATGGTGTATCAATACACTCAGTCACTACAAATATACAGGTGTCCTTCTTAACTCAGTTGCCGTAGAGGAAGGAAACTCCTAAGGGTTTTTACGATGAGGCCAATGGAGTTACAGAGTTGAATGGTTGTGATATGAGAAAACTGAGGATGGATCAACAATATTGTAGTTACTCCACAATAATAACCTAAATGACAGAGTGAAAAGAAGGAAGCCTGTAGAGAATAAAAATAACCCAAAACAATGCATCCTGTTTGCTTCAAAGCACTTAAGTAATACTGCAAAGAAATGAGCATTTTCACCCACTGAGCACTGACCGACACCGGACTTCCATGAACATTGAAAAGTAGTTTGAATTTGGTCAGTCCACCCTAGCACAGTACAGTACAGTACAGTACATTAGAGTTCAAAACACAATGTACTGTATTGCACTGTACTCTACTGTACTAAACATATCTATTCTAATTTAATGTACTCTACTGAACAGTACGTATCTCTACTGTACTGTGATGTCCAAACTTATGAAACATAGACATCTATGTTTTGTAAATGTGTGTGTTGTCGTTTTTTAAATTAAATGTTTTATACAGTATTTAAGTCTGTAATGTCTATGTTAATGTTTTCAAACGTACGTAGGTTGTGAAGTATTTTTGTCTATAGTGTATCTTTCATTATGTGTCGGAGCCCAGGAAGACTAGCTGTCACCATTGGTGTCGGCTAACGGGGATACTAATAAAATCATAAATTGTCTATGATTGTTTCAGATTTTCTCTGGTCTGGACCAACCAAATGTGGTCCTGTTTGGGGATGGAGCTCATTACAATAATAGCCAGTTTGTAGAATAATACTCAAATACGCAAAAGAAGGATATTGCATATTTCTACCTTTGTGTAGATATTCAGGATACATCACCATGAAGAGAATGACATTCATATCCATAATTATGTATTTCTGTATAGTACAGATCAGGGACCCATGATGTAATTCTGTTACTGTAATTCTGTTACAGGAAATAAATCAAAATATATATTTTCATACTCATAGCTGACACCCCATTCTTTAATACAGTTTTTTGAAAAAGTTGTTTGATAAAAAACTGTTTCCACATTTTGCATCTGCACAGTTTTTTGCATTAAATGTTATTTAGGAAATTCTCTGTGTAAATTGTTCAAAATAGTTATTGTGCATAGAGTTGTATGACTTTCAAATACATGTTTTTGTTTTGTTTGGCATACATTTTAAAGTGACAAATCTTGAGTCAAAGAGTGATTCACATACCGTGGAATTTCTCAACAGTAAAAGCTCTATTTCTATTATGTCACCTGTCCCTTTCAATTTAATAAGTAATACCTAACCTCATTTTCAAAGCCATAATGTGAGAGAAGGTGCTAATCAGAGGAATCCATGAAGAGCCAACAAAACATCTCCCTCCTCCTCCTCCTCATAACGTGCAGAAGGCAAGAGCTGTCCAAGAGGGGCTTGAGAAATCACAGCAACTGGCCGAGTTTCCTTTTACAGGGTGTAGACTTCGTTAACCGGAACTCCCAACTTCCAAAGGTATGGACTCAGAACTAAATCACGCAGCTGACCAAATTACGTAAGATTCTAGTTCTGGGTTAATCGAGATTAGTTTGAATGTATTTGATGCATGAGAGGTATTAGTGGATAACATATTTGATCTACAGGCATTAATACGAGTGTCTATATTTTCAGTATGTTACCAAGCCTGTACAGTATGTCCCTGTCTACTCATTTATGCCCTTAATTAGGTCTATATCCAGATATAATTTCAAATTTTTCAGCATCCACAATCTAACTGGCCTTTAACTAGCAACAGTCATCAAGTTGTTAAAAGGTCGTAAAAACCATTATAATAAATGTAACAGTTTTACATTGGACAAAGATACTCCAAACCCATCAGATATTGACTGAATTGTTGAACATTATATTAACATTTAACTGGCATGGACAAAGTTCTTGGATTTTGGTGAGAATTCAGGTATTCAATTTATTGTAAAAAAAAAATAAATGTTTTCTTAGAATGCAATCATATATACATTTTCTAATGCCATCAGGTATATTTTTGCTTTATATTTTGTGTTAAAATAAAGAAAAGTGTGTGTCTAATTTGCATAAATACACTGGTGGTATTTGCATATTTGAATAGATTAACATAAAAGGGGTATTTTCCATAAGCGCAGACGAGGGACATCAACGACCTGGAAAGATCTGTATGGAGGAATGGTCTAAGATCCCTCCCAATGTGTTCTCCAATCTCATAAAACATTTGAGAAAAAGGCTTAGTGAACTGAAAACAGGGGATCTAACAATTTTTACCCCTATGTTTTGGGGGGGGGGATTTTTTATTACTTGAATAACAAAACCTCTTTCTTCGAGCAATTGTATTCGTTTTTTTTAGCAGTATTTGTGTTATTTATCTAGTATTTCTTGCGCATCTTTATCAAGTGATCCAATAATTCCGGACCCCACTGTATACTCCCCCTTCGTCCTATTGGGAAAGAATTAGGAGAGACAGAGACAGAGAGAGACAGACAGAGACAGAGACAGAGAGAGAGAGAGAGAGAGAGAGAGAGAGAGAGAGAGAGAGAGAGAGAGAGAGAGAGAGAGAGCGAGAGGAGTTGTAGCAGGGTTACACCAGACCAGAGCAGGGGGAGAGCAGAGCCTCACCATAACAATACACTCGCCCCTCCCAGACTCTGAACCACGTCCAAATGTTATACATTCACAGGAGAGAGCCGGCCAATTGCCACAGCTGTCACACATTTTCAACAGATTCCACAAGACCTAGATGAGGTTTGAAAATACATTCCTTAGCCATTACACAATGGCTAAAAGGAATTACTGTTAACATCTGATGTTGTGGAAGTGGGAATTTGCCACCCCGACCTTGCCCAAAGCACTCCGGAACTCAGGGTCATAGATTTATTATCTCAAATGGTCTCCAAAGGTCACCAGGGGCCATTTGTTCACCCAGTGTTCTGGCAAAACCTCTAGAGCCCCAAGTGTGTTATTCATTAGTACACTGTGCAGCTTTGTATGGGGGATTCACAGGGTCAGGAGACACATGTTACTGTTGCTCTATGGGTATTTGTCATAGGAACGGCATTTCTGGTAAGAGCCATTTTCAGCTGTTGGGTCGTAGTATGACGATGAGCCTCTGCCAATCCCCGAGCGAACAACGGCCACGTAAACAGGATGCTTAAAATGTGTGATTGCACAAGTGTTTGAGATGAACTCCAGTTCACCAGTTTTGTGGGCTTGGTGTGCATCTGAGTTTAATTTTAGAGCGTGTTTGAAAAGTTGCTGACACAGAGTTAGTCTTAAGACTTGAATATATTTATGATGCAGTGCTCCCACTTCTGGGTTGCATCTAATTCTATGCATCTAAAGATCTAACACACAAAATATTGTGTTGTCTGCCAAGGATTAGACTGTGTATTTTTTCTAGGCTTGCTTTGAGCATTCTAATGGGAAATAGTATTATTTAATTAACCATAGATCAATGTTATGCATTTATGAAATATGTCACACTGTGTTATAAAAGTATGAGGCTCTGGCTACTCATTTGGTATATTAGTCTGTTTTTAACGTCCCTTGCACAGACTATGGATTTGTGCAATGTTACGCAAGTGAGAGACATTATAGCCTAGTGCTAAACAAAAATAGTGTAATTTTAAACAGGTATTCTTATAACCAAGGGCGCAACGTTGGTTTTAGAAGTGGGGGGGGGACATAATCTTATTTTTTTATTTTTCTTTATCCAGTCGTATAAACACACCAAACAGCCTAGCCGACTGCTTGGAGGCGTCCGCATGGTCCTAAAACAGACCGTTGCCTCGTTTTGTATCACATTCCAATTGTAAAAAAATAAGAAATAAAATGCAATTTCAGAAATTGGGGGGGACATGAGTACATAATATAACATGTACTGTATATCAGAACAACATTTTTCATGATTTTCTTCCTTTACTCATTCATGATGTCAACATTTTCCAAACATTGGCAAGTGTCTCAAAACACCTGCAACCACTGCCACTATTCTTTGCGGTTTTATAACACTTACTTTAACCTTTTATAAAAAATATATATTCTTACATTCATAGGAGATAAATATTCATAGAAAGGCTCAGTCATCCACATCCAGTTCCAAAATAATCCAGTTCCAAAATAATTTAATATTTAAAAATAAAGTCCAGATGTCTCACATTTGGCAAGCGTCGCAGACCTCAGTGTAAAAGCGCCGTCTGTGTTGTCAGTGTTTCCATGACTAGAGCACGATGATGATGGCCTCCTTAGTAATTTTAGGCTGCCCCCTGACCTGACATCCAGGAAGTGGGGAGCTATGCTAGTGCCGGCGTCACTCAGTGAGTCAACCCAGCAGCCTAAACGATAGCTCTGATTCAAGACACATTCATTATATCCTCTCCCTGACATTAGTATTTAATTTCCTCTCCTGTTCAAAACTGTTATGTATTTCAGTGGCATTTTTATTTAGTTATTACTTTAATTGCCTGCTGTCATTGTAAATAAGAATGTCTAGTTAAATAAAAATACATGTAAAAAAAAGTAAATGTGAGTAGACTCCTTTAAGCTTGCCATATGCAAACTCCCTAAGACCTTTGATGTGGTAGCATTCTGAGTCAATACGACTGTGGACTGTAGGTTCCTTTATCAGTAATTGATTGAATTGGGGACACAAGTGTCTACCGAAGATCATCTACTCTTCAAATAATTGTGTACTGTACTGAAAATGTACTATTCAATGTACACATTTCTTTTAGGACATACAGCTGGTAAGTGGGAAATCATCTTGCACCTTTTTACGTAGTAGCACTGACTTTTTGGAATGGAACCTTCAAGCAGTAATGAAACAATAATAACTTTGATCTATTCTTGAAGTAGAATATGATCTTATGAAACCTACTCAACATTATGTAAGTGTAGTAGAGAATCATCTTGGCAGCTTATAGTAACACAAGCATTATATCATTGTTTGTGGCAGGATAGGTTTGCTATGGGTTAATGTGTGGTTGATATTAAGACCAGCTGTACTAGAGGCATTTATAAAGCTAGCAAAAGACTCATTGATATCAATATCCTCCACCATGACAGTACCAGATATTAAAAGAAGCCCTGCCAAATTACTAAAACACCTTGTCAAGTTCCAATACTCCTCTTGTAGCCTCTGGGCTTGGTTCTTAGTTTTCCTTTTGTCCAAACAGGGCTATGGACAAGCCTGTCATTTGACCATATCTCAGAGCTTCATTCACTTCAGATCTAGTCCTGACAGACTATGATTAATCTGTTTGGAGCCTAGGTTGGAGCACAATAGTCTCCATAAAGTCAGGCAACGCCAGCGAATATGTTTGAAGTGGATATGTAAGCATTAGAAGTCAAGCTGTGTTTTCATTACGAAGATATATATTGCCTTCGGAAAGTATTCAGACACCTTGACTTTTTCCACATTTTGTTACGTTACATTCTAAAATGGATTCACTGTGTGTAGCAATCTACACACAACACCCCATAATGACAAAGCGAAAACAGACCAAAGAGTTACAGGCAAAAGAGTTCAATCTTGGTTTCATCAGACCAGATAATCTTGTATCTCATGGTCTGAGAGTCTTTAGGTGCCTTTTGGCAAACTCCAAGCGGACTGTCATGTGCCTTTAACTGAGGAGTGGCTTCCGTCTGGCCACTCTAACATAAAGGCCTGATTGGTGGAGTGCTGCAGAGATGGTTGTCCTTCTGCAAGATTCACCAATCTACACAGAGGAACTCTAGAGCTCTATCAGAGTGACCATCGGGTTCTTGGTCACCTCCCTGACCAATACCCTTCTCCCCTGATTGCTCAGTTTGGCCGGGCGGCCAGCTCTAGAGAGAGTCTTGGTGGTTCCAAACGTCTTACATTTAAGAATGGCCACTGTCACACAGGTTCTTGGGGACCTTCAACACTGCAGAAATGTTTTGGTACCCTTCCCCAGATCTGTGCCTCAACACAATCTGGTCTCGGAGCTCTACGGCCAATTCCTTCGACCTCATGGCTTGGTTTTTGCTCTGAGATGCACAGTCAACTGAATGTACCACAGGTTGACTCCAATCAAGTTGTAGAAACATCAAGGATGATCAATGGATAGATAGATAGATAGATAGATAGATAGATAGATAGATAGATAGATAGATAGATAGATAGATAGATAGATAGATAGATAGATAGATAGATAGATAGATAGATAGATAGATAGATAGATAGATAGATAGATAGATAGATAGATAGATAGATAGATAGATAGATAGATAGGTACTTTATTGATCCCCAAGGGTGAAATTTCTTTAACAGGATGCACCTGAGCTCCATTTAAAGTCTCATACTTATGTAAATAAGGTATTTCTGTTTTTTATATGTTATAAATGTGCAAACATTATTATTATTTTATTTTTGCTTCGTCATTATGGGGTATTGTGTGTAGATTGCTGCATTTTCTAATGTTGCAAAATGTGGAAAAAGTCAAGGGGTCTGAATACTTTCCAAAAGCGCTGTAGGCCTACCCACTTGGGAGCCAGGCCCACCCACTGGGGAGTCAGGCCCATCCAATCAGAATTAGATTTCCCCACCAAAGGGCTTTATTAAAGAAATAAAAATAAAGAAACAATTACTCTTCAGCACACCCCCTCCTCTCCCCTCTCAAACGATCCCGCAGGTGATGAAGCCGGATGTGGAGGTTGTGAGGCTGGTTGGACGTACTGCCAAATTCTCTAAATCAACGCTGGAGGTGGTTTATGGTAGAGAAATTAACATTTAATTTTCTGGCAACAGCTCTGGTGGACATTCCTGCAGTCAGCATGCAAATTGCACCCTCCCTCAAAACTTGAGACATCTGTGGCATTGTGTTGTGTGACAAATCTACACATTTTAGAGTGGCCTTTTATTGTCCCCAGTACAAGGTGCAGCTGTGTAATGATCATGCTGTTTAATCAGCTTCTTGATGTTTTCAGGGATGTAAACAAATTTGTGCATGAAGGTTGAGAGAAAAATGCTTTTTGTGCTTATGGAAGATATTTTATTTAAAGCTCATGAAACATGGGACCAACACTTTACATGTTGCGTTTTTATTTTGTTCAGTGTATGTTGTAGCTAAGAAAGTATTTTGCAGTCTCTTTAATACAGGCATGGTGTCCCATCAGACCAATGCAATTTATCTGGAACACCATTGAAACTGAAATTCAATTTTTAAGTTTCAATTACTACCAGCAGGGCCGGTTCTAGCCTTTTGGGGGCCCTAAGAGACATTTTCGCAAATGTATAAAAAATGTCATGCAATTTTATTCATTTTGCAATGGGGCAGAGAGACATTTTTCCAGTTTTAAAGCAAGTTTTCTGCAATTCTACCCACCGTCGAATGTCAACTTGAATGGGAATGTCTATTCTATGATCTATATTTCTATGACTTCAATCGGTTTCCTGTGGAAGATTGACAGTTTAACTTAAAACAATGGACATTCCCACTCAAGTCAACATTCTCTGATTTGTGGACCTCCAACATTCTTTGTGGTACCATTTGAAAAGTGAAATTTCAATTTGATTCACATTTTAGTACATTTACACTTCTGATTATGCAAAATAGGTTCTAAGCTACAACATATTTGTTTTTTTTTATTTTCGTTTACATGTTTTTAGATAATGGTTAAAGGTTAAAAAAGGGGCAATTTTAATGATAATGTTTTTTTTTTTTCAAGAAATGATCAAAGAGTTTGACAACCCTGTTTGTAAGCTTTCAAATGATAATCAACTCAACTGTTTATCTTTTTTCAGTGATGAAGACATTGATGTCTCGTGCATTATGGGTAAACTTTTAGCACCTCTATCTTCTGAATATTTTGGCATTCAGGTCTAAAAAGTACGTAAGGTTTTCTTTCAAATAAAAAGGGGTGCAGAAAGTGGTTGAAATCATAGGGTGTATGTTAGGGTTACATCAGGTGATTTCGGAATCATGCTACCAATCACAAACTTAACACAATAAATAAACCATACTTCAACCTATTTCAGTGCTTGGTTTACAGCTAAGACTCGTTTTAGTTCGTATATTGGCAATGTAGTGTCAACAGTAGTGAATACCTTGCTTATAAAATGTACCAACAACCTTGATAGTGTCGCCCTTAGACGAGCTAGGGAGGAGGGCTTTTCATAAATATTTTAAGAAGCTCACTCCAATTTATATCCCTTCTCCCCAGCGAGTCAACACCCATCTCAATGTCTGCCTAGTGCCTGGCTCTTTCTCTCTCTATGCTCAGCTCCGTCTAGGCCTGGCTGCACTCTGTGTCCGGTCTACCTTACAGCGAGGAAATTAAAAGTTAAATATTTACCATTCCCCTGGTATGTGACCCCTGAGATTCCAGCTGTGATGGGTAACAGCCACATTCCTCTGGGAGGAAGTTTATCTGGGCACTTCATTTCCTGACAGTGCTTTTGAACATGGCGAGTGGCTTAGACATCACTGTCACATAATACACTAACATGCCACGTGTGTCACCAGAGCTGGGGATGAAGCTAACCAGCTAAACTTTTAAAAAAGGGTGCTAAAGGTGATGATTTTCCAACAAGTGCTGTACTGTTTACCCTCTGTCTATGATATCTTAAAGGGGGTTACTATACACAGAGAAATTATATCTCTAATAAATACAATCCAAAATTAGGAAAATTTAACTTAAATTAACATAGGTTTTTTTACTCTCAAGGTGGATATAGACTGTGTTTTTTGGTAGTCTTAAACAAATCTACTTTGAAACAAAAGTATATACACCTCACACACACGGTTAAGGGCTTAAAAAAAAGAAGACACCTGTACCATGTCAGATAGACAGTGCCATGAAAAAGTATTTGCCATCGCACTACCACCACCATGCTTACTGGTTGTTACTGTGGAATGCAGTGTTTGTTTTTCGTCAGGCATAATAGGACCCATGTCATCCAAAAAGTTATACTTTTGAAATAGAACATTCGTCCAAGACTCTTAATGAGCATCCAGGTGCTTTTTGACAAACTTGAGTCAACTTTTTGGACGAGATTGCTCCCATTATGTCTGGCGAAAACCAAACACTGCATTCCACAATAAGAACCTCATAACGATGGTCAAGCATGGTGGTGGTAGTGTGATGGTTTGGGGATGCTTTGCTGCCTCAGGACCTGGATGACTTGCCTTAATAGAAGGAACCATCAATTCTGCTCTGCATAAGATAATTCTACAGGAGAACGTGAGGCCATCCGTCTGTGAGCTGAAACAGTTGGGACATATAGCAAGACAATGATCCAATACACACAATCAAGTCTACATGAAAATGACTAAAAAGCTAAAAAATTTGAAGTTTTGGAATGGACTAATCAAAGTCCAGACCTAATCCCAATTGAGATGTTGTGGCAGGACTTGAAACGAGCAGTTCATGCTTGAAACCCCACAAATGTGGCTGAGTTAAAGCAGTTCTGCATGCAAGAGTGGGCTAAAATTCCTGCACACTGTGAGAGACTGATCAACAACTACAGGAAGCATTTGATTCCAGTCATTGCAGCTAAAGGTGGTACAACCAGTTATTGCGTGTAAGGGGGAAATTACTTGTTCACACAGGGTAATTGGGTGTTGCATAACTTTGTTAATTAAATAAATATATATTTTATACATTTGATGGCAGGAAAGGGCTACAGCTCCGGTAATTATTACTTCAGTCATTATTTGCCTGCCTCTTGATTGCCTCTATATGTAATGTGCTATTGTGTAGAATCTGGCACATTTCAGCTATTTCAAGTGAAAGGGGGCTTTGGCCACAATGTGGTATGGTTCGTTATTAGTTTATCTTTGGCTATATCCTTCAGGACATATACACTGAACAAAAATATAAACGCAACATGTAAAGTGTTGGTCCCATGTTTCATAAGCTGAAAAAAAAAAGATCCCAGACCACTTGTATGGGTTCATGTGTGCGAGCGGTTTGCTGATGTCAACGTTGTGAACAGAGTGCCCCATGATGGCGGTGGGGTTATGGTATGGGCAGGCAAAAGCTACGGACAACGAACAGGATTACATTTTATTGATGCCAATTTTAATGCACAAAAATACTGTGACACGATCCTGAGGCCCACTGTGAGGCCCATTTTTTTAAAGGCAGCTGTGACCAACAGATACATGTCTGTATCCCCATTTGTGAAATCCATAGATAAGGGCCTAATTAATTTATTTCAATTCACTGATTTCCTCATATGAACTGTAACTCAGTAAAATCATTGAAATTGTTTAATGTTGCATTTATATTTGTGTTTAGTATATACTGTATGGTATATGCTAATGATTTTAGCATTATTTCCTGTCGTTTCATAAATTCAATGACATCTTCCTATTTAAACGTTGTCTACATTGAATTTATAATGACCTTTAAAATGACCTTTAAAAATAGCATTTTCGACCAAATCCCCCCCCATGGGAAAACCTTACTTTTTTCTGAGGGAAGAACAAAACCAGACTTTGTATATTGCTTGAGTGAAAAAAAATAGAAGTTGTCTGATTTCACAATTCCCAGCACAAAGCCATGTCATTACCCAAGCACCCCACCTACTACTAATATACTCTTTTGTGCAGTGTGCATGTGACTGTATAAATGCCCCAGTAGGAAAGGTCAGCAACCGCACAAAAGGAGAGAAAAATAGTTTCAGAACAAGCCTGCATCAATTCAACTGCAACAAGAAGCATTTTACAGATGGCTTATTGTGATTATTCTGCTGTTTAAGCTGTCTTTCATGTCAAAAGTATTTTCCTGCTTACAAATCACCAGGAAGCAATTCTGCAGCGGTACCGCTGTGGCCTAAGCCCTTCCCCGGGGGTCCGCTCTTTGATCACCTGTATCAGTTGCCATCAAGTAAAAAAAATGGGACATTTGCTGAGATAAACTTGTATTCTAATCTGAGAAAAAGCCCCTTCTGAGAAAAAGCCCTTTCTGAGAAAAAGCCACCCTCTTTGTTCTTCCCTCTGTTCCCTCCGGGCGACTGGGAACAAACCATCTCAGCAAGGGGGTGGTTGAGAGAGTGGTGGATTGTTTGGGAAGTACTTCACGGGTGATGTCTTGGCTCTGCTAACAAGGAAACCGCAGAGATACACAAATTGATTAGTCAATCAAACAACGACCATACCCCTTTTCCCCCTCCAGACTTTAATGAATAGAGATCCCCTCTATCACTCGAGAACGATCCTGTGGATAGACACCCATGTTTATAGGCATATAGGCCTTGACACAGAGAAGGCATCTACTAATAATTGGTAAATAAAGTCTACAATCAGACTGTTCTAAACATCAACAGAACGTTTTCTCGGGCCAGTGCCACAGACTGCTATTTGTTTTTAAATTTTAATACAAACATTTCAAAAAAACTTTTCGCTTTGTCATTATGGGATATTGTGTGTAGATTGCAGAGCATTTTTATTTAATTCCTATTCAATAAATTTTAGAATAAGCCTGTAACGTAACAAAATCTGGAAAAGTGAAGGGGTCTGAATACTTTCCAAAGGCACTATATATACACAGGGAGTACCAGTACCGTATCAGTGTGCAGGGGTACGAGGTATTTGAGGTAGATACAGTACCTTCAGAAACTACTCACACCCCTTGACTTTTTCCACATTGTTGTGTTTCATCCTGAATTCAAAATGGATTAAATAGTTATTTTTCTCACAAATCTACACACAATGCCCCATAACTACAAAGTAAAAACATGTTTTAGAAATGTTTGCACATTCATTTTTTGTATTTTACCCCTTTTTTCTCTGCAGGTGGAGTCATGCATCCTCCGAAACATGACCCGCCTAACATCGCACCTTAATACCAGCCAGCTTAACCCGGAAGCCAGCCGCACCAATGTGTCGGAGGAAAACTGGTCAACTGGCATCCTGGGTCAGCCCGCAGGCACCCGGCACGGCACAAGGAGTTGCAAGAGCGCGATGAGCCAAGTAAAGCCCCACCGGCCAAACACTCCCCAAACCCGGACGACGCGGGGCTAATTGTGCGCCGTGCTATGGGACTCCCGGCCACGGCCGGTTGTGGCACATCCAGGGATATGCATGTGATGCAGTGCCTTAGACCACTCGGGAGGCTTGAAATGTTTGCAAATGTATTAATTTAATTTACATAACTATTTTACACCCCTTAGAATCAACTTTGGCAGCAATTACAGCTGTGAGTCTTTCTGGGTAAGTCTCTAAGAGCCTTTGCACACCTGGATTGTACAATATTTGCACGTTATTATTTTTTTAATTCTTCAAGCTTTGTCAAGTTGGTTGTTGATCATTGCTAGACAGACATTTTCATGTCTTGCCATAGATTTGCAAGCTGATTTAAGTAAAAACTGTAACTAGGCCACTCAGGATTATTCAACGTCGTCTAGGTAAGCAACTCCTCTAGGATTTTGCTTGTGCTCAGCTCTATTCCGTTTCTATTTATTCTAAAAAACTCCCTAGTCTTTAACAATGACAAGCATACATGTAACATGATGCAGCCACCACCATGCTTGAAAATAGTGGTGTGTTGTGTTGGATTTGCCCCAAAGATAACACTTTTTATTTAGGACATAAAGTAAATTTATTTGGCCCATCTTTTGCAGTTTTACTTTAGTGCCTTATTGCAAACAGGATACATGTTTCAGAATATTTTTCATCTGTAGAAGCTTCCTTCTTTTCCCTCTGTCATTTAGGTTAGTATTGAGGAGCAACTACAATGTTGTTGATCCATCCTCAGTTTTCTCCTATCACAGACATTATACTCTGTAACTATTTTAAAAGTCACCATTGGGCTGAGTGGTTTCCTTTCTCTCCGGCAACAGAGTTAGGAAGGATACCTGTATATTTGTAGTAACTGGGTGTATTGATACATCATCCAAAGTGTAATTAATAACTACACCACCGGGGCTGGATTTACAAAACCTTCTTAAGAATAAATGTTTTCTTAACTGCCATTTTTTCCTTAACTATAGACTTAAGAATACATTTTTAGCAAAGCTGCTATTCCTCAATAAAGTTATTGGATTTTTTTTTTACAATGATTCTTCCTAAGAAAACAAATGGGATTCTTTAAAATAATGCTTTAGGATTTCTTATCCTAACGCAATTTTCTTATTGAAATGTACTTAACCTTTGGACAGCTAAACCCTTGTCTTGTGCAGACTGGGACCAGGAGGTAAACATTTTAAAAATACATTATAACTAAAAAACATCAATGTAAACCTTAATTTGAAAACGTACAGATAATTGTACAGTATACAGCGGGTGAAATAAGCATTGAACACGTCACCAGTAAATATATTTCCAAAGGTGCTATTGACATGAAATTTTCACCAGGTGTTGGTAACAACCCAAGTAATCCATACAGAAACCAAAACAAATAAGTTCAGAAATTAAGTTATGTGTAATAATGTGAAATGACCCGGGGAAAAGTATTGCACACATGAAGAAAGGGAGGTGCAAAAAGGCATGGAAAGCCAAGACAACAGCTGAAAACTATCAGTAATTAAAAAGCAATCCAGCCCCCTGTCAGTGCAAATTAATATCAGCTGGTTCAGTCCCAACTGATGGCCTACAACAAGGTCTCATTGCCAAGGTGTCACACAAGACACATCTCATAATGGGTAAAAGCAAAGAGCTGTCTCAAGACCTTCGCAACCTAATTGTTGCAAAACATGATGATGGCATTGGTTATAGGCGCATTTCTAAGCTTCTGAATGTTCCAGTGAGCACTGTTGGGGCCATAATACGGAAGTGGGAAGACAATCATTTCACCATAAATTTGCCTCGACCAGGTGCTCCTCGCAAGATTTCTGACAGAGGAGTGAAAAGAATAATCAGAAGAGTTGTCCAAGAGCCAAGGACCACTTGTGGAGAGCTTCAAAAAGACCTGCAATTAGCAGGTACTGTTGTCTCAAAGAAAACAGTAAGTAATGCACTCCACCGCCATGGCCTATATGCACGCTCACCATGCAAGACTCCATTGCTGAAAAAAAAGCATGTTGAAGCTCGTTTAAAGTTTGCTGCACAACATTTGGAAAAGCCAGTGAAATACTGGGAGAATATAGTGTGGTCAGATGAGAGCAAAATTGAACTGTTTGGATGTCATAATACACACCATGTTTGGAGGAGAAATTTTCAGCAAATGGTACTGGCAAACTTCACATAATTGAAGGAAGGATGAATGGGCAAATTTACCGAGACATTCTTGACAAAAATCTTCTGCCATCTACCAGGATAATGAAGATGAAACGAGGGTGGACATTTCAGCAAGACAATGATCCCAAACACACAGCCAAGGAAACTCTCAATTGGTTTCAAAGAAAGAAAATAAAGCTGCTAGAATGGCCCAGCCAATCACCTGACTTAAATCCCATTGAAAATCTATGGAAAGAACTGAAGATCAAGATTCATAGAAGAGGCCCACGGAACCTTCAAGATTTGAAGACTGTTTGTGTGGAAGAATGGGCCAAAATCACACCAGAGCAATGCATGCGACTAGTTTCTCCATACAGGAGGCGTCTTGAAGCTGTCATTACCAACAAAGGCTTTTGTACAAAGTATTAAATAAATATCAGTAAGTGTGTTCAATACCTTTTCCCTGTGTCATTTCACATTATTACACATAACTTAATTTCTGAACTTATTTGTTTTGGTTTCTTTGTATGTATGGATTACTTGGGTTGTTACCAACATCTGGTGAAAATGTCATGTCAATAGCACCTTTGGAAATATATTTACTGAGAAAAATGATGACATGTTCGATATTTATTTCATCCGCTGTATGTGTGGGGTACAGAGATGAGGTAGTCATTAAAACATCTAGGTAAATACTATTATTGCACACAGAGTGAGTCTGCAATTTATGTGACTTGTTAAGCACATTTTTACTTCTGAACTTATTTAGGCTCGCCATAACAAAGGGGTTGAATACTTATTGACAATTTGTTTTTTTACATTTCTAAAAACATAATTCCCCTTTGACATTATAGGGTATTGTGTGTAGGCCGGTGACACAACATCTCAATTTAATCCATTTTAAATTCAGGCTGTAACGGAAAAGTTAAGGAGTGTGAGTACTTTCTGAAGGCACTGTAAAATGCAGGGTCAGAAAAGATGATAATAATAGTATTATAATAATAAAACAGAGTTGCAGCAGCATATGATGAGTGTGTGTGGCGTCGTTATGCGTGTGTGTGTGTGTGTGTGTGTGTGTGTGTGTGTGTGTGTGTGTGTATAGTGTATGTGAACATATTGGTTTTTGTGAGAGTATCAGTGTAGTGCGCATATATATAGTCTTGTGGGTGTGCATAGAGTCAGTGCAAGATAGGGCCAATGCATTATTTAGTAGTCTTATGGCTTGGGAGTAGAAGCTGTCTCAGAGCCTGTTGGTCCGAGAGCAGACGCGCCGTATATCACCATATAAGTTTAGCACAATCGTTAAACCCTATATTCTACCACTACCCAAACATAAATAAGTAGCAGATTTGAGTGTCCATATTTTCCCTGAACACTACTGTCACACTCTGACCCACAGCCTGAGCAGCCAGACCAGTTGTCACCACTCCCAGTTTTTAAGACGTGCTTAATTGGCTGCTTGGAGCGCCTGAGGAGAAAGAGAAGGCATGCTGTTAGTTATGATTCTGAGCCCCCTCGGCCAAGCCCATCTGCACTGAACAAAAATATAAACGCAACATGTAAAGTGTTGGTCCCATTATTCATGAGCTGAAATAAAAGCTCCCAGAAATGTTCCACATGCAGATAAAGCTTATTTCTCTCACATTTTGTGCTCGAATGTGTTTACATCCCTGTTAGTGATCATTTCTCCTTTGCTAAAATAATCCATCCACCTGACAGGTGTGGCTTATGAAGAAGCTGATTAAACAGCATGATCATTACACAGGTGCACCTTGTGCTGGGGACAATAAATGGCCACTCTAAAATGTGCGGGAGGGAGCTTGCAATTGGCATGCTGACTGCAGGAATGTCATTTTAGATAATTTGGCAGTATGTCCATCCGGCCTCAAAACTGCAGACCATGTGTATGGCGTTGTGTGGGCGAGCGGTTTACTGATGTCAACAGTGTGAACAGAGTGCCCCATGGTGGAGGTCGGGTTATGGTATGGGCAGGCATAAGCTCCTCATTGTCGTGCTATTCATACGCCGCGATCACTTCACCATGACAATGCACGGCCCTATGTCACAGGGATCTGTACACAATTCCTGGAAGCTGAAAATATCCCAGCTCTTCCATGGCCTGCATACTCACCAGACATGTCATCCATGTATGGGATGCTCTGGATCGTCGTGTACGACAGCATTCCTACCAATATACAGCAACTTCGCACAGCCATTGAAGAGTAGTGGGACCACATTCCACAGGCCACAATCAACAGCCTGATCAACTCTATGTAAAGGAGGTGTTGTCACGCTGCATGAGGCAAATGGTGGTCACAACAGATACTTACTGGTTGTCTGATCCACGCCCCAATCATTTTTTTAAGGTATCTGTGACCAACATATGTATATCTGTATTCCCAGTCATGTGAAATCCATAGATTAGGGCCTAATGAATGTATTTCAATTGATTGATTTCCTTATATGAACTGTATCTTTAAAACTGTCACACGTTGCTTTTATATTTTTGTTCAGTATATTTCAGCCCGTCTGACAGTTTTACGTTGCCCCACACCATGTTATTATATTGGGGCTGTGCTGGCAGTAACTATTGTGCTAATGACATTTTAGGCCCAGACATAATATACTTTTTCACAGGATGTGCACCCAGCATGAAAGAATATCTCGAGTGCATTTATAGTTTTGAGAGCACTCATTATTTTTTATGTTTGTTAGAAAATTGGCTGAAAACAGGTTTTATGGACAGAAAACACATAATGGGTCCTGTCAGTATTGGATACTTTTTAAAAATGAAGTGTGCTCGCCTGGACTGGGCTGTTTATAAGAGTCACCTTTCATGAGGAAGAAGCTTATCAAGCGAAGGGATCTTTAGTAAATCAAGCACAGATAAAACCTCCATTCACTTCAGTTAAGAAAGTATCCAATACTGACAAAATCCATTAGGTGTTTTCCTGTCCATAAAACCTGTTTCCAGCCAACTCTCTAACAAACATAAAAAATAAATGAGTGCTCTAAAAAAACTATAAAATGCTCTCAAGATATTCCTTCATTCATACTGGAAACCATTGTGCATCAGCTGATATTGCACCAATTAAATCCATCACTGTACCTTAATATGGCGGTCTATTTAGTCGATCAGGAGTTGCACACACTTCTCTAAATCGCTGCCGTGGCAAGCTATGCGCTGGTGTTGTTGGTGACATGCTAATGCTGTAACATGAGGGTAGAAGCTTTTCAGGGGGCAGTTTGGAATACAATGAAGACTGTGTCACCTGTGGATCTGTTGGGGCAGTATGAGAATAGGAGTGGGTCCAGGGTGTCTGGGAAATGATGGTGTTGATGTGAGCCTTTCAAAGCATTTCATGGCTACAGATGTCCTGCCCTTAGTCCTGTATTGATGCATTGCCTGTTTGATGGTTCGTCGTAGGTCCGGATTAGTGTTCTGCTCCTTGAAAGCGCCAGCTCTAGCCTTTAGCTCAGTGCTAATGTTGTCTGTAATCCATGACTTCTGGTTGGGATATGTACGTACGGTCACTGTGGGGACGACATCGTTGATGCACTTATTTGTGAAGCCGGTGTGGCAAACTCCTTAATGTTATCGGCTGAATCTCTGAACATATTCCAGTTTGTGCTAGCGAAACAGTCCTGTAGCTTAGCATCCACTTCAGTGGACCACTTCCGTATTGAGCACGTCACTGGTACTTCCTGTTTGAGTTGTTGCTTGCAAGCAGGAATCAGCAGGCTAGAGTTAGGGTCAGATTTGCCTTGTATATGTTTCTGCGGGTGGAGTAAAGGTCATCAAAAATGTTGACACCTCTAGTTCCACAGGTGACATGTAACAATAAATTAGGTAAAATGGATTACAGGGCTCTGTTGGTGAATAGTATGGTCTGCAGCTTATCATAAGGTATTCTAACTAAAATGAGCAAAACCTCTAGACTTCCTTAACATTAAAGATTGGGACACAATGACAGTTAGCAACGATGACAGTTTCAATGACAAGAAACTGGAAAACATTGTGGCTCCGGTTCCTACGCCAGCGCTGCGGGCTAGCTCTGCGCTATAGAAAGCCCACTCCAGCATGGATGCTGCAACTGTTCTCAATCAGTCCCAGGTCAACCTCAAGATAATGGGCCAATGACCCTCTGCTGCTTACGAATGTTACATTTGATTCAATCTTCTGAGGTTGTGGAAGCCTAGGTGAGTTCCTGCAGTAATTGCAAATGTTGTCATGACTTTCAGCCCTATGGTCCAGTAGCTATGTTGCTTCTCTCTTACTGCATTGCAATCTGATATATCAGTGGAGGCTGCTGAGGGGAGGAAGGCTCATTATAATGGCTGGAATGGAGTCAATGGAATGGTCTCAAACACATTTATTATTATGAACTCTCCTCCCCTCAGCAGCCTCCATTGTGCAGTGTGTTTACAGTGCAGTTAGATGGGTAGATTATTTTTCATTTATCAAGATCGCAGGTTCATCTACCCTCAAACGAGGACACCGGGCGGTGAGTAAAATGAGAAGTAAGTTTACTCATACACTGAGTGTACAATTTTTTAGGAACACCTTCCTAATATTGAGTTGTACCCCCGTTTGCCCTCAGAACAGCCTCAATTTGTCGGGGTTGGACTCTACAAGGTGTCGAAAGCGTTCCACATTCTTGATACACATGAGAAACTGTTGAGCGTGAAAAACCCAGCAGCGTTGCAGTTCTTGACACACTCAAACCGGTTTGCCTGGCACCTACTACCATACCCAGTTCAAAGGCACTTAATTCTTTTTTTCTTGTCCATTCCCCCTCCGAATGGCACACACACACAATCCATGTCTCAATTGTCTGAAGTCTTAAAAATCATTCTTTAACCTGTCTCGTCCCCCTTCATCTACACTGTGGCACAGACACACATACACATGATAAGACACACATTTGACACACACATACACATGGATTTTGTATTGTCGATATGCGGTAGTGGAGTAATGGTGTTATGAAATGTAATGTCATGTAATATTTTAAATTGTATATAACTGCCTTAATGTTGTTGGATCCCAGGAAGAGTAACTTAATGTTTAGTACACTCAAGGTAGTTCTGAGAAGCTATCTCACTATGGTGTGATTTACAGAACAGTAGAATTGTTAGAATTTCTTTCATTTACCAAGATTGGAAGGTTCATCTTGTCTCAGCGAGGACACTGGACTGTGAGTAACATGAGAAATAAGCCTATGCATGGATTTTGAGAAGCTATATATCAGTATGTTGTGCCTGCTGTAGCCTACACATAGTTTCACCTTCATGCTACACATAGTATCAATCCTATTACATAGATGACGTTGCTGGTCTATTTTAAGCCCTTAATGGCGGGCGTCTGTCACACACATAGTTTGTTGTCTGGCAGTGGTTCTGCTGTTTTTGGGGATTGGTATACAGTAGCATACCTTGTTCACTGCCTGTAATTATTATATTACATGATGTATGCTCTGGCAGTGAGATACCCTGAAGGAGCAGAGCCAATCATTAGTGCTACAGTAACATTGCTACCCAAACAACGGTGGTCTACTGATGTGGTTTAAGCATTGTTGTGGACTTAAAACATCCAATTTAAAAAAGTGTGATTTTGAGAGCGAAAACCAGAAAAAAATTTAAACTAAAACAGGGATTACAGAATCAGGCAAAAAACGGAATCGGGACAAAAAATGTACAACTAGGCCTAAAAAAGTATCAATGACGATAATGGCCTTTCAGCTTGGCTCAAAAGAACTTCCCATCAGTACAAAAGTGATAACCGATGGGCAGAGATTCATTATTACATTGGTTCCCACAAGATGAGAGGAGTGGGGGATTTTTTTTGGGATGGATTCAAGTTTAAATAAAAAGCTTCTGTTGAGTGCACTACAAAGCCCCATGTGTAAATATTGAATAATGAGACGCTTTCAAGTCCCCCCACTTTGTATCTGCCATGAAATGGCATTAATGACAGCTTTTGGTGTGGTTTACGTCATATGGACACATGAAACACCATTACTGGAGATACATTTGTTATTGCTACTTCTGTAGGGGATTAGATTTATACGATGGTTTGCATTTGCGCTCAAGATGTGGTAAGTGCTGACAATTCATCAACATCTGACAAATATTAATGGGTTAATTAAGTGTTCGTCGGCTACTAATACGTTTCAGTTTCAGATTATTAGTCACTCTATGGCACTTGAGTTTTTTGTCTAAAATATAGCTAGTTAAGTCTTACACAGACAGTCATTGTCATATCCTAGAGGAGGCGGATTTGTTAATTGGATGTTTATTTTACTAGTTTAAATTGCTGTCAAATAAATGATCGTATTTCCTGTGTGAGCAATATAACGTTTATTTATTTATTTTATGTAGCTTGGAGTCATGGTTTCTCATAAAGAATATAGTCATGTAAAGTCACTGACTTTGTTCTCAGACACTCGCTTACAAACTGCATTCATTCAAGGAGATGAGTCAGCTTTGCTTGGCACCAGTATTACGCAGTGGAGCTTTGGGAAACAAGTGTTGAAAGTTTATACAAAGATTTTAAAGTACTTATTTTTCTTATCCCATGGTCAAATTGAATCGCATGACTCATGAACATGTAGATGGAGTTTTTACCACAAAAATACAGGAACAAAAAGGTACTCAAGATTACAAATTAAACCATGTTATGTTGACCTTTCAATTACCTCATTAACAACTACTTAATGTGACATATACAGCAATATGCAAGAATAGCACAGACAATTGGGTAAACTGTGCATGGTATGGTAGTAGCAACCAAACCCATTATTCTTGATCAGACCCATGCCATTACTGGCTTTGGTAGAAACATGCTGTAATTTACCCATCTCTTGTATACTATCAGACATAACTGTCTACCTGGCTCCTAACCTCACTAAACAGTAACTTTACCCAAGAGAAGATGGATCCTCAGTAATCCACATCAGAAGGTCATTACATCTTTGAATATCATAATATTAAAGCTGTGATCCAAATTAAATCTCCCCCTTAACATAAGACGTTGACAGATATTAATGTCAAAGGTGAAACACTATGATGTATCTGAGTAATTTCACTCCCTTTGAATGCCTTTACACTTTGACACACACACAGGGTCTCTTCATTGTTACATCCATTTCATTTCCATGTTCATAAATACTGGTATTTCGAGCCAGTGACAGTTTTCAGCTTGTAATCGCCAAGTTTTGGAACATTTTGGTGAGATCATCTTTTTCAGACATTCAATTGGTGAAGGACATTCATAATAATGTCAGGTATGGAAGGCACTCAAATAACTTACATTCACAAACATGCAACACATCAAGTTAGCATGTAGCAGGCTTTCATCTCCCTCATGTCATTAAATCAAAAGTTTAATTTTGCAACATAGTCATTGCAAAAGTTCATTGTTTTCTTATAGCTATTATGTGCCCCATTGAATCAATATCTTATTTCGCTAACAGACTGCCGGTTATAACACAACTGAGAAATGCCTAGCGGCTGCGGATTCCAGGAAAAAAGGGAAACGCTATTAACTTTGGCTATGGTACAGCGATAACTAGAGGGCAATGCTTGCACAATCAGCTTCGGTGTGAGATAAGGTCATTGTGTTATCAGGTTCGGAAGTAAACCCGAAAGACCTTTATGCCAAGTAAACACTGGGAAGGAAATAATCAATTTGGAGCTTTTAATGAAAAACTCCTTTATAACCCCTTTCTGCTGAAATATTGCCACATGCTAGTTAAACATTAGAGGCATGATAGTACAGTTAAAGATAACCATGAGCAACCGAGTGAGTCAGCATGCACAGTGCACACAGTGATTCATGTTTTATTGTCCACCAGCTTCCGCTGCAAAGTCTGAGTGATTCAGGGTTCAGCTCACACTGAGTTAGGGGTCAATTCCAAGTTAATTGAGTAGAATTAGTCCAAATTTCAATTAAAGAATTGAAAAATGCCATTTAGGGCACTAACCCAATAAAAGTCCAAAAGTTTTTTGGGGGCGTTTCTTCTTTAGTGCCAGGTTCTTAGATCTCAAAGATATCCCCCCCCCCCCCTGCTCTGGTCAGCTTTGACAGGCTAAAGACATCAGAGGAGCAAAGAAGGGGAGTATAAGCTAGGTTTAACTGAGGATCCATCCATGCCGTGGTGGGGGAGAGGAGACAGAGACACCATTAAATGAGAAGTGGTCATGCTGACATGGTGAAGGCACCGGGAGGGACACAAATCCGCCTGGTTTCAAAGTGAGAGGAGCAAGAGGATGAGACAGGCCTTTTGATGTGGGGGTTAAAGGGGATAATGATGCAGGAGTTAAAGGGCATGAAACGAAGGGAGAACGAGCCAGATAATGACTGGCCAAATTAAATAACCGCTTTGTAATGACATATTACACATTATAGGGTGTGTTTTCATATTGAGTCTTGGCTTAGCATTTCTATGATGCTGTTTGTGATCAAATAAAAGCATGTAGTATATGGAACCCTTTTCAATACAGATCAAAATGTCTGAAGTGTCTACCTGTTCACCTAACCACTAACTATCTCCATTCCTAAGAGAAGTTTTTGGTAAATGAACGTGCAAAAAGTGTTAGAACTGTGCTAGAACACTTCTGTGTCAGAAGTGTGTTCGAAAAAATGTACTTAAACACCCTTGAATATTTGAAGTAGTCTGAATGATTCTCATTACCGAGAGGGCCCTGTACAGGAGTTTGCTCCCAGACACAATTTACTGGCCGTAAAAATAAAGGCGATGAGGTTACGAGACGCTAAATGGCTCTGGAGGAGACGGGCTGCCCTGTATTCCAGCGTGTCACTGGAGCCAGTGGAATCATAAAAGGCCTGCTAACACTAACACTAAACGGATATAAAAAGACTCCCAGTTCATTTATATGTCCCATTCTCTTGCTGTGGGGTTTGTTTACAGGGCCGACTACAAATAAAGGGAAGACAGGAGAGCTTTAGAGGAGGAAGAGCAGAGTAGCAGACTACAGATCCCATGTTGGCTGGCAGTCATGAAAGTTGGGGACTGCACCAGCAAGACTGGGGCAAATTAAAAGATAAACCAACCTAATCAGCCCGTTGAAGAACATAAGCGCCATCTCAAACTTGTAAAACCGGATTTATATTAACAGTGGTTAAAAAAAAAAATGTCCTTATGGGCAACTGGACCATTTACAAGGGCTTTATGCTCGGATCGGAAGATTTCACTGGAACAAGGATTAACTGGGAAAATATAGTAGGATCCACACGTTCCATTTCCCCTTCCTTATGAGGCTAACAGTTTCATTTCCCCTTCCTTATGAGGCTAACAGTTTCATTTCCCCTTCCTTATGAGGCTAACAGTTTCATTTCCCCTACCTTATGAGGCTAACAGTTTCATTTCCCCTTCCTTATGAGGCTAACAGTTTCATTTCCCCTTCCTTATGAGGCTAACAGTTTCATTTCCCCTACCTTATGAGGCTAACAGTTTCATTTCCCCTTCCTTATGAGGCTAACAGTTTCATTTCCCCTTCCTTATGAGGCTAACAGTTTCATTTCCCCTTCCTTATGAGGCTAACAGTTTCATTTCCCCTTCCTTATGAGGCTAACAGTTTCATTTCCCCTTCCTTATGAGGCTAACAGTTTCATTTCCCCTTCCTTATGAGGCTAACAGTTTCATTTCCCCTTCCTTATGAGGCTAACAGTTTCATTTCCCCTACCTTATGAGGCTAACAGTTCCATTTCCCCTACCTCATGAGGCTAACAGTTTCATTTCCCCTACCTTATGAGGCTAACAGTTCCATTTCCCCTACCTTATGAGGCTAACAGTTTCATTTCCCCTACCTTATGAGGCTAACAGTTTCATTTCCCCTTCCTTATGAGGCTAACAGTTTCATTTCCCCTTCCTTATGAGGCTAACAGTTTCATTTCCCCTACCTTATGAGGCTAACAGTTCCATTTCCCCTTCCTTATGAGGCTAACAGTTCCATTTCCCCTACCTTATGAGGCTAACAGTTTCATTTCCCCTACCTTATGAGGCTAACAGTTCCATTTCCCCTTCCTTATGAGGCTAACAGTTCCATTTCCCCTACCTTATGAGGCTAACAGTTTCATTTCCCCTACCTTATGAGGCTAACAGTTTCATTTCCCCTACCTTATGAGGCTAACAGTTTCATTTCCCCTACCTTATGAGGCTAACAGTTTCATTTCCCCTACCTTATGAGGCTAACAGTTTCATTTCCCCTACCTTATGAGGCTAACAGTTTCATTTCCCCTACCTTATGAGGCTAACAGTTTCATTTCCCCTTCCTTAAATGACTAACAGTTTCATTTCCCCCACCTTATATGGCTAACAGTTTCTTTCTAATATTTTCTATTACGATGTCATTTGAGAGGAAGCATTACATCATTTAATCTCTGAAAAATGATCAAACAGGATATTATTTTGTAATGATTAGCTAGTCGAGTCTGGAAAATAGCTTTTTTTATGTAAACTGCTTGTATATCAGCAATAATGTAGGTTTCCTAGAAAACCTGAAACGTGAATACGTGTCCAGTTTGGACAAAAGTACTGGTGAATGTAAATGTTGCACTCCTTATCTAAAATCAGGCATGCCTATAACCCTGAGACCATGCTCCATCACTCTGCACTAAAGATTAGGTTGTACTTTACGGAGTCATGAAAATTGATATAGAGCAGCTCTGGAATTTAGAGATTTTAGAGAGTTTTCAGGGGGCGGCTGCTTCCTCTCAGAGTAATGACCTTAATGCTTTGTTAACCCCTTTCTGAGAGGTTACAAACTCCTATGATGTTGCCTCTAACTCATCCACATGCTTAGCTAGATATATCCAAGTGTTAATTAAATTGTGCTGTGGCATTTAAACAAATATGCACCATAAATATAACTCCATGTCTATTGATATCAAAAACCTGTCTTTTAGAAGACCCATATAGCAATATATTATGGCCTTGATATGCACCGGTTGTCCGCTCACCTCTTAGCTAGCACATTTCAGAGGCCCCAGGCCTACTGTGAACTCTGACCCCTGAACCCAAAAGTGAGAGGCTTACCTATACTTGGCACCCAGCAGTATTAGGGATAACAATGTCCACATGGTATATGGAAAAGAGCAAAGAAACATCCTTTTTTTTCTTTAAACAGGGATCAGTGGTGATAGGACAGAATTAATGACTGAAGGCCTTTTCTCTCCGAAGCTTTTACAAAGCACTTACAAAGTTTCTAAGTTAAGTCTTCTTGATTTTAAGCCAATTGTTCCAGGTCACTTCCTTAAGAACCTCAACAAAGGGAAGTTAAGGTGCAAAACAATGTCAAGTATGTCCCTGTCCTGACAAGATACAACAATGGCAAAACAGGGTGCTGAGGGACAATTGAATCAAAGTCACGAGGAGACCACAGGGCATTTTCATATTTAGATTGCATAGTTTGAACGAATACTCTGGGAATATTGGTCAAATTCATTTAAATTCTTGTCAGCTGGACAACCAACTCCAAAACTCAGCTGTTTTTTTAACAATTATGAAGATGCAGCTATTGGACAAAAAGCTAAAATAGAAGAGGTATTTTCAGGGGGTATTTTCAGGTTGTTTTTAGGTTACTCCTGAGTCCCTACTACCATTAAGATAGTGTCTGGAGAATAATTTTGAAGTGGTAATTGTACTAGTGGTAATCATTACAGAGGAGAAAATCCTCTCATCATTCCAGGAATAATCTCTGAAGAGAGGATCCTGTGATCTTTGCAGTAATCATAGCAGGAAGGGAAAATCCAACTCAGTCAAATCTGTAAGACATTTGCATTATTTTTTTAGGGCAGGCATTTGTTACCAATTTTTGTAATAGAAGGAAATAATTTTAATAGTATTTTTACCCCCTTTTTTGTGATATCCAATTGCGATCCAATTACGATCTTGTCTCATCGCTGCAACTCCCCAATGGGTTCAGGAGAGGCGAAGGTCGAGTCATGCGTCCTCCGAAATATGACCCACCAAACCGTTCTTCTTAACACCTGCCCTCTTAACCCAGAAGCCAGCTGCATCAATGTGTCGGAGGATGACCAAAATCAGCCTGCAGGCGCCCAGCCTGCCACAAGGAGTCGCTGGAGCGCAATGAGCCAAGTAAAGCCTACCCGGCCAAACTATCTCCTAACCCGGGCAATGCTGGGCCAATTGTGCGCCGCCCTATGGGACTCCCGGTCACGTCCGGTTGTGACACAGTCTAGGATCAAACCCAGGTCTGTAGTGACGCCTCAAGCCCTGTGATGCAGTGCCTTAGACCACCGCGCCACTCGGGAGGCCCCAACCGACATTTTCACTGATAAAATCGTGAAATCGTATAGTTAGTTGTTTTATAATTTGATTATACTATATTTAGAAAGCATATTAGTAATTTCAACCCTTATTCATACAGTTTTGTTGAATAGGAAATATATAATAAAATATTCCATATTTTCATATTTGTACTGTGTACTTGAGCTTGTGTCCTCAAAAGTACACCTCAGCAATTTATAACTTTTACCAGAAAGGTCAGATTGTAGATTATGCAGCATTACTAGTTATTGTTCATGGCCCTCTCATGATAAATAATTACTTTGGGGGATTACGTAGATTACATTTTCGATTACATTTAGTTACATTTAATTGATTTTAAGTACTTGAAATTCAACTTTGAATCCACTCTAACTTCACCAAGGGCAGCATTTCCTCTACTACATACCCAGCTATAAGCTTGTTCAGCTCTCCCTGGGTTACAGCCGGTCTTTCTGAACAGTTCAAAGCAAGCCTGGGTTGTTTGGATGAGGTAGGCCTACAGTCATTTTCAGCAGCAGTGGTCAGGTCTCGGTGCTTTTTCACTACGAGTTTTGTGTTGGCGTGTTGCCTTTGCAGGTGCTTCAACAGATTGGAATTTGTGTTTCTATCAGTGGATAGGTGTTCCTCGTCTGGGCACAATTTCCAGTTATATTCTTGTCATCTTGTCCAACAAAATCGTAGTGTGAGTACTTCCACGCTGAAAAATAATCATCATATCGAATAAACTTGTGAGTCACGCAATGCCATGTTGTGTGGTCCTCCCACTATGACGCTCGTCAGGAAAAGCATGCAGTTTATTTGGCTACAGATGAAATAACTTATGATGTACTTCACAGAGTGGTGAAAGTGCAAGGTAATGAGCTTGGTGCTCCTTTCCAATAAATATCGATGGTGACATGATCATCGGTGCTTGGCTGCTGTTAGCTTTTTTGTCTATAATAATCTCATCATGTAAACTATACGTGCACTCTATCCAACAGCGCGCATCTGTGTCCTGCGTGTCGTTGCTGGAGCGCACATGCCAATACAAGAGTGGGCACACTCGCTATATAATGCACTTATTATGGATTTTTTTATTCTGTACTAGAAAATGTATTTTTATGTGCACTGCGTCATCACGCACAACTTTTTATCTGCAACCAATCAATTTGACTGAAACACATCTCTGGTGGGAATATGTGCATTTTATGTAGATTATTGAATATTCGGATGAAAATCTGTCGCCAATTGGATAGAAACGTTGGATGGAAACCTAGCTAGTAACGCTATTACATTACCTCAAAAAGTAACTGAAACGGGTTACTTTGTAACATTACCCCCAACACTGGTAGTCCTAGATGAGGGGTGTGTAGGCACTGGCTAACTACAGGCACACTGAGGTTATCTGTTCTCTTTGGAAGGGGTCACTAATTTTTAAGGGGATGACATCTGGAAACAACTCTGACCTGGTAACAACAGGGCTGGAACTAAAAGCTATAGTTTCACAATATCAATCTATTTGATAATGCTCTCAGTCACCTGATAACGGCATGCCATAATGTTAGGAGTGTGGGAGGTAAATCACTGATATGTAGAAAGTATGGCAATTGTTGTCAACATGTCAATATGTTCACAATTGACAAATGCCAGTTTGCTAACTTAAGCTACAGGGAAGCCATGGTTCACCTCATCTGTACCTCAGCTATTGAAAAGGACAGGGGCATACTGAATGTGTCTAAAGCCTAGTTCCTCCACAGAGTCACTGTAGCCAAGTTAACTGAGAAACCTGCAACTTTCTGAATGCAGACAATGTGGCTAGTATTTAGTATATGAGAGGTGAAACTGCCTCTCTTGAAGTCAGTTCCACACATGGCAAGGGCAACCAGACGTGAACCTTTATTAATGACACACTTTCATGCTTTGCCACACATGCACTGAGGTTTGGCAAACTTTACGGGCCATATATTTCCGATGCAATTTGTTTTCAGAGCAAAAGCGACATCGCTATAACGTTTGCAGGTTGAAAGCCCATAAAGCGTTCGCCTTGCATTACTGGCCATATGTCCTGACTTGTGTGCCCCCGTGTCCAATCCCATATATCCTCGCAGCTGGAAATACAATAATAATCATACACACATTGCACAAGTCCCAGACAGCTTGCATTTCCTCTTGGGGCTATAGAACATGTGATGGGTGTTTACAAAACCTGATCACCAGTGCACAGCCAGTCAGCATTGCACAAAGGGGCTGAGGAACATATAAGGGTTTGTTATGATCTGTGACTGAAGAGACTAGAGGTGGAGAGCAGACTATGATGACAATGAGATTTAAGGGGTCACACATTGTGTTTTGTTTACAAAAGCTTTTCAACGTTTCAACTCCAGATTGCTTGGTTTGTGCTTGGCTCAGTGGTATCACTCACATGGGGGATATTCAGAGAACACGTGACACAGGTTAAACTATCATAGAACATGTTACATGGTCCAAAATAATTTTGTTCTCAGACACTTTAGTACTGGTTTGAGAATGGAGCTCTGAATGTGATATAATGATTGGATTTTAAAGTTGTGGCTGGAACAATTTTTTTTTTGATGACATTATACTTGAATTCTTACAATCTTATGAAACAACTCATAGCAAAAGCACAAATTTATCCTGTAATCAAAGGTGCTTTGCTCAGCCGCCAACTGAGATTAACTAACAGGCTCCTGTAGAGGAGCCATTAGCATCTGAAATAAGGTCTGACAAAGAGGGAATGATAGGTATGCTGGGATGAGTGCAGAGGATATGGAGGAGTGTAAAGGGGGAGCGTAAGGAATGTCAGCAGAGGAACTGGGCTGTCATCGTCAGGAAGTGGGAGTCGTTGGAGGAGGGCTGCTGGGGTGATGGCACTAATTGCAGAGCACTTCCTGCTTACCACCCTGGCACTTCAGACAAACCTCACATGCTGAGGTTTAGCTTTCCCAGATGTGCCTCCAAGGATGGACTGTCATGAACGTGGGTCAACGCTTTACCGATTGTATCTATAGATGCACGGTGAGATGTCAATGGAGTAGTGTTTTTCTTTCTTTCTTTTCAAATAATTGTTATTTGTGTGAACATGGGTGTGAATATTCTGGCTTTAGGCAACAAACACAAAACAAATCAGGTATGACTTATAGATGAAACCAGACAACGGTATCAATGCAATATTACAAATAAAAGGTTTAGTATGCATTTGCCAGATAGAGCATACAATGTACAGTTGAAGTCGGAAGTTTACATACACCTTAGCCAAATACATTTAAGTTTTTCACAATTCCTGACGTTTAATCCTAGTGAAAATTCCATCTTAGGTCAGTTAAGATCACCTCTTTATTTTAAGAATGTGTAATGTCAGAATAATAGTAGAGAGTGATTCATTTCAGCTTTTTATTTCTTTCATCACATTCCCAGTGGGTCAGAAGTTTACATACTCAATTAGTATTTGGTAGCATTGCCTTTAAATTGTTTAACTTGGGTCAAATGTTTTGGGTAGCCTTCCACAAGCTTCCCACAATAAGTTGGGTGAATTTTGGCCCATTCCTCCTGACAGAACTGGTGTAACTGAGTTTGTAGACGTCCTTGCTCGCACACACCTTTTCAGTTCTGCCCACAAATTTTGTTTAGGATTGAGGTCAGGGCTTTGTGATGAACACTACAATACCTTGACATGGCTGTCCTTAAACCATTTTGCCACAACTTTGGAAGTATGCTTGGGGTCATTGTCCATTTGGAAGACCCATTTGCGACCAAGATTTAACTTCCTGACTGATGTCTTGAGATGTTGCTTCAATATATCCACAGAACTGTCCTTCCTCATGATGCCATCTATTTTGTGAAGTGCACCAGTACCTCCTGCAGCAAAGCAACCCCACAACATGATGCTGCCACCCCCGTGCTTCACGGTTGGGATGCTGTTCTTCGGCTTGCAAGCTTCCCCCTTTTTCCTCCAAACATAACGATGGTCATTTTGGCCAAACAGTTCTATTTTTGTTTCATCAGACCAGAGGACATTTCTCTAAAAAGTAGAAACCTTTGTCCCCCCATGCAGTTGCAAACCGTAGTTTGGCTTTTTTATGGCGGTTTGGGAAAAGTGGCTTCTTCCTTGCTGAGCAGCCTTTCAGGTTATGTCGATATAGGACTCGTTTAACTGTGGATATAGATACTTTTGTACCGGTTTCCTCCAGCATCTTCACAAGGTCCATTGTTGTTCTGGGATTGATTTGCACTTTTCGCACCAAAGTACGTTCATCTCTAGGAGACAGAACGCGTCTCCTTCCTGAGTAGTATGACAGCTGTGTGGTCCCATGGTGTTTATACTTGCGTACTATTGTTTGTACAGATGAACGTGGTACCTTTAAGCGTTTGGAAATTGCTCCCAAGGATGAACCAGACTTGTGGAGGTCTACAATTGTTTTTCTGAGGTGTTGGCTGATTTCATTTGATTTTCCCATGATGTCGAGCAAAGAGGCACTGAGTTTGAAGGTAGGCCTTGAAATACCTCCACAGGTACACCTCCAATTGACTCAAATGATGTCAATTAGCCTATCAGAAGCTATCATTTTCTGGAATTTTCCAAGATGTTTAAAGGCACAGTCAACTTAGTGTATGTAAACTTCTGACCCACTGGAATGGTGATATAGTGAAGTGTAAACAATTGTTGGAAGAATTACTTGTGTCATGCACAAAGTAGATGTCCTAACCGACTTGCCAAAACTATCATTTGTTTACATGAAATCTGTGGAGTGGTTGAAAAATGAGTTTTAATGACTTCAACTCTATCTCTTATGACAGGCGTGACCCAAAAGGAAAGGGTCCAAAACACATCAGTTCCTTTACCCACCGTTTGGGAAACAATAGCAGAACACCTTCCCTCTTATGTTTCTTTTGGGAATAAAATAAAATACATTTGTGGTTGTAACTTTCTAAAGAACAATGTGTGATACTTTTAATGAAACAGAGAAATGAGAGATGGAAGTAAGAGACAGAAAATGGGGAGAGAGAGTTCTAAGAATTCTAAGCTCTCCAGTAGTGTTTAAGAATGGAGCCTTACTCGTGTTTAATAGGAACCATCTGGTTCATTTGAGAGGGATATCTGGTTGTGTGTGATGGGGAATGTGGAGGAGGAGGAGGTTGGGGACTATGAATCAGGAACTGAAAGCACTCCTGGAGCCTTTCCCTAGCTCTGTCAAGAGACCACATTCCGCATGCATGTTAATTTCTCAAATTATATTTCTGTCAAATAGCTGCCAGATGACAACACCAGGATATCCACATTTACTAAACTTTTTAATAATTTTGTGATATTCATCTTAAGGCCAAATCACAACAAGAAGCATTTTTTATGCGCAAGAATGGCGTCACGAACTAAAAGAGCATCAAATTAGAAAGCAATAATATTTTTCTTGCGTCTACGCGGAGCAATGCTGGTATATAATATTTCATTTCATTGGCTACAAACGGTTGTTATGAGAAACAGATACAAGACAGGTGCTATCGCTACATTGGCCCACATTCTGGGAAATACATTTACACAAGGTCATGACCTCTGGACAAAAACAATGTTTTTCAAATATCCTGCTCGGAGAGGCCTTGGGTCTGTGCAGATAGTCAAGAGTTTGGTCTCTGTCTGGTTAGCAACTGGTGGGGATCAGACGCTGGCCAAACTGTCTGTGCAAGGCCAAGCAAAGCCCACGATGAGCGCCAGCAGTGTTGAGACAAAGGTACTAGGGCCAGACTTTCTAGCTCTGATCCCCGTCATCAATGCCCATCCACGGTCCCATCAGTCAACCTGCCTGGAATGGCTGGGTGCTCTGTCTGCTCTGTCTCTCTCACACTTTCTTCAATTTTCTGTCTTTCTCTCAAGCCTGGATGGTTCAGCTCCAGAGATTTATAGCCACAAACGTTTGGAGCAGGTGGCGCATACTTGGGTTCTCTCTCGTTTTCTCTCTCTCTCCGCCTGCATTCTCTCTGCTGATCGTGCTGGACCCGGCCCGGGCTAATTAGAAAAAAAAAGAGGCATTAGTCTACTGGGATGTGAATGCTTGGCGCAGCTGCAGAATGTCATTTCATTGGGATCTGTCAGCTAGGCCCTGATTGGCCTGACACTGTTAATCCCGCCAGATGTTCCGCATTAACTGATGAGTGCGTGACTGTGTCGTGCGGGAGAGAGAGCGGGGGACAGCCACGGCCGCGAACTCTGGGTAAACAAGGCCTCTCAGGGACCACTGTCCGTGGAATTTGGGGGGATTTGAGGGATAGTATCATCCGGCATCCGGGAATTAGACGACACAGAGCAAGGATTGTGTCAACAGTTTAGGAAAAGAGGCTTCGAATGCGACATTTTAGCTTGTAACTCCACTTGTTTGATTGTTTGTTAATTTAGACATGTAGAACATGTTGTGGCAATCAAAGAAATGCAATACACGATGTAGGTATTGTTAGCGCTAACTCTTTTTTTAGGCGCTTGCATGCATTACCTGCCCTATTATGGGGTATAGGCTGTGAGTCACACATGGTTTTTTCCCTGTGCTGGGGCAACAGGTTTCATATTGCCCTCGCCACTGACCACTTTCCTTTCTCCAAAATAGACAAGCAGAGTGAGAGCAGCTGTAGACGGGACCTCTGAGACCCCTGCCGAAACGATCAAATGCCTTCAGACCGAAGATGGATTTCTTAATGTGTGAAAGCCGCACTGTATTCACAGAGTTGTTTTGTCTCTGTGGCCGGACTTGTTAATACATTATTTTTTTCTCCCCAGACTGGTCAGGATTATTGAGAGGAAATCGCCAGGTTAGAATAACTCCACAAGTCCTTGGCATTGCTAATGAGTAGGAGAAGGGGGTCGGGGAGGAGGGTACACATTTCTTAGAGTGCCCTAGTGTGCTTCTGACACAATTACTCTATTAGCATGCTCAGCTGTGTCTCTGTTTTTCTTTATCCGAGCAACTTATCACAACTGACAAGGCACATGAGGCCATCAGAAAGGGCCTGTCAGAGCCCCATTGTGTCCTGCAGAACATGGGGAAACTTACCAGCTCCCTCTCTTCCCCTCTGACACTCAGTCGTGGACAGGAGCCAGGGAAAGCCAGAGGCAGCTAGAGAGCAGAGGGTTTGCTTGTCGCACCTATTCTCATTGACAAGGGGACTGGCAAAGGGATTAATGCTGTATCCCAAATGGCAACCTATTTCCTATTTAGTTCACTACTTTTGACAAGGGCTCTTAGGCAATAGGGTGTCATTTGAGAAACATTCTAATTGTGGGTGAACACAACAGAAAGCTATACAGTGGTAGAATTCTGGGTCCATACAAAGGAAGGTAGCATTTAAGGGCTGCACATTGATCTGCCAGTTTTCTCACCAAAAGCCCTATATGCGTAACAATGTGTTCAAGGTTTTAAAAGCCTGACTTTGGACATCGACATTGCATGCAAAGCAAACACATTATTAGATCACACCACGTATATACTGAACAAAAATACAAACGCAACATGCAACAATTTCAAAGTTACAGTTCATATAAGGAAATCAGTCAATATAAATAAATTAATTAGGCCCTAATCTATGGATTTCACATGACTGGGCAGGGGTGCAGCCATAGGTGGGCCTGGGAGGGCATAGGTCCACCCACTTGGGAGCAAGGTCCACCCAGCCCCAGCCAATCAAAATGAGTTTTTCCCCACAAAAGGTCTTTATTTCAGACAGAAATACTCCTGAGTTTCATGAGCTGTCCGGCTGGCTGGTCTCAGACAATCTTCCAGGTAAAGTAACCTCCTAGACTGGGGAGGTTACACGTGTTCTGGGGTTGTGAGGCCGGTTGTACGTACTGCCAAATTCTCTAAAACGATTTTGGTGACGGCTTATGGTAGAGAAGTTAACATTCAATTCTCTGGCAACAGTTCTGGTGGACATTCCTGCAGTCAGCATGACAATTGCACACTGCCTTAAAACTTGAGACATCTGTGGCATTGTGTTGGGTGACAGAACTGCACATTTTAAAGTGGCCTTTTATTGTCCCCAGCACAAGGTGCACCTGTGTAATGATCATGTTGTTTAAATCAGCTTCTTGATATGCCACAACTGTCAGGTGGATGGATTATCTTGGCAAAGGAGAAATGCTCACTAACAGTGATGTAGACAAATTTGTGCACAAAAGTTGAGAGAAATGTGCATATGGTACTGTCACGGTGCATGGGAAGGGAACGAGGCGCAGAGCGAGAGGTACGCGCATACATCTTTATTTCAAGAATAACAAAAACAACAAACGCAACAGAACACCGAAAACGTACCGTGAACTGGTGACTGGTAGTAACAACTGACACAGACAAAGCACAATGATCCACAACGCAGGTGGGTGCGCTGTGATCATAAATAGAATCCCCAATTAGAGACCACTCAAGACAGCTGCCTCTAATTGGGGATTAAACACCACCAACACAAAACTCCCTGAATGTGTCAGGACCTGACTGTGGCCATACTACTCCCTCTAGAGGGAGTCAGAGACCTGGCCTCAGTCAGGCCCTTACAGGGCGGAGTACTGGGGAGGTTGTTGGTGGGGGCTCCGGCTCCGGCTTTGGGCGTGACACAGGCTCTGAAGGCAGCTCCCTCCCTGCCTTTTTCCCAGTCTGAACAGTTTTTTTCCCCCAGAGTTCCCGGTTGTCTTGAACACACCATCAGTTACTGCTTCACATAACCAACCAGAAAGGATTGTCTGTAGCCCCACCCAGTGACCTTTCATTATACCGAAGTGCCGGAGTGTTGTTGTTTTGGGCAAACATTAGCAATGTAGCTAGCATTTGGAACAACAAATTTGGAGTAAACTTGTGTATCAACGTGTTTCGACCTGTCGTCAAAATAATATAGTTACTTCAGAGTTAGTTTTGAAATTTCAACCTGCGTGTCCTGATCGCGTCTGGTGTGGATGGACAAAATCAACATGCGCGCGATGACGCACGCGGATGCACGCACGTGCTCGGTGTCAGTCAGTATGTTATAGTGAGGCTCCAAAAATTTGGTGTACCATAGGCCTACTGTGTGTGGTGAGCTTTCTGCCGCCCAGAGCTGCTGAGGCATCACCCAAGTAGGTACCATACATTGCGAAGGAGAGGTCCAGTGGCTACACGAGTGGCTCTGGTTCCCAGAGTAAATAGCCCTCTACAAGATCATCAGCAGACTCCATCTTCATCAACCATCTCCTTGACGACCTTCCTCTGATCAAGCCATGAACTGTCCTTCTCCATCTTTGGAAGATGCATGCCCTCAAAGACTTGGCCTCTATTGGTTGACTTAGCCAACTATATCTAGGCTACTCATTATTATTTATTGCTTGTTTGTTTCTTGCTTTTGATGCGCATTGAGATTGTTATGAAAAGTGCTATAGAAATGTAATAAATTATTATTAATATACCAAAGATGGTTTATTTTGTTTAAAAGCTTTGACGAAGGCTAAGAAGCCGACACGTAAGCTTCAATAAAAAAGTGATACTAGCAAGAGCAATTTTCAGCCATTCCTGAACCTGAGACCAGAAACAGGCTGCCTGAGGGCAATACCAAAACAAATGTTCTATTGATTTTGTATCCACACAACAAAATCTGCAGCGCTGCGATGATTGTATGCCCCCAATATATACCATTTTGTTGGTGGCAAGAATTTTGTACAATCATTTTAGCTGAAAAGCAAGAAGTCTTGAATCTTGGTTCTATTTTTGATGCAATCCTCATTGGTTTTTAGGAACATATACCCACATGGGTGATTGAAAGCTGACCGGAGGTCCACACTCCAGTCCAGTTGGTGGTGGTAAAGCACCTTAAAGTTGGTTGCCAACCGCAATATAAAGTCCACATAAGAAGAAAAAGAAGAAGAGATTACTATAAACTTTTCCCTTTTATCTGTGGATTAATTGTCAGAGTAGAGAGCACATGATTTTGTGTGACTTAGAATGAGTCAAAATTCTACAAAGATCCAGAAAAAAAGACCTTGTCCATTTACAAATAAGATAACAACCCAATGTTTATATCCCAGGACAAATTAGCTAGCAACAGCAAGCTAGCTCGCTAAATGTCCATGAACGTTTCACGTGTTTCGACTTGTCGTCAAAATAATATAGTTACTTCAGAGTTAGTTTTTAAATTTCAATCTGCGTGTCCTGATCGCGTCTGGTGTGGATGGACAAAATCAACATGCGCGCGATGACGCACGCGGATGCACGCACGTGCTCGGTGTCAGTCAGTATGTTATAGTGAGGCCCCAAAAATTTTCAAAGACTCCAGCCACCCAAGCCATAGACTCTGCCCCCTCACGGAAAGTTTAGCAGAGGACCCTGAACAGCTTCTACCCCCAAGCTATACAAGACTGCTTAATAGCTAATCAAATGGCTAGCCGAACTACCTGCATTGACCTTTTTTTGCACTGACACTCTTTCACTGACTTTGTGTACATACATTGGACTCTACCCACACACTCACACATACAGTGCATTTGGAAAGTATTCAGACTTTTTCCAAATTTTGTTACATTACAGCCTTATTCAAAAATTGTATAAATAGTTTTTTTCCCTCATCAAATCTATACACAATAAAAAAAAACTGTTTTTAGTAATGTTTGCAAATTTTTTAAAACTGAAATATCACATTTTCATAAATATTCAGACCCTATACTCAGTACATTGTGGAAGCACCTTTGGCAGCGATTACAGCCTCGAGTCTCCTTGGGTATGACACTACAAGCTTGACACACCTGTATTTGGGGAGTTTCTACCATTCTTCTCTGCAGAGCCTCTCACGCTCTGTCAGGTTGGATGGGGAACGTCACTGCACAGCTATTTTCAGGTCTCTCCAGAGATGTTCGATCGGGTTCAAGTCTGGTCTGTGGCTGGGCCACTCAAGGACATTCAGAGACTTGTCCCGAAGCCACTCCTGCGTTGTCTTAGCTGTGTGCTTAGGATCGTTGTCCTATTGGAAGGTGAACCTTCGCCCCAGTCTGAGGTCCTGAGCACTCTGGAGCAGCTTTTCATCAAGAATCTCTCTGTACTTTGCTCCATTCATCTTTATCTCGATCCTGACTAGTCTCCCAGTCCCTGCCGCTGAAAAACATCCCCACAGCATGATGCTGCCACCACCATGCTTCACCGTGGGGATGGTGCCAGGTTTTCTCCAGACGTGACACTTGGCATTCAGGTCAAAGAATTCAATCTTGGTTTCACCAGACCAGAGAATCTTGTTTTTCATGTGACCATCTGGTTCTTCGTCACCTCCCTGAGCAAGGCCCTTCTCCACTGATTGCTCAGTTTGGCCAGCTCTAGGAAAAGTCTTGGTGGTTCCAAACTTCTTCCATTTAAGAATGATGGAGGCCACTCTGTTCTTGGGGACCTTCAATGCTGCAGAAATGTTTTGGTACCCTTCCCCAGATCTGTGCCTCGACACAATCCTGTCTCTGAGCTCTACGGACAATTCCTTCGACCCCATGGCTTGGTTTTTGCTCTGACATGCTCTGTCAACTCTGGAACCTTATTTAGACAGGTGTGTGACTTTCCAAATCATGTCCAATCAATTGAATTTACCACAGGTGGACTCCAATCAAGTTGTAGAAACATCTCAAGGATGAATACTTATGTAAATAAGGTAAATGTTTTTTTATTTGTAATACATTTGCAAACATTTAAAAAAAACCTGTTTTCGCTTTGTCATTATGAGGTATTGTGTGTAGATTGAGGAGGAAAAAATATATTTTAGAATAAGGCTGTAACGTAACAAAATGCATAAAAAGTTGAGGGGTCTGAATACTTTCCGAATGCACTGTACTTACACTGACACCTCAACACACTGACTCTACGTGCACACACTTTGAATTTATCTAGGGTAACAGACATATACAACAAAATGTACAATGTGGACCTAGAGGATATCACTTAAAAGTATTAATAAAACGTGTTTCATCAGGAGAATATCATGTTCCACAGTGTCAAAACCTTTATGCAAGTCTAACATGACCATACCTGTATAGTTCCCCTTCTCACTTTCCTGCTTGATTGGTCAAAAATGGGGATAAGGCAAGTGTCAGTAGAATGCGCTGTTCTAAAGCCATTTTGTTTCTTGCCTGGTTTCTACAGTTAATATAACCATCATAATCTTGTTAGAGTTGTCCTTTTGAATTTGGCCGGGTAGCGATCCATTTCCCTCACCTCTTGTCTGATTCAAATTTGTTTCATCTGAGCCAGAGACTTGAGTTCAGACAGAAACATATCTTTAAAAAGATACCAAGCTTAAACAACATCATCACAGTTTAGTACATGACTCTACCCACACACACACACTCACCACATACGCTGCTTCTACTGTCTATTATCTATCCTGTTGCCTAGTCACTTTATCCCTACCTATAAATACATAGCTACCTCAGTTTTATCGTACCTCTGCACATATACTCAGTACTGGTACTCCTTGACTAATCATTGTTATTCGTTATTCACTGTGTATTTATTCCTCATGTCACTATTAATATATTTTATTTAAAATGTTTTATCTGTTGGAAAACGACCCATAAGTCAGCACTTCACTGTTAGTCTACTCCTGTTGTTTACAAAGTATGTGACAAATACAATTCTATTTGATTTAACTCTGGTGGGGGGAGCTTTAAACTCCTGAAAAATATGGCGAAAGAGATACACACCTGTTTAGGTGAGGTGCTTGCCAGCGGAGTGGAACACTTGAAACCTAATAACCAAAGTTTCGACAGACAAGCTGTCTAGGTTATTCAATTATTGCGTCTGAGCCCTTTTGTAGTACAATCGCAGTACATTTCTCTGGAATACCTTTCTAACATGTATATCTTCACACTTACATGGACGTTCCGTGAAGTATATAGAAAATAGATGGGAAAGTGTTGTTGCTCTCAGAGAAAAGGGGAGACAGTAATACATATCAAGATAACATTCGTTAGTGTTCTGTGTGTTCTTTGCTTAAGGTTCTCCCACTTCTTTTTCGCCCCTCCAGCTCACACTCCTTCACATAAATCCTGAAAAGACATAAGAATAAGTACAACGTTAACCAAAACATGAGCAAAGTAGAGTTGTGTGAACTTTCTGTAACTAGACTGCCACATACTTTATTAAATTGGAGTGCCAAGGTGAACATTATTTCTACCTAGCATTTCTTTTTACAGTGCAATGAAACTAGACCCATTCAGCCTTTAACCATTCAGGTTAAAACTAATATCGCAAAGCATGAACATTACAATCAGCTCAACACAGAAAAACCGACATGACAAATCAGGAGAACTAGAAGAAAATAGAAGTTTTGGGACATATAAAACAACAATTGGCACATCAATCAGTTTTTCAATTTAAGCAATTATATTTTGTATTTATTATGGATCCCCATTAGCTGCTACTACTCTTCCTGGTGTCCGGCAAAATTAAGGCAGTTGTACAATAAATAAAAAGTATTACAATACATTCATTGCAGAATTCACAACACATTAAGTGTGTGCCCTCAGGCCCATACTCCACTACCACATATCTACAGCGTAAAATCTGTGTTTGTGTATAGTGTGTATGTTATCATGTGTGTGTATGCATGTGTCTGTGCCTATGTTTTTGTGTCTTCACAGTCCCCAGCTTTTCCATAAGGTGTATTTTTAAAATCTGATTATACTGCTTGAATCAGATACCTGATGTGGAATAGAGTTCCATGTAGTCATGGCTCTATGTAGTACTGTGTGCCTCCCATAGTCTGTTCTGTGAAGAGACCTCTGGTTGCATGTCTTGTGGGGTATGCATGGGAGTCCGAGCTTTGTGCTAGTATTTTAAAACAGACAGCGCTGTACCTTCAGCATGTCAACACCTCTTACAAAAACAAACAATAATGAAGTCAATCTCTCATCCAATTTGAGCCATGAGAGATGCATGTCATTAATGTTAGCTCTCCATGTACTTTTAAGGGACAGCCATGCTGCCCTGTTCTGAGCCTCTTTGTGGCACCTGACCAGACTACTGAACAGTAGTCCAGGTGCGACAAAACTAGAGCCTGTAGGACCTGCCTTGTTTATAGTTAAGAATGCAGAGCAGCGCTTTATTATGGACAGACTTCTCCCCATCTTAGCTACTGTTGTATCAATATGTTTTGACCATGACAGTTTACAATCCAGGGATACTCCAAGCAGTTTAGTCACCTCAACCTGCTGAATTTCCACATTATTCATTACGAGAATATGTAGTTGAGGTTTAGGGTTTAGTGAATGATTTGTCCCAAATACAAAGCTTTTAGTTTTGGAAATATTTAGGACTAACTTATTCCTTGCTACCCACTCTGAAACTAACTGCAGCTCTTTGTTAAGTGTTGCAGTCATTTCAGTCGCTCTAGTAGCTGACGTGTATAGTGTTGAGTCACCCGCATACATAAACACACTGTCTTTACTCAAAGCCAGTGGCATATCATTAGTAAATATTGAAAAACGCAAGGGGCCTAAACAGCTACCCTGGGGAATTCCTGCTTCTACCTGCATTATGTTTGAGAGGCTTCAATTAAAGAACACCCTCTGCAAAATACGGTAGCTGCAAGTAGAAGTATTGTTGCCCGTTAGTTTACATTTTTATTTTTTGGGGGGGTTGGGGTTATAAATAATGCAAATAAATAAATTGATTGAACATACCATCTACAGTATCTGTAATATTAAATCCCCCCTCCCCCCATAGGAAAATAAATACAAAATAACAAAAAAGCACCACGATGCAAATCTGTTTTCAAACATTTAGAATGAAATACAGACTTGCAAAAGTATTTAGACCCCTTATATTTCTTCACATATTATTACAAAGTGGGATTAAAATTGATTTAATTGTCAAAGTGGAAGATTTTCTTTATAAATACACATTCATAACTAAAATATAGTTGTTGCCTAAGTATTCAGCCCCATTGTTACAAATTGTTACTAAATTAGTTCAGGAGTAAAATTTGGCTAAACAAGTCACATAAGTTACATGGACTGTGAAATAATAGTGGTTGGCAAGATTTTTGAATGACTAACCCTTTATCTGTCCCCCATAAATGCAACATCTGTAAGGTCCCTCAGTCAAGTATTACATCTGAAGCACAGATTCCACTACAAAGACCAGGGAGCTTTTCAAGAGCCTTGTAAAGAAGGGCAGTGATTGGTAGATGGGTAACAGTAACAAATCAGACATTGAATATCTCTTTAAGCATGGTCAAGTTAATAATTATGCTGTGGATTATATATTAAACCACCAAGATACAGTAGTCCTTCTTAACTAAGCTGCAGGACAGGAGTGAAACTGCACAGGGATGTTACCATGAGGCCATTGGTAATTTAATAACAGCTACAGAGTTCAATGTCTGTGATGTGAAAATAATGAATGGGCAAATATTGCACAATCCAGGTGTGCAAAGCTCTTGTAGACTTACCCAAGAAGAGTCACAGCTGTAATCGATGCCAAAGGTGTTTCTAACATGTATTGATTCAGGGAGCTGAAAACTTATGCAACAATTATATTTGAGTTATTTAATTTCTATTAATATTTTCTTCCACTTTTAAATTCCTGAAAAGTGTGGAGCAAATTCTACTAGATGAAAAGCCAAAATCAGTATAACATCCTAGCACGTAAAGCATACTATATTCTAAAAAATGTGCATGCTATAAAACATTATATTTTTGCATACTCAGAATGCGTAATGCACAACAACGTTGTTTCCCGCTATTTGTTCATTTCGGTAGCGTATTCCCATATCTAATTGACAGCTGATTATGAAATGAGTATGACATCCGGGCATTTAAAGTATACTATATTTTCAAAATGTCACATTCTATAAAACTAAAATTTTTGCATACTCAAGCGGCCTACAATTTACAGTACCTTCAGAAAGTATTCATACCTCTTCACTTATTCCACATTTTGTTGTGTTACAGCCTGAATCACCCATCTACACACAATACCCCATAATGACAGTGAAAACATGTTTTTAGAAATGTTTGCTTCTTTATTGAAAATGAAATAAAGAAATATGTAATTTAAGTATTCACACCCCTGAGTCAACACATGTTAGAATCACCTTTGGCAGTGATTACAGCTGTGAGTATTTCTGGGTAAGTCTCTAAGAGCTTTGGAAACCTGGATTGTACAATGTTTGCACATTATTCTTAAAAACATTCTTCAAGCTCTGTCAAGTTGGTTGTTGATCATTGCTAGAAAGCCATTTTCAAGTCTTGCCATAGATTTTCAAGCCGATTTAACTAGGCCACTCAGGAACGTTCAATGTTGTCTTCTTAAGCAACTCCAGTGTGTATTTGGCCTTGTGTTTTAGGTTATTGTCCTGCTGAATGGTGAATTTGTCTCCCAGTGTCTGTTGGAAAGCAGACTGAACCAGGCTATCCTCTAGGATTTTGCCTGTGCTTAGCTCTATAACATTTATTTTTATCCTAAAAAAAACTCCCTAGTCCTTGCCGATGACAAGCATACCCATAACATGGTGCAGCCACCACCATGCTTGAAAATATGAAGAGTGGTAGTCAATGTTGTGTTGGATTTGCCCCAAACATAACGCTTTGGCACATTTTTTGCAATTTTACTTTAGTGCTTTATTGCAAACAGGATGAGCATTTTGGAATGTTTGTTATTCTGTACAGGCTTCCATCTTTTCACTTTGTCAATTAGGTTAGTATTGTGGAGTAACTACAATGTTGTTGATCCATCCTCAGTTTTCTCCTGTCAGAGCCAATAAACTCTTTTAAAGTCACCTTTGGCCTCATGATGAATTCCCAGAGTGGTTAGGAAGTATCTTTATCTTTGTAGTGACTGGGTACATACAGTGGGGAGAACAAGAATTTGATACACTGCCGATTTTGCAGGTTTTCCCACTTACAAAGCATGTAGAAGTCTGTCATTTTTATCATAGGTACTCTTCAACTGTGAGTGACGGAATCTAAAACAAAAATCCAGAAAATCCCATTGTATGATTTTTAAGTAATTAATTTCCATTTTATTGCATGACATAAGTATTTGATACATCAGAAAAGCAGAACTTAATATTTGGTACAGAAACCTTTGTTTGCAATTACAGAGATCATACGTTTCCCGTAGTTCTTGACCAGGTTTGCACACACTGCAGCAGGGATTTTGGCCCACTCCTCCATACAGATCCTTCAGGTTTCGGGGCTGTCGCTGGGCAATACGGACTTTCAGCTCCCTCCAAAGATTTTCTATTGGGTTCAGGTCTGGAGACTGGCTAGGCCACTCCAGGACCTTGAGATGCTTCTTACGGAGCCACTCCTTAGTTGCCCTGGCTGTGTGTTTCGGGTCGTTGTCATGCTGGAAGACCCAGCCACGACCCATCTTCAATGCTCTTACTGAGGGAAGGAGGTTGTTGGCCAAGATCTCGCGATACATGGCCCCATCCATCCTCCCCTCAATACGGTGCAGTCATCCTGTCCCCTTTGCAGAAAAGCATCCCCAAAGAATGATGTTTCCACCTCCATGCTTCACGGTTGGGATGGTGTTCTTGGCGTTGTACTCATCCCTCTTCTTCCTCCAAACACGGCGAGTGGAGTTTAGACCAAAAAGCTCTATTGTTGTCTCATCAGACCACATGACCTTCTCCCATTCCTCCTCTGGATCATCCAGATGGTCATTGGCAAACTTCAGACGGGCCTGGACATGCGCTGGCTTGAGCAGGGGGACCTTGCGTGCGCTGCAGGATTTTAATCCATGACGCGTAGTGTGTTACTAATGGTTTTCTTTGAGACTGTGGTCCCAGCTCTCTTCAGGTCATTGATCAGGTCCTGCCGTGTAGTTCTGGGCTGATCCCTCACCTTCCTCATGATCATTGATGCCCCACGAGGTGAGATCTTGCATGGTGCCCCAGACCGAGGGAGATTGACCGTCATCTTGAACTTCTTCCATTTTCTAATAATTGCGCCAACAGTTGTTGCCTTCTCACCAAGCTGCTTGCCTATTGTCCTGTAGCCCATCCCAGCCTTGTGCAGGTCTACAATTTTATCCCTGATGTCCTTACACAGCTCTCTGGCCTTGGCCATTGTGGAGAGGTTGGAGTCTGTTTGATTGAGTGTGTGGACAGGTGTCATTTATACAGGTAACGAGTTCAAACAGGTGCAGTTAATACAGGTAATGAGTGGAGAACAGGAGGGCTTCTTAAAGAAAAACTAACAGGTCTGTGAGAGCCGGAATTCTTACTGGTTGGTAGGTGATCAAATACTTATGTCATGCAATAAAATGCAAATTAATTATTTAAAAATCATACAATGTGATTTTCTGGATTTTTGTTTTAGATTCCGTCTCTCACAGTTGAAGTGTACCTATGATAAAAATTACAGACCTCTACAGGCTTTGTAAGTAGGAAAACCTGCAAAATCGACAGTGTATCAAATACTTGTTCTCCCCACTGTAGATACACCATCTAAAAAGGTAATTAATCACTTCACCATGCTCAAAGTGATATTCAATGTCTGCTTTTTTTTACCCATCTACCAATAGGTGCCCTTTTTTGAGAGGCATTGGAAAACTTCCCTGGTCTTTGTGGTTGAATCTGTGTTTGAAATGCACTGCTCGACTAAGGGACCTTACAGATCATTGTATATGTGGGGTACAGAGATGAGGTACAAAAATAATGTCAAACACTATTATTGCACAGAAAGTGAGGCCATGCAACTTATTACTGTATGTGACTTGTTAAGAAAATGTTGATTCCTGAATTTACAATATTTCTGCTTGCCATAACAATAGGGTTGAATACTTGACTCAAGACATTTCAGCTTTAACATTTTTATTAAATTGTAAAAATGTGTTAAAACATAATTCCAATTTAACATTATGGGGTATTGTGTGTTGGCCTGTGCCAAATCTCAATTTAGTAAATTTTTAATTCAGGCTGTAACACAACAAAATGTGTAAAAAGTCAAGGGGTGTGAATATTTTCTGAAGGCACTGTAAGATGCAAGTATGGGTATTCGGACACGGCCCTTGTCTCAACACAGTAGGAAATACCACTGACAACATGAAAGCCCTGAGGAAGAAACCATACACCAAGCTGCACCACTGAAACTACCCAATAGGCTTCTTTATTTTGAGGAATAATGGAGCAGTACATGACACAACTTGAACATGTTCAGGTCTCAGAGACAGCAGGCAGGTAACTATAGGCTTTGCTTCAATGAGAAACATTAATTATGTATGGCAAGAGTGTGACTGGATTTTGGTCGTGTAATTCCACAAAGGGATAGGTCATAATCAAGGTTATGAAATAAGATGACCCCATTTGCTTCTATATGCTTTGATAGTTATTTTTACCTTGTAATGAGTACACAGTACATATTGTCTGTTTTGCAGTGTTTGCAGCTGCATTGATCATGCAGATGGATGATCAAAATACTGTATGTTTTAATTGGACCAACAATTGAAACACCTGGCACACTATGTGCCTTAGTTGGGGCTGTGGAAATATGATTTGCACAATTTAAGTGCTTACATAATTTGTTGGAGCGGCGAAAAGTTTAAAAGTTCAACTGGAAATTGAGCAATCCTAACAAGAGCAATATTTCATTACTGACAGCTAAAATTCGTTCTATTCCATCAGCATAAATTACCCCGTGGACAAGTGTTGTACTATAGAGACCGTTTGGAGTGTATTGCAGTTCATCAGGTTGCTCTCAAGCCACAATATGGCATTTGAAGAGCTATCAACACCTAGCTAAGTACAACCTCCAGGCTTTAGCTCGAAAATAAATAACACAGTTGTCTTTCCTCATTGCAGGGCTGAACACTCTGGATTTGGAATGGGTTCAACACGGCTGTGATTCCGGATTAAAAAGGGGAAGTGAAACAAAATCACCATTTACAGCTCTAACAGCCGCCAGCTTTTTCTCCTTAAAAAAAGTTTTCATTTTTGCTCCCCATGCCAGTAAAACTTTATCATTGGGATGTGTCAAGACCCTTAAAGCACGGCTAGTGTCAGCGATATAACAAGTTACAAGTAAATAAAGGTTCAATAAAAAATCAAATAATAATAAGTTTACTAAAGGAGAGGAAGCAGAGTTCTGAAAAAAGGAGTCATGTAGCCTCTAACACACACACACACACACACACACACACACACACACACACACACACACACACACACACACACACACACACACACACACACACACACACACACACACACACACACACACACACACACACAAACACACACACAAATTAGATATCCAATCTTATCATAAAGCTGAACTGGTAGACCTCAGTGTTGCAGCTCTACTACCAGGAAATATGGTCTTTGTGTGTCACTGAGAACATCTCATGAATGTAAGCCAATGTTGTACTCTACAGTGTTCTCAAACAGGCTTAATGATAAAGAGTGAAATGTGGAGCCAAACAGATAAGTACAGCTTGCTGACAGCTCATAGAGATGGGCAGGAACACCTTTTATTTATCTGTCATCACTATCTGAATACCATGCTGTTGATCATGGCCTCAGTGACATTACACAAAAAAGAAAACACACAACATTCAATGGGTATCGTATGTCATACACATGTATTTCAGCATGTTTAGAAATTACATTTTATGTCTGTGTAGTTCTCTTTTGCCATTGTATCTCATTTATTCACAATGTTATACTTGAAAGGAAACGCTTAGCATCAAATAGTTAATAACTAATAAAGTGATTTGGACCAATGCTAGCCTCTAGTTCTAATGTCCCTTGTCTAAACATAATACCAGGACATAACCCACAAAACCAGACCAGACATGTGCTCCAATCTCAAACAAGAGAAAAAGTCTACAGCAGACAGCCCAGTGGCCTACCAATTTATTGGCAGAGGTGCTCTATTGCATTAGCCAGCGGCTATTGTTCCTATACTCACATTGCAAGACTATAAAAGGACCTAGGGGATGGCAGGCACGCACAAAGGCTATACTTGAGGTAGAATCCCTGCAGGCAGCTCTGGATGAAAGCACAGAATTTGGTTTAGGTCAAAAGAGAACTAATGGAACATTCCGGAAGGGCTCAGCTGTCACACCCAGTGTCCCAGCTGCTCTCTCTACACTATTTATCTCATATTACATGAGGAAACAAAAATACAGATTAGAGCCAAAATGGTTATTGCCACACCTATAAGTGTTGGTTTTAGACTTGTGTAATAATTGGGGTGACTGAGTTCAATGGTGATAACTGCACCCTCATCATGCAGAGTAGAGAGAGAGACGATGGCGCTGCAGTGTATAGCAGCCGTCTTACGGGCTCCTGACTGAAAACAGTTTCTGGACATCAGAACAGCGATTCCAAACCCCGATTTGGAGGTCAACTTCAATGAGTCGGCAGCTCTGGACGTTCTGCTTACTCCGGACAAGGCCCTAATCCCCGGGACTTGAAAGAGGAAGCGGCGGCGAAAGAGAGGCATGCGAGCCGGCACCCTGACGAGACTACGTCGGTGAGCAAATAGACTGCTATTCCCCTCTGTTCTATTGGCAAATGTGCATTCACTAGAGAACAAACTGGATGAGCTCAGTTTATCCTATTAAAAGGGACCTGAAAACCTGTAATATTCATTTTTTCTCAGTCGTGGCTGAACGACATGGATATACATCTAGCTGGTTTTTCTATGCATTGTCAAGACCGGATGGCAGATTTGAGTGAGATAAAAGGAGGAGGGTTGTGTCTCTTTGTAAACAGCAGCTAGAAAGTCTCACATTTTTCCTCACCTTAGAATACCTCATGATAAGCTGCAGACCATACTATTTACAAAGAGAGTTTTCATCTATCTTTTTCGTAGCTGTCTATTTACCACCACAAACCGATGCTGGCACTAAGACCGCACTCAACGAGGACCATAAGCAAACAAGAAAATGCACATTCAGAGGCGGCGTTTCTCGTGGTGATTTTAATGCAGGGAAACTGAAATCCATTTTACCAAATTTTTACCAGCATGTCACCTGTGTAACTAGAGATGACAACTCTACATCACCTTTATTCCACACACAAATGCATACAAGGCTTCCTTCACCCTCGCCCTCAGATCATAACTCCATCCTCCTGCTTCCTGCTTATAAGCAAAAACTCAAACAGGATGTATCAATATGGAAGTGGTCCATTAATAAATGCATTGACGATGTCATCCCCACAGTGGCCGTACGTACCTACCACAACTAGAATGTATGGATTACAGGCAACATCCTCACTGAGCTAAAGGCTAGAGCTGCTGCTTTCAAGGAGTGGGACACTAATCTGGACGCTTATAAGAAATCTTGCTATGACCTCCGATGAGCCATCAAATAGAGGACTAAGATTGAATCCTACTATGCCGGCTCTCACGCTCGACGGATGTGGCAGGGCTTGCAAACAATCAAGGATTACAAAGGGAAACCCAGCCGCGAGCTGCCCAGCTACGCAAGTGTACCTGACAAGTTAATTGCCTTCTATGCTCGTTTCGAGGCAAACATCACTGAACCATGCATGTTCCGGACAGCTCTGTGATCTCGCTCTCCCTAGCCAATGTGAGTAAGACGGAATGCCAGGATGCATAATCAGAGCATGCGCTGACCAGCTGGCAAGTGTCTTCACTGACATTTCAACCTATCACTGACCCGGTCTGTAATACCAATACACAATCTCTATTGCACTCCACACTGACCTCACCAACATGAACAAAATAAATACCTATGTAAGAATGCTGTTCATTGACTGCAGCTCAGCATTCAACACCATTCTCCCCTCCAAGCTCAGGACCCTGGGACTGAACATGCCCCTCAATGCAACCGGATCCTGGACTTCCTGATGGGCCGCCCCCAGGCGGTGAGGGTAAGCATCAACACATCCACCACTCTGACCATCAACACGGGGGGCCCTCAGGGTTGTGTGCTTAGTCCCCTCCTGTACTTCCTGTTCACCCACGACTGTATGGCCGCACATGACTCCAACACCATCATCAAGTTAGCTGAAGACACGACGGTGGTAGGACTGATCACTGACGACGATGAGGCAGTCTATAGGGAGGAGGTCAGGGACCTGGCAGTGTGTTGCCAGGTCAACAACCTCTCCCTCAACGTCAGCAACAAAAATTAGTTGATCATGGACTACAGGAAATGGAGGGGCGAGCACGTCCCCATCAACATCGATGAGGCTGTAGTGGAGTGGGTCAAGAGCTTCAAGTTCCTTGTTGTCCACATCACAGTTGAGGAGGGCACGACTGCAGCTCTTGAAAAGATTTGGCATGGGCCCTCAGATCCTCATTTCTACAGCTGCACCATTGTAAACATCTTGACTGGCTGCATCACCGCACTGGGGGTGGTGAGTATGGCCAAGTACATCACTGGGGCCGAGATCCCTGCCCTCCAGGACCTCTATACCAGGCGGTTTCAGATGAAGGCCCCCCCAAAAAAAGATTCCAGCCACCCAAGCCTGTTCTCCCTCCAACCTCACTGCAAGCGGTACCTGTGCACCAAGTCTAGAACCAACAGGACCCTGAACAGCTTCTACCCTCAAGCCATAAGACTGCTAAACAAGACTGCTAAATAGCTAATCAAATGGCTACCTGGACTACATGCATTGACCCTTCTTTGTACTAACTCTCTTGCACTGACTCTATACACACACACTGAACTCTACCCACACACAATCACACGTACTTACACTGATTCACCAACAGACACATACACACTACATATACGCCCACAGACATATAACATGCGCACACAATACTGAAGCCACACACTCACACACACTTTCACATTCACCACATATGCTGCTGCTACTACTCAACATACGCTGCTTCTACATCTCAGTCTATTATCCACCTGTTGCCTAGTCACTTTACCCCTACCTATATTTACATAGCTACCTCAATTAACTCGTAGCCAGACTCTGTACTGGTCTTCATTTTACTAGTTATTGTTATTCGTTATTCACAGTGTATTTATTCCTTGTGTCACTATTTCTATTGTCTTTCTCTCTGAATTGTTGGAAAATGGCCCATCAGTAAGCATTTCACTGTTAGTCTACACCTGTTGTTTACAAAGCATGTGACAAAAACACATTTGATTTGATTTGAGAGTAGACTAGGAGACAGACCATGTAGACAGGAGCTTCAAGGCTAGTGGCATCTGATGCATTATTTACTGTAACTCTAGTTTCACTTGTCATTTCAGAAGTTTAACTTCTCTGTAACACAATGGTTAAATTTCACTTATTCGTTTATTAATATTTTACATATTCGAATAAGACAATGTTGGTGGTGATAAGCACTCTTATAATTGTTTATACAGTAGGTGTAATTTGTACATGAATTCAAGTACGCTCAAAGTAACAACTCTTTGAACATTATGAAGGGTGGCAGGTAGCCTACAGGTAGCCTAGCGGTTAAAGCGTTGAGCCAGTAACCGAAGGCCGCCGGTTCAAATACCTGAGCCGACAAGGTAAAAGCACTTTAGCGAGGCACTTAACCCTAATTTTCTACAGGGCTGACCCTGTAATACAAAGCATTTCACTGCACCTATCTGGTGTTCGTGACAATAAAACATAGATATATATGTTTTTTAAACAGGAAACGCATCCCTTTCTCAACATCCAGTTGTATATTTAGATACAACTCACTGGAAATGTTGTCCAGTCTCTTAATGTTTGTATAATTTCTAAGAACAATATAACTGTTAAATCTTCATCACCCCAGAGATGATGAACTGCACATCCCAAACCACATTGTAAGCAGTTTTACAGTATGAACAAAAAACACCTAATTAATGATTTGATCTGACTAAGGGTCCCACATCACAAGTAGGCGGGATAACGTTCCAGACGGAAAGCTTGGGGGCACAACATGTGGGTTTTCCCCTTGTTTTCACTGTCAGTTGGGAGGCATCAAAGAAACACGCTGAGCTGTTATCTCCATCCCACCTAGGAGCTGTCTGAGATAAAGGAGGAAGTGGTTAAAGTGGTCTAGACGTGCCTCTGACTGACTGCATTCCTCCTCTCCTCTCCACGCACACGCACACACACACACACACACACACACACACACACACACACACACACACACACACACACACACACACACACACACACACACACACACACACACACACACACACACAGTAGTACTGTTTTAACACCTGTTCTATCCTGTGCACGTGGCGAATAAACTTTGAAACTTGAAACACACAGACACACACACACAGGCAGACACACACGCAGGCAGACAGACAGGCACGCAAGCATACAAATTCTCATCTGCCCCATGCATAGAGGATAGGGGCTCACACAGTGATATGGAACAATATGCCAATTTGTAACCCAGTTTCCTGTGCGTGCAAAGAACACCACCCTGCTTCGTATCTTACACAACAGTCACCTGCCTCCAACAAGGTAAGCATGGTGCAATGTGACATGGGAGTATTCCTTATCTTTTTGGACTACATCCCTGAATGAATTGTCGCCTTACCGGGGAAGCGATAGAGTGGGCGATAGGGAAAGAAAACAGAGAAACCATAACCAGGAGTTACTTTCACATGTCAACATCCATCAAGATAACTGTAGATCAACTTCCAATGCCATGTTTTATCTCTCTTGTAAAAGAGTGACTTCAATTGTTTTCTGTAATTTTCCTGTGGGCGGTCACCACCAAATCCTCTATCAAATCCATCACCAACTGTCGAAACTCTCCTGTACCCCTCTTTATGCCTGTTGATTTGTTGCTCTATTTGAAGTGTCCAAGTGACACTGGAGCTATTCTGTTATAAGGCCTCCAATGCACGTACTTAATACCTATTTGATCCCTCAGAAGAGATTACTCACTGGGTACAGACATCAATTCAACGTCTATTCCACGTTAGTTCAATGTAATTTCATTGAAATTACTTGAAAACAACGTTGAATCAACCAGTGTGTGCCCAGTGGGTAACTTGGCATTGTTGTATGGTACTGACTGCCAGTAGCATCACTGGAACTCTAGGATGATAAGGGGATTGTCCACAGACACTAATTATTCCCAACTGTTAGTATTCACACAAAGAGTCAAGAATGTGTAAAGAGCCAAGGACACAAAAGCGTTTCGCTGATCAAAAGGGGCATTAGGGGTGACTTCTTCCACTGAGCCTTTGTCCTCATGTTTCGTAAAGTATCTCGCTCGCTGGGGAAAAAAAGGATCTGGATTTCTCAAATTAAAGAGTCCTCCGATTTCCATCCCCCATTCCACCCGTCCCGTTTGTTCGATTCCCTAAGAAGTTAGTGTGAAGTGTGTGCCGAGGATATTTCCGGAGTCGACTTTAAAAACCAGGCCCAAAGCCACACGGATAATGACCATGACAGCCGTCCAACAGAGTAGCCCCCATCCCTACACCCCCACCCCTCCAACACCCTTTTAAGCCGTTGTTTAAGGTTCGGCTTCAGCAGCCACTTTGAACCCCCAGCTTGTTCCCTAGCAGCAGAGCTCCATGGTCCTTTATCTGGGCCCTGATGCTTATCCCTCTCCAATCTTGTCCTTGTAGCCATCCAGAGACCAGAGCCACAGCTGTGTGACTTGGTCATTGTCTGCCCTATAGAGGGGTCTTGGCTATACCCCTTTCCCTAGGCCCCAGCCATTCTAGACCCAATGTCCTCTACAGGATGCGCTCTCTAGCAGCCCTGAAAAGAGGTTGTCCCAGGACTCAGCCCCTTTCCTACTGTGTTTCCCTTGATCTTCTTGTTGGGTTTCAGGCTAGAGATCAAAGTCAGCCAATAAGACTGGTGGAAATGCTGTTGGGGGCCTGGCACTAGTGCTGAGAAATATACCAGATTTATGGGTATTTCTATTCCTTTTGAGAATACTTCCACACAGGGTTGGGTAGCTTACTTTCTAAATGTAATCTTACATTTACTATTTATCTGTCCAAAATTGTAATCAGTGATGTAACTTTTGGATTACCCAAATTTAGTAACGTAATCTGATTACTTTACCCGTTTAGAGGCATTAGAAGAAGACAAAAATGATTCATCAAACGCATTTGTTGTGTCATGATAGCGGTCTCTGACTTGTGGTCAGACTCGCTCAGGTGGAACAAATTTAAACTTGCGCCTTTTTTCAACTCTGAATTGAATGTCATTGAGAAAACAGAAAGGTGTCATAATGTTTCGTTTTTTTCTCGCAAATATCCTTTTTGAATATAAAAGTAATCCAAGAAGTAAAAATCTAGTTTTCAAAAAGGATCTGTAATCTGAGTAAAATATTTTTGCCGGTAACGTAACTGATCACAGTAAAAAAATAATTGTAATAAAACATGTAAAGTAGTTACTCCAACTCTGCTTGCAGACTACATTGACATAAAAAAAACGCGTAGGTCTGCAAATATGTATAGCATTTAAAATGACATTTATGAACGTTGTTATAAGCAGCCATGGGCTTAACAAGTCTCGCCATGCACTATGGATGAGTTAGAAACCACCAGAACCCAAACAGGTGAGTTCATATAGAGTTTTAATGAAATCTTATAGTAAGCCTAGGTCATTGTAAGGATGAAAATAGGACTTGGCAGAACAATCAACTCTCTGCCTGCTAAGAATTCAGAGCGGTCGATCTCAAGTCAATCTACTACAGTATGTGTAGTACAAATACAACACTGACTCATCCTGTAATTATTTGAGAACATAGGAGAAAGGAAATCCTCTGCATAGCTGCATCTACTCATGTAACAAATTGCTTTCTTTGCAATTGTGGTTGAATAAAAATGGTGGTTAGAGCAAACATGTTTTTTATGACTTTGCCATGCATTGCCTCTGAGAGACACACTCCTTTTTGTGGCGAGCTTCTTTGATGATTGTAGAAAATAGAAATTAAAATGCTTTCATGATTGATTAAGATCTGTGTGTGAATCCTGCACTTCTATGTCTTTTGTTCGTTGTTTTCAATGCCCTGCTTTTGTATTTGAGGTAGCTATATCACCTATAGGAGCTGTTCTGTCAACTCTTGGAGAAGTGGATCTACGCAGAATTAAAGTGAGGCCATGCCACACACACACACACGCACAGTCAGTAGTTATACATTCATTGGATGCCACACTGTTGTTGTGACATCCCCAGCATTACATAAATCACTCCTTCCTGATTTTGCAGTTTGGAGGGGAACACAGAACGCCAAAGGAATTTACTCTGTGGCACTCTATGAAAAGGGCCCGCATCACATTTTCCCAGGACTTCATGGCTGTATCCAAGACATTTCCCGCCTGTTATGCATACAGACGTGTAAATACAATCGGGCTGAAAGAGAGTGCGGAGAAGCGGCGCAGCCGCATCGCATTCAGAATAGGACTGCCGGGATCTGAGTGGATTAGGGCCGTCACTATCAATCAAGGCTGGTCAAAGGGCAGCTTTTCAGGTGGCACAAACAGACTTTGTTTGGCTGGGCCACGTTATTCTGGGAGGGGGAGCTTTGTATCTTTTCAACGGAGGGGACCAAGAAAGACATTGCTGTAAACAGGGCCCTCTCAGAGCTAATGCTGAATTCAGGGGGAGTGTGAAGTGACTTGTTTTGGTGGTGCGATGCATATTCTGTTGGCTACTTGAATTTTCCCTTGTTATGAAAGTAGTGACTACTTGTATGTAATTGTTGGTTCATTTGCCTTTTACATTGCATTAAAAACATTTCACCACGACCGACAAATTGTCATAGTAGGGAAAAAGTTGCCCTACTATAGTGTCTACACAGGGCTTCCGGAGACAAGAGATACAGTATGGTGATTTCTTTTAGACAGCAAACATTTATCACAGTCATGACTTGGTGAAAGGGTTAAACAGCCTATCCCCTCTGCTAACATTCAGAAACATCTGCAGTTCCTGGAATGTCCATTAGATCATGCTAGTCTTTTTTCCCCCTTTACTAAGTCATTTCCTGACTTCAGCTAAATCTGAGATAAGACTGTACTCCCTCAATCATGCCATTCTAGACTCACCAAGCAGAATTTCCCTTCCATGTCCACAAAAATAAACACTCAGCAAATGATAACAGCTCATAAACAAATAACTCCTTGTGATGGTTGGGATGTTATGTCAAGATGGCGAGTGAATTCTAAGGGAACTTTGAGACCCACCACCTTGGGAAGTTGAGATAAACAAAAAAATGTAATTTGACTTACCTGTAGCTTATTTATATTTATAAAACATAACTATCTATTGCCATTTCCTGGAGATTTATTTGCCGACTTTACTGTAGTATTCACTGTAGTATTTACTGAAGTATACTGTATTATTTACAATAGTGTATATACTGTAGTAAAAAAAATGGGTATACACTATAGTTAAGTAGTGTTTTTGCAGTATTTTCTGTAGTGTTTTTGCAAGCATTACTGTAGAAACCTACTAGAGAAATATATTTTCCATAATTTTTAGGTAGGTAGGACTAGGGTCTGAACGGATAGGTCAGCGCTTCTGCTAATTTCTATAACCTGTAGGGAAGAAAATATATGGTCAATACTTGCCGTATTTCTCACTTATGGTCGGCACAAATTGCAATATGGCGGAGAGGAATGGGCAGTGTAAATAATGTGCAAATTAAATATGGTAGCATTACTATAGTTTAAAAAAACAAGTGTTTTTGCGGACTGTAGTGTTTTTGCAGACTACTGTAGGACCAGATAATACTGTAGTATATACTATTCTACAGTATGCTACAACATGATCGAGGGATACTACAGTGTGTAGGAAAGTATTCTACAGTATACTACAGTTCACTATAGAATTATATAATAAGTACTGTAGTATTCCATAGTAAACCTGTAGTATTTTTTCAGGTGGGTATGGTCAGGCGGTGGTCATTTTCAGTTACATGGAACTCAAATTAGACATGTTCATGCCCAGATTGTCCTCTTACCTATTCCTGGAGTGACATTTTACTCACATCAAGAGTTAATAAATAAAGACTTCTCTTGTCTGGGAGTTAAACCTCAAAACATAAACCTCACTGAGCAACCAAGCCTTTATTTTTCAATTGCGTGTAATTATGAGAAACAACTCCAGGGGGCACTGAACAGTAACCCATTGGAGTAATAAGGAATCCTATATTTCCTAGCTCTTTAGGGTTAAGGATGGTATAAGCCTATCTAAGAGTCATACCAAATATCATGCATTCTGTTGTCTATTAGCGTGACTGTGAGCATTTATGCATACATTTGTGTGTGTCTGTGAGCTTTTGTGTACTTTCTGAGCTGATAACATGACCTATTTTATGTGTATTTTCTGAGCTGATAACATTATCTATTTTATGTGTACTTTCTGAGCTGATAACATGATCTATTTTCAGAATTGGTACAGTATGTTTGGTTTGTACTTCTAGATTTCCACCTCTTGGCATACAGACTGGCAGACTGACTGGCATACAGACTGACAGCTACGGTTATAGTGCCTTTAGAAAGTACTCACACCCTTTGGCTTTTTCCACATTTTATTGTGTTACAGCCTGAATTTAAAATGTATTAAATCACGATTGTTTGGGGGTCACTGGCCTACAAACAATCCCCCATAATGTCGAAGTGGAATAATGTTTTTCGAAATCTTTACAAATTAATTTTAAAAAATGAAAATGAAATGTCTTGAGTCAATAAGTATTCAACCCAGTTGTTATGGCAAGCCTAAATACGTTAAGGAGTAAAAATGAGCTTAACAAGCCATATAATAAGTTGCATGGACTCAATCTGTGTGCAATAATAGTGTTTCACATGATTTTTGAATGACTACTTCATCTCTGTACACATACGATTATCTGCAAGGTCCCTCTGTCGAACAGTGCATTTCTAACACAGATTCAACCACAAAGGGATATATCCTTTGAGCATGGCAATGTAATTAATTACACTTTGGATGGTATATACACCCATCCACTACAAAGATACAGGCATCCTTCCTCACTCAGTTGCCAGAGATGAAGGAAACCACTCAGGGATTTCACCATGAGGACAATGGTCACTTTGTTTTATTTTTGAACCTTTATTTAACTAGGCAAGTCAGTTAAGAACAAATTCTTATTTACAATAACGGCCTACACCAGCCAAACTCTGACGACACTGGGCCAATTGTGCACCACCCTATGGGACTCCCAATCACAGCCAGTGATCCAGTCTGGATTTGAACCAGGTTGTCTGTAGTGACACCTCTAGCACTGAGACGCAGTGTCTTAGACCACTGAACCACTCATTACAGAATTTAATGGCTGAAAACTGAGGATGGATCAACAACATTGTAGTTACTCCACAATACTAACCTAATTGACAGAGTGAAAAGAAGGAAGCCTGGACAGATAAAAAACCCTTAAAAACATGCATCCTGTTTGCAACAAGGCACTAAAGTAATACTGCAAAAAATCAGTACCACTCCATATTTTCAAGCATAGTGGTGGCTGCATCACGTTATGGGTATGCTTGTAATTGTTAAGGACTGGGGAGTTTTTCAGGATTAAAAAGAAATGGAATGGAGTTTAGCACAGGCAAAATCCTAGAGGAAAACCTTGTTCAGTCTGCTTTCCACCAGATACTGGGAGACAAATTCACCTTTCAGCAGGACAGTAAGTTAAAACACAAGGTCAAATCTACACTGGAGTTGCTTTCCAAGAAGTCAGTAAATGTTCCTGAGTGGCCGAGTTACAGTTTTGACTTAAAAACTATGTCAAGACCTGAAAATGGTTGTCTAGCAATGATCAGCAACCAATTTGACAGAGCTTGAAGCATTTAGATAATAATAAATGGGCTAATGTTGCACAACCCAGGTGTGGATAGCTGTTAGAAACTTACCAAGAAATACTCACAGCTGTAATCGCTGCCAAAGGTTATTCTAACATGTATTGACTTAGGAGGTTGAATACTTATCTAATCAAGATATGAGTTTTAGCTTTCATTATTCATTTATTTTTTACAAATGTTACAACTTTTCTTCCACTTTGAAATGACAGAGTATTCTGTGTCGATTGTTGGCAAAAAAAAATACAATTAAATAAATTGTATTCCCACTTTGTAACACAACAAAATGTGGAAAAAGTAAACGGGTGTGAATACTTTCTTAAGGCACTGCATGTATTATTGTAAAGCGGTGGAGATAAATGGTACTTGAAAGAGCAATGGTTGCCTGCATTTGATTTAATGTTCTGTGTGTGTTTGATATCAATCATAAAACACAGCGGCAGGAAGGAAAAAGTATCTCCTGTTTTAGAACATCCTTTGATGTGAAAGTTGAAAGGAACAATGCAATAAGGCACCATATTTTCCAATGAATTAAACTGTGAATTGATATGTTCCTAACAAGCGAAAAGAAAAAAACAGAAAATGCTTTGTCATTGTTGTCATCTGAATACGTTATTTTTGCTTGCCAGACATATAGCAGTGCAGTGATGAAATAAGTCAAATGAAAAGTCCTTTTGGATTCTTTCGTATCTACTCTTGGTTGTTGTTAGCCTTTATGTTGTACATTTCTCACCAAATGCAGATTACATATTGTACGAGAAGAGGTAAAGGACCTTAAAAGTATTTCTCACAAGATATTTATTGGACCAAGTATGAGTGCAATGTGGTAACAACTGGACATGTGTGACTGTAGACATGCATAGTGATTATGTGTGAACAACAATAACTCCACTGACATTCTACTACCCTCTACTGGTTCTCGCTTGCACTTCTCTGGGATTGGAAAAATAAATAGTTGAAGTTGCAGATCTAGAATCAGATAATTGTACCTACCCCAAACATAACCTTGACTAATATCTTACCCATTATAAGTAGTTAGAGGTTACGTTTACCTAAAAGTGCAGATACACTCAAAAAGAAGGACGAAAATAAGCAAAAGGAAACACACAAAAAAAACAGAGAATGTAATTTGTTAGTGTAGGGGAAAGTGGGGTAAGTTGAGCCATAGGGGTACGTTGAGCAGCCCTTTTTTCTAGGAAACAATACACAAAATTAATAATTTGACCAAATATTTAGGAAGAGGTCATAATTTATTGATGTGTATATGAAGGAATAAACAACATGGAAAAAGGGGTAAGGAAGTTAAAGTAGGTCCAAAAAACGGATTTTCACCAAATCAAATTAGTTTCTGATAGAAGTTTCATGATACTTGTATCTAAACCAAATTATATAATTTTTAGATTGTTTTATACATCAGTTGGGGTCTCTATAAGCTTCAATATAAGTTTCAATGTCACGTGCGCAAGTACAGTGAAATGCCTTACAAGCTCCAAACTGTGAGGGCTTGGTTGTGGTAAGGCCTCTTACTCCCACCTAGGGGAGGAGAGAGGCACACAACCAAGCTCTCACACACTAACTAGGGAGATTATCATCCCCAATCAGAGACAGCTGTCTAGCGTTGTCTCTGATTGGGGATAGTATTTAATCCCCACACAAATCCACCTGTGTGTGGATCATTGTTCGTGTCTGCCTTGTGTTTCAGCACGTGAGTTACTTTGCTTCGTTAGTATTGTGTATTTAGTTTTTCAGTCATCTCCTTTTTGTATTTTGCGCTTCGAGAGAACATCTCCAAAATAATAAAGGAATGACGCTCCACCAGCGCTCTGTTTATCGTCCCATTACTCCGCAACGTGACAGAATGATCCACCACCCTGGGACGCAACGGGGGATTACTCTAGGAGATATCCTCCTCGGTATGGGGAAAATTACCGAGGAGGAACACTCCTATTATCGCTCGGTGGAGGAAGGCTGGGGTCCGGAGCAGCCGAGGCGCCGGAGACGGAGGACACGTCACCGGGCTAGAGTTGAGGACCAGCCTGGAGCCCAGAAAACCCCTCAAACTGATTTTTGGGGGGGGCTATGGGGGTGGTCGGGGATCGAGGGAGAAGAGCCCCGACCACTGCACTCGTGGGGGTTCCAGGAGGAGCCCCTACAGCCATGGGAGCAGGAGTACAGAGAGGAGTCGGAGGAAGACGACGACGATGTGCTTCTGTTCCCTCACTCGTGGGGGTTCCCGGAAGAACCCTCACAGGATGGGGATTGGCGGTGGAGTAGGCACGACAGGGACAGTCGTGCTCCAGCGCCAGTTCCCAGTCCGGTGCCTCCAGCGCCGGTCCAGAGTCGGAGGAGGAGGAGACCGACTCAGCGCACCAAACCATCGGTGCGCAACACTAGCCCGGTGCGACCCGTACCAGCTAAACGCACCCAGCCAACGGTGCGTTTCCCCAGCCCGGTACGGCCCGCGCCTGCTCCGCGCACCAGCCAAACGGTGCGTTTCCCCAGCCCGGCGCGACCCGTGCCAGCTAAACGCAACAACCCAACAGTGCGTTTCCCCAGCCCGGTACGACCTGTGCCAGCTAAACGCACTAGCCAAACGGTGCGTTTCCCCAGCCCGGTGCGACCTGTGCCAGCGCCTCGCATCAGAACAGTGGTGCGTTCCCCCAGTCCAGTATGCCCCGTGCCTACTCCTCGCACGGAGGCTACCGCGACGGTCGCCAGCACAGCTCTGTGGTTGGAGACCATCTCTGCGTCGGTGCCCAGAGTGGGCACGACGTTCAGCCCCGCTGTAGAGCAGGAGCTCCATAGCGCGTCGGTGCCCAGTCTGGGGCCGACAGCCAGCCCAACCACAGGGCTGGAAACCCTCTCTGCGTCGGTGCCCAGGGTGGGCACGACGTTCAGCCCCGCTGTGGAGCAGGAGCTCCGTAGCGTGTCGGTGCCCAGTCTGGGGCCGACAGCCAGCCCAACCACAGGGCTGGATACCATCTCTGCGTCGGTGCCCAGGGTGGGCACGACGTTCAGTCCCGCTGTGGAGCAGGAGCTCCATAGCGCGTCGGTGCCCAGTCTGGGGCCGACAGCCAGCCCAACCAGAGGGCTGGAAACCATCTCTGCGTCGGTGCCCAGGGTGGGCACGACGTTCAGCCCCGCTGTGGAGCAGGAGCTCCATAGCGCGTCGGTGCCCAGTCTGGGGCCGTCTGCCAGCCCAACCAGAGGGCTGGAAACCATCTCTGCGTCGGTGCCCAGGGTGGGCACGACGTTCAGCCCCGCTGTGGAGCAGGAGCTCCATAGCGCGTCGGTGCCCAGTCTGGGGCCGACAGCCAGCCCCACCAGAGGGCTGGAAACCATCTCTGCGTCGTTGCCCAGGGTGGGCACGACGTTCAGCCCCGCTGTGGAGCAGGAGCTCCATAGCGCGTCGGTGCCCAGTCTGGGGCCGTCTGCCAGCCCAACCAGAGGGCTGGAAACCATCTCTGCGTCGGTGCCCAGGGTGGGCACGACGTTCAGCCCCGCTGTGGAGCAGGAGCTCCATAGCGCGTCGGTGCCCAGTCTGGGGCCGACAGCCAGCCCCACCAGAGGGCTGGAAACCATCTCTGCGTCGTTGCCCAGGGTGGGCACGACGTTCAGCCCCGCTGTGGAGCAGGAGCTCCATAGCGTGTCGGTGCCCAGTCTGGGGCCGACAGCCAGCCCCACCAGAGGGCTGGGAACCATCTCTGCGTCGGTGCCCAGGGTGGGCACGACGTTCAGTCCCGCTGTGGAGCAGGAGCTCCATAGCGTGTCGGTGCCCAGTCTGGGGCCGACAGCCAGCCCCACCAGAGGGCTGGGAACCATCTCTGCGTCGGTGCCCAGGGTGGGCACGACGTTCAGTCCCGCTGTGGAGCAGGAGCTCCATAGCGTGTCGGTGCCCAGTCTGGGGCCGACAGCCAGACCAGCTGCAGGGCTGAAGACCACCTCTGCGTCGGTGCCCAGGGTGGGCACGGCATCCAGCCTGAGGTCTCCGGAGAAGGTCAGCAGCCCGAGGCCTCCTGTGACGGTCAGCAGCCTGAGGTCTCCTGTAAAGGTCAGCAGCCTGAGGCCTCCTGTGAAGGTCAGCAGCCCGAGACCTCCGGAGAAGGTCAGCAGCCCGAGACCTCCGGAGAAGGTCAGCAGCCCGAGGCCTCCAGTGAAGGTCAGCAGCCCGAGGCCTCCAGTGAAGGTCAGCAGCCCGAGGCCTCCAGTGAAGGTCAGCAGCCCGAGGCCTCCAGTGAAGGTCAGCAGCCCGAGGCCTCCAGTGAAGGTCAGCAGCCCGAGGCCTCCAGCGAAGGTCAGCAGCCCGAGGCCTCCAGCGAAGGTCAGCAGCCCGAGGCCTCCAGCGAAGGTCAGCGCCACGCCACCTCCAGCGAAGGTTAGCGCCACGCCACCTCCAGCGAAGGTTAGCGCCCCGCCACCTCCAGCGAAGGTTAGCGCCCCGCCACCTCCAGCGAAGGTCAGCGCCCCGCCACCTCCAGCGAAGGTCAGCGTTCCGCCACCTCCAGCGAAGGTCAGCGTTCCGCCACCTCCAGCGAAGGTCAGCGTTCCGCCACCTCCAGCGAAGGTCAGCGTTCCGCCACCTCCAGCGAAGGTCAGCGTTCCGCCACCTCCAGCGAAGGTCAGCAGCCCGGAGCCTCCAGCCACAGCTCAAGGCCTGGAGCCTCCTCCACCGGTGCCCAGTCCGGGGCCGGTCATCGACGTCGCTCCAGTAACGGAGCAGTCCATTCCACCGGTGCCCAGTCCGGGGCCGGCCGTCTGTGTCGTTCCAGTGCCGGAGCAGTCCGCTCCACCGGTGCCCAGTCCGGGGCCGGTCGTCTACGTCGATCCAGTGACGGAGCAGTCCGCTCCACCGGTGCCCAGTCCGGGGCCGGTCGTCGGCGTCGCTCCAGTGCCGGAGCAGTCCGCTCCACCGGTGCCCAGTCCGGGGCCGGTCGTCTACGTCGCTCCAGGGAAGGAGCAGTCCGCTCCACCGGTGCCCAGTCCGGGGCCGGTTGTCAGCCCCTCTCCAGGGTCGAGGGCTCCCTCACCAGGGTCCAGACAGGACTTGGTGGAAGGCGGGAGTACTGAGGGGGGAACCATCGCGCCGGGGTCCGGACCGGACCGGGCGTGCAACGGAGAGGTAGGAGAGAAGCTACTCTCACAGCCTGTGCCACGCCCGGAACCGGAACCGGAGCCCCCACCAGCAACCACCTCAGTACCCCGCCATGTCCCCCCTAGAGTTTTGGACATTTTCTCTTTCAGGAGAGGGGGGATTTTTTTTGTGTGCGATCGGGAGTCCGCACCTTAGGGGGGGGGGTACTGTGAGGGCTTGGTTGTGGTAAGGCCTCTTACTCCCACCTAGGGGAGGAGAGAGGCACACAACCAAGCTCTCACACACTAACTAGGGAGATTATCATCCCCAATCAGAGACAGCTGTCTAGCGTTGTCTCTGATTGGGGATAGTATTTAATCCCCACACAAATCCACCTGTGTGTGGATCATTGTTCGTGTTTGCCTTGTGTTTCAGCACGTGAGTTACTTTGCTTCGTTAGTATTGTGTATTTAGTTTTTCAGTCATCTCCTTTTTGTATTTTGCGCTTCGAGAGAACATCTCCAAAATAATAAAGGAATGACGCTCCACCAGCGCTCTGTTTATCGTCCCATTACTCCGCAACGTGACACAAACTCAACAATGCAGTAATAAATATCAGTATAGCACTAAAAGTAACATAAGATAGAACAAAAACACACTCAAATGTTTAAATAAGAAATAAGAAGAGCACGAGCAAGTAAGAAGCTACAGTGGGGAGAACAAGTATTTGATACACTGCCGATTTTGCAGGTTTTCCTACTTACAAAGCATGTAGAGGTCTGTAATTTTTATCATAGGTACACTTCAACTGTGCGTGACGGAATCAAAAAAAAATCCAGAAAATCACATTGTATGATTTTTAAATAATCAATTTGCTTTTTATTGCATGACATAAGTATTTGATCACCTACCAACCAGTAAGAATTCCGGCTCTCACAGACCTAGTTTTTCTTTAAGAAGCCCTTATGTTCTCCACTCATTACCTGTATTAACTGCACCTGTTTGAACTCGTTACCTGTATAAAATACACCTGTCCACACACTCAATCAAACAGACTCCAACCTCTCCACAATGGCCAAGGCCAGAGAGCTGTGTAAGGACATCCCTGCACACGGCTGGGATGGGCTACAGGACAATAGGCAAGCAAATTGGTGAGAAGGCAACAACTGTTGGCGCAATTATTAGAAAATGTTCAAGATGACGGTCAATCTCCCTCGGTCTGGGGCACCATGCAAGATCTCACCTCGTGGGGCATCAATGATCATGATGAAGGTGAGGGATCAGCCTAGAACTACACGGCAGGACATGGTCAATGACCTGAAGAGAGCTGGGACCACAGTCTCAAAGAAAACCATTAGTAACACACTACGCCGTCATGGATTAAAATCCTGCAGCGCACGCAAGGTCCCCCTGCTCAAGCCAGCGCATGTCCAGGCCCGTCTGAAGTTTGCCAATGACCATCTGGATGATCCAGAGGAGGAATGGGAGAAGGTCATGTGGTCTGATGAGACAAAAATAGAGCTTTTTGGTCTAAACTCCACTCGCCGTGTTTGGAGGAAGAAGAAGGATGAGTACAACCCCAAGAACACCATCCCAACCGTGAAGCATGGAGGTGGAAACATCATTCTTTGGGGATGCTTTTCTGCAAAGGGGACAGGACGACTGCACCGTATTGAGGGGAGGATGGATGAGGCCATGTATTGCGAGATCTTGGCCAACAACCTCCTTCCCTCAGTAAGAGCATTGAAGATGGGTCGTGGCTGGGTCTTCCAGCATGACAACGACCCGAAACACACAGCCAGGGCAACTAAGGAGTGGCTCCGTAAGAAGCATCTCAAGGTCCTGGAGTGGCCTAGCCAGTCTCCAGACCTGAACCCAATAGAAAATCTTTGGAGGGAGCTGAAAATCCGTATTGCCCAGCGACAGCCCCGAAACCTGAAGGATCTGGATGGAGGAGTGGGCCAAAATCCCTGCTGCAGTGTGTGCAAACCTGGTATAGAACTACAGGAAACGTATGATCTCTGTAATTGCACCAAATATTAATTGTACCAAATATTAAGTTCTGCTTTTCTGATGTATCAAATACTTATGTCATGCAATAAAATGCAAATAAATTACTTAAAAATCATACAATGTGATTTTCTGGATTTTTGATTCCGTCTCTCACAGTTGAAGTGTACCTATGATAAAAATTACAGACCTCTACATGCTTTGTAAGTAGGAAAACCTGCAAAATTGGCAGTGTATCAAATACTTGTTCTCCCCACTCTACATGGTTTTAAGAAGGTAGTGGTAATATTTAATTCAGTACAAAAATGTACTTAACTTACCCTTACCCTTTTTTTTGTTTACATTAATTCTAATTATTTCCAGGGATACACAACATCCTGAAATACAGTATATGTAGATATCTTTGTTAGAAAGAATACTATATTTCACTTGCTGAATGTATAAACAAGTTGCTCAACTTACCCCACTCTCCCCTACAGTGAGAAACTGTGACCTTACAATCCATAATGTCAAACAACTTTAAATATGTGTGCTGCTGTAGGGCAACTGAGGTGGCTATACAAACTATGACTGATACACAGTGCTTATAACTGCTTATAACACAGTGTTTATTCATGTGGGGCTCAACTGGTATCATCCGGAAACGTGCCCAGAGTGTCACCAATCTGTTCACAATTGGCCACGGCCTTTAGCATTCTTGTTGTGCATCTCCACACACTCCTACACTGCTTCTCCATCAGTAGTTATCGCTCTCAAAAAATACCAACAGAAATATGAGGAATTTCTCCAGGGGTTGTTTTTTTCTTCCTCTCCTTCCAGGGAACCTGCCTCGTGAGAGCTTTAACTCAGGGATGTTGCAGCTTGTTACACTGTGAACTCTGCTCATTCTGCAGACATAGCAATTAATGCCCTCCATAAATCTGCCAGTAAGGAGAGGGAGCAGTCAGCTTCGATTCCCCATCTACCGTGGCAGGGCCTAGTGTGCATGTGGGTGAGTGTGCCAGTGCATGTGTAGGCCTATGTGTGTGTGTGTGTGTGTGTGTGTGTGTGTGTGTGTGTGTGTGTGTGTGTGTGTGTGTGTGTGTGTGTGTGTGTGTGTGTGTGTGTTGCCAAGATCTAGTTGTGTGCAAGTGTTGCACCAAGATACCCTTACAGCAGTAAAACAGTCAGTAGCCAAATCCAATACAGTAGCATGATAACACATAGTTGATGTTGAAATTCACAATTATCCTCCCCAGTCACCTAGCAACAGTGTCTTACTGTAATAACATGTCCTTTAGATATGCAGTCTCTCTTTCTACAGGGAAGATTTACAGTTGGAGGTTGACCACCTAGAGCTCCTGTGGTTATGGGCATATGCATATCCTTCACATATAGATTACTAGTCTGGCCTGAGAAGTCCTAGTTTGCCTATTAAAATTGAGTAGGTTGATATGGTATCCATAATTATCTATCTCGGACTGCTAAGGTCACTATTAACAGGTGTCGTTGATTTACTGTACACTGAAGGTGTATTGGTCTATGGGCTATCAGCGTTTGAAGGGACTCTGTTTTGTATGCTGTATAACAACACAACATTGACAATGTTTCTCCTAATGCCTCTATTCTCGGCTCTCTTGTCTATCCTTATGTCGCATTACAGTCCATTAGGTACAGCCTGCTCTCTGCAGTCTCAACAAGTTTACCACGAACACTGATAGCACTGTACATGAAAGTCACTATAATGATCAAGGCTACAGCAGCCACTCAGACCCACCGTCTGTGAGGTGAACAATGTTTGAGTCAAGGAAAGGGCTGATGATATTTGGCTGCGGCCGCCCACTTCTGCACATCAAGCCAAGGGACTAATAGTCCGTTTTGACTGGCCGACGGAACCCAGACTCACCCCAGTGAGAATGCGGGCCTGCCGTGCGTGACACACAGGTTACCCCATGCAGTGGGAAGCCTGTAATTACGTCTGGGAGCGAACCAAGAGCTTCCCCCCACCGGCTGCTAGGACGTCATAAATCTGCCAGCTCAATTAATCAAGGCTGTACCCTTGGGGGGCTGCTGGAGCCAGCCGCTAACCGACTAACCACTAACGTGTCCGCCCCGCCGAGGAACATTCCCACAGGGCATTAGCGCCACCCTGTTAACGTAGCTCCCTTCAGATGACAGAGGGAGGAAGGACCCCTAGTATAAACTTTTAACTATGTGTCCCAGCTCCAGTATGTGTCCTCGCTGACATGGCTGCTGCTGTTCCGAAAGAGAGGGGATGCACATGACCTTTTCCTATCATTTGTTATTCATGTATCGTCCTTGCTCTTGCCTCTGTGCCCCCACATCTATTTCAACCTCACTCTTTAGTGTTTGGTTACTAACTACCGTATTGGTCTACTCTATGGTGTATAAGAATGTGGTAACCAATAGTTTTTGTTGTGTGTGTGTTCGACTGTACCAGTATTTCACAGTAGTTTTCACCAAGTGTAGGACAGATTGTATACAGAAAATGGCTGAGTCCCGATTCTCCACCCTTCTTCCTAAGGTGGGTTCTACACGTTGTTTGAGAAGTATCTACCCACGGAGTCTGCGAAGAAGCTGGGGATGGCAAGGGCTGGCCTGACGTTCCGGACCTGTCCTACTGACTTGTCCCGTACTACCCCTGCTGGATGAGTCCACTGATTCCTCCCTGCTTCAGGGCATCAGAGGACCTGAGAACAGTGCGGCTGAGGAGAATACTGGGTGGAGAGTGAAGGCTATGAGTCTTGACTGATTTTCAGGACACTGTTGTAGGCTTGGCCTATGTGCAGCCCACCGGAGTTGCACGTGACCTGGACGCGCCAGCCTCTGTTGAAGACCATTGTCCAGCCCAAGAACTACATATACTTTTGTTTTTAAGCGTCTTTGAGATTATCTGTAAATGAAAAGCGCTATATAAAATACATTATTATTAAGAAGTGCACACTTGCACATCACATCATGGATTTAACAATGGTGGAAACTCCTTCCAGCCAATGTTTACACCAATCCAATGCTTTTAAATCTTTGACGGGAAGTGTGCAAGTGCTCACTTGGGTAGAAGAGTGGAGAATTGAGACTCAGCCAAGGTCAGAAGTGTGTCAGACTGTATGAACCAGCAGATGGCAGTAAAGCTAAAAGCAGTGAGGAAAAGCTATGCAAAGTTAGATCCAAATATGGAACCCAGTCAAGGCCAGTCAGCAAAGTACTGAGCCATCTGGTGGGAATAGGGCCATAAAAAGGCAGTCACGGATCTTGCCTATCTAAAGGCCTATCAACCTACTTAAAGTCAAGTCAAGTGTGTTTGTAATATGCACATGTACAATGAAATGCTTACTTGCAGGTTCACCTGTCAACAATGTAAGATAATAATAGTAAGTTAAAAGTAAAAATATAATAAATGTAGCTGCAATATAAATACAAGGATGGCAATCCAACAAATGTACAGTATAATATTTATAGACGTGCCGGGGAGGGGGGGCACGTCTATAAGTGAGGATTAATGCAAAGATAGGAAACGTCTGGGAGTAGGAGAAGACTCCCACAATATCTGCAAACGCCAGTCCCCTTTCATATTGTATCTCATAGCTTCAACCCAGCCCACTACTTGTCAGCAGCATTATCTTATCCCTCAGTTGAAAGTAAGAAAAATATGAATATCTGTAGATGCTGATGAGTCTGCAGTCTACTATTTCAGTTGGTATAGGTTAATGAAAGTAACTGGATTACAAATGATTATTTTGTCCCACTACTTCCTTAGCTTAAATGCTAACTTTAGCTTGATTTTAACACAAGTCAAAATTGTGGAATGTGGATAAGAGTCACTGTTAAGATCACTGAGCTATTGCCTATATGAACTAGAGACAGCGTCCAAGATGGATGGGTGTTGATTTCAATGTAATCTCCTCGCGTTCGCATACGCCGTTTCGTGGTTGTTGCCGTCTTTCTAGATCCTGTTTTAGAGAGCCAATTACGCATGCACACTAGCACTCAGTGCGGAGCAGCACGAGCAGCAACGATGTCATCACATCATCCAGAAACATGTCAGATATTGGATGAATATACAATTATAATTTATTCGGCTGTAAGTGACAAAAAATATATATAAAAAAATAAATAATCGGCCTCTAATACAGTACAATTACTTGTGCTTTGAATTCCCTGCCGGTGACTCTTATCAGTAACTCACAATCCTCAAGTTGCGGGCCTCATTCGGTCTTCACCAAGGTCTGGAGGGCCGCACTTAAAATGTGTTATATTTTGTAGTCAAAATTAGCAAATGTAGTCCTGTATCCATATCCATCGCTTTTAGAATATTCAATGCTCCCTGACTGTCTAGAACTTGTTTTGATTACTTTACAGTTGCAAGCTGGACAGAGTGAAGAGACTATAAATGTAGATCCATTATACATTTTACACAGTTTCAATTTGGTTTGAGTCATTTTGGTGTCAAACGAGATTTGTTTAGGGGTACCATAAACCTGTGTGATGGCTAACTCTCTCTGACCTGTGTGACCCTGATTAGTTGCTCGGACAGTTGCTAGGGAAGTTAGTCATCAGGTAGCCTAGCGGTTTGAGTGTTGGGCCAGTAACCAAAATGTCACTAGTTTGAATCCAAAGCCAACCAAGGTGAAAAATATGCCGATGTTCCCTTGAGCAAGGCACTTAACCCTAATTGCTCCAGGGTCACCGTTTAAAATGGCTGACCCCACTCTGAGGTTGTCTCAGGGGGAGTTGGGATATGCAAAATTTCCAATACACACCTGTATAATACACAAGTATGCATGTGTGAAATAGGACAAATATAAGCACCCACCAAATTATTTATTATTATAACTATTATTATGTTTCTGTAATTTCTACAGTATCTCCAACCTGAGCTGTTATACCTGGCATTCCAGTCCCTAGGACAACATTGGGGACAACGTTCCACCCCTCAGGGAGATTCTGCCACCACCCAGGACCCAGATCCTGCAAGCCTGTGGCCCAGCGACCTCCAGGATGACAGACAGTCCGGTCGCCACCTGAACCGACCTCAGCTGAAAACCGAGTCTGCACCCCCGCCTAGCCAAGGGCAGCACAACACTTTACTAAGCCAGCAGAAGCCACAACAACTCCAGGTGACCCAGCAGCCGTGGCCATCCAGTCCACCTGGCAGCCTCGAGCTCCAGATGACCCAGTCCTGTTCCAGCTGCTGCTGGACTTCCCGGACGTTAGTGGTGCGTGGGCCAGCTGTTTGTTCACCAATACCCGATAAAGTGGAAATCTGAGGCCCGTACCCAACCCTAACCCACAAATATAGAAAATGCGGTATAAGCTACAATCAAAGACTGCAGAACGATACAATTTTATTTGTATTTACAGACGGCAGACAAGTTTGTTATTAAGGGACATGAAAGTTCACATGTTCCAGAAGGCATTTCTGCCAAAAACGCATTTTTATAAAAAAATATAAAAAAAATATAAAAAAACGTTCAAATGTGAAGCGTGACATGCAACATGCTAGTTTACTGAAACGGGTAACAAATACAATAAATCAAAAAACAAACGGGAAAGACTTTCAGTGCAAAATGTCCAAATCAGTTTGTCCGGTTGTAAGGAAAAAGAAAGTGTGAAAACGACCCAATGTGTTTCTAATAAGATTTCAGCACCTGTACAGATCATAATTAACCTGAGCATTGCATTCTCTCAAGATGCAGGAAGAAATCATATTTCTGCACTCTTGTCAAAATGTTGCCTACATTTGGTGTATCATTTTACTGCAGGAGTTATTATTGAGGCTATAGCCCTATTCGCACGGGACTAGTATTACTAAAGAACGTTGGTTTTGTATTTATTACCCCAGAATGTCTGTTATTCCAGAGGACGATTCGGTCGGGATACGTTTTTTCCAAACTGCCCCCTGTAATTATTTTTTTATATACTGTACAGTGCCAGCCAAAAGATTGGACACACCTACTCGTTCATGGGGTTTTCTTTATTTTTACAATTTTACAAAAACTAAGAAATAACACTTATGGACTCATGTTGTCTCATATTTTATATTTGAGATTATTCAAAGTAGACACCCTTTGCCTTGATGACAGCCTTGCACACTCTTGGCATTCTCTCAACCAGCTTCATGAGGTAGTCACATGGAATGCATTTCATTTAACAGGTGGGCCTGGTTAAAAGTTCATTTATGGAATTTCTTTCCTTCTTAATGCGTTTGGCCCAGTCAGTTGTGTTGTGACAAGGTAGGGGTGGTATACAGAAGATAGTCCTAATTGGTAAAAGACCAAGTCCATATTATGGCAAGAACAGCTCAAATAAGCAAAGAGAAACGACAGTCCATCATTACTTTAAGACATGAAGGTCAGTCAATCCTGAAAATGTCAAGAACTTTGAACGTTTCTTCAAGTGCAGTCGCAAAAATCATCAAGTGCTGTGATGAAACTGGCTCTCATGAGGACCGCCACAGGAAAGGAAGATCCAGAAATACCTCTGCTGCAGAGGATAAGTTCAATAGTTTCCAGCCTCAGAAATTGCAGCCCAAATAAGACTTCAAGTAACAGACACATCTCAACATCAACTGTTCAGAGGAGACTGCGTGAATCAGGCCTTCATGATCGAATTGCTGCAACCTACTACTAAAGGACACCAATAAGAAGAGACTTTCTTGGGCCAAGAAACACGAGAAAGGACGGACATTAAAACGGTGGAAATCTGTCCTTTGGTCTGATGAATCCAAATTTGAGATTTTTGGTTCCAACAAACCGCTGTGTCTTTGTGAGACGCAGAGTAGGTGAACGGATGTTCTCTGCATGTGAGGTAAATGTTGGCTACTTTGAAGAATCTCAAATATAAAATATATTTTGATTTGTTGAACACTTTTTGGTTACTATATGATTCCATATGTGTTATTTCACTAAGGGTAGGTAACAAGGGTAGGTAACAACACATCTGCTCGGCTGATCCTCAACACGGGGGACCCTCAGGGGTGCATTCTCATTCCCCTCCTGTACTCCCTGTTCACCCAAGACTGCATGGCCAGCACGACTCCAACACCATCATTAAGTTTGCCGATGACAACAGTGGTAGGCCTGATCACCGACAACAGAGCCTATAGGGAGGAGGTCAGAGACCTGGCCATGTTGTGTCAGGATGACAACCTCACCCCCAACGTGATCAAGACAAAGGAGATGATTGTGGACTACAGGAAAAAGAGGATCAAGCACGCCCCCATTCTCATCGACGGGGCTGTAGCGGAGCAGGTTGACAGCTTCAAGTTCCTTGGTGTCCACATCACCAACAAACTATTATGGTCCAAACACACCAAGACAGTCATGAAGAGGGCACAACAAAGCCAATTCCCCCTCAGGTGACTGAAAAGATTTGGCATGGGTCCCCAGATCCTCAAAAGGTTCTACAGCTGCACCATCAAGAGCATCCTGACTGGTTGCATCAATGCCTGGTATGGCAACTGCTCGGCCTCCGACCTCAAGGCACTACAGAGGGTAGCGCGTACGGCCTAGTACATCACTGGGGCCAAGCTTCCTGCCATCCAGGACCTCTATACCAGGCGGTGTCAGAGGAAGGCCCTAAAACTTGTCAAAGACTCCAGCCACCCAAGTCATAGACTGTTCTTTCTGCTACCACACGGTAAGCGATACCGGAGCACCAAGTCTAGGTCCAAAAGGCTTCTTAACAGCTTCTACCCCCAAGCCATAAGACTCCTGAACAGCTAATCAAAGGGCCACCAGACCCCTATTTTACGCTGCTGCTACTCTCTCTTTATTATCTATGAATAGTCACTTTAACTCTACCTACATGTACACATTACCTCTACTAACCTGTGCCCCTGCACACTGACTCTGTACTGGTACTTCCTGTATATAGCCTCCTCACACTGACTCTGTACTGGTACTTCCTGTATATAGCCTCGTCACACTGACTCTGTACTGGTACTTCCTGTATATAGCCTCCTCACACTGACTCTGTACTGGTACTTCCTGTATATAGCCTCCTCACACTGACTCTGTACTGGTACTTCCTGTATAAAGCCTCCTCACACTGACTCTGTACTGGTACTTCCTGTATATAGCCTCCTCACATTGACTCGGTACTGGTACTTCCTGTATATAGCCTCCTCACATTGACTCTGTACTGGTACTTCCTGTATATAGCCTCCTCACACTGACTCTGTACTGGTACTTCCTGTATAAAGCCTCCTCACATTGACTCTGTACTGGTACTTCCTGTATATAGCCTCCTCACATTGACTCTGTACTGGTACTTCCTGTATATAGCCTCCTCACACTGACTCTGTACTGGTACTTCCTGTATATAGCCTCCTCACACTGACTCTGTACTGGTACTTCCTGTATATAGCCTCGCTACTGCTATTTTACTGCTGCTCTTTAATTTGATACGATCAAAAAAGCCTAACCAGCTCTGCTAGGGTGAGTAAAATGGTCAGAGTGAGGTGTTCTCTGGAAGTAGATAGCCAAGTTAGCCAATTAGTTTGGGTGCTTGACTGACATTGTGTTGTGAGGTCAGAACGCTTGGATCAACCCTACTCCTCCACCAGAATGTCCAGTGTGCGCTTATGAACAGAAAATCTGACAATCTTGCATATTGCTTGTACAGTAACAGACAGTTACATGACCTACAGCATGGTCAAGCAAGTTGGATCACTAAACAACTATTGATTTAGAACCACAGAGAATTACTGCGAGTCGCAAAGAAAACAGGAGCTGCCGCCACTATTCTAGCACCATTAGGACACAGTTCCCCTGACATGCCATGTCTTGTGACTGTCGAAATATATATATATATATATAGAGCCTCACAATCATCACACATAACATAGCCGGCACTGCTATCATTCTCTTTTACCACTCCACCAAATATTTTCCAAACATTACATTTCTCTATATTCTCAATTCTCCTTTCGCAGCTTTTGTCTTATTGAATTAAACTTCGACAATGTCCTTTTTACCTCCGTGTATTTATGTTAACTTTTTCTGACCGCCCTGTGTGGTCGCCTGTTAAGCAGCTCCCATTGTTTGTGCGTTAATTGTTGTTTTAGTATGTTTTTCGTCAGCTTTTCATCCGTTTTTTTTGCAACAGTTGAACTATAATAGTTCAGGATTATGGAGTGCTACTGTTTTACGAAGGTTTTAGCACTGAGGCACGTTTTATTTTTGTCAGCACCGAACGTAAACACGAGTCCTCAATTATTTACAATCGAGCCCAGCTCCTGGATTTAGCACACGCAGCGCTACTGCACCCCAGGAAAAAATGTAAAAGGCAACGCCGTGGATGCAGGGCAGGTCGGAAGTGTAAGGCAAAGCCTAGGAAATACAAGCCGGCTATGCCGTCTATCATTATGGGCAACGTGAGATCGCTACATAACAAGTTGGATGAGCTTGATGGGCTGGTCCATTGACAAAGAGAATACTGGGAAGCTAGCCTATTGTGTTTTACTGAAACATGGCTGAATGATAACATCCCCATAGAGAACGCAACTATCGGCGGTTTCCAGACCATCAGAGCGGCCAGGGATAGCGTTTCTTCTGGTAAGAGTGAGGGAGGGGGGCTGGCTTTATTAGTTAACAACAGATGGTGTAATCCGAGCCATATTACTGTTAAGGAACAGTTTTGTAGCCCGGACTGTTTTTGAGCTGTTAGCCGTTAGCCTGAAACCCTACTATTTGCAGAGGGAATTCACAGCGGCCATTGCTGTTATTGTTTACATCCCGCCCTGATGCAAACACAGCATGTGACATCACCCACTCTGTTATCGCGAGGTTACAGACTTCCCAGTGCCTTCTTTGCCATTTTGGGGGATTTTAACCATGCATCTCTCTCTTCAACGCTGCCCACGTTCAAACAGTTCGTGAAGTGCCCAACCAGGAATAATACAACTCTGGGCTTGTTATATGCTAATGTGAAGGATGCATACAACTCCATTGTACTCCCTTCCCTCTGTAGATTGGATCACAACGTTGTCCACCTCACCCCACTCAACAGGCCTATGGTCCAACAGCAGCCTGCGACCACTAGGACCATTAGGAGATGGTCCTCTGAGGCGAATGAGGCCCTACAGGACTGCTTTGAAACAACAGATTGGGATGTGCTCTGTGAGGCTCATGGGGATGACATTGATGGACTTACTGACTGCATAACGGACTATATACATTTTTGTGTCGACAACACTGTACCCACCAGGAAGGTATGCTGTTTTCCAAATAATAAACCCTGGGTCACCAGCGACCTGAAAGCCCTGCTGAATGAGAAGAAGAGGGCCTTCAAGGAGAGGGACAGGGACAAATTGAAATGAGGGGAAGAGAGGGTATAAGGAGAAGATGGAGGACAAGCTGAGGCAGAGCCAGGTGAGAGAGTTGTGGAAGGGTATGAGAAATTTCACTGGCTTCAAAAAGTCAAACAGTGGGCAGACGGAGGTTCGATACTGGCCCTGTCCACCTCCCCTCCAGCTCCCCAGGCCACACACCCTCACGGCTGTCCCACCCCCACAACACCTCAGTTGAGACAATCAGTGATCCCCTCCCCAGCTCCGCCCCCACTCCCTCTGGACTGATCTGCAACACCTCCCTTCCCCCCACCTCTGGAATGATCCTCAACACCCCCCTTCCCCCCACCTCCCCACCTGGGCTGGCTTTCACCACCAACCAAGTGAAGAGAGAGCTGAAGAGTCTACATCAGTGGAAAGCGGCGGGCCCTGATGGAATCAGCCCAAGTCTGCTTAGGGTCTGTGCTGACCAACTGTGTGAAATACTCCAGCGACGCTTCAACCTTAGCCTGAGCCTGGAAAGGGTCTCTGTGCTGTGGAAAACATCCTGCCTGGTCCCAGTGCCCAATTAGGCGCACCCCACTGTCCTGAATGACTTCAGACCTGTAGCGCTAACATCCCACATCATGAAGACCCTGAAAAGGTTAGTCCTCGCTCACCTCAGACCCCTAGTGTGTACATCACTGGACCCCCTGCAGTTCGCATATCAGCGCAACAGGGTGGATGATGCAATCATCTACCATCTGCAGAGGGCCTACTCTCACCTGGACAATGCAGGTTGCATTGTGAGGGTTATGTTTTATTACTTCTCCAGTGCCTTCAACACCATTCAGCCCCTGCTACTGGGTGAGAAGATGAAGAGGATGAAAGTGGAAGCACCCTTGGTCTCCTGGGTTACGGACTACCTGACCGGTAGGCCACAATTTGTGCGACTACAGAGCTGTGTGTCAGAACGGGCAGTGAGCAACACAGGGGCCCCCCAGGGAACGGTCCTGTCCCACTTCCTGTTCACCCTCTACAGCTCAGACTTCAGATATAACTCTGAAACATGCCACCTACAGAAGTTCTCAGATGACTGCGCAATTGTAGGGTGCATCAAGGGTGGGCAGGAGGAGGAGCACAGGAGCACAATCAATGACTTTGTGGTGGGGTGTGAGCAGAACCACCTTCAGCTCAACATCAGCAAAACAAAGGAGAACCAAGGCCCAACTGACTGCAGTCCCTATACAGGGGATGGATGTGGAAATGGTTGGGTCATACAAGTTCCTGGGAGTCCATATGGACAACAGACTGGGATGGGCTGGTAACACTGGAGCCCTGTACAAAAAGGGCCAGAGCCGACTCTACTTTCTGAGGAGGCTGCCAGGGAGATATGTACACTACCATTCAAAAGTTTGGGGTCACTTAGAAATGTCCTTGTTTTTGAAAGAAAAACAATTTTTTTATCCATTTAAAATAACATCAAATTGACCAGAAATACAGTGTAGACATTGTTAACGTTGTAAATGTATATTGTAGCCATTCTATTCTTGTTAGAGCCAGTTTGCGCTGTTCTGTGAAGGGAGTAGTACACAGCGTTGTATGAGATCTTCAGTTTCTTGGCAATTTCTCGCATGAAATTTTTCATTTCTCAGAACAAGAAGACAGATGGGCTGTATACCGGTTCAGTGATCGGAAAGCTGCTCTGACAGCTGATGCTTAAAGTTATTGAGGGAGATGGTAGTCTCCAGCTTCAATGATTTTTGCAATTCGTTCCAGTCATTGGCAGCGGAGAACTGGAAGGAATGGCGGCCAAAGGAGGTGTTGGCTTTGGGGATGACCAGTGAAATATACCTACTGTAGCGCATGCTACGGGTGGGTGTTGCTATTCTGACCAGCGAGCTGAGATAAGGCGGGATTTACCTAGTAAAGTGATAGCCAGGTGTAGCAGTGGAGGTGTTGGGACTCTGCTGTTGGGACAGCTTTATTTAGGCCCTAACAGTTTGTGGGCACCGTTTGTCAGAGCTATAGTGCAATTAATGTATTGTGTAGTGTTGTGTTGTGGCTTTGCTGGCATGCATTTAAATATTTATTTTGTCTGCCCCACCAATATTTACATGCTACAATCGCCACTGGAGCAGAGTAATGAGTCCTAGAAATACTAGGAATGCACCAATGTTGTCTTTACACCATGAACCTTCACGTCTACCTACTGGCACACGATCCCTGATACGTCCTCGAGTCTCACCGCTAAAGTATCTTTCCCATGTCTTGAGGTGATTTGTAAATGGAGATTTTAATGAGATTGATTGATGCTTTCTCCCAAAAGTTCTGTTCTCAATTATCACCCAGTTTCCAAGGTTACATTATTTTAACTGTGTGGTGGATTCATCATTGAATAAATGTATGTTCACAGTAAATAATGGCTGATTTATGTGGGGTGCATAAAGTCACACTGAACCTTGCTTCCAACAAAGATCCTGAGAGATTTATGACCTTTCGGATAGTTTACTGTTTCTGGCATTGTGCGAGAGAGCAGTGGAAAACAGAAGGTTACAGAGAAGTAGTGTTACCTCAGGTAAGCTGTCATCGTGAGGTGAGTAAAGAGAAAATTAATAGAGCGATTCTGAGGCATATGGGACTGGTTCTGCCAGCGAACTATTGTGCTTATTAGTATGAAAGCACACTGATTACATAGGCGTTTATATGGTCGATTGTGACACGATGAAGTGGCCTACCTGCCACTGTGCCAAGCCTTGTTAAGGTGTCAATGTTAATTCAGAACTTGTGTCGAGGCTACCAGTGCTAAAATTAAACCATGGCTTTGGCACACACACTTGGTAAATTATTCAGGTGACGCATAAAGCCGAAAAATACAATTAGCCGAGAGAAAAACATAATTTTTTAAACATTATTTAAAGCTTTAAAGTTTCTTATTCACTAGCGAGTGCCATTTTCTTACTGTTTCATGATTTGTTCTCTGAACATTTCTTCATGTTCCTGCAACAAATGTTTTTGCGGATTATTATAAAGTAAGAATATAATGGCAAGCTATTGTAGGTAAGGTATTTGAAGCCATATTCTTCCCAAAAAGTATTATTAATTATTGATAAAATGATACATAGTGCACCTATAACGCCATGAGTCAGACAATTGCAAAGTGCGTGGCCTTATTATATTATTATTTGGCTCTGGAGGGCGCCATTTACCTTTCAGTAATACCTCTGCAATTGTTTTGTAGCAAACCCCAGTCATACAGTACACCAACTCTACCATAAGGGTCAGTATATTTTCGTATTGTTCCTATACTTCTGGCCCCAATAGATGATTGATTGTGTTATTATGTTAGTGCTAATAACCTGACCTGTTAATTCAAATCCACATTTCTATAGAAAAATATGTCAACCTTTATGACCTCTGACCTATATTATTTCCATCTTCTTACTAGACCCTTTTCATCATAAAATCTCATGCAGCCTTATGCCTCATGTATAAAAATGGTACATGAGGTTGATTTAACATACAATGTGATTGCATCCTACAAGCATGTGTTGCCACCCAAACAGTCATATAAGCTAAGTGGTATTAATGTATGTGAAGTTCCACATAAGCCACAGTGTATAATAAAATCCCTACATTTGCGATATGAATTCTCCAATGATAATTGTCATGCCATAGGCAACTTTTGAAACCATGTGTTCAGTTGCAGTTTGATGTCTTGGCCAGTAGGCGGCGGACCTCAGTTGAGTTGTGCCGAGTTGCTTGTGATGGAGGATCTGAACAGACTGGGCATCTTGCCTGCCAACATAGGCATGATCTCATTCTCCTTTATTCCATTACAGAGGCATGGGGAAAAATAGGGCTGTCACTGAGCTAGGGGAGGACTGCAGCTTTTCCTGCCAGACAACTGTGAAATGACATACCGTTGGTCAGGGATAGAGGCATTTGTCTCCAGCATGGTTGCGAAATCCATAAAGAATTCACTGAGAGACAATCTTTGCAGTGGCAATTAGAACAATTCTGCTTCAATAGTGGCTATTTTAATGCTCACAAAGGTAATGCTAGACTTGGTGTTTCCAAACTTAATTTAGACAGCTGATAACTTGGTAAATGAGAGAGATAAATCAAATCCAGTAGAAAAATAATACAATAAAATGGTTAAGTGCCACAGCAGTGCTCTGCTCCAGTCTGCTAACCCTGATGTGAAGGGTTATGTCATATGACATCAGGAACATTGATGTCCCTGAGGAGCTGCAGTGCAACAACAAAAGGTTGTGTTAAGTGCAACCTTTCAGCTTAGCCACCACTAAGTCAGAGCACCACGGCCCTTTCTAACCAGTCATATGAGCTTTGACTCCTCTTTTTCTGAGGGCCATATTGCATCCTGTTAACAAGCCACAACAATCAGCTTTATTTTTTTAACCGTTATTTAAATAGGCAAGTCAGTTATGAACAAATTCTTATATACAATGACAGCCATAGTAGTACAGCACCCCTAGAGCAAATTTGGGTTAAGTGCCTTGCTCAAGGACACATCAACAGGTTTTCATCTTGTCAGCTCAGGGATTCAATCCAGCAACCTTTCAGTTTCTGGCCCAACACTCTGACCACTAGGCTACCTGCCGCCCTATCGCTGTGGATAACTGAAAGTTACAATAGCCCTTTTAATAAGACGATAAGAGACTAAGTCTAGCAAACAATCACAACATTTACATTTTACGTCCTACGTTGTAATCTAAAAATTATCAGTGATGAATGCATTTCTACATGGTGTGTATGCAAATATATAGGCAGTTTATAAAGACACTGACGAGTAACTACGGTCTTTTAATTAATGGACTATTGTTGAGATGGAGGACATACACAGGTGGTTCATAGAACGTGTTGATATAAAGTCTGTTTCATAAAAGCACAAAACACTGTCTTAGCAATTCACTTCGAAAGTTTGCCATTGATGTGAGCCATTCCATAACTGGGCGTCATTAGCAACCACCATCCTTGAATAATTTGCTATGGAGGAGAGGACCGCGTACTGTATTGAAAGCTCAGCAACCAACAATTTGTGAGCAGCGCAAAACAGTGGATCTAGTATAGCTTTTAAAAAAGAAAGCCTATTCAACAGAACTATAATGGACTTCTCAGATTTGTCTTGACTGTCCTTGTGAGATCACCTCATCTACTGTTATATCCAGTACTGTACCATGGTGGATAAGAGATGCTGTTCCCCTTGCTAAATCCATTTCATGGTGTCCGGGGATATGATAGACAATCTTTTGGTGTTTATACTCAGGGAATGAGACTATTGAAATACTATTCATTGGTTTAACTTCAGGAATCTGGACTCTGCTATCCAGGCTATAGAGAAAGCATTTGGATCTGGACAGAATTTGCACAGTTGAGTGAGTGCAAGTGCAACATGAGCTGGCAGTAAACATGCCAGCCTACTTCATATTTTATCGGCAACAAGTGAGTGGATTCAGCATTGTTTCAAATGATGCAATTTGATAGAGTGTCAGTGATACAGAACATTGTCATAAGCACATATGGTTTTGGGCTAATGTCTAGACTCACCCACCATGCTCAGTGATCGCAAGAACCCCTGAGCAAAACATTACTGTCATGACTCAACATTTCCTCTGAAATTGTGAACATTGAGAAAATGCCGCCACTCCATGAGCAAGTACAGCAGTCCCCTCATACCCTGCTCTCCAGTCAATCAGAATCAGCCTCCAAGCCACACCCTTTGACCTCCCAACTTCAATAGACATAATGATACAATACAGACTTGCTCCCGACATCAGCAATGTAACCATTTCTCATATCAAGTTATTTGTCAAGATTTGAGTTATACACTTTCTTGGCTGGGCATTTACAGTTGAAGTCGGAAGTTTACATACACTTAGCACACTTACTTTTTGAAGAAATGTCCTCTGGTCTGATGAAACAAAAATAGACCTGTTTGGCCATAATGACCATCGTTATGTTTGGAGGAAAAAGGGGGAGGCTTGCAAGCCGAAGAACACCATCCCAACCGTGAAGCACGGGGTGGCAGCATCATGTTGTGAGATGCTTTGCTGCAGGAGGGACTGGTGCACTTCACAAAATAGATCATGAGGAAGGAAAATTATGTGGATATATTGAAGCAACATCTCAAAACATTATTCAGTAAGTTAAAGCTTGGTTGTAAATGGGTCTTCCAAATGAACAATGACCCCAAGCATACTTCAAAAGTTGGAAAACTTTTGGCTTAAGGGCAACAAAGTCAAGATATTGTAGTGGCCATCACAAAGCCCTCACCTCAATCCTATAGAACATTGGTGGGCAGAACTGAAAAAGCGTGTGCGAGCAAGGAGGCCTACAAACCTGACTCATTTACACCAGTTCTGTGAAAATTCACCCAACATTGTGGGAAGCTTGTGGAAGGCTACCCGAAACATTTGACCCAAGTTAAACAATTTAAAGGCAATGATACCAAATACTAATTGAGTGTATGTAAACTTCTGACCCACCAGCCATCAAGTAATGTATGCAAATAGCAAAGATGACATAAAGACCTCATAATTATTTTATTTTATTTTTTGTAATTTATCTGTAGAGGGAGGAATTATAAAGGTGAGCTCTGTAGGCTTGACAGGATGTTCTTCACAGAGTTCCCTGAATTCATATTGGACCTTGTAGTCATAATATTCACATTTTTGGTGACTTCAATATTCACATGGAGAAGTCCACAGACCCACTCCAAAAGGCTTTCGGAGCCATCATCGACTCAGTGGGTTTAATCCAACATGTCTCGGGACCTACACATTGCCACAATCATACCCTGGATCTAGTCTCGTCCTGTGGAATAGATATTGTGGATCTAAATGTTTTTCCTCGGACCCCCATTTTATTACGTTTGCAAAAAATTCCTTGATGCCCTTCCAGACACCCTCCACCTCCCCAAGGACGTCGGAGTAGAAGAATCAGTTAACCACCTACTTGAGGATCTAAACTTAACCTTGCGTAATACCCTAGATGCAGTCGCACCGCTAAAAACAAAAATAAATTGTCACAGGAAACTAGCTCCCTGGTATACAGAAAATACCCGAGCCCTGAAGCAAGCTTCCAGAAAACTGGAACGGAAATGGCGCTTCACCAAATTGGAAGTCTTCCGAATACCTTGGAAAGACAGTACTGTGCAATATCGATTGAGGAGAATAACAATAATCCAAAATGTATTTTTGATGCTGTCTCAAAGCTAACTAAAAAGCAGCATTCCCCAAGTGAGGTTGGCCTTCACTTCAGCAGTGATCAACTCATGAACTTCTTCGACGAAAAGATCATGATACTTAGAAAACAAATTACGGACTCCTCCTTGAATACGGCTATTTCTCCAAAACTCAGTTGTCCTGAGTCTGCACAGAAGTGACAGGACATTTTATCAATGGAAACACTCACGTTTTTTTATCCTGTATCTCTCGAAACATTCACGAAAATAGTCATGGCCTCTAAATCTTCCAGCTGTCTACTAGACCCTATTCTAACTAAACTACTGAAAGAGCAACTTCCTGTGCTTGGCACTCCAATGTTGGACATAGTAAACGGCCCCTCTCCTCCGGATGTGTACCAAACTCACTAAAAGTGGCAGTAATAAAACCACTACTGAAAAAGCCAAACCTTGACCCGAAAGAGAAAAAAATATATATATTGAATCTCCCATTCCTCTGAAACATTCGGAAACACAATGTCAACTTTCACTTCTATGCAGATGACACACAGCTGTACATTTCAATGAAACGTGGTGAAACCCCCAAATCTGATACCCTGGATGCCTATGTTTCAGACATAAGGAAGTGGATGGCGGCAAATGCTTTACTTTTTAAACTCATACAAATCAGCGACGCTAGTTCTAGGTCCCAAGAAACAAAGAGATCTGCTGTCAAATGAATTTCTATGGATGTACAGTCGTCTCAAATAAAATAAAATAAAATACAACAGGTGTACGTGAAATGCTTACTTACAAGCCCTTAACCAACAATACAAGCCCTTAGCACAATAAAATAACAATAACAAGGCTATATACAAGAGTCAATGTGCGGGGGTACAGGTTAGTCGAGGTAATTTGTACATGTAGGTAGGGGTAAAGTGACTATGCATAGATAATAGACAGTAGCAGCAGTGTAAAAACAAATAAGGAGGGGGGTTGGGGGGTCAATGTAAATAGTCCGGATAACCATTTGATTAATTGTTCAGCAGTCTTATGGCTTGGGGGTAGAAGCTGTTAAGGAGCCTTTTTGGCGCTCCCGTACTGCTTGCCTTTAGCTAGCAGAGAGAACAGTATGACTTGGGTGACTGGAGTCTTTGACCATTTTTTGGCCTTTCCTCTGACACTCTGTACTGGGCCGTACGCACTACCCTCTGTTGCCAGTCAGGATGCTCTCGATGTTGCAGCTGTAGAACCTTTTGAGGATCTGGGGACCCATGACAATTTTTTTTAAATCTCCAGAGGGGGAAAGGTGTTTTGCGTGCCCTCTTCACAACTGTCATGGTGTGTTTGGACCATGATAGTTCATTGGTGATGTGGACACCAAGGAACTAAACTCTCGACTCACTTAACTACAGCCCCGTCGATGTTAATGGGGGCCTGTTTGGCCTGCCTTTTCCTATAGTCCACGATCAGCTCCTTTGTCTTGCTCACATTGAGGTTGTTATCCTGGCACCACACTGCCAGGTCTCTGACCTCCTCCCTATAGGCTGTCTCATCGTTGTCGGTGATCAAGCCTACCGCTGTTGTGTCATCAGCAAACTTAATGATGGTGTTGGAGTTGTGTTTGGCCACGCAGTTGTGGGTGAACAGGGAGTACAAGAGGGGACTTATCACGCACCCCTGAGGGGCCCCAGTGTTGAGGATCAACGTGGCAGACGTGTTGTTGCCTACCCTTACCACCTGGGGGCGGCCTGTCAGGAAGTCCAGGATCCAGTTGCAGAGGGAGGTATTTAGTCCCAGGGTCCTTAGTTTAGTGATGAGCTTTGAGGAAACTATGGTGTTGAACGCTGAGCTGTAGTTAATGAATAGTATTCTCACATAGGTGTTCCTTTTGTCCAGGTGGAAAAGGGCACAGTGTGGATTGAGATTGTGTCATCTGTGGATCTGTTGGGGCGGTATGCGAATTGGAGTGGGTCTAGGGTATCCGGGATGATGCTGTTCATGTGAGCCATGACCAGCCTTTCAAAGCACTTCATGGCTACCAACGTGAGTGCTACGGGGCAGTAATCATTTGGGAAGGTTACCTTCGCTTCCTTGGGCACAGGGACTATGGTGGTCTGCTTAAAACATGTAGGTATTACAGACTCAGTTAGGGAGAGGTTGAAAATGTCAGTGAAGACACTTGCCAGTTGGTCCGTGCATGCTTTGAGTACACGTCCTGGTAATCCGTCTGGCCCCGCGGCTTTGTGAATGCTGACCTGTTTAAAGGTCTTGCTCACATCGGCTACTGAGAGCGTTATCACACAGTCGTCCGGAACAGCTGGAGCTCTCATGCATGCTTCAGTGTTGCTTACCTCGAAGCGTGCATAAAAGGCATTTAGCTCATCTGGTAGGCTAACGTCACTGGACATCTCACGGCTGGGTTTCCCTTTGTAGTCAGTAAAGCTTTCAAGCCCTGCCACATCCGACGAGTGTCAGAGCCGGTGTAGTAGGATTCAATCTTAATCCTGTATTGACCCTTTGCCAGTTTGATGGTTTGTCTACCTGCTAAGGCTAGGGCTGATTTCAAGGTTTTACTGCTAACCTACAAAGCCTGAAATGGACTTGCTCCTATGATTGAGTGTAGTCTCGCCCAGGGGTGCGAAGTGAACGGCAAGGAACTGGAGTGGTGAAGCACCCTTGCGGTCTCTCCCCTATCTCCTCTGGGATTCTTTGCCTCTGACGCTATCACTGGCTTGCTCACTTCCATCCTTCCTGTCCTCGGGCTTGTGTGGTGGGGAGATCTTCGTGGGCTGTTGATATCCCTTTTAATGTTGTGGGGGCTGTTCTTTGCCAATGTGGGTGGGGTTATATCCTGCCTGGTTGTCCCTTTTCGGGGTAAACTTGGACGGGGCCACAGTGTCCCCCGACCCCCCCGTCAGTCTCCAGTATCTATGTTGCAATAGTCTATGTGCTGGGGTGCTAGGGTCAGTCTGTTATATCTGGTGTAATTCTCCTGTCTTATCTGGTGTTGTGTGTTATCTGAGATATGCTCCCTCTAATTCTCCCATTGTCTCTCTCTTTCTCCCCTCCCGGAGGACCTGAGCCCAAGGACCATGCTTCAGGACTACCTGGCCTGACGACTACTGGCTGTTCCCATCTCTAGTCCAACTGGTCGTGCTGCTGACCGAGTTTCTGCTGTTCTGCCTGCTAACCCCCCCTCCCCAGCACATGCTGTCTCGACCTCTAAATGCTTAGCTATGAAAAGCCAACTGACATTAACTCCCGAGGTGCTGACCTCTTGCACCCTCTACAACCACTGTGATTATTTTTTGACTCTGCTTGTCTTCTATGAACATTTGAACATCTTGAAGAACGATCTGGTCTTAATGGCCAAGCACAGCCAGAAGAGGACTGGCCACCCCTCAGAGCCTGGTACCTCTCCAGGTTTTGTCTTAGGTTCCTGCCTTTCTAGGGAGCTTTCCTAGCCACCGTGCCTCTACATCTGCATTGCTTGCTCTCTGGGGTTTTAGCCTCGGTTTCTGTATAAGCACTTTGTGACAACTGCTGTTGTTAAAACATTTGATTGATTGATTCATTTGTGCATTCTCATATAAATTACGGTTTAAAGGGATACTTCTAGATTTTGGAAATGAGGCCTTTTATCTACTTCCCCAGAGTCAGATAAACCCATGGTTACAATTTTTATGTCTCTGTCCAGTATGAAGGAAGTTAGAGGTAGTTTTGCGAGCCAATGCGAACTAGTGTTGGCGCAATGACTGGGATGTCTCTGGGTGTCTACTCCCATGCTAGCAGATACCCATAGACTTCCAGTCATTGTTTTATGCTATTTTGGATCCTCAGCATATTGGTTTTGGAATGTTTGGTTGTTATTATGTTAATTGGTACTCTGTGTGATAGTTATAGTGATGTTTTAAATAGTCATGAGGATTCCTTTTGTGTTTACTTATCCCTAGGCACATAGGCTTTCATTAGATTCATCTATTACAAATGTACTCTCCCATTCAAGATAATTAATGGGTCAGAATTATTTTTATTTATTTAAACAAAAACTCCCTATATTTAAATGAATGAAGATTGAAACCTATTCCTTGAAGCAGAATCTAGTCTATCTACTTCTGTCTGACTCTGGGCCTAAATTCCTATTACCTTAATGTACGTCTTCCAGGCTAAAGACAAACCCTGACACAGCAATCTATGCACTACTGTTATAATTCATTGAAGGAGGAATTGATTGATAAGTGAAACTGATCCACTGGTAGTGCTGGGGGTCTTGCTCAGCAGTTTGTGGAATCACCAACTCACTACACTATTAGGAAAATACGGTAGGATTATTCCCCTGGTCATCAGAAAATGCATCTGTAAGGAAATGTTGAAATTGGGATTAAGATTGTATGCTATTCTTAGAAAAGCATACGAGTTACAGAGTTTAATCCAGAAACGTTACAGTTTTTGTGTCACTGAATTATAGCCCATAACTGTTGACTATATATTAATTCAGCACAATGCTTGATATCACTCTTAAGATGAGTGTCTTGGTCATAGTGACATGCCTGCCATAATCATATTCCTTTCGCTACATTACCATCATGCGGCAATCCCTTCTTCGTCTCAACACCCTCTAATATCCGTCACTGAAATGGCTCTTCACTGAGGGAGATGCCCTGGGGCATAATAACTGGTCTCCAGCCTATCTGCCATGCTAGAGCAGGCCCATGGCTATACCAGTATTACTGGTGTCAGCATTCATTAACATCCTTTGCTAGTATGTGCCTAGCAAGGAGCAAAGGGCGACCCGTCTCCTGCTGAATGAAGGAAACATTTCCTTGTTCTGGACCATTTGACAGTCATATAGATATATAAGGAAGTGATATTTGACCAGGGTGTCACTTCTAAAGACAAAGAGGATCTGGGCGCTACGGGACTGACTCTGTCAAGCAGAATTATGATGTGGGGATTCTTCCAGAATCTCTGAGCCGGCAAACTGGAGTTGATTAAGTTTGATGTGTTTAAAAAAAAACATGATATGTATATAGGGTGGATACAGGAAGAGTTCAAAGACTAAATAACCTCAAACCACCAGCAGGCATTATCTACTGTTTCCAATTCTAACGCAAAGTTGGCCAGCAGAGACAACATCTAGTTCAGTTGGGGATTCGGCGTGAATGTTTCAATCGCTCGGTAATAACATTCATATAATCTGAAGGGACTTTAACCACATGATCAGAACAAAGGCTCAGCTAAATCAAAATGAACATTGAAGGTCAATTAGCAGTTAGCACCAATTTACAATAAAGTAGTCCTTATGAATTCCCAGGACGATTTATATACAGTTGAAGTCGGAAGTTTACATACATCTTAGCCAAATACATTTAAACTAAATTTTTCACAATTCCTGACATTTAATCCTAGTAACAATTCCCTGTTTTAGGTCAGTTAGGATCACCACTTTATTTTAAGAATGTGAAATTTCAGAATAATAGTAGAGAGAATTTTTTATTTCAGCTTTTATTTCTTTCATCACATTCCCAGTGGGTCAGAAGTTTACATAATCAATTAGTATTTGGTAGCATTGCCTTTAAATTGTTTAACTTGGGTTAAACGTTTCGGGTAGCCATCCACAAGCTTCCCACAGTAAAGTGGGTGAATTTTGGTCCATTCCTCCTGACAGAACTGGTGCAACTGAGTCAGGTTTGTAGGCCTTGTTGCTCGCACACGCTTTTTCAGTTCTGCCCACACATTTTCTATAGGATCAGGGCTTTGTGATGGCCACTCCAATACCTTGACTTTGTTGGCATTAAGCCATTTTGCCTCAACTTTGGAAGTATGCTTGGGGTCATTGTCCATTTGGAAGACCCATTTGCGACCAAGCTTTAAATTCCTGACTGATGTCTTGAGATGTTGCTTCAATATATCCACATAATTTTCCTTCCTCATGATGCCATCTATTTTGTGAAGTGCACCAGGCCCTCCTGCAGCAAAGCATCTCACAACATGATGCTGTCACCCCCGTGCTTCACAGTTGGGATGGTGTTCTTCGGCTTGCAAGCCTCTCCCTTTTTCCTCCAAACATAACGATGGTCATTATGGCAAAACAGTTCTATTTTTGTTTCAACAGACCAGAGGACATTTCTCCAAAAAGTACGATCTTTGTCCCCATGTGCAGTTGCAAACCATAGTCTGGCTTTTTTATGGTGGGTTTGATTTGCACTTTTCGCACCAAAGTACATTCATCTCTAGGAGACAGAACGCGTCTCCTTCCTGAGTGGTATGACGGCTGCGTGGTTCCATGGTGTTTATACTTGCGTACTATTGTTTGTACAGATAAACATGGTACCTTCAGGCATTTGGAAATTGCTCCCAAGGATGAACCAGACTTGTGGAGGTCTACAATTGGTGTCGAGCAAAGAGGCACTGAGTTTGAAGGTAGGTCTTGAAATACATCCACAGGTACACCTCCAATTGACTCAAATTATGTCAATTAGCCTATCAGAAGCTTCTAAAGCCATGACATCATTTTCTGGAATTTTCCAAGATGTTTAAAGGCACAGTCAACTTAGTGTATGTAAACTTCCGACTTCAACTGTAGTCTCAGTCAATCCATGATAAAGTATATTATACTTCAGTAAGGGAAACGGATTGATGTTGATTATTTCAATAGTTTGACAAAGTTGTTTGCATGGGAATATCAGGATTATTAAAGTTAAAGATCTGACATTTAGGCCACGTTTATAATATCATGTAGAAACCATGGTGGTGCAATCCTGACATATCCTGCATATCATCAATTCCTGTAATCCAATTTGGGTGCCTAAATCTCAATACGCATAGAAATGTCGCTGACTTTTCTGGGACTTATTGCCTTCTCTTGTGTGAAGGGCCCATTTCCCCTGATACTTTGCCAAATGGGGCAACATGATACGCTCACTGCACTTTAGCTTTTTGCGAAATGTAGATATAATCACACCGTCGCTATTGCCTGTGATTGCTTCCCCCTAATTCCATATCTTCGTGGTGTTGCTGTACATATTCAGGTTATATTGTTTATGCTTCTCCAGCCTCATAAATAACGGCTTCCTTTTGGTGGAGGGATCCACATTGCCTTGTGGAATGGACCAGCGCCATGTGGTAATGGAAAAGCAGAGTCAAAGACCACATTGGCCGTCTTCAAGGCCTTTGTTCCTGCCTTTGTCAGCAAATACGAGCCGATGATGGGGGCCAACCTCTATAATCATTTCTGCCTCTGAAGGGCGTGACATTGTGGCAATCCTTCAAATGATGATGGGTTTTTTCTGTCAGAGCATTGTTAAAAGGAATGTCAACTGCTCACATAGGCCTAGCATACTCATTTTATTCACTCATTAATTGTGTATGATGTATTGCAGGGTTAGTCTATTGCTGGGTTAGTCTAAGAGAAGGTTGTTATTTAAGTATTAAGTATTAAGTACTTGCAATACTCTACAGATTTGAAATCTGTAATAGGGGAGAGTGGGGTAAGTTGAGCCATATTTTCCATCATTACTACATCAAGGGAAATATAGTATTATTTCTAACAAAGATATCTACATATATTTCATGATATTGTCTATCCCTGGAAATAATCTGAATGAATGTAAACATAACAGTTTTGAAAACACAGCTTGTCCAAAAAAGGGGTCTCTTGGCACAACTTAGGCCTAGATTAGGCGTTAACCGGTGATAGCTGACACCCGCATAGAGCATGTTTTAGTGGTGTAGGAAGTGGAACTGCGTTGGAGGCGTCAAATTGGTGAGCAGCTGCTCTTGCGATCATTGTCACGAAGCCACACCTGTCACACGTGCGTTAGAAGTTCAGAACAAGAAAGTGTCGGCAATGTAGAAATAATGACACTCAAATTGAAAAATCATTAAATGAAATAGAGGATTTCTATCATCCTAATTGAGGTGTAGATTACATCTCACATTTGAGTGTTCAAACTTGTAACGAGGCTGCATGGGATTTGGCAATGTCTGCTTTAGGTATAATAATGATGTGAATATAAGTCAGTTCTTGTGTCCGTAGCAGACATAAAAATGGAAAAGAGCAGGAATGGCCTTTTATAGGCTAGATGTCTTCCAATGGTCCGACTGCTGTCGGCATCCAAAGATTATCCAACTTGAATAAACGCTTGGAGGTAAGGACGACAGCAGTGGAGTAGCCTACGGGCGATATGGATATCAAGTTGTTGATATCTGCATATCGCATTGATGTGAATCACACTGCTGCTGTTTCATTTAGCTATTTGCGCCTTACAGATTGGGGTTGTTGTCGATGGCTGTTCACAAATAATGTACACTTGAGTATACAAAACATTGCTCTTTCCATGACATAGACTGACCAGGTGAATACAGGTTAAATCAATGATCCCTTATTGGTGTCACTTGTTAAATCCAGGTTAAATAATTATTTTTAAGCCTTGAGACAATTGAGACATGGATTGTGTATGTGTGCCATTTAGAGGGTGAATGAGCAAGAAAAAAGATTTACGTGCCTTTGAACAGGGTATGGTAGTAGGTGCCGGCGCACAGGTTGAACTACAACGCTGCTGGGTTTTACACGCTGAACAGTTTCCTGTGTGTATCAAGAATATTCCACCACCCAAAGGACAACTAGCCAACTTGACACCTGTGGGAGGCATTGGAGTCAACATGGGCCAGCATCCCTGTGGAACGCTTTCGACACCTTGTAGAGTCCATACCCTGACAAACTGATGGCAAAAGGGGGTGGTGCAACTCAATATTAAAAAGGTGTTCTTAATTTTTGGTATACGCAGTGTATATACCCAGTGAAGTCAAATAACCTTGAGGGTTCTATCCCTAACCCAGTCACATCAAAGGACAGCTAATGTTCCCTTTTAATTCGTTTCAGCTGTTTAACATTGACATCCATATTAATGATGCTGCTGCATGATTTCACCTGATGTCCAGGTGAAAACTCAAAAAACAACAAAAGAAGAGACAACAGCCATGAAGAGCCATGAAGAGCCATGAAGAGCCATGAAGAGCCATGAAGAGCCATGAAGAGCCATGAAGAGCCATGAAGAGCCATGAAGAGCCATGAAGAGCCATGAAGAGCCATGAAGAGCCATGAAGAGCCATGAAGAGCCATGAAGAGCCATGAAGAGCCATGAAGAAAAGGAACTCACAGAAACCCACAAACACAGGTGGGAATACTGAACTTAAATAGGCTCCCCAATTAGAGGCAATGAGGAGCAGCTGCCTCTAATTGGGGACCAATTCCAAAAAGAACATAGAGAATTCCAGAGAGGTCTCTGGACACTAAACCTGAAAACCATAAAGGTTTCCAGAGACCTCTCTGAACAGAAACCCTTACACACATTTGTAAACTAGCTTGCTAAACAGAAAAAGCTAGGCTATTTTAATTCACCACTTAATTCACTCTTAAAAAATAAAATATGCCAAGTAGAACTACAGACCCAGCCTAACTTAATAATTAGTTAATTGTTACTTTTAATTGTTATTTCAGTGTGGAGTCAATTGAGGGGAATATGTTTCATGAAGCCATTAGAAGACTGTTGCTGACTGAGAGGTATGTATCAATTATTTATAATTCATTATGTATAATAAGTCTTGGTGATTCAATAGCCTAGTTAATCATTACTTGACTTTTAACACACTATGTTTTGCTCAACAAGCTCCTTTCCTCCCATAAGTTCCTCCACTGTCCAGCTCTGCGCGGTCCTGTGGGGGTGGTTCTTATGAGGATTGGACCCGAGGCGCTGAGCAGTAGTGTGAATCCATTCCTTTTTATTTGTGATAAAACAAAGGAGAGACGGAAACCACGAACTGATGTGCGACATGCACAAAGAACCACACGCAGGTGGGAAACTAATCAAAGCTGCCTTTAATTGGGGACCAACAAAACTCAAAGGCCCCGACAGTTAACCAAAACCAAACATAGGGATGCCACTAGGCATCCCTACCATCAGGACCTGACAAACCCCTTTGTTATTGCAAGCCTAAATAAGTTCAGGAGTAAAACTTTGCTTTACAATTTGCTTAACAAGTCACATAATAAGTTGCATGGACTCACTCTGTGAGCACAAATAGTGTTTAACATGATCTCATCTCTGTACCCCACACATACAATTATCTCTAAGGTCCCTCAGTCGAGCAGTGAATTTCAAACACAGATTCAACCATAAGACCATGGAGGTTTTCCAATGCCTCGCAAAGCAGGGCACCTATTGGTAGATAGTAATAAAAATGAAAATAAAAAGCAGACATGGAATATCCCTTTAAGCAGGGTGAAGTTATTAATTACACTTTGGATGGTGTATCATTACACCCAGTCACTACAAAGATACAGGGGTCCTTCCTAACTCAGTTGCCAGAGAGGAAGGAAACCAGCTCGGTAGCGCGAGTGCCGGTTCCTAGCCTGGTAGCTCCTGTGCCGGTTCCTATCCCGGTATCTCCAGTGCCGGTTCCTAGCCCGGTAGCTCCAGTGCCGGTTCCTAGCCAGGTAGCTCCAGTGCCAGTTCCTAGCCCGGTAGCTCCTGTGCCAGCTCTCAGCCGCGCTCCAGTGCCAGTGTACTCTGCTCCACCGGTGCCCAGTCCAGGACCGGTCGTCAGCCCCGCTCCAGTGCTGTAGCAGTCCGCTGCACCGGTGCCCAGTCCGGGACCGGTTGTCAGTCCCGCTCCAGTGCAGGAGCAGTCCGCTCCACCGTTGCCCAGTCCGGGACCGGTCGTCAGCCCCGCTGCAGTGCAGGAGCAGTCCGCTCCACTGGTGCCCAATGGCTACAGCCCTGTTCCTGAGCCGGAGCCCCCGCCTGACCTGGTACCACATCCAGCACCGGGTCCGGCCTGTTCCCCCCCCACCCCGCGGGTGTTACTAGTCTTGCGACCGGGAGTCCGCATCTTGGAGGGGGGGGTACTCTAAGGATTTATGTCCCTCTGTGTTCTGTTTGGGATTGGTCCCCAATTAGAGGCAACTGCGCCGCATTGCCTCTAATTGGGGAGCCTATTTAATTTCAGTATTCCCACCTGTGTTTGTGGGTTTATGTATGTGTTCTTTTTTGTGCAAGCCGGTTCATGGTCGCTGTCTCTCCTTTTGTTGGTTTTGGGATTATTCGTACCTTAATTAAGAAACGTTTTTGCACCACAGCTCTGCGCCTCGGTCCTGTCTAACTGGGATCGTGACACAAACATTTTAAAAAATGTTTTCACTTTGTCATTATGGAAACATTTCATTTATTTAGTTTTTAATTCAGGCTGCAACACAACAAAATGTGGAATAAGTCATGGGGTATGAATACTTTCTGAAAAAATTTTTGTTCGCTGTTACTAATTGACAAAATTGTATTGTTTTGTAAAGAGGTCATCCAGAGTTGACGCAGGCCATCACTCAATCAAAGAGATGCCTCCCGGACCACCAGTGCATATTTCCAAACTATGTTTGCATATAATGACAATAAATAAAAACTATGCTGGTATTAATTTGTCCATTATTGAAATGTTTATTAAATTATATTCTCAGCTAAAAATATTACTATTTAATAGTAGAGATAATTCATAAATGCCACCAATATTTTGGTCAGTGAAGAAGAACCTCAAGGGTTAATAAAAGGGTTTACTATAGAACTGTTAAGGATTCCATATAAAGCAAGCAATATAACCATTTTTGTTTCTATAAGGAAACGTTTTTTTCTAATAGTGTATCAATCATTGTTTTTGCGATTAGTGGACATCCAGTGAAAAATGCGCTCTTGCATCAGCTGCATTGTGCGGATCCCATTCTGTGGAATAGAAGTTTGAGGGAGTTCTTATGTTCTAAACTCCTCCGTGATATTGTACTTCATACTGTCAAAAACAAGTGTAATTTAAGAAGTCCACTCCGCTTTTATTGCTCAATCTAATTCCCGCTGATAAAAAAAAAAAAAAGGCCTAATGGACATGCTCAAACTTAGAGCATGTCTTGTAATGTAATGATATACATTGGGGAGAACAAGTATTTGATACACTGCCGATTTTGCAGGTTTTCCCACTTACAAAGCATGTAGAAGTCTGTAATTTGTATCATAGGTACTCTTCAACTGTGAGTGACGGAATCTAAAACAAAAATCCAGAAAATCACATTGTATGATTTTTAAGTAATTAATTTGCATTTTATTGCATGACATAAGTATTTGATACATCAGAAAAGCAGAACTTAATATTTGGTACAGAAACCTTTGTTTGCAATTACAGAGATCATACGTTTCCTGTAGTTCTTGACCAGGTTTGCACACACTGCAGCAGGGATTATGGCCCACTCCTCCATCCAGATCCTTCAGGATTCGGGGCTGTCGCTGGGCAATACGGACTTTCAGCTCCCTCCAAAGATTTTCTATTGGGTTCAGGTCTGGAGACTGGCTAGGCCACTCCAGGACCTTGCGATGCTTCTTACGGAGCCACTCCTTAGTTGTTGCCCTGGCTGTGTGTTTCGGGTCGTTGTCATGCTGGAAGACCCAGCCACGACCCATCTTCAATGCTCTTACTGAGGGAAGGAGGTTGTTGGCCAAGATCTCGCGATACATGGCCCCATCCATCCTCCCCTCAATACGGTGCAGTCATCCTGTCCCCTTTGCAGAAAATTATCCCCAAAGAATGATGTTTCCACCTCCATGCTTCACGGTTGGGATGGTGTTCTTGGGGTTGTACTCATCCTTCTTCTTCCTCCAAACACGGCGAGTGGAGTTTAGACCAAAAAGCTCTATTTTTGTCTCATCAGACCACATGACCTTCTCCCATTCCTCCTCTGGATCATCCAGATGGTCATTGGCAAAATTCAGACGGGCCTGGACATGCGCTGGCTTGAGCAGGGGGACCTTGCGTGCACTGCAGGATTTTAATCTATGACGGCGTAGTGTGTTACTAATGGTTTTCTTTGAGACTGTGGTCCCAGCTCTCTTCAGGTCATTGACCAGGTCCTGCCGTGTAGTTCTGGGCTGATCCCTCACCTTCCTCATGATCATTGATACCCCACGAGGTGAGATCTTGCATGGTGCCCCAGACCGAGGGAGATTGACCGTCATCTTGAACTTCTTCCATTTTCTAATAATTGCGCCAACAGTTGTTGCCTTCTCACCAATCTGCTTGCCTATTGTCCTGTAGCCCATCCCAGCCTTGTGCAGGTCTACAATTTTATCCCTGATGTCCTTACACAGCTCTCTGGTCTTGGCCATTGTGGAGAGGTTGGAGTCTGTTTGATTGAGTGTGTGGACAGGTGTCTTTTATACAGGTAACGAGTTCAAACAGGTGCAGTTAATACAGGTAATGAGTGGAGAACAGGAGGGCTTCTTAAAGAAAAACTAACAGGTCTGTGAGAGCCGGAATTCTTACTGGTTGGTAGGTGATCAAATAAAATGCAAATTAATTATTTAAAAATCATACAATGTGATTTTCTGGATTTTACAGACCTCTACATGCTTTGTAAGTAGGAAAACCTGCAAAATCGGCAGTGTATCAAATACTTGTTCTCCCCACTGTATACCCATTGAATCTTGAAGAATATAACTTAGAAATGCCTTATGAGCTTAGTTCAACTGTCACACCCATGATACCCAAAATATATATATTTTAATTTAACCTTTATTTAACTAGGCAAGTCAGTTAAGAACAAATTCTTATTTACAATGACGGCCTACCAAAAGGCAAAAGACCTCCTGCGGGGACGGGGGCTGGGATTACAAGTAAAGAAAATATAAATATAGGACCAAACACACATCGCGACAAGAGAGACAAAACAACACTACCAAAAGAGATACCTAAGACAACATAGCAAGGCAGCAACACATAACAACACAGCATGGTAGCAACGTAACATGGTAGCAGCACAAAACATTGTACAAACATTATTGGGCACAGACAACAGCACAAAGGGCAAGAAGGTATGACAATACATCACGCAAAGCAGCCACAACTGTCAGTAAGAGTGTCCATGATTGAGTCTTTGAATGAAGAGATTGAGATAAAACTGTCCAGTTTGAGTGTTTGTTGCAGCTCGTTCCAGTCGCTAGCTGCAGCGAACTGAAAAGACGAGCGACCCAGGGATGTGTGTGCTTCAGGGACCTTTAACAGAATGTGACTGGCAGAACGGGTGTTGTATGTGGAGGATCAGGGCTGCAGTAGATATCTCAGATAGGGGGGAGTGAGGCCTAAGTGGGTTTTATAAAAAAGCATCAACCAGTGGGTCTTGCAACGGGGTATACAGAGATGACCAGTTTACAGAGGAGTATAGAGTGCAGTGATGTGTCCTATAAGTAGCATTGGTGGCACATCTGATGGCCAAATAGTAAAGAACATCTAGCCGCTCGAGAACACCCTTACCTGCCAATCTATAAATGATGTCTCCGTAATCTAGCATGGGTAGGATGGTCATCTGAATCAGGGTTAGTTTGGAAGCTGGGGTGAAAGAGGAGTGATTACGATAGAGGAAACCAAGTCTAGATTTAACTTTATCCTGCAGCTTTGATTGTGCTCAGAGAAGGACAGTGTACCGTCTAGCCATACTCCCAAGTACTTGTATGAGGTCACTACCTCAAGCTCTAAACCCTCAAAGGTCGCACCTGTGTGGAGAGGGGCATTCTCCTTACCAAACCACATTATATTTGTTTTGGAGGTGTTCAGAACAAGGTTAAGGGTAGAGAAAGCTTGTTGGACACTAAGAAAGCTTTGTTTTAGAGAATTTAACACAAAATCCGGGGAGGGGCCAGCTGAGTATAAGACTGTATCATCTGCATATAAATGGATGAGAGAGCTTCCTGTTGCCTGAGCTTTGTTGTTGATGTAAATTGAGAATAGTGTGGGGCCTAGGATTGAGCCTTGGGGTACTCCCTTGTTGACAGGCAGCGGCTGAGACAGCAGATTTTCTGACTTTATACACTGCACTCTTTGAGAGAGGTAGTTAACAAACCAGACCAAAGACCCCTCAGAGACACCAATACTCCTTAGCTGGCCCACACAAATGGAATGGTCTACTGTATCAAAAGCTTTGGCCAAGTCAAATAGCAGCACAACATTGCTTAGAATCAGGGTTATTGGTGACATCATTGAGGACCTTTAAGGTTGCAGTGGCACATCCATAACCTTTGCGGAAACCAGATTGCATACCAGAGAGAATACAATAGACATCAAGAAAGCCAGTCAGTTTTTCCAACACTTTTGATAAACAGGGCAAAATAGAAATAGGCCTATAACAGTTAGGATCAGCTTGATCTCCCCGTTAAATAAAGGACTAACCATGGCTGCCTTCCAAGCAATGGGAACCTCCCCAGAACAGAGAGACAGGTTAAACACGTCAGAGATAGGCTTGATAGATAGGCAATGATAGGGGCAGCAATCTTAAAGAAGAAAGGGTCTAAACCATTTGACCCAGATGTTTTTTGGTGGTCAAGTTTCAGGAGCTCCTTTAGTACCTCAGACTCAGTAACTGCCTCCAGAGGAAAACTTTGTAGCGGGGCAGGGGAATAAGAGGGAGAAGCATCAGGGATAGTTGCATTAGAAGGGTTGGCAGCAGGGCCGGAGTGGGGCCACTTTTCAGCCCGGGAGTTTCAGGCCCAAGACCGGCCCACTTTTTGTCATGGTGGAATTCCAAATTAGCCTTTTTTCCAAATTGGATAAATGAAGCAACAGTTCAGCTCTTACTATTGTGTAGTTTTTATTAATACCATGGTGCAACAAATAATGTAAAGGTTAAATAATGATTCACTTAAGCTGAGAAGTTAACAAAAAATATTCCACTATTCCACAAGGATAGGTTGAAAAATTAACAAAAGCAGAAAGAAAGAAAGAAATTAAGCATTTGAAATGTATCTCACTCTTCCACAAAGAATGAGGCGGCTACAGCATCAGTAGCCGCCTAAGCAGTGCACTGGTTTCAGCCACTTTATCGATAACTGTGTCGTTGCTTATAGACGTGGATTTCCTTCTCTGTGCACATTAACATGAAAGCCTTCAAGTTGTCTTGACTCAATGAGCCTCGTAGCCTATTCTTCACAAATTTTAAAGTTTTGAAGCTTCTCTCACATGCAACCTGTGTGATGGACAAAGTCAACAGAAACTTATATGCTAACCCAATTACATGATAAGCATCTGTGAGGAGGTTATACTGTGAGAGTATTAAATGGACACAAATGGCACAGTTTTTGCAGGAGGAACAGGTCCTGCTTTCAAGTTCCATCTCTGGTTCTTCCATATATGGCACTCCACCACTATCGTCCTGACCTTCCTGTGTCACCTCACTACATGTCCTGACAGTTTAACCTTCAAGAGAGGACTGTTTCAGTCTGTCCCACTGGTATGCCAGGCTAGAATCCTGTTTGTAATGTGCTAACAGTAGCTCTGTCATCAAACCTAAGCAGACATTTGCTGATTTCCTGGAGTGCTGAGTTAGGGAGCCCATTTATCTTAATTTCAGGAAAGTTTTTAGGGTCAAGACAAGCAAAATCTGAGGCAAATTTTGCATTTGCTGAAAACCTCCTATCTATGCTACCTGCCACAGTGTCCAGAATAACATTATGGACATTCACCTCAAAGGCTGCATCAGATGAGGCTACTGGTTCATCATCTAAAAGCTCTCCTGGCATTCTTTTCTTTTTTCGGACAGGCTTCTATGGAAGTGCAGTCTGCACAACTAGTTCATAGTTGTCCATCTCTTCCAGCTTTTCATTGGCCCAACTCACAAACTTATCAGCTGCCACTTTCACTCCCTCAAAGTCCCTGACATTTTTTTGAGGTTATCCTTTGTCCCCTCAACCAGACGCTGAGCTGACAAAATATCCATTCCGTGTGTCTGTAGGTACTTGGAGAGGGGGGATGTATGTTGGAAAATGCGAAGAAAAGTTTGAGCAATGAGGATAATCTCATATTTCAGAAGATTTTCAATTAATCCTTTTGCTTTGACCCTCACTGTTGACTTCATACTTCCATCTTCCTCAACAGAGGCTAGGGTCAGCAGCAGGTCAACAAACAATGCATCCTGGGGATTACCAAAACTCCCAAAGACCTTAGTGAGAGCTTGATCCTTAGCCCACCACCTGGTTTCCCCTATTGGGCTCAGTCTCCTGTGACGTTTGTCCTCACTCGTCTCTTCCCAAGTCTGCATACGTTTATAAGACTCCCTGAGGAAAACTGCCACATCATTAAGTAGTGAGAAGAGAGATGCACTCTCTATGACACTGCCTGTTGTGTCTGCCAGTACCAGATTTAAAACATGTGCATAACACCAGATATGAATTTGTGTTGGAGACTGTTCAGACAGGAATGCAGAGAACTCTTTATACGGTCCCTGCATATTTGCTGCACCATCAGTGGAGTTGCCCACACACATGCCAATGTCAATGCCCAGTTTGTCTAATGTGTTCTTTAGTAGCTGTGTCAGATATTTACCTGTGGATTTTTCACAGTTCACCGCAGCAACCAACCGCTCATGAACTACATCTGTGACATATCTGACAATGATAGCACACTGGTCCTTTGATGTGACATCTTGAGTTGTATCAATCTGAACCGAAAACAGTCCCGCCTCTCTAACCTCATCTGAAACTGTGCCCTTTATGACCTGGCTGAGAGCATCCACAACTTTCCCAACAATGTCCTTTGATAGCAGAGTCACAAGAGATCCTCTACCTTTTGCACCAATGTCATGATGCTTCTTGCTTTGCTCAATACAACTGCTAATGTGCTGTTGAAGGCACAGATCATAACGACTCAAAAGTATTACCAACTCTAGAAAGTTGCCATGATCGACTGCAGTATCTTCTAGTGTATAAGCAGCCTCTGCTTTATCCCCTCTGTAACTAAGTCCACATTTGCCAATTACTTTTATCACATCTATTATGCGTTCCATCACCTGACGCTTCTTCTTCACCTGCTCATGATGTAAAGACATTTGTTTGTCTGCCAGAAGGCTTTTTATATCTGCCCTTTTAGCCAACAGAAAGTAAGCATCAGCACTATCTCTGTGGATCTTACTTTTCTCATGCTCTTCTATCCGCTGATGAACATGTTTCCATGTTTTCATACCTCCCTTTATGAAAGGACAATCACTTGCAGCAGGTGCAAATGCCAAACACACAGAACAATACAGAGACTGTGTTTTTATATTCAAATTTATTTATTTTTTTCCTCAAAAAAACGTGATACCTACTCTCAGATAAATGAGGCCTATGATTAATCAGATGCAAATAGAAATATAAAACCAGTCCTAATTGAAAGAAAACAAGTTGACAAAAAGATTGAATCCAATATTGGGTGATAATATAGTATAATGAGAGATTTATAAGCTATTTTTTGTAGGCCGGTCATTTTTGACCGGGAACACCACAGTGTGACTGTGCCATTTTGTACAAAATAAACGTTTTTCAAAACAAATTTCCTGGTGAAAAATTAAAGTAGACTAGTGTGATCAACAGTGCCAATTTGATTCATATTTTATGTAATATTTACAAATTTATTGAAGATTGAATCCAATATTGGGTGATTATATAGCATAACAAGTGATTTATAAGCTATTTTTTGTAGGCCGGTAATTTTTGACCGGGAACACAAAAGGTGTTATAGGGTTTTGAACACAACCTGAGGGTTAAATAACTTTAATTCATATTGTTTACTCTGGTATCCTCTCTACCTGTCCCTGTAGTCATCATGGCCTCCTCATTTTCAGCGGGGGACTGGCTTATCTGCTGCTCAGAAGCTAAAAAATAATAATTAAGAGGTCATTTTACTGCATACACAGATCAAGCTTGAGTTTTGTTATCAATATTAAATTGCATAATATTTGCAAAGTCTATGAATCGCCATGTATTGGGTGATATAAAGGCTAATATTTTAATTAAATGTTATATTTTGCTTGTGAATAGGTTGACAACGCTACGGTATTAGCCGAATAATTAAGTTGCAGCGTTGCTAATGCTAATCATTACTAGGTCTATCTCTCTTTACCTGTTGACACTTGTGTTTGTCCTCTTGAAAATAAATCTGTAAGCTTGGCACATCTGGCAGCATCCTCCTCCAATGCCTTTCTTTTTTTCAACCTGGCTTTTTCAGCCCCTCCTGGTCTCTTCCTCCCATCCAACCTCCCTGACGCGTACCGTAGGGCCGGCCCAGAGAAAACGTTTTGGAAAAGACGGGCTATGGACCCAACCAACTCTATGGGAGGGGAGGGGAGAACTCCCTCATATGGTACAACCCATGCAGAAGCTGCGCGCTGCGGTGTCAGAATGCGGAACGTGTGTAGCCTAATGTAACTAACGTGACAAATGTAAAAAAAAAATATATATATATATATATATATATATAATTCCTCGACCGGCCCAAAAGTGAAGCGGCCCATCGGGAATTCTCCCGATTCTCCCGATTACCCACCCCGGGCCTGGACTTGGCAGATTAGGAAATGTTGGACGGGCAAGGAGGCATGGCTGAGTCAAATAGGAATCCTGACTTAATGAAGTGGTGATTAAAGAGCTCAGCCATGTGCTTCTTGTCAGTAACAACCACATCATAAACTTTAAGGGACATGGGCAGCTGTGAGGAGGAGGGTTTATTCTCCAGGTCTTTAACCATTTTCCAGAATCTCTTGGGGTTAGACCCACAGAGAGAGAACGTTTCCTTAAAATAACTAACTTTTGCCTTCTACATAGCCTGAGTGCACTTATTTCTAATTTCCCTGAACGAGAGCCAGTCAGCCTGAGTGAGTGTGTCCCGGGCCTTTCACCAAATGCATAAGCTTGTTTTTCTGCAATGTTTCTAAATATTGTAAATGTTAACAAACACTGTATATCATTAATCATCAACTAGATTCAGATTTTTTTCTTGAGCAGATGGTGGGGGGAAATAAGAGAATAACGTGTGGATCAAAAAGTATGTGGACACCTGCTCGAACAACTCATTTCAAAATAATGGGAATTAATATGGAGTTGGTCCCCCCTTTACTGCTATAACAGCCTCCACTCTTCTAGGAAGGCTTTCCACTAGATGTTGGAACATCGCTGCAGGGATTTGCTTCCGCCACAAGAGCATTAGTGAGGACCGGGGAAGCTCTAGCAGGGCAGAAATTTGATGAACTGACTTGTTGGACAGGCGGCATCCTATGACTGTGCCACGTTAAACGTCACTGAGCTCTTCAGTAAGGGCCCTTCTACTGCCAATTTATGTCTATGGAGATTGCATGGCTGTGTGCTCCATTTTATACACCTGTCAGCAACGGGGGTGGCGGAAATAGTCAAATCCATTAATATGAAGGGGTGTCCACATACTTTTGCTGTATTTCTATTTAACATTGTGAATGAACTCCAAGTTTAAATTTAGCTAGCTAGCAAGCTTTCTAATGGCATTCATATCGACTTTATCAATCAGATGGTTAACTAGCACATATTATACTATGGGATAATAAAAAATTGATATAATGCCTGGAGCCACTTGTGGATTTGACAGCTCTAACGCAGTGACACGGCCAAAACAACCGCTATGCGGAATTTGGCTGAAGAGGATCTGATTTGAATCGATGGGGTAAGTTGAGTGGGTGATTGTCTTCTGTGACAGTGGGTGATGGTGACAGTAGGTCAAAGTTGAATTAAAGGAATGTGGGTGTTGTATATTGCATAGCTTAAATATATATGCTTACATTCAGATATAGATCTCTCTGTTCAATATCACTTACCCTTCCATTTCTTGACCAGCTGTATACACGGGGCATGGTGATGTCTGCTTTGTAACAATAAAAATTCACTATCTTGAGTTTATGCATGTTCTGTTATGCATAAAACTGTAATTATATGTAATCATAATTTGTATAGGGTATGGTGGCCATTGCCTGATCTTACCCTATGGCCAACATGTTGACTATATTAGCCCACACATCTACAAGCATTCAATTTCATGCTAGGTTTAGGACCTCATATTGGAGCTTCTAAAGACACTGACTAATGTATAAAACGATCTTAAAACGATATACTTTGGTTTAGATACAAGCATCATGAAACCTACACTCATTTGACTTTGTGAAAATCAGTTTTTATCCACAGCTCCACACTGACACACTGTCTGGAATGGAATGCTTTTCATGGAGATTTGCGCATGCCAAACTTCCTCTTAACTGTCTGAGTGTGGGTGTCTTTGTGCCTCGTTAATTAGAATCAGGCTAGCCAGAGAATGTCAGTATGGTCATTCTATGCAGAAATCCCCCGCAACAACACAGAAACAAAACCGCTTTATATGCCATGTATGACCAGCTATTGCTGCTCACCCAATAAGCACAATTAATGAAAGAGGATGTTGAATGGTTTCATCTAGGTTCTGTGTTCTATTGGCTGGATACAGGCCTTATTGTCAGAATTGGCGCCAGTTTCTCAGGTTTTCCCTTGTTCAGACGCAAACACTGTGAAGCAATCTGGGAGGTTTATATCACCTTATGTCTTGTGAAACTACAGATCACAAACATTTTAACTACCTTCAACGCCATCGTAAGCAATACCGGAGTATTATGTCATGTGGAACTACAGATCACAAACATTTAAACTACCTTCAACGCCATCATAAACAATACTGGAGTATTCAAAACCACATACATTGGGTTTATTTAAAACTGTTTATTCAATGAACAGCATGCTAGGGCTTTGCTAACCCTAGGGATGCTGCCAAATGTTCAAACAATAAGCAAGGGAAAAAACCAAAGATACTAGGATTTATGGAGCAGTATCTTGAGGCAAATATTTTACTAGCTGACAACAGAGCTTTGGAAAGATTTGAACATTTGAACATTTGAACCTCAGAGCTGTAACAGCATTAGTGTGAAATGGCCATCCAAGCAGTGCCGGGGGAAATTAACTGAAAATAATGTCACCCTGAGTTTAATTGGGAGAGTGTGGCATTTTGTGAAATGAAACAACAGGGAACAGGAAATGCAATTACATATGGGGAGAAATGTGTCAAAGGGGTGATCCATGCCAACTCATTCCTTGGTAATGAATAGTTCCTGTTGCCGACGATGCCAGGGGCTCGTATCACAAAAGGTTGTCGAACGAGGTGGAGGGATTTGAGCGCTCAGAGTTGCATGGGTAGCGGCTTTAGTGTACACTTCTGTAGGAGCATTTCCCATCTGTGGATCGAAACACAACATCACATCAGTAGATGGCAATCAATCAACCTTGCCTCATCAAACTTAAGTTCAGTCCTTGTGCTAATAAGAGTTGGATTACTGTAAACATATCATTAGGCCGGTGATGAGATATTAATAGGCTAGTCAAAGGGATTTAGATCATAGATGGTCTCAGCCGTCTACAAATGGCCTATGCATTGGATAATTGTCTCTTTTATCTTCAAAAGGCATGTAGCATGCTGGGCTAATGGCTGCTGTCACTCAGAACAGCTTGAATACAGACGTCAGCTTGATGAATGAACAGGTTCAACAATGACACAGGTACTATTAGTGCCCACTTTGCAACAATGGACTAACGTAATTTGTCCTCTAGAGCTACAATGTAAACACAATGTATCAGAATGATGTATGTCAGTTAGTTCAATCGAAGTGGGTTTGCAGTGACTCCATTCCAAGTTTCAACGATGATGCAGGTGGTAGCTCAAGTGAGACGTAAATCAATGTCCATGATAGATCTTGGAGTCTTTGCTATAGTTTGCATGAACTATGGCGTGGCAATCAGTCAACACATGACCTCGTCAGTTGGCGCTAAGCCGCTACCAAAAATCTGTTCATCTAACATTGTCCCAAAAGAGCTAGATTCTGTGTCAAGGCCTGAGGGTGATTCACAGCTCAGCTGAATTTACAGGTTTCCCCAGGGTCACGTCTATAGAGTTACCCCTCCGAACGCCCCCTCTTGCCCCCTCACTCCCAGCAGGGGGGCTGGAGGGGAACATCTGGAATTGCCATCCTCCACCAGTCCATTTCTAGCCAAGGCATAGTACCTTTTTACGAGTGCTACTCGAGTGTGGGGTTTGATCAAAGCCTGAGTCACTCGGCGCTGTCTGAGCCACCTTGTAGTGCTTTCATCATATCACACGGACAGGTTGAGGCTGCAGAATCGGAGGGTTCAAGCCAAGTCAGGGGGATTGAAGTGGATCAGAGTAGTTATGGTATATGTAACTATAGCCCTGGAGAAGACAATAAAATCTTGGGCTGGACATGTGCTTGGTTTTCTGACATTTATTTGAACTCAAATAGAGTACACCTACAGTAGTATGTTTCTACTCTCCTCTTCTGGAGACTCTATTCGTGTGAAGCTACAGTGCCTTCAGCAAGTGTTCACACCGCTTGACTTTTTCCACATTTTGTTGTCTTTTCACTGGCCTACACAATACCCCATTATGTCGAAGTAGAATGATGTTTTTCGAAATGTTTACATATTAATAAAAATATTTAAGCTGAAACGTCTTGAGTCAATAAGTATTAAACTCCTTTGTTTTGGCAACCTTAAATGGAGTAAACATTTGCTTAACAAGTCACATATTAAGTTGCATGAACTCGCTCTGTATGCAATAATAGTGTTTAACATGATTTTTTGAATGACTACCGCATCTCTGTACCCCACACATACAATTATCTGTAAGATCCCTCAGTCGAGACATAAATTCAACCATAAAGACCATGGAGGTTTCAACCATAAAGACCATGGAGGTTTTCCAATGCCTCGCAATGGTTAAAAATAAGAAAAAAGCAGACATTGAATATCCCTTTGAGCATGGTGAAGTTATTAATTACACTTTGGATGGTGTATCAATACACCCAGTCACTACAAAGATACAGGCGTCCTTCTCAGGGATTTCACCATTCTACTCCTTCTTTTCACCATGATTTCACAGTTACATAGTTTAATGGCTGACATTGTAGTTACTCCACAATACTAACCTACAGTGGGGAGAACAAGTATTTGATGCACTGCCGATTTTGCAGGTTTTCCCACTTACAAAGCATGTAGAAGTCTGTAATTTTTATCATAGGTACTCTTCAACTGTGAGTGACGGAATCTAAAACAAAAATCCAGAAAATCACATTGTATGATTTTTAAGTAATTAATTTGCATTTTATTGCATGACATAAGTATTTGATACATCAGAAAAGCAGAACTTAATATTTGGTACAGAAACCTTTGTTTGCAATTACAGAGATCATACGTTTCCTGTAGTTCTTGACCAGGTTTGCACACACTGCAGCAGGGATTTTGGCCCACTCCTCCATACAAATCCTTCAGATTTCGGGGCTGTCGCTGGGCAATACGGACTTTCAGCTCCCTCCAAAGATTATCTATTGGGTTCAGGTCTGGAGACTGGCTAGGCCACTCCAGGACCTTGAGATGCTTCTTACGGAGCCACTCCTTAGTTGCCCTGGCTGTGTGTTTCGGGTCGTTGTCATGCTGGAAGACCCAGCCACGACCCATCTTCAATGCTCTTACTGAGGGAAGGAGGTTGTTGGCCAAGATCTCGCGATACATGGCCCCATCCATCCTCCCCTCATTACGGTGCAGTCGTCCTGTCCCCTTTGCAGAAAAGCATCCCCAAAGAAAGATGTTTCCACCTCCATGCTTCACGGTTGGGATGGTGTTCTTGGGGTTGTACTCATCCTTCTTCTTCCTCCAAACACGGCGAGTGGAGTTTAGACCAAAAAGCTCTATTTTTGTCTCATCTGACCACATGACCTTCTCCCATTCCTCCTCTGGATCATCCAGATGGTCATTGGCAAACTTCAGACGGGCCTGGACATGCGCTGGCTTGAGCAGGGGGACCTTGCGTGCGCTGCAGGATTTGAATCCATGACGGCGTAGTGTGTTACTAATGGTTTTCTTTGAGACTGTGGTCCCAGCTCTCTTCAGGTCATTGACCAGGTCCTGCCGTGTAGTTCTGGTCTGATCCCTCACCTTCCTCATGATCATTGATGCCCCACGAGGTGAGATCTTGCATGGTGCCCCAGACCGAGGGAGATTGACCGTCATCTTGAACTTCTTCCATTTTCTAATAATTGCGCCAACAGTTGTTGCCTTCTCACCAAGCTGCTTGCCTATTGTCCTGTAGCCCATCCCAGCCTTGTGCAGGTCTACAATTTTATCCCTGATGTCCTTACACAGCTCTCTGGTCTTGGCCATTGTGGAGAGGTTGGAGTCTGTTTGATTGAGTGTGTGGACAAGTGTCTTTTATACAGGTAACGAGTTCAAACAGGTGCAGTTAATACAGGTAATGAGTGGAGAACAGGAGGGCTTCTTAAAGAAAAACTAACAGGAACTGTGAGAGCCGGAATTCTTACTGGTTGGTAGGTGATCAAATACTTATGTCATGCAATAAAATGCAAATTAATTATTTAAAAGTCATACAATGTGATTTTCTGGATTTTTGTTTTAGATTCCGTCTCTCACAGTTGAAGTGTACCTATGATAAAAATTACAGACCTCTACATGCTTTGTAAGTAGGAAAACCTGCAAAATCGGCAGTGTATCAAATACTTGTTCTCCCCACTGTATATACACTGTATGAACTTCTACCTGTTTCTTTTCAGAAAACTACTTATTGTAGCCCACCTGCCTTACTCGAAACCTGTATCATGAAGAAACTAAACCTTCCCCTCTCTTAACAGTTTTTTTTTCCACAGGCAGTTTTGTGTCTCAGTGGATTTAACTGGTATTAACTTTGTCCTCCATAACAGAATGATCTGTTATTTTATTGGTAATTTTGGCTTTGGAGGACTATTCCCAACATACAAGCATGTTACAAATTGAGCTCTGTGATGACTACTTAAGGTCAGTCGAATGGCACACAGGGAATGCGCTACAACAACATAATTAGCTTTCCTTGTGGCGTGAACTCCAGTGTGTTGTATACTGTGTATTTTCAATCATGTCTACAGTATCTGTGGACCTATTTTTCAGAAAACAAATCTGCCATTGTGTTTACACATGTGAGAAGGCACATTTTTTCTGTATCAGATATAGCTAGTGAGACTAAGGTCTAATGTGAAACAGTTTATCAATATATTATTAACCTTGTTACATTTGTCTTTTGAGTAACAATTGTCATAAAAATACATAAAAGAGAAACCAGGCTCTGACCATTATCCATTTCAGTAACCAATGATGAAGATTAACTCAATGATGCTAAATTACGTTGATTAGTATTCTTCCGACTGGCACATCATTTTGTTTTATCGTTGCTCTAAATAAATATGCCACACTAGTCATCAATTCCTGAAAAGGTGTCCCCAGTCACTTAAGTGGTAACAGGTCACGCCTTTGTCCTACATAGTATTGATGTTTTGACTGTGCAGAATCGGTCTAATCTACTGCTGGGCCTGAGCCTGCGACTGGGGCCAGTAAATCATTCCTCAAGGACACTGATCGTCTGCGAGGGCTGTGGAACCCTGACCACTTTTGGAAGAGGCCCCAGTTTTACAAGAGGGGGCTTGCATCCGAATATGAAAGTGGCAAAAGTTTTCTCGGCCAACATCGAGGAGGCTCTTATAAAACATTGACTCAAAAACATCCCAACCTCCACTCAGGTAACTCATCCCATTCCCACTACTTCACAGCGTTATCGTCGTACTGCTACAGATACCATATTCCCAGGGGTATTGTCAGTAATAATCTTCTCACCATAAAGTTGAATTCCACTGTTAGCTCTGTAACTGTTAGCCCAATTGGGAAGCCCGCTGTGGTAAGCTCGTCCATCAAAGTATGAAGTTTTATGTCTGGGTGCATGACACGAGCCCGGATATTTTGGTTCTCACAGAGACTTGACTAAATGGCCCGATCCCAGAAAAGGACATTGATATTGCTGATTACAACATCTTCAGGTGTGGCCAATGACTGTATACAGTATATCAATCAACAAAGCCATCGATCATGTGACTCAATAGCGCATTAAAGCCAAATTAAATCTGTTAAGATGGCGTCTCATGGACATAGCCGTCGATGCTGAATTTTTTTGGGGGGACCACAATGCAGACGTCTATATTGGTCAATTAATTAAGGCCCAGTGCCCTACTTTTGTGAAACATGTACTGTAACTAAATGGATTTTGTGTATTTATCAGCATTTGTAACATGAGTCTGATAATTATCTATACAAAACTGTTAATCTGATAATATATATAAATACTTGCTTGATATGTTTTCTAGTTTCTTAAAATACTTTGCAAATACAACTTATTTCTATATGGAAACTGAAATGGTCTATTTATTCCTTTTACATTTTACTAGACGCTCCAGAGCAACTTACAGTAGTGAGTGGATACATTTCCTACTTTTTTATAATGATCCCCCCATGGGAATTGAACCCACAACAACGCTAGCATTGCCATGCTCTACCAACTGAGCCACATCATGACATCACATTATCACAAACCACCTGATGTCTCATTGTACTGAATTACTGTATTGTGCATTGTTTATCTGCATGGTGATGGAAAGTCTACAGGTACAAACCTAGATGACCAGCCTACAGTATGTACAATACAGTAATACATTTACATTAAGTGGTTTGTAAGGATGGTAAATTAATACATCACAAAATGTTATTTGATAAAAAAAAAGATTGAATTTGATGTGGATGTTTTGGGTCTTTTCTCATAACTTTGCACCTTTTGATGTATATAGTATGTTTGAGGAAAGGGTTTTGTTCTTTTTGGATTCCATTAGATTAACAATCACAGAGAAAGGGACAGGGCAACAACTCTTATAATTCCAAATATTGAATCCTGCAAGATACTGTTCTTAATTATACAACTACCCTTTTTGCCAAAGAAGCAATGTTTTTTTTTGCACCTGCTACTGAAGTCAATATCGGTCTGCTAATACAGGACTAATAAAAGCCCAAGATTTTTTTAATTCTGGGGCTATGCTGCAGCACCGCTACTTCCTGCAGCTATTACATGTACTAGAGATACCAAACAGATTAACACTGGTCCTCGTATAATTATGAAAAAATACATATTTTGGTCCTGAATTTTCTTCATGATAGTAATTATTCTGACTTCCTCTAAATCAAATCAAATCAAATTGTATTGGTCACATACACATATTTAGCAGATGTTATTGCGGGTTTAGCGAAATGCTTGTGAAGCTAGCTACAACAGTGCAGTAGCATCTAACAATTCACAACAATACACACAAATCTAAAAGTAAAAGAATGGAACTAAGAAATATATAAATATTAGGACGAGCAATGTCGGAGTGGCAATGACAAAATAGAATAGAATAGAATAAAGTATATACATATGAGATGAGTAAAACAGTATGTTAACATTATTCAAGTGGTGATAGAATGTCTATGTATATAGGGCAGCAGCCTCTAAGGTGCAGGGTTGAGTAGCCGGGGGGTATTTATCAGTCTAATGGCCTTGAGATAAAAGCTGTTTTTCAGTCTCTCAGTCCCAGCTTTGACACCTGTACTGACCTCACCTTCTGGATGATAGCGGGGTGAACAGGCCGTGGCTCGGGTGGTCGATGTCCTTGATGATCTTTTTGGCCATCCTGTGACATTGGGCGCTGTAGGTGTCCTGGAGGACAGGCAGTGTGCCCCCGGTGAGGCGTCGGGAAGACCGTACCACCCTCTGGAGAGCCCTGCGGTTGCGGGCGGTGCAGTTGCCGTACCAGGCGGTGATACTGCCCGACAGGATGCTCTCAATTGTGCATCTGTAAACGTTTCTGAGGGTCTTAGGGGCCAAGCCAAATTTCATCAGCCTCCTGAGGTTGACGAGGGGCTGTTGCGCCGTCTTCACCACACTGTCTGTGTGGGTGGACCATTTCAGATTGTCAGTGATGTGTACGCCAAGGAACTTGAAGCTTTCCACCTTCTCCGCTGCGGTCCCGTCGATGTGGATCGGGGGGTGCTCCCTCTACTGTTTCCTGAAGTCCACGATCAGCTATGGCACCACACTCCCAGAGCCCTGGTCATAGAGAAGCCTTTGGCTACTCTATTTAGCCATGGTCAGAGCCTGACAGATCTAGATTATCTAGTTCTGTGTCGTTTTCTGTTGCTTCCCCAACAGTCAGCTGCTATGCGTTGGGGATCCTACTTTAGTTGTCATGTCCCACACCTTAGTGTGGTTCATTGTCTTTATGTCAGTCATTGGAGGAAGAAGTGTAAGTTTATGTACTTGTTTTGAGTAGTTCTTCGTTCAGTATATTTATTTAATTAAAGACAATGTCGAACTACTACTGCGCTGCGCCTCCCTATAGGCTGTCTCATCGCTGTTGGTAATCAGGCCTACTACTGTTGTGTCGTCTGCAAACTTGATGATTGAGTTGGAGGCGTGCCTGGCCACGCAGTCATAGGTGAACAGGGTGTACAGAAGGGGGCTGAGCACGCACCTAAATTAGCTCTAGAATTGTTCTCATGTATCTCTCTGGCAGACAAACACACTCCCTTTAAATGCCTTAGAGTACAAAAAAAGTCCTTTGTTCTCTGTAGAACTTTCTGAACTTGTTATGATGAGAGATCAGGCCTGGGCCAAGGCTTCACAGAAAAAAGGAGCTATCTAGAACCTAAAATAGTTATTCGGCTGACCCATAGGAGGTGACCCATTTGAATAACCCTTTGAAGAACCCTTTTTGGTTACAGGTAGAACCCATTTTGGGTTCCATGTAGAACCCTTTCCACAGAAGGTTCTACATGGAACTCAAAAGGGTTCTACCTGGAACAAACCAGGGTTCTACCTGGAACCAAAAGGGTTCTCCTATAGGGACAGTCGAAGAACCCTTTTGGAACCATTTTTTCTACGAGTGTAGAAAAACTCACTCTGTCGCTGATTGGCAGCTTTTCAGGCCATTGATAAATAGATGCACTTCCTTAATCAAGAAAGCTAAATCTACCTACTTTCTAAGTTCTATCTCAGATTCTTCTGGTGATCCATCTACATTTTTTAAATCAGTTAATGCACTGAAGAGTGGGAATTCCACTCCTTCGCTGCCTAAGCAAGTTGTCAGACTCTGGCATCATTACTTGATACAGTGCCTTCAGAAAATATTCATACCCTTTTACTTATTCCACAATTTGTTGCGTTACAGCCTGAATTCAAAATGGATTAAATATATATTTGTTTTCTCACCCATCTACACACAATACCCCATAATTGTGAATATTTATACTTTCACCTGCATGCAGATGACACTATGATATTGTCCCCACAGCTGACCATATTGCCCTGCACAAAGCCCATGTTGAACTGAAATTGGTACTTAATGTAAAACCAAGTATAATTTATTTTTCTAATAATGTATAAATGTGATGATTTATAAATACGTACTTCGGATGGTCCCCTCGTTGTGTCATGGTTCCACCTGTCACCAGGCGGCGACAGAGACCGTCCTAGAAACATTAATGACACTCAGGTGTGTCCTATTACTAATTATGATTTCCCTGTTAAAAGAGGTGTGTTTTCTGGTTTCCTCAGACCAAGCCCATTCTACTGCAGGTTCGGGTGAACCACTGAGACTGTTCGTTTTCTTTTAATCACTGCTCCCGAGAACCCCTTTCTCCTAGGGTACCCCTGGCAAGCGCTACAAAACCCACTATTCTCCTGGTCCACGGGACACCTACTAGACTGGGGTAAGAATAAATATCTAAGACCCCCACCAAGAGCCTCGCCGCGTCCTCCTGCATTCATTGAAGACCAAGACTTCACCTCTCCCCCTCCCGAATACTTCGACCTCCGGGAGGCCTTCAGTAAGGGGCAAACAGCCACCCTCCCTCCTCATCGTCAATATGACTGTGCCATAGAACTCTTACCCGGCTCCACCCCTCCCCGGGACCGTCTTTACTCCCTCTCGACCCCTGAAGCAGCAGTAATGGACAATGAGATCCGGCAGTCACTGGAGGCAGGTTTCATTCGCTCCTCAACATCCCCAGCTGTCCTTAAAGTTGGTGCAGAGGGATGTTAGAGAGCCTTTTTACTGAAGAATATGCTTGTTTCACGTTTGTTTTGTATTTGCTTTTCATGTATTGTGTAATTGATGTGTGTATAGATATACTACATGACGAAAAGTACGTGGACATCTGCTCATTCCAAAATCATTCATCATTAATATGGAGTTGCTGCTATAACAGCCTCCACTCTTCTGGGAAGGCTTTCCACTAGATTTTGGACCATTGCTAAAGGGATTTGCTTTCATTCAGCCACAAGAGCATTAGTGAGATCGGGCACTGATGTTGTGCGATTAGACTTGGCTCGCAGTCGGCATTCCAATTCATCCCATAGGTGTTCGATGGGGTTCAGGTCAGGGCTCTGTGCAGGCCAGTCAAGTTCTTCCACACCATTTCTGTATGGACCTCGCTTTGTGCATGGAGGCATTGTCATGCTGAAACAGAAAAGGGCCTTCCCAAAACTGGAAGTACAGAATCGTCTAGAATGTCATTGTATGCTGTAGTGTTAAGATTTCCCTTCACTGGAAGTAAGGGGCCTAGCACAAACCATGAAAAACAGCCCCAGACCATTATTCCTCCTCCACTAAACTTTACAGTTGGCACTATGCATTGTGGCAGGTAGCGTTCTCTTGGGATCTGAAATACCCAGATGCGTTGGTCAGACCGCCAGATGGTAAAGCGTGATTCATCACTCCTGAGAACGTGTTTCCACTGCTACAGAGTAAAATGGTGGCGAGCTTTACACCACTCCAGCAGATGCTTGGCATTGCTCATGGTGATCTTAGGCTTGTGTGTGGCTTCTCAGCCATTAAGCTCCTGACAAACTGTTATTGTGCTGACATTGCTTCTAGAGGCAGTTTGGAACTTGGTAGTGAGTGTTGCAACCGAGGACAGACGATTTTTACCTGCTATGCGCTTCAGCACTCGCCGGTCCTGTTCTGTGAGCTTGTGTGGCCTACCACTTAGTGACTGAGCCGTTGTTGTTCCTAGACATTTCCACTTCACAATAACAGCACTTACAGTTGACCGGGGCAGCTCTGGCAGGGCAGAAATTTTACGAACTGACTTGTTGGAAAACTGCCATCCTATGACGGTGCCACATTGAAAGTCACTGAGCTCTTCAATAAGGCCATTTCACTGCCAATGTTTGTCTATGGAGTTTTCATGGCTGTGTGCTCGATTTTATACACCTGTCAGCAATGGGTGTGGCTGAAATAACCTAATCCACTAATTTGAAGGGGTGTCCACATGCTTTTATATATAGTGTATGTATAGTGTAATTGTTGTTTGTTGATGTGTTCATGAGGACTCATCTGCGAAAGAGACTGTGGTCTCAGCATGATTCCATGCTTAAATAGGTTCAATACAAAATAAAAATAAATCCTCTTCCACTCAGGAACAGTGCTACCAGTCTTTTCTCTCTTTTTCTCTTTCTTTCAACCTCTACATCTATATTTTGTACTCTCCCTCTCTCTCGTTCCCTCTCTCCCCTCTGTCTCTTTCTCTCTCTCTTTATGTGTGTCTCTCTCTCTCCTTTTATCTGGCCCTCAGACACTGGTCTCAACATGCAGCTTTACTTCACCATGATAAGACCGCGTTAATGCCCGCAGCAAATCCACTCTCAGTCCCGGCTTAGGGGCATTTTCAGGAGTTTAGGACATTCAGTCTTTTCCTTGAGGCAAATTGCCTGAGAGATAATGACATATTAAAGTGACCAAAATACCAAGAACGTTCAGCTACTATAGTTATTCTGTCATTCAAGAACAGCATCTCTGATACCTAATGGAAATGGACAGAAGTCAAAATGACCATTTTCATACCACATGTTCATCAGATGTGATAGTGCTGGAGTCGAACACAATGTGAAAAGGGTGGTGGTCCCTGATGATTAGTTTTGGAAAGACTGCTGTACAGTATTCTTAGAGGGACTGTTCCTTTGAATATAACAGCAGTATAACAGCAATTCAGGTAATACAGGTCATCTTGTAAATCAGATTACGATTTTGGATTAACTCTTGGATTAGTTCTTGGATTAGCTCTTGAACCGTATCCGGGCGGCCATTGAAAAACAATTGCTGCTAGTAATGAGGTACAGTGCATTCAGAAAGTATCAATATTTCCCCATTTTGTTATTTACAACCTTATTCTAAAATGTTCCTTGTCAATCTACACATAATACCCCATAATGACAAAGTGAACAAATATTTTTAGAAATGTTTGCAAATTTATTACAAATAAAAACTTCTAGCAGCAATTTTTTATTTGTAATAAATTTGAAAACATTTCTAAAAAATATTTTTTCACTTTGTCATTTTGGGATATTATGTAGCAAAACAGTCCGGTATACAGGTACAGTAAACACTGTTAAGCCTCTTTATTTCAACCCATAGTCAAAACATTTAAGACTTTGTATAACCAGACTAAACTGTATTTGCACTGCATCAAACCCAACAAATATTCTAACACATACACGCACACACTTTCACACTCACAACTACATATGTCCAAGCCAGTTAGTGGAGGATGCCCAGTGTGCCAGCCAGCTGTTAGTGAGTTTACATTTTCTGTTAAATCAAGATAAATACGGTCTTTTTTCCCATGAACTGTTTTCAGACATTTTCTGCATTCCCTCCCACAGCCGTGGCTCATCAACAACTTTCTTGTCAAGCATATTTCCAAAACTGATTCACACACAGTGGATTATTTCTCAGGGAAACTTCCCAGTGCTTAAACCCTGAATCCCAATGGTAATGAGGAAGATATAGCTGTATTGCTTGTACAGTAATACGACAATGAAATATGTCCTTCTGAAACATTACTTTCTTTAAATACAGCACTCAATGAAGGATCCTTGAACACATCACCCTTGCTCATTACCTTACGGGTAAATCCATTTGAATTAAATCACTTTTTGACATAACCTCTTTTGATTTGAACCAAACCTATATATATTTGCCCATTGTAAAAGTGCTCAGAAAGTGACTTTCTGGACCTAAAGCATACTCCGTCATACCATGAGACATTCATGTCTTCAGCACTGGAAAAGATAAATGGTTGATATTTGTGTAATTTAGAAGCTTACAAACAGGGTTGTCAAACAATTTGATAGTTTGTGGAGAAAATAAAAAAGTGTACCATCTAAATTGCAGTGGTCTGAAGGGATAGGTCCATTCTATTAATTATATTTCTATGATTGAAATGACACCCACCCTGTATTCAAGAGCATGTTGTCTCAAACGATGGCGGGCACAACACAAAAACATCAGATGATGTGAAATAGGAGTTTACACGTTAAAGGTTTATTTTCTTCAAGAAATAATCAAATTGTTTGACAACACTGTGTGTAATCAAAAGGGAAGCTGTCAAAAAGTGATTGAATGAAAATGGGTTTACCCTTACATGAAAGGTAGCCTAAATCCTCCCTCGCTTGATTAGATGAAGACTTCCTCTCATTGCCCAAACCAAGCTGGCTTCTGTCTACAACAAAAGGATGTGTCTCAAATGCCACCCTATTTCCTATAGTTCACATCTTTTGACCAGAGCCCTATAAAGGAAATAGGGTGCCAATTGGGACTCAGTCAATTGTTTATCTTCCCATGCTAGTGCTAAAGTCCTGTAGCAAGCATTAGCGGTCGTTAATGAGACATACTGTAGCTTGATAACATGTGGTTATACTTAATGGTCTTATATACTGTACTTTATGTCGCTATCTACTGATAAGATAAGAAGAACTTCTGACACCAGTATTAAGTCTTTTTCACTGCACCTCTGGTTGAAATTGGGCCCAATTATAAATGGTAACTGCGTTACCCCGGTGTTTCAAAAGACAGAAAAAAGTATGTCGTTGCTAGAGGGAACTTTTGACCTGCGTAAGACGCTAGTAGTGTTGAAGTGGCATCCTAAAGATCAGGACCTAGCACCACAGTCAGTGTCTATAGAAGACCACTCTGTTAGCCAGCCGTAGCATGTGAAAAGTGACCCAAGTGTTACATCTGACGAATGGGTGTAGAATGTTCTGTCAGCATTCATAGGTCTAATTGACTATTCAAGCAGTGGTTTCTCCAGTCCTGGACACCTCTTGTCTTGTTGTTGTCTTGGTTTCCGAAAAGCTATCAATCTGTTGATGATTACATAATTTGGAAGCCTATTGTATCCATACAGTATATTTTATATCCATCCCTCTATCAATATAACATTACAATATATAAAACAGAATATACCAAGAATATATATTTGTCTTCTTTCTTTTAATCAATATTTTAACAGTGTCAGTCTTGAAATAGATTTTTAAGTGAGGGCTCACCTAATTGATAAAAGAACAATGAAGAGAGTCAGGAAATATGAGTTACATAACGAGAGAATAATTCACTGAGAAAACATCACATTTCAATGTAGAGTGCACGTTCTTGGAATCTATCCATGGAATGCATTTCAGAAAAAAATGACTACTTTGTCAAAAAATCTGGTTCTACGGGTGATAGATACTGTGTCAAGATGCCTGTGTCAAGATGCCCTAGTGTCCTGGTAACCCTTTGTTATGAACACCCCCACCCCTCTCACTATTATAACACAATCAGTATAATTATTTCTAGATATAATATATCTGTAAAATAGGGCTGAACGGAATGCAATGCTGAAAGAACGTATAGATTCCACGACGAGAATGGCAAAGGCCAAGCCCAACCGTTATGAACTAAACACTAAGACACAACATTAAATTGAACATACTAGAGCAGCTATATGATTCAGATAAGTTACCTATGGAAATAGACCTACGGTATTTAGTATTCATATTGTTAAGTAGTAAAACACTTAGAAAAATTACAACATGGAATGTTGTGGTTGTTTTGAATGTGTAATGTCATAGAAACCAGCTGTTTGTCTGACAGAACTGGCACAAAGGCTTCATTGAACAGGCCAAATACTGTATCACAATGGTGACGCCCATCAGAGAAACATGATGGGAGTAGGTCTGTGTTTTCAGGGTGTCCATGACAATGTCGGGTGTGGCTCCTATTATCAAGGCCAAAGTCAGCCTTATAGTGAAGCAACAGATATTCATCCTGCCTATGGGGAAATCAGTCTAAGTTGCCCAACATCACATTTATTTATTTAACCAGGCAAGTCAGTTAAGAACAAATTCTTATTTACAATGACGGCCTACCCCGGCCAAACTCGGCCAAACTCGGACGACACTGGACCAATTATGCACCACCCTATGGGACTCCCAATCACAGCCGGTTATGATACAGTCTGGATTCAAACCAGGTTGTCTATCACTGAGATGCAGTGCCTTAGACCACTGCACCACTTGGGAGCCCTTCACTATGAAATACGGTGCCTTCAGAAAGTATTCACATCCCTTGACTTTTTTCACATTTTGTTGTGCTATAGCCTGAATTTTTATTGGATTAAATTGATTTAACATGATTTTTGAATTACTACCTTATCTCTGTACCCTACACATACAATTAACTGCTAGGTCCCTCAGTCGACCAGTGAATTTCAAACACAGATTCAGACGTTGAATATCCCTTTGAGTATGGTAAAGTTATTAATTACACTTTGGATGATGTATCAATACACCCAGTCACTATAAATATACAGCCGTCTTTCCTAACTCAGTTGCCGGAGAGGAAGGAACCTGCTCAGGGATTTCACCATGAGGCCAATGGTGACTTTAAAACAGTTAAAATGGCTGTGATAGATGAAAACTGAGGATGGATCAACAACATTGTAGTTACTCCACAATACTAACTTAATTGGCAGAGTGAAGAGAAGGAAGAATAAAAATACAGAATAAAAATATAAAAGAAACGGAATGGAGCTAAGCACAGGGTAAATCCTAGAGGAAAACTGGTTCAGTCTGCTTAACCTAAAACACAAGGCCAAATCTACACGGGAGTTGCTTACCCAACCTGGTCTCAGAGGAATTTGTATTATTCTGTACGTAAACTCGAGGCACTTCATTTAATATGATATGTTACATTTCGTATGGTATGTATTAATTTGTGGATGTCCGTCACCCATTAAATACAATATGTTACAAATTACAATTATTATAATATATTATGAAATTACTAAACATGCAATATGTTATACATTTACTAAACGTACAATATATTACAAATTTGCAAAAACATATGACATGTTACGAATTCTAGCTAGGTGGCTAGGTTGCTAACGTTAGCTAGCTGGCTAACGTTAGCTAGGATTGGCTAGGCTATACTAGGGGTTAGGTTAAGTTTAGGAGTCAGGTTAAAGGGTTAGGGTTAGGGGAAGGGTTAGCTAAAAGGGTTAAGGTTAGGGGAAGGGTAAGCTAACATGCTAAGTAGTTGCAAAGTAGCAAGTAGTTGAAAAGTTGCTAATTAGCTAAAATGCTAAAGTTGTCCATGATGAGATTCAAAGTTGCAGCCTTTGGGTTGCTAGATGTTCGTGTTATACGCCTACCCATCCACCGTGACCAACCACCCTACCTTCGTATTTTGCCTTATGTAACCATATGTCTTATGTAACCATACTGATTTGAGTGTCTTGGATTTACATTTACTATGTTACGTTTAGTCATTGAGACCAGGCTGGCTTACCAAGAAGACAGTGAATGTTCTTGAGTGGCCTAGTTGGGTGATTTTGCAACTTCGGACACTTTGGCCTTGCAAGCTTTCAGAAATTAAAACTTATTGAAACACAATTCAACCAGTACTATAATTGTCTTTGATTTGTCTAGAAACAATGTCAGATAATGGCTGTGATCATACTATTCAGGAATGTATATATTTTTGTCATTTTTCTCAGACGGCCATGGACAAATGTCATTTCCATCATGTCATTAAACATCCATTTTAGTTGAAAATTAAATATTATGCAATTAATTTATAACACATTTCTTATACATTTGTACATGAACTTGTATTGAATATTAGTTTAATAGATTTTTAAGGTTTTCCTAATATTAATAATTCAACACGACTACTGAATGTATTAACTTGCCTTTGTGACAGCTGAAAACATTTATATATGATGAAAAATAAGATATTTCCACCCAACCTTTTTGTGAGATTATGATAACAACCATATGATTTCCCTATCTAAAACAAATCAATCAATGTAAATTATACATAATATACTAATTTACCTCAAAAATATGGGTATGGTGGAAATGACAAGGTGTGGTGGAAATAACATGATGTAAAAAAATACATGTTTTATATTTTATTGCAAACATTTTGAACAACAACCATTGTTAAACATTTTATTCATATAAGCCAAAGTAAGATTCCAAAAGTAGCCGATGGACAGAGCTCAAGGAAGTAGGCCAGTGTTTTTAAGAGATGGGCCCAGATAGCAGAAGGGTCATGCCACCTAGGGGGTGGCAGGTAGCTGTGTGGTTAGAGAGTTGGGCCTGTAACTGGAAGGTTGTTTGATTGAATCCCTGAGCTGACAAGGTAAAAATATTTTGTTCTGCCCCTGAACAATGCAGTTAACCCACTGTTTCTAAGTTGTTATTGTAAATAAGAATTTGTTCTTAACTGACTTGCCTAGTTAAATAAAGGTTGAAAAGTAAATAGAAGAGCCCAGTGAGCAGCTTGTGAGAATCACCAAAGGTGAACTGCCTGGATTTCACTGGAGTATTTACACAGGTAGTTCTCTGCAAAGTCAATTTGCACAATGACACTCCCCTTTCTGTAGATTCTCTTTTTTAATTCTCTCAGTTTGGAGTATTGGTGTCGAATGTTGTACATGTGTTTCCCCAACTTCTCTTTCAAATGCCACACTCATTTTCTTTCACTGTCAAACGTACAGGGAACTTCTCCATGTTTCTCTCTCTCTTCAGCTTTGTTTTCCACTCAAACCACCATGTCTGCTCACCAGCATCAAAGTGAGATCTTTAAGCTCTTTTGCTTGGCAAAGGGAACACACTCTGTACATGCACTCTTTCTTCAGATTCTCACAGCACAAAGACTCAATAAGGTTCTCAATGTTGCTGCAGCTGATCACTTTGTGAGAGTGTAGTTTGTCCGCAATGAACTGGAGGTTGGCGTGGGTTTTGCAGAGGCATGTGTCCCTATACTGGACTGTTGGCTTGATAACCCAAAAAGGACTTTGCAGAATTCATAGTAAGACATTTTAATCTCTGAATATTCCCTCTTAAACTTCTGCTAAAGGTTCTGAATCATGCCATTCAAGAAGCGGTTCTGATTCTTCTTCTTGTTCCTCGTAATTGTGTCCTTTTCCCCTGTTGTTCCTCTACTGTTGTCATCACGTTCAGAGAATCTAGTGGTTTTCTCTTCTGTGGCTGTTCTAATTACACTGCTTTTTTCCTGGAGTATTAAATACTTGTTGGCCTGTCTTCATTTGCCCTCATTGCTTTTGCTGAAAATCCAAATTCTCTGGTTTTGTGCAGGCCATACTTTCTCGGATGTTGCTGCTGAACATTTCCAAAGCCACTTGCTTGTCCTTGGCACTGCACATTTTTTATACTTTTGCTTTAACTCTGCAATGATGGCATTTTGAAACAACAAGTATTCGACTTCTCATTCCTGTTGCAGACCATGAGGAAGGGGAATCAGGGCGTGCATCAGGGGCAGGTAAGTTAGGGGCAGGTATGTTGGCCTCATGTTCTGGCTGAAAGTCATCTGGTGACTGAGGTGGTGTGTTGCCTGATAGGTAGGTCTCCATTGCAACTGTTCTATTTAAAGTGTGTCTTCTATTCCGTTGGTTGCATTTCCATTGCCTTCTCTTGCATCTTTGTTCTCTCTTTGTAAGGTCAGAGATAGATTTTACTTCTCCCTTCTCTTGTTTCTTCCAGTATCTCTCCCTGTCTATTTGCAGATGTTCCTGGTATCACATTATAGGAAAATGTTTTTATTTTGTTTCTATGTCTGTGACCTCTGTGCTGTTTTACTTGGCATCTTATTCAAACAAAGAAAAATACTACTTAAGTTGAACTTGGAGCATTTTCAAGATTAAATGAATTTAAAACTAAGCCTAAACCACGTTCTGTCATTTCCACCACAGAGAAGTTTGTGATGGAAATGACTGTGATGGAAATTAAGAGCCCCGGACAATACTCTCGTGGGGGCTCATGGAGGAGCCCCTATAGCCATGGGAGCAGGAGTACGCCCAGGTGTCGGATGATGACGACGAGGTGCTCCTGTACCCCAACTCGTGCTGCAGCACCAGGATCGGCGGAGTAGGGAGGACGACTGGGGGAGTCTGCGACATCCCACAGCAGAGGACTGGCGGCCCCCTGAGGGATTTTTTGACCGGCCCCTGGAGGAACAGGGGAGGTGGTGGAGGGCTTGGCTGGAGCTGGGACCTCCCAGCCCAGGAGCAGGAACCAGCCCGAGGGAGGATGAGGACGAGGCCGACTTTCTAGGACCGCAAGAGGATGCGGTCCAAACGACTGGCGGCTTCTCTTCCTCGGCATCTCCAGCGCCGGTTCTCAGCCCAGTAAGCCCTGTGCCGGCTCCCCACACCCGACATCCAGTGCGTGCACCCAGCCCGGTGCCTCCAGAGCTGGTCCCACGCACCTCCGGTGTGCCTCCCCCGCCCGGTAAGCCCTGTGCCGGCTTCCCACACCTGAACTCCAGTGCGTGCGCCCAGCCCGGTGCCTCCAGTGCCGGCCCCACGCACCAGACCTCCGGGGTGCCTCCCCAGCCCGGTAAGCCTTGTGCCGGCTCCCCACACCCGACCTCCAGTGCTTGCGCCCAGCCCGGTGCCTCCAGTGCCGGCCCCACGCACCAGACCTCCGGTGTGCCTCCTCAGCCCGGTAAGCCCTGTGCCGGCTCCCCACACCCGACCTCCAGTGCGTGTGCCCAGCCCGGAACCTCCAGGTACGGTCCACAGCCCGGTAGCGCCAGTGCCGGTTCCTAGCCCGGTAGCTCCAGTGCTGGTGCCTAGCACGGTAGCTCCAGTGCGAGCTCCCAGCCTCGCTCCAGTGCCAGAGCAGTCGGCAGTCCGCTCCACCGGTTCCCAATCCTGCCTGACCTGGAGCCACATCCGGCACCGGGTCCAGAACCCCCACCAACGGATGTTCCCCTCCCTGACGGCACTGTATCATTTGACGTTGCGTCTGTATGTGACACCATCGGCGTACAGATAGGGGTTCATAAGAGAAAGGCTAGATGGTCATGGTCTCTGAGGACTGAACAGTAAATACGTTGGAGGACAGAGGAGAATAGGCCTATAGATGTTGTCATTGTGACCACATTCTGCTCAGGAGGTTGATATTTACAGAATTCAGAAGGACCATAATGATCGATTATTGGCAGGGAGGATTTTTTATTGAATACACCAGTTTTGTGTCATTTTCAAGTTAAAGATGTAGAAAAGAGTCAAGACAGATCCCCATGTTGACTTTTTGGAAAATACTTTTGCTCTGTGTGTCTAGGTAAACCATTTGTGCAGAGACAGAATACTGACACACAGCATTTCAAATAGGCTTCCATCCAAGTGCCTCCAGCATACGCACCCCCGCACCCCCATTCCTCACTTCCCTTCCCCCCACAATAGCTGCACTGTCAATGCACCCCTTGAACCAAAATGGCTTCTGCAGTGAATAAGATATATTCCACATGAGGCAGACATTGCAAAAAAGAAAAAAAGGCTTATGTGTTTGTTCAATGGAGGATCCTCTGTTTCCTGGCTGACTACTTGAATAGACTGGCCTCCACCATGGAAACTTGGACCAATCACAACAGAGAGATTAGAGCATTCATTGAGTTGATTGTTCCCTGCCACTGAGGTACAATGTCAGGTGATTGAGGCTCAAAGAAAGTGAGCTGTGTGCTAATCCAGGCATTGAATTGTGTGTGTATATTCTCAAACATTCACTTTTGACATGGAGAGAAAATACGTTTTTTAAAATATTGTAGTATTTATATTTTTATACTCTATGAATGAAGTAGGCTAACCCACCGGGCACAGACGTGAGTTTAAAGTCCAGTTTTGATTTCTATTTGGTTGAGTTTTCAACTAACGTGAATTCAACATGAAATCAACGAAAAAGGTCACTATGTCATTGGATTTAGGTTAATAGGTTGGGTGAAAAAAAATATGAAATCAGTTTTCCACATTGATTCAACGTCATCACAGATTTGATTCAACCAGTTTTTGCCCAGTGGGAAAGCATAGCTGTCAATCATCGTATTCATATATACGGATTGTGAACGTTCACAACTATTATCATGTGATTCATCATAATCCTATTCAAAGTGGTAAGAATAAGAAATGCTTGCTTTCCTTTAGTTGCGAAAAATTACTATAAAATCACCAATACATACCGTCAAAAATATTTTCACTTTCCTATTAACCATACAATATTAATGCAGCTTGTTAAATCTTCCATTGATCCAAATGTTAGCACCGGCCTATAGCATATTAATATACATTCAACATACACACGCCCTATACACACAAAGACAAGAGCAAGAAGATAGCTAGCAAGAGAACCCCCATAGCCTGGGGAGGATCTAGCTAGCACCGGCTGTGGTGACTCCCTAGTGGGAGCTAATTGACGTGCAGCGCTAACAAGTCAAGCCTCCCTTTCATCTGTCCAGGGAAGAATAAGCTTGAACTGGGCTTGGGAGAGGGGACAGGAGGGGGGAGGGGACAGGAGTGGGGAGGCTGCCTAGTGCCGACACCCATAGGCGGTCATGAAATATGTATGGTTGCCGAGCAGCAGCCAGCCATAATTGATCAGAGGGCACCATTACGACGCCACACCCCTATTTGGCTGCACCTGTCGACCCTTCCACTCCATTAGACCTCCATGATTATCAGAGAGAGGAGACACACCCTGACGAGTTACTGCCACGCTCACACTGCACCTTGGGCCGGTTTAGTCTTCCTCACTTTTATGGAACAGTGCTTGGATGCTAACCTTCAATGTTATGCAATGTCTTTGCTAAGGTAGTTTGTATAGGGAGTGGGCTTAAGTCTTCACATGCAATACCGATATGAATACTGTGAAGTCAAAAATATTAATTGAATCGATTAAATATGTAGAAATAGATTAAGGAATTATAATTTGCGGGTTACGCTACTGCTTTTTTTTTCTGTCTATCGTGCTAAACAATATGACTTGAGCCATCCTAGTTGCAGAATTAACTTTATTAATCATCCTAGGCATAACATACATTGAATAACAGTCGTGGATAGCAGTGCTGGTCTTTAGCATAGCCATGACCCGTATCTGGTGTCAGTGTTTGCACACAGGAAAAGGCCCACATGTAATCCCCTGGCAGCTGTCAGGCTGTACGTTCTAATTAATTTCATGCATTGTTAGCTTCCCCTCGATAAGAGAGAATAGTAATTGCGCGAACGTGAAGTAGGACAGAACGAGGACGGAGTGTGATGTGTGTACCATTGGTGAACCCAATTTCCAGTTGTCATGTGACGATAATCCACACGGACAGGTGAATTGAAGAGAATACCCTTGCAGATAGCATGTGTTTCGGCCAATCAATAGGTTGCAGCTGGGAGGTGGAGGGAGCCCTACTTACCCTCTGCTCTCACTGAAAGACACAGTCCTCCCACTCTTCCATCGGTTTTCTCATTCCTTCTTGAGGTAATGACAGATCTGAGGAGACTGGCGAGAAGAGCAATATGGTGGACATGGACAGGATTCTGGGTTTTGAGAGTTTGAAACCCATCGCCCCACACCCAATGATTCCTTATCTATACAGTGCCATCTGTCAAGGCCTGCCACTCCAGAGCAGTAATCACCTTGAAGGGAGGTAGGAATGCCTTTTTAGAGAAGGTGGACAGCCACTGAGAGATTATTGATTGCCTTCATAGTGATTGAACTCGGGGATAGAGGTAAAATCATCTGCTTATTGCCCTAGACCCAGCATCAGTCCCAGTCTAAACCCATGAGCCTTCATAGACATTATGGCTATTATGATAATGCATACCGGTGTACTATAATTGCTATGGTGATATACTATCATTGAATTATCGTCATCAACAATCGTAGCAGTCCTTTTTCTTTTTGCCAGTTACACTGTGTAATTGCTATCACATTTGTTTTATAGTTTCCGACAGTATGGGACAATTGTTACCCTCCTGACAATGCGTTTCCATCTGCTGCGTTTGTCAAATTGGGCCTCTGATTTGATAGAAGAGTGCATTACGTACAGTCTGTAGCTAGTGGATGGCACCGCATGCTCTAGAACTCTGTCTGATTACAAATTGATTGCAGACCATGAATCCCTCCATTTCTGTTTATTGGTATTCCTCAGATTAAAGGCTGTCGCCTACTACATCTGTTCCGCTCATTTCTATCTCCCCTGCATACAAATGAAGAAGTTTTACAAATCAATGACCAGTGGTGGAAAAAGTACCCAAATCAATGACCAGTGGTGGAAAAAGTACCCAATTCAATGACCAGTGGTGGAAAAAGTACCCAAATCAATGACCAGTGGTGGAAAAAGTACCCAATTGTTATACTTGAGTAAAAGTAAAGATACATTAATAGAAAATGACTCTTGAGTAAAAGTCTAAAAGTATTTGGTTTTAAATATACTTAAATATCAAAAGTATAAATAATTTCACATTACTTATATTTAGCAAACCAGACGGCATGATTTTTTAAATGTACAGATAGCCAGGGGCACACTCCAACACTCAGACATAATTTACAAACTAAGCATTTGTGTTTAGGGAGTCCGCCAGATCAGAGATAGTAGGGATGGCAGGTAGCCTAGTGGTTAGGGTGCTGGGCCAGTAACTGAAAGGTTGCTGGATTGAATCCCCGAGCTGACAACTCTGCCAAGTTATGACGCAGAGGAGCACCTTCAGTCACAGACTGATCTCACCACAGTGTGCCAGAGAGCGCTACAGGAGGTACTTCCTGCCGGCGGCTATTAGACTATTTAATGCCTCACCGGGGTGCCGTGTCGTCGGGAACATAGACCTGGAACTGTTGAGGTGTTAGGACCTAGTTTAACAAATATGCATCCATCCATGAGAAACTCTGGTCTGTAATCACTCATTCACTTATTTATTTTTTATTTATTTTTATTTCACCTTTATTTAACCAGATAGGTCAGTTGAGAACAAGTTCTCATTTGCAACTGCGACCTGGCCAAGACAAAGCAAAGCAGTGCGACAAAAACAACAACACAGAGTTACACAGTAAACAAACGTAGTCAAAAACACAATAGAAAATCTATATACAGAGTGCAAATGTAGTGCAAAATGCAGTAAGGTTAGGAGGTAGGACAATAAATAGACCATAGTGGTGATATAAATTACAGATTAGCATTAACACAGGAATGAAGGATGTGCAAATTATGATGTGCAAATAGAGATACTGGAGTGCAAGATTAGCGAAAATAATAAAAATAAATATGGGGATGAGGTAGTAGTGTGGGCTATTTACAGAAGGGCTATATACAGGTGCAGTGATCGATAAGCAGCTTTGACAGCTGATGCTTAGAGTTAGTGAGGGAGATAGGAACCTCTAGCTTCAATGATTTTTGCAATTCAATCCAATTATGAATGGACTTATTTATTCTTTCAGGTCTGTATAGACATATTCATGTACAGTTGTTATATCATATCATGTGCAATATTGTAAATAATTATTGGACTGAACTTATGTAGTCATTCACTCAGGAATGCATATTAGTATCCTGTCAGTTGTATCTTTTTTTCATTGCTTTTAGTATATTGAATGTGCAATACATGCATTTGTCTGTAATTAAACCCTGCGCACTAAGGACTGTATTTTAAGGGAACTACTATTATTACCCTAAATTATATCATACACACATTTAGCTATTTAAGTATCTCTTCCTGTCATTTACCTGTACAGTTAATGTAACCATGTTAATATTCACTTACCTGTACATTTAACTGTATATTTACCTATACAGTTAATTTAACCATAAAAAATATTAACTTACCTGTTCATTTAACCAGTCTGTATATTAAGTAAACTATTATTACCCTCACTGATATCATACGCACTTTTAGCTATTTAAGTATTTATCTGCCATCGACCTGTATAGTAAAGTTAACCATGCAAATACTCTTTATTTTTTATCTATATCAACTTTTTTTCACCTAACACTCTGTAACAATGTATAGTTTACATATTCAGCCATACTATCCAATGTCTTTTTATAGCTTTTTTTGCACTCCAGACTTCTTGTATTTTATACTTTTTCATACTGCCGCTCTATGTATCATGTATCGTGTATCTGTCTTTTGTGTATTTTCGTTCTGGCATTTTGCACCTGTCCTGTGTTTTTTCGTAGCTGCTTGATGAAGAAATTTCCCCTCGGAGATCAATAAAGTACCTATCTATCTATGCAAAATATTCACTTACCTGTTCATTTAACCAGTCTGAATATTAAGTAAACTATTATTACTCTCATTTATATCATACGCACTTTTAGCTATTTAAGTATTTCTCTGCCATCAACCTGTATAGTAAAGTTAACCATGCAAATATTCCTTATTTATCTATATCAACTTGCAATATTTGTATCTTTTTTTTTTCACCTAACACTCTGTAACAACGTATAGTGTACATATTCAGCCATCCACCCATACTGTGCAATGTTTTTTTATAGCTTTTTTGCACTCCAGACTTCTTGTATTTTTATACTTTGTCATACTGCCGCTCTATGTATCATGTATCGTGTATCTGTCTTTTGTGTATTTTCGTTCTGACATTTTGCACCTGCCCTGTGTTTTTTCATAGCTGCTTGACGAAGACATTTCCCCTCTGGGATCAATAAAGTACATCTATCTATCTATCTATCTATCTATCTATCTATCTATCTATCTATCTATCTATCTATCTATCTATCTATCTATCTATCTATCTATCTATCTATCTATCTATCTATCTATCTATCTATCTATCTATCTATCTATCTATCTATCTATCTATCTATCTATCTATCTATCTATCTATCTAAAGGTGGTGCTGAAAAGCGGAGAGAGAAGAGGTTGAAGTCCCTTGAGGCTGATGCAGCCAAATGTTTTAAAATAACAAAAAAAAAATTTGCCGCCATTACCAGTCAGGCACTGGCAGCAGAGAGGAGAGAGAGTAGAGAGAGCAGCCCATTCAGCTCAGCGATACCAGTTCAACTGTTAGTCAAGGTTTTGCAGCTGAAGCGGTAAGACAGAAGACAATAGGGATAAGATAAGCAATGTTTGGGTTTGGCTAGCTGGCTATTTAGCTATATCGGGTGCCTTTTGTTGAAACAAGCGAACCGACCAATCACAGCCTGGATGGGGCAGGACATTAAAAAAAGGTTGACGTGCTACAGCAAACTTTCGAAATGTTGATCTCATTGTTATGCAGGAATGGTTATGATTATTGACAAGTTAGTACTTAGCATTAACAAATTAGAGACTAACCACCAATGTAGGATTTAATGACGGAACAAAACCTGCAAAAATTATAAATGTTGGTTCTTAAACTGCTGTATTGTCCAATTGGAATTAATGTTATACTAGTGGTGTATAGTATACTATTATATTATAATATTATACTAATATACTAATTTATACTAATTACTCATCCAGGTTGAGGATAGTTTATCTGCAGTGGACAGATGTAGATTGAGCCAAAGCCAGGATGCCACTGCCATTCCAATTTTTTATTTATTATTATTTTAAGAGGCCGAAGTCAGGGGACCTGGATATGTTTTTTAGTTTCCACCCCCAACAAAAGTATGAAAAGTCTGTGGTGCCGAAGGTTTTCTTTTGTAAAGTTGGGACCAACAGGAAGTGGCTGTCATACAGTGAAGAGAACCATGCTTTATTCTGCTTCATTTGTATGGCATTTGAAAAGCCCACAGAGAACAGCCCTTTCATGAATGTAATGGCAGACTGGAAGCATATCCATCAGAGAGTAGAAGAGCATGAGAAGAGCATTATGCATGGAGGTTATGCTGAGGCCTACTTTCTAAGGTCCTCCAAAGGTAACATTGAGAGCCTGTTCATCAGCAGTCAGATGTCTGCTCATAGAGAGCAAGTGCGCAGAAGAAGGCAAGTGCTAGAGAGCATTATAGATGTTAAAGTCATAGGTAAGAGGGTTCTGAGCTACAGAGGCATGCAGTCTGAAGAAGCTAATACGCTAGATGACAGCAGCATTAACCATGGCAACTTGTTAGAGATGATCATTCTGCTGGGAAAGTACGACCTGTGTATGAAAGAGCATCTCACTGCCTGCATAGAAAAAAAGAAAAAAACTGTATGAGTCTGGGTCAAGAGGTGGCAGAGGCTCTCTAATCACTCTATTATCAAAGACTACCATTGATAACGTCATTACCGCCATCCAACACACAATGCAGGCCAACATAGCAGATTGACACTACGCAGGACATTACAACACAAGATCAGTGCTCTGTCATAGTCAGATATGTGACGAATGTCATCCATGAGAGGCTTGTGGCTGTGGTGAAATGCGTGGCATCCACTGGATAATACTTTGTCCATGTACTGAGTGAAGTACTGGAAAACATGAAGCTTGACATCAGCAAGTGCTTTGGCAATTCCGTTGGCAATTCCACTGATGGAGCCTCCAGTATGCAAGGCCAGTATAAAGGCTTCTCTGCCCTGCTCTCAATCAAGTGCATGTGTGGTGCTATGCACACATTTTGAACCTTGTTTTGGCAGACACAACATAGAGTGTCTTGGCAAGTGGGTCACTTTTTGTGACTCTCTCATTAACAACATAGCTGTGTTCTTCCGTGAATCCTACCAGAGGATGAACATTTGGGAGAAGGACAGCAAGGACCCAAGACACAGACATCTTGCTCCAATTGGAGAGACACGCTGGTGGGCTAAAGACAGCACCTTAAAGGTCTTTGGAGCTTTTGGAAATCCAGATGAGGGTCTGTATGTTGATGTCCTTCTCACTCTTCCAACCATACAAGATCAGAAAAACATCAACACTACTGCACGGGTCTCAAAATATCTTCCAACAAGTGGAATGGACATTCTGTCTGCGCCTCGTATGGTTGTCTCTTCAGAGGAGCAGCTGAAAGGAATGACAAGAGATTTTAAAAAAGTCAAGGCAACTGCAGACACGTTTGTTCAGTGGGCCAACAGGAAGTTGCAGGAACGGGATGAGGAAACAGAGCTGGAGTTAGAGACCACTCTGCCAACGAAAAGGGCTCAAAAGAAGAAAACCATGCCTGGAGAGATGGCACAAGATGAGACTTTTACTGGGGCAGAGAGTGCATACAGGATTGGTGTCCATAATCAAATTCTGGATACAGTTATAGATAGCATCTATCAGCGATTTCTGAGTAATGGCACTTTGTATGCTGACATGGCTCTTCTGGAACCTAAAAACTTTAGTGAGCTAACATCCAGTGCCAGTGGCCTTCCACAGACAGCCCTTCAAGAACTAAGCAAATGTTTGATCAAATTTGACAGCAGAGCAACGGTGGCCAATTTACAGGTTAAAACAATCGGGATTTGAAGAATACACAACCAGGACTATGGAGGATCATGGACCTGAAGGAATTGAAGGCGAAGTGGAGATGGTGAACAAAAGCTGTTCATCTTGCAAGGACTGTCCATTGTGTTGCTACCGTATTCTTAGTCAGTACAACCTATTGACCGACGCATACCACATCCTGGGTCTTGCTTACAAGTTCCTACTTACCCTGTCAGTAACCCAGGTAGCGTGCGAGCGGAGCTTCTCTACTCTGAAATTCATCAAGAGTAGGCTCAGGAGAACTCTATCTCAACAGCGCCTGGAGGCTTTTATGCTCATGGCTACTGAGCGAGATGTTTTAATGGCCCTGGACAGTGACCTGGTTATAGATGGCATTGCTAAGAGAAGTGAGCTGCTGCAGAAATTGCTAATTTAAGGAGGTAGAAAATATGTTTATTTTTATTTTATTCTATGACTACTCACCAGTCTTTAAACCAACTAATTTCTTCCTGTATTATTTATTTTACTGGTCAGATGGTTCCAGAGAATCTTGCCACCTTGCTGCCAGTGCCACTGTGCCAATATGTGCTCCTTCTAGCCAGCCTCCTCCTAAGAGCAACACGTTCCCCTTGTTCAATTTTGCATCTATTTTACTAAAGTGATTGTTATAAATATTGTTCAGTAATCTTGTTTACATAAAGTGTGGCGTGGGTTGTGTGGGTGGTCCAAAAGTCCCGGTCCATTTTTCATTCCCAGTCCGTCCCTGGGTCAGGTAAGTGAAATGTGTCATGACAAACGTAGGAAAATAGTTAGATTTGTTAACTTGTATTTAATGGAGCCTGTTGTTTATGTCAAATGCATGTAGAATGTAAGTATGACTACAGCAAGCTTCTCAGTACTTCTGTTTAGAAATATTGAATCCGTTTTACTGGAGCTGACTTCATTCTACAAGTGTCCTTGACAGCTTGAAATGCAGATTGAGATATGCAGTATGAACAACTACCTTAATTTGTACAGGTGTATTCATGAAGAGGATGTTGGGTGAAGTTCAGGACCAAAGTTACATCACTTAATTTCCCACAACAGAAAAAAATAAAGTTAGTGAACAAAATGTAGAATATATTACACAGTGCTTCAATCTCTACATGTTTTGAATTGGTTGTCAAAAATAATACTATGTTAATTCTCAGTTTCATGAAGAAAGACCATAGTGGCTCACCAACTTTAATTCAATATATAGACCCATTTTAATGCTATTGCTGATAAAAATACACCTCTGCACACTTTGGGTCAACCAAACTGTCTTTGGAACAAGTTGTCTAAATATGTATATTTCCATAAAAGAAGACCAGAAAGGCCACAGGCTTATATATAATGAGCAACATCTTGAAAAATAAAAGACATTGTTGGTGGCCAAAATGGAAATGATGAGGCAAAGAAGAAGAAAACATACAAGCAGTGGACGGAAAAGGGTTTTCCCTTTGTCCCTGCATTGTACGACTGAGAATTGACCCATGTCTCATTAAAAATGACCTTTCTTTCACTGTTCCGTCATTTTTTTGTGTGCCTGAGCAGTAATTTGTTGCAGGGGCGTTGATGCGCAAGTACTGCATAGCACCCTAATGGGTATGTGAGGGGGTGGTCTGCACTCTGAGGGCCTGGCGGTAGCTCCTACCTATGACTCAGCCATTCAGAGCTGGCCTGCATACAGGTTTCTCTCTCTTCCTGTTTTGATCACTGTTTCAAGGCGATAAAGTGTGCTGTTGAAACATGCTTTCATAAAAGCCCACTTTTGTTATGTGTTTGTCTGTTAGAGTTACAGTAAAGCACATATTGAAGGTAGTTATTAATAATGAAAAGCTTCTGTTTATCACAGTCTCCGGTTATGACAATCAAATCAACACTCACTGAAAAGTATTCACAAATACTGTGAGATCACAAAATAGATGTATTGATTTATTGTACATATACAGCACCATTGAAAAGTGTGGGCACACCTACACAAACATTTAAGGGTTTTTCTTTATTTTTACTATTTTCTACACAGTAGAATAATAGTAAAGAAATCAAAACTATGAAATAACACATATGGATTCATGTATTAACCAAAAAAGTGTTACAGATTCTACAAAGTAGCCACCTTTTGCCTTGATGGCAGCTTTGCACACTCTTGGCATTCTCTCAACCAGCTTCACCTGGAATGCTTTTCCAACATTCTTGAAAGAGTTTCCACATATGCTGAGCACTGGCTGCTTTTCCTTCACTCTGCGGTCCAACTCATCCCAACTCATGATTGTGGAGGCCAGGTCATCTGATGCAGCACTCCATCATTCTCCTTCTTGGTCAAATAGCCCTTACACAGCCTGGAAGTGTGTTGGGTCATTGTCCTGTTGAAAAACAAATGATAGTACCACTAAGGGAAAACCAGATGGGATGGAGTATCGCTGCAGAATGCTGTGGTAGCCATTCTGGTTAAGTGTGCCTTGAATTCTAAATAAATCACTGACAGTGTCACCAGCAAAGCACCCCACACCATCACACCTCCTTCGCCATGTTTCACGGTGGGAACTACACACTGATGAGATCATCCGTTCACCTACTCTGCGTCTCACAAAGTCACGGCGGTTGGAACCAAAAATCTCAAATTTCGACTCATCAGACCAAAGGACAGATTTCCACCGGTCTAATGTCCATTGCTCGTGTTTCTTGGCCCAAGCAAGTCTCTTCTTCTTATCGGTGTCCTTTAGTAGTGGTTTCTTTGCAGCAATTCGACCATGAAGGCCTGATTCACGCAGTCTCCTTTGAACAGTTGTTGTTGAGATGTGTCTGTTACTTGAACTCTGTGAAGCATTTATTTGGGCTGAAATCTCTGAGGCTGGTAATCTTTCCTGTGGCGGTCCTCATGGGAGCCAGTTTCGTCACAGCGCTTGATGGTTTTTGCGACTGCACTTGAAGAAACGTTTAAAGTTCTTGACATTTTCCGGATTGACTGACCTTTATGTCTTAAAGAAATTATAGACTGTCATTTCTCTTTGCTTAACTGTTAATTGAAATGCATGCAAGCTGGTTGAGAGAATGCAAAGAGTGTGCAAAGCTGTCATCAAGGCAAAGGGTAGCTACTTTGAAGAATCTCAAATATAAAATATATTATGATTTGTTTAACACTTTTTTGGTTACAACATGATTCAATATGTGTTATTTCATAGTTCTGATGCATATTATTCAACAATGTAGAAAATAGTACAAATAAAGAAAAACCCTTGAATGAGTTGGTGTGTCCAAACTTTTGACTGGTACTGTAGGTAACTGCCAAAATAAGGGAAACACAAACATAAAATATCTTAATAGGGCGTTGGGCTACCACGAGTCAGAACAGATTCAATGCACCTTGGCATAGAGTGTCTGGAACTCCCCGTTCCAACTCCACTCCACAAGAAATACCATAATTTGGTGTTTTGTTGATGATGGTGGAAAACGCTGTCTGAGGCGCCGCTCCAGAATCTCCCATAAGTGTTAAATTGGGTTGAGATCTGGTGACTGCGGCGGCCATGGCATATGGGTTACAATGTTTTCATGCTCCTCAAACCATTCGGTGACCACTTGTGCCCTGTGGATGGGGGCATTGTCATCCTATGGGGGCATCGCATTGGTAGCCAAAATAATGGCCTGCCCAGCATTTTTATGCTTAACCCTATGCATGATAGGATGTTATTTGCTTAATTAACTCAGGAACCACATGACTTATGGTACAGCATACATTTCATACTTTTTTTTTTTCTCCAAACATGCAATTACAGTGCTATATGTGTTGATTTGTTTTAATTTACTGCATGTTTGAGAGGTGGAATTAACATAGGAGAAAACTCTTAGAAGAGAACCAATTAGGAACGCTATCAGGTTGGCTAAAACCTGTTTGTGATGCTCAGAAACTGTTGTTGAGTCAACACTCCATAATTAGTGTGGCTTTCAATTAATGATTATTCTCCAATGAAGTGTTGTTATACAACTAGTGCCTCTTATGCAATATTTTCAAAATCCAGTCAACATATCAAACATACACTACCGTTCAAAAGTATGAATGTCCTTGTTTTTGAAAGAAAAACATATTATTTTGTTCATTAAAATATCACCAAATTGATCGGAAATACAGTGTAGACATTGTTAATGTTGTAAATGACTATTGTAGCAGTTTTCAGCTGTTCTAACATAATTGCAAAAGGGTTTTCTAATGATCAATTAGCTTTTTAAAATAAACTTATTAGTTAACACGACGTGCCGTTGGAACACAGGAGTAATGGATGCTGATAATGGGCCTCTGTTCACCTATGGAGATATTCCATAAAAAATCTGCCATTTCCAGATACAGTAGTCATTTACAACATTAACAATGTCTACACTGTATTTCTGATCAATTTGATGTTATTTTAATGGACCAAAGTTTTTGCTTTTCTTTCAAAAACAAGGACATTTCAAAGTGACCCCAAACTTTTGAACGGTAGTGTACACTCCTCTCCGTATTTATTTGCACAGTGAAGCTAAAATGTTTACATTTTTTCTCCATACTACAGCATTTTTGAATTTGAGATCAAAGGTTTCACATCTGGCAACAGTACAGAATGTCACCTTTTATTCAAGGATATTTTCATACATACTGTATATCTTTTACCGTTTAGAAATTAAATCACTTTATGTATCTAATCCCCCAATTTGAGGAAGTCATAAGTATTTGGACATTCACTTATAGTGTATTCAAGTAGTCAAATGTGTTCCCATATTCCTAGCATGCAATGACTACATCAAGCTTGTGACTCTACAAACTTGTTTGATGCATTAGCAGTTTGTTTTGGTTGCGTTTCAGATTATGTTTTGCTCAATAGGAACTGAATGGTGAACAATGTATTGTGTCACTTTGGAGTCATTTTTATTGTAAATAAGAATAGAAAATGTTTCTGAACACATGAATGTGGATGGTACCGTGATTAGGGATAATCATGAATGAATAGTGAATGAAGATGATTGAGAAAGTTGCAGAGGCACAAAGATCATACCTCCCAAAGAATGCTTAACTCCCCTGTTATTTGTAATGATGAGAGGTTAGCATTTTTGGGGGGGAATGATCTTTGTGCCTCTGTAACTTTCTCACTCATCATTATTGACAATTCATTAATTCATAATTTTAGCTCCGCATTCCAAATAAATACAGAGGGGAGTGTATAGGCCATTAATTGAATGTCCAATGTGCCTAGGCCTACATATTTTGTCACAAAAAAATGTAGTGGAGAACTTACTTCAAAGAAACCTTGACAAAGTGGATGCATTATGCGTGGGATGGAAAACCAAAGAACACATTTCCACGCAGGGCTCTTGTGTGGGACATCCATTTCACAAGACACCTTTCTCTCCTTACAGAAAGTCAAAATAAACAGATAGGAAATGAGGTAAAAGATCTTGCCTGTAGTTCTATTTATATGTTAATCTGTTGCAGCCTTGTTCTTGGGCTTTGAGTGATTCTAGTATAAGGCAAGGTAATGAATTCAGCCGGATATATTTTGCTGGTCATGTAGAGCCTATACATCCTTTTAACACTGAGGCAATCCATCATTGTGTACCTCCTGCAATGCATTGGGATCAAGCCTCTATAATTGTCCCATTTATTTAGAAGATAACTGGTTTAGAACCAAATGACTGTTGAATATAAATCAGCCTTGTAACCATGGTTAATCGTAATCGTAACTGCCGCGGACAAAACATATGAATTTGCCTTTTCTCCAGTGCGAAGGATATACTGTGCGTTCGTATTTCTTTCAAACTCACACTGAAGGTGAAGAAGAAAGGGGAAGTGATATTCTTCGTGGACAACTAACAAAAAACCCACCACTATTGAGTCTTACTTTTTGCATGATGGATTGTACCTTTGGTCAAAGTGAAGGAGCATTGGACCTGCACTGTTTCACCCCCTCAAATACTACTGTACATAAAGGAATTTCAACACTCTTGTGAGTTTCAGCTCAAATGACATATGAATCCTTCAAAGTGTGTGTGACATCCCTTCTAAACTCCATGTAGCCCACATACGCAGATGCTTGAAACGTCACATATTTGTCTCAATTACTCATTCCAAATAAAAGAGTGTGAAACTATCATTTGAAAGCAGTTTCAGACACGACCAAAGGGACAAAAACAAATTGTTTCACACAGCCATCAAGAAAGGTACACAGCACTACCCAGAGTACACAGCGCTTCCCAAGGTTACGTGTTGTACATGTATTTATGTCCACCGCAATTCAATTTGACTACCACAGACTACCAAAGTGCATTTGTGTCACATGTATGTGTACAAACAGTCTGCAGGTCAAATAAATCCAGACCACTTGCGAGCCCTTACCTCTTCCACAGCCCTGCCTCTGTGGCTAATGAGTTCAGACTCTATGCGCTGCTTGGCTGCCCGGGGCTGCAGAGGGGGGCCCCTTTATGAGGAGCCAAAGGTACTGACCTGGAATAGGGGTTGCTAATAAGAGAGATGAATGTAAGGGGCCATGGGGCCAGTGAGAATGTGCATTTGCGGAGCGCTGAGTCGGAAGGTCATGCACTGATTGTGCTGAATGGCGGTCAACTTTGAGGGTCAGTCAATGATTTAGACGGTGGTTAATGCCCGGCTGGATGGGGAAGCAGGTTTTGATGGGGCGGTCAGTGAGCAGGGCAACATGTCGGTCTGCGCACTTTGGTTGCCCATGATTTAGCCCTTTCCGTCATTGGGAGAATATCAAAATATATGTTTCTTAGGCCATGGAGTCATGGGGGTAGTTGGTTGGTTAAAATAACTATTATTGATGTCTAATACCTTCAGACAGGTTTGGGCTATGTCAAATATTGTTGCGACCCAAGAATTCACTTCAAGCAGCTAACCGTCTTGCCTTCCTCTGGTGTCTTCACTATGTTGATTTTCTGGACCCTTCCATACGCATTCTCAATTCCCTCATGCTCAGCAACTGCTTTTAGTTTCTTCTCCAGAATTCTCCATCTGTCCCAGGGCCCCGTTACACCAAAGACTTTGATTCGCAGTGGAGAGCAGAGCAGAGCAGCAGTGTCCTAAACTGAACCCAGCAGCAGTCGGCGAGGACTGTTTGCTGACAGAACACCAGGGAGAGAAATAGTCTCCACTGCCAGCGTTACTAAAATTCCCCAACTCCCCACTATAATAGCTCAAACAATAAGCTGTGCGTGTAGCTATTCAATATGCATAAATGCGTTAGCTTAGGTATTCGTAAATTTGGTGGTTGGATAGCGAATGATATGTTCAATTGAGTCTCTATCTCATTCTGTTGTGCACAATGTTTATAGCTGGAAGGCAGATCTGTTGATGGTCATTCCCAGCTGTCGCTGCGAGATTCCAGTGCCCTTGTGTCCCACATATGTGAAAAAGAGTAGCTACAGAAGCTTCAGTATCAAATGCTGCAAACAGCAGTAAAATGTAGCCCTCTGTCTTGGCCACTGGGACGGTTGGGCTGTAATGCAATACTGTTTATTGTCCTTGGCTTCATCTGTAATGAGTAGTGACGTCTGTGTGGTACAATGGTACAATCGTACTGTATATGGGCTACTCACATACTAAAAGCCAGCTTTTCAAAACGACTGTCTCCTCAGTGACTGCACATAATCTAAAACTTTTGTGAAGAAATGCCAGATATGAATGTTTAGTCATGAGGGTTTTTCAGTGTATATATAATCAGAAAGGGGGGCAAATATACGGTGCCATGAAAAAGTATTTTCCCCATTTCTGATTTTCAAAATGTTTGCATATTTTTTATGCTGAATGTGATCAGATCTTCAACCAAAACCTAACATTAGATAAAGAGAACCTAAATGTACAAATACCCCAAAATATAATACATTTAATTTATTAAATTAACAAAGTTATGCAACACCCAATTCCCCTGTGTGCAAAAGTAATTGCCCCCTTACTCTCAATAGCTGGTTGTGCCACCTTTAGCTGCAATGACTGCTACCAAATTCTTCCTGTAGTTGTTGATCCGTCTCAGGTCGCTGTGGAGGAATTTTGGCCCACTCTTGCATGCAGAACTTCTTTAACTCAGCGACATTTGTGGGTTTTCAAGCATGAACTGCTCGTTTCAAGTCCTGCCACAACATCTCAATTGGGATTAGGTCTGGACTTTGACTAGGCCTTTCCAAAAATTAAAATGTATTGCTTTTTAACAATTTTCATGTAGATTGTGTGTTTTAGATCATTGTCTTGCTGCATGACCCAGTTGCGTTTCAGTTCACAGACGGATGGCCTGACGTTCTCCTGTAGAATTATCTGATACAAAGCAGAATTCATGGTTCCTTCTATTAAGGCAAGTCGTCTAGGTCTTGAGGCAGCAAAGCATCCCCAAACCATTTATTTGATTTAGCTAGGCTAGTTAAAATTCTTATTTACAATGGAGGCCTACCCCGGACGTTGCTGGGCCAATTGTGCCGCCCTATGGGACTCCCAATCATGGCCGGTTGTGATACAGCCTGGGATCGAACCAGGGTCTGTAGTGACACCTCTTGCACTGAAACGCAGTGCCTTAGACCGCTGCGCCACTCGGGAGCCCATCACACTACCGACCACCATGCTTGAACGTTGGTATGAGGTTCTTACTGTGGAATGCAGTGTTTTCGCCAGACATAATGGGACCCATCTCGTCCAAAAAGTTGAATGAAGTTTGCCAAAAAGCATCTGGAACCACCTGGATGATCATCCATCAAGACGCTTGGAAGAATGTTCTATGGACAGATGGGTCAAAAGTATAACTTTTTGGGATGACATGTGGCCGTGGCTTGCTATATAAATCAGGCAGACAGGCATCGAGGCATTCAGTTACTGTCGATCAAATGTTAGAATCTGCAAAACTAGTGACCTGGGCGACTTTGAGCATGGTATGATCTCAGAAACGGGCGTCCTCCTGGGCATTTCACGCACAACAGTGTCTAGGGTTTACCGAGAATGGTGCAACAAACAAAAAAATCCCCAAAACATCCAGTTAGCGGCAGTCCTGTGGGTGAAAACAGCTCGTTGATGAGACGTCGAAGGAGAACGGCAATAATCGTGCAACCTAACAGGGAGGCCACAAATAACGGCGCAGTACAACAGTGGTGGGCAGAACGGCATCTTGGAACGCACAACTCGTCGGTCCTTGTCAGGAATGGGCTATTGCAGCAGACAACAGCACCGGGTTCCACTCCTATCAGCTAAAAACAAGAAGAAGCGGCTCCAGTGGGCACGCCATCACCAACACTGGACAACTGAGGAATGAAAAAACATTGCCTGGTCTGACGAATCCTGGTTCCTGTTGCGTCATTCTGATGACAGAGTCAAGATTTGGTGTAAGCAGCATGAGTCCATGACCCCATCCTGCCTGGAGTCAATGGTACAGGCTGGTGGCGGTGGTGAGGAATGTTTTCCTGGCACACGTTAGGTCCCTTGATACCAATTGATCAAAGTTTGAACTTTGTTGAATCCATGCCCCGAAGAATTCAGGTTGTTCTGGAGGCAAAGGGGGGGTCCAACACTGTACTAGATAAACTGACCAATGAGTGTATACACGGCATATGCATATTCTATTGTTCTATTATTATTTTACGTCAAATATTAGCATTATCTGCCTTCAGCCAATTGCCTTCCAAATGTAGCCATACAGCTACCTCTATTGAACAAGGCATGTTTTTAGCATTGTAGATCCATATTTGGTTTGATGCTACTTTTAGTCTGACACGTATCTCTTTGAAATAATTGATTTTGTACTCATTTACTCATGAGGGCCCATTCATTAACTCCTTTGCTTTTATGATTGCAGAATCTTAACAAATGACCGTTTTAACATCTTCATTTAGTATCTGTTCAATCACGTCACCTACGTTAATTAAAACATGTGCCTCATATGAAAAGAAACAATCCCTTTCACCAATTTATAATTCAGGCGAGCCGCAGCACCAGCTCCCAAGGTAATGAGATATGCAGCAGGACATGTATTTAATGCTGCTCTGAAGTTCATGTGCCGCCTCCATCTGCAACTTAATAAATCTTCATCCAGCATGTGCAAATCATAACCTTTTCCTCCAGTGAATCATCATATAATTGCAGGAACGTTCAGCAAAAATGTTCAATTGAAACCCAGACCGGTAAAGTGTTATGCATCACGGCCCTTTTGTCATAAAAAAACAGACGAGTGAGAGATTTCTCCATGGCCGCTATTGTACTGCCTACTCAGCAGCTCCTACATTGACCCGTTTAACTGGAGTATTTAGCTGTTTGTGCACACCCATTTCCTTTAACAGTAATTAATATTAGAAAAGGATTCTGTCTGGGCTGACAGGAGGTGTACTGCTTCACTCCAATCCGGCTCGTCCACTAACTGAACTTGTTTTGATAAAGAACACAGCAGCATACTGTCCCATCACATGTCTAAAGATCGCTCATGTGAACAGACGGGCATCAAAACACGCCAGATGTGTGTCCATTAGAATGCAATACAACTAGAAATTGGTCTACGGAAAATAACTGTGCTCTTTTCAGAGGTTGTATTGTGAGAGATTGTTGGGATCCAAAACAAGGGTGGAGGAGAAACAGATGTGGTCACTGGCAGAGTCCAAGAGACAGACACAACCATGGACACTCTTCTTTTTTTTTCTACAGAGCATTATGATGTCATCACCTGCTGGTTTGCTCATTAACACCCTGGTTGAATCCCCAAACACCTTAACACATTCTATGGCTGAGGACCTACAACATGGAGCTTATTTAATAGTGGCCCATATGGCAGGGTAGACATATCAAAGATCATGTAACCCTTGTTTGTTAGAAGCTCTGAAGTCCAAAAAGTCCAATTGCCATCCCTTTGTTTTGATGTGCCTAAAAAATTGCAAAACAAGAACTACCCCACTCCCTCCACCCACAACAACAAAACATATTAAAAGTAATTATATTTGTATATTACAAACCCCAAAATAACATGTTTTTCCTGTTCAATCCATGCCCGGATGAAAAGGGTGCAACGATCAAAGTTCCTTACCGTTAAAAGAGAAATAATCATCATAATCTATAAAGATATATAAAAATAAACATGTAATAACTGTTTTGATCCTCATTACAAAGGATTTATTAAATCTGTATTTAAAGTCAAATGTAATTTCAACACTTTTATTCATTTGGAATTATATAAAACAGTTAATTGCCCTTGTAACATACAATACCATCCCTGTGATCAGACTTCTCGTGTATCTCTTCCTACTGTATGTGTTGAACTTAGTGAAGCAGAGCTGTGATGGAGCTTGGCACAGCCTTCTGTTCCACTTCAGTTTGATCCAAATGCTGCGATGCATGCAGTGTCCTGGTTTGGCCCTCCACCATCAACTGCACTGAGGAAAAAAATCAGTGTAGCCTGTGGTTATGTAGCTTTAATAACAGGAAAATCTGACCCCTTTCTACATCTACATTCTGGAATCCCGACCAAATGTCCGCCCACTGGAGGTTACTGAAACAGGCCTTTATTTGACTTGATATATCTGTCTGCTCGGATGAGTCAGCTAGAAATAATTACGGTTGCTATACAACCTTGACCTACGTGTCATTGCCGAAGTAAACAGTAGTCAGCCAGGTATTAGTCATAGATAACACAATTGACACAAGGTTAATTGGTAAATTACTATACCAGAAGGTGACATTCTTCTCCAGTTATCTAGTCAATCTATGTGTGTATATGTACGCCTCATGAGATGCATTAAGGCAGGCAACACTGCCAAAAGAGGCAATTAATTGACTAACATTCGATCAAAATGTTGGGTTAATGTTTGCTTAATCTTTCAATGTAAGGTTAGCCAATAGGGCATAGACATTGCATAGTATGGTTCTCTGTTAAGTGTCTGGTCAATTGTTGATTTGATTTAGAGGATACATTGAGAACATGGTAATAATTCAATTACAATGATGTAACAATAGAGAATCTGTAATATTCCAGCAGGAAAGCAAATATGTTTATTAAGCACTTCAATATACATCAGACAATTCTGCTTAATATAGTACAGGAAATACATTTTTGAAATGAAAAGTTCAATGTACATGGTAAGTTATTTACAATCAAATTGCTTAGTGTCAATTCAAAACAATATGACGGTTTGACAGATGGCGAAAAAAGTTTGAATACTGTCCAGAATTGATCCAAAAAATGAGTCCTTCTTCCTTTATACCGACATAGCACACCTTCAAGCTGTACTGGATGGCGGAGGGCTTTGACTTGGGTTGATACAGTATGTGCTCGTGCATGCGAACAGCTTTTCCATAGTTTTCTTCTCACTTTTAACATTGTGAAATGCCTGCAAAAATACGACACACAAACGCTCACACTGCTCCACATAGTCCATGAGAAACAGATGTTTCAAATCCGAGAGCACCATCTTCAAGCTCCTACCCCTCCCTCTACAGTGGAGCTAGAGCTGGGTTAACTGATATGCAGCCACTCAGAGAGAAAAACAAATGCTTTGTTCCAACTGGCTTGACAAGTATACATTTCAAACCATGCTTTAAAACTATAATATTATTGAAGTCCACTACTCAGTGAAGCCGTGACGAGTGAACCGTAAGCCTTTTTTGTGTCTTGCTCCAAAATATACTGCAATTATCAAAACATAAGTGACAGTGCAATAATAAGGCGAAACAAAGCTGGAATTTAGTTTCTTGAATTGCATGTTATATATAGGAATTTCACCAATGCATTCATCGCTGCTTTCGCCACAAACCTTTGCATTTAGCACCAACCTCTGTAGTTGACAGTATACACAATGGTTATTTTAATCAATAAAAAATGCACACAAAAATAAATGAAAAGTCCCACAGGGACAAAATTAAGTCAGATGTGTTTTAACGTTTTCAATGAACTCTCTCCCTTAGGTCTCTGTAATACCACAATACACATAGCAAAGAAAATAGTATCAAGACGACCAAAAATTGAGTCCAAAATAACTGCAGGCAACTTTTGAACACAGCACCATGATAGAGCATACAATACAACTTAAAGTGGCTTTTTCCTAAATAAATATGGTTGATTATACTTGTATAGTAAATTGCCTTAGCTATTAACATATTACACACAGCATATGTTTAGTACACTGAACGAGGTTAACACCGATTATTTTGTGTCCGAAGAAAGGCAGAGTACCAATGCGCATAACATTATCCCATGTCATCGATTATCTTGATGTCCTCTGATAAGATGTGATGATGTACTCAGCGGTACATTGCTGTCGGTGTGTGTGATTGCAGGCAGGACAACAAAAAACGAACATACATAAAAACACAAAAACAATTTATGCTTTTTTTTTTTTTTTAACAATTTGTTTGAAACACAGTAACATAAAAAGGGGAGACTGAACAAATACATGTTTATATTTTTTTAAAAGTGCATACACTGCATATTAAATATCAATACATTAAATGATAGTGTGCATGATTACACTGAGAAGGCTGTAACAGATGTAGGCACATTGAAGTATCAGTTCATGTAAGCCTTGTGCAGCGGTCAACATTCTTCCCTAGGTTTTCTGAGGTGTTCCACTTGAGAGAGTGGACATTTTTGAAATCATTTCTTATGCAAATGAAAAAAGTTGCTTTGGCACGTTCCTCCGATGTCTGCATGACGAATGGCATTCAAGACATCTGAAATAGTAATGGAATGATTTGGGTTAGTGCTGGAAAACATCGTAGTTGGAAAATATCGTAGTCTTCTAGGCCAGAAAAGGGCATTCTTTGAAATGCATCATTCATGTAAGTTTATGTTCTACTAATGATAGGTCAATGGCCTGTAATAAAATATTGAAAGGACATTTCCATACAGTGTTTCCAGTAGTGGTGAGTGAGTCATTAGATTGTATTTTAATAACAGCATACTGTCTCAACAATGTGGCCATGAATCATAGAAGTAATATAAAGACATTTCATAATAGTATACAGAGATTCTGATTTTCAGCCTACATCCCATCCCTGTATGTTTAGCATATACTTCTACTATCTTCAAGATGAACCCGTTTAAAATTGTAATCATCATCTACTTCTAATATGAATAAAACAATTATGTTGAACACTAGAAGAACTCTGTAGTTGGTGGTTAATGCTTAGTAAAACATATATTCTAATTACATCAGATTTGTTTGATAATGAAAACTTACCAGCTATAATGGTGTCTCCTTTTTGTAGTTAAACCCAGGGTCTGATCCTTCTATCTGCAGTTTCAGTGCTTGTTTAAGGCTTAATTCAGTCTCCCCTATAGGGTAGTTCTCCAGCACGTCCTGGTGTCCTCTATTCTGTACAGTCCTTGGGACAGAAACCCTCCCGAGGAAAACCTGATTGCCCTGAAGATGGTAGTTGGGGTTGGTCATAATGCCATTTCGCTTCTTCTCTGCAATGCTCTGCTGTTGGATGAATAACTGCTCTTGGGTCAGCCCCCCATCTGGCTGGGTGGAGCCACCAACCATGATCTTACAATGAGGATCCTTCACTGCAATGTTCGCTACAGACTTGTTGAGTGCAATCCTCTTATCAAACTGGGTCATCTCATATTCTAACACCTGACCCTGGGTTGAGGCAATGCTTTTGAGCCTTTTCTTGTCTCCTGACCCCCCTTTGCCGTTGGATGTGTCATTTCCGGTCTTATTCCCTTTGGTAGACTTGAGACCTGGCTTAACCTGAGCCCAGTCAAATTCACTTGATGGAGATCCCGGATGATGTCCAATGGATTTGGTGGTGGAGGAAGGTGAGACGATGGACTGTCGGCTCCGACTGCGAGGCAGAGAGTGTTGCTGGATTTGCTCTGTGAAGGTCATTCCGTGGAAACTATCTATCGGCACAGTCTGTGCAGTCGCCGTGGACGAGGTGGTTCTCAGTGAGTTCTTAGAACTTTTGAGGGAATTATTTGAGAGAGAGGACTTCTGTCTGTCCACGGTAGAGTCAGGAGATTCTGAAGGGGAGCTGAAGGCGTGGACAGGACCGTTCTGTAGACCACGTCCAGATGACTGCATGTCTCCAGCTCCTGTGCTGCCAGAGCTGTTGGATTTGATTGTGAGAGACTGCATTTTCCCAGTTACAGAGAGTGGGGTTTTCTGTTCCATGGTGTGTACTGGCGAAGGACTACAGCCATTAAGACTTGAGGCCCCATACTTCTCAAGAAGTTTGATGATCATTGAATGCCCCCCTTTTGCAGCCACTCGCATGGCTGTGCGTCCAAACTGGTCTGCGTGGTTGGGGTCAGCGCCATGCTCCAGAAGGATCTGCACTACATCTCTGTGCCCCTCTTGGGCAGCAATGCCAAGTGCTGTTGCCCCCTGATTACATGTATGATCCACGTGAGTGCCATTGTCAATCAAGAACCGCACAACCTTTGTGTGGCCTTGCCAAGCTGCTGACTGGAGGGCGGATCGCTTCTCGTTGTCACAAGAGTTCACGTCGGCATGATAGTTGATCAGCATTCTGACCATTTCTACATGCCCTTGCCAGCAGGACACATGGAGGGCCGTCCTTCCCTCTGTGTCGCTAACTTCTACATTGGCCCCATTTTCCAGGAAGTACTCCGCCATTGCTAGCTGATTCTCAAGTGCCAGTATGTATAATGTTGGGCGTCCGTCTGCGTCTTTATAGTCTATATCAGCGACATGACTCAGCAACAGTTCAACAATATCCCTGTGGCCTTCCAGTGCAGCCACCCTGAGAGAATTCCTCCCATCATAGCCTCTTTGGTCGATGCAAGACTTGTTTTCCAGAAGAATATGGACACAGTCATAGTGACCCTCTTGCGCAGACAATATTAGGGGTATTCGGCCATCGTTATCCACCTCTGTGCATCGGGCACCTTGCTCAATGAGGGCATCGCATACTTGCCGGTGACCCTCAAATGAGGCCATGTGCAGTGGGGTCCAGCCTGCGTCATCTCTGTGATTCTCGTCCAGCCCTCTGTCCAGCAGAGTTCGGACCACCTCTACGTTCCCTTGAGCGGACGCTATGCTCAGGACAGTTCTTCCTTCACTGTCGATGCTGTCTACAGCTGCACCCCAGAAAAGCAGGGTATTGACAACAGAGGCATGGCCCATGGATGCTGCAGCAAGAAGAGGCGTTCGGCCATTGTTGTCAGTGTGATCCACGTCAGCTCCACCTTCCAGCAGCAGATCAACTACATCCACATGTCCTTCATAGGCAGCCACAAGGAGAGGGGTCATGCAGTCTTTGTCGCAGTGGTCAACCTCTGCACCCCTGTCAATGAGGAGGCTTACGACAGAGGCATGGCCTTTACTGGCAGGCACACAGAGAGCTGCAACTGAGAGGGCTGTTCTTCCGTCAACATCTTCATGGTTCACCTCTGCTCCATGTTCCAAGAGGTGCTCTACGATTTCTCTGTGCCCCATGTATGCCGCTGCAATGAGAGCTGTCCTTCCTTCATTGTCTGCTTTGTTTACTTCTGCCCCATGTTGGAGAAGGTTCAGCACAATGTCTTCATGACCTCCCCAAGCTGCGGCTCTCAAGGCCGTTCTGCTGTCGGCATCAGCACAGTCAACTTTGGCACCAGCGTAGAGGAGAGCAGACACCACCTCCGAATGTCCACCCCAGGCTGCAGACCTAAGGGCGGTCCACCCATCATGGTCTGTGTGATTGATATTTGCATCACAGCCAATGAGGCAGTTGACCACCTTAGTGTGCCCTTGTCTTGCCGAAAGAGTAAGTGCCGTTTGTCCGTGGTTGTCCTCCATCTCCATGTTTGCTCTTCTGGTTATGAGAAAGTTCACCACATCCAGGTTTCCACTGTACGCTGCATTGGCCAGCAAAGTTCTCCCGCTAGAGTCACATTGGTTCACTGAGGCTCCATTGTCTAGCAATGTTCGAATTGAATCCTCTCTCTCCAGTGCCTGCTGCACTATGCAAGAGGCATGGTCGTCCTCGTTGTTGACGTGAGCTCCAGCTTTGACCAGAAGCTGCAGCACCTCCTGCTCTTTAGGTATGGAGGTGGAAAGAGAGTCTTTAGCGGGTGTACCATTCCACACCATCCAAAGAGCCAGGTTGAAAGGCTCTATCTGCAGGTTGGAGTTGACCAGATGCAGGGCAAACTCTTGCACCTCCAGCGGTTTGAGTTGCTTGGCCCTGCAAGTGTAACTCATCGCCATCATCCTATGTCCCTCCGCTGCATTACACAAGTACTTTTGGGTACAATGCTTAACATCCAGGAGCCACTCTGCAAAACTGTAGTGAAAGAGGATCTTAGTACTTCCGAGGCCATCGACCAACAACTTGGACAGGATGTCCATCTTCTTCTGAAAGTCCTCCATGGTGAGAGACATGTTTTTGGTCCAGACAGCGTGGTAAAGCTCCTTGAAAGTAAGCGGCCTGCAGGTTGCAAGGATCACATTGAGAATAGGCTGGACTTTGGCAAACTGCTTCCGGACAAACAGCCTTTGGCAGAGCCACAAGTAGAGGCCATTGAGCGTGCCAGGAATGTCACGAATCTCTCGCAACATGATGAAGTTCTCCACCACACCGTCCAGCACGCGCTCCAGGTACAGGAAGCAGCCGCTGCTTTTGATGTGTAGCTGGTTGAGCATCTCGGCCGTCTCCTTGGTGAGGTGCTGGCGAAGGGCCTCCTCCTGGTCTAGCCGGTGGAGGATGTACTGCTGCACGTCCTTGACGATGTAGGCTTTGCGAAGGTCATCCAGGCTAATTTTACGGAATCCTAGAAAAGAGGGGAAAAAATTGCTATTAGTTAATAACATCAAAAGCAATAAATTAAACATCAATTTTCACCCCAACTTCTTTCAACACATTTCCAATTAATATGCCAGTGTTACAGTATATCACAGTAATACATCAAGGGTATGATTAGTCTTTCCACTGAGTTTCAATAATCATACTAATTCATTTATTTCCATGGTTCCCCTATATTCTTAAATAGATATCTGACCTTCAGAATATAGTCACTCCATTTTCCCATTGATCTTTTACCTTTGAAAAATTATATTACGCCAACCTTTAATTTCCTAAGGCACAGACTAATTAGTGGTAAAGCCATGTTGTTAAAATAAAACCATTCAAAGGAATTGAGAGCATGACCCTGGTCTCTGGCAGAGTAATCAGTAAGCGTTCAGCATCAGTATGACAGATCTTTTGTGAAGGACTATGGAAAACAAAGCTGGCGTAATTGGTGCTCTAAAGGGGTATTTGATGCAGAAGGCCTTTGATTCTCCTAAGAAAGCTCAGCACATTATCATCCCAGACATATATTTAACTAAAGACATATCAAAAGTATACAAGAAAGACTTTATCTACATATCGATATCCTCAAAGGGGCAATCAGCAGTTGAAACAATAACAAAGCATACTCCCCGCCCATGTTTCATTGAAAAACTGAGGGAGGAAAAAAGTAACCCCTCTCAAATTCATAGACAGAGCTATGGATGCAAGCACCGTCCATGATATCAACATTATAGTTTGAAACATGTTTTGAGGCTGTATAGTGTTTGTTTACATATACTCTGTTAACAAAACATTGGAGCAAAACAAGCTTATATTTTGGGTTCTGGTGGGGTACGAACTAAGTTCCTGAGGCATTAATAAGCTATATTATTCAAGAATCAATGGGTACATATCATTAAATTAAGTCAAGAAATGGATGTAACAACTGCAGATTGTCCCTTTAAAGCTCAAGGCCCAACTAATTATTTAAAAGGTCTTTCCTTACATACCATAAAACATGAATTGAGACCTGTACTGTAATATATTTGAAAGAAAAGCCACAAAGTAGACCCTTGGAAGAGCTATTTCCAATTTATAGCATACAAACGGACATAAGACAACTCTATTGCTTCACTCATTAACAGACTACATGCTACCAGCACAGACAAGACCTTTAGAAAGAAATCACCACGGGTCTTAATGAATTACCACTAATGTGCAGTAGCAAACCTTTCCCAGGCTGCTAACAGACATAAAGAGGGAACTTTCTCCATGTTAGAGCAGTCAGCAGGGGAAGCATCGTTTTATTTACTGTTTCCATGGTCTCGGGCCTGATTGGGCATAAGGGAAGAAGGGACTTGATAGAGACTTGTTCAATGTTGTTGTCATTTTTCTCAATTCTAAACTAGACTCCGGCTGTGGGAAAACAAGTGTTACATTCCTTTGTTTTACCAGATTGCCTACATCATCAAAAACTATCTGTTTCTAAATGTTTCCTAAAGAAAAGGGCTCGGCTCATTTCCTGCTGTCTGAGTTAGGATAACCGGGTTAATTAAAATGTGCATCTTAAATTAAGCTACCGTAAACACCCTCTATGATAAATAAAACAAAGTGGGGGGTCTGAGAGGGTTGTTGACAGAGACTAATGACAACATTTAGACACAATTAACTTGCCTATAATCAATTAGTGCAGTAAGCACTATAAACTGAATTGCGTGGATTACATAATCAAAGTTTCTCTGTGTACACGTCTCACACTGTCGCAAAGCCTGAGGCGTCGTTCCCTCCATTTTGTGCAGAAAAAAGAGGGGCAATGGAGCCACACCAGTAGCAAAATGGAGTGGTAGGGTCTAGGGATGTTACAAATTGACAATGTTGTTTAACGTTAAAACTGCAACAAAAAAAATGTCTTCATGCAATAAGAAAGAAACTTAACATTCCAGGTCAATTCAAAATGTAGAATAATGGTACTATTACGTATGTAAGACCGTTAGGGCCGGGCAATGAAGTTATATACAACCCTTTTACAGACATAGAACACAGCTACAGTAACATGTCAATAGCGACATTAGAAGAGTCTGTACCTTTTCAGACAGTAGAATTCTGCTCCGGCATATAATGTTCTGTTGTTTCCCTGACAACAATAAATGTTGCTGGTTGATGTGCTGCTGTGTTTTTTTTATATGCTGTTTTTAAATGGTAGGGTAGCTAGATGTGCTCTCTTTCTACTAAATGTCTTGGTAAGCCACGGTATTTAAAGAACTTTAAAGTACTTTTTTATGAGAGAGTGGTCTGCCGGCAGGCAGCAGTCAGGCAGGCTGCGTGCAGCAGCTCGAGATTATTTGATTGACAGTTCTGGTCGCCTAGTGATGGAAGTTAGTCCCGCTTCAGAAGCAGTATTACTTTACAGACAAGTAAAATGCTGTTCATATCTCCAGAGAAGGTTTCGTGTCGGCATTTAAAAAGCTGTAGTGTAGCCTACCCTAACAGACAAACAAACATGCTGTACCTGAAGCGCTTTTAACGGGCCACATTCCATTATATCTGAAAAGGTTAATCGATACAGGCTACATGTAGCTGTAATTTCATATTATGAGACAAAAACACCCCCACCCACCAGGGCCGGTCCAGGCCGTTTTGCTGCCCTAGGCGAGACAAACAAATTGCCTCCCTGCTGCAAAATTACAATAATCCCAGTAAGCAAAATGATGTTGAAAAGACCTCTAAAATATGTATTTTTCAGACGTTGGTTCAATTTAGGAGAAAATACGTATTTTGCGGACTTTTAAAATACACATTTTACGGGACGTTGAAAAGGCATCTTTTCCGGATGTTGAAAAGGTGTCTTTTCCGGATGTTAAAAAATGTTTTTTCTGGACGTTGAAATCAGGATTATTTTAGGTGCTGAAATAAAGTTGAAAAAACGTACTTTCACCGTCTCGAAAATATGTATTTTCAACTTTATTTCAGAACCTAAAATAATCCTGATTTCAACGTCCAGAAAATACGTATTTTTTGTATTTTATGAATGCCCGTCTATGTGGTAGGCCTACCGTTTGAAAAACACCAACAAACAAAAAATTGCGTCTGGACCAGACCAAAATAAAGACGGCCAAAAGACGTCGCCATTGGTCCGTGCTTAGTGGGGTGTAGCCTACCCAACTTTATCAGGAGTTATCCTGAGCCTATTTGCAATTTGTTTACACTGAGAGAAATGCAGAAGTATTTTCCCACAGGAGGAAACTCCTGGACAGCAGTTGTAAGTAGACTGATTGTCCATTCCATATTGTCCATTTTTCTTTGACTTTGTCCTGTTTTTAGGAGATGTTGTTTGTTAAAATTTCAGTGCATTTTTTATTTGATTGGGCGCCATTTAGTTTAGGTTCTTTGATCTGACAAACCTCCATCTAATTACATTGTTATACATTTCATCTCCAGCCTGTAGACTACAGAAAAGGCCACATACTCCTTTCTTCATATGCTATATCTGCTACATGAAAGGCAGGTACATTTTTTGACGAAACGTTGGTGGAACGCCGCAGCGATGCGTCTCTCCAACAGAGAGGAGCAGTGGGAATGGACAAGCGAAATATTTCACAGGTCAGCATCGCCGCTCACCTAAAAAGCCAATATGCCACTGGTTGAGAAAAAAACGTTAGTTTTTGTGCAGCATTATGTGAGGTTTTACGTGTTGTTGGAGGTCAGTTTAGCTCAGAAAATGCCGACCTCCTCAATCTGCCACCATAGGCGGCCACCTAATCCTGCCTAATGAGCAAGGCAGCCCTGCCACCCACTCAGTAACAAAGACCCCGTGCTTGCAAGACTGTCCTGAAGGTACCTCTGTATCCCGACGACATCGGTCCCATGAATAAACTAGGATCTCCTACAGGCAACAGACCGAAGACCGAACACACACTTGCATCATTAGCAAAGAGAAAGAGCAGGCAGGCCAGCGTGAGGGAGAGAGATGTTGGTTAGGGAGTTTTCTTAACATTAAGGATCTGACTTCGTTTAAACGAAGGTACCCCTCTAATCATTGCCATTGTAGCTTTCAATACATGAACCTGGCAGTACTCAAACAGTTAAGAGAAAACTATCCTTAAGGAATATGAAGAAACAATGTTCAAGTTATGACTAATTATGTTTTATGATATAAAATCTAATTCCTAATGAATAAAAACATTAGTGGTGGCTATCTGTGGAACATTATCATTCCAAGCAATAACAAAAACGACAAAAACAATGCAACTAATCTGTCCAATATAATGCAGTCACTACAAACAGAGTACAGTATAGTAACCCAGTGACCCAAAGCCTCAGTGTCAGTCAATGTTTTTAGCAACAGAGCATTTTCCACTGCCTCTCCCAGGCCCTGTGACCTCCTGCTCCACCTCAGACTGATTCTCCACTAAGCATTCTGGATGCCTTCAGCTGAGACAGGAAACCCACTGGCCGAGAGGAAGAAGAGGCCATTAAGAGGGGGGACTGAACGATATCTAGGACAGATTAACAAAAAGTCAATTTTAGCCAGCCAGGAGCCTTTGCCTCAGCATGTTGTCTTTCAAAGGTTGTCTCAATGTTAAATTTAGACGTGCGTAACCCACCAAGAGAGTATCAGTGAATCAGACTACACCGCCCAGCAAATCGTAGCAGTTTTTTCTTTCTTTCAGACAATGATTAACAACAAATACACTCCTTCTCGCCTACAGTTTTGAGATTAGTGGTCTCCTCCAGTTCCCACATAGTTGATCATATGTAAATGATGAAAACCCAAACAGAGGAAAAGAGAGACTGCGAGTTAACCGCGGCCCTCTTGAAATAGAGCATTAGCCTTGAAAACATTTCCAGAGGCCCATAGAAAAGGAAAGGAAGAGAGAAACAAGCATGGGTCTCCAGTCTGAACACGCCAAAGAGGCTTTTTCATTCAATTACTATAAATGGAGGAAGCTGACCTACAATTTCCACTTGATTCATCACAGACATCACTTCGTATGGCCTGAAACTCTGCTGTGCAGTCATGGCATTATCAATGTTCTCCTCATGTGGCACAGATAAGCACAAGCGCAATAAGAGGAACTTGAGCCAACAACTTCAGCTCATTGCAGTAGCAGACGTAGTCACTAGCCACACAATGAACTGCTAACACAGGTTCTGGCCCATGGACCTTGTTCTGAGCATCTGCATCTCAAATTTATCACGTTCTTTGCGAGCCACCATCTTTAATTCATAAGATCCAAAAGGTAAACAGAAACCCTAGCTCCTCTCTTCTAGTCTTCTAGCCTGCCGTAAACCCCCACTCGACAAACGCCTGTACAACAGCTGCAGAGGTCTTGGCTCCAAAAGCTAAAAGTATGTGGAACGAGACTCTGCTTAAACCATCTGTAGAAAAATAAGTCTTTACAAAGCTCCAGTTGCCTTTTCATTTTGAAAAATGTTTAATGCACACTTGAAAATTGATTACATTAGATAAATGCTAGCAAACAGTGGAAAGATGGCGTAGTCTATTTGCTATTGAGAAAATAAATGCAGATGGTAGTTGGTATTTATGAAAGTCTCATTTAAAAGCAGTAAGAAACAAACTAGCCTAACTGGAGTCAGGTTTATTTGTTGGGTGAAACATAACTATGTAATTTATACAGTTTCTCCCTCCAATTTCTGTGCCATTTTTGTCCTTACACGGCACCCTGACATGAGAAGCAGCATCAAATGTGCCACTGGAAAACAATTGCATAAACATTCAAACAATTAATTTGCAGAGCGTTGTCCTGGCGTTGCCCGAACTTGTCCTCACCTGAATTTCAAACATGGGAGAGGAGACCTTCCAGTTAGACCTGTTGTGGTTACTGAATGAGAGCTGAGAGCAAACAAAGATAACACTGAAAGGGATACACTCAAGGATCTTATTACAGTCTACAATCCAATAGTCCTATCAAGCGACCTTGATGAAAACGCATCATGCACTGCAGGAATACATCCATTAAATATGATTTACGCGAAACACTGCAGAGCCTGGAGCCAGGTGAGCGGAGATTTCCAGCCAATGAAACGCTGTATTGTACTCCAGATATACTTTGAATGGAGCGAGCGCCAGAGCATAGTGGCAAAAGATGAATAAGAAAGCACATCCGAGTGGCTATGCTCAGCTCAGTCTTTTGACCCACACTATATCTATAGCTGGGTTTCACTGTGACATGAAACCTCCTTGTTGCATACAGCTGCACCAATGACTAGCCTTTTTCTCCAGATTAAAGTTTGACAACCTGCATTCAACTTCTGGAGATAAAAATACTACCATGTTTCACAACTAAGGGACAGACATTTTTCCTGACCACGTGACTTAACCAGGAAAAAATTGTTACCAGAAAGAAAAGTCTTGTTTTGGTTACGTCTTGCCATGACTGAACTCTTAGTGACCTCATTTGGCCCACTCTCCATGATTTCCTGTTCTCCTGCACAGTAATGTGTTCAGTCTTGGATGCCAGTCGTGTTTTATTAGCCGTTGAGTCACTTCAAATAAACCTGTATCAGCTACTGGTGTGCAGTCTGGAACCATTTTGGTCAGCATGTCCGCACAACAGATTTAAAGCTCAGCCCATGGAACGTTCACAGAGCTCGCTGTAAAATCAAGTACTTGCAAATGTATTCTTGGCATGCAAGTCGGCGGCAGTCTTGGATACCACCCTGTCTTTAGCAAACTTCACCCCCCCGTTGCAAGGCAAACCATGGCGTGCCAGGAATTACAGGGCATTTATTTTCCTTAAATCAAATTAAGATCTAATTAAAGATCTTCTCTCTCGAAACGAGAACTGACATGCTTGTCAAAATAGAAAAAAATAAATATAAATACCAATCTTGTATATGAAACCGGGATTGTTGGTAGGGCCATGATGCATACCAAAGGCCCTCCCCTAGGAGGCAAAGAGACCTAGTTCTTCAACCATGTCTTGAGTCACGTTTCTACAGAGCAGCGATGTTATAGACCTGTAATTTGCTTGGCTGTCAGACTGCTCGTGGTAAATACAGCATTCAGGGGGATTATGGTTGTCTTCGGCGCAGCCAAAGTATCACTCAACATGCAGACCCAGAGACTAACTAGCCTACAGGAATACAGACCTGATGCACAATCTGCATGTCTAAACACCAACTCAGGTGTTAACAATAACTGGCCTCTTAAGTTATTAGTATATTTGAGTCAGTTGAGGCTATGCATCCTGTAAATTATTTGAAAAGTCACTTCCACTTCTAATGATTTAATCCAGTCTACATCAAAGCTTCCTGCACCAATGACAATGATAGGCCGTCCAAACAGTCCTAGATGCTTTATGGCTGCATTTGTGTTGGTCAACAGGATATAGTATACTGAGGTCCCTCAAGTGAGGCCTCTCCATTTGCCCAAATAATAAGAAAAACTATTCCCAAGATATAGACGTTAAGAGTGCTGTGACCTTCTTTCTGAGGGGCCCTATGCTCTGCAGCCCATCGTAGCCACGCTTGGGTCTGCGGACAATAGCTGGTCTGAGAGCCATGGTGGGGGCTGGAGAGTGGGGTGAGCCCACTTCAAACAGGCCTGCTATTTTAATTTCTGGTCAGTGGTGGTAAATCAGGCCTGTCACCTGGTCTTGTTGCAGAGAAAGGTCCATTCATGGCTGGAGCAGGGGAGGAAGAGAAGGAGGCCTAGCTCCTCACTAGGGTGGGCTCGAGTCTCTCTCTGAAGACATGTGAGAGAAGGAAACAAAACCACAGGCCCACCCGAAACCGGCCCATATAAAAAAAAACTGCAGATATCTTGACTTTTTAAAATGTAAATGTAGCCTTTATTTTAGTAGCCAAGTAGGCAACAAATTCTTATTTACAATGACGGCCTATACCGGCCGAACTCAGACGACGCTGGGCCAATTTTGCGCCGCCCAATGGGACTCTCAATCACAGCCGGTTGTGATACAGTCTAGATTTACAGTCCAGAGTCAGGAACAGATGAAATTTGTCAATATCTCAAAAGTGGTCTTAAATCAAGATGACGGCAGGTCTCAATCTCAAACGAATGGGGGAAATGGCATTCGGTTGGAGGATGGTTTTAGGTTGGAGGATGGTTTTAGGTTGGAGGATGGTTTAAGAGAATGGATGTGGCTGAGAGTTGAGATAAAGGTATGTAGAGTTGACGTCAGAAGGTTACATACACTTAGGTTGAAGGCATTAAAACGTATTTTTCTATTTTTCAACCACTCCACAGATTTCATGTTAACAAACTATAGTTTTGGCAAGTCTGTTAGGGCATCTACTTTGTGCATGACACAAGTAATTCTTCCAACAATTGTTAACAGACAGATTATTTCACTTATAATTCACTATATCACAATTCCAGTGGGTCAGAACTTTACATTCACTAAGTTGACTGTGCCTTTAAACATGTCATGTCATGGCTTTAGAAGCTTCTGATAGGCTAATTGACATCAATTGGAGGAAGAATGATAGACCTCCACAAGTCTGGTTCATCCTTGGGAGCAATTTCAAAATGCCTGAAGGTACCACGTTCATCTGTACAAACAATAGTACGCAAGTATAAACACCATGGGACCACGCAGCCGTCATACCACTCAGGAAGGAGACGCGTTCTGTCTCCTAGAGATGAACATACTCCACAAATCAATCCCAGAACAACAGCAAAGGACCTTGTATCTATATCCACAGTAAAACGAGTCCTATATCGACATAACCTGAAAGGCCACTCAGCAAGGAAGAAGCCACTGCTCCAAAACCACCATAAAAAAGCCAGACTACGGTTTGCGACTTCACATGGGGACAAAGATCGTACTTTTTGGAGAA